>OU611871.1:16252500-17502500 GCA_914767815.1 Eupsilia transversa
TATGATATGCTCTTCATAGCATAGAACAGAAGGGCAATTCTCGTCCTTAAAAAACGTTCACATTCAAGTCGCAATCTGTCAAACTAGTCAAAAATGTTGGTAAATTGATCGTATTTTTGACAGATTGCGAATGAGATGCGAATGCGAACGTTCTTAAAAATTACGGGAATTGCGCCTCAGATCTCTAATAATACAATCGCCTATACATGTGGCTTTAAGAAGAAATCAATGTATGATATCATTGATTATGGATACTATTTTGAACGAACCTTTGACAACAATTGCTTATATTAAGGCTGCCTGTCCACTGGAGCGGAGATGTGCCAATATTAACCAATAGAATCTCAATAGGCTCCAGTGGACAGGCAGCCTTAAGATGCTATAAAATTAAATGCACATTTATTTCGAATAGTAAATCCATCGAATGGTTAATAATATTAAACTTAAATACTATGTTAGTGCTAGACTGACATCTGTTTCAATTTCTATTTTATTTGGATAGTCACTCTGCCTACCAAATGTATCTGGATGGGACAGTTGAGTCGAGATACAATTATATCAGAGTTTTATACATATTTATATTAATCTCTTGTAAAAGAGGGCTTTGTTAATATGACATGCATATTAAAACTGAATTAGCGAATTAATTCGCGAAAAAAATATGCATCGACATTGTTTTAAAAGGTGACACGTAAACGTTTATGTACTTAAATGCAATCGAATTCGACAAGGTTCCAGGTCACTGCCGGCGATTATTACCTAGCATGTTCTTGTTCGTTAAGTATAAGAAGTGAACCACTGTTCCGTATGTTGATATAACTTGGAATCGCCTAAGGGTCGCTAATAGTCCTCCGAACAAGTTGTGGCAGAATTCGCTCATGAAGGCGCCCGGGTCGCCTTCGGCCGTATTCTACAAATCGATTTTCACTGCGGCCGGTTCCGAGTTATCCTTCTTGTTGCGTCGGTTCCTGCGGTGTTTGCTGTTGGACAGGATCTCGTAAGCCTGTTGGATCTCCATGAAGCGTTCCTGCGCAGCTCGGCGCGCCCTTTCGTCCTTCACTTTGTCGGGGTGGTTCTCGCGGGATAGTTTCCGCCAGATCGATGTTATTTCTTGTTGGCTAGCGTCGCGATTCACTCCCAGTACCTAGAATTTTTATTGAGTGTATTTTAGTCAAAATATTATAATATTTAAAAATTATTTTCGTCAAGTATAACTTAAAAAGTGTACTAATCATTTCATTGTTAGATGCAGAAAAAGTTTGTGTAAGTTGTAGTCATATTTTACCTGTAGAACACTTTAATAACGTGCAAAAATAAAAAACACAATATCAATAAATCGAATCAGCATAGAATAGTGCTACACAATTAGAACTTACCTATGATCTAGATAGATTACTAAGTATATTGTTTACGACACAATGTACATCAAGAATTCACATAAATAAGAATGGTAAAAATAGGACATTTATCGCTAAAATCATGGCAACAAGTTATATAAAGTCAATGCATGGCAACCATTGGACAGAAAGAAAACGATAAGGAAACTATAAAGGATAAAATAAAATATTTGCAACTATATACTTAAGAACAAAATAATATACTACAGTATGTTACCATCGTGTTAGAGAACTGGTGATTCTATGCTTTGTGTTACCAATAATTCCTTGAAATCCTGCACCAAGTGGGAAATTCCGTATGATTTAATTCCTGGATAAAGTTCAGTAAATATAACGTGTGGGGTACGTTATAATTACTGAACTTACTAATAAAGAAATGCGCGCTTGCTGGTAACACACTACATAATATTAAAATATAATAAAAACGAATACTAAGCACATTTATTACACAGTAGGTACTACAGAGCAAGGAAATTTTCATATTTTACCAATAGGCTCAAGTTTGCTGCAAGGGGATTCACAGTCATCTGTAAGACACCACAAGGTTAAGGCTTGAAGGAAGAAATTTTTAGTACTTTGAGTTTTAAGGGTCTACGCGTAAGGTTTGCATTTGAACTACAAACAGACCGCAGCAATCCGCAGAATACCACTTACACTGCTATTTTGCAACAAGCTGCCAGTTCAAATTCAGACCATCTGCCTTAGAGTACGGCCAGATCATGGCCATAATGTGTAATCTCAAATTTTATTATGGTTTGTTCCAAAAAATATGATGAAAGTGCAAACAAACCATGTTCCGGTTAAGTTCTTGTTAGTGAAGGGAATCAGTAACACGTTCATCTGCATGTAGAAAGGTTTACTTATATCTCACCCCACTTTTTCTAACAACTTTTGTTTGAATAACCTAAAACCTTACAGAAGTGTCAAGGGTCATTATGTTACCTTATAAGCGTTCTGTTCTCCGTGAGGGTCCGATAAGTCGACGACTTGTTTCCACACCTCGTACCATCCGTGATGCTGCGCATATTGGTATGTCTCGCTTATGCATTGTTTCACATCCAACCACCTGGAGGGAATTTTTCAATTAACAAAACAGGTACCATTTGATAACAATCTCAAAAGAACAAAAATTTACGTTTTCATGAATGTCTAAAATCTGTTGTTTACTTCATATTAGATTTGTCGAACAATAATAATATAATCAACGACAACATCAAATCTATTATCATAATCATAAAAACATAATATTAATAAAAGTGGACCTCCATGCCTCGATCTATATTAGAAGGAAATAGTTTGCAATATGCCATTGAGACATTTAATCAAGGGGTATCGTGTTATTCAGCAATTAGTTTGTACAAGTTTGATACGCAGTCACTCCATGTAAAATACTGATATTCAGCTACATCCGGTTTGACTGGATGTCGACCCCAATAGTTGCAACATGCATTTAAACATATTAAGATACATAAATTATATTAACATATACAGATACATATTAAGTACATTCAATATATATAAATATGTATATTATGAGGTACGTACAGGAGTCCCTTAATGCGGCTTTCGGAATAAAAAACAATTGCTAGATTAAGTACCAAATAAGTATTGCAAAATAACTTAATCAATTAGTCAGTCAGAAAAAACGTCTTTATCATTATTTATTTATAAAAAATTGGATAATTGCTTTTGACACACTTGCAATCGTGCTTCCAATGGTTCAGCTAGTAAATTTACCTATAAGTTAAATAATGATGACAAAGAGTGTCGGTCAAGAAGCCACGTAACTTATAGTTTCTTAATAAAATTCCTCATTTGAATAACTTACCATGGACTGGTGAAGAAATGATGAATAGCTTCGTAGATAGGCACCTCGTCGCCCTCGCTGTCCGTTATTGTACCATGGAAGTACAAATAGCTGCACCACAGCGAGATGTACAGGACACAACAAGCTGATAGTATGATGACACGCCTAGAAAACAAAAAGTAATAGTTAGACAAATGATTTTTTTTTGTGTTTGGGAATGGCATCTTACAGGTCAACCTAGGCGGTTGTCGGCTGCGTAAACAGGCTTTCCTGTGAGTGCCTCCAGCCAGGGCATAAAAACTTATAAACTAAGCGACTACACGCTAAGAGCACCTCCTGTGGGGTACGGACCTCAACTAGGGCGTTGCTGGGAGAGGGCAGCAAGAGCATGGTTGGATCGGATTAAGATTATTTGGGGACTTATGAGCTGGCTCGAGCAAAGGTCGGGGCGGAGAATAATGATTTCCTTATTACCTTTATAAAATAGGTTGAAATGTGAGTCAGGCTCAGGAGTCATGGAGAGTTTTTAAATATATAGCAAAAGTTAAAGTTGCATAATATGCTGAGGCTATGAAAATTCATTCTATGTTAACAAACAATAAAAACTTACTTGGCAACGTGGCGCTTCTTCCTAGGAGTCCTTCTCCACTCCTTGGCATACGAGTCAAATATGCAGGCCGACGTCAGCACCATGACGGTAAACCAGATGCTATCATCAAACACGTAGTAGCGAACGGGGTACGCGATGTATGAGCCTATTAGCGCCCATCTCAGGCGACCTTGTTCGCGTCCAATATTGCCTACAGTCCATACACCTGGAACAAATCAAAAAAATAAAATTTTATTTCACATAAACCTACATGGGCATTTATGAAACGTCAGAAGCTACGTGCACGGTTCAAATTTGTCGTTTCCTATGGAGAAGGGCTAGCAAGAAACTCCACGGTTACTCTTTCAACCGACCACGTCCATGCGTGTATTTCGATTACGAAAATTTATAAAACACCTACTGCCTCGTACGTCTAGTGGTTGCAAGCGCGCACTATTGCTGAGCATGAGGTCCTAGGTACAATTCCTTTATTAGATTTTCCATCAGGAATTTCTCAGAGCAGCCTGCAGTCTGAATTTGTGCACGGTTGCCGGCAATAGGCTCGCCTCCTTTTACATGGGACAACATAACTGGCGAACTGTGGATGTACTGTAGGCACACCTCTACCTAACACTTGAAGAATCTACGGGCGTGATGATAAGTAATAAAACACCGAAAACTTTCGGCAATAAAAAAAAAACGCAAGCTGTCAACTTACCAAGCGCGGTTGCCAAAGGTACAAGGAGGTTCAGGTACTTCAGGTTTATGCCCCAGAAGTCTGGTGGTATCGCGCACATCGTCATCTGCGCCCAGGAGTACCCCACCATCAACATACCCGTAAACCGATTCATAGAGAATGGTGGCTAAAAACAATGAACAACATGTACCTCGCATTGATCATACATAGGAATAATTTCCGCTTGTCAGCACAGATCAGCATAGATCATCCACACTAGTGTGTGTTGAACTGCATCAAAGTGTTCAAGCACGCTAACTGGATGGGCTGGGCTGCCCCGGCCGCGGAAACATGCTTGCACACGTGCTCGAATGCATAGAACAGCCGATGCTGAAGCGTATGTTACGGACAACACCTGTACAAAACACACGGCTAGTATGTGCGCGGTGCTTATCCGTGATCTCAAAGGTTGGGGCCTATAATACCTCAAATTGCAATTTAAAATCTCATGCAGTCGGACGATGCTTCGTAAATTTTATAATAAAGACCTACTGCCTCCAACTGCATGAGAATGTTTACAGTATTATGGGCCTATAAGACCTCAAATTGCTTAGCAAGATCCGCCGTTTTATCGAAACTACTGCAGCATTAATTTTGAAATAAATATATGTTAAAGTTGAGGATTAATGTTAAGTAGGTACTATGTTAGCCGAAAACTCTCGATAGAAAAAAAATCCAAAGTTACCTTCAAACCGAACAATAAACCGCTGCTATCCAAAAAATACTTCGAATTAGATCATGAAACTTTGCATACTAACTATAAAGCAGCGACTATGTTTTTACTTAAATTTTCGCCGTAAATAGAAATTACCTAAACTATTGCCACTTTCGAGCCGCGTCCGTCTCGTTCACACTCAGTCCGCGAGTAGTATGGTGCGAGCGAGATAAAAACCTGAGGTTGTGTGAGCTCTTAACGTCTAGATAGCAGATTGGTCATAAAAGAGTTTGATGTTCATTCCATAATGCAGTCTGTTTGCAATTAGCAGTGGAAATGCAAAATTTTACTCTCCCCTTCTTTTCTTAGCAAAAATAAGATCTGCAATGTTTGAAATCACTGATAAAATGGTAGCAGATTGTATGATTGCTTCCTACAAATTCGTCACATGCCAATGGATGTTAGGCATGCACTATTATGAATATTATGATTAATAATGTTAAGATTTCAGTTTCCTATTCTGTCTGTATCATAGTCTTATATTGAGTGATTTATTAGGTAAGTAAGAGCAAGAGGTTTAGTTTTCCATAGCAGCAGAATGTCAAAGACAGAAGTAGAAGTAGTAATAAAATTGTACAGCTAAACAAAGTTTATACAACTCGAGAGTACTCTCTACAGATGTAAATAGCTTTTATAATGATAAATAACATGTTTAAAACAATAATGTGCTTATAGAAACTAATGTTATTTCTTTCTTTCCCTGTTAGACAATAAACCATCACAAGCTTAGTAAATTAGTAGGTAGGCTCGCTAGCCTTATAAAAAAAGCTAATGTGTTTAGTGCTGTTGAGAAAAACCAGAAAAGGGGAATTTAAAATTTGCAGTGCGTAAATACAATTAGATTGCTGAACATGAGCCTCCTCTAGAAGGGTCCAGTTGAGCCGCTCATCTCCTGTGTATGATACCCACTATTTTCACACTGTGTATCACACACTCCTGTTTATACACAGTGAGAAAGTAGCCCTATCTCAGAAAATTTGTTGGAATTCACACTGCGCCATATTGCTTATAAGATGGTAGAGTAATGGGTACATAAATAAAATGCAAAATACCATTTATTGGTGCATATAACTTGCCTCAGCTAAAGTGTAACATAATTATATTATTGTGCAATAAAATGATGCAATCAAACAAGTGAAACCTTTATAAAAATACAACAAACTTGCAAGTTTTAATTAAACCATACCGATTAATTTAATGTTTAAGATTCACAATTTCAAAATTATGCACACTGAAGTGGTTTTAAATCCATGACATACTTACTCTTTACAGCCAGTATTATCGAATTATAATGTAGTGTTTTGTGACTAACTTGTATCTACAGAACTAGGAATGCGATTACATGACAATAAGCATTTCAATATGTTTTATTCATCTACTTTAAATAATACTTGTGTGTTATAATGTTTTAATAGCTAAAGGTTGCCATTTGTAAGGCAAGAAAGAAAAACAATATATTTTGGAATTATTATATCTAAACATTAAACATACTGCAATTAAAATATCTTTTAGGGAATATCCATCATTTTGTAAAGAATAATAATTATTATCTTCGTGGAAAATTTTAAATTAGCATGTTTTGTGAGTTAATGGAAATTTTTGCATTTGAGCATTAGTATTAGCACAGAAGCGAAGCAAGATTTATTTTAGTGTTAATATAAAAACCCAATACCGTACATATACATACTTACAGTATGAAATCAAGGAGTTCGCCCAAAGGTCACCAAGTCAAGTCTTTAAATAGAATACAACCAGAGTAATTAGAAAAATATGACATCCATCCCAATTATATGATTAATAATACAATATAATAAAAAATAAATATACTTAAATTCAAATATGGTTTATATGCCTAGATTCTCATTTATATATTTATTTAATACTTCAAGCACACCAATGTACAGAGGATACATTAAACTTAGGACAGTTCATTAATAATTCATTATTGAAGAACTTCAATAAATAGCTAATTTTTCTTCAGCTTGGTAAGAGATAGATGTTGAATGATATTTACTCAATACTCAATATATTTGTTATATTTAAACATTGAAGAAAAGGTAATATGAAATGTAGCTAGACAACATAACACCCTGTTTGTTTGGATAAAAGTTAGAAAAGGTGTAGAGCTTAGGCCAAGCTCTACTACTTTGAAGCTTCTAGTATGTAAATTAAATCTAACTTCTGAAGTTTCCCGGGAACAATGGAATGGTCATTGTATTGTAAACCAGCAAATACTTGAAGTGTATCGCATTGTTAAATACGATAGATCATGACTAGATAGAACTCAATGGATAATTACTCGTTATAAAATGAGACAAGATACTGTACCACATTTAGACAATTAAAATGTTGTGGCAACAACTTTTTTAACATTTACAGAACTTTAACAAGAATAAGATATGGGTTTGTTTTGCTCAAATAGTTAATTACAGGAAAATATAAATCTGAATTGTCCCTTCCAAACATATATGTGTTAGTAAAACCCCTTTAATAATTAGCTTAACACTATTATTTTAAGACTAGATATGCAGCATTGTTCTTTTTGATTTAGGTGTTGAATTGCCATATTTTAGTACAGCTTTAGTATTATTAACTGTTTGAATTCCACAATCAATTATATTCTCCAGTCTCAAGTCGATTTATGGTAAAATGTATGCTTTTACCATAAATCGACAAAGAAGACCTGAATAATAAAAAATCTACACTTTCTTCTTTAGGGCTTTTTCTTCGTACCTAAATTCAAATAGCCAGAGCTAAGATGTTCAGTACCTCAGTACGTACAAAACACGTAAAAGTTAACTATCATACCTTGTTTGTTTTTCTTATTCTGGCGGCAAGCTCCTCCATATGCTTCGGATCTTCGTTGGCGTCTCTAACGTACCTAGGAATACGAAAGACTTCTCCTAGCCATCCGATGAGGAACCCGCCTAAAGTCGTCCACCAAACAAAGGCGTGGCGATCCCGTCCGAGATAGAAATGATGCGCACCGAATATCCCCGCCAGTAGCCACAGCAAATAAGCCAAAATTACAGACTTTTTACCCGACATACTGGTCATTCTTACCACCCTTTTATCGAAAAACTAAACTGTGTCAATCTATATGCAGGACGAACATCGAGTGAACAATTAGGCCGAATACTAAATTACTAGTTCAAATAGTTATTGTATGAAATTAACGCTGAAATGCTTTATTTCACCCGCTTAATAGTACACGCGGCGGCGTAACTGTAAATGTAATATTACTTCACTATATTTTTAATTATTCGACGCGATTTGAAATTTCCGACATGACGTGGGATCTTTGGAGTTTGACAGTCAGACCTGTCCTGTCAGGCAAAGGCAAACAAGAGGGGGATGTGCGGCAGGGCGGGGCAAGCCAATGCTGAGCCAATGCTATCATTGATTTGAAAATATTTGTTGCCACTTAAAAAACAAAGAATCTTCTATTCGATCTTACTATTTGATTTGTTTCTTTGAAAAGTTATGACCAATTAACCGGATAGTGACAAATAGAATCCGAAGAATAGCACACAATATTATTTTACGATGTAAGTTTGGCCCATTGATAAAAATAAAATTTTAAAAATGTCAGTTTATTCGGTACAGCTTGAATCAATACAAAATTTTACAAAATTGCTTCGCTAACTTTAGTATTCCAGAGCTAGCTAGTCTAGAGGCCCAATAGCTGAAATTTCATTTACTTAGCTAATGGGTGCGCACTGAGGGCGACTGAATCAACCGTTACTAACATACGACTAAGGTTCACCTACCCACATTGCTATTTTCATATTTTGTAACAAAATCATTAAGGAATTATATAACTAGCTAGCTAGCTTTTGGGCAAAAATTTTCTTTCATACTTTAGAATAGGTATGTAATTTATCATCTAAATGTATGAGGTTGCAGACGTGGCAGTCCAGGAGGCAAAAAAGGGGGAGCTGCCCTCCCCTGCCCCTGCCATCCTTTGGTACGTCCGTGGAATTAACCTTACCTTCTTCGATAAAAACATATTTTTTAAGAAGTGTAAATAATTTCGTGACTAGTGCACCAGTCAGTTTAGAATTATAAGAATATTTCACTTTATAGACCTGTACCCCTGGCTTACTAGACCTAGTCTAGTATTACAAAGAAACACAGTTTACAGTTGAATTTCGAGCTAAAGGCGCAGTAACGGACAGACAGGCGATGCGTTTTGAAATGTGGAATGAAATAAACCAGGTCGTCGAATTGTATCAGCCAACGACCCTAAGCAATTATTACATAGGAAATAACATTATTCAGCAACTGGTATGTACTCGTAGTTATAATTCAGTTCACGAAACAATTTGCTGCTGTCGAGTGTCGGTGTTGTAGTAAGTTGCACAACCTAAGGACGTAATAAAATCCATGCAACTATTAAAAGGTGCGTATTTTCATTCTGTTATTTCCTTAGTTTTATGAAATCAGATTGAAGTTTAATTAAATATTATTGAAAAAAATCTTAGTAGTCATATCAATCAATCGCCTTAAAATTTCCCACTTTATCATTTTTTCAATTCTTCAGTACTTTTTTTCCTTATAATGATGTAATCATAAGTAGTGCGATATGTGCGTATACGGTTTTATATCTTGGCAGCAGTTTTTTTTTTACTTTGAACATGTCCCTTCTAGTCATACATCCGGAAACGATGTAGGGCTACCAACCAATATTATTGTCATCGACAACGTCCATCGCCAACTTTTTTTTTTCAACAGTCAGCAAAAAGACCTCAGTCAGACAAGACATGGTGATAACATAAATCTATTTTCATTTCCTACGTATTTACGCAGTCAAAAGACTGTAGAATTTTAGTGCCCATAATTATTTAAAGAAAAAGAAGTACAATGTGAATACGTGTGTTTGAAATGTAAAATATTGCCTTATGGAGCAGTTTTTTGAAGTCACTCATCGATCGCGTCATCAAATAATATTATCCACTACATAATCATGTTTGAAGAAAATATTAATTAGGCGCCCTTGCGTAGAAGTAGACAAAGTGATTTCGTATTTCATAACTTGACTACAATTTGTTTCCAAAATGTACGAGGATTCTTCGGAGACGATCTATGGGACCCATGAAGACTCCCACGTTGTGATGTCAGAGAAGGTCCAATCTCTGGCAGGGAGCATATACCAGGAGTTCGAGCGCATGATAGCGCGGTACGACGAGGATGTCGTGAAAACACTGATGCCGCTGCTGGTGAACGTGCTGGAGTGCCTGGACTCCGCGTACCAGACCAACCAGGAGCATGAGGTGGAGCTGGAGCTGCTCCGCGAGGACAACGAGCAGCTCGTCACGCAGTACGAGCGCGAGAAGGCGGCCAGGAAGCACGCAGAGCAGAAGGTGAGCGAACAAAACAATTCGTTAAGAAGGGGCCTTGGCTGTCTTCCTTTGTTTTGCATCACAAGGCTGCCTTATAACGTATTTAGTAGTTTACCAAACTCAGTATTTAATGCACGCATTTTGTTGTTATTTATTTTTATTAATGTAGTTCAAGAGTTGCTCAAGACTTGTGGTTATTTTTGGTGGAATGTGCCATCCATTCTGTTATCTGAATCCCAAGGTAAACAAGATTATTTGGTATCACGTTTGCATAATAAAGGAAATAGGCATCTAGCAATTGTATCAAGGTTCAGGATTGTGTTGGTATTTATCATAATTAATAGTATGCTGCTTGACCCCTGCTGATTTATGTTATTGTTTACTAGCATTATGAAGTATTGTTCCACTTTTGCTAAGAATAATATTGAAAGTTTTAGTATATATAATTGTTTTATGTGTATAATTACTGTTCTATTAAATCTCTAAAATATATTCCATAATAATATTAAGACCACAAACTGTATCTTCTGTTTGAATGCAATAAGATTACAAAATGTAAGTTGCAATATCTCTATGCCCGCACACATGGTCATATCAGATATAATTATTTATTTATAGTCTTTTTCAGAGGTACAGTTGTATTACAAAAACGTTTACTCTCAGTTCTGAGTCTCTGTGTGCCCTTTGCCCTCCTCCAACCCCTTCCAATTCTCTCTGTTTCGTGCCTGTCTAGTCCATGTCTTTCCCGCTGTCCTCACCAAGTCATCCGACCATCTCTTCAAAGGTTTCCCTTTCTTTCTCTTCCCCTTTCTAGAGTACCATAGGGTCACTTTTTGTTCCATTTCTTTTCTCATATCAGATAAAATTTTGTAATTAACTTGTAAGCAAAACATTATAGGATTGTTGATTTAATTTTAAATACTTTGTATTTATTTCCCGATGCTATGGGTAATTTCGAAATTTTATAATAAAATAGTTAATAATACACTCTACAATCTTCTCATACACTCTATATTGTATCATAATTAGTTGTCATTTCCATCCAACGAATGAGTTACACATACGTATGATACATCGTTTTTTTACGGTGTGGTATCTATGAGTGCCCTTTTTGATAGTGTAGTTTCAGTAAGCCTTGTAAATTGAATATTATGAACACCCAACAAAGTTTTGTTCTCTTTCTTGTAATTCAAATATAATTATGTTTTGTTGAAATACTTAATATGAAGTTAAAGCCAACATGTTAGTACTACTAAGAAGTAACCTTGAACGATACATGATCTTATTAGATTAAATTTAAAAACAGTCTTTTAATATTGATTATTAAAATACTGTTTTTATACAATCCTTTTAATACAATCTCCGAGAACCATTTTTTATTGATCCACAAAGTGACAAGTATATTCTACAGGTGATATCAATCCATACTAATAATATAATGCAAAATGAACTATGTCTGTCTGGTACTTTTTAACGCCTAAACCATTGAATCAATTGTTATGAAATATCACTTAAAGGTAGCCAGACAAGCAGAAGGGTTTAGGTTCATCTTGGATCGCATACAAAGCAGCACGCATTCTATAACTGCTACTTTAACTAATTATTACTTTGACTGTGCAACTTTTTCATGTTAGGTGCAGTATGTTATTGTAGAATGCCAGTTTTTAGTGTGCACTGCAGGATAGTGAAAATGATTCATTAAAGTGTTTATCCTGAGAACCGTTTCTTTGACATTAATTCCTATTATGTAGTCCGGACCTAAAGTGGGATTGTCAGCAGTTGACTATTTTGTATGACTATTTTTGGGCTTGAATGACTTTTTAGATCTAATGCTAACATCTCACATGAATTAGTGAAGGTAACAGATAATTTGGTTTTATTTTTCACATATTCAATGTGATAGTGGCATTTTAACATGTTAGTTAGACCATCAAGCTCTGCATGTAATGTAAAGGAAATAAGGCGCGAATTTGATTTCAATTCTAATTATAAGGCGCAAGGCCTCGTTTTCCTGTGTGATATATTCTAAAAATAATTATTTGTATTTTGTGACTATTGCCTTCTACTAATGCAATTAAAACTTATTGCATTTTATGATATTTTATGTAACACTATATGTGTTATTGCATATTGAGATTATATGAAGAATGGTTTTATTGGGTAATGTAGTACTGCTTTTTTTTTATTTCGGTTATGTAAATATTTTCCTCAATCTAATGACTAAAAATAGCACACAATTAGACTACTATCATAACAGTGGCGCTGACCAGACGTTGGACAATTTATCCGCGGATAATTTGGAATGGTATGGATAGATTTCCATAAGATTCCAAATTGTCTGCGGAAAAATTGTCCATCATCTGCTCAGTGCCTAAGGAAAAAGTCTTGTTTAATCATTGTTTTAACTGGGATATATAGAAACCACAATGGTGAAAAGTTTGCAGGAAAAACGTGGATAGCTGAAAATGAAAACAAAGATGGATAAAAATAACCCAAGGCTGCTTTTTTTCTGTTATTCATTAGAAGATTTTACTTTCTTTTTTGCTGAAGTTATATTCAAAGTGTAAATAAACACATGGCTTGACACGCGACGATGTGAAGAAGCCAGACAGAATTACCGTAATGCCTTGAAGGCGAGATAGGGCTCTCGAGAGGGTGCAACATGTGTTGACACCCTCACGCCATCCCTTAGTCCTAGAGTGGCGGGCTGTTCAGGCGCAGCTGCAGAGAACCTCGAACACTGCAACATATTGGGAGTAATATGTTGTAGCCCCTTGGGTTTGAAACACTATGGCCATGGATTCTGAGTGCTCATTGATTTTTTCGGGATATTGCTAATCAGTTTGTTGACTCTTCACAATAAATCAGCATTGCCATTCATTATAAAAATGCTGCCAGCCTTTTGGGCACTTTTCCCATTGACTGTGATGCAGACGAATATTTTTATGCTTTCTTTCTTTCTCTTTTTTCATACTTGTACATATTATTATACTTTAGTGTTAGCTTGTATAATGTATTTATTAGTACTTATTTTTACTTATATAAAAAAAAGATATGCGGTTTAGTTGTACGTTATAATAATGAGTAAGTAATTATGATGACTCCTAGCTGCAAAAGGTACAATGGGTCACTCCAGATTGGGCTTTGAGGACAGTGGCCTATCCATGGTACCTACTTTTAGTTATATTATTTTTTATGTTTACTAATCAATCAACCCTGTTTCTTATCAGATCAAAGACTACAACTGCCAACAATGGCCAACTGAGGTTGCAGTTCAAGTCACATAGGTCATATAATGTTTATTTGATTTCTCAGCAAGTGTATTTATTTAATATAAAGAGGAACCACACGCTGATCGTAGTCTACTCTGGATATTTTAACCCAGAGTAGGCTTAGGCTTTGATCAGAGTAGTCTTGCTTGAAGAGGGTAGGTTCTTATTCTTTCTATGTTCTGATGTGATACGTACGAACCTATAATAATATAACAACAGTTGCAAATTATGTTTGCAGTATTTCTAACATTAATTCTGTGGTGCTGTTATTTTTGAAGAGAGAGTATTCGAAATAATACAAATAATGAACCGGCTAGTTGTTTCAGGAGTGTGTAATGGACATTAGTTCAGATTACCAAGTTTAACCACTAACCTGTAGTAGTCGTGCTGCATTATCATTTATTTTCTGTTTTGATCAACCATCACATTAAAAATGTCTCTTGTATTGTAAATGCTTTTTCACAAAGCGATAGATTCAGAATAATACACACTATAATGTACGTTACCCGATTAGCATAGCAGCCTATCGGCAAATCACTGCTCACTCACGGCGCGGCAGCGCCAACCGTGCTGTGCTGTCTATAAATAATAAATGCTGGTACTTTATTTGGTGTACCTATTTGTCCAAATTTTGCACTTTTTCGCTTATACAAATTGAACTTTATTTCAATAGAAATAGGGTGCACTATATTTTAGATAGCTCAAACAATGCCAATTGTGGTGCCGGGTTTAGTTACTACTACGAAATAATATTGAACATTGTTGCATGTTACAAACCGTTCAAGTTTTATACGGAAATCAGTCTTACTTAGCTTTGTTAGTAACGATTTCAGCTCACATCTTTTGAAATGAATCATAATTATTAAAACTCGGTTGGAACAATATCCATTATATTTACTTAGTTATTTTGGTACTCAACCGTAGAAACTTAGTAAATGTTGCAAAACTGCGCTGAATTTGCATTACATAATTTGTTAAGAGTTCAAATATTCAATTGACAAAATAAATTTTAACCCTTTGACCTTATTTATATTTCAAGAAAAAACTTTGTTTGAAATTGAACCCAAAAAATGGGGCATCAGCTGATTCAGGTTGTATTTTCGTTCGATTGGTTCGATTCACTTGTTTGTTTTTTTTATATCTTTCTTACTAGTACAAGAAAGGTACAAAAAAATAAACAAGTAAGATTTGTACAAGGTATATCAACACAATTCTTAGTTAATTTTACTAACACCTCTTTAGTACGACGATCTGAATAGGCATATGCATACGGCTGGGTATCGTTTGAATCTAGATTTCTAGAAGAAAAAAGTCTTGAGCAACTTCGTCTCAGAAGCATAACCGAACACATAATAAAATAATAAAAAAAACGACACGCTCACGAAGGTTTCCGTACCACCATACAATTTTAGCGAAAAACGCTGAAAAAAACATGTTTCTTGTATGGAGACGCCCTTTAACTTTCACTTTATTCTATTTTTATTCTTTGTTTTTATAATGGCAATAGAAATAGGTACACAATCTGTGAAAAGTTCAAAACTTCGAAAATTTCGAAAAAAGGCGGACGGAAAGCGGAGACTAAGTAATAGTAATTAGGCACCCTTCGGGTCCTAAAAACAATCATAAGACCAAAATTCTACGACACAGGACCTACAAATCTAACACGTTAATTGTTTTTAACAGTTGCTCGAAGCTGAGGACCACTTCGAAGGCGAGAGGAAAGAGCTGACAGGTAGACTGGAGGCCTTGGACAGCATAGTCAGAATGTTGGAGCTCAAGCATAAGAACTCTTTAGATCACGCTAGCAGGCTCGAAGAACGCGAGAATGAATTGAAAAAGGTAAGTCATCAACGAGTTTGTATATTGCTACCTGGGTTTCGTTCCTGGGGGCTTGTTTCATTCTATCCCGACAGGCAGTAACTACCAGACAAAATAAAAAATGGGACAGAACTTACTTGAAAACATCTGTCAAATAAGTTGAAACCGGAAATAGACCGGAAATAGATGATGGAACTCGCTTTAAACTACATGCTGAAAGAGTGCAGACTGAGAAGTCAATTAGTGAGTAGTCCAATTATTCCGAAAATCTTCACAGGGATGATAGGAAAGTATGATAATCGAATGAATCTGGACATATCGGTAGATTTGGTCGACTTGATGATGAGTGAAAAGCATGTTTGTAAATTCTAAAACTAACTAAAAGTTTAAAGTTAATACTGATGCATATGGCCTTTTTGTGCTGTCCCCACAATCCCTTTTCGGCCGTCTGCTTTAATGGCATCCACGTTAGTTCAGCCGCCTTTAAAAGATAAAGACTCGGCAGGGTACCGCTATGTATGTATGTAGATGTAATCTTTGTACACGAAGGCTATTGTTCTAGCATCCAATAAGCTTAGCCAATGTTTGATTTGAAGCCTATACACCGCCAACTGCGATTTTTTCTGAGCACTTTTTTTGAGCAAATTAGTTCAAGCTCCTAGCGGAAGTATTGCCAATGTAGATCATGTGCATAAAAGAAGAAGTCTGAAAGTGGCACGGGAGACTGAAAAGTTGTGTGGAAATCGGTTGGCATAGTATGGGCATGTGATGCGGAGGCATGAGGAAGTCGTGAGGAAAGTTTTCAGTATGAATGTAGATGGCTATTAGAGTATGGAGAGATCAAAGAAACGATGGGTGGATTGTGTGAAAGATCAAAGAGGATATGGCTAGAAAGGGGGTAACTACTGAGATGAAGACTAATAGAAAAGTGTGGAAGAAGAAGACATGCTATGCCGATTCCAAATATAGTAGGAATTCGCGATAGAAACAGAAGCAACTTCTAGCACACATTAGTTCTTCTAGGTGAATATAACTGTAGGTAATCAGCGCCGTGCGACCTGAATTGCACTTTATTGTGTCGTAGTAAGGGTTGCTATTTATTTAAATGGTTTTGCGGAGTGAATCTTCTTTACTATTATGATTGTATTCTGTGGTAAGACTTGCGTATTCATATTTGAATAATTAAATGTCTGAAAAGGTAAACAATCGTTTTTTTAAGCAATATTAATTTAGTTTACGTTTGTTATCACTTTTCTGTCCCGTTTCTTAGAAGATTTCTTAATGTTTTTAAGATGCAAGCGAGCCGGTCTTATATAATTATCATGATCATGACACTGCACATTTTTAAGTAATACGAAACCACGTTTTTTGTGTACCTATGTACTTGTGCACGTTACGCTGACGTGTACGACACGCCGAAACATCGCATTGTTGTAATGATGTAGGCTGTGCCGTAGTAGGTACACAAATCTTGAACCTTTTAAAAAACTGGAGCTTGGCTTCCGTCCTACACTGACCATTTTCTTTTGGGTTTATATAATTGGAGACTTGCAATTTCCTTTGCATTATTTGCTATAAGTAAAATAAAACAAAAACAGTTAAATCACGATAATTAGATTTGAGTAAATGCGGATTTAGTTATTTGCCCCAAAAAAAAAGTATTAGATATTTAGTAGTAAACACTGCAAGAAGGACATATTCAGTTAGTAGATCAATTGGGCACCGAGAACTAACTACATTTTTTTATGAATAACTAAACTGACTTCTTAAGACATTCGAAGGTGAAAATGGTTTTAGTTCAATTAAAATAAAATGCTTTGAGTTTGAACCTCAATACATTCTATAAAATAACGAATAAAAAAAGAAACGTCTGACAAACGTTCAATTTAATCCTCTTGTGATAATCCAATAACGTTTTACGCCTAGTACCATTATTTTTTATATCGTAGGATACAGGTACAGGTAAAACCAGGTCACAATTTGCAGAGTGAAGTGCTTGCCCCATTTACAAATCATATTTTAATGATGCTCGGATTTTCTAAATTACGCTTTCAATTAAAATCTGTAGAACTAAGTTCATTAGCATTTAGACCTTGTTGGTGTAGTATGCAGGCATTGACAATAAGAGATGAGCTCTCAATATTTGTCAGGCTTTTGAGCGATCAATCAATCTGCCTCGCCTCTCCTATGTTGGAGTCGCCTTCCATTCTAACCGGATGCAACTGAATACCGACTGCCTATCTGACCTCCACAACCCAGGGTAACACAACTGGGTAACGATATACCCCGTGGTAAGACACGTCTTCAGACATTTGGGCTTCTGATTACCCGAACGACTGTCAAAGATCTACGAATGACAACTGGGATCAACAGCTTAACTTGTAATGGATGGTTACCCATCCACAAACCGAACGCGGCAAGCGTAGCTTAACCTTCGATTTACCCGTACGATTGTTATTATCTAGCTACGAGCCCCTTAGGGATTTTAATTGATACTAGAGGGTTAATCGTTGCCCTAGTTTCTGGTTTCAATAAATATAATAATAGTACATTAGGGTCTACCTTCAGTTTAACCAGCGCGACCTCGAAGGCTCATTATTTATGTAGGCTCAGGCTCACAATGACGGCAGGTGATATAGAATTGCATGCTTCACTTCATCGATTTTACAATTATTATGACATATTTCACACGTTTATTGTTAATAAAGAAACTTCGTATGTAGTTCACCTGGTTTCTTTAAAAAACTTTTATTCTAGCGCTTCATACTGAATTTGATCTTAGTGAATTGCAAGCAATATTATCTTCTACCACTTTCTTCTAAGTAGTTCTAGAAGTATGATCATCGGATACTTCCGTTATCCAACTGTTTGTAATGGCGATTTACTCTGGATCAACGTGTGTTTAATTTCTTATGAAACTTTAAGTTTAACCAGCACGACCTCGATGGCTCATTATTCATGTAGGCTCACAAAGACGGCAGGTGATATTTTTAAGTATAGAATTGCATGCTTCACTTCATCGATTTTACAATTATGACATATTTCACACGTTTATTGTTAATAAATAAACTTCGTATGTATAGTTCACCTGGTTCCTTTAAAATAGCGCTACATACTAAATTTTTACCTTAGTGAATTGCAAGCAGTATTATCTTCTACCACTTTCTTCTAAGTAGTGGACCATCAATCATGATCGGATACTGCCGTTATCCAACTGAATTCTTATGAAATGTAAGAACATCATTACACCTACCTACTGTTATTAGTTAGTAGAGCATCCATCTTTGAATCAAACATATGTAGTACCGATTTTATTTCGAAACTTCAAACTCCTTTCACTGTTTTGAAATATCGCCCAACGCTCTCATGGAGGACAAACCTGACTGATATTTATGAAGTATTATAAGATGGACGTATAAATGATGTGTAATAATAACATCTTTAGCTTATTTAATTGGCCGATAACCGTTGTTTGTTAAAGGAACATCAAGGAATGGCTCTTTGCTTGAGTATCTACATATGTAATCTACGTCGTATCTAGTCTCCGCTGAGATTGGTCGTCATGAGCGAAATTATTTACGATTATATTTATTTTAAGGTCTCTGACATTTCTTGAGTCCCTGGGGTCCCAAACCTTTTTAAGGTGTCCGAGGGGCCGAAGCTAAACACGCATAGGCCCCTTAGATGCTTTTAATGAAATCAGTCGCTATTATTAATGTACTGAAGTTTGAATGTACTATTTTGCCTGCAGGAGTATTCGAAGCTTCATGAGCGATATAACGAGCTATTCAAGACTCATGTGGACTACATGGAGCGAACAAAGTTGCTGATGAGCACAGCCAGCGATCGAAGCGAGGTGCGCGGGCGACTTGGCCTCAACCCCATGAGATCTAGTGGTGAGTAACTTTATCTATGTCATCACTGCCTGGCCTTTTACCAACTATGTTGGGAACGGCTCCCAGTCTTAGCAGATGCAGCTGAATACCAGTATTTTACATGGAGCGCCTGCCTATCTGACCTCCACAACCCAGTTACTGGGTAACACGCCCCCGATGCTCTTTGGCAAGACTGGTTGTCAGACTTTCGGGTTTCTGACTGCCTGTAACGACTCAGGATCTTCGAATGACAGTCAGGACCAACTGCTTAACGTGCTTTTCAAGGCACGAAGGGTATAGTTAAATCGAAGTATGTAATAGCTGGTCATTGGTCACCTATTCACGGATCGATCCCATCAAGCGTTGCTTGAAGATTGATTCGTGCGGCTGTTATTATTTAGCCCAAGTCCCTCTTCTTTCGAAATCATTATGTGTGTACCTATTTTATAATAGGTAGGCAAAATACACCTTTGTAACGACATCAATAAAAGTACACCGGTGCAATTATCAGTAAAATCATTATAGATACTTAAAAAAAGTTGATAACCGTAGTTAAGTAAAAAATAATCTTGTCATCGAATTAGATAACTTATGGGAAGATTAGTGCTGAATGTTTTTTTTTTTTAGTTTTTCGTTATCTTACCATTCATTCAACAACTCATAGCGTAATAAAATGATCGAATTTAACGAAGAAATAAAAAAGATTCGGTTTAATACTTAGTAGGATTTGAAGTTTCTGGATATGTGAGAGTGACTCTCAGTATGTAATATATGATAACGATTATTTACTCTACTCAGTATATAACAACAGTTATGTACTTTACAGATGACAGCTTTTTATTAAATATTTAAAAGAGAAATACAATTCTCCGTAACATCCGAAAAATCCGGATGGTATTGCAAGTAAAATCCGGATTTGAAAATTGGCGGATATCCGGATTGCAAGCCCTATGTGAGACTCATTTTATAGCAAGACGGTCAACTTCGTCATCTTGTTTAGCTGTCGATGATTCTAAAACTGCCAAACTGATCCATCCACAATAACAATTCAACAAAACAAGGAGCGGTAAAAAAGACGAACTACGAATGGCGTGATAGAAAATTAGTAGCGTTCTCAATATGAAGGCCGTTGTAAATAACTACAGATTTTTTTGTAACACACAGACAATGAGTCATCATACATGGGCTAATCATTTTCGGCTCTTAATCTCGAAAGATAAATGTCGTTCAGCTGTAAAAAGGCTAATTAAGTACTCCATCTGCGACATGTACTTACACGCTCACTGTATTTTACATAATATGTATGATTCCATCGGCCCAGTTCGACCGACGACGTACGATCATAGTCCGATAACGGATTAGGCGTACCTACGCGAACCGTAATGCATGAGAATCGTCCAAATAGCCCCTTGTTATGTTATGTTTAAGGCGTATCACCATTATCTTATTAAACATGCATAGGTAAGTAATCTAAGCACAATGGGTAGAATTATTGTTTACTTTTTATGATTTACACTAACTTCCGCGGCTTCGCCCGCGTGGCGGTTGGAAGTTATCCCACAGGAACGTATAGTCACGAGCATAAATATACTCGTATTACTATGGACAGCATGGCAATTCATGATTCATCCATTAATATCCGTCGCAAAGATGACGGCAATTATACAGGGTGGCCCGTGAAACGACGTCCATAGATTTTTAGAAGGCTTACTCCAAGGGCTTCCCGAAACACCCCAATGTGTGTTTAGCGATTATTTATAGTATCGGAGCTAGACCTTGATCTGTCTAAACATTCCTTTTTCCGTTTTGGTTGTTTCTTTTCCCCCTATATTGAAAACGTTCACATTCAAGTCTCAATCTGTCAAGCTTGTCAAAAATGTTGGTAAATTGATTGTATTTTTGAAAGATTGTGAATGGGATTAGAATGCGAACGTTCTTAAAAATACGGGAATTGCCCCTCAGATATATCAAAGAACGCGATGTTTAATTAGGTCTAAGAATCGAGCGAATATTGAGTCATCTATACGGTACTTTCCCTTAGTTGTGAAGGGAATCGCAGCTGCAGCAATTACGATCAGTAGAGATACTTGAATGTATGTTTTCATAGTTCGTTAAAATGTAGGGAACAGCTGATAATTTTTTCGTGATTTCAGGGTTGGTCCCATAGTGAAAGTTGTTCATTAATGATGAGTACAATGACCCGTTGAGAGGATGCCCATGAATTCAATTTCACCCTGTATAGACGCAAATCGAATCTGTGGTAAAAGGATAAGACAGTGTACACACCAGAGTCAACACTTTGCGTACCGTACACATAGAACAGTGTTTCTGTACATTATGACTATGACGATTATCATTATTTTCATAGAGCGATAGTCTGTTTGCGAAAAGACTACGTCGTAATATGCCTATACATAATAATATGAAAAGATTTCCGAAGATATCTTGACGTCTAGACTGAATTCATATTTAACTGGGGAGATTGTTGAGCCACTTCTCAGCTAGAGCACTAGGAAGTCGTGAAGGGTGGGCGTTTTGGGGGACTGTCTTATGTAATTTTGACGTTCGGAAAGGGTTAATTCTCAGCCTAGTTTGATTTTTATTTTGAACTAGGCTATGTAGGTACTAAAGGGACGTGTAGCTAGGTAATAAGCCGCACGGTCAATCGCTCAGGTTAAGCTACGCTTGCCGCGGTTGGCCCGAGGATTGGTGACCATCTTTACATACCAAGACCGCTTCGTGCTTCGGAAAGCACGCTAAGCCGTTGGTCTCGGTCTGTCAATCATGGATCGTTAACTGTCTTTATGGGTCGTCAGAAGCCCGAAAGTCTGACAACCAGTGTTACCAAGGGGCATCGTATTACCCAGTAACAAGGTTGTGGAGGTCAGATAACCAGTCGCTCCATGTAAAATACAGGAATTCAGCGAGATCCGGTTAGCCTGGAAGCCGATCCCAACAAGGTTGTGGAGGTCAGATAACCACCCGCCGACCCTAGAAATAACTGTGAAAAGGCTAAGCAGACGATTATGATGAAAATTATCAAATTACTATGTTCTTACACTATCATTTAACAGACAAATAACTCTTGTCCTATATCATGAATCATCCGATCAGCTGCATAAACATAATATTGTATTTTTATCAAAACCAGAATTTGCAAGCCCGTGAGGCTTGCAAATTTGAACTGAGCTGCATGAAAACATAACAAGATTCAGATATAGTTTCGGGGCGGGAGCTGAATAAAATCGTTAAGATAGAAAACCCGATATATTTTTCCAAAGGATGTCGATGATATCTTGGTAGGCTTTCACCGTCTGTGAGCGACGCTACAGATGTTGTTAACTAAGCCAATAACCGAGGGCATTCAATAAATCGATATTGCTTTCATTATTACTAGATGCTACAACTAAGGCTGTAGCCAGGAATTCACTTCGAGGGGGGTCAGGTTTTGGACCAGAGAATATAAGTAATCCTTTATAAAGAAATAAGCATATAATATTATAATTTGATGTACAGTCGCGTAACTTCAGATTAGAAGAACTCGTGTAAAGAGGAAACTGAACCTCTTCGCCCATCTGTGTTTTTTTTTTTAACTGAATTAGGAATTTAAGATTATATGGCAGTTTTCTATGAATAATAGCATAGTGTGTTCGCTACGGTATATGGTCTTTCTTGATGCCTTGCGCGGTTGCCATGTACCACACACAGGTTTGGCAGTCTACAGTCTATTCACTAACATAATATTGGATGCTAGAGCGAGCTGAGCGAGCTCGAACATTTTAACACCCTGCCACGGATAGGTTAGATTTTCTTTGGACCCTTCATATGTAAATAACCGCCACTTGGCCGATAAAGCAGAAAACTTTCAGAATGAAGGGAACCTAGGAAGCAATGTTAGCATAGCATTTGGATTACGGTACACTTTCTTCTGAAAGTACCTTAATGTATTTTTCTAAAACCCACTGTGCCTCTATGTTGGCTTGTTGGTTTGGCAGACCTCCCGGCCGAGATACTGAGTCCCAAACACCGCGCGCCCTGATGGCCCGCATCACTTTGCACTTTAGTAATTACGCCACTGAAAAAAAATCTAAAAGGCAACCGACATAGATGGTCAGAAATAAAGCGATCTCAGGATTGAGATTTTGTTTTCTTGAATTCTCTCATTTCGGGGGGATATGAACCCACTACATCTCCCCCCCGGGTTCGAAAGCTTACAACACGCACTATGTACTTTATTTAGGATCCGTTGGGGAATACACGCAGGTATCACAAAAAATATACTCATTAAGTATGTATGAATCCTCAGTTTTTTATGTAGTTTAATGTTAAAACAGCTACCGATGTTTTGGGCTCGAAGAATTTTAATGAGCAATTGATTTAGGTGTTTGAATAATTAGATGAACTAGTTGTCCTTGGCTATCTCTGTTGTCATAATGGAATGTTAACACGTGTTTTTTCTACCTGGTAAAAACTTTTTTGACTAAAAACAGTTACATTTTTACGTAAAAAAAAAAAACAAATCCGACCGCGAATTTAGAGCTTTAGCGCGTTCAAACAAACACACTCTCTCTTCAACTTAATTGTATTCGCATAGATAGATTATCATGGCGGCTCGAAAGTTAGCTACTCGCTGCGCAGTACCCCACCCCTCACCCCCGCTGACACATGAAAAATTGTATATTACTATCATACCCAGAAGATGTTAGTGTATTCAACTACACTGGTACTTAGCCTGTAATTGACAGCAATAAATAGCTCCAATTTGCGATGCAGCGCCGTTATCTAAACCATATGTTCATTGAACATGACTGTCATGCTTGTTATCCTTCAAGGGTAAATGTATTATTTACAAAAGTTTATAAATCTTTCATGGTACTTTAGTCAGTGATGGATGAATGAAACTCTTAAGGTGGATGCTCCAATGTAGCCCGCGAAATTCAAATTTCAATTCATATATCATTCATTCAATTTCAGTCATAAAAATCATCAATTCAACTCTCTAAGTTCATATAATCCTATTGAATGATTATTTCATGAAATCATGACATTTGAGGATTATTCTAACTTAAGGAGTTGTATTGCTGATTCTAATGATTATTATTCTATAAAACCATATTTGTTACGGTCGCAAATCATATTTTAATCAACATACAACCTGACACTGCCTTGCAATTGCAAAAAACGCAAGAAAATTTGAATTTCCCGGGTCACCTTGGAGCATCCACCTTAAGAGACAGTTCGAATGATCGCTTATTATCCGTTCCATAATTTTGTTGCATTGCTAAATTCTTATGAACAAATATGAAATCGTTTTATACTGACTAAAGGCTCGTTCACACTGGCGCGACTTGTCGCGCGACGCGACTTTAATAATACTATTTCTAATAAAACTTCACGATTGAACAATTGCCGGTGTCGCGTCGCGCGACATGTCGCGCCAGTGTGAACGAGCCTTAAAACCATCGCAATCTTGTCTCAACACTTCACGACTCAACAGTCCTCATTTCTAACTTTCTACGTAAACTAGCTTACTGGTATATCACACATTGCATTATGTTATTCATTGCCCTGATTGGCTAAATTAGACAGAGACCAATTGGTTCTAATAGACAGTATAATAAAAATTGTTTCTGTATCGCCCCGACTTAATGTAATTAGAACCATGCCGTATGAAATAACTAGAATGGTTTATTTAAAATAGTTTTTTTATTCGTAGATTAGGTACCCAGTTGATATATTATATATATTATGGATATTTGCGGTGAAACACTTTTTACCCTTATGACCTTAGTAATAAGGTTGAAAAGAGGTTCACCGCCAGTGTCCGCGATGCTACATTACTTTAATTTTATGGACTGTGAGAATATGAAGGACTGTGCTATAATCCGAAATATATCAAGAATGGTATAAAAATGTTACATGTGCCATGTTTCAATCCCTAAACAAACATAATTTGCATAGATTTTATTATAACTCTATTCTAAACAGTGTCTTCTACTCTTCTGTAACATACTTACGATCGTCTTTAATTCCTATATATTCCGCCCACTTCTCCAGGTCCCATATCATTTGGCTTCGCATCGCTGGAGAGTTCGATGCATAATGTGGAGCAGACGGAGAGTATGCCCGGTAGTCCTGTCAGTCTGTCCTCGTCTCCACCATCACCGCCGACCGGCTCCGACTTGGCAGCAGTGAGGACTGTGGAGTGCGCGCATCAGACTGACCCTATCACGCAACAGAGTCAGGTAGGAAATCCAGAACTGATTTTTGTGTTCTTTCCCTGTAGTAGTTCTTTCGTTAAGGCTAGGTGGACCGATGACGTTAAAAAGGTGGCTGGGACAAACTGGATGCCGAAGGCGGAGTCGGGAAAGAGTAGGCGAGGGTTGTCAACAAAAGTAAAAAGTTCCGTTCTCTGCGGTAAACATCTATCGGTTTATTTAAATTCGTGCGGCACACGCCTATCGGCGTAATAGAAAATTTCTTATGTAGGTTTGATAGCAGCAGTGAAAGGCTTAAACGGGTAAATGAAACACAATTTAGGCCATCCGCTGCGTCAAGGCTCGTACAAACTGGCGCGATATCGCGTCCGAGATAAGGGTAGCGCTTCGTTCTGTTTTCTATTATCATCCTTAGAGCAGCGCTGCATGAGGCGGGTTTACTTTGGCACGCGGCCCATAGAAAATAGCACGCCTTGCGGGCGCCCGTTCCGTGCACCCGCTTCAAGGCTCGTACACACTGGCGCAACTTGTCGCGCGACGTAACACCGGTAATTGTTCTACCGTAAAGTTTTCTTAGAAATTGTATTGTTAAAGTCGCGTTGCGCCTGTTTGTGGGAGCCTTAACGCAGCGGACGGTTTTAATTGGTTGTCAAAAATGTGCTCCATTCAAGAGCTCATCCAGGGTAAAGGCAAATAAGGTGGGTGGGGTACCCTCGCTACAAAGACGTTTTCAATCCCAACGGGCTTTCCCTTGATCGCTGCTAATGCGGCCACAATAGCGCTAAGATCCCCATAGCAGTGGAAAGCTTTGAAGCGCTCCTTGAATTATCTAGAGATTATGAGATTATGCGCTCACAATACTAAAACTTGTCTGTGTTTCCCGGATACGGTGAAGATGACGGTACTTGTGTAAATGTCAGTGTTAATTTGGAGCTTTCCGCAACCGCTGTCTCTGCTCAGTCGGCTATTACTGCTATCGGTGAACTTTTACGTTTATACCACAGAATACTACAGAAGGTGCACTCCGCATTTTAGGTTGAAGCAAATACGCGGCGGGCTCGTCTTATCAGGCCAATCCAGTGAGCGTAACGTAGTCAGAAGATATAAGAGTTACGCCATAGAATGATAGGTAATGTCTAGGTGAATATAACTGTAGGTAATTAGCGGTGCGCGACTTGAATTGCTCTTTATTGTGTCGCAGTAAGAGTCGCTTTTTATTTAAATGATTTTGCGGTGTGAACCATCTGTACTAATCTGTGATTATACCTGAAATATACAGTAGGTATTAATGAAAAGAAATGTAGTTCTTTTCATTAATACCTACTTTGTACGTTAATATCTAAGGACAATATTAACCCATTGACTTGGTTTTATATCAATTACCGTGCCCCCAGCGCCCAGCTCATAAATCGACAAACAATTACCTACGACGTACAGGTTTTTTATTTCATTGCATGACCAATGAAATAAAAAACAAATTAAAAAATCATGAACCCGGCTGAGTAAATAGAGAACTTTAAAAAAGATGGAAACAAGATGATATATTTGTCTCCAATCCCACATCTATACTTATAATAAATCTGTAGAAGTGAAAATTCTGTACATTGAAAATATCAAAAAAATAAATGGCAGGGGGTGTTACTAGACCGACACCGAACCCAAAAGTGTGATAAAATTTTTTTTGTCTGTCTGTCTGTCTGTCTGTCTGTCTGTCTGTTTGTTCAAGTATCACGCAAAAACTACCGGTTCGATTACGATGAAACTTGGTATAATTATTCTTTAATATCCTGGGCACCACACTGGGTACTTTTTATCCCGGAAAAGTATCCTATCCTACGGATGGGGGGTGTCAAAGATTGTATGGAAGAATTTTAACGCGCTGTCCGATTAACTCGAAACTCAATATTTATACTTAAACCCAAAAATTAAGAATAACGTGTATCAGGATTTTTCGAAATTCAACCCCTAAGGGGGTAAAATAAGGGATGAAAGTTTGTATGAAAAATCTTATTCCTTGAGGTAATAAACACGAAACTTCGCACGAATAGTTATCTAAATAAATTATAAAGTTTGTAGTTTTTTGTTTTTCTAAATTACCCCCTTTTTTTTTTTTTTTTTCTTTTTTTTTTTTTTTTTGGTTGGAAATCATCCAATGACTTCTCCCGCTCTGGGCGGAGCGGGAGGGCGTGTCAGACTTTTACTGACTAAAACCCACCCGTGTTCCTTCCCTTGCCATGCCAGGGGCCACGGTTTCCCCTTAGGACTACCCGCAACCCCGGCGGGCAACGGTCCTAGCGGACCCCGTCAGTTTTGCTGACATCTCTTTGAGGCGCGCGTGGAACACGACGCGCCGTCGACCCGGGCCTGGTCCTTATCGGGGGCGAGCTACCCATTGCTCACTGCCCGCAAGCCCGCGCCTACGGTGGCCGGGAATCCTCCAAGGAGTCCCGACGCCCAGGGCGTCTCCTACGGCGGCTAGGCGCGTGAGGGCGCGAACTTTGCCTCTCCCTCACGCGCTCCGCCTCCTCCTTCGTCTAAATTACCCCCTAAAGGGGGATTGGGGGGTGTCAGTGTTTGTATGGAAGAATTTTAACGCGCTGTCCGATTAACTCGAATCTCAATATTTATACTTAAAACCCATGGGGATGTATGGGGTAATTTCCGACACTCACGCGGGCGAAGCCGCGGGCAGCAGCTAGTCTATAATATAAAAATGAATCGGGATAAATGTTTTGCTAAGCGCAAAACTTGAGAACGGCTGGACCAAATTGGATAATTCTGTTTTTGTTGTGTTCCTTATTCTCAGGAGAAGGTTTTTAGGTAGGGTAGGTGGTGTAGGTAGGGTAGGTACGGTAGGTAAGTAGGTACGCCGTAGATAAGTACTTAGTGCTACCCGTGTGAAGCCGGGGCGGGCAGCTAGTATTAATATATAAATCTCATGCATTCGGAGGCAATAAGTCTTTATTGTATTTACAAAGATGCTTGATGCCGCCTGCATGAGATTTTAAATTTCCTTTTTTTATTTTACACTTTTTAGTTAGGATTGTTTTATCATTTCTCATTTCAAATTACATTAGATATAAAATATTTTTGTAATCACCGTCTAAAACCCTTAATTTTGATACCCACCGAGTGGCGATATGTTTGGAAGAATCTTTAACTAGGCTGGGTTTTTTTCAGTATCTTGAACTACCTGAGGGCTCTAGGATACAATATTATAAATAACAGTACCCTCCTTCAGAGGCGGGTTAAAATTTTATTTTTTAAAACGATATTTTTATAAGCCGTCATTAATTAAATAAAGTGAATGTGTTTGTATGGACTGTTGGTATTGTTCATAGAATTTATTCAATAAGATCAATGGCCATTATAATATGACGAAATTGCATTATAAGCAATCGCACAGGTCCTAGAGATAAAAGAGAAACCGGTTCCGGTACTTATAAGATTTTG
Organism: Eupsilia transversa; assembly: GCA_914767815.1. Classification (NCBI taxonomy): domain Eukaryota; kingdom Metazoa; phylum Arthropoda; class Insecta; order Lepidoptera; family Noctuidae; genus Eupsilia; species Eupsilia transversa. The sequence goes on from OU611871.1 coordinate 16,281,723, forward strand.
TTTAAGTTGTGCTTTGTAGGTTATTGAAATATAAATAATAATATCTTGGGTATATGGATACTTGTTTTTCGTAAAAGAATCTAAAACAGTAATAAGTCAAAACAGTAAAAGACTAAAAGATAATGATGGTGATAATTTTTAACCTATACATTAATCAGCTGATTGTTGAACTCAAAATCACTCGTATAGGCTGTCATCTGGACTATAAAGTTAGAATATAAGTTATGCTGACGACATGGTGCTGCTGAGTCCATCAATAAGCGCAATCAGGCGTCTTGTTAAGATGTGTGAAGACTACGCAGGGACTCAGATACAATGCAAATAATTGGTATTCAAGTCGAGTCACCAAATGTTACACCAACGTGCCAGATGTGATCATAAATAATACCCCGTTATCTAGAGTAACAAAATTTAAGTACCTGGCTCACTGAGTCACTCATGACCTGATGACCGGGACATAGAAAGGGAACGCAGGGCGATGGCTGTCCGAGGTAATATGCTGATCAGCAGATTTGCACGTTGTACGACGCAAGACAAAATAACCCTTTTCAAAGCATATTGCTAGACTCGTGCAGTCCTTTGGGTCTGGTATACGCCGAAGGCGTACAACGCCCTGCGTATCAGTATAACAATGTGTTCAGGATGCTGTTGGGTCTACCACGCTTTTGTAAAGGTTTCGGGATGTTCACCGAGGCCAGGGTTGATGGTTTTTATGCCATTATACGGAAACGGTGCGCTACTATTCTCGATAGAATACGTGCTAGCTCCCACAGCATCCTGAGTGTATTGTGTGATAGGTGGGGATGCGCCATGCTGGCTCACTGGATACGACTGCACACGTAGGTGTCAGTCGTTTCATTAGTTTGTTAGATGTGATTGTTTGTATTTTTTTTGTTTTGTTCATGGATCTTGTCATTTGATCTGAAATATATATATAATAATAGTCGTGTAATTCGTTCGATTGTTTGTTGTATTTTGTATTTTGAGATTGAGAAGTACCGTGACGTAAAGATATCAAATTACTAAAAGAATTGTTATTTTAGGTAAAATGTATTATAACTTCTTAAAATGATACATATTTACAAGGTCACATTGGTAGCTACTTTATAACCATTGTCAACAGTAGAGCACACACGATCATATTCAAACTGAGCTTCACATTTGTCGCCGAGTTGCAGCCGTCTGTGTTACATTCGCAGGCGTGCGAGTAATGTATGTTGCTGAATTTTGACTGGACACACTTCAGCGGTTCTTCGTATATATAGGCACACTCTCTTACCACATTCACGTCTTGGGCAGGCAGAAAGTGATTTATCTGAGATAGCGACCGACAAACTGGTGTCCCTCTGTCTTCTTTGCAGTCTTTCAAGTGTGCATTGTTCAAGTTATATTTAAAACATCCACGGTTGGTTGTAGACGAGCACTGATAACATTTTATACATACCACTTCGCACATCACGGACAATAGTAATATAAATGTTAGTATTATATCTACGGAAAAATATCGCATTTTATACAAATTAATTTGACAGCTGTCATATCAGTTGCGTTGAGTTTTCCAAATTTGAAATACGTATACGAAATACGGCCAATGATTTTTGTTTCGTTGTCATTTCAATGATCAGACTTTTTCACGTACCTACATGTGATATGCACTTTTGGCGGTAAAAGAGGAAGCGTGATTATAACCCACAATGAGGAATATGAATTATAAATGTCTTATCGATACATGCGTTAGCAATTATTGCGTCGCTATAGGTGCACACGGCTACATATCAAGCTATACATTTCCACTATAACCGTAGCTCTCATTGGACGGAAATCCTTATACTTACTGGAAATGTATACCTTGACATATGTAGCTGTGTGTCCTGATTGATTGAGCAATTTATACAGCGCGAACTGACAAGGATTTAACACTTTGTGTAACAAGTTTAATGATTATAAAGAGATTCAGCGATATTATACGAACAGAAAAGTTATAGTACAATTATTTAAAAAAATGCTATCTTGAGATTACAACAATATTATTTCATGATTTCGAAGCTAAGTATTAGTCAATAATTATTTATAATACCTTAATGTCTGTTAATTAATTGATTTCAGGCAACATCTCCAGTGGCGCCACCTAACGCTCCCAACACTGGTAAATCGCAAACCAAGAGCGAGAAACGAAGTGGAAACACTTTGTACCAAGAGCTTGCCTTCCAAGACGTGGACCCAGGCATCGCTGAAGGCGAAGATGGCGATATCACAGGTAACTTATGAAAGCCTGATGAAAGAGCGACTAGATTTCGGTCTATCGACAGTTCAGATGACGCTTTCCATCGATCGACCATTGACTATAGATTTAAATCCTTAGATACGACTTTATGTATGACTGTGGGGAGACAATATAGTATTGTCTCCCCACAGTTATACATAAAGTCGTTGTTATCGAAAGAGAAACGCGACTATCTTTAGACGCTGTCGGGCGAATCTAACGATTTAAATCTTTGACTATATTTTGAGGCCATCAATGTCGACTGGTCAACGTCGAAAAACCGCCAGTTAGACCTTTATGAAACGCTATTCCTGCTCTCTAATTTCAAATATTTTTGAATTGGTTTGCAGTAATATTTAAAAAAATCATATCACTGCGCAGCATACAGACAAGAGTGGAAAAATTTAATAGAATCCGGGGCTAATTCTAAGTTTTCATTGAAGCGGTGAATATAGATACATAATATGTCGGATCCAGGTACATAGGATCGTGATGAGACATATTATAAGTGACATACATAGTGTCAGATTTACAGTCGTGGGCGCTGTGGGCGGCGTGAGAGAAATAGCTGATTAGAATTTGCGCACTGGTTATTGTTTTTTCCTGTAATTTATAAGAATGTAGAATTAATAGACGTCGATTTTATCGATATTGATATTATTGTAGCAAAACTGACTTGTGCAATACTATGTTAGGAACGTTATTCCTGACAATGTTGCATCGGCCAATCACAACCGCTGTATTTTCTTCGTCGGCCCGCAGTGGTGAGTCGTGTGCCTAGACGAAACGGTATATCAGCTCTCAAGTGATTTAATTCTCTTTGTTTGAAAGTATATATAACTGTGTGCTTTCCCTATCAGGTAGTTGGGTCCATCCCGGAGAATACGCATCATCTGGTAAGTGCTTTGCATTTTATTTGTTGACTTATCGTCCATTTAGACAAACTGTTGGAGTTAGCGTAGCATAGAATAAAATGGAAAGGATCAATACGGATATTTTTTTACCAACCGCGTCGCATCGCATCGCCCCGCAATTTCGCGAGGTTTTGCATAACTTTTTAATTAGTCGAGATTTTTAATTAATATGCAATATGGCATGGCCTCTTTAGGTCATGAGCAAAAATAATACAAAAAAAAGACTCGCTTTTACAATGTATAATAGATAACCTTCCTCCAAAATTCGGTTAACAAATGCATAAGAATTTTTCAAATCCGACTGGTTGTTCTAAAGATTAGCGCGTTCAAATAAAGAAATAAACTCTTCACCTTTTTTATTATTATATTATTATCTCTTCACTTTTAGATTCTACGTATACTTAAAACAGTTTGTCTAAAATGGACTAGCTTTAAATAATAGTAGCTTCTATTTCCTTGATACTGGCTTTTAAAGACATAACTGGCTTTTTAGGATCTAAAAGAAAATGGCTGATACCACTCTGCTTTTGAACCCAGAGTGTTAACTAGCAAATTCTGACTCATACTGAGTTTAACATTATCTGTCATATTAATTGCAAAACTTAAGGTTGAGTACACGGTAATTTTACTAACTTTCTTAAATTCAGTTGCAATTCCATCGGTTCTTTGTTATCAAAACCACAGAATACATAATAGTAGAAGTACAGAAGATTCACTCCGCAAAATCATTTAAATACACTCTTTTGCAAAAAAAACGGGCACCTAAGGAAATTTACGTTCTAAGGTCGATTTTAGTTAATTAAATGTTTTTTTTTTTTTGACGTAGTCTGTATACTTATATAATCGTGTAAATTAATGCGCGTGAAGTGAATTCGAGCAATTAAAAGAAAAAAAAACGATGGATTCTTTAAAATCGATGTACACGCCCAAACAATAAGAAGTGGTCGGCAATAAAGACAAGTTTTTTTTAACTTTTTTTAATTAAATAAAGTTACAAATGTAAAAACCTAATAACGAATGTGACCTCCTCTTGCCAAAATCACAGCTTGAATCCTTCTGGGCATGCTTTCCACGATGTTTTTAATAACGTTTTGAGGAATACGTTACCACTCTTCTGCAATGACTCTATTTAGCTCCCTGATGTTTTGTGGAGCAGGTTGCACTGATCTTACCCGTCTCTTTAGAGCATCCCACACATGCTCAATTGGATTGAGGTCAGGACTTCGAGCTGGCCAATCTAAACGACGGATCCCAACTTCTTGCATGTACGCTTCCACGTCGCCAGAACGGTGCGGGCGAGCATTATCGTCCATAAAAATGGAATCTTCCCCAAGTGCAGTCAATGTGGGTTGTGCATATGGAATTAGGACTTCCATTATGTACCGGTGTGCATTTAATGTCCCATTTTCTATGAAAACTAACTCCGTACGCTCCGTCGAATTAATTGCTGCCCAAAACATAACGGAGCCTCCGCCATAAGGAGTGATTTCTTCGAAACACACTTCCGCATAGCGTTCCCGTGGTCTTCGCAGCACTCGCCGGCGTCGGTCCTCTCCACACAAAGAGATTCTAGCTTCATCAGAAAACAATACTTTATTCCAGTCCTCCAGAGTCCATGAAGCACAGTTCCGAGCAAACTGAAGTCGAGCAACACGGTGCTCACGGAGTAATTTAGGGCCCCGAGCTGGGCGATAACTCTTGATATTGGCAGCCAAAAGCCTCCTCCTGACCGTCCACAAGCTAACTTCTACTCCTCTTACTTCTTCAAGGCTCTTCTTCAGGTCCACACTTGACGCTTTACGATTACGCAACGCCTGACTCACCAAAAAGCGGTCATCTCTTGGTTCTGTGCATCGTTTTCTTCCCGAACCGGGCTTCTTTTGACCGAACCAGTCTCTTGATACCGTTGCCAAGTCCTCTGGACAGTTGAACGACTCACATTTAGCTGCTGAGACACGTAAGTTTGCGAACAACCTTCTTCAAGTAGGGCTATAATTTTACCGGCCCTTATCGCATTATCACTCATATCAAAAAGTGGTATTTAATGTAAAAAGAAAGATTAAATTGTTTAATTTGCAGAAAATATCCAAAAAGTTTTAAAATATCGTAATCAGTTAAAAATCGTTTCAGCAATTCGCGCCATTAGTAAAGCAATTTTAGAATAATCCACAATAATCATTATTTTTCTTTTAATAATTTAAAATTTAAAATTTGGAACCTAAAGAATCATGCCAGGATGCTTCAAAAAACATGCCAATACATCGTCAAATTAACAAAACCTATTTCTTGTTCTTCTTCATTGAAGTAGAGAAAAAAATCTAAAGTGCCCGTTTTTTTTGCAAAAGAGTTTAAATAGCGACACTTGCTACGACACAATAAAGTGCAATTCAGGTCGCACAGCTCTAATTACCTACACTTATATCACCTAGAAGTTGCCCTCTCTTTCTATCGCGTAACTCTTATTTATATCTTCCGACTACGTTACGCCCACTGAATTGGCCGGACAAGTCGAGCGCGCCGCGTACTTGTAGATACCTAAAATGCGGAGTGCGCCTGGCCTGTCAATACTACTATGTAAAATATATTAGTATTTCACCAATTGGTTTAAAAATGTTGGTTAAAATGTTTTGGTTCTCTTGTAAATAATGTCACCCTATAGCCTGTTATTTATTTGACATTTATTATAATAAAAATATTCTACCGCTAACTATATGATATTTATTGTACTGTGCTTATGTTTTTATAAGTTGAAGAGAATACTTTTGCCATCATGAATAGAAAAATGAGAAGCAAAGGAAAAGTGTGCTGTAGATGATATAATAGTTCTTGTGGTAAAAGTATAATGCTTAACTTATATAAATAAAACCATACCTAATATTATTTTGTACTTTTTTTATGTTCACTTACACACCACGCCACTGGGTTTCTGTTTCTTTATATTATGAAACTACAAGGTTAGGCATCCATTTGTGTTCTTGTGTTGTTCTAAGCAAGCTGAGCACATTATATTATGTTGGCAAATGAAATGACTGCAGTATTATTGCTTTTACTGTTAAAAATAGTGTAACCCTCAGTTTCTAAATAACAATTCTTATGGTTAAATCTTATGTAACATTACATTATTGGTTCTTGGTAAACCAATCAAACACGAGATATGTCAGAAGACTGATCCCGATTGAGCTCCCAAAAACAGAGGGTTAATTATGTAAAGGTATAAAAAAAAAAAACTATTTTATACGTTTATGCATGTTTCACTGCGTCATTGAACTAATTCGTTCAAATTTACACGTATAATGTTTGCATAAACGAATAAAATCATCGCAAAACAATTCTTTATGATAGTTGTGCTTGAGAACATAATAAACACCTGATATGAGCATAGAACCATATAAAAATATGTAGATTAAAATATGCAATTAATTGTTGCGATTTTTATGTCTACTTAAAGTGGCGTCGTGTGTGAGCATTTTAACTAGTATTCTATAAATAAATTTCATAAATTACTAATAACTGTACGTTCTTTCCATGCGTTCTAACAAAATGTTGCATCAACGCATGATTGCAGTTAACGACAATTATTTCGGTAAGTAATTTGTAAAATATTGATTGAATTATCACTAACATTATTCAACGTTTTATTACAATTTCGTAGTAAATCTTTTAATTATTTAATTTAAAATATCGCGGTCTCACACACTACGTCGCATTACGTTGCAATTATGTAATGCCAACTATAGTCGTATGTAATGCCAACTTAGTAAATAGTCTTACATTTTTGCTGACGCGATAAAATTGTTGTTGCTAACGCATGCGGCGAAGTGTGTGACGGGCCTAACGATCGCTTGCGATTTCCACAAAGCGCAAGATGCAAGTAAGTAAAAGATTCGTATAACTGTCTTTACCTGGACTTCGTTCAGAGAGTATTATATATATCAAAATAAAACATTACTCTAGATTTTTCAATTTAAGTGCATAGACAGCCCCAAAAATATTTCATATCAATATGCCATTCAGAGTGGGCTGTATAATATAATTTAAATGAATAATAACTTTTCATACACCACATTCAACCAATCAGAAGTTCGAACAGAACATATATCCCTCCACTCAACTTAACAGGAATGGGCAAAGAGGTGGAGAATCTTATTCTGGAGAACAACGAGTTGTTAGCAACGAAGAACGCGTTGAACGTGGTGAAGGATGATCTGATAGTGAAGGTGGATGAAATGACCGGCGAGCTTGAGATCCTGAGGGAAGAGGTGGCGAACCTCAGTTCTGCGCGGGAGAAGTTACGTGACAGAGTTACCGAGCTAGAAGATGAAGTGAGACATTTGAAGGTAGGGCCCGTTTTAATTGATTGCATCTATGAATGATTGAAGGTGGACCGAGGCTAACAAAAAGGCTTTGTTTTACTATCTACGGATGTTGGAAGAGTAGCTAGCCGAAGATGAATATTAAAAGGTCTCCATATGGCCCCTTGGATAATGTCAAACAAGTACATGCTGATTCTCTTTAGAGCACTCTAGTTACATTAAAGATCATTTGCAGTAATAGACGACTAAAATACACACAAGAAATACATTTTGTTAACATCATAATGTACAAAGCCATCACTCAGCATCCAAACAAAAATATAGAAAACATTCCGTTAGAATATGTTGTTCTATTGATCACGACCAAAGCTGTGAGCCGATTTCGTTGTTATGTTATGTTATTCTTCCGTAAATTTTTTTGTACTTAGTTTATATGTCGTGTTTCCAATAAGTATGATGTTTAGTTTTTGCGTGGCCATGTGACAGGAGACGGTGAGCACGAACGCGGGCGGCGGTGACAATAACGAGGATGAGGCGGACGTGCCGATGGCGCAGCGTCGGCGCTTCACTCGTGTCGAGATGGCACGAGTACTCATGGAACGTAACCAGTATAAAGTAAGCATATATCTTTCTTTTTAGTCTGTTAAATAAAATTGTGAGAGACTGTTAAGTGAAAGAAGGTTGGCGTAGTCACGAAACAAAGTACACTACTAGGGTCTTTTGGCGCTCGAATGACGTAAAGAGGGGGGCGCTGTTGGTAAATATTTTTGCAATGGTCTTGTGAAATGTATTGAAAAAACAAGATGTATCGTGTCAAAAGCATGAAGCTTCGTGTGGATCATTACTCTAAGTCTCGCAAAATACTTTAATCCAAGGCACCAAAGTACTGTCTGCTATAAAACTGCAACCACTCATGTATTCTTCTTTTCGCCACACCCCTCTCCAACGTTAAGGCTGTAACCGTTCGGTTATAGTTTGTTTGTACCATTATTGACCTAGTGTGTATATTTTTCAGGAGCGTTTCATGGAGCTTCAAGACGCAGTTCGCTGGACGGAGATGGTTCGCGCAAGCCGCGTCGACTCAACCATGGATAAGAAGAATAAACAGAGCATATGGAAGTTTTTTAGTAACCTCTTCAGGTAAATACTGTGAAAGCTATAGACGTCGGTGTACTACGTACAAAACACATGACATAGCTGATAGGCTGATAAAAAATTATTTAAAAAGGATTATGTGAGGAATAACTGCAGCTGCAGCAGAGGCATTAGATATACATACAAAAAACTTAGTGATTTTCAGCAAGAGTAATATTTGTATAGTTCGTTAAAACATGAGTACGTAGTGCATTGCTGTCTTTGTTAACACAAGATCTTTTTATTAGTTAGTTTATAGGAATATTTTTATCAAGGAAAAATTGTGGAAAGAACTGTGATTATAACAGGGGCACAACACAGATGACCTCAAAAGTATCACAGGACTGGTAGTCTCAGAAAAAAACTGATTTCTAGTTGGATTCGACAACATGTCAATCGTGTGCTGAGTACTTGTTCTATTCATCTTATGATTATTAGCACGGGCCATAGCAATTAGTTGTGAACGAAGAAATTATAGCTTTTTTAGGCTTTCGTCTATCCTCGAAAACGGGGGGCTCATACATGTCCGTGTTAATTTAATTTCCCAAATTAAATATATGACTATAGTTTGACCAAAACTGCTGTACCGGGCCTTAGGAATGAGCGCCGAGGCGGGGCAGCGTTGACCAATGAGCCGCCGCGCACATATCTAAGGCGCGGTCTCGGTCAAACTATAATGATTACCATTTTTATTCCTTTTGGAATCCATTTCGTCAAGCTTATTTATGTATTCACGCAGCTCAGCGCTTGTATTTTTTAATTATTATTGCGTGTTTTTGGCGCTGTATTTTTAGATTTTTGTTTTATTTCTTTACATTTTGCTGTGCTCATTTATTTATAAAATATCAAGCCGCCCTTGCTTCGCGCGGTTTCTTTGGCCTGAAAAACAACAAGATTTCTATATATAAGGTTAATGTATTATACACAGAAACCATCTGGAACAAATTCTCTGAAGATGGTGAAAACCACATCACAATACGTTGCGTAGTTAAAAAGTAGAACACGGTCACACAGTCAGACAAGAAAAGCGACTATTTATAATATGTATAGATAGGTATATAAGTTGCCAACGCTAATGCGAAATAATGATAATGTGCACTGCATAGATTCCCGAAAGGGATGCTAAGAGTTTAGTATAAAAATTATAGTTAGCTCAGCTACTAACGGGATCGTAGCGAGCTGTTAAATATCCTATAAACTTAATCAAAAATTGGGCTATCAAAGGCGCATATTTTTTCAACTCCAACGTTCAAACAAAAGCTATATTATTTTTGAATAGATATAGTAATCTGTTTTGTGATTGTTATTACTGTTGGGTTTGACTCCCGACAGGATCATACATTATTATTCCTTTCAGTTTCTATTTAAAGTTTGTAAAGAATTTCAACTAGTGAAACTCACGTTTATAGATCAGAAGTTTTGGTAGGAAACCTCGTTACTGTGTTATAATGAAACTGCTGTAATATTCTCATTTTTTTTTAAATCTTAGCTCTGCGAAATTACGCTCACCATATTTTATGTTATGTTTTCTTTTGTTTTAATAACCTGCACTTGCCATTGACGATATCTTCGAACAATACGTGTGTACACATGTATCGAATGTTTGTTTTAGCTTGTGACGTTGCTCAGGCGTATCGAGGATGTTGCTATGCTTGCGTAATACTGTGACGACAGCGATTTCTTTTCATTTGATTTGCGGTGTTGCGAATATTTATTTATTTTCCTTTTATTTGCTGCGGTGCTTGCTGTTTGAAGTTTTTATGTTTTCGTAACACAATAGATAGACAAGAAGCTTCCTAACATGTAACTCGTAAAAAACAACAAATGGGCTGTTTTCAAGGGGAATTGATAGTCTGTGCTTCCACCTACGAGACTGAAGCTTCATAGAGAGTTACTCGTATCATTACCCTAATAAGTCAATAAGGACGCTAAGTTTGGAAATGATTTTCACAATAATTATTAGCATGAGCTAAGATTAAAAAAAAACCGACACTTGGATTGATGCACACTGCTTATAGGAATTTTATGCAATTTATGCAGAACTTTAAAATTGGTAGCTACTGCGTTTTACTTTATTGAAATTTATTAAAATGTTAATTTATATTCCTGCGGTTGCGGTGGTCTGAATATAATGCAAATCCTAGCGAAGGCTATTTAGTCAAATTGATAGTTTGATCAAATCTGCGACTATACAAGACATGCATAGCAGCAGCAAGTATTTTTTTGCACGCGCTTGTGTTTTGCTGACATTAGTATCTAGTCATTATCATTCACTGACGATGTTGTTTTTTTCCGTATTCTCTTATTTTAAGAACAGTTTAGCGTGTACTTGATCTCGCTCTTACAACTATATCTCTTCGATCACAGTATCTAAGCAATCCAAGCCTACACCAAAGGCATAGGGTATATTTTTTCAACGTCAACTTACACCTCATTGCAGTACCGGCGAGCGTCCACAACGACCGCTATCGACGCCACATCTCCGCGCAGTTGCCGCTCCGCAGCCCGCATTACGTCACTCGAGGACTCAAGCCGACTTCTTTGAGACCCAACTGACCGACCATCACCACAATAGACGACATGAGAGGAGCGAGCAGTTCCGACAGGTAGGTTTAAATTTTTTGGTGAAAAGCCTCACAGCAAGGTCGGGTACTCACTTGCGAGCTGAAACTGTAAAGCAGAAGGCCAATTCTCGTAAATAAAAGCGTTCAAAATCTGTCACAATCTCATCTCAGAGAGTAGGTAAATAACGAGTTATTTTTGACAGATTGAGACTGAGAGATTAGTATGCGATCCTTCTTAAAAATACGAAAATTGCCCCTCTGTTATCAGACGCTTCACTTTTTGATAATTTTTGCCACTCATCCTTTCAGGCTGGATTCGACCAAACACGAATAAATTTTATCCGCGGAATAAGCCTTCTCTTCCGAGTAAATTTTGAATTTTTGACAGTTTCTCCATATGAAAACTGTCAAGAGTAAATGTTGTTCCGCGGATAAAATTTATTCGTGTTTGGCCGAATCCGCCCTCAATCGAATTGTGGAACGTCTGAACACAAAATGAACTAAAAGTCAAAAATGAATTCATTAGTGAACTGATCCATCGATATTAGATTTCGGCACTGAAATCTATCAGTCGCCTACCGAATGACCTACAAATGAAATGTAAGGAGCTAGGATAAATGTTCATTCCTATGTACTTTTGAGGGTGACCTGGAAAAGGAAAATGACAATTCACTCGAAGTGAAATATTCAGTTGAGTGAATCGTCTGATAGCGAACCTGTTCTAGTATTTGGTTACAGTTATATCTCGCTATTGAGTACCCAGCTTTAGGCATAGCTTTGCCTAGGTGTCAGGTCGCGCTCTTTATCAGGATTGTGATAAATCATAACGTGCAGGAAGCACGCTATGATTTAACATAATCCTCTTTACGCACAGGTAAAGTTACGAAATATCTTCCTGCGAGAAATGCCAGCCAGATTCTTGCTTTTATCACCGTCTGATAAAGTTACAAAAAACCGAGCAAGTCTCATTAGTATCTCGTTTATTATTTCAATGACAACTTTTTGTTAAATTGTAAAACAAAGTAACCGAAATTAATTCTTGAGGTATTTGATTTGTCGCAGGATTTCATTGGCTTATTTGTAACTTGGTCAGTTATTATTTTGAACAATTCTTATGATTTAAGGAAATGGTCTTACCCTGTTCGACGAAGCGATAGAAGCATTTTGATTCCTTACCGTAAAACCATCATTGCTTAAATGTTTCTGCTTCTTTGAATAGGGTATGGAATAAAAGCCTCATATCGATGGCATGTCTGAATGGCATTGGATAGCTTGCAGTCCTTGATTGCCGAGTGCGTAATGCATGGTTTCGACCAAACAAGAATAAATTTTATCCGCGGAATAAGATTTACTTCTGACAGTGTCTGTATGGAGAATATGTCAAAAATTCAAAATTTATTCGCAAAAGAAGGCTTATTCCGCGCATAAAATTCATTCCTGTTTGGTCGAATCCGCCCTAAACCTGCATCGGCGGCCTGTATAAATAAGCAACCTGCATTTATAGAAGAATTGGAAAGGTTTAGTCTGTATTATGAATACCATATGGATTAAAGACGAGAGGCCACGTACCGACATACGCGTTTTATGCGCGTGTACTCCCAAAGGTTATTGCAATTTTGAGTCCTATCACCGAACAGCGAAAATAAGCTTTATATAATTAGCATACGACTCAAAATTGCAATAACCATTGGGAGTACACGCGCATAAAACGCGTAATATGTCGGGTACGGGGCCTTAATGTAGGAAGTCGATTTGATTCAAAGATACCAAAATGGAGTACAATGATTTCACTTGGGGCTTATTTATATAGACGCAATGTATGGAGCCTCCTATTTAGCTATCTTTAAATAGAAAACGGATGCAAGATACAGCTTGCGCCGTTTTCTCTTTAAACTCCTATTGGCCTGAGTATGTTTATTTCGCATGCTTTTAAGTCTTTCCTTATTCTACCCATTTCCTTCGCTTCACATTTTTTTTAAATTATATGTTTAATAAATATAATTATAAACTATTTGCACTATAAATATAACTAGATACGTATTCGCTATACATATGCCACCACGTTTCTTTCATTCCTACGAAAATCTACACGTTTGTAGTTTTTATAAGAGTCCGTTTAATTGTTCATGGTTTTTTGTAAAATGTTTAAATAACTCAGTAAAGATAGGTCTGAAATAGGCACTTCTATTTGGTTTGTGTAATGTTACTTTCGTATCCTCGTAAATAAAAACATTTAAGTGTACAGAATGTTGCAATAAGCACTCCACTGCAGCACATTAACACTTATATGCATACACTTGTGCAGCTTGGTGTCGGCTGTTTTTGCTACGCATAAATATTTATATCAAGCCAAGATAAAAAAAAAACGCCCGAGCTGAATGAATTCTAACTTAAACAACATGCTCTACGGTGTGAATAATTCAAATGAAATAAGTTTAAAAAAAAACTACCGTTTCATTACATAGCACATAGCTCGATAAAATTATGGCATAAATGCCACTGACACGTTACCTCCACAGTAGAACATTCACTCGCGTAGGCTGCAGCTTATCACCAAAGCTTCTGCGACCCGAGATGCTTCTCAGTTCACCCGTGTACATCTACCTACATACTACCATGTGTGCTGTCTCGTGTGTGCCATCTGTGTCCAGTGTTCTGTTTGTGTTTTGTTTTCATTTCTTCCTCTCCCTGTACCTAATTTCCTCTCCTTTCTTTTGTTTTCAGCTGAATCAATGACGGCACGTATTTCAACTTATTGAACAGTGCTAAAGACATTAAGTGATATTAGTTATTGGCATGTGTATAGTGTTTTTACGTATTTATAGTTACATTTTTTTAAATCACTAATTAAATTATGTACCTTTATGTTTGTGTTTGTTTTACGTGCTTTACCTTGGAATGTTCGTATTTGTTTGGGTGATGTGGTTGGGTTGATATCGTACACATGTGCGTGTGTGCGTGTAGGTGCGGGCGCACGTTCGCAAGGAGGATGGGCGCACGCAGGCGTACGGGTGGAGCCTGCCCAGTAAGACCGGCCAGGGGCCGAAGGGTCCCAGCTCAGTTACGTCCCTGTCTTCGGGAGGAGTCCCTGTTCCCGTACCGGTGTTTTGCAGGTCAGTGGGGATGATCGGTACTTTCCTAGAGTTATTCGGAATTCGTGCATCAGATACCTTAACAGGTTTTGCCATGTAGACAAAATCAATCAGTAATTATATCAGTAGAGTAGAGGTGGCCCAGTGGAAACGGCTGCGACTTACAAATTGTGGGTCGTAAGTTTGAACCCAGACAGGCATTTTAATTTCTGTGAAATATTTCATTACCACTGCTCCCAAAACGGTGATGGAAAACTTCGTGACGAAACTGGCATGTCCTTGTATTTAAATTTCAACGACATGTGACATCGGCCAACCCGCACTGGGCCCGCTTAGTCACTCCTCGCAGAGAGGCGGCCTGTTTCCCAGCAATGGGAACATTATAGGCTGATTATGTAATCAGTAATAAATAGAAGTTGCCGGCGCAGTTCGTCAATAATAGAACTTCAAGATCGTGGATTTTCTGGTCTATGTAGGTCACAGTTGAAGTGATGAAAGTGTGATGTTTTGCGGCAGGCTATAAGGCTAATTTAAATCAATCTTGGTCTATTGTGTACCTTAGCAGTAAGATGCATTACTAATTCATTGCCATTACTGGAATGGTTACTTGAATAGTACACACGGCTACATATCAAGCTATATATTTCCAGTATAAGCTGATGTCGCATTGTGTAGGATTTCCGTACAATAAGAGGTCAGCTTAAACTGGAAGTGTATAGCTAGCTTGATATGTAACCGTGTGTACTATTACCAAATATTTTCGAATATAAAAATGCTGTATTTTGTACAAACTGTTGCATCAATTTGTGTATGATCCACAGGTATGGTTTCAGTTAGCATCTTGTGTTAAGAGGGTTTATTCTGAAAGTTGGCAACGTCGCAAATAGATGTCAAATATTTCGCTGTTTTGATTAATTTGATAATATTTCTGTATCGAAATAAAAAATGTGGCTAACTAGCGAACTAGAATATTGATTATGAAATGCAATAATTAATATCGTAACACCGAATAGTTAGTTTTAGATGTAAAAAAAGTATTTGGTAACTTTCCAAATGCCTTTTTTTCACCTAAAACGGGTACAACATCAAATTCAATGTTATAATTGCAATTCATTATTAATATTCTAGTCAATTGGTTAGCCACATTTCTTATTTCCATACAGTATTATTTCCAAATTAATCGAAACAGGTAAATATTTGACAGCTATTTACGACGTTGCCAACTTTTAGGATGTACCCTCTTAACTGAAACCAGGCAAGATTGTCCATGAGCTTTTTAAACAGACCAATGACAAAACGTATAATTTTCAGACCTATAGCAGAAAACGAGCCTCGTATGACGCTTCTATGCGCTGCCGCCGTCAATCTGAACGGAGGTCGCACCCCAGATGGCGGGTGCATGGTTGGAGAAAGCGTGTTCTACGCAAATCCGGAGGACAAGACCGAGAATACCATGTCTTTGGGTTAATATCTTTTGCAATATAATTGTTAGTGTAACGCTCGCTTGCGTTGCAAATCACTAAACAGAATTAACGTTAAACGAATGTAAAACATATTTTTGTTTCTATCAATCGTTTAAAGATAACAGAGACAAAATTATGAATTAAATACATTTAGCGCTAAATGCGCAGACAATCAACACCAGCACCATATGGTGATTCGACGCCCAGTGGTTTAATCACTATAAATTAGGGTTTCTATCTCAACCACTTTAGTTTGTATAAATGGGAAACTAATTTGACATAGCAATGCGTTGATATGAAAATCTAAGACGGTATTGTCCTTTCTTCTGAAGAAATTAAAGAAAAAAAACAATCCTGTACAAATAAAACGCACATTACCCTAAATTAAACAGGGTATTAATACTAAAGCCAAAAGCTCAGTACTGGAAAGAAAAATTTGAAAAAAAAATTAAATTGAAGAAATGTGGCATTTTCTAAATGCATAAACAGTTGAAAAAAAAAGTTGTAATATTGATCAATTGTGTACACATTGTCCGTTGTCATACTAATATCCACACTATATCCACAGCGTACGAGATGAGCAAGGCCCAGTCGGTGCACTCCCCGGAAGTCGAACAAATAAACCTACAGCTGCAGTCTACTCAAAGCGTCGAGTACACTGAAAAAAACTTATCGTCTCTCGTCTGGATATGTTCCAGCAACCAGAATAAGGGAATTGTTATGGTGAGGATTTGTCATTTTTTATTCTTGCAATCTTATCTGCTAAACTTGAACTTCATATGTTTATTAATATTAATTATGAAGACTGGTTGCATTGAGACGATGAATAAAAGGCGACTAAGAAAAAGCATTTTCAAGGCAGATGTGTGTGTGAGATGTGAGTGACGCCGGGAGGGGACACCCTAGGAGGACATATAATTAGGTCATTGGGGATGTTCTTCAAAAAGGTCTGGTGCGTAGTATTAGCAATCGGCGTGTGCGTGTGTGACCAGATGTATGAACGTAAAAGGAGTATGTAAGGAGCGTAGTAGTGGACGTTCTATAGTTTCTGCCTACCCCCATTGGGAAGAAGACGTGAGTTTATGTATGTACAGTACATTGATTTTAAAATACGATATAATATTCCAGATTATTGACGCGAACAATCCGGCAGAGGTGATAGAATCGTTTCCGGTGACGGACAAGCACATTCTATGCGTCGCTTCCGTGCCGGGTGCCGTCGCCGAAGACTATCGAGATTATCAAGAAAGAGTCGCTGGATTGACTGAAAAGCGACACCCTGTATGTATCCATGATTTTGTTATGTTTTTTATTTATTTATTCTTCAGGAAAAAAGAATGATAATGAGAAAATTGCAGGCGTAACGATGCAGACAAAGTCTTTATTCCTGGGCTATGTCTGTATATTCCTTGTGTATATTCCTTCTCTGTATGAGAAGAGGCCATTGCTGCAGTGGGATAATAGGCTGATGTTATAAAATTGCAATCAGTTATAGTTTTGCCAGGAAAGGATTGGTTTTATTATTACATAATATGTTTGATTTTAGTTCTAACTTAAGGTGG
This sequence comes from Eupsilia transversa, assembly GCA_914767815.1. Taxonomy (NCBI): domain Eukaryota; kingdom Metazoa; phylum Arthropoda; class Insecta; order Lepidoptera; family Noctuidae; genus Eupsilia; species Eupsilia transversa. The sequence continues at coordinate 16,299,028 of OU611871.1, forward strand.
TTGTTCGCTTTCAACAGATTTATGAATTTGGCGGTTTTGAGCACTCTCTACACCCCTTGTTTAAGTGATTGCAAAAACACATTCTGATATCATATTTGATCCGATCTATGTCTACCGTCATGCGTATATAAGCAAAGTTCAAGCAGAACTATGTGTTAAGAAAATTGCTCTAATTTTGGTGGCCATAACTATTGTTGAGACTGCTCCTCTCAACATCTCCGCGCGCTGGCGGCAGTGAACGAGGGTTGCGGGGACAGCGGCGAGTCAGCCGGCCTCACGGACGATCGCTCGCCCCGTCAACACCAGTCAGCTGTTGCCCGCCTCCACGCGCTTGCGCGTCTTCTTAGCGTCATATTCTTGTTTTCTTAAACTAACCGACACTCTTTGTATTTTCATATTCTGCTTCTCATTATACTTGTTATAAAGTCCTCATCTCATCTTTAATTCAACTACACCACAACCTATCGTTGCGATCAACTAACAATGTATTTTTTTGCAGTCACTCTTCTGCGCCGGCAGAATAGACTCAGTCGACGTTAATCCAAAGAATAATGGCAGTGAAGAGAACGGCGATAAAGACGCTGTCATCGTAGGCACTACGCGCTTAGTAAGTTTGACAATTCGTTTAAAAAATATTAAATTAAAAGTGATAATCAATAAAATCGAGTCGTGATAGCTACTTCAAAACCAATCAGCAGCTTTGGTAACAATTTGACTTTGATAACACATTTATTAAGCAATAATAGAATAGTTTTCGTAATTCAAGTGTTACCTATTCTAGTTGCCATGTTCCAGTTTCAATACATGCACATTTCATCTTTGAAATGGACAAAACATTCCATTATCTGAACAAAATAAACAATTTTTCTTTCTCTCTTTAACAAGACCCGCTTGTCTTTATTCCAAAAGAAAAATATAAAATAAATTAACTTAAAACTATGTTTATGTGCGGTAAATAACACCTATGCATACATTCGAATAACACCTACATTTTGAATCCTATAGGTAAAAGCCGCCATCTTGACACCACCAAGCACTCCGGTAAACGAACCGGAGACGGCACCGGAGCCTCAAAGCGAAGAGCCGGTGGTGAAGAATGTGGAGGAGGCCGACCCGGTGCATCCCGACAGTCCACCGCTCAGCTCCACACCTATTAACGGTAAACAAAATTTACTTAGTTATTATTAAATTACATCTTCTAATATACAATGTAACAGCGAATCAATTTTCACGTCTCCCCCTTAAGACATAGGCCAAATACTTTTGATATTCGGATAGCTCATGACTTAAAGAGGTGCCATAAAAAATATATATATGAAGCCGCGTTTCGCGGGTATTCGGGTATTAAAACAATGTAATGGCACTAACTGGATGCGACGGCCATCACTTCTCACAAGGCGATATCGTAGTTAAGACTAGGCCCATTCGCTAATACAAAAATGAAAAGTTTGTGCCTATCCAGATTTTTGTAATACAAGTATACTAAGGTGACAAATGGGCGTGCGGGTCATATCACGTTGCGAACTAGTTTCTTTGTAATCCGGAAAACATTCACTCAACAAATTCATTCAAACAACAACAAACTGTTAGTTTTATGTGTATTTTCTCAGGTGGACATTTGAGCTCTCCCGAGCCTGGCGTCGAAGCATTCGCTCAGCAGCAGAAGGCGGAACCTCGCCCCGAGACAACCACCACTCAGGAGCGAAAGATGTCAACTGTCATGGCGACCATGTGGCTTGGCACTAAGAGCGGGAACCTTTACATACACTCCGCCGTTGGCAACTACAAAAAGTGCTTAGCTAGGTGAGATAAATAAGTACATAACGTAACATCAGGCCTGTTTCCCCGGTGGGCTAAGCAGATGTGTATCTATAGCCTACTACCATCAACCGGGCACAAACACGGACACCGAAAAGAGAAATCATTCACAAAAAATCTCAGTATTTACATTACAAAGATCGTCATTGTCTTCCTGACCTTATAACAATTTATTTGAACAAAAATACTGTTTAATAAAACTCGCCATCTCTCTCCTTTTCTACACCTTAGCCATATCGTTTTTCACACAATCCATCCATCTTTTCTTTGGTGAGCCGTCTCGCCTTATGCAATCCAATGACAGTACTCAGCCGTTAAGGCACAGTTTAAATACAAATTCATATAGACAGATAGATAGCTAAATCATTTATTTTTTGCACAAGAGATAACACAGCTTTGAAGAGCGTCTCTTATGTTATTCATACTTTTGTGACAGCCTCTTTCTAAGCACTTTCTTCAATGGTCAGTAAGCAGCAGTGCGGTATAGTATGCTCTGTATACCGAAACGATACCGCACTGCTTTCATTTACGGACCTGACGTTATGTTTTCGGTATAATTTGTGCAGTACCGCTTGAATCCTCGACCATGTCGTCGTCGAGTGATGAAGATGTTGTGGCGTGTTATATTTATCTCCGTTTACGAATAAAACAAAAGCGCTATTGCCGACATCCGAAATATGGATGTCGCCAATAGCGACTGTGAATATATTATGTTCAATTAAAACGTGTAATGTGTATCTGTAAAAATCTGTACTGTACATATATCCATCAAATTATAAACGTAATGCTACAACAGCTCAAGTATAAAACATTTTTTTTCCAGAGTGAAGCTAAACGACGCCATACTGTCGATAGTCGCGTGCGCCTCCCGAAGCATCGTAGCGCTCGCTGACGGCACTGTCGCGATATTCTCGCGACACGCCGACGGACAGTGGGACTTTGCACAGTACTGGTTGCTGACTCTCGGAGATCCTAAATGCTCCGGTAAGTTTAACAAAGATAGCATAATTATCTTATAACGTCTATAAAGGTCGGTATGGTGATCGACCTACATAAACTCACGCCTTTTTCCCATGGCGATGGTAAATGTGGATCTATTGTGAAGGAATAAGAAATAACAGCTCACGGTCGTATATCGCTGGCGCATAACTCGCGAAAGACGTTGTTATATGTTTACGTAGATACGAGACGTGCCACATATAGAACTGGAATTAGTCTTAAGCTTCAGACCAATTCCAGTTCTGTATGTGGCACGTAGAGAATGTGAAAGAGTCGTGTAAGCGGGACTAAACGGTGCTTGCACACCTAGTGCTGCTGCAGTATAGTCGCTCGTTAAGCGTAACGTCGCATCAACATGACGTACGTACAATCACGTCTACACGACTCTAGCACAGGGTTATGCATTTTCAGAGTGTCTTTAAGTAACATCAACGCGACGCCAATGCTTACACTGCCGCTGGGCAGATGATCAGTGAGAAAAGAGGCAGACATTTGTACATCATTAAAATCTCCTCATTATTCCAGTACGTTGTCTAAGCGCGGTCGGCTGCACGGTGTGGTGTGGTTACCGCAATAAAGTGCACGTGATAGAGCCTCGATCACGTCTGCTACTGCACTCGCTTGAAGCGCATCCGCGGCAGGAGAGTCAAGTGCGACAGATGTCCTGCGACGGCGACGGCGTATGGGTAAACAAGCATTTATACTTTCCCTTGATAAGGCTGAACTCTTCTATAAAATTGTGATATTTGACGTCAGCTTAAATATCACAGTATAGTACAAGAACATTTCAGAGAGACATTCAATCTTGACGCAGGAGATGGCATGATGCTGTATGCGGCTGATGACGTTTATTTTATTTCTTAAGAAAACTTACGGCTAGGATTATAGGAGAGCCTTCCGTAATGCTTCATTCATTTAAACAATTAACTCAAAAGCCGCTGCTGGATATAGGCCTTTCTCAAGTTATGCTACAATACCCAGTTCTCCGCCATACCGCGTGTCCTAAACGAAAGCGGCCGCCGCGCGAGTATGCGATTGATGTGAACATTTGTATGAATTATGACGTACAAACGCGATTTTATTTATCGCACGACTACGTCACATACAAATATAAGAGCGCGACGATTGCGTACTCGAGCGACGATCGCTTTCAGTTAGGACACGGCTTTCTTCTTCCATTCTGGCCTAACCGCCTTTTTGCCCACGTTCCATTCTCCGAAGACAAGTTACTTGATTAAACTATCGTCGGAAAACGGAGCATGGGATGACCATCGGACAGATGATGATGGGATGATTCTCGTCAGACATGGCCAGCACAAGAATACTTCAGCGCGGTAATCTAGTTCATTTTTCAATCATAGTTTGGAATAATAAACCACTTGCGGATGTGGGCAGCTAAGTTTTGTATCAATTTCTCAGGGACCACAAGAAGGTCCTTGAAGATAAGCCCTTAGGATTTAGAGTGCAGTATTTAATCTATAGTGTAAATGGTTCGAAGCTTCAATTCTCTTTACATCATTTACTTTATTTTGCCTCCATTATTGAAGTAAAATAACATTACCATACACAATTTACTTTACTTCTAACATATTATTCAACAACAGGTTTCAATCAAAATGGACTCGACCCTTCGCTTGTACCACGCGCATACATACCAACACCTGAAGGACGTTGACATAGAACCTTACGTCAGCAAAATGTTGGGTACTGGCAAGCTTGGTTTCTCATTGGTCAGGATCACGGCTCTATTGATCAGTTCGGGACGACTGTGGATCGGTACGAGTAATGGCGTTGTGATATCAGTACCGCTCTCTGAAGGGTCCAGTCGGGATTCTCTCGGACCTCAGCCGTCGACTTCAAGGTCGCCTGCGCAACGTGAGTAAATTGTTTTATGTATGTTTTTTTTTTAACCAGAGATTTATATAATGAATACCATATTTCAAATATTACGCTGAAATCGCCAATCTGCTTTAGCTAAAAGCTATCGCTAAACTTTTTTTTAGTGCACATATTACCACATTTACTTCTTTCCAGCTGCCATAGCCGCCTGTCCTACCGGTAATATCCCGTGGTGCTCGATGGCGCATGCCCAGCTAAGTTTCCACGGCCATCGCGACGCCGTCACATTCTTCGTCGCCGTACCAGGAGTCGCTGGGTCACCAGCGCGTACGCCCGAATCTCCTCGACGACACTCGCCGACCATGCCACCTATGCTGGTCATTTCGGGCGGCGAAGGATATATTGACTTCAGAATAGGTATGTTCCATTGTTGATTTTGGAGATTTATTGTTAGAAGCGGTTTTATTCTCGAGAGCTGTATGGTGACAGACATAGCTATAAACATTTGAAGTCTAGAGTCGGGATGGATAACTGGTGGCTAATCTGTAAAAATCCACCGTGAAAACATAAGTGAAGTGAACTTGAAGTGAGCTGTCACTCCACCTGATGCTAGGGATTGAGACTGTTGACAGCTCACTTCACCTCAGTTTTCACCGTGAGATTTATAGCGAATAGAGCTGAACAATGTGTGTTCGAACTTTAAGGGCGGATTCGACCAAACACGAGTAAATTTTATCCGCGGAATAAGATTTACTCTGACAGTTTTCGTATGGAGAAACTGTCAAAAATTCAAAGTTTACTCGGAAGAGAAGGCTTATTCCGCGGATAAAATTTATTCCTGTTTGGTCGAATCCAGCCTGAGTCGGTGCATTCTAAAAGTTAGCAACGTCACAAATAGCTGTCAAATATCTAAATGAAATGTGTAGTGCACTAAAATATTGGTTATGAAGCAATAACTAATATTGTCTAATCAAAATAGCGAAATATTTGAGAGCTATTTGTGACGTTGCCGACATTTAGAATGCACCCTCAGAAACATTATGTTCAAATACTACTTGGAGGTGTTTACGTATATGAAGCTATGCCGGGCGCCAGGGTAAGACCAATATGTGGGTCAGTCAATTCAGCCAAATGGTAACAATGTTAGAAGATTATTCTTCAGATTGGATGTTTGGATTACGTAATGAGAGATTTCAAATATATGAGCTGTGGTTTGAGTGGCGACTGGATACTCCTACTCGTCAAAATAAAACAGTTTTCTTGGACAATTTATGCATTTGTGGAAAATATTGATCAACTAAATTATGTCACAAATTTATATACATTGTGATCATGCAAGTCCTTAATTCATTGCAATACGATCATTTTTGCGTCATCAAATTATAATAATATGTTTAATAAAACTAACCTATCATTCAGTCATTTAACTTCCAATTTTCATTGTTCAATAACACTGTTTAATCTTGATGAACATTTGGTTTGAGTCCATAGCTTCTTTATCAGACGATACATTTACAGGTGCTAGCAGTATTTCCCATTAGATGCCTCAATGTACTAGAAAACAAGAAAATAAATATTTATTTTATTAACGAAAAGTAAGCAAATGTTATGAATAAATCATATATTGCTAGATAAGAATTAGATGTCTTAGGATATTGCTTACGTTATTTATTTTGGTAATAGAAGCAGTATATAAATATTTTATCGTCAGAAGTTACACATTGAAGTAGTGTGTATGCATTATTTAACATTACATAAAACAAGATATTCATCCTCCTGCCATTATCGTAAAGTGGTTGTCTATACGATAACATTTAACAGAATTCCACTAGCCATACATACAAATAATGAATTAATTCAGACATTAGTTTCATGGATATAAGCGCGTGATAGTTTCGTGTTGTTAATCTGTGCCAAAAGAAAACTTCTCGTGTGAAAAATTATTAGTTTATATTTAAAATGCATGTTTTCAAAGTTTTTTAAGTGCTAAAGAAAGTAAAGACTAGCAATGACTTGCAGTAAAATTAATATAAATTATTTGAACTACTGGGTATTGTTTATTAAATCTGTTTTCCTCTACTTTTAATAAAAGCAGCTAATATGTACTACAGCAAATATTAAAATTCGCTTTGAATTCCAAACATACACTTGATATCCATGAAACTCAATCATACTGGCTACTCTAAAATAAATTAAAAAACTCAAAACAAGCAATATGCACGTTAGTGTAGTCTAAAACTCATTCCCATTGCGTTTAGTAAGCTTTGCTTTATAATAGTAGGCTCCAGTATGACGCTTATACGCTTCTATGCATAGAATTAAGATTCGTTTTATTACAAAGTAGGAGAACATTGTGATAAGGTTGTGATGTGCCTATTGTTTGATTTGAATTTCAGGTGTTTTCTACTAAAATGTGTTTTTTATGTATCATAATTTTTTCTAACACTTGGAGTGGAGGTTTCGTTCACTGTATTTTAACAATAAAGTAAATCTTTTGATAACATTATAAATAAATAAATAGGCTTTTCGAGACTTAATTAAATGTCTTCTGTCAATCAATATCAACTCTGTTTGTTGACCACAGCTAGGATCTGCGATAGAGGAAAAATTGCCTTGTTTACAAAGTTTCGATTAGCCTTTCAGTTTTTACATTATTACAAGATTTTATAATTTGCACTTTGAACGAATTCCGTAAATAACTCATAAAATCCAACTCACAATTTTAGTGGAAAATACGCACTGAATAGGCATAATGCAGTTAATGATTTTAATTTCCCCGGTTTTTTTCTTTTGCCGATATAGAAGAGCATGCTGATGACATACGTGACACAGCCTCCCACGTCATTGTATGGCAGGTCTTAAGAGAGTCCTGAACGTACCTGAACGTAGCATAATTAATTTATATTTATTACTGGTACGTTGAATTTTAGAATAAAAACCAGCATGTGCGCTTGTTGACACATAACACAAGCTAACATGAGCATGTAGATCACGATAATCAATGGGTCTTAATGAGGTTTTGACAGTTCTCGTGGGTAATAAATCTTTGTGTAAATCACCTACGCAAACTCACATAGTGTTAAAAATTCTTGATGCATTTTTGTTTAATCATTTTGGTTGCCATCGATTACCTGTTTAGGCTTTTTTTTGTTTTTTTCTCCACAACCGTGATGCTCTTGACCTGCATCTCAACTGATGGTAAGTGATGATCAGGCCGAAGTTGCAAGCGAGCTTCACCCGGAATCCTCAGCCACAGAGGAAATGACTGTCTTACCTCTAACTGCGGAAAAATTAAATAATCTTAGCTCTAAAATTAGCCAGGCAACGTTTACCCTACGTCTGACAATACTCTGTCAAAACCTCAACATTCATACCATCAGTTCATGCATATTAGACTCATTCTAACATACCACTAAACTCATTACTAACACATTGGTTTTCGGTGAAACACATCCGACAGCAGGTGAGCACGATGTTACATCATTAACTAATTATGTTCCTAATACATTGCTAACGTGTATATTGCTAATACTTACCAGTATATAGACATGTAAATATTAACAGACAGCCTCTGTGTTCAATGTACGAAGATGTAGTTGTAAGATACTAAATAACAATTCTGAATGTGTTATATCTCCTCGCTTTTACGTCGCTAAAACAAAACAAACCGATTTGTGCGTTGAATTATGCACTATGAATGTTATATTTTTGCAATGTTTTAGCTAAAGTTTTGGAGAAGCGCCGCGGGATGGCAGCTCTTATAACAAGTATACCGTTAGTTTATTATATCAAAGTGCAGAATATTAGATGGCTTCTTCACGTGTGTTCTTTAAGTGTGATAGAGCACGCAATACGTGTCATAGCAGCCACCGAAGAAAAATAGCTGTAACGTCTTTTTATTGTGAACATTTTCATGTTATCAGAACAACAGCACCTCATAAATACGTTATCTTTTAAACTCATTCCCCATCGTCGTTTATTATTTGGTTTTTCTATGTTGTCTGTCCACTTCTTTCCTGGTCACAATTATTTTGGACTCTCAAGAATTTAAATTATTATTTTGGTGTTTTTAATAGTCAATTTTACAGGTACTGACAACAAAATGAGAAATTGTGGCGGATGAAGCTGTACGTCGATTTATAGTATGAAAAATAATCAATATGACATTTCATTTGCAGCCGACTCGGAAATGGAGGACAGTGTAGTAGTTGCGGAGGATGGGTCGTCAAGCGGACACAGTTCCTTGGCTGACCGGGCTTCCAAGAGCCATTTGATAGTGTGGCAAGTCGCGACCGCCTAACGTAAGGCCAGCCGTGTGCGACTTGACTCCGATTCGGACTATGTGTATGTGTGTACGTCTGCTAAACCTGCGACGCTCATCAACGCGTAAGTTACCACGTCGATGTGAATAGGACGACGGTTCTGGAGATGCTTGAAGTAGACTTCCCCTTTCTGACAGTTGAACAAAGAACTACGTGTATGAAGTCCTCTGTTGTACAATAGGTTTGTTGTAAACTTAGATTCTGTATTTATATTAGTTTTGACAGTTACCTTTATTATTTAAGTGAATGTTTGACATTATTTTTTATTATGCTCCTGTAAGTTATTAAGACATCGAGCTGTTATATATACTAACATCTGAGAGGTGCGAAAATTGTTGCTAAATAATGATTTTGAATAACGATTCGCAAAATGTAGTTAATATCACAAATGAGTATATGTAATAGCTTTATGTCAATCTATTTTGTACAATATTTCCTCTGTATTTAATGCTGTATTCTGTCTTATACTTTGCCACATCTCCAAACCGTCGAATCAAACGGATAAGCGAAGTGTTGGTCGATCAGTATTTTCGGTAAAGTTTTATATCTTACGAGTTCGGTTGCCACCGCAATTAGGAATTGATTTATGTGTTGGTCCTTCGTATCCATTATTATCCTATTAGCATTACTTATTAATATAGGATATGCGTGTTTGAAAAAATGATGAAAAAATGTTCAGGACTGACCTTATGAAAAGTCTCTTATCTGATAAGAGTCCAATGAATTACTATATCATTAAATGTAAGACCTTAATGTGTTCGACTCCTGTCTTTAATCACTTAATAGTGGTAAATTACACACCCTGTAATATGCACTTCATACATATCCTAAATTGATGAGAAATGTGTAACTAATGTGTTGATCATGTCTCACTACACGTCATTACACGTCTCCAATCGTGATGTCACACATGGCATTATATAACACTGTTATATACACTACTACATTGTATCATTCATTATATAGTTACTATGTGTGCTTAGTATTTGGCTATATTGTTTCTTGGCGCTATAGTCCTTAATATTGCTCATGTCAAGAATCGTTTGGCCGAGGTAGACACATTTTCTTTTAAGTTATGTCGACCTCGGTCCAAGCTTAATCTCATTAAAATTATGTACAAGATGTAACCACCAAATAATACGTTTTAGTAGTGTTAGTTAGATTAAAAGAATATATTGAACATTTTTATAATTATAGATACACAATAGTTATTATAAATCTTCTCAAGGAATGTGACCATTTGGGCTGTGGTTGTCATCTGCATCACAATTTTATAACTTTAATTTATTATTAGATTATTAAGTAATGAGTTGAAATTATTATTTTAGACGTTGCGTTGCGGTACATCTGCGTTCGTTTGATTTATAAATTGATTAGTAATTATGTAATGTATAATGAACTTCTACGCAGGAGTATCGCTCGCGAGGTAAGTAGGAAAGTTTTATTTTGACTGAATCATCTTAACATATGTTATGAAATTATTTTTATTATTTTTCGTTTTAGTAGATGCTGGTGTTATTTTTATCAAATTAATAATGGTGCATAAATAGATTAGGTATATATTGTTCTATTGTATTCACTACGTCACATGTGAATGTAGTCTTCACCAATATTTACAAGCGTCATAATACTTATAGTCATACACTTAGAGCACTCGCGACACGAAACAGCAGCGGGCCTAGGACGTCACTCCGTGTGAGTGAATGGATTTCTCATGTAGAAACGTCCATATATTTGGTCAAATAACAAAAATTTAACAGTACTTATGTATATTTCGAAATAATATAGCTGCTAGCCCGAAACCATAAAATGTTTCGTGTGACGTAAGCCTTATTATAATATTCATTTAATATTCCACATTGTAAAGTGACCATTATTTTTGTATATAATTTAACACAAATTTGCGCTCGATGTGTACTCATATTTTATTGGAAATCATGATAGAGATTTAATTAGTGCTATGCGAAATCATAAAATTAATATATTAAGTTATTAAACAAAAGGATTACAGCGAACGCTGGTTGAGGGTGGAATATTGAGATGAAAACTGCTTTTAGTATTTGTGTATTTTTGAAAGTGACGTTGGATGTGACTTGTAATTTTGACTGTGTGGTATTATACTGGTAGATTTTGTCCCCTTTTAAGCCTTGTCACATAATAAATACCCCGCTTTCATGTTTGACCATAGTTTATAACTATTTGTAGACCTACTTGTTTAGTCATGAACGCCTGCTTTCGCACACATTTCTACATTATTATTATATTGTTCACATACACACACACAATACATTCTTCTTTTAAAGATTTTGTATTAATTAATTATTATTTTAAAGTATTACGAATTGTTTTTAATTACGTTTTCGTATTAAATCGTATCTACACTATCATAGCCAGTAGTAGAAAGTTGTGCTAATAAAAGTAGACAAATATCTTTATCCGGGTTTTTACATTAACAATCTTTTAAAGATAAAGTCAGTATAAAACAGTAGTGCAAGGTTCTTGTGGCGTGCGTAGGATGGACTTTCAAACTCATAGGTCATTATAAGTAACAAGAAGTTGTATCGATAATTCATTCGTGTGTAATAGAATTAATTAAAAAAATACTACATTTCACAGAAATAAAACTTGTGAAGCAAACGTAGTATATATAAGTGTAGACGACGAATTAATCTATAATCATTAAAGTACGCGTTTCGTTTCCATTGGCCAGTTTTAATCCTGAACCATCGTTGACTGTAAGTGCTAGTCAAAATATCGACATAGTGATGTAAATTTAGATAGGCTTACATTGTTTTGCTAACGTAGCTGTAATTGAGGTTAACAATCACGCAGTACTTGCTGTTTGCCGTATAGACGCTCTTGCGGCTTGTCAGTCCCGGTAATACGCGGTAAAGTTTGCATCGGTACAATTGTGATAAGATTTTCGTGAAGGAATTTACTGTAGGTAGCCTTTCATGGTGTTTGTTTTACCTTCGCGGGAACTCTTCTACTAGCCATCTTGTTGCGTATGTGTGGGTCAAACAAAAGACGGTGAATAGGGGTCAGAATAGTCTTGTTAGACCAGCCTCGTAGGCTGTGTGACTTCGATAAAGAATAGAATTTATTCTACAATAACTTGCAAGCGTAATGTCAAGCAACATAGACTAAGCACTTGCTGGGCGGGTCTGTGGACACACTGCCTGTGCGTTTGTATTCACCTTAGCGTTTTTCTAGGCTATTGCCAGGATTCGCTATCCTTAAACTAAACGAAAGCCTGATTTACACGATGCAAGTTTTTTTGCCTGTCGTGACAATAAAAGTGAAGCAACGAATGACTTGTTATTGATACTTCAGTTATGGTACTCCACAGGGAATTAAATCGTACCGTGTAAATTGGATTTTATGTTGTTGGATTTGTGTAGTTCACGTGGCGCGCTTATGATGTGAGAGACGACTGCCTTTGTAACTCTAGGTACAGAGGGCGCCATCCACGAAGACGCGCCCCACTCCGCGATCATGTACTGTAAGCTGTACTTTAGTACGGAGCGGAGCGGAGCGGATGGCACTATCTATAGGAAAGCTAAACAGAGGTGATTTGATAGTATCAGTGTGTTTAGAAATGTCCAATCATTATTCAACTGATAAGGTTTCTTAGCCACCGTTCTGTGGAAGTCTCTCATAGATGCAGGAGTTACCGCGTGTGCATGGAACTTAACGTATAATATGACTGAAAAGCATAATACGTGTTAGGTATTTGATATTTATATTGTAAATTGGTTGATATTTATTATCTGTATTTTGTACTTACTTTGTCATTAGTTTCGTTTTATTTCTACACTTTACAGTGTAAACTATGAATTCTGAAGCAAAAGTTGTATCTATGTAAATGATGAAAAACTTACTTTATTGTATTGAGATGAAAGCGGTTTATGTGTTAATTCTATAAATACGGATATCGAAAGGTAAGCCTCGTTCACATAGGAGTTTTAAAATGTGTCTCTGCCTATCTCTTCGGGGAACACAGGCGTGATGTTAGGGCTGTTAGGTCGAGAAAATAAATAAAATGAATCAGGTAAACTGCTTTCATTTCAATGAATATCTGTAATATACACGAGTACGACCGATTCTCATGAATACTTTTTTAAATAATCTGTAAATTGTCTAGAAAATGTACAAACAGGTCACACCTACAATATAAACATGTTATAGTAACTTAATTATGTTTATTGAATCAATTAAGTAGAAGTGACAGATACGTCTCCTGTGTTTACAATACAGAGTACTAATACCAAACTAGAATTAATGAATTGAATAATGAATTAATTAATGTATAATAAAATTAAAATAATTTCGTACCTATATTCTGAAAGATTTTTTATTTTTATTTATTTTGAAATTTTTATATTGTATTATTTGGGAGGTAAAATGATCAGTTTTTTTATATATTTGAGTCATATTAAACGTAAAATGTCATGTAATAATACTATATTGATTACTGATAATTTTTGTTTTAATTGCAATTAAAGATGCTGGAAATTATTTTACTGTTTTATTTTCATGGAAGGTACCTATGCTAGGTTTATGTAATAAACTTACTTTCCCGCAATTTCCTTTAAAAAAATACTCGTCCTGCCTGTATATGATTTTTATACTTGACATAAGATGACGTAAAATGCAAATAACAAATCTTACACAAAATAACCTACTAGTTAGCTACATTTGTTTAGCAAAGCAAACATGCGCGACAATATTTAAATAGAATCATTGAGAGACCTTTCATATTTACAACAAATAATGAATATTTTTTCTTAAGAGGGTTTATTCTGAAAGTTGGCAACGTCGCAAATAGATGTCAAATATTTCGCTGTTTTGATTAATTTGATAATATTTCTGTATGGAAATAAAAAATGTGGCTAACTAGCGAACTAGAATATTGATTATGAAATGCAATAATTAATATCGTAACACCGAATAGTTAGTTTTAGATGTAAAAAAAGTATTTGGTAACTTTCCAAATGCCTTTTTTTCACCTAAAACGGGTAAAACATCAAATTCAATGTTATAATTGCAATTCATTATTAATATTCTAGTCAATTGGTTAGCCACATTTCTTATTTCCATACAGTATTATTTCCAAATGAATCGAAACAGGTAAATATTTGACAGCTATTTACGACGTTGCCAACTTTTAGGATGCACCCTCTTAAGAAGATAACTTTGCTAGTTCTACCCTCTTTATCATTCAATTATAATATCTTTAGTTCATTTACTACAATGAAACGCGGAAGAAAGTTATGTGTTATTCTGTTTCTCTGGAGGAACTAAAATTAATATTTTTGAATTAGAGGGAACTACCAATAAAATAAAATAAAATTTAATAATTTATGTAATATTTTTTACTATTTTTATTTCATTTTTTAACAGACTGCAAAAAGGAGGACGTAATCAATTCGGTTGCATTTTTGTGTCCATATCCACATTTCCATACTAACATTATAATTATGTGAAAGTGTTTGTTTGTCCTTCTTTCACGTCGAAAGGAACCAATGAATTATCATTTTTTACGGGGATAGTTTAAAGTCTGAGTACTTTTTTCCCGGATAAACATCTTATTCCCGCATGAAAAAAGTTTTATTATTAATATGTACACGCAGGAGAACCCGCCGGTAACATCTGAAGTACACTGAAAAAATTGCAAAAAAAATACGGCCGTATGTTTTAATATTATTGTTTGAACGTAAGTATTTTCTTAATTTTTACATGTAACGCCATCTAGTGTCAATTATAAAAATCATATACAGGCTTAAAGGCAGAAAATGTGTTTTGTTTTCTAACAATTTACCAGTAATGAAGAGTAAGTACATATTGAGTAGACATTTTTAGGCTTACTCCCGTTTCATCAACTTCTATGCCAGCTGGAATATCTGCGATAATTTTATTGAGAGGTATAAAATTTCTAATTAGTGGTATAAAATAGTACTTAAGTATAAAGTAAAAGGATTTTATTACCATCTAAAGTAAGTATAATGAATGCGTTCATGATCGTGCTACGAAATACTACAACACCTTACGTATCTTTCCAAAAAATGGGTGTACTATGCCAAATAAGCGAATATCAATTGAGCGACCACTATAAATCGAACCTTCATATCGAGTGTTCAAAATAACGAACAATGTTTGATCGAGCGTTCAACGCAACGCATAATTCATTCTATCGAAATATCCATAAACTAATACTTTTCTTATTAGTAAATTATTTGTTTTTCTATATAAAAAGTATTTAGTTGTTGTTTCGCGGGATATAGGTTACATAATATTAGTAACAAAAAATCCAACATGGCGGCTTAATTTAGAGGATGAAAGTGACAACGAAAAAAAAAGTTATTAGGTATAGGTATCGTGTGAGTGCACATAGATATTGAAGGTGTTACGTCGGCCTAGAGCGCGACGAGTCCTTTGCTTGGTTTATAACCGGTTTACTCCGCCGCGCACCTTCCACTGTTGGTAACCACTCACACAAATGCAAAGCTCAGCTTAGACCACGGAGACTGTACGAGGGGTACGCCCACAATGATCCGAAGCCCCGAAATATTTGAAATACAAATAAAAGTAGACATCCCAGAGACAGAAATAAATAAATTAAAGATCCCGAGTCATACGTCACCTGTTCGATTTATGATCTAATTACATGACGTCTGACTCTGGATTTTTAATTTATCTGTTTGGGATGTTTTGTATTTTTTTTAGTTGGCGTTCTTGTCGTTGTTGGGTTCTAGTTTTAACTAAATTTTTTTGTTACCACTGACTACATAAGATTAGTTAACTAGATGCTGTATTAAATCTAACTTCGTGCAACGTTTTATTTCATTTCTACTATACTCCATTTATTATAGCATTAGAAAAAAGAGGCTCGTAGAAGCAGAAGTGCAAAACATTTTATTTCAAAGTTAAGTTAAAACTTTATACTTTATAAGTAGGTACTAAATACTAAATAAACGAAATAAAAAGTCACTTTTAAATTAATAATATCTTCATCACTTAATACAAAATTACAACATGAAACAACCTCACACGATCACGATCACGAATTATCACACTATGATTTAGATTTAATTAAGATTAAAGGAAATAAAAGACATTTTACTAACTTTATTTAAAATAACAACTTACAACACACAATACGTCGGTGAAACTTCTTCCTCTTCATCATTTAATTTAGTCACTGTCATCAGATGATGAAGATGAAGAAGTTTCACCGACGTTAATAATAAATCCATTATGCCATTGAGTTGGCAAAACTTTTCCTCCTCTTTAATTGCATGAGCAACACAAGACTGAGTGGTAATCTCCATCACCTTTCGTTGCATCAAATATTAATGCAGCATCCGGTAAAAATCCTTCATTTGATCCTGTAAAATAATTAATACAAGTAAATATTTCCGTACCCCCTGTATAATTTAACTTTAGGACGAAGGTAATATAATAAAGTAACAACAAATTCTATAATAAAGTAACAACCACATTTATAACTTTTAGTTCGCTTTGCGTGTGTTAATTCCAAATACAATAACATTACTTAATTATTATTAATAAATGGCAAATTAATGGGTATTCATTTGTATTAACAAACGGTGAGGACAGTCAACAAAATATATTAAAAGCAAATTCAAGTAAATCAGGAACATACCAATATGACCAATGATAAGCCGCCTTCCTTTTTCCATTGGGTTCTTTAAACCGGTGGATAGACCTTCCCGATGTGCTTCTTTTGAGGACATAATAGTGGTGTCTTGCCATACAAAACTTTTCGTGTGACCTGTATGTAAGATAAATGGTTATTAATTTAAATACAATATTCACAAATCAAATTCATGAAATATGTTGCACTTTGGTGCATAAAAAACTGTTAAGAAATATTAGAATCACTGTACCTTCATTTAGCCAAGTCTCATCTAAATAATATATTTTTCTTCCTTCATTTCTTAGCGTTATTTCATGGAGATATTTAAGTCTCCATAGGACGATCTCCTGCCTGTCGATGAGTGCACTTTTTCTGCTCCGTTTAATATATATGAACTTTATTGTTTTTTATTATTTTATACAGACTGCTTCTCTCAAAATCAGGCAGATAGTCATTACTATTTACTGCTTCCAATATCTTATCTAATGTGGGCATCTCGATAATGAAGAAGAAGGAATTAATTTTCCTCCGTATTCCACTTAAGGTCATGTCATCATAATCATCACGTTTCATGTGCTGCCGTTGGCGGGGGGGAGATGCAGGCGACCTTCTGTGTCATACTCTTTTAGTATGTTGTATACAGTAGCCCGAGATATGCCTATATATAAGAAAATATGTTTAATCACAATGCACGTTGCTTACTTTCAAATATTTTTATAGTAATCATTATATGAATGATTCTTACCGGCAATTTCTGCGGTTTTCTTTATCATCTCGGTCTTATAGCAAGGAGTACCTGCAGGCCTCCTTAAATTCCTTAAAAATTATTATTACTGTTTGCTTTTCTACAGCACGAAGTGGAGTTTGCTTCATTCTTTTTTTCTTTGGAGACATTATTATATCTTCGTGGTTTTTCACCGTTGGCTTTGGTCACACACTGAAATTACATGTTGTAAGCCACTCGGGCCCGCACCGGGATAGCATACCATAGCAAAGCAAAATGTACCAAAACAACCAATTAACAACACTATTAACGATAACAAAACAATAACAATGGATAAACAGTAACAAATAACAACTAAATCACGAATATTCGGCAATAACAAAAAACAAGGTGTAGCATTTACAAGTGAATGACATTAGTGACATGACAATCACAGAACATTTACGTCAATTTCACAGACGACATAAACCGGTAAAATTAGAAAATCCCGGCTGTCACAGCTTATGAAGGGATTAGGTGACATTTCAGATTTGGTAGAATTATAGTGAAACGATAAACGTTCCTGGTATTGTTCAACCCTGCTTCTTTTAGGTTTTAAGCATTGACAATGTAATTTTAAAATCGGAATGAAATTAAATATCTAAAAAAAGCCACATAATTTCTTAAGATGAATATTGCAAATGATAACAATAAAGTGTGACAGCTGGTATATAAATATATTATAATATATTTGGCCTCAATCGTAACTGTAACAAGTTTATTGTACTTTTGTTAGAAAGTGTACCTTAAAAAGAACCTTTTTTAACTTCTGTCTAATGCTATTGTAAATGGAGTATAGGTACCTGTTATTTAACTCTCATGCTCATAGAGTATTGTTCCGTCCGTTGAAAAGTTTCGCCACGTGCTGAGACCGCGTGGAATGGAGGTAAATTCTGCGAGGGATGGGTAGGCGATAACTGCAAATAGGGGGAGGCAGCTGCCCTCGTGACGGTTGCCTAGCAACGGAGTTGTTTCTTCCCCCTTTAGTCAGCTGATAAGCGACCGTTCTGCCATCTGCGGGCGTTTCGGATCGAGCATGGACGCTAAACGACAGCTGATATATATGTTTAGTAAACAAACAGTAACCACACCGCATATAAGTACACCATATATGTGTAAAAAATAGTTCTGTAACAACATTAGGCATTTTTATTTTCCTGAAAAAGTAATTTTAGGACTTTAGCTATAATAACTTTGAAAAATGTGTGATTACCACAGCTAACCCGGTGCACAATTAGAGTTGGCTGCCACTAGGTGTCGCTAGTGGTCCCTACGGATATAAAGTTTGAATAAAGTATTTCAATAACTGTGTGGATGTTAATTTTACAAACGTGACAAGAGTTTATAATAAGTTTCCAATTTCCACTACAAGTGGTCAAAACACTTGTTACAACTCGTGATTCTGTCATGTTCTTCGTGTTCTTCGTGTCAATCATTTATTCCTAACTTTTTTGGTAAGTACTGTAGAGATTTAAGCCTATTTGGTTACTAGAAAATGCTAATTTGTATTTTTAGAATAGAAGAAAAACAGTGGGACATAACTTGGAAGAGCTGACAGGGATGTCAATATAAATAATGTAAAATATTGTAGGTATACAGAAATATACTAGCAAAATATACAAGTTGTTCTATAAACCCGTATTTTATTGATTTCAGTAGCGTTAGCACTGGCAAGTGGTATCGTGGTAGGTACAAGCTACATACTTATAGTCTAAAGTCGACCGATCGATTAGTGCCTTTTGGCGCTTAGGGACTACTCATACTTATTCAGCTCTATTCAGCTGAAAAGAGTTGAATAAGTGTGAGTAGTCCCTAAGCGCCAAATATTGTATTTTTTTTGGGTTTAGATCTCTCCTGGGTCTGTCTCGTTGTCGCCGCATGTTATCTGGGATGCACATGGCGGTAGATTTGGCCCATGACTCACTCGACATGCGGCAAACGTGTCCGGCCCAGGGTGCTTTTTGGGTGACGAGAGAAAAAGATGGCGGCAAGAGCTTGACGCCTACAGGCAGGATTGGTCGACACTAGCTTAAGACAGAGAGGAGTGGAAAGGAGAAAGGACTTTCAGTCTTTGCCCTGCAGTGGGACAACACAGGCTTAAAATAAATAAATAAATAGTTCTAGGCCTTATCACCTAGATATATAGTCTGTTCTAATGAAAGCGTAAATAAACCTTGTGTTAGGTTAAATTCTTTCGCAATCATTAACTCAAGGAAATTAGTACCTAATACATTCGTCTAAAATTCGTCTGAAAAACGTCTGTAAGGTTATTTAAATTAGAATTACGGATTCAAGTAGGTACTTATTCAAATACTTAATTAAATCTAAGAACTCACTTTATAAGTGGCATCCACAGGTACCTGCCTACTGCTTAGACGTTGGCATCCACAGGTACCTACTGCTTACATTTGCGTCAGCGTTCTATTAAATTCTAGCTACTTTTGGAACAGATCATACTTACAGCAAAGTATAATATGCCTTCGGTTGCAAGTGCCGCCTGACGCGAGTGAATACTGAAAACAGATCATTTCCCCTTTTCAATTTCTTTCCATGAACCGAAATACGTCCACTGCTGAAAATAGACCTCCGTCACTTAGGTTTTTTTTTAGGTTTGCTTGTCCGGCAAACGCATGAAAATCTAAAAAATATACAGATTGTGGTGTAATGCGGTCGAGGTATGTAGGCTTAGGCATCTACCTAGGTTTCCAACTGAGAGGCTACCTATACTTGATCAACTTGATTGTTTCAATAAACATAATTTACTTTTTCTAAATTATATTACCAGATAGATACTGATAGTCGGTGCACACGAATATAATGTCGTGAGCCAGTATCGTAGAACTATTACTTACTTAAATCGTCATTATATACAATACTGACATGATAGTAGGTAAGTAGGTACTATACCTAACTTTCATTATATTACGTTTTTTCTTGATCAGTAGTGAACATGCACACACGGCGTGCGTAGGGTTCCTTACTTAGCTGATTACTACTAGACTTTGTAGGTAGGACATTAAATAAAATCAGATTTGATAGTACATTTCTGCCAAGGCCAGCAACTCAAGCATTGATGGACGATCGTGAAAAGCCGAGGCACACATACGTGAGTCCATCAATGCCTGGTCGCGGCCAAGGCTTGAATAGTGCTTTTCTCAAATAATGCGCGGAAATTCAAACAAAGTAAGTTAATTATAAATTCCAGAATCAATGACAGACAACGTTAATTTTTCACGCGCCAATGCAATGTGTTCATTTGTTTCTTCTTGGTTGTCATGGTGTTGAAGTAAAAAGTTCGTTCCATTTTTTTTCATAGTAACTTTGCTGGCCGCATCGTCACTTGTTTTTGACCAGTACGGCAATTTCGATTTATCTCGAAGAAGGTTGTCAAAATAATGGTCGAATTTCCAAGCATTTTTGAGAAAAAGTATTTAGAGCTACCTAAATGCTACCTACATGGCGTTGCTGATTTGTTTTTACTGGCACATTACTGCTTGGTACTCGGTAGTACAGTCACGCACGAGCGTAATACCTTACACTTCCGCAATATTCAAAAGTGATTTTCTCGTGAAATAACGATTGCGACTTTGAGAAAACATCTGTTTTATAATATTAGATATGGTTTCGAGAATTTCTATCAATACTTTAAGAGAAAATTGCTTTTGAATTTTGCGTAAGTGTGTATTTATGCTCTTGCCTATTTCGGTTATTCAGGGGTACCTATATTCTGCCGGGGTTGCGGGAAAGTCCGAAAGGGATACCGTGGCCCCTGGCAACACAGGCAACTGAAGGAACACGGGTGGGTTTTAGTCAGTAAGAGTCTGATACGCCCTCCCGCTCCGCCCAGAGCGGGAGAAGTTATTTGATGATTTATTATATGGCACTCATAGGTGCACCAAGAGTGATCACCTCGACTAATGAGTAGACTGATCAGTTTGCTTATCTAAAAGGTACCTACCTATGTAAGACATGGTGAAATAAAACCACTTCAATACAATTAATTTTTATGTATAGTCAAAATAAATCTGTACACAAAAACACACGATGCAACACAAAACAATATGTCAAGCGGGTTCACATAATTACAATAAAGTAACAGTTTTTGCGTTCGTCATGTCTTGTGTAACTACACCATTACATTTGTGCAGAAATAGCGACAAACTACCCAGTAGTTCAAATAATAAGAAAATAGAATTTGAACACATCAATAACTTAAACTTAACAAAAACATATTTTTTTCAGAAAAAGAAATAACAAAAAAAGAACTTTTTTTTTCTAAAGAATATTTCAAACATAATTTAGTTAAGGTTGTGACCTTTTACTGTTTGCCCTTCGAAATGAGAACAAAATGAAGGATGAAAACGTAAAAACACGTATCATAATTAAAGTGTCTGTTGGATTAAACACAACCATTATTCATATTGGAAGTTAATTACAATGACGGGAAAGTGTGGAGGTAGAGACGATTCATTGTTGACTCAATACGAATCAATGCTGATAAATGTATTTTTCTTCCAAAGCAAGTCACTATACCTTTATCTTTAATTAGGCAACATCTACATTATGACGTAACGCAGTGGACCCTAGGTACTTAGATTACATTAAATGCATTATACATAGAACTTAAAGTAACTAAGCTGTGAAAAAACACAATAATACTCGTTTTGGAAAATTAGGAACAATTTTAGGCTAATGTCATAATGTCGGTAAAACAAAGGAGATATTACAAAAAAAACTGAAGTCATTTATTGTTAAGTTATGACTATACATGATAATTGATAATATATTTATTTTATTTACAATATTTGCCTTTTAATTGCTCAAAGTATATGTAATTGCATAGTTTAATAAGTGAGGACATGGGTTAGCTTCACGATAATCCTGAACCTATAAAATTGAGATTTACATGGATGGGTAATTTTCACTGCACCCGACATTACAACATTACAAAGAATCGAAATATAAATTAAATTCGTCGTTTCTCACCAAATACAACACTTGGGATAATTCTTCATACGCTTAATTATTATTACACTATGCTATTATAATAATATTTTTCATGCAATGTTATCAACTAACTCTGTAGGTACTTTTTGGTATAATATATTAATTGCATAATAGGAAGGAATACGTGAATTAAAAAATTGACATACTACACTTACTGTAATTATATTAAATTTTAAGGTCATAAAATAATAACTACATGGCATGGGTATAATGTTGAGTTATCATTTTAAATCTAGAGCGAAATGATAAATTATTAAGCCTTAATTATGCATAGTTATTGGTCATGTCTAAGTATCACTGCTCACTGGAATGTCTCGATCTAATTATTTAAGGAAGGCATTATGTTACAGGACAGGGGCCTAAGTCTACTAATTTATAAACGTTACTATGGTCTCTCAATGGTGAGTTTTTGACAGTTTTTGTATGGTAAATCTGTCAAAAACTCACACTGTAAATTAGTAGACTTAGGCCCCTGGTAGACAGTAAACAGGTCGCAGGTATACTGTTTGCGGTCTAGCATGGTACGGGTGACAGGTGACAGAAAGGGTAAATTTATATAATTTACTATAGTTATTACTAATTCCGTATTATGTACACAATCTGTGTGTACTTATCAGAGCCGTAAAATACGGATCAGTAATAACCGTAATTAAAACTAGTAAATTGAATAAATTTACCATTTCTGTCACCTGTCAGCCGCACCATGCTACACTGCAAGTAGTATAGGTAGGTACCTACTTGGTTATGGCGACGAATACGCATGAACAGTGAATCTTAGTGAGAGAACTACGCAGAAATACAAAAGTGACATTTTTATTTTGGTCGTTATTATTAATTTATGAAATTTTTGGAATCAATATTCTAAGAAATAAAACGTTATTACATAGAAACGTTCAAACTTGGTATATCCGTGATCTTATTTTATATTTATTCAAATTGTTGTATAAGTGAGTATGAAGATAAATGACAAAACTTTTAAGTGCTACAAATATTGCAACTCTAACTTTATTTAATTCACAAGTTGGTAACAGTCGCGAAAAATAGTGTCAGCTTTACTTTTGACGAGAAAATTACTTAATATTTTTTTTCAGCTTTTTACGCCTTGTTATGAATGAATTGTGGTAATTTGTCAAAATATATCAATTACGTTACACGTCAAGCTCACTTATACAAAAATTCATAAGGCAAACTCAGTAATAATCATCAATCACTTCAGTGATACTTACTATACTGTCTCACTCTAACATACTACTCTTCCACTCACTACGATGCATCACATTATGTAATCACCTTTCTTTCTACTGCTAAGGTTATATCATTTACATTTATATGACTAGACGTACTATATCCTACACTATAGCTAAACTATACCGACCTAAATTAGGTTTACTGTTAACTTCTTGCTATCAAAAAAGTACTGTTTCTATGGCTCGTTCATAATTTTAAAACAACCTCCATCATTTTTTTCAAATCTGACAATTAGACTAAAACGACTTCAAAAGTGACTACTTTTCACCTACAACATATGAATAATTTCGATATCCTAATTCGCTAGCGATAGTAAATAATTTTGACTCTAATTTCGTTGTGCAAATAAATTACGAATGAAAACGATTCGTTGTCGATTTCGATTTTTAATAATTATCGTTGTCTCAATAATTGTTATTCTCTTAAACTTTAATATTGCTGATAATAATCACTTTAAATTTTATATTGCTTTTCGTTCCTAAACCTTATTCACATATGTATAGGGCCTACATTGTATTTTTGGACCTACAACAGACGCAATAATCATCGTTGTTAATTCCACTTAGAATTTTTAATATAATTATTTTTGAAGAGTTCTAAATCTTGTACAAGACGTACTGGAAGTAAATGTCTTAAAGCTGAAACTAAACGTAAATTCATTACGATCGACAGAGGGTCGCGGATCTATGAACAATAATCGAGACCTAATGAGGCAGTGAGTCTAGTAAATGCCTAGATTCTAAGAGACGTAGAAAAAAGTATAAAGTTAACAGGAAAAAAATAATCTAATCATATTTCACAACATTTCTTCTGTAGATTAACAACACAGTTTCCAAATATTGTAAGAGTTATTTTGTACCACATAATTTCCAAAACGATGCCTTCATTACTTGGCTAAATCCAATGCTCGTCTACATATTTTATAAACTTGGTAAGTCCGTGCGTGCGTACACAATATATTCCTCCGTTTAATACAGTTTATAATGCTATAAAGTTTCGAGATACTTTCAAAAGCAGTGAGAATCGGACTTAACAGTCGTTAGCCATCATTTATATTACGTTCTCCGTCAATACTTTAGTACCTACATAACAATAAATTTCGATATTTACGAACCGACGGACTGATTGGAATTCCAGTAAATATTTTTCTGTATTTATCGTCTCATATAAATTTTTTAGCGGTCATATTTTGTACGATATTAATACGAACCCCGACCGGGAGCTTATTACCTGTAGGTATAGATAATTTATAACGAGCTGTGAGTAGGCTTCTCTAACTCCGTTTTTTTATATTAGTTTTTTCGATTTTATTTAGACTTATTTCAAAAGACGAAAAATTCTTTCTCATGATTAGCCGAGCTTTCGTAATTAGGTGTACATCACTTGCGTCTATCACTTTAATATTCCTTTTTTGTGATATAAAGATGTTCAAAAAACGCTATATTCGTTCTATAAGACTATTTAAGTATTAGTAGTCGAATAGTTAAAAGTGTATAAGTCATAGTCCTTGACAGAGTAGTTTGAGTGCAAAAAGGGTGCAAGCGACAGAGTAAATTTACGGAATGACCTTTTAGTCATTCCTTGTTTTGCCCTCCAATTAAAGGATTCAAAGTGAAAATACTAAGTAATTTTTTTCGTGTACTATAAGTAGCAACACGTTGTTAATAATTCAGTCTTAATCAATATAATCTGCACTGTTTTAACGGAGCTCAAAAATATTATTCCGAGCCGTAATATAAAGTTATAATTATTTTTAACATATCGCAACAAAGCTGCTACGCCTTTCCTTTCGTGCACAATAATACTTTCTACTATATTTCCAACTCGTCAAGGCTCATAAAACTGTCGCTTATTCCTTTTTTTGCAATTAAATCCTCATAAATATATTGCTAAAACCGATTTATAGTTCCATGTATTTTTTAAAGTTGGTATATAAATATCAATTTTCAGTTCGTTCCTAAACAGGTTCTTATCCGTTCAATAAATAGATAAACATTTTTCATAATACTGACTGCACCATTTTGCTCCGTCACGTCAGCTAAAATGCATCAAACTATAAAATAGAGCTTTCGTAGCGATTTGCTACGGCGTAGCTCGCTCGTAGCTCCTAACGTTTTATGAGTACCGAGACAACTTTAATACGAGTGTCGTTGATACAAACTCGCTGCATCGTCCACATCTAATTGAATATTATTTTGAATCGATTTCAATAAAAACAATGTTATTCTAAAAATAGTAATTGCCTTAATATTTTATAAATGAAAACTAAATATTTTTCGTAATTTTTTAACCCTAAGCAATAGAAACAATGTAATTTTATAAAACATCATATCACTTTTGTTTCCAGTCTACTTATTTAACCGAGTTTAGTTTCCGCATCCCACAACAAAATATAAAAAAAAACGATATTGCTTCATTATTGCTTTTCTTAATAGTAGTCACATTATTGCCATGTACTATCATAGTAATTGTCTAAAATATGTTAAACTTTCTGTAAACGATGTTAGGACGTAGCTGTAAGTGCTCTGTGTTTTGGTGTATTTTGCGATAGGAAGCAGCTCAAGCTTAAACAGATTAGTAGCGCTCCGGCAGATCGTAAGCCAGAGTGTTCCTGATGGGAATACATCGGGACCGTGTGATTGGCTTTAAGACGGGTACTAATGGGACTACAATCCTGTTCCGAAGCGTACAACACGCAGCCATGTTGTATGAACTTTATTGTTTTAAATATTCCACCCCTTTTCATCGCTATTTTTAATGCGCTAAACTATTCCGACGTGAAAGAGTTCTGTTTACGCTCACGTGCACAAATTGATGTTAATTTTATATGTTGGCGTGGCCTAAAAACAGTACAGCGCTACTGGCGTTGCAAAATAATTATTGAAATTGACGGTAACCGTGTTGCTGTGCCAGCAAAGCACTAATGAATTTTATATGTTAAAGCCATTAATATGCGACCTAAATGTACCTATTTACTTTTTTAATTAACAGACGCGTACGTATCTTTTGCAAATGGTTAAAAAAATATATGATATTTACGTGTTCTGCGTGGCTTAGAAATATTTTGTATTCGTCTCTGAACTATATTTTATGCCTAACTTCGTTTACAGCCTCAAGATTAGCCTAATTAATATTGCTTATCATATTGCTAATTTGGACATTTTTTTTTGGTTTTATCACTGAGTTTAATTTAGCTATAGAACTTACTGATCAATTCGAAGTTGTCGACTTATATTCTTTGAATTAATAATGGAGACATTTCGTGTGTACCTTGCATTAGTTAAAATAGTTTTTACAATATTATTTTATTTGTATAATTTCTGTCTACTCGGCTAAAGAAAATGGAGCGTTTGGGTAGGTAGAACACGATTTGTTTTACGGAGTTTTTTTTCAAGTAAAAGGCGTATTTATGTAGGTGCGCAATTTAACAGGTAGAATAACACTGGAGTGTAACCTATCAAGTCTAAAGGTGGACTTACTATCTACGGTTGCGAGATTACCCCGTCACTATAATATATGTATAATACTTTATTATAAAGTTAATTTATTAATACTACATCTACAAAAATTGTAAAGAAGGGAAATTTGGTACACGGGGACATATTTACATTACAATGTATATTATATATTTTTGTATAGTATAAGTTGGTTTCGTTAATATTAATCGTTACTTATCTGTATAACCGCTACAATTACAATAACGTTAGTATAAATATTTGAATAAAATATCTTCGTTTTTAATTAATTTTATCATCAAAAGCAATTAATTTGCAATTTCTTCTACTTAAGACCAGAAGGGACAGCTAAGAAGAATAATTGAAAGAATTCCTCGAAGAAGGGAGTATTAGAGGGAATACATAGATCAACTAGACTAAGTGTAAGGCTCTAGTACTAGAAAGAAGTAGAAAGATAATGAAAATCAGTAGGTTCATAGAAAACAGAGACTATCGAATTTGTTCAATATATTTTTTGAACTGAAGATTTGATCGCACTTATAAATTACACAATATTCGATGTTGATTTCGTTTCAATTTACTTCAATATAACTCCAAAGCACCAAAATATCTAATAATCTAGTTTTTTTTATTAATAACCAATAATTTCTACAGTAATATTGCTTATTGATTTACATTAATATTGCTTTTTATGCGTCACCTTTGTCTGGCGTACCCTATCTTTATAAAACTATATAATTTGTAACCGCATGATCGCCGCATTGGTACAATGTACCCAAATGTACACCGTCTATACTAAATTAATATATTATCAATAGGTATCAGTATTATTCTTCAATATATTAATGATTAAATGTCTTACAGAGACTAATCAGTCGGCGATCAAAGGGTTAATTTATTACCAAGGGAAGAGAACTATAGTATCTAAGAAAGTAGATATAATGTGGCACTACGGCTACTAGTAGGAGTATGTAATTGGATAAGGAATATAATGACTAGAGTTCAGTTTAGTGCCTCTATAGGCGGTCCTGTGATCGTTAGTAAAAATACTCGAAAATCATTTTCAATTAACTTGACAACACTGACTAAAACAGATTAACTGCAAAACTCTTTAAAAACGCCACATTTAAAATAAACAATATCTTCAGTATTGTGACGTCTAAATATTTTATACGTACTTGTAAAATTAATTTGTTTAGTAGGTACAATTGTTTAACTAAAACATTGCTTTTATTACAGACATACATAATTCGCCACATAAGATATTATAACCGTAACAGTATTTCACACAACTAAAAGTATTCTAAAAAGTTATTCGAAAGTTTTCATAATGGAATTCCCAAAATGTTTTGTTATAATACAGGAACTCTTTGGAAAGATATTTTAATTGACTGGGTTCAAAGAAACACCAACGACGAATTGACTCGAGGCACTAACTAATAGACTAGGGAGGGCATCGGACCCGCGGGCGGAACTTGGAACTGCCAAATAAACTCACTACTCACTAGCTGCTACATTTCCTAGAACTCGCAGTTTATAGCGCATTACTTTCATACGCAAGTCGAAGTAGCGCCCGTGGGGCCGACGATAGGGACAGCTAACAACTACAGAGCGCTATAGGGTTAATAGAATAGTCTGCTGCGTCTATTTGACAGCGGTGCGCGACTTTATGCCTACATTATTATTGCTTTTCGAATACCCATTTCTGACCGAGCACCTCGTGCTCGCCTCGTTAACCTACGTTAATGCTACCTTACGCTAAGTTAGTTTATTGCCAGTTACATTTGACTTGTCACCTAAAGACACACGCTCGACTAAAGGCTTGCAGGCTGTGGCGCGCGGCCCTGCCCTGTCGCCGCCACAGGGCGACCGCCCCCCGCCCGCGCCCTTCACACGCCCCCGAAACACAGACACATGCTACGAGTTTATCATTAAAATTACACTTTCACTGTATCGCTTTATTCATGATTCACGTTTCATCCAGTCAACTTTAGTACCTGCTGAGGTACTAAAGTTGAATGGATGAAACGTTGCACTAACATTGTTAAGTTTACGTAAGCATAGATAAAGAAACGGATTGTTATTTTAAAAAATCGCAGCAATAAGACGCTTTTCTAGTTTTCAGACTGCGTGCAGGTTTTTAATTTTAATATTGTTCTAAATGTGTAAAGAAGTGAGCGTGCGTGCGTGCGGGGGAGGGATGGCGGCGGGGCGAGAGGTAAGGCACTGTCGCGGGCCCGCGCTGCGCTGCGGCGCTGCGGCGGCGTGTGTGCGGAGCTTCGGACGGAAAGTTTTGGCAAGTTCCTCACCGAGACGGAGGAGGCTACCCTCCACCCACGACCTCGGCGCTCGGCTCTCGCATCTCGACGCTAAACTTACACCCTAATACTCTCTAACCTACTTTGCGGTTGTAAAAATCACCTACAAAAGATATTAGTTTTCATTCATATTTCAATACATCTATGTATATAAGGGTATATTTTATCGACGACTATATACATATTTAGTATTACGTTAACCGCTATCGGGACGTGTGACGCTACGGCCTACGGCCGCGTTGGCCGCGGCTCTACGGGGTCGTACGTGATTCGTTGTATGCGAAACGTTGCTCGATTGTGTCGCGGCGCGTCCGGCGCGCGTGCAGGCGCGCCCGCCCGACGCGCTCGCTCCTGTTTCATATTGTAAATTTTTATATATTACGTTAACAAGCTAAATTCATATTAATACTTTAAGTTTACGTGTAAACCATTCGGCGGTGGTTACGGTCCCTAGTTGCGTCTGCTTTTGTCGTCCCTAGCCGGACGCGGAGACGGGCGCAGCCGGCTCGGGCGACGGCGATTCGTCTTCGTCGTCGCGCACGCACGCCGACTCTTGGTGTTTGTTGAGGTAGCTCTTGAGTGCAAACGTCTTGTGACATCGAGTGCACTCGAAGTTTTTGTCTGCTGAGTGCGTCTGCATGTGTGCACGCAAGTTCGATCGATCTGCAAAAGCTTTGCCGCAGTGTGCGCAGCCGTAAGGCTTTTCACCCGTGTGAGAACGCAGGTGACCTTGCAACAGCCATGGTCGCGAGAATAACTTCCCGCACACGCCACACACGTGTGATAGTTGATGTGTAAGCACGTGCATGGCCAGTGCCGGCATGGACACGTATGCCTTGCCACACTCGCCACAGCGCTTGGCCGACACCGAGTCCAGGCTGCGGTGCGTCTGCTTGTGCCGCGACAGGTTCGATGAGGTCGCGTACCGCTTTCCACATTCACTGCACGTATACTTTGATTTGGGTTCCGGCGGTGGCACCGTCTCAACCGGCGCATTTGCATAGTTTCTACGTTTAGATCGGCCGTCGCTTACGAAGAACGCGTCATATGTGTATGCAATTGTTTCTCGCGGTCGTTCATTGGTGGAGTCTTGTGCAGGCTGTTCAGGTGGCGATGGCAGCGGTGGCGGTGGAGGTGGTGACGATGCAGGGGGTGGCGGGAGTGGCTGAACCTCGGGCGGTGCGGGTGGCGTGGGCGGCGCGGACGGCGCAGGCTCCACCACGCGCGGCGACAGGAACACATGCTGACTGAGGTCGAGGATCGCATGCGCCGCATTGAGGTCCTCCTCGGGTCGGTTGAGGTGCGCCGCGCGGTCCACAAGGCAGTACGGGCGGTAGATGTCTTTCTTCTTGGGTGGCAGAGAGAGGATGGCGCCGGTGCTGGTGTAGCACATGGAGATGGACTTGCCGCTCGCCGGTGGCGGGGGAGGGGAGGAGACAGGCGAAGACTGGAGCTGAACCTGGAGGAAGGGCGGGTCTGTCGAGTCGGAGGCGGAGAGTTGCAGAAGGGCATAGGATAGAGGCTGAAGCGCCGGCTGAGGAGCGGGGGCGGGGCCGGCGGGGGCCGGGCTCACCTCACTCGGGAGCTGGGCGGTGAACTGCGTGGAAGGCTGCTCCTCGGTGTAACCTGTGAAAGAACAAAAGCACGTGTTAATATTTTTATCTTTTAAAGGAAAATCTTTCGCGACTTTTATATTAATTGGGCTGATTAGAATGTGGAATATGGCTTAGCTTCGAAATGAATCGACGCACCTTCGAATGCTTTACGCAAAAATATATCATAAATCATAAATTGAACTCACGGGCTTTGTTTGTGCTATGCACGCCACAAAAAATTAATTTAAACCTTACAGATTGTTTCAGGTGCCAACATTTGTTACGATTAATCCCATTTTAAATGCTACATGGAAATCATGAGCCGCCCATTAGACCGACACGTGTTTACGTGTTGGTTGTCATTATAGCTATGGACAAACGGCCTATAATATATTATTGAAAGAAACCTAGACCCAACAGTCACAATAGATCCACAAGTATATCGTCCCCGAAGGGAGAATTCGTGTAAAGAAATTGCATCATCTTGTATAGAGCTAGCTGTGACGACGACGTCTCAACTAAATGGCACTATGCGGACATTTCTAGTGCCAAGAATTCTTTACGGCGCTCCATCGAGTATCGCCTGCTCGCCAAAGAGGGGAATTAAGTTGATAGCACTTTATTGCTTCTGTAGAATAAAATTTAATAACGATATTTGTATTCAACTCTTTTAAAAGCTTTCGACAGACTAGTATCGATTCTTTTAAATGGCATTTGCAATTTATGGTAAACTATAGTCCTATGTAGTTGCTTATCGTTGTTTTTAGAAACATTTAATTCACGATAGCGAAATGTTAAAAACAAAGACGTGTTAATTCACTGTTTTTACTTAAATTTAGGC
Source organism: Eupsilia transversa (assembly GCA_914767815.1). NCBI lineage: Eukaryota > Metazoa > Arthropoda > Insecta > Lepidoptera > Noctuidae > Eupsilia > Eupsilia transversa. Next base: position 16,330,893 of record OU611871.1, read on the forward strand.
ATGCGTGTATGACCAGTTGTAGAACGTAAATGAAGCATAAGGAGTATGTAAGGAGCGTAGCAGGTGGCGATACCCCCTTTGTTAGAAGGCGTGAAATCAAAATCAAAATCAAAAGTCATTTATTCAAATTAGGCTGAGAATCAGCACTTTTTGAACGTCAAAATTACATAAGACAGTCCCCCAAAACGCCCACCCGTCACCACTTCCTAGTGCTTTAGCTGGGAAGAAGAACTGGCGCAACAAACTCCCCAGCAGCACAGCTGTCTGTTCAGTTAGAAAAATTGATTCTATACAATAGTTTCGCAAAACATACATTTAATGAACAGCCATGTCAGCTAGCACACGCCAATATACCAACCAAAACATCGAGAACTAATACTCAAGCAGAAATAAAAAAAAACTAAAGGTAAACCGAACTTAATATCTAGATAAAAGCCTCCAGGCATAAAGGGCGTGCCCGCCCACATATCGCAGTAAATGGAAGTCATAAATGATAAACTAGGACCATCGAAGTAAAATAAATAAAAAGTTAATTACAATATGATCAATTATTGTCGAGGTGAGGTGAGTTTATGTACCTACGTATCTGAAACAATGTGAATGACAAGATACATGACAAATCTATTTGCATTGATGCGGTTTGGTTCAACACTGATTTTGTCTATGTGTGATTTCTAAAACTTATTTTTGTCAATATTATATGATTTGATTATATTTATATCCTTTTATGTTGATATGTTAATTCATTTAATTGTTATTGTACCTTTAAAATTAACAATAAAATAAAAATAACCTATTATTTTTCGTTGGCATGAAAACTTTGGTTTGGTTTCCTATCAGAGGAATATTTTCAAGGTCAATCTATATGTTTAAAAAAAAACGAAGGACTTGGTACGAGGCGAGGTTTTACGGGCACGCTAACTTCATATTAACATTGCACGCTTTCGTATTTCTAGCTTATTGTTGCTTTAATCCGTTATAAACCTGTAGGCGCTGTTGTTTATTATTTATTTCAAGTACAAAACACAGAAATGTTAGGTAAGTTGTATCGTGAGTAGTTGTGTATCCCATTGTATTAATTATTCTAGTAATTGAAAATACTCTTATTAATAACTACAATAATTTAAAAGCGGACAGTAATCGGGCTGGTATTTAAGAAAAATCTTTAAAACCGAGAAATAGAAGTAATAACGAATGCTGTCGCCTAGGAATGGGTCTAAAATGGCTAACAAAAAACAGCCCTTCCACCTTTACCAACTTAATATTTTCTGCTCGAACGAGAGCCGCCATTTTGTACGATCCGAAAACCAGTAATTCAAAGCTTCCCCGTAATACGCTGGAGGTCGTACATCACCCCAGTTTGAGGGAGGAGGGGGTTTGCTGAGGGTTATTTTGGGTTCGTTAATAACAGGCAAAAGGCAACCTGTGGCGTGGGCAACCTGTGGCACTACTTGCATTCCTGCTATTACTTAGCCGGAGCCTTCGAGGGTACTTAGTTGTCGCGATGAGTCTCTGAATAATAAACGATCTGTTAGCGAGTCGTCTGCGTTCTTCGTGCTAGTTTAATATCCAAGTTTTTGGCTTGTTAAGAGTTAGACGCTCTCGGATATCTCGCATATGTTCGCAGAGATGGATCAGTCTGGGGAAGTTTTAACGAACGTGTTGTTAACTCTTGAGCAGACTAGACTTATTGTAGACGGCGTTCTTACGTACATCTTCATGAACGTTGCGTTCAAAAAGGTGTGTAGTTACGGAAGTAATTTTTTGAGTTTAATCTTATGTATACAAATAAATAAAATTGAAGTGTCTGTTTGTAATGTCAAAATAATCGCTTTTTACTAAATGCTTAAGAAAGAATATAATATGGTACATATAAAAAAAAACTGTCAGTCGTTCTGTTTGTTCCGGCTAATTTCCGAAACGGTTTGGCTGATTTTGACGAGACTTTCACTGGCAGATAGCTGAAGTTATAAGAAGTAACTAATTTTAGAACAAGAATTCCACGCGGGCGAAGCGGCGAGCAGCAGCTACTCAAAAATATGCTTGAAAGGCCATATTCATTAGAAACGAAAAGTGCCACAAGGGCGACGTAATAGCTAAACTGAATTTATAAGATGAAGCCACATTACGATAGGCTTAGAGTATTTGCGCACTGGGCGCTAACCAATGCAGGCGCTACGTAGACGCCGCGTAGACTTCGATTTGATCACGCGTAAATGTATAATGAATAGTTAATCCGAAGACAAAGTAAAATGTAAACGATCGCCCCATTTTTAACAATGTTCCCTGTTAATTACAATTCGCTTGTAATCAAATTATGTAAAACAAATACTGCAGTAACAATTGTGTGTTTAATATTAATCGACATGACAACGAAATTTCATACCACTTTAATGTGGCAAAGCAATGTTTATTTACCTCATTGTTAACACGATAAACATTCGATGATCGAATCAACGTGTTCAAATAAAACGGCGGGCTTTATTTTAATAAATGTAAATTGTTGATGTGCCGTTCGCAAATATTTTGGAGAGAACGCTATCGCATCGCCGGAGCCTGTCAAATAAACTGATTTATGTAGGCGTTCATGCAGCGACATTATTCTGGATCGGGCGAAGCTATGGTGGCGTTTAGATATGTGAAAATGTTTACGTATATATGCATAATCACGCTGGTTGGCGCAGTGGCTGATCGTTTGGCTGTTGCGCTTGGTGTGACACCGAGTGCAAAGGGTCCTATTCTAACCAATATTTTTTATGCGAAAATCATGGTATTTTTGACATTATGTGTACACTCTTACACCTATTGTAACATACTGTACGATAGTAAGTGGTGCCTCTTTCCTTTGCTTTAGATAGTCATGGCAGTAATCACACAAACATTGCATGCAGAAGGACAGTCTTTAAAAGTCAGCACGGCATTAACTTATTGTCATCGAACCAGTGCTTCTTGGATCATAAAACTCATCGACCTAGTGCTTCTTTGATCATAAAACTTATGGACCCAGTGCTTCTCAGAACATAATACTCATGGACCTAGTGCTTCTCAGATTATAAAACTTATAGACCCAGTGCTTCTCAGAACATAATACTCATGGACCTAGTGCTTCTCAGAACATAATACTCATGGACCTAGTGCTTCTCAGATTATAAAACTTATCGCAGTGCTTCTCAGAACATAATACTCATGGACCTAGTGCTTCTCAGAACATAATACTCATGGACCTAGTGCTTCTCAGATCATAATACTCATCGAACTAGTGCTTCTCAGATCATAATACTCATCGACCTAGTGCTTCTCAGGTCATAATACTCATCGACCTAGTGCTTCTCAGATCATAATACTCATCGAACTAGTGCTTCTCAGATTATAATACTCATCGAACTAGTGCTTCTCAGATCATAATACTCATCGACCTAGTGCTTCTCAGATCATAATACTCATCGACCTAGTGCTTCTCGGATCATGAAACTCATCGTGTTGGGGTGTCTTATATAGGAGCCCACGGCCATAGCTAGGAGTAGGAAAACATTAAAATAGAAATCCATAAAGAAAACTGTATACATGTACGTAGTTAGTTCTTCAGAGCGCAAACTATTTTGCCATTTTCAAAAACAAAATGATGACTTTCAACTAAGCCATGTTTTTTCGGCTAAGGTTTTGTTCGCTACACGATAAATGTAGTATCAATGTTAAATACATTATAGTCGATATCGTCTACGGTATAGTCGATTATAAACGTGCTGATAAACTCGGCAGGTTTATATCTTTTCTTATAAAAATGAAGAATTTGGGAACCAAAACTTAACCAGTGGTTTGTTATTTTTCATTACCTACAGACCTACATGATTATTTCATTTCTATCTTTTGAATTATTTTGTACTGTATTATAAAACGACTGATTGTGTCTGACTGTATTATACAAGTTGATAAAAACAATGAATAAATAACAGCGTTACTATATCAGTACAAAGGTACGGCCCTACCCGACCACAAGTGAAATTGGATGCGTTAAAAGAAGCCCCGTGAAAACCTTGATCAAATATCAACGCTTTTGTTTAATTACATTATATGTAGGTATTATACCTAGTTATCAACAAATACAACATGGTAAACTTCGGACTTATGCATGCTTTTAATTATGCGTTAAAAACGTTATGCATAGAATTTAGATAATCGATATAAAATTGGCTATTTTATTTCTCTCGACTCGTTTTTTCGAACAAGAAATATAAATTTTTTCATGAGTATACTTACAAGCTTTACAAAACATGCCGTGTTTATTTCATTTATGAGCACATGTAAAAATTACCTTAAAGGTGGATTTAATGCCTTATGCATTTTCTACTAACCTACTTTATAGTGATGTAACGACAAAACATTGTAGGTTCGACACGATAGTTTAGCTTGAAAAAATCAGAGCGTGTTTGTACACTTGGTTACCACAAGTAAAGCACGTGTAGCTTCGTGAGTTAAAAATACTATAGAACTTATTTTTAACTTTTGTTTTTATAAATATAGGGGCTTACCTACCATGTGTATTTGATAGAGCTATACATACAAACAATAATAGGCGTTGGCGGGGACGTAGCTTCAAGTTACTTTTAAGTAACCTACCAACTAACTTAGAAACTTGTTTTGTTGTTACTCCGTACTGTTGGAAAGATTAAAGTTTTTTGCTTTGTATGGTATACAACTGTTTTTATACAATCAGCCGGATTTACATTACGAAACTAGTTACGCAAACTTAGTTATTCATCGATGGTTTCACGTTTAAAATGATAATTATTTACAGTTGATAGTTATCAGTGAGTAACTAAGTTCGCGCAACTAGTTTCGTAATGTAAATCCGGCTTTACTGTTTACAAATACAGTTGTGAACAGTACAATAGTAGAATACAGTTGATGTAGTTAAACTTCAAATATTACTTTATTAATAACGAGTTATATATTTAAGATAAAACAAATATCCGTATAGCAAATAAACGTAATCATCCTAGTCAATATCACGTGATTTGAGTTCGAAAGCGGACGTCGCGGTGGAACTGTGACTGCCGTACTATCCATATTTGCTCAGCTTCTAATACGTGTGTCGTGTGACTGTACGCAGGCACCCAATACTAAAATGATACCCTATAAATCAATCTATTTAAAAAGTAAAATCTAATAACCGTGCTACTAACATCTATCAACATGAGCAGCGAAAAAAAATTCGGAAATGAAGCGAATTTCCGATTGCGCAAATAAGATTTTCCCGATAGTAAAAACTTAGTTATACGGGTTAGGACGGTCCGATAAATAGCGATTGGCTTGCGCCCTATTTAACTGATCCGATGGCGATTTTACACCTAAGGCGGTATCGATGGAGAGTATTACAATAATCTCCACCAGTGGCGATGCTTAAATGTTCACCTGCCTCACTATCACAATGAGTGACGAATAATTTAAAAAAATCTCGTGGAATTCTTCACAATCAGCCTTGTTCCCACTTCGAGAGGGAGTGGGGCCATGATACACCACGCGGGGTCAGTGCGGATTGTTACCCGCATTGTCCCGCGATCACACATGTCTCCGAATTTCGGTTCTAGAACATGCCGGTTTCTTCACGATGTTTTACTTCACCGTTTTAAGAGCAGTGGTTATGAAATTATTAACTTCGGGTTAATAATTTCATAACCACTGCTTTTTGCATTCGCAAAAAGCGCATGCCTGGGTTCGAACCCACAACTCGTAAATCGGGGCCGTCACCACTGCGCCAGCATTCATCTTGGCATGCTTGGCGCTATTTTCATATTATTATAAGTTCATGCCAAAAAGAAAATGCAAAGCAATATACACGAATGAAATCTTCTGGTATTAATCCCCCCGCAATAATAGATGAACATTTCAGAGAATCCTGTCGTAAGCCGCTCTGCACAGCTTAGGCACTCAACAAAATGAAACTGAACAAGAAAGACGCTGCAGAAGTCCCATTTCCAATGCTAAAAGCGTCTATAGATGCACATGAGTCTCAGCTTGTTGAACCTCAAAACTACATACTACCTCTTCATTCACTCAGTCCACTACTACGTAAATGAGTTTTCTAAGCTAAACAAAACTGCATTTGAAGATTTTTGGGTATTTTTTTTTCTACCTTATTTATAATATTACTAGCCACACGCCTCTGCTACGCACGGTGTAATGACTAGAAAAAACATCGAGATTTTTTACTTTAAATAAGTTTCGTTAAAGTAATATTCACATAAACCTTTCGACACAAATTCTCTAAATGTGGGTGAAAGCCGCAACAAAATCCGTTGCGTAGTTTAGAAAAAGGACTTTAATTCATAATACTTATGTATAGATATATGAAGGTAGGATGTGCATGCACGGTTTGTCACGTAAGCTGCGTGATTAATTTATTTGTCAGGCACGTGTGTGCGTAGTGTGGCCGTGGGTCGCAGTGGACGATTCCGCCTACTTACATCTTGTTCATACATGCCTACGTGCGTAGCTTATCAGTGGGTTGCTGTGGAGCGTTGCCTTTATTCACGTTCCGAACGGAATATTACGCGTCGCTCTGAGTTTGTTATTGCGCAGTGATCCTTCTTTCCTCTAAGTATTTACTGTGCTGGTATAGATTAAAAGTAACAGCGCAACGGGGCTTCGAAATAAGGGCATCTTAGTGATACTTGAGCCAAACAAGTTGCTCGTAATAACTTTCGTTCTAAATAACAGACTGGTAAACAAAGTGGGTTAGTACCTACTTGATATTTTTACCAGATAGAAAAAAAAACTATTTTATCAATGAGGTTTATTATGTAAATTCCTTTGGAAAAGTCAAAAATTGCTTGATTACACTATTAACAAATCCACTTCAAATCCACTTCTTTTACTCTTTCGTGCGAACCTTGCTCACGTATGAAAGGTTTAGAAGGCAATAAAGAGAACAAACATTTAAACTCAAACAGAGAAACGTATACAATAAAAGTGTGTTTGTAAATAAAGCGAATACGATAGGAGAAACTTAATAGAAACGTATTGACTTTAAAAAATATTAAAACAACGTAATACAAACGCTAATTCACTGCAATTCAATATACTCTGTGTAGCGTTCATCGAGACTGATCGACGGCCAACAATGGCCTCTTTGTTTACACTAAATTAGGTTCGTTAAGCTCATAGGCAGATCGCGCTGAATTAGCTCACAATTTTCACTGAAATACTATCGTTTTATCGGATCTTTGCCCTGCCATACAACGCGGTGGGGGATGCTTTTACATGGGAGCAGGCTTATGAGCGGTGCCGGTATTAGTTCGGTCGGTATGTTAGTTCACTCGTCGGTATCTTGTTTAGTTTGTGAAATTCGGTGTAGAATAGTAGACGAGACATCTATTATACATTGTAACAGCGAATCAATTTTCACACCTCCCTTAAGACCTAGGTCAAATATTTGTTTATTTATTTTTACTGGACAAAGACGGACTTAATGCCTGAGGCGTTTTCTACAAGTCAGTCAAGTATATTCGCATAGCTCATGACCTTAAATAAAGAATATGAATTAAAAATCTAAAACTAAAATCCGCGCGCGGGTATTCTGGTGATAAACAATTGAATATCAACTGTGAAAAATAAAAACAAGTTTTTCAGAATCGAACAATATTTATTCTGTGACCGAGCTGAGGTTAAAGACAAAAGTTTTGACCAAAACAATGGTCATGTTCTTATACAGTTTGAAGAGCAGACTGTTGTGTGTATGTTGTGTAAACTTGGCTCTAATAGCATAAAACTGGTTGATTTTATCAAGAGGTCTTTCTAGTAAACTCCACAGACTTAGAAATCCACAAAGACGCGAGAGTGTTAAACTTTAGAGGATAAAACTTAATAATTAAAACGTCAGTTCCATTCCATTATTCGGAGTAACTTGATATATGTACGACCGGGAAACGGCCACATTACCGGAAACGTGCAAGATTTAGGTAACGTCGAGCTTAACGAGCTAATCTTATTGGGCCCACGTATGTTTGACCGTGACATTTTGTGGCGGCAGAACGGAAATAAAACCAGTCGATCGCATGATTTTCTAACTAACCGTTTGATTTCTCCAACACTGTGGGGAGAATTTTAAACAAAATAATTTTCGCTTGGCTGGCGACTGTTTTTGACTTTTTTGTTTTGCCAGTCAATGATCTGTGTATGAACACTCGTGTGAATTCCTGTCACACAGAGTAAAAAAAACGGTTAGTACACGTACCTGTTAATTACAGTAAGGTCCATCCACAAGTATTAAGCAAAACAATAAGCGCAAAAAAGTACAATGGTTACAGAAAGTAATTAAAGACGATGCAGCAAAACAAACGTAACGAAACAAACGCAAGGCGCGCCAAATGCTCCGCGGACAATGGCAAAAACAACGCAGGGGAGGTAGGGTACACCGCATTGCACCAGTTGAATCTCACCCCTCCTAGAGGGGGCTATCCCGACCCCCGACCCCCACTGTCCCCCGCGAGGGGTTCTATAGGGTACTTGTTGACGTTGGGGATGTGAACTGCGTAACCAATTGATTTTTGGCGAAGTCAGCCTTTCTGAGATGAATCTCTAGTCTGTAGTGTTCGCTATAAAGGCAATGAGTTTTGGTTTGATTGGTCTTAAATGAAAATGCGGTATCAAAACTTATTATAAGTAATTAACATATTTTTGCTGAATATTTTGGCCCCGAAGTAAATACTACCAAAACAACGTAGGTAATACTTTGTAATTCTGGCAGTTTTGTCGTAATGATCAATGTCGATTTTCTGACTCAATTAATTTAAACAAGACAGTCAAAATAGATATGTGTGAGTTGAAATAATTATCATAAAACCAACATTAATAATTATTACCTTAAACCTATACGAGATTTAACGGAATAATTATACTTGCATTCGAGATATTACGAGTTGCCGAATGACTATTAACTACGATTAAATTTGCTTTGAATTGGCTTACAAATCCTTCAGGCGTCTGTGAGCACTGACTTTGTCTCAGATGATAAGCTAAGTTTATTAACTGTCGTGGAAACAAGCTTCAATCACTCCGTTAAACTTAATAGTTAGTGCGAAGTTAGTAACAATAGAGTAATTGGTAGTCTGGTCAAGATGGGCCATTGTGTACATTGCTCTGTTTGGGTGTCGGCCACGTCAGTGCAATTCACCCCAAACACAAGCTGCGAGCAATCACGTAACTCACACGCGACTCCTCACACAATCTAAGTGACTCCATTGTCATCTCCAGACATTGTTTGAGCCGGCCGTCGAGACGAACAGGGCTATATGGCACTTTGGTTAATGCCGCCGTGTCAACGTTGATCGATTTATCACATTCGGAGTATAATAAGAATTTGAAGGCTTGCTTTTAAAATGCCTCTTTCAGCAATACTTTTATGACGTTTTTATGACAAACAATCTTTCATATTTTTGGGCAAACAAGACTGTTCCTAACCTAATCTACATTCCAAATTTGAATCGAGTGTAATGTACCGTTTCCTATCGAATCACAGTACTGCCGAAACTACGGAAATCTTTTAAAATGTCGGATGAATTCGCATCACGGTACCTATTATTGGTTGCCGACTATCGAGAGTTCGTTCCCGTGTTCCGGGACAAAGCTGACGCAGCTGTTCGGCTCTATTTTCCCACTAACGGCACGGGATACAAATGTTAAAAGCACGTAGAAAATGCCGGTGGATTTTCCTGATAGCACAATAGCTAAAGGTCCGGAAAATGGAAGATTAAAAAAAAAACGAACGTGTTGTCGTCGGTCGGAATTCATAGAGGTAGAAGAAAAATAAGATGAAAATTCAGTTGCGTTTCACTGAAAAAGCGCCACCTGTTTTCTTTAATAGCAGAAAACACAATACCCTAAATATTTTACATTCATGTGCCAGCCGGACAGGGGTATAAAATACCAGATTAAATTCTACTTTAATTGGTCGGATATAACAACAGTTAATTGAAATGCAGTAATTGCGAATGTAGCATTAATTCATAACACGAAATATTTTAATGAGCAGCTTGAATAACTGGTACGTTTAATGACGAATTACTGGCAATTTATGAACGTAACTAGCTTTTGTCAGTGACTTTGCCCGCGTGGATGTCGAAAATTATGCCACGGGAACGTATTATCCAGGTTATAAATTATCTGTGTGCCAAATTTCATGAAGTCCGTTCAGCCTTTTTTGCGTGATTAAGTAACAAACATCCGAACATAACGTTCACATTTATAATGTTATGGTAGAATAGTAGGATATAATATTTCTGGTATTTTAACCGCAATGTTCAGATATATTGACTGTCATTATATCTGCTAATGAGACTAATTAGTTTGTATGAGCTGTTAGAATTACGAGGGAAAATTCGGTAATGAACGGTGAGTGGTTAGTCGAAGCTCATTTAGTTAAATACCTAATGAAGTTTAGATGATATTGGAAATATTCGAATAAGTTATATTGAATTGGAATTAAGGCAGCTAACATGGAAACCACAACTTTTAGTGCGTTGTGGTCTGCTTGGAAATTAAGATTTGTGAGCAAAGCAGCGAATTGGCCAACCGTGCATTCCCGTGCATTGTGCATTCGAAAAATCTATTTAGCCGTAGCGTCCCAGTGCTGGGCAAAGGCCTCCCTTTTCGTTTTCCAAACACATTCCAAAAATGATAACATGAAAACGTAAACCACAGGCGAATTCATATCCACATACCGCTTTTGGGTGACAAAGTAACACCATCAGTTGTTTACAGCTATAAATTATGATATGCGGAAACCCATCTTTATTGAACACTGTCACTTCCATTTGTCTGTGTGACTGTTCAAAGTAGGGATGTGTGTACATGAGGGTGTAAGTAGGGGTGTGTGTGGCCTACATCGCTGCTATCTGACCCAGAAGGGATACATTACTGTCCTCGCGATTCTTACTCGTAGGCACACTTCCGATTTTTTTGCGCGACCCCTTGTTTTACTGCGGGTCTATTTTTAGAAAGGCGATGTATTTTCTTCTGCGTTTTTCCGCCATATTGCTGCGAACGAACTCTTTTCAAGTTCGCTTGCATGTCTCGCTAGGTAAACATGGAAAGAAAGAAAGAAAATACGTTTATTTGCGGCAAACATGACGCAATGAAAAAAAAAAGTACACGATAATTACAAGTTGGGGGAAAATATGCGTCACATCCACGCAAAACGGCCACCGCTCAGCTTAATGCTGCGACCCTATGCGAGACAGAGCCCCAGCGCTGGTTTCCAGCGACAGCCGGCGTTGACTTGATGACGTCAATCGGTGCAGCGTATAATGAGATAACAATAACAATTTTAAGAAATAAAAAATAAAATAAATACCATATTCAGTCCTATATGTTTAAAATTAATATAAAATTTAGAATGGCAACATTTCGTTCCGTCGGCAACATAACGACACTACTTAATACACAATAGTTAGGTACCTTAGTTTTTAATAACTATAACTTTCAATTTAAGATGTTACAGATTGACATTTAGATTCAAGTTTGAGTTTCGATTATGATCGGAAACGGGCTAAAAGGTCCAACAAAAAAAAAACCTTCGTGACACACAACACACCTTCCTTCCTTCCTTTCCATATAACATACAAAGCCGCAACTATGAAGCATAACTAAGTATTTAAGAGTGAAAAAAGACCCCGTTAGGCAATAATTTCCCGTTCAGACGAGGGCCAATCATGTCGGTAACAGCGGGTTTACATTGGATTATGTCAATATCAATACGAAGTCAATTAGTCGCGGTCCACCACTGAACTATTGCGGAGCGCGAAATCGATTAATAATACTGTAATAGGAAGGTTTATTAGGAAATCGCTCGCTCTAAATCGAGATATCTGACGGTAACCCTTTGATTATCGGTAACCCATATCTACGCAGTGGTATATTAAATAGAATATTTATGCATCCCAGTGGATACTTTCTACATGTACCTGGATAGAAAGTATGGTTACTATGTTGTATTGCAAATTGCTTAAAGACGTGGCCTAATTGTGGACTTGATTTTATCGAAATCCGCTCAGCCGGTCATGCGTGATTGAGTAATAAACATCTTCACAACCTTTTGTAAGACTTTTGCCAAAGAGATTCGTTGTTATATGTAGGTTTAATAATAACGTATACATTCCGGAATGAATCCTTTAATTATGGTGAAAACCACGTCAAAATCCATTGCGTACTTTAAAAGAGCAACGCGGTCATACAGACAAACGCAAAACACGACTTTAATTTTTAATATGTATAGATTACTTACATTAGTAGCGTATAATAATACGCTATAATTGTAATATCCAAAGTATTACTGACGGAATAAGGGCAGCCATGTAATGGGAGCAAATGCTACGGCATTAGCCACTTCATGAGTGATGTCGGTGACTAAGCAGAACCTGAAGTGGCTATACATCGACCCCAATTACGTGAGTAGCGCTCCAGCGATGGATCAGCTTTTCATACAGCTTTTCCACTTAATGGGCTCTAAAATTGAAAATTGTGTGAATTTAAATAGATTTTCATGTTAGCGGTCGTCAAAAAAACCATTTATGTTTAAAAAAAAAAAATTGGAACAGGTTTTTATTAGGATGTTGCTTTAAAATTATGGTTCGTAATCAAAACCGAGCATACCAAATTTTAAGACGAAACTAAAATAACCATTCGTATTAATTAATTATTTATTAATTACAGAAACAATTTAAAATCCATTGAGTCTCGTATGGATCCACGTTGCGGCTTATCAAAGATTTGGCTGCACCGCCAGGTCATCTCTACCAAATAATTTACCTATTTTCATCCGAACGGAGCAAGTTTACTTTCATTTAAAACTTGATTGGTTAACTCAAGAGGAAACTATTAATTTACTTGCAAAAATCGACCACAAACTTACTATCAAGTCGAACAAAATAAAAGTTTGTAAAAGTAAAATTGAGTTCGAATATAAAATGAATATTGGATACTAAATTTGGCTTCGGAGCCCGCAGCTACCTTTATGCTAAAATGAATACAAAACAAGTTTTCAGTTAAATTGTTAATGAAGTCCAGTTTGTTCTGACAATGAAATTATTTATTTTAGTTTATAGAATAAATGTTTGATGTTTGGTTGGATTGGTTTTTACTTAATTGCTAATCAAACACCACGTTACTTTTACTGTTAATCCTATATTTAGAAACCTCGTATAAACATTGGTAGATATACGTCATTATGATTCTCCGACATTTATCCCAATATCTTAAGAGTGGTCGCAGCATGTCTTGTTCTTCCAATTAGTCGTCATCTCCGAAGGGGACTTCCTTTCCATATCAGCCGAATCTTTCACTACTCTCAACCCTGCCTCCTGTCTCTGCCTTCAACGTTCATATTCAAAAGTTTCCACACGACATGTCTCTTATTCCTCCGCAAATCATGTCCATATGCAAAACCGAAAGTTAAAATAAATTCACCCGAGAATGTTTGTGTTAACATTGGTTTATATTTTTTATTATGGGGTTAGATATTACCGCCGCGAACGGCAAGTACCTACAAGATAAGAAGATAATGTTTAACGCGCATTAAGTTACTTAATTAACTTCGGCCAGAAGATAGAGAGCTTAATAGCTAGAAGCTTGAGGAACTTCATATTATTAAGCCGTTTTTAGAGGCTTTTTAGAGGAATCCGAAGTTACAGAAGAAATATTTATTCGTATGATCCCATTCTTACAGTGTGCTCCGAAAGTTTTGTTTGCTTAGTCGGAGAAATTCCACTATAGAGAAAATTTTAAAACTTTTCAGCATCGTTGTTGTCTCTTTGAATTAAAATCAACAAGTAGTACAATACTTAGAGTTCTTCACAGCCTTTTGTCGTGAAGATAACATAACAGCGCGCCTTGTTTCCTCGAAGATTGGGGAAGAGATGTATTGATCCCTATAATTATATTATAAATAATTGAAGGTGTACCTACGATTCACCAGTTATGTTTAAGTCACACGGAAACAAACGATTTATCTATTCTTATATAAAGCAAATCTGCATTCACTTCACAATATTTTTACCTTGCGCGTATGTAAATGATAATTTATAAATAAAAACACACAGGAATGTAAATCGAAATGAAAGGTGTAGATGTATTCATTTATCCAATCTAATAAAGCATTATGCTGCAAAGAGGTAAACTAACGATCGTACACAGCTCCAGCACAGCCTCGCCCGCTCAATTTTATTAACTTTTAATAAAAATAAACCGCTTATTCTCGCCCCGGTACCGAGGAAGGAACCTATGAAAAACGAAAAAGTCTCGTAAAATTCTTTTTGGACCTGTTTCGAAACGTGTTTTAATTTAAAGCATGTGTCGAAGTATCCGTCAGTTATTTATACAGGTAAAAATAAAATTCGATATAGTCTGAAGGATTCCACGGATCTCTATTTTTTATCAGCAGGGATGGACCGAGAATTTCTCGTTAAAACTTTATTCGATTTTTATTATTTTTTCAATACCCTTGAGCCTTGTCACGTGTTACTACAGTTCGGACAACCGTTTCAAATATTTGGCCTTCTACAACGTACGGGACTGAAACTGCTTCGGTATTTCGGATATTTTTATCCAACAATAAGTTTATTGCGTTCACTGAAAAATAAAATGATGAGCTATCTTTCATTAAATTCTGCTGGACATCAATGTTTATGTTTTGCTAGAAGATCGGGCAGTGTTAATAACATTTTCAACCCAATAAGCCGAGTAAGCACCTAACGTCATCGTTTATTATACAAATATTACACTGCTTCTATAACGTAAAGTCATGATTCTGAGATATCTACCCATCTCCCAAAAAGCTCATTCCTCTATTATACGTAATTACGAAAATCTAATTTAATTAATTTCCTCTAGAATGAGATAACAGTGATGAACGGAATACGTAAGCCGCGTCTGCGGAACGAGCGTGAAGTCGGATTAAAACGATGGGTGTTCGCCATTCGGCAAGGATCCCTGATTTTATTGTCTCTTTCGCTTTATCTCATTATCTTCATTTGCTTTAATGAGAGCGCTTAAACGGAGTCGTCTGGTTTTTGGTAGATATTTATTTTCACGGTTTACTGATATTTATGGCCTGCTTCACCGGTTAATAAGTGAAGGCTTTTTTGGCAGATAATTTAATCAAAATCCTCACTTTTTTCACGTGGTATGTTTATAGTTCCCATGCAGGTTTAAATGTATTGTGTGTAGAAGTATAAATAGTCATTTAATCAATGTTCAAGTTTTGAAACCAAACATGAGAAATGGAACTCAATAATTTATTAATAGGAACAGTCAACACGTAGGGTGCTGAATGTTCCTATAAATAAATTACTGAACTCTATCGTGCAGCCGATGAAAACTTTCAATACCATAAACGTTTAGAAATGAAATTGATAAGCTGTCAATATTAATTTTAATTTAACGAGTTTCAAACAGCTGTTTGTACACGATTCTACAATATGGATTCCTCTTTCATAATTTATTAAGTATCAATCAAAGTGAGGGCTGCAAAGTTCAACATTTAGTTTAAAAGGTAAACACTGAAACTCAATGATAGGTCAGGGTTGCTTTTGTAGAGCACTTTATCTAAACTTACTAATATAATAAAGCTGAAGTTTAGTTTGTTTGTTTGTTTGAACGCGCTTATCTCTGGAACTACCTGTCGGATTTGAACAATAATTTTTGCATTTGATAGCCGAATTCTTGAGAAAGGCTATGGGCAAACACACACCTCACGCTAGGGATCCTTAGGACCCCGAGTAAAAAGAAAAAAAGTCAGAAAGAACGCTAAGTGAAAACGAAGTACCTAATAGCGCGCGCAGGCGATGCGATGTGACGGGGTGGAACGGTCAAGCGGACGGAGTCGCGAATTATATGTGGAAAATATCTTGAATGAGCTATATATAGGGTATTGCTAATCGGGAACCAAATATACATCTTTCATACCATATGACATGTCTCGTGGCTTTTCTTGTGTATCATAAGTTCAGGACTTTATATACATTCATTGATCCATATTCCATATAAATAATATAAATGCAAAAGTTTTCTGTTAAGTTAGTGATTAGAATTCAGTATGCAACCGATGTTTTGGGTATACAATTAGTAAGCTGTTGATTAAGTAAAACTGTGTAGTTCCAGGTATATACTCTCTTCCTCATCACGCCTTTTATAGTAATACTCTACGAGATTACTATGCGAGATTATACCAATTTTCATACTAAAATTGACATAAAATAATGGATTAACCAGTAAGTATTTTACAAGTAAACTTGCTGTATAAGTTACGAGACACTTCGTCATTTTAGAGAACTACCGCGAGCTTCAGTTTTAATAGAAGCGACCTAATTTCTTGAACATCTCAGACTAAGTCTTCATTTTTGGGGCGCGAAAGTTGTTGAGACGCTTTTGAACGACTTAAAAACTTTGCCTTCGGAACATGTAGTCCCAGTTAAATTAAGCCTGCACAGCTAAGTGTTCTAGAGAATTCATAGTTCAGAGCTATGGGACTAAGTTACAGAGGTATAACATACGATGTCACAGTGCTTAGTCGCGTATGTGGGATCCAACAGAGTATATTTATACTATAAGCGTATTTGTCCAAGTTCTAATTGGAATAGTACTAGTTTGGAATACGACTATGCTTTCGGGTACCTATTTGATAGATTTTATTTTGACGAAAACGTTTTATAAAGACAATTTTATTGTTCAATATTAATATTTGCCATTATAAAAATAAAACATTCTAAGTCGTGATCGAATGATTCAATTTGAAAGAATTAGTACTTAGCTTAGGTATACGATGGAAAATACTAATACTGTTTCTTTCAATGTTTACAATTGGTTTTGTGATGGATAAATAACCAGTAATTGGCTATGCCATTTTAAATGCTGACAAGAATTGACAGAATTTATCCGTGACGACATGAGATTCTAGAATTTACTTGAACTTCGTTATTTTAGTCTCCTTCTTCTTTTCGTTTCGATGGTACTCTTCTTTGTTGTTTTCATATTATTTGAGCTCAGTGGTGGCTACGTTGATTGTGGCATCATTGGTATGCCTTAGGGCATCCAAGGTAGAACGGGCACTTAGGACACACAAGTGGGACATGGGCTGATCATAAGGACCGCACTCGCACTGAGTGTTGGGCAGATCAGTAATCCCCCATTTCGACAAATTGTTCTGCAGTGGCATATTTGGGTACGCCTTCGATTGAGAGCTTTCCAGGTAAGCCACTGCAGATCACGCCCATGAGCCAGATGTTCCTGGGGCTGAAGGAAGTCGGTGGTGGTGGATGCTTCTCTTCCCACAATTTGCTTCTTTCATTGGGTGGTTTATCCAGAATGGCCTGGTTAGATCGTTAAGCTCATACGACTTTTAAATCTACCCAGGGTAAAGGTTACCTTTAAAATGGCTTATAAAATAATATACACGAGTGCGAAAATACTAACAGCAAAGTGAATGATTCGAGCTGGGAGCTTCGTTAAAATTGAACAATGCTCAAATGGATTACGAACACTAATTGGATACATCGAGCTCACGGCACGAAAAGGGGAAAGTGCTGACACACACCTGTAGTTTATACATAATAATGTATAGTGCGTATAGTGTTCACATATTGTATGTGCTATGTGTATACATTATACAAACTTTATTATTTATTTAATATCTGACCAAGATTATGCCTGGAATTTAAAAGACTGTGACCTCTGAGTTTGTTTCGGCCTTTCTTCTCAGAGTAGTCAGATAGGAAACGCCGACCTCATCTAGTTTTAAAACATGTGATTGATGTGTTAAAGTGTTTGTACAAACCTACTTACAGAAAATAAATCATTTAGTATTAATTTAATACTTAAAGCACATCAATGCACCAGAAGCGGACTTAATGTCATAGCTTAAGGGGCCAATTTTATGAGTAAAATGTTTGTATTCTAGCACGCAGCCAGTTTTAACTCGAAATCTGTTAGAGAATAAATTGAATAAAATAGATACAGAGGTATAACTTTAAAAAGCAAAAGAAACATATTAATTAACATTGAACATACTAAATACAGTCTTTTACTAGACACATTGTATAACTAGGTAGTACGCGTTCATGTATAGTTAATGGAAAAGTATGTAATCCGTCATTGTATATAATTCCTAGGAAATGTGTACAATTCCTGAGATAGATAGGAAATCTATGACATATTTTGTAATATGCACTGTTCTTAGGAAATCTGTACATTTCCTAAATAGCAATCGGAAATATGTCACATTAGGGATTTTTGTAAGTGCAGCGGGGATAGCGGAGCGAGCGAAGTCAACGAGATCCTTAATAAAAAGATTTCTACTTTTATATTGTGACGTAGGAACATAACAAATGGAAGTGTGAGCTTCATAAGAAATTATACGTAGTTGGGGTTTTTATTATATATATAAGGTTTTTTAATTTACGATTAGGTTGTCACAGCTGATTATGTCAATGAGAGCATAAAAAATCAGATTTCAGTTTACAAACGTGTTTTATTTATTTTATTCGCAGAAAGCATTACTATTTATATATTTCCTAGTATCATCTGGGAATTGCACACAATTCCTAGGAAATACATACATACAAACATTCACAGGAAATGTTGAAACATTATTTTACACGTTTCCTATGTAGGCTCGGAATTGTACACATTTATTTATTTATTGTGTTTATTTTCATACATTTCCTGTAACATATATACATGTAGCTATATGGTATTCATAATTGGATATAGCCATGCTCGACCGATGCTCGGCGGACGTCACCCCTTGCATTTCTGTTAGACTCCACTGCCAAATTAACTAGGGTTACCGTATAGCGTTCACGCTTGCACAAGCTTTGAAATGAGATATCGGGACTCGGTGTAATGAATATCTGATTTTCGGTGGTTCTAATTTGCTTTGTAGAGTTTTTGTTTGTATCTCATATGCCCGGGGTTAGAATTTTAAACTGATGTCTTTTAACTATTATAACGTTACGGAACATAGTTTAAATGTCGATCGAGAGTTCTACTCAAAACTGTAACTTAAACTATCGGAAATTTGCTAATTGTATTTACACTACTACTACGGTACTTCTTTCGTAACTTCGTTTTCGCTTCGCTTTCTTTCTGATGTTTTTTTCTTTTTGCTTGGCTCCTAAGGGTCTTGGTGTTAACCGTTCTCCAGAAATGGGCTATAAAATGCAAAGCCAGAGATTCCAGAAATTCTAGAGATAGACGCGTTCAAGCAAAAAGACCAACAAACTGTTCAGCTTTAATATTATTAGTATAGATTAATATTCAAATCCTCCTTTTACTAGAAATATGATAAATTACCGAGCCTTTTGTTATCACTTTGCTGGTTTGTTTGAATATAAATTCAATATGAACTTCGATATCGAGGCAAATTGCAATTGCCTGGCGCTTCGCATCCGCTTTGCAGCCTGCGGTGCGGTTACCTGCACCGCACCGGAGGCTGCGAAGCGTAGGGCGTAATGATGGCATTATCTCGCCTCAATATAATTACAGATTAAGGTAATTAGCAGCCGTTGTGATTGTAATAACGTCAGTAATAGGGTAAGTAGATAATAACGGGAGGTGGAGTGTATAATTTATGAATTGATTATTTCACACATTGTAGATGCGCTTACCTAAGTTAGTGCAAAAAATAATTACAATAGGTGATTTTGGGTTTAGTCATTGCAAATCTTCGTTTGAATAACAGTTTGTTTTTCTAATTGATATGAAGTTGAAGTGGTTGAAGTGGAGTGGTGGGAGACCTTTACACAGCAGTGGGACAATATAGGCTAATGAAAAAATAAATAAAAAATAAGTTGAAAATATTTTTATAATATATCCTGTGAAGAAAAATATACCTAAAGATTATTTTGGTCATTCGTTCCTAAAATATATTGGGTACCAATTGTCGCTACTGCAATGGCTCTTTCTTCAAAAGGCCCTTCCAGACATGGCTGCGCATTGTTATACTCTCATAATAGCATAACAACATCACGCCTATATTCCCCGAAGGGTTAGACAGAGGCGTAGGTGCATAAAGTACACCCACATTTCGCCAGTTACGTGTAAGTCCCATAATATCTTAATAATATATGGTTCAGACTTTAAAAGAGACTATAACCTCTGAGTTTGTTTCGGCATTACTTCTCGGGTAGCCAGGAAATGTCGGCGCCATTTAGTTCTAAAATATTGACCATATAACTGATATTTTACAGTTTCTTAGAAGATTTACTATGAGAAATACACATCATTTTATTTCATTTTATTACTCGGAATAAAATGCCAATGAACAAAATATCCTACAATACATGAACCAGATAATCGGATCGCAAAGTTAGAATTGTTGAACCCAGATAACCGTGACATTGGCGTACTGGCTAAAGCTGTAATACTGTCGTTCCCGACAGATATTCGACAAACCTTTTGTTACACTGTGGGTGGTACTAGGTAGGTAGGTAGGTATGTAATAACATGGATCGAATCAAGTTCGAAATGCTAATACTCTTCATCGGTGAATATCAAATTGGTCGGTCTAAACAGTTTCATGTTATGATTTATTTTTTCTTTTATTCAATGAACTAACCATAATATGTTTTATTTCGCATCAAAATCTAATGAGTACTTCAAAAGCAACAAAGGAATACACGGCAAACGGTTTAAAAAAAGAACTATTTAGTTATGGAGCTCTCGGGATTCATCACGTCAAATGGAAAAGCGATGGATGAAATCATTATTAATGAGCGCACTCAAAATGGCAATATTTTATCAGTATTTGAATCAATCTGAATAAATACTAATGGAGATAATTGATTCTGATTTTAAAGTTTAATTTGTGTTTTATTCAGCCATATGGAAAAAGATCGCTCGCCTATTTATTTTACTTTTAAATCAAGTGGCGATATTTATTTCAGATTATTTTATCGAAGTGAGACTATTCAGAGAGTGCAGCGTATCGTATTGATCCTCATTATGTCCTGCATATTTTACTGTCCCTGTATTCCCCCCTGTTCTGAGAATACTGAATGAAGCTACTCGTTGCTTCGTACTACTAAAAATAAAGACATTACCGAGTTCCTGGTAAAAACAGCCGAGTTACATAAGCCACGCTAGGCTTCAATAAAACCGCCATGCTGAAAACCAAAGTTGATCGATGTATGGGGCATCAAGTTTTCTCTAAAATACATAATTTAGATGTGTGTTCTGGTAATATTTGCGTTGTAACAACGTTATTTTAGGAATACTGCAAAATTTTGATTTAATGTGTCCTGAGTTCTTATAGGAATATTTGAAAGTCCCAAGACAGATTGTAAGCACCCACATGATGTACAAAGTCTTTTATTATCGCTTAATAATGCTTAATTCGGGCTTGAAATAGAAAGAAAAGAAGGTAAATAAATATATTTGACCCAAGTCTTTATAAAGTTCATCAATGTTCAGTGTTTATTATTTATTATTTCGGGATGAATAACGGGGTTACTTGGATAGGATCAGCTGGTGCGTTCGATGTTTCTGATACTCAGTCTAGCTTGGGAGGACTGACTTTCCAGGACTTTATTTTATTACCTTGCAAACTATGGTGCTTTGTTATGTAATTAACAAACACTTAAAAAAAAATTGTACCTGTATACCTACTGTAAGATTTTTTTATGAGAGGATATAATTATTTTACCCACGATTTCGTCAACGTTTTATTCATAAGAAATAACCCAGTTTAACACCGAAGTACAACTCAACAAGTGGTTTACAAATGGAAAGTCAATTACGCCTTAAAAAACTTTTATAAAAGCTTTGCTTTCGCTTCATTCCGGCTTTAGACGATTTCAATTAGAGTTACAACATTCGTATATTTCAATGATCAGAAAAATAAACTTAAGTTCAGCGGAAAACTTTATTGAAATCAGGGAATGGTATTGAAATGCAAGTGCTATTCGATTTTCATTTTAATCAAGCACATCCAGTCGCTTTCGGAAGCGCTGGAAGCTTTTGAAAGTGCTTGAATAGACAAAGTCAGTATTTGGCTCAGTAATTCAAATTGTCTGAGGATTAATACTTAAGCAATAAGAGTCCGAGGAGTATGTTTTGAAAGTTTTCTTTTTAGAAATTAAGTTTTTATTTTTGTTTTTACCGCTTTTCTGTGCTATATAGGTATCGTCATATTATTTATGTAGACTTATTTTACCACCATATGAATATTCTGAAATACTTTTGTACCGAGAAAAGAGAAAAACAAAAAAATAAAATAAATGTTCATTGCACACTGCTTTTATTTTCCGCGCCTCGTTACGAAGCCGCGGTGTATTATTCAAACAATTTCCGTAGCAAATTGTAGGTCGCGAGGCATCGGTCAAAGGAGTAATTGCGCCACTCAATCTCGCATCGTTTATTCACGACCACTTCTGCTCTTTTCAGTAAAACATGAAAATCATTTTACAAACTGAAATGAAATTGTTTATTCTGAAATCGGAATCACTTTTACACGTCATTTAAAGCTAGTTGAGGTCGACTCTTTTTACAAGTTGTAGGGGCATTATTTAGACATTAGACAGTATGTTTTCCTTAAATAGCAACAAGTATTGTTTGACATTGAACAAATTATTTAGAGATCAACTAACCTTCCCATAACTACTTTGCTAACCCTCAGTAAACCCTATATGAAGCTATAATTACTCATTTCCGCCATTAAGTGATTAAAATAACTACTTAAACGAACGATTACAAAATTAATAACAGCAAAAATTTTACAAGACACAGTTTATCACGGTATAAATTGGTTTGAAACGTTGTCGGGAGCCCGAGCGGCTGAGACAAAATTGCATATTTCAGAAGCGTTGATTCAATCGAGTTGGCGGGGCTTCTCGGCAAAACCTTTTAAGATATTAGTTGGCTATTGTTCTTTAGAAATTACCGCCTGTCCTGGAATAGCTTTCGTAATTAAATATGACACTCGCAAGGTACCGCACGTTGATGAAAAATTCAGAATATTATGAGAATAAAGTTACTTTTAGAAGACTTACTTTTAACGCTGATGGTGATGTTTTAAGCGAAATGTGAATGTGTTGACATGGGTTTTGCTGAATATTCTCGTGCAATATGTAACTCGAACAAGGCATATTAATTACCGTAAGTCTGAACGAGGGTTGTTCTAATCCGGAGACACGCTAACTGGACGAAAGATAAAAAGACAACGCAGCTACGATTGGGCTTCGTTTGTTCAGTACGTTCTACAGGAGAAGACTTATAGCTCCCACGCGGTAAGCCCGTTAGGCACGAGCATTTTAATATGATTACTAAGCAAAGGCAAATTTCTGCATTAAAAAAATGTCGTAGTGTTGCTCTATTTCGGGAGATGTGTCATCAAAGCAGAGGAAATTAAAAAGATAACAACATACGTAGGTAGGTATTGTTCCAGTGTTCCTATATGAAATAAATTACTTATGACTTATTACTTCAGTGCTCTAATACGTTAAGCTGTCTGTTACAGCCTTACATAACATGTTCCTAGCATGTGGCGGACTTAAAGCGAAATTAAAATCTCTAACACGGAAGAGAATTATTCGAGAAATGATTTTAAAGAAAACTAAAATTTATGAAATAAAGCGAACTTTATGTGAAATAAAATAAAATGTTTTCTCCAAAAGCGTAAACGTGTGTTTTATCATAGACTAAAGTCAAGTATGCCGGATATATGTAGGCATTACAGGATCACGTATACAGGTTAACAACTTGTTTAAAAGTGCTTTTTACCCGACTAGGGGTTAAATGGGTAACATTAAAGTAAAGGAGTTTACTACCTACTGGCCGGATGCGCGGCTACAGCGGCTATTAGCCGTATAGCCGTACTACTAACGTTGTTTTTCACGGTTTAATTTGAGGAGCTTTTTACTACAAAAGATTTAATGTGCAGTAAATGTTCATTTAAAAAGATTTTAAGCCAGCAGGTTTGGTATAAAAGGAGCTTTTGTACATCCGTAAAATGTTTTTCAGAAGCAAGCAGGTATTTTCTTTTTCTTTAGAATATCACGTTGAAACGTTATTTAAATCAGCGCTGCATTATACACAATAAAAGCAGGACATGTAAACACACAGCGATCAACTCTTTTTAATATCTCGAGGCTATAAAACAAAGAGGAATATCGACAATTTAATATAACCGCTACTCAAAAAGCAAATAAAGCAAAAGCGATCGCTTTGTAGTTGTCACCACGAGTAACTGTGAAAGTGAGTATCTACATACAAATAGAAAAAACACAGCAATTCACATTCTATCTATGGACTACTCCTTTGTAAACTGGATTTGAGTGGGTATGACATTTTATAATCCATTGAAGCGGCGCTGCGGCGGCCATTTGGCCATATGCAGCCGCGGTTACCGCCACCGGAATTCATTCCGGCTGCCCGGGCACGGGGCGGCCGGGCGGCCGTGGCCTGGGCTTTGACCGTCCAAACTTTTCACCGCACACAAAATACTGGGTTGAACTTTTGAAAGCGTTGAGCACCTTCATACTTCATAATTGGAATTGTCTGTTGTTCTCGAATTGTTACGTGAGCGTCGCAATTTGTATTACGAAAGTTTTCCTTTCTGTTTTAGAACAGTTTTGAGGTTGTCATTTCGGTTGTGAACTGTGGAAATTGGGATTAAAGACTTTGACCTACGATTTATTTAATGAAACAATCAACCTTTTAAACTTACGTAACTATACTACAAACTGGTTGTATAGTTACGTAAGTTTAGTGGAAAATTAAATTTGTTTTGAATGAAGGTCCCGCGGACAGAATCTTATAATAATTTGTATTAAGTTGTGGTTCGAACATAAAGCGAGAGCCATCACTGAATCAACCTTAGTTGTCATTTAAGTTGTGAACTCAAACAGTTTAATTAACCTAGGAATCTCGTTGGACAAGTTGCATGGTGTCTGTAAACGCTGACTGTGCGCACAATGGATCCGACTATACGCCAACCTCGACGCTTCTTATTCACGGTTAATAGTCCCCAGTTTTAATTGCTTTGCCATTTCATGAATGAATTTGTCAGCGCTAGAATTAGCTGTATTGTATTTGTAGTAGGATTAGAATACAGAAGGCTGCTGTAATGCGTTTGTGAGCGCGAATAATCCGGAAAGCTGCTTTAGGTACATGGCATTAGTGGCTCGTGGATGAGCCAGTGTAGCTCGTGAAAAGTATATTTCCACGAGTATACATGAGTTTCAATTTTCTTCTAGTTAAAACAAGTAAGATTTAAAACTCAGAAATTGGGCATTGTTCGAAAAACACTATTTTGTTAACTAAAAGTACCCACCTAATGTGTTTTATTAAGTGTGTTTTTTTTTAGACATAGAATATATTTATATCTTCTATGATGTAAGTTGCCCGTAGTGACTTCATCTTCTTAAATGATGTTACAGAATTGAATCGTGAAGTAGACATTCAAAAGTTACCCCACCCTCACTTATGTCATCAGAATTCCGATGTAAACAATAAAAAATAGATTTTGCAAACCAGTCATGTAACCGTTTCACATCGAGTTAATTTTCGGAGAAAACAAACAATTTTAAAACTATTCTAACATAACTCCGAAATTGGAAACGGACAAACCGTAAAATTGAATTTACATGTTTTGTTGATTTTTGTATTTAAACTAGGAGTAGCGAACGTAGCGCGTCCGCGTAGCTGTAGACGTCTACGAGGCATCTACGATGCTACGCGGCATGCTATAGGCGCCTACGCGACGTCAAAACCTACGAGACTTCTACGCGGGTATGCGGCTTGTAGCTACCAGATCCATTAGCCAGTAGCATACCAGGCAGGTCGCTATTGTATTCATTGGGCCTTTAATCAATATTATATAAGTTATACACTAGATTTATTTTAGGCATAGTTTAATTTTTTCTACATTTCTACTATTAATATGTAACTTTGTTATGATGTAACTTTTATGTAATTTATATGTGAACTTATGAATAAATGATTGATTGATTGATTGAAGATATATATTTAGTTGCTGCCATGGAATATCTCTTTCCAAATTGCATAATTATGTCTGCAAATAAGCGCAACAAGAAAAAGTTGTCGCGTTTACGGAAACAATTCGAGGCGTTTTTTAATCTTCAAACGATTCTGTCTTTGTGTCACATCAAGTAAAACTTCATTGACAAGTTTATCGCAGACTTTAAACTTTCAATCTGTTAGTATTTAATTTAACGTAGCTGGGTGCATCATAGAGGAGGCGGAGCGTAGGCGGGCCGGGGGCGGAGTCTGTCCGAATGGTGTTTTACACTGTTTTCCATGAAATCGCTTTCAAAAAAACTTTTCACTGCAATCGTGACTGATCTAGGGGACTTGTTTGTTGACATCCTTTTAGTAAAACTCTCCACTGTAAAAAGTTAGCATTTAAATAAATATTAGCTATTTATAAAAATGTCGTAGGTACGAGCTCATCATATTCATTTTTCTATGATACCACACAAGAAACAAATTTACTAAACCTACAATTAATATATTTTTCTCCTCAGTATAAAACGAATACGTAGAAAAATAATCGCTAACTATAAATTAACCTGACTAAGGGGCAATCTATTCGTCAACCTGACAGCCGTTCCTTTGAAATGGACTGCATATGTCAATATTATGGGGGGAAATTTGACATATGTATATAAGTGCACATGTCACGATGACAGGGGAAGCTTTTCATATGACACGTATACGTGAAGCGTGCCGCTTCTAAGAACAGATTATTGTGTTGAATAATTAATTTGATGTTCGATACCTACAATTAAGGCCGCCGAACACGTGCATCCTTGAACTTTGCTATTAATTAATTTCTAGCCATTCATTATGCTGCTATCGATACACGTCATGGTATTTACTTCTGCTTTATTGGAAAGAACATCATTATGAAAGTGTACCAAACTATAGTCATCATTAGTCTAGAATAGAATAATAATACTTTATTTCTGATAAAGTCCATAGGGTTAGTAACAATTTTACTTATCCTCTAGTATATCACAATACTTCTTAAATAAATAGGAATAGCACAATCAATACTTTTGGAGAAAATAGATTTCGAATTTTACGTGAGTGTACTTTTTTAAGTGAAAGAGAAAAAAAAAATATTCGTCTTTTCCGACGTAGCTATCTGCACGATACGTGACGTCAAACGTCACGTCATACTGCTCGTTTCTTACCAAATTATAGTCAAGCACTTTTCGTTAAAATAAACGACCATTCATGCCGAGTCCCCGTGTAAACAACAGCTGTTTCATTAACGTAATACGCCACCAATAGACGCGGGTACCTCCCTCTTACATAACAGAGCAGTATGCAAGAAATGAAATGAAATAAAATCGTATATTCTGTAAATAGGATACTAGAATCACTTCATATTAAAAAAATAAGCTAGATGAGGTCCGCGTTTCCTATCTGACTACTCTTAGAAGAAAGACCGAAACAAATTCAGATGTAGATTTTAAAGTCCAGACATAATCTTGGTCAGGCCAAATGAGGACCATTTAGATTAGTGTCTGAAATGGTCTTTCGAGCAAAGAACCACACAGATTTGAGTGGATCTGTCCAGTCAGTGCAAGCATTTGTCATTAATCGTGGAGGTTAACTCAGAACTTAAGGAGCTCAGCGACTCGACGAAAAATACCAAAGAAAGGATATTGGGTAGGGCGCATAAAATAATCAAACTGCCAGACCATCATTAACACTAACTGAAATAAAATAAAGCAAAAGAAAATGATCGACATAGTCAACACGCGAGCATCGCGCTACAGCCCGTAGCTACCAGGAACCCGTTACAACTTACCGAACTAATTACAACTACCGAACGACGTGATGGTCAGACGTGTTAATTGTTTAACTAACTATTGTTAGACCTTTGGCGAACTATTAAACTGTAATAACTCGGTTAGGAGCGAAATGTTGCACGTAATTTGACAATTTGAACGCGTTATTATGCGTGGTGTTAATGATTTAATTGAGCGTTTATGTTGCCTCTCCATAATTGAAGGTATAATACAAATCAATTACAGTTCAGTGAGGCGTCAGTAGTAGTCAGTAGTATGAGCAAACTGATACTGAGTATAAATTTTTTCGAACTTTACTATATTTTATCAAACCCGGTATGTAGGGCAGCAAATAAGTAAAATCGCAAAGAACAGAAAGTCACATTTGTTAAATTCTTACAAAAAAACAGAAACACTCAAAAGGTTTTCGTGTTTCGTTTCACAAATACAATTTGCAGTTTCAAAAGTAATATTGCATTATCACGGCGAAAATCGTTGTAATTTTACGTCAGTTGCGATTTTCGGCAAACGAACATGTTTGCGCGGGTAACTCTTTGATCCAGGCACACTGCTGCTTGTTCATTCGCTGTTTGCTAACCGGAATTCGAACGAGTTTTGCAATATTGCATTGTAGAAAGCAATGCAATATTGCAAAACTCGTTCGAGTTACTGAACTATGTTAGACATGGATTTTTATGAGACGACAGATGCTTGGAAGTGAGAAACGTAATAATTCGTTTTAAAAAAAGCAAAAAAGCGTTACACGAACACTTTATGTAGGCGAATTATTTCTAATTCTTTCTTACCAGAATTTCATAATATTATTAGCAACACTAACAATCGGTACAATAACAAGTCTTATAAGCTATCGATCGTAATTAGGTATCGACTACATTTTCTACTCCCTATTGTTAGCAAGTGATTGATGGTCCTGGTGATAAAGCCAAAGTTAACTCAAGACTTAATAAATATCTCGCGACGTAAGATATTGTAGACTCATCCTAACTTTTAGCAACGTTATAAATGTATGAAATTGTGATAGATACCGAACATAAACTAGCTCTAAAGTTAGGTCTTTTGTACACGGCACGGTTTCTTTACACGCACGGTTAAGATTCAATTTCCTGTGACGGATGTACGCAGGTAACTTGATTTGTTTTAGAATGCAGCTTGCCACTCGATTGTTGTCTTAACACATGAAGTGCTTGCTATTAGGCTACATCAGCACAACTTCAGCTTATAAGTCTCTTTACTGTTATCTCATATAGGGACTGTTTTCATTTGTTGACCAAAAATGTCAATAATCAGTCATATCATTTGATTATTGATAAGGTTCGAAGAAACTACAAATAATTCATCAAATATGTCACGGATAAACGATGCGCCTTTTGCAGTTTTCATTTAATTCTTGTTTAAAAGTCCTTTAATTAGCGACTATAAATACAAGCTGGCTATTTGGCACCCCATCGCCATCTTGATCAATATGACAAGGGCTGGGGACAATAACCTCTCCCCTGCCATACTGAACAACTTTTCTTATATAACTCATTCATGTCGCGGAAAATAAAAAACATAAATGTTTTCTGTCTACTGTTATTTCTGTGAGTTTCATTTACTGTTCACTTTTAGCACCCACCCCCTTATAAATTGCAATGGTGAAAATCCTGCCTGAACAAGAAAATAACGAAATAGCCTGGACAATATTATAATTTTACAGTCACAATGCGACATTTCACTCGGCTATCAAAACAACCAAAAATATGTGAGTGACACATCATTACTTTGTGAATCGCTGTGTCTGTTACATGCCCATAATTCCTGGGCCAATCGACAGTTTAATAGAGTTCGTGATTGCTTTACTAGATTGGTAATAGTAGGTATACAAACTTTATAGTGGGTAATTTCTCGTCATTAGGTTCAGTGAATAGATATACATCCTACTTGTTTAAATATTTTTTGTTTATGAAGGAAAAATTTAAGTACTTTAGTAGTGAGTTTTTAGCAAATCTTAAAGGTACCTACAAAAACAAAAAGTAGGGGAGGAGCTCGTGGCTAAGTAATAACAGCCGCACGGGTCGATCTGTCAGGTTAAGCTACGCTTGCCGAGGTTGGTTCGTGGATGGGTGACCATCTTTACATACCGAGACTCCTCCGTGCCTCGGAAAGCACGTTCAGCCGTTGGTCCCGGCTGTCATTCGTGGATCTTTGACAGTCGTTACGAGTCGTCAGAAGTGCGAAAGTCTGACAACCAGTCTTACCAAAGGGTATCGTATTACCCAATTACTGGGTTGTGGAGGTCAGATAGG
Source organism: Eupsilia transversa (assembly GCA_914767815.1). NCBI lineage: Eukaryota > Metazoa > Arthropoda > Insecta > Lepidoptera > Noctuidae > Eupsilia > Eupsilia transversa. Next base: position 16,361,005 of record OU611871.1, read on the forward strand.
CAGTCGCTCCATGTAAAATACTGGTATTCAGCTGCATCCGGTTAGACTGGAAGCCGACCCCAACATAGTTGGGAAAAGGCTAGGCAGATTTTTTTGACCTACAAAAACAAAAACTTAAAACTTTCGTCACAGTAGCACAGTGGTGAAGTGCCGGGTTATGTGTGCAGTGTCAAGACTGAGTTCCAGTTCGATCCCCCGGGACATACACTCGTCTTACTGGAGGTACACGTTTGCTCCGAGACGAAATGTTTGCAAGGGGCTGTGATTTTAACAATTTAGACTGTAGCAGTAAACTGCTCAATACCTATACCTAGGCAAAGAAATTAAACTTCGTTTGCTACTTTCAACCATTGGAAAGTAAGTATTAGTATATTAGTAATACAAACAAAACTCGAAATTGTTAGACAAAAGTGAGATTCTAAACCCGTCAAAATTGGAAATTTCTTGTCTTCACAAAGCATTATTTATTTTATTTTATATACATATTTACCTCATTTTTTCTGTCAATACAAAGGTAACCGTACCTGCTTATGGCATCCGATCTATGTTAATCAGTACAATACAGCTTATTTTATCCACAAAGATATGCATGTAAGTATAAAATCAACTTTGCCACGTTAAGCGAAACGACGCAATTTAATTGGTCTCATCCTGTTGGGGTCGGGAATCGATAAGCGCCTTGACGTGGCCGTGGAAACGTGTGTCGAAACAGAAACTATGACGTCGGACGTACTAAAGGAGAAACACGGTGAAAAAAATATAGAAATCTGTCATACAGGTACTATAAGATGTATCGACGAGTTATAAGTTCAAGATCATGATCATTAATGAACATTATTGTGTCTTACAAAAAGTGGAAATTTTGTTCAATTCCCGCTGTGCTTACACCCTCTCAGAATACTTTAGTAAAACCGAAGTAAAAAGAACGAAGATTAATAAAACCACAAAACAAACCCTCACAATTGCTACAGTTTATTCTACGACTTGATGCAGATGTGACGCCAACCGTTTTCCCAGAAAACATGATTGGAAAATAAAAGTACTTAGTGTTTAAATATTTTCAACCTTATAAAACAGATGTTAAACCACATTATCGATCGCCCAACTGTCTGAATATTATTGGACGTGGTAGACAGCTCGACACATTGTATTGTTCCTAAGCCTTACAGATTTCAGCTGGACATAATAGGTCTAAAAGCTTTTCGGTTGAACAGGCCCGTTCGTCAAATTTGAGCGGACATTCCAGGCCTTTTAAGCACGGCTCGATGGTTTTATAATCGGCTTAAATCGACCCCGATACGAGGTGTTTCAATCATTTCGAATTTCTGGGCATATAAACGTTTATAGGTATTCTCACATTGTGTTGCAATTCAATCTACCTAGCTGTATCCCAACTATGTTAGGGTCGGCTTCCAGTATAACCGGATGCAGCTGAATACCAATATTTAACATGGAGCGACTGCCAATCTGACCTCCACAACCCAGTAACTGGGTAATATGATACCCCGGAAGACGGGTTGTCAGACTTTCGGGCTTCTGATGACCCGTAACGACTGTCAAAGATACACAAATGAGAATTGGGGCCACTTTCCGAGGCACGTTGTGTTGCAATTGACAAATTCAATTTGTAGCAGGCGCTATGGCAACGTGTTGGGAACTATGAAACGTGGACATGACTATAACCTCTTACAACAAAGTCACGTGCTGTGGTGCACTGTGTTCCATTGCACTGTGTTAGCAGAAACCAGATACACTGACGAATAACAAAATAAGTCCATTGTAAAGGTATAAAAAAATCTAAATCTCCTAAAACTCACAAGTTAGCTTCATGAAGTAAAAAAAATGTTGAAAATAGCCTTTTTACTAAATGCACTAAAAGTGCTTACGGCAGAGGAAAATTTCGTAATACTTTAAGAAATAATTGTTTTTTTTCCAAAAGGTCCTATTTTGTGTTTAAGTACCTTCTTTATCACATTTAATTACAATAGTTTTTTTTCCATTACTTAGGAGATTATATTTAATACACTTGAATGTAGCTTTTTACTTCAAGAAGCTATCTTGCGTTGTTTCGGAAATATTTCATGTTAAATTAGTGGCTTTTTTATATTGCTCGGTATCAGAATAATCTCGGTATTACAATATCATTTAAGTAGACAAATGTCGCCCTTTCGGGAAACAGGCGTGAAGTTATGTTATGTTTAAGTACTATTCATAATATTGGTAGTAAGTTATATTTCTTTTCTTCGTCAGAATCTCTAAAGTAAAAAGTTAGAGGTATGGAACGGTTTTAAGAATTGATTTCACTTTTGCCGTTAAAAGTTTCCAGCTCTAAATTTAAAACGCGCCTTCGAACGAAATATGAAAGTATTGAACCTTTCAAATATTGGATAATAAAAATAACGGATATTCCCATCGGGGCGTCGTATCAATCAACCGAATGGGAGCTGGGCTTTAAAAGTTTTCAGTGATAAATGGTAGATTCGCGTCTGGCACTTGTCGAACAATAAATTGGTATTCATAGCTTCGACAGCTGTCAAATGGCGTTGGCAAATCCACACGTTATTAATATGTAGCATTTTAATACGAATATCTTCAGGGCTGCTTAATGACACCATAACGCTGTGCAGAGACAAAATAGTTTCAAAACCAGATTTGTTGTTTAGTTTTGATTGGTTTGGTTTTGCTTTGAGTCGAGACCCTTTCTGCGTAATTTTTTTATGAGCAGTAATCTGACATAAGACAACTGCGACTCCGGTCTGCAAAGACTTTTATTCGCGAAAAAAAGACGAATTTTAAGCAAAACCCTCGTTCAAATTAAATCATTCATAAATAAAACACAAAACAAGGTCTTAAACTTTTTCATAAAATTAATAAACAAATATATGCTTAGTGGTATTTCGATAGACGAAACCCGATCTCGTCGCCCCATCGCGATGTCGTGTCGATTTAATTATTGGTTTACATCGTGGTCGTGTTTTTCAGAATATATTATGCATTTATTGTCGGCTAGTGCACTTGATTGGCAGACTGACAAACCAGAGTTAAAGGATTATTTGAAAGTCTAGTGTTTGTTTCGTTGTTATTCTAAAGATGAATAAATTGAATTAATTTGTGAGTTGTTAACGAACGTATTGATTTCTACTAACACTTTATTTCGTCTTTTGCTTTCAGCTGTCATATCAGTATTCAACTCTTTAGCCAAATCATCTTTCGTGTTTTACGTTTCATACAATCATGTTGATTGTCGTTTCTTTGGTTAACTTTAATAATTTGAGGCTCGCTTGCACCATAAATCATTTCAGGCATTTAGAACTAAACAATCATTTTACCGACATAATGATGCTTCATATGGTTTAGAGTTAAAGTTCCGCGTACCGTAAGACGTAGCGTTGGAACGCCTCACAAGGTGAACCGATGACCTTGTAAAGGCTGCAGGAATCCGCTGGATGCGGGAAGCACAGAACCGGGTCAAAGTGGCGGTGCCTGTGTGCCTATGTCCAGCAGTAGACATCTTTCGGCTGAAATCATGATGAAGATTCAATGTCCCTAAAAGTTCGCATACCTGGTGACATATTGTAGAAACAGTTCGTTGAGACGTGGCGTGTCACGCACGCGTCTTTGATCGTACATCAGTGACCCACTTTACCTACCTGTGACAATTTGCAAGAGACAAAGCTGGATGTCTATTTTATGATACCGTTAGTTTCCATTCGACAGTGCATTATATAGACCCGCCCACTGTTCTGTCCTGTTCAAATGGAAACTGCGTACAATATTGTGTAATATTATTGACCAATGTTTTAATAACACCTGCCAAATCGTACTTAATGTAGATTCTGATTGGCTATGCTGCTGCATCCTGATTGGTGGAATCTTTGAACTGCGCAGATGGGATGCGTAGTTTACCTTCCATTCAGTTTCATGAACTAGATAATTTATGAAGTAGGTTAGTTCGTTTTTTGTTCGCTGTAGCTCGTATGTAAAGGCTGATTTAGATAAAACGAGCGAATGCGTATTGTATGCCTACTCTAGCATATTCTTTTCATTTAAACGGGCAACTTCGTTGGGCTATCCCTACAAAAATGTTAACAATATCACCAAAATAAAGCTGTTGCTCTTATTCAGGGGCCTAAGTCTACTAATTTGTAAACGTTACAATGGTTTCTCAATGGTGGGTTTTTGACAGATTTGTCATACCAACCCGTATAACTACAAATTCAGCTACATGTATTGATAATGTCTTTTGTTGCTGTGACTACTTTGATAAAGACATTGTAAATTATCTCCCTTCTGATCACAGCGGTCAAACCGTTTCTTTCAAGTCCAACACACCATTACAAAGGATTCAGATACAATCTAGACAAATAACACCCAGCAATTTAAGTAGATTTAATAATAACTTAATTAGTCAATTAAGTTTACCTGGCAATATTTTAAACAATGTAAATGAATTATATGAGGAATTCTTTTCGGTAGTGCGCACTGAGTTCGATAATACTTTAAAAAAGAAGACAAAAACTATTTGCCCAAAATTTTTGTTCAGTGACTGGGCAACTAAAGGTATTAGGAAAAGTAGGGAAAAATTGTTTGAGCTGTATGGCCTTAAGCCTTATATTAACACCGAAACTTTTAATACATACGTTGCTAATTACTCTAAAATTTTTAAAAATACCTGCAAGTTAGCTAAAGCCTTGTACATTAGCAACAAGATCAAATCAGCTGATAATAAAATAAAGACGGTTTGGAATATTATCAATGACGAAACAAACAGGAATAAAAGACATAATAATGATTTCACACTAGAGACTTCACGTGGCCTCATAAGTACTAACAAAGAAGTTGCTCAAGAATTTGTAAATTCCTTTACCAGTATCCCACTTAAAACGACTGAAACCTTAAATTCCTCGCCCTCGCTTTCTTTTGATTTAGTAAAGAAGAACGTTTCAGCCTGCCCGATTGTATTTAAATTTAAGCATATTAACCCCTTAACGGTAATAAAAGCTTTTAAGCAAATCAAAATAAAATTGACCGAAGATCTTTGGGGAATGTCCATTAAAGTCTGTACCTCCATAATTGAGACCATAGCGCCTTACTTAGCCTTAATATTTAATTTATGTGTGGATCAAGGAGTCTTCCCGGATTTAATGAAATACAGTAAGGTTATACCACTTTTCAAATCCGGGGACAGTAAAGACACCAATAATTATAGACCCGTATCCGTGTTGCCAGCTTTCAGTAAGGTGTTTGAAAAGGTAATGCTAAATCAAATGCTCAATCATTTTAACACAAATAAAATACTGCACGATCAACAGTATGGTTTCACCAAAGGACGTTGTACTACCGACGCTGGTGTTACCTTATTAAGACACATTTTTAACGCGTGGGAAGAGGCCCAAGACGCCCTAGGAATCTTTTGTGACCTCTCCAAGGCATTTGATTGCGTCGATCACGAAACCTTACTCTTGAAACTAGAGCATTACGGACTTGGAAAACTTGCGCTCAGTTTAGTAAAATCTTATTTAAATGATAGACAACAGCAAGTTCAAATAAACAGTATAAATTCACTAGGTTTAAAAGTAAAAATGGGTGTACCACAAGGCTCGATATTGGGTCCTTTCCTCTTTTTAGTGTATATTAATGATCTACTCCATTTATTAAAAAATCAACCACAAATGGTGTTATTTGCTGACGATACTTCATTAATATTTAAGGTAGATAGACGTGCTACAAATTTTGACGACGTGAATAACGCCCTACTGCAGGTCCAAAATTGGTTCACTGCTAATAATTTAGTATTAAATGGGAAAAAAACTAAGTGCATAAAATTTTCTTTACCAAATGTAAAAAGTAATGATTGTGAGATAGTATTGAATCAAGAGAAACTAGAATTCGTCGATAAAACCGTTTTCCTGGGGATCACGCTCGACTCAAGGCTACAATGGGGTCCTCATTTAACATCTCTTGCAGGACGGCTAAGTTCAGCAGCATATGCTGTCAGAAAAATCCGTCAATTTACTGATGTAGATACCGCGAGACTGGTATATTTTAGTTACTTTCATAGTATCATGTCTTACGGTATTTTACTGTGGGGACGGGCTGCAGACATCGAGTCTATTTTTATTCTGCAGAAAAGAGCGATCAGAGCCATATATCATCTCCGCAGGCGTGATTCTCTAAGGGAACTGTTTAAAGATATTAACATCATGACGGTACCTTGTCAATATATCTATGAAAACATCATGTATGTAAGAAAAAATTTACATCTTTTTAGTAAAAGAGGTGATAGACATAATTATAGTACAAGAAATAGGGACCTATTAGTTCAACCAGGTTTCAGACTGGCTAAAGTAGACTCATCTTTCATGGGGTACTGTTTAAAATGTTATAATAAAATTCCTCCCCACATACTTCAACTGAATGAGACGAGATTCAAAACATGTATAAAACGCACACTATGCAGGCAGGCATATTATAAGTTAGGGGATTATATCACTGATAAAAATGCTTGGGCCAATGCTGGTCCTGCTCCACAACCACAACTAATTGATTAACATTCGAAAAGTCTGTTGGAGCTGCTGAAGATTGTAAGAACATCTTTGCATTGTATAGACTCAATTTCTTTTGCATTATATAATTGCATAGCACATATGTGAGTACTATGTACTATAGAGCTACCATTTACCGGGTAATATTATGTCTTTCATTGACTTGAATGTGCCCTGGCGGCTGTGAGTATGTCATGCTCACTCAGATGTCTCGCTGATGGTGGCGTGTGTGTTGGATCATTTAGCTCCCTTCAAAATGGTTGAGCTGAATGGTGCTAATCCATGCGTCATGTTCGTGAACGGGCGCCGTCAGTTGGGGCTGGTCATCTCTTAGCTGCCATGGCTTATTTGTAATTTTTGAATTGTTTTTATTTTTATGTACGGACGCTTTTTTTTTATGCACGTCTTTCTACATTGTTCTCACATGTATAAGTAATTTCAACATGAATGATGTAACCAATTTTTGTAACAATTTATTTGATTTAAAAGAGTGTCCGTGGAGTTTCTTGCCCGTTCTTCTCCATAGGTACCTACTACGCTTTGGAATGGGCATCTAGCTTCATATTTTCTGACTGACTGACTCCTTGACAATTCAAAAGTGCCTGTAATTGGTTTAATTGAAATAAATGCTTTGAGTTTGAGTTTGAGTTTGAAATACAAAAACTGACAAAAACTCACCATTGAGAGACCATTGTACTTTTAATTCTCTTTTTATCATCTTTGACCCAAGGTTTTGGTTTGATTCAAGCAATTTGCGATTGCAGAATGTTCAAAAGTATCTAAGTGCGAGTCGGAGTCGCACATGAAGCGTTCCTTACAACCCTACTAGACTACGGTAAAAACGTAGTGTTAACTATTTTTAACACTACGTTTTTTACTTTAGTAAAAAAAACATGTTTATTTTCTGGTATGGGGGACTCAATATATACTCAACATATTTTAATATTTAACTTTATTTATTTATTTGTGGTTACAGCGGCAACAGAAATACACAATCGCTGTGAAAATTTCAACTGTCTGCCTATAACGGATCATGAGATACAGCCCTCTGACAGACAGACGAACGGACAGCGAAGGCTTTGTAATAAACTTGTTCATTCCGTTTTTAGGGTTACGTAGCCAAAGGATGCCTAACGCATCCCTTTGGGTTACCAAGTTACTCAGGTATTGAAACTGACGATCCCTTCCAGTATTCATTCCTATTTCTATTGAGAACCATTTCTTTACTTTTCTCAAATATTTTTGAAGATTGTATATACCTACGTGCAAAGTGGCACTCAGTTCATCTTATTTCTTTATGTGAGATTATTTGCGTAGCTTTTGCTTTAAGTATTTGTCAGCAAAACAATAAAGACTCGTACAGACTGGCGCTATATCGCGGCCGTGACAGGGGTGGCGCAGACTGTCGCGCCCGCGGTATCGCGCCGGTCTGCACGAGCCGTAAAATGAAATCCTTAGAAATTTCAGTAGGCTGGGTAGAAAATTATACTATTCAGAAAACCTTTGAAACATTTTAAACTATGTTCAGTTTAAATCTTAGTGTAGACTAAGATTTAAACTGTACACACACAGGCCTCTTGTCGAAATTTTGAATATCAGATGGCCTTTTTCGGTCAAGGTCAATGAATAATTTCGGCTACTCGGAATAGCACACGGCAGGGAATTCTTTTGAATTTAAATTTAATGACGCGGGCTAAAACTTCCATTCTTAAAGAGGATCCGCAGTGATCGCCCGCGAAATTCAAATTTTCTTACGTTTTTTGCAATTTGCAGGTCAGTGTCAGGTTGTATCTTGATCAAAATATGATTCGCGACGATAACAAATATTATTTACAGGATTATAATCCTTAGAATCATTAATACATCTCTCTAACTTAGTTTTTTTTCCATTGAATGACTTTTTCATGAAATCATGACATTTGCACAAAATCAAAATCAAAAGTCATTTATTCAAATTAGGCTGAGAATCAGCACTTTTTGAACGTCAAAATTACATAAGACAGTCCACCAAAACGCCCACCCGTCACATGTCCCAGCTAAAGCACTAGTAAGTGGTGAAAGGCGGGCTTTTGGGGGACTGTCTTATGTAATTTTGACGTTCGAAAAGTGCTGATACTCAGCTTAGTTTGAATAAATGACATTTGATTTGATTTGAAAACGCCGAAAAAAACATGTTTCTTGTATGGTGACCTCCTTTAATGTCAAATGTCTCCCTATTACTGATCATGAGATACAGCCCGCTGACAGACAGATGGACGGACGAACAACAGAGGCTTAGTAATAGGGTTCCGTTTTGCTCTCTTCGGGTACGGAACCCTAAAAATCTTTACCCTCTAAGACATTCTTTTTAACCTTTAACTTTCGTGGCTGGTCACCTAGCAACATACTTTTCGTCAACAAGTGTATTTGTAACCATTTGGTACATTGCCACAGTATAATAAAGTAAAAGTATTACGTTTCGGCAGTGACCTTGAAATAATTATCTACGGCCGTTCGGTAGATAAACAAAGCACCACCACCAAAGTACTTTCCGCATCCGTTCATAACTGCCGCATACTCGACACTGTTGCGTATTGGTTATACTGAGATTTCGAAGCGCGTCGTTTCAGCCGTTTTAATGATGTAATACTGTTACTTTATTATACTGTGGTTTTACGATCGGAGTCGAAGGGGACCGCCTACAGGAAGGTATAGCGTGTGCCACCCCCACTGGTCAGTGGTTAGGCGACTTAGCGAGTGTAGGATGCTTAGGCCCATAAATCACCCATATTTAACGCTAAATGTATTGAAAGCATCATTCTGTTTCTAAAAAGCGTTTGAAAATTATACAGATAGAATCAATCTGCCTAGCCTTTTCCCAACTATGTTGGGGTGGGCTTCCAATCTAACCGGATGCAGCTGAATACCAGTAATTTACATGCAGTGACTGCCTCCAGCACCCAGTCATTGGATAACACGATATCACCCAGTTACTGGGTAAGACTGGATATCAGACTTTTGGGCTTCTGACTACCCGAAACGACTGTCAAAGATCTACGAATATAATACGGATATAGGTACGCTATAGGATACGTAATGGATGGTCACCCATCCATAAACCGCCAGCGGCAAGCGTAGATTAACTTTCGATGCCCTGTGCGGCTGTTATTATTCAACCACGAGCCCCTTTCACTCCAACCATACAGCTAATTTGTAACTTGTTTGTAATTTTAATGAGCAAGCCGTTTTCTACGAAAGACAAACCAGGGCAAGCAACATGTCCACTACATTTGTATTAGGTCTGTCTTGCGTGAATGAGGTGACCTGCTTTGCACAGACACCATTATCTAACCTAAAGTAGGTATGTTTATTATGTACCTATATGCAATTACTGCGTCGGTAAGGGGGTGGCGGAGTATTAATAGCCGCACAGGTCAACCGATCAGGTCAAACTACGCTTGCCGCGGTCAGTCTGTGGATGGGTGACCATCTTTACATTTCGAGATCCCTTTGTGCTAAAGTTCGATAAGCCGTTGGTCCCGGCTGTCATTCGTAGATCTTTGACAGTCGTAACGGGTAGTCAGAAGTTCGATAGTCCAATTTATACTACTCATAGAAGTTATAATTACTTGACGCTGATAGAATTTTAATAAATACCTACCATCTGACCCGACGGTCGTTGTCCTGTCCAAACAATAATTCATAGCAAAAAAGACTTTTCCAAATTTTCTTTCCCAAAAGACCTTGTTCCGACTATAACCAACAATTTAAAACAACAAAAAAAAATGCCAAATCGGTTCGGCCAGTCTCAAGTGATACGCTGACTAACGAACAGCATTTCATTTTTATTTACATTATTTTTTTTAATTTTTTTTTTTATTGACAAAGTACTAAAAATTGTATGATCGACGAGTCATATTATGTACAAGTTACATGCAGAAGTTTACTTTATTCTGTTTTGAGAATGTGGTCATAAAGTTTACTATTAAACGCTTATACTAGGATCAATAAGCATCATAATAGCTTTAGATTTTGTTTTTTTTTTTTTGCCTTTGTTTAATTTGGCTTTTAAGGTGATTTGAAATAATAGTCTGACCCTTCAATTATTATCTAGAGTCAGCTGTCTATTAGCGAAACACTATTGATCGCCTTCTGAGTGGGTTATGTTACGAGGGCTAGTGATAACCCCCCGTGCAGAGGGTGGGTTGCAAAATAAAGCTCGTCTCATTAATAATTTCGTTGTATGACGTGTGGATCTGTAACATTGAGATCATCTCGATATTTCAAAGGTTTTGGGTACTTTCCTAAAGCCCAGTTTTCCGAACTAATACATTTTATTTGGATGAATAAGGTAATTTTTCGGAAGATGAGTGAGAGCTTTTTTTCTTTTTGAACGTGTGTTAATTAATAGCATTTGTGTCGCAGAAAAGTTTAGTACTTAGTTAAAGCAGCTTACGTAAAACAGATAGCACTCATATCACTAATAAATCCTACTAATTTTATAAATGCGAAAGTTTGTGATGGATGGATGTTTGGTACTCTTTCACGCAAACACTACCGAACGGATTTTTATGAAATTTTACAGTAATATAGCTTATACATCAGAATAACACATAAATACCATTGCTATTGTTAGTGTGTTACGCAATTACCCCGCTGATTTAGGACATGTGACACGTTCCTGTGGGTTAATTCCCGACATACACGCGGGTGAAGCCGCGGGCAGAAGCTAGTAATTAAATAAATAAACTCCCTAGTCTTTAACTGTGTCTACATTTTGCAATAAATGAATAAAAAATCATATTCAAACTGCATTAACGTTTACACTTAACTACCTGCCTAAATAAATCCACCATAATCTCTAAAATAGTTCGACAGAAACTCAACAGTCTCAAGCTCGCTAGACCCAATTACTGGATGAAACCGCAAGCGTTCCGTCACACACAGGTTTGCCTAAGGTTCGTCTGATCTCCAATATTCGGCCACTGATTGGACGCCGTTGGGCTGTGCAAAGAGATACCGTTGCCACCAGCCAATTTAATGAGAAAGCGTTCATGCCAATTTGTATGTACCTGTGTGTACCTTTGTGGTTTGTTCCTGCGTACGGTGATGTGAACAATGTTTATAGTTTGAAGAAGATTAATGCTTTCCTTTGTCAGTGATTGCGCTTTTTGTTGTTTCATAATTTGGAATAGTGTTTTAAGTCCCTTTCAAGAAAATCTGCGTAGTCTTTTCTCAACTCTTCTCTCTCTCTCAATTCTTTCTCAAGTCTTTACTTACCTTAAGGCCTATTTTCAATTGAAACCATGTTTTTATTACTTGAAGGTGCAAATAAACAATTTTTATTTATTTTTATTTTATAACTAGATGATCTTGCATGTAAATTATCTTAGAAGATAATCAAGCTCAAAAGTTATGTTATTTACAAAAAATAAAAGCAGCAACAGAAGGTATTTGTGTCGGCTTGGTCGTTCGGCCTTTTAATGCTACATGGTTGTTGAATTTTTTAATAATTAATGAACTGTGAAGAAAATAACGTAATAATAATTAAAAAGTAATTAAAGCCATGGATAGAGCGAAACGGTACAAGGTACTTAAGCTAAAGTTTGGCTCACAGTAAGTTTATGCTACAAAATAGCCCGCTCATGTTGACACAAAAAGAAGAAATGATTATTAACTACCTTCATCTTATTAAGGTGGATGCTCCAAGGTAGCCCGCGAAACTTAAATTTTCTTACGTTTTTTGCAATTTGCGGGTCAGTATCAGGTTGTATGTTGATCTAAATATGATTTGCGGCTGTATCAGATATTTATTTATAGAATTATATTCATAAAAATCATCAAAACAACTCTCTAAGTTCATATTATCCTATTGAATGACTATTTCATGAAATCATGAGGATTATTCTAACTTAAGGAGTTGTATGCTACCTCGGAGCATCCACCTTAATAAATCTCAAAATTAGAAGCACATAGAATTTAAAAAACATACACTGGCTGAATATAAACCTGAACTGCATATTACCCATTAGGAAATGTTGTCGCAGTTTAGAATACCCACCACACAATTCAGCCATAATTGATTACAAAACGGGTTAAAATTCCGCTGGTGTATCGGAATATTGGCCTGACAGTGTTTAATTAATCGGACGCGCGTTCTGTCATTCAGCATTCGACCGGAGCAAATTGTGGGACAGTTGGCAGGCAGGCAGCGCTCTGTTGGGTTTAACTGATCGAAACACGATTTAATCGGCGTTTCGTATCACACTAGCGCTTGCTATTTCTATTGAAACCGTCTCTATTTTGTAGCTACGAATGCTTTTCTATTCCGAAAGGTGTATTTGTTAGTTTCCTTAAACACGGAGGAATTGAATTGTGTATTGATGTTTTGAATCCAGTAAGTCGTTTTAGTTCTTCTATTCATTATAATTATGTTTAGTATTTACCTATCAGGTTCAGGTTGTAATTTATTTATGTGAAACATTTACCGTCTATTAAATTTTGAATGCAAAAGTTATTTTTGTCCATTTAATATTAGAACCGAAGTCTAGTTTATATTAATCCATTCAGGATAAGATTAATTTGTCATAACGCAAAAAGATAGGAAAATAATTGTGTAAAGAAAAGTTTTTTATTTTTATTTTTTATTAAATTAAATGAGCTATTTAAAATTGCATTGATTGATAGCCGCAATCTAACTAACATGTTAGGAAACCATCCCCTCGTTACAAATTACCTCAATTATCTCACGGGGATAGCACAAAAGTTACTATAGCTCTTTAATAATGAATTAGACCGCGGTAACTTGAAAATAATCATAAAAAATCAATCAAATCAATAAAATAAAAAAAATTGTTGCACTTGTTCTTGTAGTCGAGTTCGTTTAGTACCTTTAACTTAGTAATTGATTGGATATTGTTTGAACTGAAAACTTCAAAACTAGGGAGTTTCAAACAGGAACTTATTTCGAACCGCTCCCGCCACAATCCGCCTGTTGCCCTTATTAAGTGCGCAGCTTCTAGAATGTTCTAGAAGCCGTGTGAAAAACAGACGACGGCCACCTTCTTTTTGAAAGGGTAGTCATAGGTCTGCGTACCAAGATATTTTACGAAACCTTTTCTTTGCCCCAAATCCGAAGTCCGAATCCTATTGTTTTATATAAAATATATATTTATCTATATATAATTGTGATGTGTGTATGTTAAAAGTTTATTTATACACGTTGCTTAAAGTTATGTAATGTTGTGATGTTGTGATCATTAACGTCAGTTTACCCATACATTTTGACGTTTAAACGTCCTTAACTTTAAGCAACGTTTATAAATAGCCCTTAGGTTATTAGTTTAAAAGTAGTTAAAGACTGTAGGTAGGGACTTCTTAGTTTTGCAATTATTTTAAGTTGAGATAGCGAATACTGACAAGTTTAATTATTTTCACTATTGCATTAATTTAACACGGATAATTCTTCGTCCCACTATTAAAAAAAAATATAATACTAGCAACGCCCCGCGGGTTCACCCGCATAAGTCTCGGTTCCGTGGGAATATCGGGATAAAAAGTATCCTAAGTGTTAATCCAGGTTATAAGCTATAAGTGTGAAAAAATTCATTCAAGTCCGTACAGTCGTTTTTTCGTGAAAGAGTAAGAAACGTCCATCCATCCATCCATCCTCACATACTTTCGCATTTATAATATTAGTAGCATAGTAGGACAGAAGTTAAAAGTTTTTAAGTAGCGTATGAAGTTGTTAATTCAATAAAGTTGTAGCAATTTCCTTTGATGTCCAATTTTATGAAAAGCGATACAAATCGAACCCCCGGCGAAGTATGCGATCAAATAGTAAAGCAACGAAAACGAATAAGATATTTCTTTCTTTGTGCAATAAAAGGCCAATGGGATTACGTTTCAGTAAATGCGGCTTGGCTCGGGAATGCTCCGTCTATCTCTTCCTTTTCTCTTCTACAATTCATAAAATGTATCCAAGCTTTAAATGTATTTGTTAGTGAAATTTAAATGTTAGAACCGAATGTTACAATGAAACTTGTCAAAGTTAAAACGCAATGGTTTTAAATGGTAATACAAAAATGCAGCGCCGCTTTTCTTGCCGGCTCTTCTCCATAGGAAACGACCAATTGGAACCGTGCACCTAGCTTCTGACGTTTCATAAGTGCCCATGTAGGTTTAGGTATGTGAAATAAAATATTTAGATTTTTATTTTGATTTTAAAAAGTTTTAAGTTTTCAAAAGGCAATTATTCAGCGTTTCATGCCCGGTATCGGAATATGGAATACAAAAATAATAAAAACAAAAAGAAAGGTGTAAAAAACAAGAAACGCAGAATTGATCGAAACTATTGCAGAAGGTATAAACGAATGTTTTTTACGTCACTGTGTGGATATATCGGAGTAGTTCGTAAATATTGGCGGTTAACCCGTTGTCCGCAAGACTTTAATTGTTTCCAGATCAAAATAAAAGTGACCTTTGTTTTGATTTTGAGGTTTGAAACTGTTGTAGGTACCTAGTAAAGGTTTTAAACTGTTGTAGGTACCTAGTAAAGGTTTGGGATATTTGTTTACGTATAGATGAAAGTATTTTACACGTAGACTGGAAAGTAGTTTGTGGTTTTCAGTATCTGTAACTGTTGGTAATATATGTATACAATATTATACCTACTTGGAAATGGGGTCGAGTTTTGGCAACGTTGAAATATAAAAAAGGCAGTTGGAGTGCGTCGCTCATACTTAGTGCTGTTTGGCGCGCTGAAGGCGCCTCCGATGTGGCTCCGTGCCAAGATCCATGAGCTTCAGTGACATCGCTCCGCAACTGTTGCTCAACTGTAGCTACTTCTTGTGCCTACATGCTAACACAAGACTGTTGCGTGCTTCCGAACTTTATCCTATGCTTATGCTTTACTGTGACTCACAAAATAAACTAATAAGCACACCAAATTAACAATGTTTACATGTGTTGGCTAATAAATAAAAGGTAAATTAAAGTCGCTCGCTAGCTTTAGTTGATAATAATGAATTCGCAAAGGATGAAACAGTCGCAGAAAGCACAAGATAGGAGTAAGTTCGTAAACGAGTAGGATAGAAATGTGTGGTTGTCATGTGGAGTTGTTGACCGTCGGCGTCGCGTGCTGGGGAGCGCGCGTCGCGAGACCTTGGCACTAGTTGCGGCCGCGCGGCCCTTGACACGCGCGACCAGCGCCGACCTGCGGGTCCTTACCGTTATAGAGGAGCGTGGGCTCGGGGTCTCGGGGCGAAGGCCCCGGCGCGGTGGCGGCGGGCGCGGGGCTGCGGCCGCGCCCCTCGCCGACCACGTCGATCTCCTCGTCGGACTCCTCGGCCAGCTCCGCCGCCGGGGCCACCTTCCACTTCTTGGCCATGAGGCAGCGCGGCATGGCGGCGCCCGCATCGGCCTCAGCGCGGCCGCATCAGCGAGAGACAGACGAACAGAGAAAAAGAGAGAAAAGAGAAAGAGCGGCGCCCCGGGCGAGCGGCTTAGCGGGCGATCGCGCGCGTCCTCTTGCGGTTGTGGGGAGCTGGTGTGAGGGGAGCGCTTTATATAGAACGCGGGGTGTTGCGCGCGCTGCTACTTCGATCGCTGCGAGCAGAGGGGTGGCCGTACAACGCCGCACAAACTTTGCTCGCCAACTTGGAGCGACACTTGACGGAGCGAGCACCGAACCCCACACGATCAACCAGTGGACTCCGCTCTCCGTACTCACGCGACTTGCCTCGATTACGCGCTACAGATAAGCTTATATTTGAGCGCAAAGAAAATCGCAGCGCTCAACTTAGTCGGCCAATGAATTCTTTTATTTACTTTCCTACAGTTTGTTTGAATAAGCAAAATAAAGCGAAACTGAAAAACTACTTTTTACAAAACTATTGAAACTAGAGGGAGGTTATTGATTGTACACACTGTTTATTCAAATGATTTTTAAACTTTAGCACATTGAAATATTAATTTATAAAGTACACAAAAGTTTGAACCGCGGCCTTACGCGAGGTAAAACAAAACTTTGACGAATTATGACACCGTCAGTGTGTATACAGGATAGGTAGAGAAACAAGGTCAAGTTAATAAAGCTTGACGTGTATTGTGAGATAAAGACGAGTTAGCTAAGATGAATGGTGAGCCGCCCCGGTTTCCTACAGCGTCCCTCGGGACTCAGATAAGGAACCCCTATAATACAGTTATTCTTCATCGAGTATACTATTAGATATTTATTGACAACTGCGCCACCAGACATGAAGCGTTAGGTATAACACTTTTCTTTATACGATACCTACCTAACTTTTTATATCTTCACAATCTGCAAGATAAGTGTGTTTTATAATGTGTTTTAAACAATGAATGGGACTTTAAATGACTTATAAACTAGTAACTAAATTAAAAAATTTTTTTTAGGTTTCAGAAAGTTGAACTTAAAAGCTTTTAATGGATATTCATAATTGGTATAACAAATCTTTAAAGGCTCTCGCAGACAGGCAATATCTATGAAAACTATATAAAAATTGTTTTACTAAGTCGCGTCGCGCTCTCGTGTCGCGCCTGTCTTCGGGACCCTTAGGGGTTAAAAAATTGTACATTACTGTCACGGCCGGCAACTCAAGCATTGATGGACAATCGTGAAAATGTGGGCCGAGGCACACATACGTGAGTCCATCAATGCATGGTTGCGGCCAAGGCTTGTATAGTACTTTTCTCAAATAATGCGCGGAAATTCACCTAGGCCCACATTTTCACGATCGTCCGTCAAGGCACCAGTTGCAGGCCGCGGCAGTAATGTACTATTGTTTTTACGTGTTTCTCACATAAACCTAAATAAGGTTTTTTCTTTTCGTAGGTGTATGCATTGCATTTTTTTCAATAAATGCAGGAAAACCATTGATTGCCGACAAAAGGCAGAAGGACTTAAAGGCAAGAGAGCAGGTACGAACGTTCATCATAACACTTGCTCATCAGGAAATATCGATTACAGACTTTAAGAAATTCAGGCTTTCTACCATTGTTTTCTTCACCGTTAGCCAATGATGTCCAAGATATAAAAGAAATTAGAAAAGTTTAAACTAAGTCAAAAAGTCTCAGTACTTGTCAGGTCATGCAACTTGCATTCTTGTTCTTGAGAAGCCCTTAACCTCGAGCTATCACGTCATAACGACGGACGGTGCAAATAGAAAATTGTCGCGAATTTACAAACAGGCCAGGGCCACTTCATGTGCTGGCGGACCCTGGCGGAAATGAAACCTGAATGAGTCGCAACTAGTGACGTGACCCGGAATATTCTTTAGCGGACAGAATGGAAATCGACTAGAGATGTTATTTGTATTTTTTGTGTGGTTGGAAGTTTAAATTGGGTTATGGAGAAGACAATTTTATTGACGTGTAAAAGTGTATGTAAAAACCTATTTACAGAAAATTAAATCATTTCATTTCATTTCAATCATCATTTCATTTCAGTGATGATATTGCGTAGTTGACAGATTTGCATAAAAATTCGTAGTATGAACTGAGAAATGAAAAAAAAAGTCTTGTGAGTTTTTTTCCCATTTCTTTTATGTAAGTAATTACTATAAACACGGTAAAACATAAGTACATGTACCGATTTGTTGAAAGTTTACCTATGTTTTTTTAATACAAAATTTGCCTTTGATTGCTTCGTCGGTCTAGTGGTGGTCGCAAGCGCAACTGCTGAACATAGGTCCTGGGTTAGATCCCGGGTCGGGCAAAGTGTTTTTGGGGTTTTCCACCTGGAATTGCTCAGTAGCAGCACGAAGACTAGATTTGTGCCCGGTTGAAAAAAAAAAATTTTGGCTATAGGTTCGCCCCCTATGACATGGGACTTCAACATACTGGCAAAATGTCGGTGTATTATGGTGCACCTCTGTCTAACCCTTCGGGGAATTCAGGCGTGATGTTATGTTATGAAAAATTGCCTTAGGTATTAGTTATAATATTGGCAAAATCGTGTTTACCTTTGCCTAAACTTTTCGCCTCACTTTCATAATTGTTCATATTAAAAATACCTTCAAGACCGTTTACGTTCTTATTCAAACTCAAACTCGAAGCATTTATTTCAAATAAACCAATTACAGGCACTTTTGAATTGTCAAGGGGTCGGTCAGTCAGAAAAATGAAGATAGTTGCCCATTCCAAAGCGTAGTAGGTTCCTATGGAGAAGAACGGGCAAGAAACTCTACGGACACTCTTTTAAATCAAAATATATGTTACAAAATATTTGTTACATCACTCATGTTGAAATTGAGATGTTATTCATATTCATTTATTTATTGTATTGTACCTGAAGCAATTAATTATTTCTTTCGGTTCGTGCCGATCGGCAATCTCCGTTCTGCATCTCGCCTCTCTAAATCTCGTTCGGGTCGGTTTAACACAGCTCGAGCTAAGCCGAGTGGCTTTTCCTGAACATCTATAGGTATAAATTCGACTTAGCCGCCCGGCTCTGCCGAATCATGTCTACCCAAAAAACCGGCCAAGTACGTGTTGGACCAGGCATAATGAAGGGTTCCGAAGTTGCCATGGATTTTTCCCAAAAACAAACAAGTGATAAAACTACAAATTAATGATTTTCCCATATTTACCTTTATTTGTGCTGTGAGACCTTGCCTCTTGCCGAATTTCATGATTATAGGGCAACGGGACGGCACAACCTTAAAGGTTTTGATTTATTTGCGAGTATCAAAATATGTCGCATAAATGGCCGTTTTTTTACGTTATTGCGTTGACTTGAAAGTCGTTTTTAGACCACCAAGTGACCACAGACTTACGTGTTTTATTAATTTCAACTTGATACCTCCACGGGTTCCTGAGAAAAAAGGTCTTGACAAACTGACCGCTAGACAGACGGACAACGAAGTGCCCTATAAGGGTTCCGTTTTTCCCTTTGAGGTACGGAACCCTAAAAAGTGAGTAGCATCCCTAACTGTCAAAGAAGAGCTTGACTTTTAAGTACAAACTAACTACGTAAACCTCACCAGCAGTACCTTAACTCCAGTGCTTAATTAACGAAATTAGAACGCTTGTAACTTTGGCACTTACATACCTTTGCTTAATCCATTAAGCCCCATTCACACGATGCAAGTTTCTTGCCTGTGGCATATAATAAAATTGAAGCAACAAATGACTTGCATCGTCTACACATGGTTTAGACGATGCAACTTTTATAGTTGCTTCAACTTACAGCATGACACAGGATATTAATAGCACCGTGTAAATCAGGCTTTAGATATGAAAATTACACAATGTCCTTAGCTTCTGCTTAATTAGTTTAATATTTTGACCTCTCTTGAAATTTGAACATTCAAGATGTTAGGTTAATATTGCGGCTCAAACTCAAAACATTTATTTCAATTAAACCATTTACAGACACTTTTGAATTGTCAAGGGGTCGTCGGGTAGGCGGAAATATGAAGCTATGAAGCCCATTCCAAAACGTAGTAGGTACCTATGGAGAAGAACGGGCAAGAAACTACATGGACTTTTAAATTATATTGTTACAAAGATATTAGTTACATCAATAATGTTGAATTTTTAAGTATACCTATGTGAAAAAGATTTAAAAAAATGCTGTCACGCTGCTGGGAATAATTAATAGTGCAACAGGATAGTATCAAATAAAATCGGCAAAATGTAAAAGAGATTTCAAAAGTACCTTTTTTTAAACGATTGAAATCATTTTTCGTTGTAATATGTTTATAAATTTTATATGAAGATCGGCGGCGACTTTTACTGTAGTGCAGGGCGGAGGCTAAAGCCAGAAAATTAAAAATTTACTCCCCTTAACCGTATCAAACGTGATATGTTTATTTTTTATTTGTATGGAAAACAACATGCTAACAATTTGATGCTCTTTTGTTCTTCTCGTTCGGCAAGTAATTGTATTAAAAATGGCCAGAGGGTGAAGACAACTCAGAACGCTTTTTTTTACATTCCTGATAATTGACACAAAAGCCCTATTATAATAATTCTATTATGAATAGGGTTGCCAAAAGTAAAATCTTGTGAAATGATGTGATAATGCAACGGTGCGGTTTAGAAGAAGAGGTAATGACAGAAATTTCAAAGAGTATGCTTAGATGGTTTAGTCATGTTGAAAGATATTTACAAGGTGGCTGTGAGTGGAAACGCCGGGAGGAGTCGTCCTAGAAAGACATAAATAGTGACCTGATGTATGAGGTAAGGTCAGGTTCGTAGTACTCGCAACTGGCTTGCGTGTATGACCAGATGTATGAACGTAAACAAAGCAAAAGGAGTATGTAAGGATCGTAGAAGGTGGCGTTCTATAGTTTCTGCCTACCCCCATGGGAAGAAGGCGTGAGGTTATGTATGTGTATGTTAGAGCATACGTATTCAACAAGTTTGATCGTTACTCCGACGGACTGACTTTATTGTTAATATTTTGCTATTTGAAATGTTAAAATTACTTTATTTGCCGATCTGTAAGGCCGGTCATGATCATTCCAAAGAGAATAAATGGGCAGCAAGGGCTGGTAATACAGTCATGGTTAAGCCTCTGTAGAATAGAGTCGATCGAACAAGAACTTCCCATTACTTTTTAAATAATTCTTCAGAATTTTTATTGAAAAGAAATAAAGTGTATTGTTAGGTTTTCCAAGCAACTATGCTTAAAAATATTATAATGTGCAATCAACTCGCAACAACTCGTTGCAAGTTGCAACCCTCGAATATTTTGCCTATAAACTACCTAACGTCGACCGGACAGTCAGGACTAATGATATTTTCCGGCGAGTTCATTAGGTTCTGGACACAAATAATACAATTTGAAGGGGAGTACGCAGACGTCAGCCTTGATTATTGCATCATATAGGGGCTCTTCAATGACTGACAACTGAAATAACACAACATAAAGTAGTTAAAAATGCTATAGCTCAAATCCTTGTTTAAAATTGCTGGTATTTCTACTTAAGGTGGATGCTCCAAGGAAGCCCGCAAAATTCAAATTTTCTTACGTTTTTTGCAATTTGCAGGTCAGTATCAGGTTGTATTTAGATCTAAATATGATTTGCGGCTGTATCAGATATTTATTTATAGAATTATAGTCAGAAAATTACCAACACAATTCTCTAAGTTCATATAATCCTATTGAATGACTATTTCACGAAATCATGACATTTGACGATTATTCTAACTTTAGGAGTTGTATTGCTGATTCTAATGATTATAATTCTATAAAGCCATATTTGTTACGGTCGCAAATCGTATTTTAATCAACATACAACCTGACACTGATCTGCAAATTGCAAAAAACGCCAGAAAATTTGAATTTCGCGGGCTACCTCGGAGCATCCACCTTAAATAAATATCAACTTTAAGTTTGTTATTTTGGCTGGTTTTAGAATGACTAGTTGCCGGAATCAGCCTATTATGTTCCCACCTGGGGCACATGCCTTCTCTCTGTGAGAGGGGTTGAAATTGTATCCACGACGCGGGCCCAGTGCGAGTTGATGGTGGTCACATGTTGTCGAATTTTCGGTTCTAGGACATGCAGTAAAGCGCCTTTCATTTTTGACTGACGAAAAAAAAAAGGAGGAGGTTCTCAAGTCAAGGAGTATATATGTTACGGCTAAAGACAGTTGAATTTCCAAGTAAAGCGTGAAGCAATCCAAACTAGAATGAAAAAAAAAAAAAAGCAGCGCGCAACCCGTAATGTATTTACTGCATTAAAATTCCACTCGCTGTTTATAAGACACTATTGTTGACTGCGGTAACAACAGTAATCCTGTAGTACTTTCTGGAATAAAAAGTAGGTACCTATCTATTGTGCTTACCTAGCGTCCCTTTACTTCTTACCAATTCCTTCTAGTTATTGGCTGCGTGGTTTTCAGACGGATACCTACTTTACATACCGTAAAACAAATTAAATAGTTCTTTTAAATAAATAGCGCAGTTTAGGTAAAATAAAAACATTTAATATGTACAACAGTAATGTAAAAGTAAAGAATGATGAGAGAATTTTAAAACATAAAATCGAGCCATTATAAATACATAAAAACATATTAACATATTTTCAGAATCGAGTCTAAATTAATATATTTTCGTCCTCGTTCGTCCGTATCACAAGCGCTACTGCTGAGCATGAGGTCCTGGGTTCGATTCCCAGGTCGGGCAAAGTGTTGGGTACTGGATTTTTCTATCGGCAATTTCTTAGTAGCGGCCTCGCAATGGGCTCGAAATGTGGGTGTACCATGTATGATACCAGTGCGTCGACCAGGCTGACTTGTTTCAGTTTAAAATCTAATTAATGTCACCTCGATCGTTTATATGCATGTATTTTTGTGGCTGCAGGCCGGTTCCCCTCGAACCGCAATTATGACCATCTATACTTGATAGTAGGATAATCAATTATAATTTAATAACTTGTATATTATATATTATACAATAAATAAATTATAAATAACTTATTTATAGTATAGTAACTTTTGCCAGAATACTTTTTCACTCTAACTTTGAATGACTCCGAAATATGGTTGCACTACGAAAATAACCCTCTACAGAATTCCAAGCGTATTTATTTTGATGAGGTAGGCTCTGCTCTGCAGCAAAATTACACTACTAGTGAATAACACGTCAGTCAGATACGTAGTTTTCAATATAAAAATAGATTAACACATAGAGAAACGTTTTAGCTTTTATAATGTAAAAATAATCACAAACAAACACATTTATGCAATTAAAAAGTTCTTTTATAAAACACTTCGTAACGGTGGCTGATAAACATGTGGAATATAAATAAACACAATCCTTTTATTCTCCATTTAAAACACACTGCATTTTATTCATGCATATAAACATCCATTTAACCCGAATGCAAAGAAGCGTAATTTTTTTCATCTTGTATTTTCTCTTACATTACCGTGTTTTTACTGATTTTTAATGAAGCTCTCAAGTTAGCTTATAAATCAGGCTAAGCATTTTTTACAAGACCTGAGGGCAAGTCCCGTATTTTTAAGAACAATCGCATTCGCGTCTCATTCGCAATCTGTCAATAATACAATCAAGTTACCAATATTTTTGACAAGTTTGACAGATTGTGACTTGAATGTGAACGTTTTTTAAGTACGAGAATTGGACTTCTGGTAATTCGATACTTGAGTTTAATAAAAAAATCTTACTCACATTTATTCGTACGCCATCAAACCGCACCATAGCGTCCATCTAATCAGGGAAAGTTCAATAAGTAAATATAAAATAAAATGTAATCCACACAAAAAAAATCCCGGTTCAAAAATCCCAGCTTTAAATAGCACTGTAGGTGTCGGTAGGAAATTCGAAAAGCGGTTGAACGGAATTCCTTTCGCTGTAGGTTTAAAACGTAATAAACAACTGGCGCAATTAAATAAATGAACAGTCAAATTGTTACTAACCCTACGGAGTCTGAAATCAAAGTTTTGTATTCTATTCTTAGATACGAAATATTCTATTCTATTAGATACGAAATATTCTACTTCCTATCACTATTCTAGATGTGGCCGCATCTGTTGGAACTGGCAGCCATCTTGAACGTACTGCGAAGAAGACTAATAAAATCACTATAACCTTGTCCATCTCTTTACTCGGAAAGGGAGGCAAGGAGGAGTCTTTGTTGCGTACTCGTTTACCATGTGCCTAAAGGCGTGCCTACACGGGGATCCCTTTTTTTCGCATAATGTTTTTTTTCCTAATATTCTTTGGCATAACGATTTTGGCATAAGTATTTTTGGTCTAATAATTGTTTGCCATAATTTTTTTTTGGCCTAAATATTTTTTGTCATAATGTTACTAGGCGTAATGTTAGTTGGTTTAGGTTAGGTTAGGTTAGAACTGTGACCTCCTACGCACGAGCCGAGCGAGCGAAGCGAGCGGTGCCGCGGCAGCGGCCGGCGAAGTGCCAGAAACTACTAGAATGATGAAAATATATTTATGCTTTAGAATATTATGCTTAATCATTATTATGGTTAGAGAAATTATGCTTAAAAAAATTATGCGTAAGCTGTTATGCGTATTTATATTATGCGGAAATATAATTATGCCAAACAAAATTATGCTAAGTTATATTAGGTCTTAAAATTTTATGCAAATGGATAGGGAACCGCCTACACGATATCACTTGGTGACCCTCACAACTTGAATGGCTACAACCGATGGCAAAACACATAACGAATGACGCTGTAGGTATTACTCAGCAGTGAGCATCATCATAGTGCTCGCGTGTTTTTTTTTTTGCCTTGCTTTTTCCCAATCGTGTTGGGGTCGGCTTCCAGTCTAACCGGATGCAGCTGAATACCAGTATTTGCCTATCTGACCTCCACAACCCAATAACTGGGTAATACGATACCCCTTGGTAAGACTGGTTGTCAGACTTTCGGGCTTCTGACAACTCGTAACGACTGTCAAAGATCCACGAATGACAGCCGGGACCAACGGCTTAACGTGCTTTCCGAAGCACGAAGGAGTCTCGGTATATAAAGATGGTCACCCATCCACTGACCAACCCCGGCAAGCGCAGCTTAACCTGATGGATCGACCCGTGCGGCTGTTATTACTTAGCCACGAGCTCCTCCTATCGATCTAGTGCTCTCGTGTATCTGTCTAAATTGACATTTAGATGAATTCAATCCGAATTCGACATTCTGTCGAGACCTTACAGAATATCGAATTCGAATTGAATTCATCTACATTTACATTGTTTACCTACAGATACTCCACAGCTTAACTATCCATCACACAAGTCTGCCAATAGTAATAAAATAATTTTATAAACTAACCCAATTGATTAAAGCTTTGCAATCATCGTGAATTTAAACCTGTTAACTCTAGTCCCGTTGCAGACGATCGATAGGGACTGATAACTAGCTTGCTTCGTAATTGCCATTTCGATTCTGATTGATCACGTGTCCAATGCAATGTTTTGAGTTGTATAGCGGAAATGACTCTGGAAATGACATGAACGTCGCGGCTACATGTGGCGTACCACAAAAACATATCGATGATAAAGCAAGTTGTTATTTTAGTACAGAGATGTAGACTTATTGAGACCATGGGCCACTTGGACAAATGATGAACGAATGGCGGGCCACCAGCACAAATTAAAAACATAAAAATAGCCAAAAATTTAATTTAAAAAATTATATACTAGTATGAAGCTTGCAAGTACGCATCATGCACCGCACAGCGAGCGCACTTAGAAACGCGCGCGATTCAAATTTATATTTTTTGTAAGCCGCAGCAATATTTTTGCGGGGGGGCTTCATGCGGCCCGCGGTCCGCGGTCTGTTCATTTCTCAAATCTCATCAATCGGCTTCTCATGCCATTAAATATCTTTCAGGTGTAGGGGAAGCATAAACAAAAATTTTATTGATTTTATTTTACCACTTTTTCGGCGTGATTAATATAAAAGTAAACCAGTGCCAAGTTACAGCTTCCTTTCTAACGATTTTATTGAAGGGTAAACATTGAAACATTGATGTTGTTGATACTGCGAAGCCCGGCAAACTGCGAGACCAGCTCAATTTCAACATCGGAACGCGGTATCTGAATTATAAAACGGTCTAACTATCGGGTTGAATCCGATCAAATATACTGCCATTCTCAAATGCAAACCATTTTCCTGAAAAAGCATAATGCTGACGTATAACTAAGAACATTGTTACTAACAAATTATGGAAGCAATTCTGAAATAAATTTTATTATTATTATTATTTCGTTTATTTATTTTTCATACATATTGAATACATTTTTAAATATTTCTTAAAAAAATTATTATTATTTCCTTAATTCATTTAATACATATATTTTACATTTTTTAAATATTAGGATATAAAAATTATTATTATTATAATCCTTTATTCCATTAAATACATATATTTTACATTTTTAAATATTAGATTATAAAAATTATAAAAACATTTAAAAATATAAAAAATAGTAGCCCACCGGTATCGGGAACAGGGTCCAAGCTACCGGTGGTCAGGGCTCCAGAGAGAGGAACCTCCTGACAATGCGAGCCGTGTCCAGAAGTACCGCTTTCTGAATCAAGCCCTTGATCCAGCTACCCTAACCCTAACCTAACTATTATTATTATCCTTATCTTTTTTTCTTCTCCGGCTAGCCGGGAAATCCTGATGGCACGGGCCTAAGCCAAGTGTTCATCAGTTGGGTTAAGTATTGGAGGAATTATGATAGATGCAGTGCGGTCACGTGCAGAAGATTGAATGGAAGATGATGGTATAGTTGTGTTTTGAAGTGGGGTTTCTGATTCACATTGCAGAAACTTTCTCACGAGTCTGCAAGTGTTTAGTACAACTGCCTTCTGCAGTAGATGGTAGGTATTTGGTGGTAAGTTAAGGGAATGAAGGGACTGGTGAAGTTGTTTCGGTATTACTCCTGTTGTAGACAGTACTATTGGTACTATTGTAACTTTTTGTAGATGCCAAAGTCGGACAATTTCATCTTTCAGTTCGGTGTATTTGGTTAGTTTATCTGCTATTGTAGTCTGTAAGTTATGTGTATTTGGTACAGCAATGTCTATTAAATATCCTGTTTTGTTTATCTTGTTTATTAGTGTAATATCTGGTCTATTGAAATGAATTGTTCGGTCAGTAAGAATGGCGCGATCAAAATACAGTTTTGTTGAGGGGTTCTCTAATACGGTTTCAGGGTTGTATTTGTAGTATGGTGTAACGGAATCTATAAGTTTGTACTGGTGAGCTAATTTCTGGTGTATGACATTGGCTACTTGATCGTGTCTATGTTTGTAGTCTGTTTGGGCAATTGACTTGCACGCGCCTGTGATATGTTGAATTGTTTCTGGAGAACTATTGCATTTCCTACATGTATCATTATTTAAATTCTTTATGATGTATTTTCTGTAATTTTTGGTTTCAATTACCTGGTCCTGTATAGCAAGCATGAACCCTTCAGTCTCCGGGAAGAGTTCGCCTCGGCTTAACCACGCGTTCGACGCCGTTTTGTCGACATTTATGTGGGATAAGTCTTGGCGATGTCTTCCATGTAGAGATTTCTGGGTCCATTCTAAGAGCTTAATTTTGTCGTCGGTTACCTTCTCATTAGTCTGTTCAGATGTGTCTTGTAAATTTAGAGGTGTTAACTTTTGGTCGTTATGTGTTATAACTTTGTGAAGAATAGAAGTTTCGGTTTTTGAAAAGAAGAATTGTCTAAGTGTTTTAATCTGTCTGTTGTGTAGGTTATGGATGTCAATTAGTCCTCTACCTCCTTCTTTCCGCGGCAGTGTTAATCTCTGCAGACAGGAACGTGGGTGGTGTTTGCGGAATTTGGTCATTGTGGTATTCATTTTTCGTTGAAGGTTTTTAAGGTCGGTTTTGGTCCAATTGATTATCCCGAAGGAATATGTGAGAACCGGTATAGCGAAGGTGTTAATTGCTTTAACAGTATTTCGAGAATAAAGTTGTGTTTTCAGGATTGTGTTTAATCTGTGTTGAAATTGTTGTGTTAGTTTTTGTTTAGTTTCTTTATAGTGTATCTGTCGTGATTGTGTGTAGCCTAAGTATTTATAAGAATTTTGTTCATCTAAAGGATCTATCTGTTCTCCTGTTCCTAAAATGTATCGGTGTTGGTAATTCTGTCCTGCTCTAATTGAATTTATTTTACATTTATCTATTCCGAATTCCATTTTAATATCTTTTGAAAATTGCTCTGTCAAGTTTGCTAATTCATTAAGTTGACTCTCAGTTTTGGCATAAAGTTTAATATCATCCATATACAACAAATGATTTATGTCGATTTTTTGTGTATATCCTTCGGTAGTTGTGGCTTCTAATGGAATTCCTAATGTAGTTGCGTTTAAAATATTAGATAGGGGGTTTAAGGCAAGGCAAAACCACAATGGGCTTAGCGCATCGCCTTGAAAGATCCCTCTCTGAATTTTAATTGGGTTGGTATCTACTGTTGCAGTGGGGGAAGTTAGTCTGAGAACAGTTGTCCAGGTTTTCATCGTTACCTTCAGGAATGTTACTATTGTCGGATGTATTTTGTATATCTCTAAAATTTTCACGAGCCACGAATGGGGAACAGAATCGTAGGCTTTTTTGTAGTCGATA
The DNA here is from genome assembly GCA_914767815.1 of Eupsilia transversa. Taxonomy (NCBI): domain Eukaryota; kingdom Metazoa; phylum Arthropoda; class Insecta; order Lepidoptera; family Noctuidae; genus Eupsilia; species Eupsilia transversa. Next base: position 16,389,636 of record OU611871.1, read on the forward strand.
TACATACTAAACAAATCGGTTTTGGTTTTTTGAACTTTTTTAAGTATTACTGAGTCTATGATTAATTGTTCCTTGCAGCCTTGGCTGAACTTTCGACATCCTTTCTGTTGTTCTGATAAGATGTTATTAGTATTGATGTGCTGATATATTAGCTCAGATATACAGGATGTGATAATTTTGTATAAGGTCTGCAAGCATGTTATAGGTCTATATTTTGCGGGATTAGACAGATCATTACAGTCTTTTGGTATCATAAAAGTTGTACCTGATGTTATGTAGGATGGTATTGTTTCAGGATCCCGGAGAAATGTATTTACGTAATTATATAGAAAACTATGAACAGCTGTAAATTTTTTGTACCAATAACTATGGATATGGTCTGAACCGGGTGCTTTCCAGTTATGTAACCGAGAGAGTACTTTATGGAATATTTCTGGGGATATGTGCTCAAATGTCATTGCCTGAATATTTGAGTTACTGTTTGCTACTTCTGTTTCTATCCAACCTGCTTGGGCATTATGTTCGATTGGTTGTTCCCATAGTCCTGCCCAGAAATTTTGTAATGTCTCTGCGTCAGGAGTGTTGTGATCATCATTTGGAGTGTTATCCTGAACGTTAGTTGTTGCCTGTCTAATATTGCGGTAGAAAAGTTTTTCATTGTGGGTGAATTGGATGTTTTGTTGTTTTCTTTGTGTACATGCTTTATATCTTTGCAAGCGACCTGTTACGACTGAGAGTTTTTGTTTAAGTGTGTCTAATGTGTGTGCTGCTTGTGTATTTGGTTCTTCGAGTATTGTATGGATTTTATACTGTTTGGCAATATGTTTTACATGTTTTATTATTTTTCTGCTTCTATTACCGTTGATGAACTGTATCATTCTGCTTATTTTTGATCGCAAGTCATTAACTTTTCGTTCTAGCCGTCTTTGCCAATTTGGGGAGTATCGTTTTTTTGCAATTATAGTAGCTTCCCTTGGTTGAAGTGTTAACTTTGCTCCGTTAACTTTAGCCGCGGTCCACGCTGCACTGTATATGACAGTCTGTAAAGAATGGAAGCCAGTTTCTTTATTTACGTTTTCAGGGAGTATTACTTTATTTAGGTAGTCTACTATTCTTGCCAAATTCTTCGATGGTTTTTGTTTGGGGATGTACATTCTATTTGTAGGGTTAGTTTCTGTATAAAATTGGAGTGTCTGTTGAAAAGTTTCGTCTATTAATGGGTCTCTATCTGAACTTGTTTGAAGATAAGGTATTGACGGTGCATTATTATTATTATTATTATAAACTTTATACAACTTTCGGATGGAATAACATTTTTTTTTGTATAACATAGTAGTTTATGTTAAACAAAAAAATTCAGGACATTTAACCTGAACATAAAGATTTTATTTGTTCAGAATAAATGTACTGAATAAAATAAAGGTCTAGTGACTCTCAGTTGACGCATGCTAACAGAGGAATTCCCGTTTTATGCCATTCATCCACTTTTTGTTTGCATTTTAACGTTGCAATGTTGGGTTCGTTAATAAATAAGCATTAACACTATTGTCATCTGCCTACAGGCACAGTATCATAAAGTAACAGTATTATATCTCGGGACTGACCTTGAAATAATTAGCTACGGCAGCTCGGTAGATAAATGTTCCGCGTCCGTGAGTAACTGCCACGCACTCAATACTGTAGAGTACTTATCTACACTGAGCTTTCGCAGCGCGTCGTTTCGGCCGTTTTCTATGAAGACATAATACTGTTACTTATTTATACTGTGCAGGTTTTTTCCAAGTTCGATTCTGGTATATTGACTTTCAAATATGGACGGGCTATTAACTATTTTTCTATAAGTGCTTTTCAATTAAACTATATGCGATTCTGGGATATTGACTTTCGAATATGGACGGGCTATTAACTACTTTTTCTGTAAGTGCTTTTCAATTAAACTATATGCGTTGCTTTTCTCTTATTTTTATAAATATTATATTTGGAGCCTATAAAATATCAATTAGTGTTATAGGTTATGCGGGGTGTTGAATTAGTCACAAGCGTCCGTTAAGGACCTGATTGTATCATACTGATCAACTTTTCCAATGAAATGATAACGATGCCATCTAGATGATTTCAGTCACAGTAACTGCATTATATGGCTTCTCACGATGGTGCTGCTCTCGATAAAAGAACTCTCGATGGGTACAAAAGAAGACAGACAACATTTGTAGTCAAGCACACGTCGGTGGGCACATTTTGACCAGGTGCTGGCCGAGAGTAGTGGGTTCAATAGAATACGAGGCTAACTAATACTGCATGTGTCTCCACTGACACGGGTTCGACTGTAGCTAAGCATGTTTGAAATCACAGTCAACGTCGTAAGAGTTTTCCCACTTTTGGCAAAAATTCCCAGTAAATTAAGACTTCACTAAGGTTGAAACCATCTTACTGCACACATACAAATCGAACATGTCGTATAATGACGTACCTACCCCAGTGACATTCAACTTAATAGGTCGATTATACGTAAAATCTGCAAAAAACAGTGTAAAAGGACTATCTCCAATAATACCACGGGCAAAGTAACAAAAAACTGGCGAAGGCTTCCATAAATGCTGAGAGCTCGTTGACTACCTGCGCCGGTGGAGAGCGCCTGGCCGAGCGTTTCGACTTCACGGGTCTTGTTTTTCCATGTTGACGGCGTGGGGACGGCCTGAGGAGTAACGGCTTCGCACTCCAGCAATACAATTCGTGATCGTCACAGTTCAAACGAAGAACTCATGAAAATGGCGATTGGCGTCGTCGATGGTTCGTGGCCTCACGTTGAGCGCCAGAGTAAAAGGAATGTAAAAGGATTATCTTCAATAAAACCACGAAAAATATAACAAATTTAAAAAAAATTGTTAGTTAAACACGGAAATCAAACTTCACTCCAGCAAATGTCACCGCCATTCTCACACATCGCCCTCTCCTATACGCGTCCTCGTCTGCGCATGGCAGCTTTGAACCGCTAAGGAGCCGGGCTGGCGCGTTACTATTAATAGGTCACCTATACGTAAAACTGTGCTAAAAACGTAGTATCAGTAGTGGAAACCAGAATAGCTTTTCCGCGAGCCATTACCTTGTTGCCATTGAAACGGAGCGGAAGTTATGAATGCCCGGGCAATAACCCGAACTTGTACCAGCGTGCACTGCAGTATTATCTATTTTCAATGCAGAGGAAAATCATTATTGGTCTATTTAAACATTTAAACACGTGTTTTGATCGTAAATCAAATATGTTTTTAGTTACGTATCATTTGTTATGTGCTCATTTGACAAGGTTTTAACTGTACATGATAATGATGATGTAATCAATGTTACGAACTACCTGCCTGCATTGCCCACACTGCGAACTGCGTAGCTACCGATGATGTGAGCTGCGTAGCTGGCTACGATGTGAGCTGCGTAGCGTGCTACGATGTGAGCTGCGTAGCTGTCTACGATGTGAGTTGCGTAGCGGGCTACGATTTGAGCGGCGTAGCTGCCTACGCTGTGAGCTGCGTAGCTGGCTTCAATGACGTGAACTGTGAAACTGGCTACGCTGTCAGCTGCGTAGCTGCCTTCGCTGTGAACTGCGTAGCTGCCTACGCTGCAGCGTAGGCTAAATCACAAAAAAAAAATCCAATGATTAGGCAAACTATTAAAAAAATAAAAATAAAGTATTACTATACCAATTTCAAATTAGTTTAGTTTGATTGAAATTAGGTTTGATAAATTAAAAAAAAAGTCTTGTCTGTTTGTGGTACTATCCACCAACAGACAGCGAGTATAAGATTCTTATATAGAGAGTAGAGAGTATAACCTATATAAGTGCGTATAAACATAGTAAGACTTGTTCACACGGGTAGTCATCAGCCCGAAAATCTGACAAGCAGTCTTACCTACCCAATAACTGGGCTGCGGAGGTCAGATAGGCAGTCGCTCCATGTAAAATTCTGGTATTCAGCTGCATTCCGTTAGACTGCAAGCTGACCATGAGCTGGGAAAAGACTAGTCAAATGATGAATCGCACACTTTGTATGACTAATAAAAGAATAAACTATTTGTTTGATTCAATACTCGCTTTTGTTTTGTATATTCCTTGACATTATTACTAAAATTAAAAGTTTGATAAAAATTGAAAACTAATTCATTTTTACACGACTAAAACTAATTTCTAACTAGTTTTTAATCGTCAATCGAACGAACTTTTTGCAAACACGTGTCGAAGTTGCAGTTTGACTTGCGACCAAACCACGTGTTGATCTCACAAGTACCTACTCGCAGGGAACTTGCTGGCTGCAGGCAAATGTTAAACAAATGAAACTTTTTGAAGAATTTTATGTACAGTTTCTTTCCACGTAAACTTTTTACAAAGCCTGTTTAATTGTCCGTTCGTGTGATAACTCGAGGACCACTTTTTTCGATAACCGTGTTTATTTTTATTTTAATTCATAGATATATTTACTGACTACGTTTTAGTATTTAGTCAACGCGAGACTGAGAAATACTATGACCCCAGTCAAGGGAAGCTACATACAATAAAACAACAGTTTAGTGTACTACAAGTATATTTATAGAATTACAGGCTATTAAGTTGTAAGCTACGGCTATAAGCAGAAGTAATGGTTGCTGGCATTGTAACATGGTACAAGTCATTGTAACGTAGGTACAGCAGTGCTTAGGTGACTCGGAGTATAACGATAGTGATATAAATCAAACAATTTGTGATTGGCTGTACTGGGATGAGGAATTTGGCCGACATGGCCGTTAAATGCTTGAAACAGTCAACAATTCAATAAAGAAAGACTTTAGTAGTTTATGAGTAAATAAGGCCGTCCGCTGCGTTAAGCGGGTGAACGGAGCGTACACCCGCTTAACGCAGCGGACGGCCTTAAGACGTGTGCCCCATGGGATTTCCAACGACAAAAATGAAAAAAAAAACATCTCTCTCTTCAAAATGAAAATCGATCCTTAGTAATATAATATCTTCAATATAAAAGGAACTCTTGTGCCAAAATTTCAAGCTTCAAAACCCGCGGCTTAGCCCGTGTATCAGTGAAGGAATTAATAAAATGAAGTTTTTTTTTTAAATTAAATGTTTTTATCTAAGTGCTCGTTTTGGCGCTGTTAAGATCATCCCAGAGCTAGAGTGCACACGAGATTTTTGATAGATGTATGCCTAAATGGCATAATGGAAAACGAAATCTAAATGATTTCGTTTTCACTTTGACAGAGCTTTAAGAGACAATTTCTGTAAAAAGACTACACTAGTATTTTTTTGTATAAATTGTCTATGACTTTGATGAAGATGATCTCCTAAATCGATTTTCGTCCATTCATAAAATGAGAAAGCTTTTTACGTTAAAAAACATAATATTATGTTTCAACTTACTAACAAGTACTTGCATATTTCAAGTCATAATGTCCAGTCCAATTTGACCAGTTTCCTCATATGAAAAATAGCCGTACTTAACTGTGTAGAGGAAAATAACTAAACAGCAAAAATACATCTTTTCATAAAAATAATCTTTGTCCAACACTGGACCACTGTAGGCTCAAATGGCGAACACTTGAGTATGTACAGTCAGGGGAATTATTTGTTATACAAATTAACATTCTACGCCAACTTGCCGGGTTACGGCCGTTTCAGCAACGAATTGTAGTTGATTTGAATATACGGACAAGTTTAAGTTTATAGTGAATTTGGTTAACAATTAATTCCCCTGACCTTACAAGAAAATGCAAAAAAAAAGGAATACTTACAATAAAAAAAATAAAAAAAGTTTTTATTGTTTCTCATACAATTGTTCTACAGCACAAAATTTAAAATCGATACATTACATAAGATTGTAGAAAATGCAAGAAAATATACAATGTTTCAGTAAAATACACGCATTAGTTGCAAATTGCAAACGTAAAAGACATCCGATTATTTTTGTATAAAACTTGAAAAATATTAACATCATTACTGTTCGAAACTTGCATAAACTGCGTAAAAAGCCTTTTGGCATAATACCTACTTACAATTTTTTATAGGCCTCTAATTACATATAATAAGGGCCGTTTACATTTTCATAAATTCAAATGCAAAAGATAATTAATTTACAAACATTTTAAAAGTACATAATTATTTTACTTTGATTGCTTTAAAATATCTATTATAATTATTTAATTGCTTCATTTTCATTACGCAATGGACATTATAACCAAACAACTAAATTAAATTACATGTAAATTATAAAACACATGAATCATTAAATCGACAACGCTTTGGAAATAAGAGTTACAATTATTAATTTGACAATCTTAGTACACATCAAAAGTTCTGTAAGTAAATATTTGTTTAATGATTTCCTTTTAAAATTATAATAAATTTTAAAACGTTCAAATATGTATTACAGAAATCTTAGATTTTTTTATTTGCTTTTTTGTTATAATTATTTTGTTTCTATAAAGGTTATAATTATTTATGTTTCATTTATATTTTATGTTAAACAGTCGTTGTAATCTAAATTCGCCGTAATTAGTCGGTGTTAAAGTATATTTTATGTATTATATTATCAAACGTGTAGATATTGTTAATTCGTTGTATTTTTAAAGAAAAACATGTGGGATATTAAATAATCTTCCGTCATAAAAATTTTCTTCTGGGGATATTTTAAAATACTATAGTCTTTATTCTTTTAATGTTACTTATTTTTTACATCATAGAAAGATAAGTTTTTGTTTAAAGTTTCAAAATATTTTGAAGTTAGTAAAGTCCTTTTTTGTTTGATTACTTACAGATTAATTAGTTTTAAATTAGGATTATTAAAATAAGTATAAAAACGATAATAGTTGGAACACTTGTTGATCATTGTTATTAGGTATAGACAGTCGAAAGATTAATCATAAAATAGGAAGCATGTGCTCATCGAAGTGTTGGAAATGTAAAAGTTTCAAAGAATATTAATAGCTGAAACGGCTAGTTATAAGAAAAGTCTTTAGAGTTACTTTAAAATCAATTTAAATACTAGGTACTTTATATGGCAGAAAAATAAATACTATTATTTTATAACTGAGAGTATCAAAGTTTGTGTATAATATTTACTATTTCTTCGTATAGTTTACTGTTCTGTTTGGCTATTTTTAAACTAACTTATAAAGTAAATAGAGCTTAGTACATCATTTTATATTAAATCTGGGCTAAAATTTAATTCATGGTATTTGGAAAATGTAAACCTACCTCTTCATCATCACAATTTGTATTCCACTTCCACATTCCAAATTCCGAAAACAAGTAAGTAAGTATATATACCTAGTACCCATTTGTAAAGGAAGCCACGAAATCATTCCAACGATTGAAACCAGAACCAGTTCTCTTACAGCTTTTTCCAAGAAAAGCCGCTTATTATACCGACGCCGAAACAGATCACATTTCCAAACGAATAGGTAACAGAGCACAAAACAGGAAGAACAAATTAATGAATTATACAATAGAACCACAGAATGTCATTAAAACGTTGGCGTCACGACACTCGCTTTGTAAGTTCTAATACAACGTCATCGTCACGCCACTCGCTTTGTAAGTTCTAATTCAACGTCAGCGTCACGCCACGCGCTTTGTAAGTTCTAATACAACGTCAGCATCAAGCCACGCGCTTTGTAAGTTCTAATTCAACGTCAGCGTCACGCCACGCGCTTTGTAAGTTCTGATTTAACGTCAGCGTCACGCCACGCGCTTGGTAAGTTCTAATTCAACGTCAGCGTCACGCCACGCGCTTTGTAAGTTCTGATTTAACGTCAGCGTCACGCCACGCGCTTGGTAAGTTCTAATTCAACGTCAGCGTCACGCCACGCGCTTTGTAAGTTCTGATTTAACGTCAGCGTCACGCCACGCGCTTTGTAAGTTCTAATTCAACGTCAGCGACACGCCAGGTGCTTTGTAAGTTCTGATTTAACGTCAGCGTCACGCCACGTGCTTTGTAATTTCTAATTCAACGTCATCGTCACGCCACGCGCTTTGTAAGTTCAAATTCTGAGTTTTCAAATTATGAACCCAATATCTATTATAAGCCCTCATCTCAATCACCACACAAAGGAAAATCGCTATTGGGAAATGTGGAGAATGTAAAAACAAGGAATCTATTCCGATATAATCCGCTTTCCGAGATTCATCCTATCAGATATTTTATTGATAGCTCAGCAAACTCGGGTCCTTGATGAAATATTTTGGTATCCACATGCCACAATACTTATGTACATTGTTCATTGAATTTTAAAACAGTATTCAATTTTCTGGCATTTATCGAACGATACGCATGAAAATGCAATAATGGCAAAAAATGTTGCAGTTGTAGCGAATCGGTAATTGTAAAAAAGGTAAAAAAGTGTCCAATTAAAAGGTTTTATTCTGGAGCCCCTTTTATCTGAGTCATACAAACGGTCGGGGACACCGTTCGCCGGATGCCGGACGTATTGTGTTCGTATTTGAAAATCCAGCTCGCGACCCTCAGCGCCTGTACAAAACAGATCTCAACGCCAATACCCCTCCGCCAACTATTTTCTTCCCAACAATTCAATTGCTGCCAATGTATTTCATAAAACATTTTGCAAACTAAGTTCAAAGTTTTGTACTACTCTTTTCGTTTATGCTGACTGTTCATAGCAACTTTTGCCAATCATTAGTTTGATCGGCAACTCAGTTGTATATAATTTAATTACTAACTTAATATTTATCCCTTGACGTTAATTAAGTGATGAAAGATTGTATGCTAGCCGTTTTAAACCCAGGTTCGCCAGAGCGTATTTTTATCGCCGCAATTTTTTACGCGCGCTCTAATTTCAGCGCTCTACTTAGCACTGAGAGTTGAAAATTCAGCGCGCGAAAAAAAATCGCACGTACATACCTGGGCTTAAATTTGAATAACACGCGTATGATTTATGAGATATAATCTGCTGCATTTATAATAACATTTATAAAAACAGGTAGCTCAGGCAGTAATAGACTTTTTAGCAATAAATATAGTATGTGAGCACATAGGAAGGTATAGGTAATTAAAAAATCTTAAAAAATGTTGAGATTATTGTCTTACTGATATGCTTGGTGTTTATTTATACGGAATACGAAATTAAACGTCCCACGAACTTAATCTTTTTCAATTTGAGGTCCGTTGCTTTATATTTTATTGTATTTGTATTGTATTGTTTATTAAGTTCGAAGAAAACTATCAATAATCATACAAATTGTATAAATTAGACCGATTGTTTGGTGACGATGCTTATTTAGGTGGAGGCAGATAATTTTAAGCTTTGATGCCTAAGGTTTATTTTGAATTTCAGTCTATATTAGCTTGACGCTCAAAAGACTTACAAGATTATTTTTGAATTTGAAATTTGGAAAGACTATGAGAAAATGGCACTTATTCGTAACAACGTACTTGCTATAATATATTATATCTATTGTTTTGGCGTTTATTCCTGTTTAATTCTATTATGTTTAAAGATGAAACGTAACATTGAGTTAAACGAAACTACTGAAGTTTCCTATTATAAATAGGTAATAATAATAGACTAATAGTCATTTAGGTTTTAGGTATATAATTAGACTCGTATAGTTTACATTATGGTAAATATGCATTTTTTTATTATATTCCTAAATTTTTCGCAATAACTGGATAAAAAGTTTATTGTAAAAAATTTGCCTTACAGAGTAATCTAAGAATTGTACGAATCGTATTGCTTTTCCGGTTTTATATTTGTATTTTTTTACTAAGCTATTTGAAAATATGTAATTTATACTTATTACAATATGATTACTTATTGCTAGTATTAAACGAACCTTAAATAGTAATAGTAAATTTGCCGCAGTCGATACAAATGGAAAGTGTCTGTGAACATAAATTGTTACAGCGTTAGAAATAAATTATGTATTCACATTTATTACATGTAAATTTAAAACTATAATAACGTCTAAAATAATCCGGACTAGCTATGCGTTGTGTTTTATTATAACAACGCCTTTTTCATGTTTTTGTTAGGAACCTTCTCCGACGCGCACACCTATACCATTTACGAGTTTTTGCGAGACTAACGCACCGCAATTGATTTATATATATATTTATAAGTATATATATAGATAGATATAAAAGATAGATTATTGTTTGTACTTCAAATGTATTGCACATTAAATTATGGATTAAAAGTTGCATAAGGCTTAGAACACAATTATACTTTACTACTTTACTTGCTAATATCATTTATGTAGCTATATTTGAAGCACAAATGGCAAACTATTATTAATTGTGTTCTAAGCCTAAATAGGGGTTTGTCTTGACTGCGGCGTAGGCCTAACAGTTGGTAGTCTTACAGAATGGCAACGCCACAGAAATATTGCAAGGGCTCCAATTACTATAAAACGATCCTACTTGGAGCTTCATTGGCTCATAACATTTCACAGCTTTTCGAGCTTTAAAATAATTGACTAAATAAATAGTTTCTTAGATAATGACTAGAGTATGTTTGGTACAAAGCATTTATTTGGTAACAGTTACGTTTATTGTACAGCTTTTCAATCTTTATCAAGCGTTTAATCCGATTTACGGTTCACTGAAATTTCGAATAACATCTCACGTCGTGATTCATTTGATAGATAGCATACGGGGCAGACAAGCTCCCGGGGCCTGCTGCGTCGGCTTGACGTGCCCTACGCAACGATATTGGCTCGTCAGTCCGGACTGAAGGATTTTAAAAACTGGCCAGCCTGATAGCCGTAGTGCGCTTACCTACTATTTTTATTACATTCTACAGTCGTAACACATTTTTACAAACATTTCTTCGCTTACCTTTGCATTAAGTTGGTGCTTGTAAAAGCGGCGATGTGTTTAAGTAAAGAAGATGTTTTGGCATTGTATTAGATTGCAATTCAGGGTGCATTAACCCCTTAGAGCTGTGAGAAAAATTTGGAAGACATCACCTGACCTGTTGAGATCATGCTCAATTTTAATATAATTAATTACTTATAACAACTTAACCTCACGCTCTTTCTATCAGTCTTATTCTGAACAGTTTCCTTCTGGAACTGACACTTACAGTAATTCAGCTGCTTTAAATTTAAGTAGTTTTTTTTTCTCATTTAGTTAACAAGAAGCTTTATCATGGTTTTTCATGAATGTAGACAGCCATGTTTTTTTTTGTGTCTATGATATTTTAATTCATGGCACTGGATTCCGTATGGACTATATTAAATTCACATGTATTTCTTTTTATTTCTGGTTTTTCTGAAATCGGCTGCAATATTTTACAAATTCAAATCAACAAATACCGTCCAAGTTCAGATTATTACTGAAAGAACGAGTGTATCTTACCATTAAATGATATTTTTTTATTACAAAATTGACGAAAATGACCAAATTGACATAAGTGAGTGAGATGAATAGTTACAATTATGAAATCTTTATAACGTGCAATCACTACGTAATGTGATTTATAGAAGTGTTTTAAATACTACAGGGTACTGTCACATACACTATTTTTCTTTTTTTTATTATTTTTCTGCAACAGTACTTAGGCCTAAAATAGAATCAATGAATTCTACATTTATACATATTGAGCAAACATAATAATTTTGTGTTATAATTTCCATCAAAATTGCTTAACGTGAATATATTTTTGAATTACTCAAGTTTTTCGTTGAATTATCGTACTTTTGTCATATTATTGTAAATTTTAAATTGATTTATTCGGGATATCTAGCTCATGAAGCAGAAAGATATTTCAAACAGATGAAAATCTCTGGATTATTAAATTAATATTTGTGAATATCAAACTGCCTCATGTTCCTTTAGTGTTATCCATTATTATTTTAATCTTACATTACACACTTAACACAGTATCAGCTTTCACTCAATTGCTTATCAAAAGACACTCAGCGAACAATTAAATTATGAAAAATGATGTCAGTTCGTTGCAAACGAACTTACGTAAGATAAATGTAAGTTCGTTGTAAACGAACTTACAGCATTTTTTATGAAAACTTAACTCTGGTAAATGTTCAGTTGGATTGTTTTTAATGAAGGAAACTTATAAAAAACTGAAAATTTACCACAGTTAAACCTATACAGATTTTGTAATAACTTATATATAAATAACCTACACATCATTTAGACTTACAACGAACTTACACAAAGATAACACAATCATCTTGTCTCACATGTTTTACTACAACTGTAGGAAACTTCATAAAAAAAACAACAGAAAAATTTTCTGTACAGATTACTGTGTAAGAATTTACATAATATAAATAACTTACAAATAAGCTTATCATAAAGACACTACTATAACGAAAGACGTCGTGAAATATCAAATATTCACAATAAAAATTTAACTCTATAAAAATACATCTCTTTTCTCAAATACTCGCATCCATTGCTTTATCATTCTGAGTCTTTACGAACCTATCGATCCTCAAACTAATAACACTTACCTCTAAGAAGATACTTGAAAATTGTGAGAAGAGTAAGTGGGACTTGCGTCACTTCGCAACTGAGTTGTGAAGTTGTGTGACAATGACTGTAGTGCGCTGTTTCATGTTTTGTTTATTTCCGATTGGTGGCCGTGTCGTGAATTGCTTCTTTACCAGTTTATTCTCAAACCCTTTTACTGTAAATACATGCCTACTATACAAAAAATTATCTAATTTAATGTATGTTTAGAATTGCTTTTATTATAAACGAGCTGACCCGACAGACATTCAGTTTTTCCTGAATTTACAAAAATCCGGGAAATGAAAATTATTTTTTTCCTAAAGAAGAGGCTATGATGAACATTTTAAAACAAAAAATAACAAATTCGGTCCAGCCGTTCTCAAGTGATACCCTTAACACCTTCATTTAGGTATATATTAGCTGACTCGACAGACCAAATTTCCTTTTCAATCATTCATACGACATTCCCATAGAAAATGCACTTTCCGTATTCCCGGATTTTCCAAATTTTCCGGCAACTTTTAAACTTTTTCTTTCCGTAAGAATCTGATTTAGTAATTACGAACTTTGCTAAATCGGTCCAGCCCTTCTGAAGTGATGCACTTGCCAACGATCATTATTTAATGTTTATTAGAAGATAGATATATTTGTGTTTATGATTTTGTTCTAGATCATACAGCGAGAGGCATTTTCCCATTATATTGTTATCTAACACATGTCTTACGATCGCATTCAGAGACTCAACTTACTTTTATCACAAATTAAAAATGTTATTAGACTTAGATAATATAAAATTATTGGAACACGAGGGCAGCGGGCACGTGTCGTTAACGAAAAGATCCTTTTATTGTTTAGAATTTAAATATTTTTAAAAATGATTGTATATTCCTGAAAAAATAAATGTAGGTAATTTATTGATATTGAAGAGAAATAACAATTCCTGTAAATCGTTGCATCCCTCATATTTTCTGGGGGAAATAACTATTATTCAAGCTCACCTTTGTTAACGAATTTTGAGCAGTACTGCGAAGTTTCATTATTCAAATATTAATTTTCGCACGAAAAAGCGAAATTTTTTGTAAAAGCTGTTGCTTATGTCGTAAAGTTCGAGTGAGGTGGAAGCGCCCGCTCCCATTTGTAGCGTGTCCACAACCTACGGTATTTACAATCTAATGAGAACCCTATAACTAAATATTAGGTTCATAACAATGATTACCGCGTCCGAAGTTTGAGTGGTAAAGTAGTTTGATTTGAGCTGGATTTTTCCTATATAGATTTTTAGTTAGATACCGCGGACAGTTTTGAATAAAAAAGGTGTAGGGATTTTGTTTTTAACCCTATTCTTAGTCAAGCTAACGACACTGGACACGCTGTCAGTCCCGATTGATTCCGAATGTGTTCGGTCATCTAACGAACAGTAACGAGATAGATCACGCGTCACCTGCAGTGCAGATCATTGTCACCCTCCGATTGGATTCTTTTGAACTTCACTGTTAGTTATCGAACGACCGTTGTGAAATTTGACATCGTTTTTTATAGCCCACAAGACGTACCTACCTATACATGAGCAAAATGAACGAGCTTTTTTATATTTGACGTAAAGTTATTACGTATTTAGAGAGATCCTTACAGTCCAATTAGGTATATCACTTGGTCATGAATTAACACTAGCTATAACAGTTAGTTCCTTGTAAAAGATCGCAATAGCTATCAGATTGGTTGTGCGGCCGTAGTCTCATACTTTATCACCGCGGTAAGGGTATACTCAGCGCTTGATACTTTGCACGGAAGGTCAACAAGTAACATATGAAAACTAATACCTGGTAAACATTTTATTTAGAACGATATAATACATATATCTTTATTAAACACAGCTTCTTTGAAGAATAACATCAATTTAGTAATATAGAAAATTTTGCTTATTCGATATTCACAGTTAATTATATCATGAATCCGAACAGATTGACTAGTTGAATAGACTTAGACATTACATCAATAAGAATATTAAATAACAACACTTAGTAAATCTTGTGGACATCGACGGCGTCACTTAGAATTGATAGCGTTAAGTGGTAGTTTTCATGTGGCACTCGTGTCCATCCTGCAAGGTGGCGCGGAGTGCGCCCGAGCCGCGGGACGCTGGCGGCGTCGGCTCCCGAGCAACAGTTTGGTCCTCCCGGGGCGCGCTATGCTACGCTAACCGTCGCACGCTAGTCGTGCGCCTATGCCACTCTACACTCGTTACTTTATTGCTCTCTTTGTACCACAGCTCGACGGTTTCATTAAGTCTCTACGTATCACCGTAACTACATCTAAAGTCGCACACCACACCCGCGACGCTAACTATTACTTAACGTTACTATGTAAACATTACCCTACGCTATAACATTGCAGGCTCTTGCCATAAATTGACACGATTGCTTCCGCCATTGCCGGACTAATAATTGAAAAAATACGTTTTATTTTAATTTCACTTTGCATTAATTTTATCTTCTTCTAGAATTATGGAAAGAGCCATAATGAGATTAGGTACATATTTTATTGCTTTAATTCATTCGACGCCGTCGAAACTAGTAGGTATCCTAAAATATCTTCTTTTCAGTAATACAAAGGTGTAAAGAAGTTCATAGAGAAATAGTTCGTTGCATCGTTTGCAGTATGCGCGCGGCCGCACGTCACTCGTCCTCATCGTCCTCCTCGTCGGAGCGCACGCACGCCGCCTCCTGGTGCTTGTTGAGGTAGCTCTTGAGCGCGAACGACTTGCCACAGCGCGTGCACTCGTACTTCTTGTCGGCCGAGTGCGTCTGCAGGTGCGCGCGTAGGTTGGAGCGGTCGGCGAACGCCTTGCCGCACGACGCGCAGTTGTACGGCTTCTCACCCGTGTGCGAGCGCAGGTGGCCGCGCAGCAGCCACGGCCGCGAGAACTGCTTGCCGCACACGCCACATACGTGCCCCATGCGGTGCGTGAGCACATGCATGGCCAGCGCCGGCATGGACACATACGCCTTGCCGCACTCGCCACAGCGCTTGGCTGACACCGAGTCCAGGCTGCGGTGCGTCTGCTTGTGCCGCGATAAGTTCGATGAGGTTGCGTACCGCTTGCCGCACTGGCCGCAGTCGTATCTGGCGGGCTTTTCTTTGGCGACAGGCAACGACTCGCACTCCGGCGGTTCGGCCTCTGCCGGTTCCGGTTCAGGATCGGGGATCACCTCTTTGTATTCTATCCGGTACTCGGTGGGCTGGGGCGCGGGTGGCGGCGGCGGCGCCGGCTGGTACTCGACATAGCTGATCTGCGTGTCGACGAATTCCACTGGCTGCAGCGGCGTGACGGTCTGTACGGTGTGGTACACTGGCTCGGGGGGCTCCTCGGCTAATATATAGATGTTGGTGGGCTGCAGCGTGTAGGTGTAGACGGGTACCAGCGGCGCTAGGGGCGCGAGGGGCGCAAGCGGGGTGAGAGGCGCGGGTTCGGGCGCCAGCACGGTGACGACGTGCGCGGGTGGCAGCGGCGGCAGGCTGTGTGCCAGCGACAGCAGCTCGTGCGCCGCCTCCGTGTCGGCCGCCGACCGCTCCGACAGCGGCACGCCCAGCTCCGCATATTCGGTGGAACGGGTTTCTGCGAATGAAAATTATGATGCAATTCCAATCTTCATACGCCAAACTAATTCGGGAAACTATAAGTGCGAGTCATAGATATAAGAATTTATATTTCTATGGTGCGAGTGGATGATATAAAACATCAGATAGGATTTATTTTGAAATGCTTTACAAAACAAAATTAAACTGCTTCCCAGATAATTTGACAAAACCACAATTGACGAACCACATCTCGTGAAAGCAATAAGCATATCTCCATCCACCACAAAAAAAATTAAACCACTTCACTAGGCTTGGGAATTGAACCCGGAACCCCACGTAACAGTCGCTTACTACTACTATACTATAAGAATAATAAATATCAAAGATAATAACTAATAAATAGCATAGCCATTGCACTGCGAAGTTCGCCTTCTCATAAAAAGTTTGTTTAGAAACTAATAAAAGTTGATCAAACACTGTTAAACAATGCCACGAATTGATTCGGGATCGACTTGTAACAGATAAACAAATTTGTTTAAAAAGTAATAAAAGTTATAAATCACAATGTAACTATCGGCACGTAACAACAACTGCACGTGGACTGCGGTAGTTAGAGAACTGTGGAATAGTTCCCGCCGGGCCGATCCACGCGCGGCCCCGCCTCCACTGCGCGCGCCTCTACCGGCTGATCACACTAACATGCCGGAACTATTGCACTCTACATTTAATAAAACTCCGCCCCACACGAAACATAAATAAAACTTTGGCTGAAATTTTTCATAACATCTGCTTTTTAACTTTACTTAAAACTTATAGTTAGCGCATTCTCAGACGTGTACCACAACGTTTTTCTTTAAGGGTTTACAAACTCGTGTTAAGTTGTAACTAACTATTCGACATAGTGTAATAAATGAACCAAATGAGCATAAAGCATTGAAGTGTGCTTGTTTACACAAACATCAGAGTGAATCGACTTTCATTACGAGCAAACATAATTTCAGTATCACAATCTTAGTACAACCTGCAACACCAAGAAAGCATGAATGTATTGGTTTAAAATTATGTACCTTTTAGGTATTGTACTAGTTTCCACATTATTTAATTGCAAATCATTTTCAAGACATTTGAATAAATTTAGTATAAGTTTGAAATCACCAACCCGCCTTGAGTGAGCCTGGTGATCAATGCTCATGTCATCTCTGTATCAGAAGACGCTTTGGCGGCATCTACACGCCACATGCGAACTACGCATTAAAAATCTGGCATCACACAAATCCTGCATCGCGCAGTTACCGCACGGTTAACATATATAAGACTATCCGACATCAATCGTTGGGCAGTTGCCCGCCAGACACAATACCCGTCTGGTCGGAGGATCCTCCCTTTTCAATAGAGGATAAGTGAACTGTACACCCTGTTCCTCAAACCTCTAAAAGGCCTTTTCGCAGCAATGGGACATTAAAAGGCAGGATTATTATAATTACGACCACTAATTGTATTCCTAAAGCTATTAATGAACTCGCTCTTGAACTGTAACTGTTGAATGAGTCGAATAAGTGAATATCGAAGAACTAAGAAAAGAGTTTGTAATCCCTTAAAGTTGTATTCGTGGGTCATGGGGGTATAGGTAGGTGCCGAAATAAAATAGGCAACTTTAAAGCTACGGCACCTACACACACATACATAGCGTCCCCCATGTAATTATTCTACAACAATTGGCACTTAACAAGCCTCCTAACTAACACAATACTGTGACAACACAAGCAAACACATGTTTGTTTTCAAGTTTTCCTTTATCGTGGTCAACAAACGTTTTAATTATTATGCCATGCATCTGGCAGCCCAATCAGTATAGGGATTGTTGTCGCGTGTGTGACGTGACACAACCTCACGGTCTAATATTACTCTTCTATTTTCATCCTAATACTGCATACAAATGAAATAAAATCGCCCACATATTTTGAGTGGGCGTAGGAACTGTAATAGACTGTAAGACCTAGAAAACTAGGCAAAAGGCACTTGCGAAGTAAATAATCTTATTCTATTTACGTGGTCCCTATTTTAAACTGATTTCCTTATAAAAGCGCCCACATTTCCAGGGAGAGTAGCAAAGAGAGAGGAAAATACCAAAGGTCTCTTCCTCAAGGTTTTACTGTCGTTATATCGGATAAAAATGGCAGCTTATATTTTTCTGTAGTATTCTTAGATCGCTGTACAATTTGTTTTTTACGAAACACTGCAATTTTCACAATAACAATTCACAGACATATGAATCTCTCTAATAACAATCTCTGCCAGTGATCCTTAGGGTAAACAGAATTTTCAAATATTACACAAAAAATAATCCGTAGGAAATAATCATGGTTCGATCTGTAGAAAATGGAGGGTTATGTCGGATATCAACCAAACTTCACGGTTCGTTATTGTACCATATGTCAAAAATAATCCACGGAACACTTCCTTAGCTGCTCACTCAAGTAAACAACCTTCAAATAATAATCTCACAAGTACCTACCAACATTATTCTTCAAACAAATGCTATATAATGAGCTATAGCTCAACAACAACAACTTAAGAACATTAGTAGTTCTCAGTAATGTTTGAACAGAATATTCACGCTATTTTCTAGGATGCTTCAGAAAAAACATTTCTGCATAGGTAGAGAGAGGGTTTCAACAACAATTCCGTGTTTCCAATTTATGTTATTTCCACTTAAACGAATATCAACTTTATGCTCGTATGAATTAAGTTGATTTCAGAATTATTACAACTGAAAAACTCATAAAATTGTAGCACAAACTGAATTTAAAGTGTAGTTTCCAAAAACACGAATTTGTTAAATGTTTGGAAACTAAATCGCAAATGCAATATACCTACAGTAAAAGTGTAATTCTGAAAGCATTTTTATCACGCTTTTATTAGCTTGGCCTGTATCTGTCTATCTATGTAACGGAATCTTTCAACGTAATCTTCACCAATTTCAAGACGTTCGGTTAACTTGAAAATTTGCACATGTGTTAAGGACCGATAACAATAAAATAATTTCATAATTTTGGCCACTGATCTGATGATGGAGCCAGGAGGGGGATAGTGGAACTCTTTAGTAAACCCCTCGAGTTTGGACTCATATATGATTTGGTTTAACGAGTCCAATAGTTGGGCGTGGTAACGAGGGTCTGATGATGACCCAGGATAGTGCATAGTGGACTTTTTCAGTGGCTAGCGAACCCCATTATTAACTAAATGAAGAATTTATTAGACTAAAAAGTAAAAAAATAAAAAATGTTGTTAAAAAACTAAGAAACATGCTTTTAAAACCCACTAAAAATGATAAAATAATTAAATTGACTTGTGAATTTGTACCTAGATATTTTTATAAGTAATTAGAAGCCGACCTCATCTAGTACTTAAAATATTATTGACGTGTAAAAGTGTTTCTACAAACCTATTTACAAAAAATAAAATCATTTCATTTCATCATTTCATTTCATTTCATTTCATTTCATTTCATGTCGGATTAACCTTTCACAAGCTTTGTTTTAAAGATGGCTGGCCATCTTTAAAACGAAGCTAGATCGACTACAAAGAATTGAGCATCTTCAGCTGAGGAGCACAATTCTTTGAAAAGGCTTTAGCAAGAATGTTTACGTAACCAGTCTTACAAAGGGGAATCGTATTACGCAGTAACTGGGTTGTTGATGTCAGATAGGCATCGCGGTTTCCCAAATTATGCAATGATTGATGTTTTTTATATTTTATTTATTTATAGTTAATTAAAACGGTACAACATCAATTACATTAAAACAATTAGTACGTGGATAATCATCCAGACTAAAAAAATATCATTTAAAAGGGTTATTCATAAACTCTGCTTAAAGTCCGCCCGCAACACCGGTCAGTACCCACCTTTAAGCAGCGTTTATGAATATGGGGGTAAAAGAGTAGGTAGGTAGTTAAAGTAGGCTCCCTGATAAGAGCTCCAACTAACCTATGTAAGGTAAACATTTTCAGTACCTACTTTAACCGCCAAATTAATTGTATCTGAATACATTAACAAGTATCTAACTACCCTTAGCACCTAGCAACATGTTATGTTGCTCAGTGATTATATAGCATTGTACTACTGAAAGATTTTTTTCGGTCCAGTCATTTTAGAGTATATTCATTACAAAAAAAAAAAAACGTTTCTCTATATTTATAATATTCGTTTAGAAAACGCAACGCAATTTTTTGCGATGTTTTTGTTTCATTCAGTACCCAAATTGCGTAAGACACGATGAATCATCATCATAATCTGAATCATTTTTGAAGGATATTGCTAATCCATTGCTTCATAAGTTCGAAAAGAAATTTGCTCAACAACGTAAATAACTAGCAATGAATGTTGTTGAACTGTCAAAATGAAATAGATTGTGATTGATCGTGTATTACGCAATTAGGGTGCAGGTTGGTTTCATAGATTGGAAAAGAGACGAACAGTGGAGGGAAAGTAGGCACCCCAAATATTGCTGATAGCGAATTTTAACGCATTTAAATATTTTGCAAATTACTTGCCTCATCTGGGCATCGTATTTGGGCACGATGCCTAAATTCAGAACATTCTTAGAGATGGCCATACGAAAGTTAAAACACGTTATTTTCTGGCATTGTCGTCACTGATGATCAAACTTCGTGAAAGGAAAGTCCACTCCACTGATAATTATCTGTCATAATTTAGTGATTGAATCTAGATTTTTTATATCTTTCATTTTAGATTAAGTTGTTTGTGTTGATAATTTTTTCGTGGGGTTCCCTTTTAGGGTTAATATTTTGGAGTTAAAAAACAGAAAGATTTTCTTTGTTTTATAAGTCTGTAGGTATCAAGTTACAGACTTTATATATATTTTATGATCACTATTGTAGGTATGGGTTTTTGGTTCAGAAAAAATTTTTTTTATATGAATCACCCTTCAGTTGCAGACCAAAACAGAAACCGATACTTTGCAGTATGATGTAGTTAATTAGGTAGGTAGTGTAGTGTACTCTAGAGGCTTCAACTTATGATAGATATAGAATAAAACCTCCGTGAGTTTGTTATAAAAGTAAATGAACGAAAATTGATCCAGATTAAGATTATGGAAAGTTTTGGCGGTTGGCTCTCTGAACTGACAGGCGTATGTCATCAACCAACTAGTATTGGATCTATTATTATTTTCTTTTAATTATTTTTATCATTTCGCATGGTTTCTCTTCAAAACAAATTGTCGACAAAAAAGATTCTAAATAATTATTCGAGTTATATCACAAACAAGTGTTTGCTTTACGATCCGGTACTACGAACAGATAAAACACTAGGTACATTGCCACGCTTGCCCGCATGTTTCGCATAACACGTCCGCTGACGTGTTATGCGTCACTGGCGTTTGACGGGCGTATTCAAATCTTGCTTGAAGCTAAAGCACTAGACACACTATACACACTGGATTAACCTTAGTGCATGTCACGTCACTCGTGTCGAGATCTGTCCGTATTTATTAGACTTGATGTATGTTACATTAAGGAATCAATAATATCGATGCAATGAAGACATACAAACATCAATACAAATACCGGTTTTAAAAAGTTCAGACTTTCAACAAGGGTCTGCAAGAGCCGTCATTCATTCGCAATCAGACATCTACACATATACCAAAAAAGTTACGAAGAATTTTTGTCCGTTTGTCTGAATGTATGTTCCGGATTGGCGCAAAAACGGCTGCATTGATTTGGATGAAATTCACAGATAGTTTATAACCTGAATTAATACATAGGGTAATTTCAATTCAGGTAGTATGTTCCCGTGGGATATTTTTCAACATTCACGAGGGCGAAGCCTCGGGGTAAAAGCTAGTAACAACATAAAACATAGTGAAAATCATTTTTCAAATACAACAACTACGGAGTGAAGAACATCTTAAACAAAGCTGTAGAATAAACAAAACTAATGAAATTCAAGATCTCTAAATGAACAAAAACATACGTTCACAATTTCATTGCACTTCGTTAAAGGTATAACTCTATCAGATGCAAAACAAAAGAAATATATAAGCTTTTGTTTCTCGAAGATGTTGTAGAGAGTTGAAGAAAGTCTCGAGTAGATGGTACTTGTAAAACGGAAACTTTCCAACTACCTGGAGCGCTTTCGTATCGAGAAGACTTCGAATAAAGTTATCTCGAAAGCATCGCAGCAGATGTCTTCGTCGACTCGCCTTAGGTACGTCAAGTAATGTTTACTGAGTATTCATGTATAAAAGTGTGTTGCAGTTTATTTCGTTATCACTTTTATTGCATGGAAAATTCGATTTTTATCCCCCGATACTCAACACCATAAATTGGTCTCTCTTTAGGTGTGCACCGTCATCGACTGCATTATCGTTTTCCAGATGAGATAGTGCCCAATCAATCAATCTGCCTAGCCTTTTCCCAACTATGTTGGGTTCGGCTTCCAGTCTGATCGGATGCAGCTGAATACCAGTATTTTACATGGAGCGACGGCCTATCTGACCTCCACAATCCAGTAACTGGGTAATGCAATACCCCTTGGTTAGACTGGTGGTCAGACTTTCGGGCTTCTGTGGACTCATAACGACTGTCAAAAATCCACGAATGACAGCCGGGACCAACCCCGGCAAGACTAGCTTAACCTGATGGATCGACCCGTGCGGCTGTTATTACCTACTTAGCCACGAGCTGAGAACTAGCCCTAAGTTAAATAAAAATTAAATAGCTTATTTTAGACCGCATATGAAACAGTAGAATAAGTTTGTAAATCAAATATTTTATTTGTAAGCCCAACCGATCATATTAACGATAAATATTTAGTTTATTAAACCACAACGTACTGCTAAGTCAAAATGTTTTGTAGCAATTTCATTAATTTATTTCTACATCAAGCTACTAATTGCCATTAGTGCATTTAATTGTGTTCTCAGTTTCAACGCAACGTTAAAATATAATGATTTGGGTTGTGTACCTAATTGTGTAAATTCATTTGAGCAGCATTATAACTATTATACACGGTGAAATTTTAATCATCTTTTCCTCTTAAGGGGTCATTGAACTCATCATTGACGATCATTTGACGAGTTATGCGAACATAAATGTAGGGAACAGCTGCTTTTTTTACAATTTCAGGTTTGGTCCCATAGTAAAAGTTGTTCTTAATGGTGATTAAAATTTCACCGTGTATAGGTAAGTGTCGCCCGCGTTTTCAGTAGCCCCTTAAAAGTTATTATTTCATGTACCACCGCGGACACTAGCGATGAACCACTTTTCAATCTTATTACTAAGGGCATAAGGGTGAAAAGTGGTTCACCGCAAATATCCGCGGTTGCACCATGAGTAAAAATGTCATAAGTGACATAAGTGTTAATCTAGGACATGGTCAATTTGTGTGTTGTACTGAAATCTGTTCAACCGATAATACGCGTTTGAATAAAAAATGAAGCTTCCCAAGCTTTCAAATTAATTAATATTTGTTGGAAAAAACCTTGCTCTACAGGTTAAAGAGAAAAAAATTATAAAACTAAGCAGATTAAAGAAAATGAAAGAATACTGTTTTCACGCCGAAGAAATGTTTGCTTTATAAACTCATAGAAGAATGTTTTACATTGAAACTGGATATTATGCCTGGTTTATACAATGGCAGTGGCTGGACCCAGTGACTTGGAAATTCGGACCCAGTCAATGGATTCATGTGGACGAGATAGGCAGATAGTCAGTAAGTTAGGCGGGGGAAAATAGACGGGTAGGCAACTGGACTGACTTGAGGACGCGAAGTCAGTTGGAACTAGTGTCTACAAGAGCCTGGTTGCAAGGCAGCGCTGGACTGACTTTACTGTCACAGTACTGGGCTCAAATAAACCTGCCTTTATGAAAATTTTATACTTTACAAAGGTACGTATTTTATTTTCTTATATATCGAAGATAAACGTTTTGTCTTCTAAAATAACCTGTCGAAGCCTCGATCTGTCACAGTTCACCGACACCTCTGATTTTACATTAAATGATCTTTATTATCCTTTTTATAAGTGTGATTATGGATTGCTATTAGGCGTTAAATAACTGTGGAAGAACTGTAATACCTGTTGCCAAAAATAGTGTTAAACCACCATCGAAAATGTTCAGGCACAAAAAAGCATCGGTGTCGCGTTCCTTTTATTCCTTTGACATAATCCTTATCGTGTTATTTCCGAGCAAAATAGTGTGGCTTCCAAACAACCTGTTGCATCAAATCGTCATATTGTGTTGAATGCCTCCGAAGCCGACAATACAGTTTTCAGCCAACGTCAAGCACACAATGTGTTTTTTCAATTGACTTGTTTCATTTTAACACATTGTCTGGCTGAAACATCCCTGTGCCTTTAAATTCGTCACATTTAGGCCCAGACTCCACTAAAGCGGAGCCGAGACGAGAGGAGAGGAGATGTGTTGGATGAACCAATAGGATTTCGTTATTTACATATCTCGTTTCCTCTTAGCTTCGGAGGATACGGTTGAGCAGAGAGCAGATGTCTTATATTTGCATAGCGTGAACAAAACAGATATGTCAGTTCTGCCTCGCAAGCTGTCGACGGCGCGCAGTGGGGACGAGAGGCGATGTGACCAGCGTGCAGCGAGTGGCACCACTGTTTCTACCAATTAAAGAATAGCAGTGCTCGCGCCTCCCGGTTGCGTGGACTAATTTATACTAAAACCTAACCTGAGAACATTACTAAATTATATCTGAATGAATAGTTCTCAAGCGCACTAATGAGCAATCACACAAAGAAACGTTGCGGTTAACAACATATTCTACTTTTAATATTCTTCTTATTGAATATAATATATAACCGTTATAGTATATAATAGTAGCCTTAGTTTACCTACCGTGGTTTAGAATTTGTTCCCCTGCTGGGTAGCCGGCTCACCGTGAGAGCGAGTGGGCCGTAACCCACCACCCGGGTCCAGTCAGGTTAGTAGATATCACGTGTCAGTTGTCGCATTGCATAAACGAAAACATATCCAAACAGAAATACATTCCAAATATCACGCAGGTTTATTAAATTAGCTTTAACTTTGATCACTTTTACTTTGGCTTCCAATGATGATGTTACTTATTTTACACGCAATGGTATATTTGCATAGTTGAAACATGAGCGGGTTTCCGAAAACTAATTTCAAGTGTAAAATATGAAAAAACAAAACGAAATTCCAACTTCCATCGCTGAAACCTGATATTTATGTACGATATGAAATGTTAAAAAAAAAACCATTTCACCTTATTAAAAAAATAGGATCAACAAAAAACGGATTCCAATTTCGTTTTAAAACTGATAAAACTTTACCAATAATGGATATTGACCTTTGTGCGTCCGTTACGTATAATAATATCTCCTACCAAAGACAAAGCTTTGTGCAGAGGGCTTTTAAAAGGATTCGATTCGAATATAGAACCAAAGAACGGCGATTAAAAAAAATACAAAAATCCGGTTGCCGAAAAATACGGCGAAATGTTCCTTCTAAAAATCCAGACCTTTCACATTGCAGTTCGGAGTTTAAATACATATAGTGATTGAATTCTGTTTGCCCATACTACGCTCGAACTGACGTGAGCATAGCCTGGGTTTTATCAAAGATATTTGAAAATCATGTTTGGTTGACTGTCTGCACATTCGTTTTTAAAATAGGTAGAACCAAATACACTAACAGTCCAATCTAGTGATTACTTTTTCACCCGTCATTTGACTGAGTTGAAATGTTGACCTTTCGGATTTTTCTGATGTTTTCTTCAAGCATACCAAATCAATTATTGTTATTTATTTTATGCTTTAATGTAGATTAGTTTAGTATGTTATTGTGGTACTTATGTTTTCAAACTTCCTAATCATTTCTTAAATAATATTAATATACAAGGTGTTTCAAAATAAACCTGACAAACCTTAAGGATTGCTTTAAGACCTTCGAACTGAATAACTTTTACTATGTGACCAACTTTGAAAACGCGAAAAAAACAGCTGTTTTCAACAGTTTAGAACAGTAGATTATTAAAATTTAGTAGCTATGGAGCTGCAGATTTTTTGATGAAAACTTGCAAAATTAGGAGAGGGCCGCAAAAACAGCCTCTACCGAACCGAATTTTCGTCTGTCATATTTATATTTTGTCGCTCTAGTGCGCTATGTGGGAATTAGTCCTCATCGTATTTTCATTGGCCGCTGTTGCGAGCATAGTCAACACACCGGTGAATGCTGGCAATCACGAGACGATCTTGACGATGTTGAATAAATAATGTTTATTTATTTATTTATGTTTTCATGAACTCGGTCTGTTTTCTTCCTGACTGCGTTGTTGGTGTAGTTAGTGCTGAGCTTGGTACTAGGTCAAGCAAACTGTTTTTTTATTAACCTATTTTATCGCGGTGCTGTCAGTTGCAGGTGCCGTGTCGAGACGAGTAACCACCGCGATCTTTTCAAAAATGGAACGTAGGTAATTATTTGAACAAATCGGTCTAGTTTCTATATTGTCCATATTTATATTGTGGACACCGGACACAAACCTAAATAATACCCAACCCAAAAATCTAACTATAATAATTGCACTATATGTGCATTTTTTTAAAGCGGTTTTTTAAGAAATTAAAAAGAAAAGTTATAACTCGAGAACTATCAAGAATCGCGGAACATACATGGACATGAGGAGTTTGATTTTTTAGACTCTCTATTTTGCCCACCCTGTATAATTAACATTGCTTCCTGTGGGGGACCACAGGAAGCCAAGTCTAAATCTAATCGTAATGAATCCAGAGATAATTACCACACTATTAATTAATCAAATTAGTACGGTCTCGCCTTGATCGACCTCCATGAACAAGATTTCAGTAATCACATTAGGTTCATAAGATTTAATCATTTCACGGTACGGTCAGCAACGGGAGTAGAATAACTGTCACTGTCACTTTTATATAGTTGTCATCAAAATGATACCAAATAATGCGAAAAGGAAGAGTTTATGTTAATTACATTTTTTTTCTAGAGAAAACGCTAAGTGAAAATTATTTAATAGCGTGGCCAGGCGATACGATGCGACATCGAAGTACGGGGGCTAGGGATTTTATAAAAACGTGGCTGCTATTTTAGTATATTGTGTATCTTACGACTGCCACGCGAACGAAGTCGCGGGCAAAAGTTAGATTTCAGTAATCACACTGGGTTGGGTCAGTAACGGAAGTCGAAAAAACACTGTCATTGTTACACATTGACACCAACTTATTAGAAAATACTTCTATTTCTTTTTTATCTTCTGCAGTGTTAATTGAGTTACATTGCTGACTCTACATTTACTTACTTATCACTTAAGGCAAGTTGAGCGTGTTCTCGACTTGTATTAGTTCTCTCAGCGTAGGATACACACGCTATCAGCAATCTTCTCAAAGTTTATACAAACTAGTATAGTCATGAGCATAAATACGAATTCACTTACGCAAGATTAAAAAGCGATTTTATAGCCATCCTTGGGCATTTTACAATAGTGAGTACTTATGTAAAATCTAAATCAACTGTTGCTGACCTGTTGCTGTTGATGAAGATGTTGTATTAGCCTTTGCCCGCGGGTTCACCCGCGTGGAGGTCCATTATCCCACAAAAACGTACTATCGAGATTAAAAGTATCCTATTTCCTAACTCAGGTCACGGTCTACCCGTGTGCCAAATTTCATCCCAATTCGTTCAGCCGTTTTAGCGTGATGGCGTAACAAACAAAGAAACTCACTTTCTCATTTATAAAGTTAGGATTAGGTTTCTACCCTGTTGCTTTTCTGGCAAATTAGTTTTACAAAATAGGTTATGGTATAATAATATTCACTGTTTACACATAACTTCCGTAAAAAGTATTAACTCGCAAACTTATTATATACATAAATGTGTAGATAAAATATTTTTTTACTAATTAGGTAAGCTTAAATTGGCTGATCTTCGACAGTTGTCACAGGTCGTCAGAAGCCCGAAAATCTGACAACCATATTACCCAGTAACTGGACTGGGGTGTGGAGGTCAGATAGGCAGTCGCTCCATGTAAGATACTGGTTTTCAGCTGCATCCGGTTAGACTGGAAGACGACCCCAAAATAGTTGGGAAAAGGCTAGGCAGATTATGTTTTGTGTATAGAAATGTATGCGGTCCTCATATCTTAGTACCTGTACGCTAAATGTCAAAAACGCTTCAAAATCAAAATATTTTGTTTCACTTAAACCTACATGGGCATTTATGAAACGTCAGAAGCTAGGTGCACGGTTCCAATTGGTCGTTTCCTATGGAGAAGAGCCGGCAAGAAACTCCACGGTTACTCTTTTAAAAATAATTGGCTTTTACAATACTCTCAAATAACAGTGTTTATAGGTTATTATGGTTTATTTTAGAACTATTTAGAAAAACGTAGAAAGTTGAATACCGTTCAGTTATTTTTAAATGAACTTGTCGGTAATGTTGAACGCTATTGTGACAATCACCAAACGAACAGTATTTAATGGATTACATAATAATGCCTTGCTGTTCTATAAAATAAATATAAATTGCTGTTCATTAGTCTCGCTAAAACTCGAGAACGGCTGGGTCGATTTGGCTAATTTTGGTTTTGAAATATTTGTGGAAGTCCAGGGAAAGTTTAAATGGTGAGAAAATATGGAAAAATTGCTGTAGTTAGGATAGGTAGGTGTAGGTAGGGTAGGAAGGTAGCTATGTGTAGTTAGGGTAGGTACGTAGGTATGTAAGTAGGTAGGTTAGAAGGTACGTACGTATGTATGTAGGTTAATAGGGTAAGTGAGCAGATAGATAGATAAGTAGGTAGGTAGGTAGGTAGATAGGTAGGTAGGTACGCCGTAGATAAGTAATTAGTGCTACCCGTGCCAAGCTGGGGCAAGCAATTAGTATTTAATAAAAAGTCCCGCTGTCTGTCTGTACGATCTAATAGAAAGTGTCGACAAAGGGATGCATGCACAAAGGGAATAGAAACACGATGCTCTTTACAAAATGAACAAACTAGGAAACGAACAATAACATACAAGAATTGTTTAAGATCACAATGTGTCGCAAGACGGTCTGATGAAAATATTGAAGTTCTCTCCAAGACATTGTTTGCCCCCAAGGATCTCACGGACAAATCTGTAGTCTCATGCCATATTCTACTTAAACACAAAGCTATAGAAACTAAAATTCGCTGTATATGCTTAAACTTAGCAGTTCGTTCAAGATTTTCTTAATTGTATAGGACAAGGTATAGGTAGTTTATGAAATTTGTGTATAAGAAAATTCTATGAGTACCTACTACTTTTCTTTGTGAGAGTATGCATGGGACGCAGGGCTTCACTTGGTGAGAGGGTGTGGGTTGTAATCCACCACGCGGGCCCAGTTCGGGTTGGTAGATGTCACATCATGTCTTCGAAATTTTGGTTCTAGGGAATGCCGGTTTCCTCACGATGTTTTCGGTGGTGATGAAATAATTTACACAAGTAATGCGCATGTCTGGGTTCGAACCTACGACGAATTCGTAAGTCGCGGCTAATACGACGGGGTCTCACTGCTCCTTGCTGAAAGATTATGACGTGACATATAATTCTCTTTTCCTTAAATTGAACCTTTTTGGGGCAGCCGTGACGCACACACTATTGTTGTTAAACATTATTTTCACTTTTTTATTTAGTTTTTTGTATTTTGTGTTTCACGAACTGTGTCCAAACAAATGTTATTCTTTCTTTCTTTTTCCTACGAGATCATAAAAGCCAACAAAAGAGACCTACGTCACGTCTAAGTGTTATCAAACGCTTTTCAAGATTGCGTTAAAATCCCTGTTTGAAGCTATGAACTTTCACACTTACACTTATTCGTTTTTACTTTTATAGATATTTATGCAACTGTTGTATAAAAGTTTGTGAAACAGTTAGCTTAGTGCCAATATTAAAACGACCATAGCCCGTAGCCCTCCAAGCGTGATTGAGCGTATTTTCGAAAATGTGAATCATGTACTAGGCGCGGGGGTCAACAGGTGACCGGAAGGAAGGAGCGAAGAAGCAAAAGAGTTGCATAATGAAACTTAGTAGAACATTATAACACTCGTTTGGATGATATAAAGGTTACTATGACACTGGTCGTTTTAATGTTGGCAATAAGCTAACTGTTTTAGAAACTTTTATAGAGGATTTATAGCATAGGTGTAGATAAAAATATTTGTAGAATCTATCACAGTAATATTAGTCGCAAACCTGGACGATATCATACTTACGTTACCAGCTATAGAATCTAATTCAAACAGCTCCAAATGCAATTACTTATTAGTTATTAGTATTACAGTTAAAACGACGAAGTAAATGTTAGAACTTCAACCGCAAACTGTCAAAACAAATAACTATGTGCGAAAATTAACAGTCACAAATGCGACGCCTGGCGAACTGTTGACTGCATTACCAAGACTTTGACAACGACAAGACGGGAGGCTGCTCAAAGCGGAATTCAAACCAAAACTAATTGGTAAATTCACGCAAACTACCCGGTAACGGTACTAGACAAACTGGCAGTACAAAATCGTATTCCCATCTGGAGCCGAAGTTCGCTCGTGTTTGTTCGGCTTTTAGCTGTTGAACTAAGGGGCACATCCACGAATTATATCACATCTTAAAGAGCAGGGAGAGGGTAAAGAAAATGTGAGAGCTTGTCACAAGGGGGGGGACGAATCATAAGCTTTGTGACGTAACATCATTTCCTTAATACTCCCTATTGCACCTACCACTGTTTGTCTCTGCATCACCCAAAGGTTGAATGGTAGAAAATGCCTACAACATTATTAAGTGTCTGTACATTTGTGTTCTTGAAGTATTAAATAAATAAAAAACATGTATTGTCTAGTTATTAAAACTCAAAACTTCTATTATAACGGAAATCTTAAAAATATTACTAACTCTTTCAATATTATTAGGAGGAGGACTCCAAAAATCATGAAATTCGTGTATCGTAATTTATGGATGGCCCCTAAGTGCAGTGACGGCTACCAATTGCTCGGATATCGGATCCAGCTTAATGCAACCGGTCCAACGTGTCATAAATGCTGTAACGGTTCTGACCGATCGAGTATGTTCTCTATGGAGCAATTTCCGAGCGGTTATGTGAACACCGGTAGCAGTAAAGTGAGTTTTTCTTGACATTGAAGCTGCTAATGGGTTTTTGTTCTTTTAGAAAACCCCCCAGACTGAAACCCCCAAGCCGTTTTTTTTTTATTGTACACGAGCAAAGCACACAAATGTATAATGTCAGCTTATCATTCAATCGATACTATGTTACTCTGCGATTTGTTAATATACTTTTATTAATGGTAATCTTATATTAAAATTATACCTTTCATCGTTCAGTATCTAATGAACCTCAGCTATTCAAAACACATATTGAATTCAAACGTGAGTATTAATTGGAATGGATGTTCCGTAACTGTAATGTATTCATTTAGTTTTTGTCGGAAATTCCTCAAGCGAAGGCCACACTGGGAACGAAACTAAGTTCGTTGAGCTTCACTCATGTAGTTACCGCGTTAAACAAACTTATCTGCGTCCGCTACTGGAACAGTTACATCGTGCTTCGGTTGGTAATCCGATTCCGAGACTATCCGATTTCCACGTTTGCAACTTTCAGACTTGCTCACAACTGTTGATATCCTGGTACCTAATCTCCACTACGGTTTTGAATTCAACTGTGTGGGTCTATAGAACTTCGGGACTCGTGGCTACGTAATGAAAGCTTCACGGGTCCATAATTTTTAGCATCAGAGGGGCAATTCCCGTCTTTTTAAGAACGTTCGCATTCTAATCTCATTCGCAATCTGTCAAAAATACAATCAGTTTACCAACATTTTTGAAAAGTTTGACAGATTGCGACTTGAATGTGAACGTTTTTTAAGTACGAGAATTGACCTTCTGGAGTCAGGCAGTCGTTTAAAATCGCAGTTACTTTAGTCCGACGTGTCAATTAACATGTTTATTTGACAATGAACAATTACTTATTCTCATAAGTAATTTATCGACATTACTGGTTGGCCTGTTCTGAGTATCTTGTAGATATAGTTAGTTATACTTATCTTATAAAAGAACATAATTATTGCTGGCTACTTACTATACATAGAAGAATACTTACCATCTAAGGTATTATTTTTTTTGTTTTTACATCTATTATGGTAAGTAGTCCTTCTAATGAGTATCAAAATACACATAAAGAGCTAAGGAATGGCTCCTTAGTTCATTTACCTTTAAACGCTATAAAATGAGCTTGAGATAAGCTTCCTTCGGTAGCTATCTTTGTTGATATATATTTCTCTTTTTGTTGATATGTAATTAGAGGTATGAGGAACAAATTACAAATCTTTTATCTTTATAATATTAGTATAAATTATTTTGTTTCAGTATTGTGGTTTGGTTTTTCAAATTTTAATTAGTACACACTAATGAGTTGTTAGTTGACGTAACCTAGAAAACAGTCGTCTCAACATCTATAAAGAACGAGTACCTAGTCTGCGTCGCACAGATACTTCTTGTACCTTTTACCACAGATTAGTTCAGATGGTTCACTCCACAAACTCATTTAAATAAAAAGCGACTCTTGCTACGACGAAATAAAGTGCAATTCACACTGCATTCGCACATGGCTAATTACCTACAGTTGTTACAATTCACCACAGCAGTTGCCTCTCTTTTTACTATCGCGTAGCTATTGTATCTTTCTGACTACGTTACGTTCACCGAATTGGCCCGACAAGTCGAGTCCGCCGTGTGTAGCTTCATACCTAAAATGCGGAGTGCTTCTGTACTATTCTGTGTTTTTACCAAAATCATTTTTACAGTATATTCTAGGAAAATCATGTTTACTTAGCATTTCAGATTAGTAAATAAATTAAAGACAGCGTACCAAAAAATCTTGCAAAAAATCTACGCTGTTGCGCTGGTCACGAAATGGGTTTTTCATAAAATTGTGTCCTGGAGTTGTAGAGATAATTATGAAATAAACGAGTTTCCGGGTCCAACATGAGAAATTCGAAATTAAAATTATATGAAAAACATGCACAGTTCTTTGCACAAACTACATTTTAAAATATCCGTGTTTCAGTTCGAACGTAGGTATTCATTTCGTACGACTATGTAACAGAGGGGCCATTCCCGTAATTCTTAAGAACGTTCGCATTCGCATCTCATTCGCAATCTGTCAAAAATACAATCAAGTTACCAACATTTTTGACAAGTTTGACAGATTGCGTTTGCGACTTGAATGTGAACGTTTTTTAAGTAAGAGAAGTGGCCTTCTGATTACTGCCTTCTGATTTTGAAATTGAGGCTAAATGGCGAATATAGGTTATCATAAAATACGGTACCACTTTATTTAGATCTTAATTAAGCAAGTTAACTCTCATCGTTCCGTCTTTGTACACTTCAAACTATTAACATAAACAGAATGTTGTTTCAATTTGGTTTAGCACTAATCGTATTTAGTGAATCATCATACCTACCTACCAGTGAACTTTAGACAGAGCTCATAGTGTTAAGATCTCTAGGAATATTGAATTCATAAAATTATATTACAACTCCGTTTAGCGCTAATCATGAACCCTAGAATACAAGTGGACTCTAGAAGATAAATTCTCACTGCATAATGCGGTTTTAAAGACCCAATCTATCGGCCTAGCCTTTTCCCAACTATGTCGGGGCTGGATTCCAGTCTAACCGGATGCAGCTGACCTATTTGACCTCCAAAATCCAGTTACTGGATAACGCGATACCCCTTGGTAAGCTGATTGACAGAATTTTGGCCTTCTAATACTTCCGACGACTGTTGAAGATCTACAAATAACAGCCGGGACCAACTGCTAAGCGTGGTTTCCGAGGCACGGAGGTTTGATGTATGTAATGAATAGTCACCTTATCCACGAGACGACTGCGGCAAGCGTCCCTTAAACACTCATTAATTGATTATTTTCACGTTCATCACTCAAATAGTCATAACATTCACTCTGTGAGTGAAAAACGAGGTTGAGAGTACTATTTTGAGCTTCTGAATTATTATTATGTATATTCTCACCTAAAGTTATGTTACTAAAAATTTAATTATTAAAAAAACATGAAAAAGATTTTGTGGTGTGGACAACTCAATATGGACAAGAAATTTAAAAAAAATGTCGTAAACGGTTTTATTTCGACAATGTTTTTATTAACTCTCTGAACACGTCACCGAAAGCGATAATTTTTACGCATCTAAGTCAGTAACAATATAAATTCCTAATGTAAGTATAATCTTAATTTGGCATAGTAAGTTTAGAATAATGCTACTAATATTATAAATTTTAAAGTTTGTATTTTTTTAAGGTTTGTATTGTTTTAAAGTTTGTAAATTTGAGACATACGTAGTTTATAACATGGATTAACACATAGTACTGTATATATGCTCTTTATCCCGGTAAAGGCAGACGAAGTCGTGGACAGAAACTAGTGAATTATAAAGGTACCTAGGTAAATACCTATTTCGACCAACAATGGCTACGTATTGCAAAGAGAACGTCGAAAACACAAAGCAAATACGCTTCGAAGATAGATAATAAGTTGCATCCTCTGTCGTGGTTAATTCCTGTATGCAAACTAGCTAGTAACAACGGCGCGGTCATCCACTAATTGTTCAGAATTAAGTCGTCGAATTATTCCGGACTAACTTTGGATTAATTAAGACCAGTCTGTATTAGCCCAACGTCGCTGTATAGCTGATTAAGAGCTTGTCTCGCTAAATGCTCTCGCAGATCTGTTTATTTCACGGATTCCGTGATATCATTTGCTTTGTGTCTGAAAGCTGCATTTAAGTTATCTGTTGTAAAACCTCATGGTGGTTTTTTAATATACGAATCGCAGCGGCTTACATGACATTTGATTTCTCGATCAGACTAAGTCCTCAGTATTTTTAACTACTTAGCAAAATGCGTTTAACATTAGGTAGATACATTAGTAACGGCCGCACTGGTTAGTATGAACCATTATATCCGAAAATCGGAGTTGGTGACATAAAATACATTGGTGTTGCCATAATAATCCCTTATTTTTACTCGTTCTTATATTTGGCCTCTAGCCAAGTTCCAGTTTACTCATGAGAACGTGGAATGGAGGTCGAACGGTCGTCTGACAAATTGTTTTTTTACTATTCTCGTGCCCAATTTCAGATTTTAGATAAATTAAGCGACGCCTTGCTTTATCATAAAACGGGTACTTACTTTATTGAGTTTTTTACATAAATGTTCACACTGTAATCTCAGTTTCAATCTGTCAATAAAACTTATACGTAATTAACCTTTTTTTTTGACAAGTTTTTGACATTGATAGTCGCTGAGATGCGATCGTGACTTGATATTTTTACGAGAAATTGCCTTCAGATTTTCCCTTATTCGCTTTTTTATTATTGTGGAAAGCAAAATTATAAAGCAACAGAATAGAAGAAAATGCCATAAAAAACAACTTCATCGCGATGCGCTTCCTATTTCCTTTTCAAATACACTTAGCACCTTCTTGCTTGTTTTATTCTTCCAACGTGGTGGCTCCGGTGTTTCGCTCCCATTTACAACTTATTTGAAATAAATATTTTTTTTATTTATAACTGCTTCAGTTTACAAAAAAGAGTTTTTAATGTTTGGAGCCTGCTTTTAAGTATGCAATGCTTGTGTTAGGAGACTCCGTTTTGCCATAGTACAGCATAATTACTTAATCTACAACAAAGCGATAGGTTGCGACACCGTGGCGAGGGGGCCGAGAAGTTTTTTTTTTTAAATGAGGCTGATATTTTAGTATATTGTGTATCTTCAGACTTCCACACGAACGAAGTCGCGGGTAGAAGCTAGTATTTTTAGAATTATGCATACTAGTTCCCACACCTGTCGATTCTAACGTAGCATGACTTTAGATCCAGACTAAGTTATTAAACTCAAAGAGGAATCGTGTTGGAATACTACGCCATGTTCAATATTCTCGGATCTGCCTTTTGCCGGCTTTGTCGCGCGCCGCTGGTCCCTATTATAGCCTAACCTAAACCAATTGGTCAGGGCGCGCCCAAGCTTAGTTACTGTTAGTTACTTCGGAACACCAAACACTTATTGTGATTGCAGTAAGCCATTTTGCATTACGTCTAAACGTGGGTACCAGTTTTAGAAAGTTGTTCAGATGTTTTACATAACGGACCTGTTTTGTAAATAGCGATTATATAAAACAGCAGATTCGATAATCCACCCACGATATACATTTCAGGTTAAAGTCACGATCAAAGGGGTGACCTATGTAGGGGTGAATAGTTAGTTCATCCATATTTCGTCAGTTATGTTTTAAGGCGAATGTTATGGGGGGCGACTCTACTGCTATAAACCGAGCACAAATAATTAATAACCTTTCCGTAACCCATTGATTGATCAAAAGAATAAATCTAAACTAGTGCTTATGATTGTGACCAAGTCTGGAATATTAGAAAAATATTTAAGGTTAACTTGTATCAAGCAAGCGACAACGCAATTGAAATATTTCAGTCGTAACTTCTACTCTATTTCAACGTCGTCTGTTCAGTCTTTCGTTTAGAGCAATGAATAATATTCAGCATGCCTGAAATACTGAAAATTATTTTCATATTCTTGCCAGTCGGCCATCTAGACAAAAATGGTTCTGTAGGTACAGTCAGCAAAAGAGATAAATTACAACTGAAATACAACACTTATTATTAAACCTTCTTTTGCGTTGTTGGTAATCAAATCTTTAATATTGTACGTCTGATGATAAAGGTACAATACTCTACTTTATGTATACGTAATATTGAACTTAAATACCTGATTACACTAACACTAAACGACACCTAAATAAAAGCGCGCTGTTGTATTTTCAACTTTCGGACGCTTTCGGAGCATTATCCTGCGAAATATTAGGTAATTTCTTCTTTGGTTAAGAATCAAGCAAGGAAGCAGCTGCTTCGCGTGGACGCAATGTATAGGTATACTGATGTGGCAACATGTCATAACATCGAAATTTCTGTGCTATACCTAAATTAAATAGGTATTGTATCATAAACATACACCTTTCGAAATAAGTTCTCTAAATGATGGTGAAAAACGCATCAAAATTCATCTAATCGGTCACACGGTCTAGCTAGACGGTCAAGAAAAGCTTTTTTTTTCTTTTTGCGCACTATAAGTTACGACGGCGTACATAATGCCTTAGGTATTCTCTACCAGTCAACCAAGGGTGGTGAAGAGATCAGACGGCAGGTGTTCTGATTAAGAGCAGATAATAATAATAAAAATATACATTTCTATATATCTATATCGATAGAAGAAATGATACTAACTTGTACTCATAATAATATTATTTGTAGTTCAGACCGTCTGCGGAAAGCAATTTTTGCTCTTCATAAACGTCCTCTCGACAGCCATTTCCCGATAAAATTGATATTCGTAGTGCTTCAGAAACGATTCCTTTAAGAATACCTCGCAGAAGCCTCGCAGGTAAGATTGATATACACGAGATACAATAAAGCTGTGCGCAGACCTGAGACTGTCTTAAGAATACCGTTCAGACTGTCTTTGGACAGACTATGGGTCGTAACTGAAAACAATGATGGCGGGAACTTGCAGAAAAACTGTTTTGTTTACAACGAATGAAATTGTTTTGGCTCTAGTCACGATCAGACTACAGATACGATCAGACTATCGGTCGGTGAAAACAAAATGATGCCAAACACACACTACGTACCGATAAAAGTATCGTTTTGTTGCTAGTGCGCCCTGTCGATGTCGTAGTAAATACGTGCACGTTATAACGTTATCGTGGACGGAAATTTAAAAGCGTCTTGATATATTTCTATACATTTTACTTCCCTATGTTATCGTGACACTGTGACGTGGACGTCCACGATATTATCGCCACGTTAGAAATTCAACCGCACAATCTCGTCTCAATAATAACTACGTCAACATCAAGTTTTGGATATAACACTGAAAACTATAATGGCGCTCACTTTCAATAAAACTGTTATTTTTCAATCTAAGTCGAGACCACCTTTATTCACTATAGCTCGGTGAAAACAATAATGGCGAGCACGTTAGCAATACAACTGTTTTATTTTGCCGCTAATGTACGACCTGTCGTAGTGTTTATGCTCGTCTCAATAATAACGTGAACATCAAGTTTTGTAAGAAACGTTCCGCCTTTTCGAAGTCACTGAAAATGTATTGAATCTTTTCGATGAACTAGATTGAACTTCATTTTACTGAGAACGTTCAAATATTTTATTGAGATGAGATGAAATTCAAACCTGATGGGAAGCAGTTACAATTTGAGCGAAATCTTATTTGTTAGCTTCGGGTGTCGAGCAGCTATCAAGAATAGAGTCGTTCGTTAAAACTCGGTTTTACATCGTTTCCTGATTTGTCGACACATCGATGAATATGCAAAGATCGCATTCATATACCGCCATATCTAGGTATGTAGTAAGAATCTCTTTTCTACTTAAATTAAACTGTAATATTATCAACTTTAGAGTTCAATTTGAGATAGAGACTCCTCAAAGGGCACGCGTAAGCACAGTAGGTAAGCAAGATTGAACATTTATCACAACATATTCTCTGGCTCTGGTCACCATGGTATTGGTTGTTCTTAGTCATTTAACAATTCATTACATTTTATTTTGGGATTGAAAGATCCCATTTGACAACGGGAGTTTTTTAAACAAATCAAGTAAGAAAGCTTTAACTTGAAAAACAAAAAGCGGCCAAGTGTACGTCGGAGTCGCACACGAAGGGTTCCCTACCTCCACCGCCGTCAAATTTTTACTTACTTATTGTTTTAAACATGTATCATTTATGGTGCCTTTAATTTTTTATTTTATTTCATTTTTATTATTTGCTGCTATAGCGGCCACTCATCACAAATGTCTACCTATTACGGTTCAAAAGATACAGCCCTGTGATAGACACGCCCTGCGACGGACAGCGGAGCCTAGGGTCCCGCTGGCATCCTTTGAGTATGGAAATTCCGTTCTAAAAGAACCAATTTGCAACCAAGTTTCGATAATCTCAATATTGTAAATGTCAAAAGTTAAATCAATTTTTCTGTTCCGAACAGAATGAGTCAAGAGGCTTCAACACTGTTATATAAACCTATTACCACTTGCTAGCTAGCTATTTTCCGCCCGACCTTGACTTCCTTGAGTCGGGAAGACCATTTTATTAGCTCAAAGTCAATTTAAGTTAGTTTTTTGCCACCTTTCAGTTTTTCCAAGCATGTATTTAAAAAGTTACTTGGACTGTGAACTTTTGTATGGATTACTTTATGTTAAGCACAAGTCGGTACAAATATTTTTATTTTAAACTTTGCCCCACACTAGGAATTTATCCTATATTGTAGGTGCGTTTACAAACATTTAAACTCACATACACAAACAGCCAGACCCGGAACAACTACTTGTAAGTTGTAGGTAATACAAATATTATTTGTTCCGTGCGGGAATCTAACCTGCGACACGCAGCGCAGCAGTCAATCGCTTAACCACTGCGCCAACCGTGTCTGGGGAGTTTGTTGCGCCACTTCTTCTTCCCAGCTAAAGCACTAGGA
Organism: Eupsilia transversa; assembly: GCA_914767815.1. NCBI lineage: Eukaryota > Metazoa > Arthropoda > Insecta > Lepidoptera > Noctuidae > Eupsilia > Eupsilia transversa. The sequence continues at coordinate 16,429,324 of OU611871.1, forward strand.
AGTGGTGAAGGGTGGGCGTTTTGGGGGACTGTCTTATGTAATTTTGACGTTCAAAAAGTGCTGATTCTCAGCCTAGTTTGAATAAATGACTTTTGATTTTGATTTTGTCCACAGTTACCGAGACGCTCCTTATTAAGGCCCTAATTAAAATATACTAATGCACATATATATAGCAATTCGCGACATTACCAAGCGATTGGTCGACTCTTCACGTGACCTTGAGGGCTGGCGTATTTTTTTGGCCAAAGAATCAGCATATGCCGTACAACGTGGTAATGCTGCCAGCCTTTTGGGCACATTTCCTGTTGACAGCGGTGTGGACGAATTTTTTGATGACCTATGATTATTTTCCCTCCACTTTTTTTGGTGTACTTGTATATATTATTATTTTAAGTCTGTAAGTTTTAAATTATGGAAATGTTATCTTAAAAAAGTAAATACATAAAAGAACATCAGATACACAAATAAAACTTAGGCAAGTAGTTGTTTGTGTGTATTTTTTAATGAATAAACGCCGTAGGCACTTCTCGTTGAATATATCTTTTTAACCTCTTTTTGATTCACACGGTATAAGCAATTCAATTGCACTAAGAAGGACACCGACATGGAGTAAATTCCTAAAATATGTGCAATTTAACAGTTCCTAATAAACTAAGAAAGTATCTCTCACACATCTTTGGGAGCTATAACTGGTTTCAATTTTATGTGACTCCCGAATACGATACTTTAAGACGTTCTTAAAAGTATTTATATCGCTGCAATACACCTTTAAATGACAGGGACAGCATGACACTTAACGGTGACTCAAAATTGAGTTGCTTATGGCCATGAGTGGCGCACCTCTGCCTGTGCCTACCCCCGAGGATAACATGCGAGACGCTCATCTTATGAATAAGTAAACGGAAATTCTCATCTGGAAGCATTTCGCGTTAGGGTGAAGTGCAGTAAAAAGAAAATTCAACGTTTCTTAGCAGCTGTAAAGTAGGGACAGAGTTTATAAAGATGTAGTATCTCGAAAGATATGAATAATGTAGCAGGGCATTATTTTCTTATCGTGTCGAGCTTAGTTTTACGATAATCGATGTGGTGAAGACATTAGCTAATTAGCTTATAATCGCGCACTCCGCCCTCACGTAAGTAGGTATAATCGTTGCAAGTCACGAACACGCACCGCGGTCACAATAAGCTTTTGATTGCCATGATAAACGCGCGCTCGTGAAATGCAACAACCATGCTTACGTGTCTCCACACTTGTTCCTAAATCAAATTTAAAATTGCACAGAGAGAATTTAATTCTCTCTTGTCATTAGCAAGTGTGGCCCTAGGATCCTATTATCGCAACGTTATGACAGGGATGCGAAGCCTATTGTTCCGATAACGTCAATCACGATATATAATTACGGGTCAGGACATCACATCTGTGCCTGAAGCCATGTCATTGTCTGCCTCGGGCTGGACACGGCATCCTTCCTCGTTTATTTCCTCTGACATTTTGTACGCACATATTCTGGATTAGGGATGGCAGGAAACGGTACGGCATTGGTTTTTTTAGTAGATACGAAATTGTAAAAAACTTTACCTTTTCAATATTTCAGATTTTCAGATCTGCATTGGTTTGTGTCAAATGAAATTAGAATTTTAGGAAGGGTAAGGCCCTTTGTACATACACATAATATTATCCTTGCCGTGAAAAACTACGCTTTATTCGCCGGATCAAGGAAGCTTAATAACAGACAAGTTTTTTCTACGGCGTGGTTAATTACGCCACCCCGTAAAGAAACCGTCCCGTGTACGTAGGGCTTAGCTAAGCCATACTTAAGGGTACGGCTTAGTTAAGCTTTGTTTGTGGCAACTTATAATACCTATGTGCCCGTGTCTTTCTTACAACTCGATGCGCCACATCTTCGCGATACTGTAAGCATAATGTTTATGCAAAGCAAAGTAAAGCATATATAAGCACATGTTTCTAATATTTTTGTATTGAGAATAATCCATTATCCATACGAGGTATAGATTATGGATTACATTGGACAAACAAAAAAAAAATACAATAACATTTGTTTTTTTTTTTTTGTTTTTAGCTTTTATAAGAAATCGGTGGCATGACAGATCGAAAATAAAGATAATATGCGTCCATATTAACTTTATTTTCGATCTGTCACAATGTTTTAATGTGGCATGACAGATCGAAAATAAAGTTAATATGGACGCACAATGTTTTAATGTTGGCCGCCCCTGCTCAAATATATTATGATGCATGTCTATGTTTACATTAATGAGAGCTACCCTTAGAGCTACCCGATATAGTCTGTCCGGTTTTAGGTCTGAAAGCATCGCAGCGTCGACTGTCCGCCGATTTGCATTGATTAGTAATTATTTCATGTTGCCGCTATTGAAACAATGGCTTTTTATACCAACGAATCACCACCATCTGCCTAGCCATTTCCCAACTATATCGGGGTTGGCTTCCAGTTTACCCGTACGCAGCATGATACCAGTATTTTACATAAAGCGACTGCCTAGTGACTTCCTTCTTTTTACACCAACGAATGATGTGTGGAAAATATCACTTTAAGAAATTAGTGAAAACTGTGCGACAAAAAAATTCTAAATAGGAAATCATATTTCATTTAGCGTTCACGACTTGCATTTCGTTTTGTAACAAACGATTCGTTCCGCATTCACCTCACCAGGTTCGCCCCATATTTTACTCCTTATTGGGCCCGTTTTTTTTTCTTCATTTATTTTTGTTTTGGTTCTGTTTCACCACATTTTTTATTCCATATAGATCTTTTCACGCAGTAAGGCGAAAATATGTAACGACCTATACAACTCATTAGCCGAGTAAGTAGATACATATTTTTGAATTAGATATAGTTTAGAAATCACCTAAAGAAAAAACTAGAGGCCAAAGTATATTAGGTAACCTTTTGAAAACCTGCCAATAAACTACCTGTAGGTAAACGCAAAATGTGTATCCACTTGTTGCGGACAGTCAGTTCTTTGTACGAGTGTTCAGTAAAGGGAAATATCCACTTTTCTTTCAAATTAATTGCCTTATTTTTATATATGCATCGTTTCCCATTCGCCATTGGGTTAATTCTAGCCCTCGTTATGGTTGTTACACGCGTGAAGAAATCTCTTTGCTTTGGGAGATAGACCCCACAGGGCCCTTCCGTAACCTAATTAATGCTTTGATCTTATTTTTAATACATCTTTCTAGAATAAATACATTATTAAATTGCCAGCACTGGTCCCCAGGCAGTTATTGAAAGGTATCGTGTTATTTATAGGAGTAAATATAAAGTAGGTATTTAATAATACCCGCCTGGTACTAAAGTAGTCTAAAGGATGATTACCACTAAATGGCTCGCAGCGCATCGGATTGCAACGAACTTTACAATCTTTAAACGATATTAAATCGTGTACATGGTGTTTAAAATCTATATTACCAAGCCGCGCACAGCAGCCTGACCGCGGGCGTTTTCCGCGACACGCCATCGTAGCCGAAAGTATGGTGCAACGCGCATTCGGCTCCGTTCGTCCGTCGTCGTATCCGTCGATTCTTTCGGCTGCAACACGGTAGGAATGAAACTAACTGACTAAGCTAGGACACGGATACGATCGCAAGCGACGTTACGGAGCCGATCGTATGCGTCGACATCCTGCCGGACGCGATCGGATTTCGTCGCATCCGTTCGTATAATTTCCAATCCGATGCATAAATAAATTAGTTCCTTTATTTGTATAGAATGCAGGTGTTACAATAATGGTGTTATTTCAGATATATTCCCAGTACATTCTGCCTGTTGGCATACAAAAATAACCTACCTTACAAACTACCTAACAAAGGCACATATTGTCACTAACGCTTTGTCTTTGCTATTAGGGTTTCTGCTTCTCTTGTATTGGACACGAACAATAATAATATTAACGTTTATTCATCAAAATTAACAATACAATGTGTCATGTTTGGTGAGCCACAAACTAAGCGACGCTTGTATCTTTGGCTCAAAACAATATAAAAATAAATAGCGTGGTAAAATACATATTAGCCAGTCAGCAAGTTAGTAGCGGGTCTGACTACCTAAGGTAGGGTAATATTAAGTATCGCTACTCGTGGGGTCTGTGGCGACATCTATATCGTTACAAACGAATTACGCAAGACCTACATCGCGCAAGTAAAGTTTACGGCGAAATTTGCATATCGTCTACTGTCGGTCAGTGACCCAGTAGTAGATATAAGTACGACAGTACCACAACTTGTTGTACCGCAGCTACATTCAGTCGCCTGTGGCCGTTCACCGCGAGAACCGTCTATACTATTACTGTCGCTGAAGCTAGCTATGTCCTACCTCCTACCTGTTGGCTTTTGGGAGAAAATGTTCAGCTGTGCTGTAGCTCGGTACTGCCACGCTCAGCTCACACAGTCTCCAGAAGCCATTGATACAATGCGTTGATTTGCAACCTCGCCATATTATGCATTCATACTTGAATAGACTAAATAACATAACACCACGCCTTTACTACCCTAAAGTATAATATAAATACCCATAATACATCCACATTTTGCAAGTTATGTAATGGGATGCTAACCTATTGCCAAATTAAGTACACAACATCTAAATAAGGCTCTGTCATTGAAAAATCGAATGTTACGGCTAGAAAGGGGGTGTTACTGAGATGGCGGCTAATACAGGGATGTATAGAAGTAAAAGACATACCTACTATATTTATGTAAATTGAGATAAGGGTAGCGGGATGACGATAGGTACAGAATAGATTATAGACGAATAGCTGAACAAGGATCATTTCGCGCGTGGCTAAAATGTGAACTAACGCCGCCATCTTCATTTTTCAATACAATTTCAGAAATGTTTACCATCAACGTGGGGATCAATGTCATTCAAGAAAAAGATCCTATTACTGGAGGTTTGTATTGCATGTGTCCTTCAAGTACGGCTAGCTTGCAGATCAGCACATAGTACTGCTATCAATAAAGCTAACCTACCTGTAAGGGCAGAATGCTCGGCCGGGCTGTAGCACGGCGGGGCCACGCTCGCCTCTGTGGGACTGCACGGTGGGGGGCCTTCGTGCCGCTGCACACCTTTCTTTACCATGTAGCAGCGCGGCATTGCGGCCAACGCTGGAACAAACAGAAAGGAAATTGAATTTTAGGAAAGTCGTCTTAAGGTTTAGATTGCAATGATTGACGCAAAGTCGTGTAATGCAAAAAGCATAGCAAAGTCAAAAGACTTGTCTCAAATTGGACGAGTTTGTACTACATAGTATAAACAAGATGAATCTGGAAAAAGGTCGCTTCATATATTTACAAAATAATATTGAAATGCTATTAGGTATTCCTCGCATTTTGAGAGAAACTCTTGTGTATAATGTTTTTCAAATACTGGTGCAGATTTTCATAAAATAAGTAGGTTACATATACAGCTGATTAGTTAGATCGATCGCCTTTAAGACACTTTAGGGACGGTACTAAACTAATGAATGCATTCGATCGTAAATAAAAATAAGAAACATCCCAATGCCTGAAAAAAAAACAATGTTCCCAGTGCACATCAAGTGCAATTCATTTAAGTTAACACACAAAATGACACACACAAGCTACCAAAATCGGAGAAGTACATTTATAAACGCAGCCACCATATAAAAATCATGTAGGCTACACGTATTCGTGTCGCGATAAGGTTACATAATATTTTTTTAAGGAAAATGTCTAAGAAATACAGCGGTAAAATATTTTCGAGCCAAGTTCATATTACCGGAGAAAAGCGACGGATCAAATGGAAAATGCGGTCACGGAATCGTATAGTAGACGCTCTTATTATTCAAATATATTTGAGTTCGATATACGCTTGTATGTAACTTGAAATGTAGGAAGTGAAACCACAAATCACGTTAAATGTTATATATTAAAACCTACATCGTAAAACATATCATTTAATGAAATAGCGTTATGATAAACTAGCGTTATGATAAGGACGAACAGGGGTAAAACAGGCCGCTTTGGTAGAATCGAAATAGCTTTATAGTAATATATCTAGATGATATTATAAATCATATTAAAAATCGTAAAATGTTCGCAAATTGACATTTAAATCAATCTGCCTAGCCTTTTCCCAACTACGTTGGGGTCGGCTTCCAGTCTAACCGGATGCAGCGAATACCAGTATTTTACATGGAGCGACTGTTGTTCATAAATTGACAATTCATAATATTATCTGTACAATTCATACACTACACAATTCATCTGTTTTACAGTTTTGTACGGAGATTCGTAAAATGGTTCGAAAAATTATGAATTGTTTTAGTGTCAATTATCAGAATCATAAGAAGTTAGACAAGAGCAACATCGTATGAATCTGTTGAATAGAGATAACCATAGGACATAAAAAAAATATATAATAGAAAATACTATGAGATTTTGAATATGTCTAGTCAACGTTATTGAGAATGTCCGCAGTAAAAATCTTTAATCGTTCTGCATAATAATAAAAACACAAAAGCGTTAATAGTCATCCATATTTCATACCAGGGGCTGCAATCTCGACATGGAGATAGCGATCGCTTTACGACCGAATTCAGTCGCAATGTCTTAAAGGGGTCCCTAGACGGCCAAAATAAGTTGACAAGCACGAAAAAATCACGTGCTTCTCAAGCAATTTTGACCGTCTAGGGACCCCTTTAAGACTCTGCAATTGAACCAAAATTATTCACCAATCTTCAATTTTTACAGGCATTAGAAGACTGCAGGAATTTTTATGCTACATACACTTACATTCATACCCCCATAACATCCCCAGTAAACCTCCCCCTTCAAAATTCAAACCGGTAAACCGTTATTCAATGTAGCACCGTAGCGATCACGGATTTGGTACGATCATCGACATACTATCGACCAGGCACAGTCTAGTAAACTCTCAAGTTAGACTATTGAGCGTCGTCAATGTGTTCATGTTAGTTGATTGAATAACTATTGAGCTTTACGTCACCTATGTCCCCTCTTCCCCCTATACCTTTAGCCCTCCTCGGCGTGTTCGTTGTAGTCGAGTACAAAAGGGGGACGCGACAGTGCGTGTGCCTCCGCTGCTCCATAGGTACGGAGGTGCACAAATTAGAATGCAGTATGAATTTATGATGTACGAAGAGACAGTTGCTTTGCACAGTATATTGTTTGTATATTAATTATCAAATTATTGTGCCTCTGCCTGATTAGCTTTTAGCAGCTTCTTAGGTCACTGTTTATACTTTACGTGAGCATAGTATTATGTACAGTATCAATCAACGTCACTACGATAGAAACCGAATCACTGTGCTGATTTAACACAAAACTTCAACGTAGGAAGTTTACAAATTGAAAAGCTTTCCATACTAGACCCAATGCCTACCTACGAGCCTATGAAGGCAGTCAAATTACCCCAAAGCCTTTGTTCCTGAATTTAAATTCCAAGCAAACACAAGCTGAACTTTTTCGCTCTCCGCTCGTTTAGTTTCTGCATATTAATCCCGGGCTTCACGAAAACACGTTCGCACTAATTAAGAGCATTGAAGCACGTTCCAATTTCAAGGTAAACTTTATCTACGTATAGGTAATGGAAATCAGAATGAACCAATGTGAATGAACCATGAACGCTGGGCAAGAATCGCCCCACAAAGAGCGCCTGGAAGATACGTAGCGACCGGCCCAGAATAAGGTGGCAACATGAATAGGAGGTTCATTTTGTGGACTGATACTAGTTGCTATGGAAAAAGCACCTGAAAGCACTTAGGGTAAGTCTTTGCCTATCAAAAAAATAAATATCAAAACGGAAATCTTGATCTTCCAAAGTACTAAAATCTAATATCTTGACATGCAAACGTCGGATTTGCAAACCATCAGTAAATATAAAATAAAATATCCCACACAAAATTCTCGAAAAACGAAGCCTACGTTGCTACAAAGCGTTGATTAAATTAATGAAAGCTTATCGCTGGATTAATTGATTCAACATTTTTTTTATTTACCGACCCCTTTGGCCGCGACCATTCATCTGACAAATTGTTTGCGAGAATGCAAGCCCATTTTTATTCTGTCCGATAATTGATATCGATTTCAATGCGACAGTTTTTCATAATGACGGTTTTGGTTGCAGTTGGTCGGTCAAGTAGCTTTCAATTTTTCTTCTTTGCAAAGAAAGCTTGGGGCTTCAAAGACGGAGCTCATTCCTGCCAGGTTCATAATATGTAATATCTTAGTTGGAAAGGAACAGAGCTCGTAGAGCGCTAGAAGCGGATTTCCTGTGACAAGACATGTCGGCAAAATGGCATATGATGCACCTTTTTATACGAGCAGTGTGGATAGGTGACACGTGCGCCGCCGCGCCCCACGGCGACCTCGCCATGTGCCAGTATCAAAACACTTTTATTTGCGCCGGTATTTCATAGAAATGAACTATATATTATCCGTTATTAATAATACGCTTTTCAAGAACAGGTACCCGGAAAGCTTTCTTCGCGTTTAAGTTCATTAATAATATTTTCTTAGAACGTGGATCAAACTTCCATTTCCGGTGTTCTTCTATCCTAAAGATATTTTTCCTGTCAAGTGCGTAAATAAATAATGTCCTAGCGTGAAAAAAAAGGTGTTTCAAACTCGGGTACCATTTTAAAAACAATTTAGGACAGCGGCCAATGTGCATTTTTATAATTTCTTAGGTGAAAATATTATCGTAGATGTCCACGACACGGTATCACGATAACACAAGGGAAGTAAAATGTATGGAAATATATGAACACGCTTTTTACGTTGACGATAACGTTGTAGCATGCACATATGCATACATTTTAGGGCAGTAGACGTGAATGTCCACGACAATATCGTGACGTTAGATATAGCGTTCATTTGATGTGATGACTTTTGCGATGACTGTTATCAATAGTTACATTTTAGATACACTTACGTTTACTTGTGTTTGCACATTCGAAGCTTACTACGTTTTATTTTCTTTTCTATTCCTCTTTCAATAGAGTCGAGTTTATCAAACAAACACCTCGTGAGTATTTCTTAGTGGCAGGTAGTATTTATTTGGCGTGAACCCAATCTGTCGACTAGTGAGAGGGTTCTGTGTTCGCGCACGGATAGTCAATACAACGCCAGCCTGAATGTGAATGCGAAATTTCACAGCTCGTGTTTTATATTTTTATAGAAACCTATGAAAAATTGTATTGATTTTTGCTTTATTGGTGCGCTTTCATAAGGAAGTACCTACTACGTGTCATCATAAATTACTTGGCACTTTTAATTATTTGAAGGGTTAGGTATATAGTTATGTTAGTCAGTTGTGAGACAAAATGTGTTTCAATACACAGTTACTTCGTAAATTTTACTTTTATAGAGGCGGGAGCTGAGCTAGCGCATTTTACGTACAAGCCACAGCTCCATGTACTTAAAATGCGGTTGTGGAGCGCGTCACTTCAGACTGGACAAGCTATACCTAGAATTAATAAGTGTTTAGGTTAATGCAATCAGCACTAAAATAAATAACGAGATGCCTTCGAAATACTATAATCATTTAATGCTTTCAAGACCTTAGGCAAAACCCCATCAAATCTTTACTATTACTTCCTCTCCTATATACCCCAATATCTACACAAGTTCAAAAGTGCCATACAGCAAGGAATGTCCACTTGAAATTCCGAAGTAAGTTGCAAGCACGAAGCACCAGTTTGTTAAGTAAATAAAAGTATCTTAGAATCATTATAACAAAGTTTGTAAGTTAGGAGAAGGGGGTGCAACAAGTCCGTCTAGCCTCCCCCTTTGACCTTAGGCAAGTTGCACACAATCATGTGCTGACGAACTCGAGAAGTGGGGTTCAACACTTACGGGAGACGCTAATTTATTTATGCAAAATTATGAAAAGATATGTCGTATTGAAAATTCAAGTTTGTTAGTGAACTTCATGTTAAATTAGAAGGAATTGGAGGGATGGTGTTGACGAACAGTTTTATGAATAAAATCCTAACTATGATATTTATTGATACGATAAGTGAGTTTGTTGATACGATACGATATTGATACGATAAGTGAGTGAGTAAGCGAAAGTGAGTTTGTTTGTTACGCTTTCACGCTAAAACGGCTGGACGGATTTGGATGTAATTTGGCACATGGGTAGTGTTTGATCTGGAGAAGGACATAGGCTACTTTTAATCCTGTATCGCAGACGAAGTTGAGGGCCACAGCTAGTGTGGTATAATACACAGATATACTGTACACTTGCAGAGTTCAATGATTCGTTTCGATTTGAATTAGGATTTTAGGAATGTTTTCATATTGACTCAGTAACCGTAAAAACACCTATTAAAAAAAAAACTGTTTTATGATAGTTAGAGCCGGGTTTTCAGCCGTGAGAAAACTTTTATCTGTGAAATAGTAATAAAGGTTAGACATCATTATTTTCTTTACAAAAGCTGTCATAATTATTCTTGGGGTAAAAGTTATCTGACGATTGTAAAGTTATCCATCTGTCAATAATAATTATAATCATTTGTGTTGCCTTAGGCACCTTACTTCATGAAAAATGTCTAACGAGCCTCTGTGAGTTAGCTTCGGCCCCTCATATGCCTTCCAAAGGTCCCGGACCTTTGGAAGGCATATGAGGGGCCGAAAATAAATTCAACCCTAGACTACCGAGAAATGTCAAGAGACGAAAAAATTATTATAATAATCATGGTATATTTTTTATAATTCCTAATCAAGTATTGAACGAAAACTCACATCGAAATACAATTTTAACAGAAACCAATCCATTTCCGTGTAAGATTGGCGATACATATTATTTGAATATTCCTCCAGTGAGTATTCAAGTGGCACTTACTCAAGTAACACTCATCTCAAGAGCTCGGTGCGGCCGCGCAGAGCTCTCGACGTCTCTCACACTATTTATTTACAACCGTTATTCTTTTATTTGAATTGCGGCATGACATTATTCTCACTATATTTTCTGCATAGAGCTAGAAATACTGATTTAGACAAGTGTTCAGTTTGATTTATCACTACCTTTTGCCCGCAGCTTCGCCCACGTGGAGGTCGGAAAATATGCCACAGGAAAATCCTACCGGGATAAAAAGTATCCTATGTAGTAACCCAGGTCATGGTCTACCCATGTGCCAAGTTATATAAAAAACAAACAAACTCACTTTCACATTTATAATATTAGTTAGGATGTCAACCGTAATGGGGCGTAATTTATCCATTGCTGTAAAATTTCGTTTCCACGTAAAAACAAAAAAACAAAAAATTGGTACAAAATATTTATTTCATCACTTTATTTTTTCCAACTAAAGGCTGAAAAGGTAGCGTGTTCTTACGAGAATTTCACCTGAATACGTTTGGTGTCATCCATTGCATTTTTCGGACGAAAACCGCCAATCATCAAGCCCCGTAAATTGTTAGGCGATCACTGAATATTCTGTGAATGTAGTTTCAATTCGCCACTCACAAGACTAAACCAAACCAAAGCAATAGCTGACCGAAGCCCGGGTTTTTTACAAAGAGAAGAATTTATTAAAACAAGCCGAGGCTAAACAAAAACGGTAACAAAACAGACCGTAAACGTTTGAATGTTAAATTACTTTTGAAATTGTACCAAACATAGTACAGAGAGAATGTTAATAAATATGAGCGGAGAGCTTTCCGTTAATGAATTATGCAGAGAGGCATTACCTATTCCTGTTTACGGTACATTAGCTTGTAAAAGGTCATCATGTCTGTAGATTTGTTGCGAAATAATGGAACGTTTTTTATCACCGGTTTCTGCAAAACATGAGTAACTCTATTCCTACATTATGTGAGCATTAGACTCTATTCAAGTACCGGCAAAAACCCAAACAAAAATGGTAATTCTACTCCTCTTTAATTGAAATCGGAAACTAAATTGCTGAACGTTAATTAAAGGGCGATTCTCACAAATTGTTTGATTACAGTCGACTGACATGAGTGTCCGAATGAAATTCGAACTGAAATAACATTATTTGTGTAATAGCCTAAGTCAAATGACACACAGAAAACGTGTCCCATCATAGGTATTTGTATGTGGATGTTACATTCGCTATTGTTTCGGTAATGATGAACGCAATTACACGCTAACCTTGAGGCTTCATTTGCACGTAAACATACATTGCACGTCTATAAACATAAACAACAAAACGAATATAAGATATTAATGAAAACATTTTTGTTTTTCAAGTAATGAAAGCTTTTTCATAACATTCAAGCTTCCAAAAATTTAATAACACCGCCGAAGCAATTATAAAATACCTTTTTTTATCGGTGGTTAAATTGAGTTTAAACTTTGATCAGAAATTGTGGTAGGTAGGTATTAATACCGACATTATTTTAAAATCCGAACCATCTCTAAAAGCGTTATGAAAATTTATATTACAAAACGAGAAATACCGCATGATATCTTCATAAATTCCAATCTATTAGAAAGTTCACCATTAAAATGAATAAATCTCAAAATACTTTACGAATTTGTAATTTTTAGATGCGTCAGATTAAAAAAAACACAATTTATTTTTAATATTAGGTCAAGAACATTCTATATTCGAGTGCTTTTAAATTCTTTACTATATACACGTAATTACTTTTAAATAAATGTATAATAATTAAGTTATTTATTTGTGTTAAATGTTCAAAATACAAGAGTTTTGAAAACTGTACCTAGAACTTTAATTAATCATATTTTCTGCTGGTTGCGAGTCGTTTCTTCTAAACAAATATCTTCTATTGATAGCCAATAATTAGCAGAATCGACCATACGGACTTGAATAGTGTTCACATTAAGCGATCAATAGCTCGATGTATCAAGTTAATGTGCCGGCACTACTACTTGCATGCGTGATGTGAGAAACAGTAATTTAGTAAATAAATCCACTTGGATTTTGTCAACTATACAGTATGTATCAAAAATGTGTGGTCATATTTAAGGGTGTGGTAAGACCATCAGAATGAACAACTTTTTCCATTTGCAGCCGTTTTTGGGTCGAATGTTGAAACATTTGAATTTATTTTCACGTGTATAATATATTAAGGTACCTATAACTATTAACTTACATACAATAAAGAAATCTCGATGTTTTCGACACAGGGGCGCATCACTTGCTCAAAAAACGGTGAAGGAAAACATCGTGAGGAAACGCGTGAGAGATATTTCTCAACGGCATGTGAAGCCAAGTCAGAGGCCCATGGGCGGTATAAAATCTCTGTCACCACTAAAAACATAAAAAACAAAAGTAAGTTTCACTGACGTGCGATCTACCTTACAATAATCATAAAATCATTTTTCCAAGTGAATTTACGTATACATTTTTCGAAAAAAAAATTTTGTTGATTTTTATCGAAGTTATCTAATAAATCACTGTGCAGATAATTGAAATTATTTATGACCTTAATGTCATTAAACATACCTAGTATTATATAGGTATACTACCTATACCAGAATACAGGCGAAATTTCGCGTTGTTGCATAACTTTCGAGTTAGTCGAATTAGGGCGGATTCGACCAAACAGGAATAAATTTTACCCGCGGAATAAGATTTACTTCTGAGAGTTTTCGTATGGAGAAACTGTCAAAAATTCAAAATTTATTCGGAAAAGAAAGCTTATTCCGCGGATAAAATGTATACCAATTTCGTCGAATCCACCCAACTCGAGATTTTTAATTCATATTTTTTAAGGCACCTCTTTAGGCCATGAGCTATGCGAATATCATGGTCTAGGTCTTAAGGCATAATGTATAATAGATACTGATCGCTAACCAGATAGACACCAAAACTGGAGCTAAAATGGCGTAACAGGCAAAGTTTGGTAATAAAATTAGCTGTGTTACTAGATGGCGGGATGGCACAACAACGCGACAGGTGGCCACTTGTATTCCCCCTTCATATTGAGTTGTCTGAATCTTACGACTACGTTTATCCTCAAATATTAGGCAGCTTTAAATAATTAAATTAACCTGAAAGCTAATTCAGGCCTTAATATTTAATTAAAATCATTGCCAAATGAAAAGGTAACAAATGTAATACTAAACTAAACAATAGTTTGACAAGATTGGCATAAATGAATAGACAGGCTGCGCCTAATTTAAGCAAACGCTAAAATGTACTTGGAAAAAGTAAACAGTTTATACCATATCATTCAGCTTCAAAAATGTATACATATACAGTTCGGAAAAAAATGTATAAGTACATCGACAAGAATTTAATAGTCAAAGAACAATAAATATTACAAATTGGGCTCTTGATTGTAGCTATATATTGATACAGTGTTATGGAACACAAATAGTAGAAAATCAGATGAATTCTTGTCTATATAGCTATACATCTTTTTGAGTCTGACTGTACCTATTTTAAAATCAAGCTGACGTAAATAGACGTTATTAGTTATTCTGAATTTATTGGGTATAAGTGCAACTGTCCTTTATTGTGTCAATTAATATTACTGCTATAATAATAATATGCAACTAAAGGCAGGTTTTAGCTTGTAAAATACTAGTTTATATATAGGTATAACACCGAATGCAGCTGACATCCGGTTAGACTGGAAGCCGACCCCAACATAGTTTGAATAACGCAGATTGATTAGTGACAAAGAAAATGCAAAAAATATTGATGTTGATGATTTTGTGTTTTATTTTGTTTCATTTAAGTAAACAATATATTTTCATTCAGTAAAATGGTACGCAATAGGGCTAAAAAGAGTTTTTTTTTTCAAAATAAAACAACAGCTTGTTTTTGAGACGTCCTATACCAAAACATAGTACATACCACTTTAAATGCATGTAGATAAACGCCAAAAGTATGAGAACAACGCAGAAGGATTTTTCGACGCAACGTTTAAAGAATTATTTTCATTCCCCGTCAAAGAAAGTATGTTAAACGTTTCAGTAAAAGACTGAAGTTTAACTCAAAATGCTTTGCATAGACGGCTGCGCCGCGGCCTCAGGTACAAAGCGACGATATTAAATGCACTCCATACGCGGCTGTAGTAACTGCACGGTTACGAGAATTTCCAGGAATTCCAAGCGAATTTCCGCGAACACGTTGTCCGGGCTAGTCGTCTAGACAACCATTTATAGTAAGTACGCTACATATGTGCGTGAATCGAGGAGAGTTTGTGAATGATTCGGATACTAAGTGGCCGGCTCCCCAATTGAGTATCACACTATTTTTTTTTGGATTTTGTAGGTAATTCCTAATCTTTTGCTTCATCAATCAATCTCCCTAGCCTTTTTCCAACTATGTTGGGGTCGGTTTCCAATATAACCGGACACAGCTGAATACCAGTATTTTAGATGGAGCGACTGCCTATCTCACCTCCACAACCCAGTAACTGGGTAATACGATACACCTTGGTAAGACTGGTTATCAGACATTCGGACTTCTGACGACCCGTAACGACTGTCAATGATCCATGAATGACAGCCGGGACCAACGGTTTAACGTGGTTGCCGATGCACGGAGTAATCTCTATATGTAATGACGGTCATCCATCCACGAACCAACCCCGGCTAGCATAGCTTAACCTGATGGATCGACTTGTGCGACAGTTATATTTTTGAAAAATTCGTCTGCTCAGCAACGTAAATAACGGAATGAATATTGACGCGCCGTCCACGTGAACGACGTCGCGGGCAGAAGCTAGTTATATATGATTTCTGAAAACCAATTTATAAACCAGGCCAATCCAATGCTTTATGTAAAACTGAAAAGCGGATTGCAATTAGATGATAATACTATTAAATAATAAACTCTGTGCAAATATTAAATATTTCATTAAACCAATTTGCATCGAGTAATGTAGTTAATTAGCAGGCTCGCAAATACACACCCGGACATCTGAATCGAGTCACCCTGCATATTTTTGTTTAAAGGCTTTTTAAATTTAAAAAATATATTTAGTAACTTGTGTTAACTCCATCAAGAGCATTTACGACAGCCGTCATGCGTTGGCATGGAATTAATTGATGCCACTATGACGTGGTAGGTGTTCTCGAAAAAGCCTTTGCATTATAATGCATAAAATTAAATCCTGGCCTACAAACTCAGCATATAGCATCACATGAAACTCTAGGCATTGACGAATGTATTGGTCGCTATTAAGTGGTGGCAACCGGGGTCCCATCATAACCTCAAAGCCAAGTTTTCCTTCGGTGGAAATTCTACCCCAGACTGTACATGACTCACCGCCATAACTCACCTTCTCCTCAATGCAACATTGCTGAAAACGTTCTCCTTCTCTTCGGTCGACTTTCCTACGTCTATCATTGCTATTTAGCATAATCTTAGTTTCATCCTTAAACAGAACCTGGCTTAATTGACGTTGAGTCGATATTTTTCTCTGACTTATCATTATTTTGATGTTTTATGCCTATAAACGTAATAATGCACGGTGGCTCGATTTAGGAGTCCGGGAGTGTTTATATAAAAAACAAATATGATTAATGAAATAATGATTAATGAAGTTCCAATTTCCCGTAATATTTATATTATTTTTACAAGCTTTATTTATCTTTTATCTTACAAACCTAAACGAATATTTACTCAACTCCATTGTTATTTCCTTTCAAATAATTCAGAATCACGTTGTTTTTTTTCCACCAAGTACAGACGCCAGCACATCAAGCTACTAAAATCTGTCAAATTTCATTAATAGATTTTCAACTTTATTGCTAAAGTATTAAGGTTCAAGTTTAATTGGGAAAATCTGACAGTTTCGGGTAGCTTGACCTGCTGGCGTCTGTACATTTTACTATAGATTATGCAGGGTTTAATAAGAAAAGTGTAAATGTTGTAAAGGGATGATGAGTATATTGTTCCAATTACATTTACTTGCAAAAAATCTATTTTGTAAAGTGGTATAATAAAAATATATGTAAAAACAAAGGATGAGAAAAAAGTAATAGGTTATTCTCGGCACAACAACTATTCAGTACAGGGCAGCAAATTATAAGGTAAAAAAGAAAAATTAATTGAAAGCGTGGCTCAGACAGAAAAATCCAGTATTTTGTCCGCGGAAGGAGGGCGGCGACGATGTGTCTGTCAATGACTTGCAATAGGCCGGGAATCGTGAAAAGATTATGAAAAGACGTAAAAATGACCTTACATCAAGCTTCGTATTTCCTGTAGAGCTGCGACATAAGGGTATGGTACCTACACCTACATCTCACCAGTTTTGTTCAATAAATAGTGCCTATACAGGGTGGGTAAAACATCGTGGATCAAACGAAACAGGGCGATAGTTAGTTATTTGCAGTAAAAAATATCTCTGTGGCAGGGCCCTAAATTGATCTCCATAAAAGATATGACTGTTTGAGTATTTTTTAAAGAAAATACCAAAATATGTAATAAACAGCCAATTAGAGGATAATGGTGTTAAAATAAATGGTGTTTAGTTACTTCTAGGAAATGTATTATCACTACAAAAGTTTATGACAGTGGGTACCATGATTTAAGAGTATTGGCACTTTTTTCAATATCTTTTATGTCTCACGAAAAACTATTTGTACTTTAGAACCTTAATGTAACAAAAATACCACGGAGATATTTTTTATAAATAACTCCAACTATCGCCCTGTTTCGTTTGATCCACGATGTTTTACCCACCCTGTATAATAATATTATATAGGCCTTAATTTCTTTATTATATTCCCATTATAATAATAAATAAATAAATAAGCCTTTATTTCTCCCATATCTAGTCATCATAGTACAGTCTTACATAGTGACACAAAATATAAATGTTAGTATTTAGTAGTTTCTTTACGTCTAGTTGTTAGTAGGTATTATTAGTTTGAAGTTTCTAGATCTGGGTTTCAGATGTGGAACCCATCATGGGTGAGGGCCTCCTCTAACATTTCCCAATTAGTTCGGTCTCGTCCACCTATCCTTTTCCTGCTATTTGGTTTATATCGATCCATCGCTTGTTAGGTCTACCAACTTTCCTTTATTTTCTTCTGGTCCTTTCCATTTTGTGGTTTTTAGGGTTCATCTATTGTCTGTTAGACAGGAATAAATCCTCCGGGCTACTGAGAAATGTCTGAAGGGAAAACAGAAAATTACTTAGTCCGATTTGAGCATAAATCGAAGGAACTCATGCTCAGCAGCTGCTCTCGAGATTTTAACCAACAACGCAGTTACACACATGATGCAACATACAGTAACGTATCTTGTACAGTTAGCCATTGATACTAAGCCCACGTAAGCACGGGTGCTATTTTAACGCGACGTTTTTTTACCATACTCTGAATTAACAACTCCCTACGTCTAGCAGAGCGTTGAAAATCTATCAAAGCTCATTCCAGCACGTGTTTGAACCACACAGTTGGATTTTCAACCCGCGGCCCTAAGCTGAGCGTTGAAAATCCAGAGTGTGAAAAAAACGTCGCCGTAAAAACTGCCCGTGCGATGTGAGCTTAATTAACTCAAGCGTAAAACATTGCAATAACACACAGGATATTTTTGCAACAGTAAAATATTCGCTAAATTTTTTATTTCCCAACGAACATAATACCGAGCGAAAACGGACATCAATTAAAACGAATGAAAACCTCAAACGCGCTGCTTTTCAAGCGTGGAGAGACAAATACAGGTTACAAACATTTTAATAGTTTTATTGCTGCACGCTTTCACCTGTACCAATCACTATCCTGTTTCTATCTCACTTTTAGGACTTTTTACTTACATTTCTATAAAAAGGTTTTCACGATCCGCTTTTCCAAATTCAATTCCGCAAATGTGTCTAGCATGTACTCAATATTTTTATTCACTCATGGCAGCTTTGGAACAGCTAAAATCTGATGCATTGGTGTCAATTAATTGAAATAATTTGCTCGTAGTAATATGAACTTATGGTTCAGATTATAATTAATTTATATATCACAGTGCAATTTCTATTTGATTATTCATATTCGGATCAGAGCATTGTTGCCAATGTTTCACACCTAGCAAATGCGGTTTCTGATATTACAAATTAATTAATATTACTTTCGTTACAGGATTGGATCTCTCACCACTAACCATAGTTCAATCGATAGTAGTGGCTGCTACGCGGTTACGCCGTAGCCGTCAATGAGGCTACGGCGTAACCGCGTAGGAGCCACTGCAATCGAAATGCAAATTAATACCGTGCAAATTACTACTATTATGGCGCGTAGCAACATATTACTTGTAGTATTTAAGTGGTGACAGTTCCTTGGAATAAAAATGTGGGTTGGCAATATAATAATGCGATGTAATTTCCTTTGAAATTAGATAAATATATTTTTCCTCTTTCTGAATATTGGGAGTGTCAAGAGAGGCTAGAAACTAGAATAAATGCTGTGGAAATTTGTTCCTTGCGATACATACCTCGTGTAACTATGAATGATAGGCTGCGGAATCATATGATAAAGCAACGGTGCGGTTTATAAGTATTAGTACTGTATTTAACACTATTTACGAACATTTTCAACAAAACAATTTAAAACAAAGAATGTACAATAACACTTTAGGGGTGCTACACACTTATTCGGGT
The DNA here is from genome assembly GCA_914767815.1 of Eupsilia transversa. Lineage (NCBI taxonomy): Eukaryota > Metazoa > Arthropoda > Insecta > Lepidoptera > Noctuidae > Eupsilia > Eupsilia transversa. Next base: position 16,448,894 of record OU611871.1, read on the forward strand.
CGGCATGATATGGCAATTCGGCAAAAACCTGCACAGTTTACCTTGAATTGTACCGAGCCGACCCGAATATGAATGAGGGTAGATGCCGAACAAAGTTTACCGACCGGCACGAACCGAATGAAAGCCGAATATGTGTATTAATTGCTTCGGGTTAATCACATCACCACAAACATAAACCCTGCCATGCGCACGACTGTTTTAAACGAAAATTCTCAAAATAATTATATTGAATCGTGCAATGTTTGAGGTTCGGAGAACGCTTTACAGGAAGGTTCAGGTTACACTGGTCAATATGTATAGTCGGGGCAATGACTTGTTTATCTATACTTATAATAAATCTGTAGAAGTGAAAATTCTGTACATTGAAGATAACAAAAAAATAAATGGCAGGGGGTGTTACTAGACCGACACCGAACCCAAAAGTTTGATTAAATTTTTTTTTGTCTGTCTGTCTGTTTGTTCAGGCATCACGCAAAAACTACCAGTTCGATTACGATGAAACTTGGTATAATTATTCTTTAATATCCTGGGCACCACACTGGGTACTTTTTATCCCGGAAAAGTACCCTATCCTACGGTTGTGTCAAAGTTTGTATGGAAGAATTTTAACGCGCTGTCCGATTAACTCGAAACTCAATATTTATACTTAAACCCAAAAATTAAGAATAACGTGTATCAGGATTTTTCGAAATTCAACCCCTAAGGGGGTAAAATAAGGGATGAAAGTTTTATGAAAAATCTTATTCCTTGAGGTAATAAACATGAAACTTCGCACGAATAGTTATCTAAATAAATTATAAAGTTTGTAGTTTTTTGTTTTTCTAAATTACCCCCTAAAAGGTTGGGGGGTGTCAATGTTTGTATGGAATTTTTTTAACGCGCTGTCCGATTAACTCGAAACTCAATATTTATACTTAAAAACCCATGGGGATGTATGGGGTAATTTCCGACACTCACGCGGGCGAAGCCGCGGGCAGCAGCTAGTCAACAATAAAATTAAAAACTACGAAACTTTATATAACTTATTTTTTTTATTAATTGTACTACCTAACTTAAATTATACATATATTCAAATAACCTGGAGAGAAAAATACCTGTATGTAAGTACATAATCTGCTTTGAAAGCCAACCTGCTTAATGCATCGTAACTCAATAACACTTGTCGAGGGTGCTCCGCATGTAATCCGGCTGGGATCACCTCTGCGCTCTGAAATATTTGCTGCATTTTGTTTTCACGCACTTGTTGTGAACGTGGGTCATTGAAAATATATTTTCGAGTTCCATTGAAATGCGAGGCGACTGACAATATTGAATTACACAAAAGGTTTTTGGTAGTATTTGGCAGAGGAGCATTTTTGGCGCACTTATATGTGTTTATTTCACAAAGGGAGTTCGGGTTACTGCATTGTGGTTGGTTTTAATGGCTCACATCATGGTTTCGCACTCTTTTGTGATATTATGATGACAATGTACAGATTATAAAAGTAAAACATAATAAGTTTTAATCATTTAAATAAACATGACGGATTGTGTTGGGAATTGAACCCAACACAACAACTTGCACGTGGTTTGCCCACGCAGGCATCATGATCAGCGCGTCATCGGTATAGCTAGCGCGACAGCGACACGACGCGGCCCGATGACCACTCGCTTCAATGAGATATTCCTCTCTTAAACGTATCATTAATTGTTTCTCCGGAAAGTTATATATATTTGTAAAGATAAGACCGCATTAAACTATTGCCTAAAATACAGCCCACTCTTTCATTGCTCCCAACGCTAACAGACTATTTTCTTAATTTGATAAGTTATGGAGCAGTAGATTCGATCGACGCGATCTGCATGTACAACAATATGAAATGTCTAAGAGGGGATTCGACCAAACAGGAATAAATCTTATCCGCGGAATAAGCCTTCTCTTCCGAATAAATTTTGAATTTTTGACAGTTTCTCCATACGAAAACTGTCAGAGTAAATCTTATTCCGCGGATAAAAGTTATTCATGTTTGGTCGAATCCGCCCCAAAATGTCAACTTTTTATGGTGTACATAATAAAGAGTATTCTATCTATATATCTATGAATTAGTACTTATGTAAATACCAATTCATACTTACAATATAACAAAAATAACACTATTTCCTCCAAGAAGAAAATGTCATAGCCATCAATTTTATTCTGCAGAGTTTTTTAGAATTTAAGGTAAAATATAAACGAAGTCGGTTACAGGCTTGTTTCCCAAGAATTGAGTTAGAAGCAGGTAATGCCGTGATTGTTCATGTTCCTGTTACCTATTGTTGTGGTTTGAAGTTTATTCCGAACAGGAAATGACGTTAAAGATAACGTTATTGCGGGTGACGGCAGCTGACGTGGAATGAATTTTTAGGAAAATATTCGGTTAACAATATAATATTCCGGCATTTTCCCTCATATAGCGAAGGTTTTTGTAAAAGAGAATGTACTCTGTAATAATTGAAAGATAAAATCGCTGATTAAATTACAGCGTTATTTTTATTTACCTACATCACGACTGTATTTTTTTTTTGTTTTTTTGATAGCCTCCACTGGCCATGTAGTACACCCACATATCACTCAAAGTCAAACTCAAAGCATTTATTTCAAATAAACCAATTCCATTAAGGTTGAAATTATACACTAGTTATTCACATGTAATAGAAGCGAGTCTATTGCAATTAACCGAACAGCAATCCAGACTCCGGGCTGCTTCTGAGAAATTCCTACACAAGAAACCCAATAATACTTTGCCCGACTTAGGAATCAAACCTTGAACCTCACGCTCAGTAGTCGCGCTTGTGACCACTATCATAAACCAACGAGGCAGTCTATTATAAGTTTATTTTTCCAATTAGAGCAAAATTAAATATGTGCGTAATTTCGTATAAATGCTTTCTAAAATGTATTTGACCTTGACGTGAATTTCCTTACAGTATATCTCGAAGTAACCCGGAGTAAGCAATGCGTCATTATGCGATAAATCCGTCCACAAACTCCGCTCACAAACAATTCAACGACAACACTTGTAAGGAATTCTTCTGGTTTTATAAAGTGGGCGGATTGCGTGCTTCTGTCATTTTAATCTGCGAATGAATGGGAAAGAACCGCATTTCAGCCAGGATTAGATTAAAATCCTTATTTAATTTTCCTAAGGCATTGTACAAAACAAGTTTCAATTAGTTTTGGAATCTATTGATTTAAAATAGGTATTACCACAAATATTGTGCTTTCACCATCCATTAATGGGTTTAGTTGTCCAGTAGAGAGCAGTGGTGGCCCAGTGGTCACGGCTCCGACTTACGAGTTGTAGGTCGTGGGTTCGAACCCAGGCAGGCGCTTAACTTTGTGTAAATTATTTCATTACCAATGTTCTCAAAACGGTGAGGGAAAACGTCGTGAGGAAACCGGCATGTGAAATCTAACACCCCGCAATGGGCCCGCGTGGATCTACCCCACGGGCCCATTGCGGGGTGGTAGACAGCCGTGGCCGTGTCCCAGTTGTGGGAACATAATATGCCCAGCAGCCATATGCCAAGTAGATGAAAATGACCCTGAATCTCTGCGACACATAACGAACATATTTCTCAAATCAAATCGTTTAAGACGACACGGTTTGCTCAGTCCCAGACCCGAACATCACTTTTCGGCTCCGGCTGTTGACATCACTAATACCGGGACTATAGACAAAGCTCAGATCGCACGTGAAACTGAACCCAACACTAGCGTTGTTTGCGAATTAATTAGAACTAATATTGTCCTTGCATGGACGTGGGAATGTTAGATATTCCTGAGAACTAACGTGGGAACCACATCAAACAAACTTGTTGATGATTCAACTAATTTATAAACATGAAATTAAGTTTAAATTCTACAGTTTGCTGAACGTTATTTGCTTCGCCTTTCGCACGGGTACGATTAAGTTTTAAACGTGCTGCATAATATTCAAGGATAAAATGTTTGCTTCATTTTAATGTTTTGTTTAAGTTTAATATTTAACTTTTACACACTTAATTAAACAATTTTATCTCTCTCTACCAACGAACAAATCTTGCTATCAGTTCAACTTTTTTTGTTCTAACGTATTTTTTATCCTTTATTACTACTAGCTTTGTTTTTTCAGCCTCCCCCGCGTAGAGGTCGAAACAAAACCTGTAAGAAACTTCTCCATGAAAAAATACATACCCATAGGTGCCAAACTTCAGGGTGATCGGTTAACCGGTGTCGAACTATAATCTCAAAGAGATATCTACAGAATCCGACATCCATTTTTATACTAGCGGAACTGACAGACGTTGTTCTGCCCGAACAGCTCTACATACCTCTGATTGTGAATCTAAATCATCCACCCACTCAAACACACACAAAAAAATCAACAAAAACGGGCCAGCCGGTAGGAGTTTAGGAGGAGTTCACACACGTACAGAAGAATTATGTATATAAAGATTATGTAATGTCAGCCTTTGTCAAAATAATGCCCTTCAAAGTCAGAAGCTAAGACAGAAGAAAAGAGACTGTCATTATATCCAGACATTAATCGAAAGAGCTGAGACAAACTCAAACGGCGGCGTTTAATAAGCATTCGTAGATGTACGACAAGACGGAAACAGTTGGCCCTAATAATGAGATGTTAGATATAAATAAAATGTATATTTATTTCTCCTGATGATAGTTTTATATGTTACCTAGCTGCCGTCCGCGACTTCGTCCGCGTGGACCCCAATTCTTTTCTAAAATAATAGGCCTTAGTCACTCCCTGTAACATCAGCTATCTGCCAGTGAAAGTCCCGTCAAAATCGGTCTAGAAGTTTCGGAGATTAGCCGGAACAAACCAACGACCAAGCTGCGTCAATCAAAAGGATTTCAGCGGCTTTGTCAAATTAGTTGTTTTATTAACGTGAAAGCAAAATTAACTTTTATGAAGATGGATATGCAGGAAAGTTGAGACGAGCTAAAAGCATATTAATAATACGAAAAGCACGACCTATTAAAACTGCATTAAACCTGTTATGACAATATTTCAAACTTCCTGCGTTACTGACATGGCCCCGATACGTCGCTAATTACCTTACCAACCTACGTACACGAAAAGAGCAGACATTTACTTAAAATTGTTTACATCGTGGAGGTCAGGTTCGATGAGGCGCTAATATATTGGCCTTATTCACTTACGTCACCGTAAACGTATTACTGTCGTGCAGCAGACTGATCGACGACGACGCGCGACGTCCCGGCAACAGCTTTAATCGAATTCCGTTCGTTTCAATGTTTTTATTTTTAAAGCGCTACAGCGAAGGCAGGGTGGAATATTTTTTAATTACTGCCGTATCTACCGCTTGCATCTTGCAATAACATTAAAATTAGTGTTAGTACCGGGCTTTTTCGTAGATACGTGTATGCAATATTTGTGGAAGTCTACGTTTTCGTAATTATGTTTTGCTTTTGCTTTTTAATACTGAAAATGGTCATTTTGTTTTTCTAAAAATAAGTATTTAAACCTTACCTAGCTTACCCTACCTTAGTACCTTTTTTTCCAGCATTTTTTGGAAATTACCATAAATAAGATATTTTTTGTTTAAAAGGTTATCTGAAAAAGCCCAAGTCTTCACTTGGAGTATAGATTTTTATGGAATCAACAATTGCAAAATTTGTCCGGAATATTGGAAAAGCCGGGAAAGATGGAAAGTCCTTTTTTCTATGGGATTTTTACATGAATTATTGAAATTTGTATAGGAAAACGTCTGTCAGGTCAGCTGGTAGAAGAATAGATAGAATAGAGTCTTAAATTTAATTTAATTTTATGTGCGAAACGAGTATTTTCAATTCTAAAACGCACGAATTTACGTGACGTTGATACCGCGATTAGAGTCGAACCTCGACCTTCACACCTATCTGTTTGTTTTGCTGTGATTTATTCAGTGAGCTGTCTAATTGGGCACCGAATAATTAGTAGCCCCACGGTAAATGCAGCCACCGGTACTAGTTCGTACGAACCGACGACGACACGCATCGCTTGCCGTTCCGGGATGAGACCCTGCCACGGCTAATTGTTAACTGTCTGATGAATATTAAAACACTAAGGGCCGATTTTTCAACCGTCAGATAACTTTTATCTGGGGAATATGTTTGACGTTTTGACAGCTTTTGTATAGAAAATATGTCAAACCGCCATATTTATTCCTCAGATATAAGTTATGTAACGATTGAAAAATCGGCCCTTAGTGATTTTTCAATTGTAGATGTCTAATATCTGAGGAATAAATATGGCGGTTTGACATATTTTCTATACAAAAGCTGTTGAAACGTCAAAAATATTCCCCAGATAAAAGTTATCTGACGGTTGAAAAATCGGCCCTTAGAATTTGGAATATTGGTGGATATCGTATGAAGTAGGTAATAATCTTGATACAAGTTTACACAAAAAAAAGTAGATTTTCGGAGATGACTTAAATCAACAATACGAAAAAATTACTCTGTTTTGTGACTATAATTTCCACACGCACACGCGAAACGTGCTTCAAATCTTTAATAATTATAGGTACATCTAGTTGCGCCCCGCGGTTTCTCCTGCATAAATCTCGATCCCGTGGTAATATCGGGATAAAAAGTATCCTTTATCCTAATCCAGGCCAATCATGTGCTAAATTTCATCCATATCTGTTCACCCGTTTTAGCGTGAAAGCGTAACAAACAAACACAGAAACTCACTTTCGTATTTATAATATTAATTAGAATAGATTATTAAAAACAACATAATTATTTATAAAGCAATATGCTAACAACCAGTATTTAAAATAAAATTACTTGAGCATATTCCATTCACATTTATGTTGAACCAGCAAAACGTTTTACCGTAATTGGAAATGATATCAAAAGGAAATGCTCAATGTTAGTCATAGAGATGCTCGGCTTACTTCGAAGCGATGAACTGTATCAAAGGATACAGACGTGTAAATAAGTATTCATATAGTACACGGCGAACGCAAAGTAAATTAAGAATATGAGGTCATTGAAATCGTCGAAAAATCGTGGAAAATCACATTGATTCGAAAATTACCGTACCTTGCCGAATTTGAATTGGAATTGCTACACTAAAACTGTTTGACTAAGTCTATTGTGTGTTTGTGAATCGTTTTTTTTTTAAATAGTTACCTACTTACAATTGACATGAATTTTTATTACGTCGCTTATACAAATATTGATAACACTCTCGTTGAGAAAGAGTAAATTATTTATGTGTATGCAAGCCTGAAAGCATTTAGGTTCAATTTTAACTTGAACCTCAATGCCTGAAAGTCGTTAAATCAACGTCACATGTCAAAAACATGGCACGCAAAGTGTGATTGGTATACATATAACCACCACGAAAAGCCCGCGGAAAATTGTGGAACATTTTTTTGTATTTATGCAATACGATGCAATGACACAGACACTAGCGCCGCGTTAAATGGACTTCAGTGATGAATTTTTCGCAACTGGTCGAGTCGTGCGTCCGTCATGGACAAAATAAATCCGAAAACACCCTCTAGTTAGATAATGGATTTACGCTGTACACTTTGAATGCAGAACATGGAACTAGCAGCAGTGTCAGGCACACTTTACCGCTGAATTCTTTAACTGTCGTAAAACATATTTTGATTGATATTAAATGTATAATTATGAAGCAAATGATATGTATATATACAAAATACTGGACTGAATATCAAGCCATTACGATTTGTTTTCTTTTACAACTCATTATAACCTTCCTTGTACGCGCAAACCAACAAAATATTCATTCAGCATAAAGTTTCATTCAAACTGAACTGCTAACGAAGGCATAACATTCGTTACCGTAATGATGTGGCTTGTTACGCGTTGTCAGATGAACACATGTGAGCGCCCCTGGCAACTGTCAGGGGCTCGCTAGCAATTTCACCATCAAAACTGATCAGTAGTTTGAAAACAATCCCAATTAGTTGATTAAAATAGCGGATCGTTGCAATAGCCCGCGGCCAAATACTATAAATTAAATTCTAAATCTTCTGTTATTCTAAATGTTATAGACGGGGATTTATAAAATTAAATAACAATCATAAACCAGGCGAATGTCGACTACGTGTTCTCTCAACGTCAGAATAAATTCAAATCAGCAATTTTAATTAAAATTAAGGCGAACATATCAGCGAAAGATGAATTTTGGAATAGTTTCTGTTAAACACAGTACGTAGCTGTTTGTTATAAAGAGTAATAAAGTTTCGGGCATCAATCATTTCGAGATTCAAGTGCTAACTACTCGGTATCACTCTGCCGCAGCCGCCTTCATTCAAAACTGACATGACAGATTCACAGTTGTGCAACACACGAATGCAATCAATGTCGACCCCGCCGCTTATATTGGATGGACACTACATAAAGCCTAGCCACCCCATTGCCAACCCTTTTTAACTTTTTTGTCCAGTTTTAATTTTGCTGAGAGGATAAATATTCGAGCTACGTTCCTGAATTCATCAGACTCAATCACTGAAAGGTGGATTATCCATCCGTGTATTAACTTTTTGGATAAAAGGAGACGTTTGTTGAGAAATTTTAATTAAAACTTTTTTAATGCCGTCTCCTCTAGATTACATAATCCCTTATATCTTTTACAAACATCGTAGTAATATGTAAGCATCACTATGCTTGCCTTGCTATGCTTTCTTTTTTACTCATTAAATAGTCAATCAACAGTTGTTAAGTCTGTCAGTCTACGTTGGACCACGAAATCAATCAATCTGCCTAGCCTTTTCCTAACTATGTTGGGGTCGGCTTCCCAGTCTAAGGTCTAACCGAATGCAGCTGAATAGCAGTACCTACTTTACATGGAGCGACTGCCTATCTGACCTCCACAACCCAGTAACTAGGTAAGACCGGTTGTCAGACTTTCGAGCTTCTGACAACCCGTAACGACTGTCAAAGATCCACGAATGACAGCCGGGACCAACGGTTTAACGTGCTTTCAATGGTTCCACATCCATGGAGCAACCCTGGCAAGCGTAGCTTAACCTGATGGAGAGACCTATGCGGCTGTTATTACTTAGCCACGAGCTGCGAATTGGATCACGAAATGTGAATCAAAAATGTATGTGGCGCCGCGCCTTGGTGCCCCAATATTAGCCGGCGCGTCACTCAGGAGCGCTTGCAACACTTACATATTTATTAGGTTAGCTTTCGAACCAATCACTGTGATTATATTGTAACTACAGTGCCACAAATGACATTGTAAGAATTAGATTTAGCCGAATCAGAATTGTAACTTCCCTACCTTTATCGCCGTAATCAGCACCCATTCATCATAATCTGAATAATTTTGAAGGATACTGCTAATCCATTGCTTCATATGTTCGAAAAATTTGTCAACATCGTAAATAACGCAATGAATGTTGTTTAACTGTCAAATTAAAACAGATTGTGATTGATCGTGAGTTACGCAATTCAGGTGCAGGTCATATGTTTGCGACAGTAAAAAGAAACAATTTTTTAAGAATTATTTCTTAAACGCAGTTTTTGTATCTTGATATTTCCAACAATTGGCAAAGATTCTATTCAACAACTCATTAATTAAAGCTTCAGGAAAATCCAGTTTGTTTCCCGTAAAAAACTCATAAAATATACCTATTCCTACTAAAATCAAATATCAACATGTATCCTGACGATGTTAGAAAATATCAGTATCAAATAGAATAATTACGCCGATATTCTCGTTAGGTGCGGAATAATCTGAGTCAGGTAGCAAAGCTCAAGTAGTAACAATACTAATTAATACGGAATGTATTTCGATCTATTTGAAACTAATGGACAGCATCCTAATGGGTAACACTCTTACTATCACAATTAGTCTGCTTTACAACGTAACTACCGAAATAATGAATATTGTTGAACTGTCAAAATGAAAGCCATTGCTGTATACTGTAAGTGTGTTACGCGATTACTCCGTGGGAGTAATATAATACGAGAACTCCCCATCGTAATGAAGTCGAAATAAACGTAATCCTATCTGAATACTATCAAAGTGTTTATAAAATCAAGCTACAAACTCGACTAAGTGGCGCCATTTACGAATGATTGACGTTATACATTCAACTGTTTGTCATAGTGTTGCTGTTGCGTTTAGTTCATTGAGTATTGTAAAGACCTCAGAAAAACAAGGTAAAAGAGTTATAAAATATTTATTTAAAAATACACATAATAAATAGTATAAATAAGAAAATGTTAGGTACCTAGCTAGCTGTTTAGCTGTCGGTATCCACGAGAAAAGACAACAAATGCAATATGCGGCGCTAGGCGCGCCTCCCGCGCGTTGCTATCAACTTCAAGGCGGTTCCCGAGCGCCGTCTATTGCCTTACAGTATGAATACTATTGTTCTCTATAAATGGAAATTGTGCAATCATTGCATTATCAACTGAGTACAATCCACAAAGTGAGACACATACGTTCCTACATTTGACTTTGACAAATGCCATCGCTTATTAAATTAAGCGATTTCTGACGAATGTTATTAAAACCACTGACATTTGCCGCATACGCTTGTAATCTTATTTCTATGCTTGTAACTAATCACTAAAACAGTGCTCATTTACTCTGCAATAAACGAAGAACTTTTGGTACGTTGTCTCTTCAAAATAGACGTCACTCTAATTGCACCTCAGCGGGCAACGACGCGCGCTTTTGTGCAACGTTGCCAAACATTCAATAGGTTTTCTTTTAAATAAAAATAAAGTAGTAGATCATATTAATTGAACTTCAAACTTTTTATCCTACAACATAATAATATAAGTGTGGTTCGATTTCGGACAAAGTGTTATTGAGTTTTCCATCTGGAATTTCATAATAGCAGCCCGGAGTCTGGATTTGTGCCTGATTGATGGCAATAGACTCACCCCCTATTACATGGGTGTATATGTCTACTTTAGGGAAATGCAGGCGTGATGTTATGTTATGATATATAAGTGCTCTGTGCCACTAATCACTGACATTTATGTGTCCATGTGCACAACATCTAGTGGAATCAAGAACGCATCAATGTACCTAATATTAGTCAATTCTCGCTTCAATTAGGCTACGTTCGCACTGATCTATTTATTTGCGCCAACACTGTGCATTCGTAAAACTGTTCATTCATTCGTAAAAGTAACACCCAGACTTCCAGTTTCATGCCCAATGACAATATTAGCCGCCAATCTGCTAGCGAAGACTTCTCGTCTGGGTGTTGAGAAGAGTTTGGTCTTGTCACATTTATGATTGAAGACATAAATATAATTAAATCGCTTCAAAGGGATTTGTGCATTTTTAAGTCAGACATTGGGCAAACATGCAATTCAATATTGTATTCAGTAGCTTGAGGCGATGTCAACGTTGTGCAGAGGTAGTAATTAAATAAAGTTCAATACCACAAAGGTGAACTGAGCAGGCAAGCCTCCGGCACACTTTAATCCGGTTGCCCACGTACCTATATTATGCACTGCTTTTGAGTAAATTACAACGGTGTCCATCGTAAGCTCTTGTGTCGACTGTAATATTAATTACAGTTCGCCCAATTCGTTTGAAATTCCACTGTTCAATGTTTTACACATAAAACGGAATATTAAGGTATCACGTTTTGTGTTTTTGTCAGTTTAAAATACATACAATTTTCATTTTTGTGTTTTTGTCAGTAAAACATACAGTTTTTGTTAGATGTTGGAAATGGCTGAATCAATAGACTTCCTGTACCTCAGCGAACAGGCCAGTTATCTGATTTATTGAGACCATGGCCTCTGAGTTTATTTCAACATTTGTTCTCAGGGATCAGCCAGCTAGGAAATGCCGGCGCCAGCGCCATCTTGTTTTAAAATATTGACCAAGAAACTGACGTGTAAGCGACATTGGCACGGGTACTTATATACCTGCCTTCACATTACGCAAATATCTTTAAAAGTAGTTTTATTGTCCACATTTTCGTAGAATGGAACGTCATAATCTCACATTCTCCTTATCAAACAAAAAACATGAAAATACCTTTTAATTATTTGATTAGTTCACGAAAGTTCTAGGACAATAATAAAACCGTAATAATTTATTAATTAATATTTGAATGTTACGAGCTAGTGAGAAATGTCAATCCATGCATGCTAAGGGCAGTTGTTTAGCCATGCCCTTTAAAAGCTTCTTCATTATGTCCATATCATTTTACTCTCTATATCTTTACGTTGATTCATGTTTTAATTTTTACTGCTTACCAAAGTCCTTTTTTGATTGCACATAGTAGTAGGTACTGTCTGTATTATTAGTGATTTTCTTACCTGAAAAAGAAGAAAAATATTTATAAATATTTTAAAAATAATATATATAGATTTTTATTATTATTCCACGTCGGTGATAAGGCAAGACTTTCTTGTACGCGCCACTTTGTATTCGTCGAAGACCGCGCCAGGATTTACCTGTAACCCCTGTAGGCCAATATGGCTTCCAACGACTTCCTGCAGGCTTATGCCGCAAATTATGTATTACAGTGCCTTTTCCAAAGTATAATTTTTGCGATGTATATTTTGAGTAGTAATGAAAAATATAACATTTGCACAAGATATAAAAATTCGCCACTGCTCTATTCTGCACAGATCCAACGGAGTAACAAATACCAAATAAATGGACAGTGTTGTAACGTTTATTGAAAGTTTTTGTTTTTGCTTAAATTGAACTGTTATTCAATCTAAACGGTTTAAAATACAAAAAGCTATATAGCCACCTGCAAAATGGACCCAAAAGTTCATTGTCTTAAAAATTGTTACAATAAAAAACTCGTTTCACTGTGTCGAATCCCATTGGAGCATCACCGAAGTGAATTCTACACACATTTGCACATTTTTATGCTATCGTTAGTTGGACAGTAATTTAATATATTTTTGTGCGAGTCTCATCCCGCGCAGGCTGTGGAGGCAAGCCCGCGCATATTTTAATAAGTAACTTCGCCATACAATATCCGATGCTAACTCCGGTTTCATTTTAATCGGTCCATGTGCTTCTTTCACTTGTCCACTTGTTTTGTTATTTTGTTGCCTGGCTTTTCCGAATCTTGCCAACCGAAACAAGCAGGCATGATTCGGCAAAACCAGGCAGCAAAATGGAATAAATATTGTGTCGAGTCATGTCGACCCGAACTAGTATACGCCTTAGAATTTATATTCATTAATAGATGGAATTTTCAAGAATACAATTGTATAATTGCCACGACCAGTTATTGAAAACTAAGTCCTAAATAGTTTGTCATAACATAAATGTGATGTTTTATTTTTTTCGTCAAAGTCGCGGGAAACATCTCGATGCACGGAACCGGGAAGTGTGGCAGAAAAAAGGGAAAGCCTATACCCAGCAGTGGGTGATTCCGGGCTGAAATAATGAACATGATGATTATTATTTAAACTTAGGTATCTATGGTTAATAACAATAATAACCTATTGTTTGAGCCTCGAAGCGTTGAGATAGGTAGACGATAATACCATTCTAAGTCTACCATTTTACAAATTTTGGTTTAATATCTTGTCTTTCTTGACACGTACAATAAAGAAAGTTTAAACAAATGACAATAGATGTCGCTGGTTATAGATAGACTTTGCGTCCGGACCGGACGTGCTGTTTTATACCGACACTAAATGTATGCAAGTTCCGCCCACATTTTCTCCCTCTTGCTGGCTACGCACCTCCAAGACACACGTGTAACATTCATGCTCTACCTATATGAAAAATATATTAATTAATATCTTCAACCATGGCCTTTCATTTGACACTCCAGTAGTAATCACGACGCATCGAGGATACGGTAATTTCCATTCAATAGGTGTTGGATACAGTTAATTATTGAACTGAAGGCCAATTCCTTTACTTAAAAAACGTTCACGTTCTAGTCAAAGTCAAGCTTGTCAAAAATGTTGGTAAATTGATTGTATTTTTGACAGATTGCGCATGAGATGCGAATGTTCTTAAAAATACGGGAATTGCCCCTCTGTTTACGTCATACGATTAATTGATCAACTTCGCCGAAACAAAAGTATAGAAATAGGCCATAGAAACACCTACACTAAAATACGAAATTGCTGGAAAAAACACGAAGTAACGATTATTCTTACCTTCGTGAAAACGTTATACTTCTTACAATCATTAGCTTTCGTCGGTTACTCGGAAAAATTGCTACTTTTATAAAAATATACGTTGGTAATAAGTCTGCACTAGGGTTAAATTGCACACTTGTTTTGTAAGGGATTTCATTGTCGAGTAAGCTTCATTGTAGGGTTAAATCCGTTTGTATTGAAATAACTGCTTTGATTCTTACATTTCAAGGACGTGAATGGTGATTCTACGTAAACTGCTTATAAGTTTTAGCGTCATCGATCAAAATACTGCTGCCGATATTATTATATTATACACTTGAAGCAATTTTCCGAAACCTTACAACAAAGCTTCATTTTTCATCTATAATAAGTCTCAGAAAAATTGCAGCACATTTTAAAGTGTTGAATTAATTATGAAAAGAAAGGAAAAGCAAAATGAGCACCGTCTCAAAAAATACAGAACGAACAAGAATTTATTATTATACCCATCAGTGAATGGTAAATGTACCTATACAATGAAAAGCGGTTATTTTCTGAGAGACAGACTCCCTAGTTAAAACTTTAACTTTAGTTAGTGGAAATGTCGGCAAGCTAAAATAAAAACGAAGTTTCCTCTAATTTTTTTAACTCAACCGCACGCATCGCTGGCCGTGTTAAAAGAAAAAGGTACCAAGACCAAGTGTCCCTTGTGGGTGGTCGGTGGGTGGTCGGTGTGTCCCGCGCTTAAAACTTTCATTCGGTATAATATTTTCCTGGCCGACAGAAAAATGCAGAGAAAATGAATTTAACGATGAAATGACAATAGGATGAGAAGCCAACAAAGGGATCTAGCCAACTGGATGGAATGCAATTATGATATTATGTTTTAATGTGGGTATTAACGTGATTGCTTTTGACTTGGTTTTGCAGAATGCGATTGTGCGGAGAGTTCTGCAAATCGAAAAAGAAGAATATGAATCATTTATTTGAAGAAAATATAAGTGCTACCAGTTGTAAAAGTAGGTGGTTTAATGTACAGTCACGAGCAAAAATATGTCAACACTAAGTAAAATTGCCTGTATAGGGCATGCAATTTAATTTAACATTAATACCATACCTAATACGTTCTTGTTTTAATCAAATATACAGAATACCTACATACTAATAGATTTTTAAAATTTTAAGTTAAAGTAAATAGAAGCGGTATGTAAAGTTCAAGCTCGACTTTGATAATACTGACAATGTAATTGGACCTGTGCAGTTTTGCCAACATACACTTCATCGTCACATTATCTTCGTCGAATTCGACAAGAACTCTTTTTTATTGCACTGTTATAAGGTTCACAATATAGTGTATTGAACGAAAGTATCTACACCACAGAATATAATATTAATTACCCTCATGTATAAAAAAGATACACTCATTCAATGCATTTAAAACTCAATTAGCTGAATATTTAATCACAAATTACACCCTTGCTAAGAGCTGATAGCATATATTGGATGGGTGTATAATAAATAAATTGCAACCGTAAAGTCTGTGACGAACTATATTTATAATTTGTAAGTGACTTTGTGTCTTTTTTGAGAATAAATATCTTAAACCTAAACCTATATACTTGTCAAAGTAGTACGATTTCTTTTTTTTAACCAAAGAGCATGCCTTTTAATGCTTATTCTATGGCCTCTATGCATAATAAGATTTTAAATTCAATAATAATTTGTTTTATAAATACAAAAACATTCTATTTTTAATTTTTCATATTAAACTGTTGATATCTTTGCCTCTCCTTTAACTTGCGAAGACAGTTAATGCGAAAAAAGTTACCACCACCTTTACAACTATTTTACCATGGAATCGACTTCAAGAATACTTGAAGTAATGAAGAAGAGTAATTTTTTTATTTGATTTCAAGTCACCGGTAATACTTACCGAAGCTCGAAATGCAAATTGCCATCAAAATCAAAGCAAAAATATATAGCGACCTTCGAAAATCATTGGAAAGTTTGTTGAAAATGCGTATACATTGACCAATGAAAGAGTTGCCTACTCTGTGGAGGCGAGTGCGATGTACAGTAAGATTGTGTTTATTCCTGGTCACGGTATAAAAATGAATATCGGACATTTTCTTAAAATTTGATATATTTTTGTGTAATTTTCAAATATATATTGTTTTGGACTTAGGTTGTAAATGGCTCAAAAAGCCCTTTTCTATAAAATAAAGATGTAACTCAAGGCAGGTTTGATTGCTGCCCGAGCCGAACACTTGCATCAAAATGTACTATTATGGTTTAGAGGTATGAGGAACAAGGTGTAAAGTTCACTCATCCTCTATAGAAAAGGGAGGATGGAAGACCAGAAGAAGGACCAACGATTGATGTTGGGCAGCTGCCCAACGATTGATGTCGGATAATCTTATATATCTTGATTGCACGATATACTCTAATTGCGCGATGCAGGATTTGTGTGACGTCAGGTCTTTGATGCGTAGTACGCATGTGGCGTTGTAGATGCCGCCATAATCTACCTACCTACGTACTTGTGACGTGTTAGTTAGGTAATCATGTAGGTACGACTCTCCCCCTGAATAAATAAAACATAATCAACAGGTTGCTTGTAAAATGTTGCTTACGTCTTCTGACGTCACTATATCACACGGCATTTACTGCATTATATTACACAGAAAAAGAAGATATACCGAATAGGGGCTATCGTTTTTATGCTCACTAGTTGGCGCCACTGACGAGGAAGGTCCTGTCAGTACTTTGATTTCATATGTTTTGGATATGTTTAAGTACCCATTAAGTACTTCATATAATGTTTATTGTATTACATTTTAAAAACATCAAACGAATATTTAAATTATAATGTTCCTGAATTTGGCAAGCATGAAGCAGGCAAATATTATTCTTCCTCCAAGTGCTACCTAATTAGATCCTGAGTTGTTACTTAAAATATTTAGCCATAATTAATCAGGAATGCCATAATCTTTACAAAAATTATGAATAATAATTAAAAAATCCCGATAAAAAATCCCCCCAAACAGTGAACGTTTAGTGATATTTGACATTTCTAGAGACGTCACTCTACTCTAGCGCCTCTAGCAGCGCATTCAAGCGACAGTCCTCATTGTGGCAAAACAATTTTTTTTTAAGAAAAACTTTGTGTATAATAACTTAGAAGCAAAATTGACCAAGAAAAACAGTCTAAAACGAAAGATTACGCAGAAACATAATCTAGATCCACAAGTTTACAAACAGCACGTACTCAAAAGAGCTTAGCAAACACACTAAGACTGGTTACACACTGGCGACTTGATAGCGGAACTTAGCGACGCAAGTCGTAGCTACTCTCACTACTTTAATGTCCTAGCGATTTGCATACTGAGCCTGAGCGTGCGTGACAGTCCCCCGACGATCCAACCCGAATAATCGTCGCTCACGTCAATATGTGTACACACGCCGTTATCACGACAGGTAACAGGGATACGCTGTCCTTTCCACGTAACACGGTAAATACAATACAGCAGCAGTGAGTCATAGTTGTGCGTAAAATTGCCCGTATATTGTATCTATTAAAACATAGCACCAGATCGAGTAACAGGTTGTTTGCTAGTCAAGCATATTATAACCTCTAACAATAATAGTGTAAAATATATTAAGGAAAAGAATAGAATAATTCTTTAATATGTACACCACATTTATACTAATATTATAAAGGGATTGTTTCTTTGTAAGTTTGTATGTAGAAGGGGGGGTATAATCTCCAGAATTACCCGTTGAATTTGAAAAATACTTTCGCGTATGATAGCCCAATTCTTGAGGAGGGCTGTGAACCAACGGAGATAGTAATTATCTTTGGAGCAGCCGGATTAAGACATGATTGCGAAGCCACAATAAATTCTACAATGAAATTACGAAGAAAAAATTCAATCCCCCTCAAAAGAGAACTTAGATTACTATCTAGTTTATTTAATCTTCAAGAAACCTCACAAAAACGAAACGTGTGCGAAGTAATTTCCCTCCGTCCCCTATAGGTTACATTCACTGCTCGGTTGTGAAAATTCTTGAATAAATAAAACTTAATCAACAGGTTGGCTGTAAAATGTTCCTTATGCCTGTTGCCGAACTCAAGGTTAACTGTCGACAGAGCGCGTGTTAACTAACACCCGGATTCTGGAACGAAAATCATGAACGCGTCAAAATTAAGGACAAGTGATGCGAATTACTTTGATAAAAAAAAACGTTATTTTTCAATATGTCTGCGAGATGAAGCAAAGTTGCCGCGGCCGAATCCTTAGAATATGGGAGGACGTCAGTCGTTACTATGGAATTATATATGACAGATGTTGGTAGTTAATTGACGAAATAATGTCATTTAATTACACGTAATATGAAGACAGAAAAATACGGCCACTAGTGCTAAAGCAGAGTTTGATAGGTTCTCAGCAGAGTTTGATAGGTTCTAGTTCCGATTCTGGCCACGCGTCTCAATAGCCTTGTAGCGTTGTATACCTAGCTGTACAAGGATCATTTCTGAAGTAACGCCGTCATCTTGTTTTGTCATTACAATAAAACTTGTCAATGTCAATCAGGTGCGCCAAAATACCCTTGTATCATTTTACGTTTAGCGCTAACCATTTAAAAACATTATTCTGTCACTGTTATCTTCAAACGATTGGCAGTTATAGAACGATGTTTTTAGCGCTAAATCTTTGCAGCTATTTGTGGTGGAAGCAGGTCAAAGTAGAAGTAGTTTTACCTAATTTGGAATACACCTTCATTCAGTTCCACACCATGAAATATCTTGTATGAGAAACCTTCAAAGTTCTACAACCTCGTACGTTCCAATTTAATAAAGAGATCGGGAGGGAAAAGTTCTTGAATAAATGAAACTTAATACACAAGTTGGCTGTAAAATGTAACTTATGCCTACCGCCTCGTGAGGTAACCGGCGAAATTCTTCTCTTCGTATAACGTGGTGTTACCAGATACGTCTCAGTTAGATATTATTGAATTAAGGGTAGGTAGAAACTATAAACATCACGAATTTCGGTTCGAGTTTTTTTTTTAATGCTTTGTATCTTGTAGTTAATAAAGGTAATAAGTAGGGATGCGCTGAATAGTGGTTTCACCGAATAACCGACTACCGAATAATATTCGGTTAAGTGGTTACCGAACCGAATATACTTCGCGATGATTCGGTTCCCCGTTCTGTAGTTTTTGCCGCGCAGACAAGTTTATACACGCTAGATTTCCAAAGCGCCATAGTTGAGAAAACAACATAGTTCGTACATTATGCATAAGTAAACCTTTCCTATTACAATATATTTATAATTTGCTAGTGGGATAATTGCAATTAAAAATTACTGTTATTTTAAGATACCTGATTTTATTTAACTATTAATGTTAGTTTGTATTTGATTACCTGCGTTTAATTATATCTTTGTTTGAGTACCTTACAATAAACGATTTCTAATAAATACGATTGTTACACTATGAGATTCCTTTAATTTATGTTGCCTTAAAGGCTGTTCGGCATTTCAACCGAATGATTCGGCCGAATATGAATACCTCAAAATTTGCCAAATACCGAATATAAAACGAATATTCGGCGCATTTCTAGTAATAAGCCATATATGTTTTAGTCTCTCAAAAATAGGGGTTCTGAATCGCGGTAGCGGGCAATAGTAGGTATTAATTTAAGGTAAGTATGGATACCAATATTTGTTTTTTAATTACAGTTTCAGTATCTAAGGCCGTTTGTCCATCGGCATACTCCACGGAACGTCAACGAGAACGAGATGACGGCGCCGAAGTAGTGATACATACATTTACTATAGCCGCGTGTCCACCGCACGCCACCACCGGGACGTCACGTTCGGTTCGCATGATCTCGTTTCTCGTTGAAGTCCCGTTGACGGTGGCGGTGGGCAAACAGTGTAACCAAAGAGGATTTTCCGCTTAAATTTCCTTTCATACATTTTCCTCCCTGCCAAGTTACGTAGAACAATCCGAAGCCATACAAATGCAAGGTGACTTTCGTTGAACAACGAAACATTTTAATTCAATGAACTCTCAAACTCTGAATCGTTGACCTCATTGTGGACTTGAATAACCAAACGACAATGCGCCAGAAATACGAACTGCTTACTATAGAGTGTATGCTATTTCTGTTCAATGTGACGTAGTATGTCTCGTCAGAGTCAAGGTCGTGAGGTCGACAGCAATGAATGGAGTGCGTCATTACAGTACCGTCACTGAACGTATGAATATAAGTTACGTTTTGGTTACGTATTTTCCGATAGCCCAGTTTTCCTCGCATTTACTATTGAAAATATGGGTTTATACAATAAAAATCCACATAGTATATACAAATGTACTATAAAAAGCGAAATTAGCTCTGTGTGTCATTTTTATTTTCAGATCATAAAATCCATCATAAAATCTACATAAAATCTACTTGTTAGTTCTTATACATCAATATATATTACCCTATACCTACCACCCCACCACGCTATTTGTGACAAAACCCCCTAAGTACGAGCATACAAAAACGACCATAAACGGGCAGAAAAAAACGTCACTGAACAGGTAACCGCAGAAAAAAAATGGATGACTTGGTTTGTATGATTTTTTTTACCCCACCTGCTCCCTAATGTCAAATTATATACAGGGTGACTTTGAAAACATGCAACAAAATTTAAGGGGGTGTTCTACCCATCAATATGAATAACTTTGACTATGGGACCAAATAAGAATTCGCAAAAAAAAAATCGACCTTATACAAAATGGTCCAATCGGGTATACCTTTATACACTTTTCATATACTTGGTACAGGTAAGCCTGCAGCAGTAAACTTTTCATATACTTAGTGCAGGTATGCCTGCAGCATTAAACTATAAACAAATATTAAAACCTCTCATTCAACAAAAAGGACGTCGTCATGAACGAAATAGCTGCGACAAACGAAATTTTACGAACTTTTTTTAATAAATGCACTTGTTGTTGAAAAAGCGGACAATGATCGTGTATTTCTATTGTGCGTTGTCCATTGGAGCGTAGTTACAAAGCGGAATGAATGAGCTCAAAGGAGAGGTGCAGTGGAACGTACATTTTGAATGTATCGGTCTGATATCTAGTAACATCGTTTGTGGCACATGTTGCCGAAAATTTCCCCTCTGATTTCCACTACAGAGGATTAAACAAAGGTACCCCCCCCCTCTCCTACCCCCTACGAAATATTGTGAGGGCGGAACGGTCCCGGTCCCTGTACAGCACAATAACTAATTAGTGCGAACTGAACTGAACGATACTTCGTTACACAAATTGGAAGTCTGGGTGATTATTTTTGCATTAAACGAAGCAGCAGTTTTATGCTCGTTGAAGTATATTTTAATAACGAAGGCAAATACATTCGTTGCTTTATGTAAAACTATCTTTTGCCTGCGGCTTTGCCCAAGTCCAGGTCGAATATTATCCCAAGGTACTACTGAGTTAAATAGTATGCTATAACACATAGGATACTATTTATCTGTAATGTGTACATGTAATGTGTAAGTGGATGGTTATGTGTAGCTATATTAAGAGCATTTGACAACTGAATTTCTGCATTTGGACCTACGGAGGGACCACCGTGCAGTGGGACAAAGTGGAATTTTGTCGTCCACTATGTCCCACTAATTGATTTCGTTCATGACGCATGAACTATGAGTTCACTCTGTCCCACAAGGGCTGTCACTACAGTGAAGATAAAATAATGACAGAAAAACACGCCAAAGAATACGATACATTTTCATACCTCAAATCAACAAGTTATAATTTTCTTATATTTGTTCTATTTTAAACCTTATGATAAAATCTGTGCGTCTTGTTGATCGCGAAGGTCAGTTATTTGAAGACCACAACAATTGCTATAAATCGTTTATTTCGTCTAAGTGCACCTTTAACTGGCTCACAAAGGATCTTAACTAGTTGCATCGTCCTACTTGCAGACGGTGACCAGGTGGTGAGATGTAGCAATCTACAGAGATTGCTATTAGGTGTATCCGTATACGAACCACGCGCCACTGCCACTGGTGGTCGGCGACGGCACGTGTTCATGCATTAATGTCCGTTCTCACTAACTCTAGCACAACCTGAATAGCGCACTGTTGGAATTTAAACGCTGGGCTCAGCGCAGAACGTTGGACATCCAACAGTGCAAAAATATTTTGGTTATTATTCCGCGCCGGCTGCGCGTGGTCCGAGAGCGGGCAGGCTAAAGGCGTGTAGGTACGTAATTCTGCGTGTGGACGCACTACGAGCATTACGTTTAACGTTCGGGCTGGCGCTCGCGCTGATCAATCGGCTGTCAGTTTCAAGCGGGAACATACTGCTCGTTTGCTGCGTTCGTCTCGATTGCCACTGAATAGCCAATCAAACGATGTGTGACCCAACCATATCTGTCAACTTGTATGTGTACAGAATACGAAATTGCCTACAAAATCATCCATTTCAATTCCGTGCAGAATAATCCCATTGAATTACCTACGATAGGCAGTACATAATTTAGCAGCATATACCTATTTAGATGAAATTAAGTTTAATCCTACTATATCCTAATCCTATTTCTTACTTAATATTATACACATGCGAAAGTGAGTTTGTTTGTTTGTTACGGTTGTACATCTTAACTACTCAACCGATCATCATGAAAATTTCATGTAAAGAAACCGTGCCGTATACGAACATGGAGAAGCTGATTTTTTTTCTAGTTTAGTCCCACAATAAAAGTGGTTCATAATGATAAGTACAATGACTACTAAAGAGGTTTTCAGTAATTACCAGTTAGACTTCCATTTTGCGTCAAAAAGTCATTTCACATAATTCTGCCATATGCTGCAGTGGCTCACAACGTAACCATGTTGTGGACGTTCCGTGATCCCGACATGTTTACACTGACCGGTGCCAAGTAAATATGAGTTCGTGTGTACCAGCCTCACCGACGACGGAGCAAACACACAGCGGTCAAGCGGTCTGCGATCCGCGTTGTAATACGCTAATTGAACATATGTTGAGCGTCGTCGTTTGTCACCTTCGTTCGTACACCCACTGCACGCATGAAGTGTTTCAAATAAATAATGGTAATTAGCTGAATAATATCCTTGATACTATGTCATTTACGCGCATTACAGTTTAGTTTTTCGTGTGGTTAGTGACTAACCTAGTGTCAGAGTTTTTATGCCGCCCATGGACCTCTGACTAGGCTTCACATGCCGTCGAAATATCTGTCAGGCATGCCGGTTTCCTCACGATGTTGCGCAATACAGTAAACCAGCGACCGAGAGGCAGACCAGCAACTGTTATATAGACGGCTCAGTGTAGTTTGGTTCAGGACCCTAATTTGCGAGAGCGACTCGCTTTTAGTAATTTGGATGATTTGTAATTTTGGATTCCGACCTTAAAAGGAAAACGGAACCTTTTTATGATTACGTTTTTACTAATTGTTACATAGGTCCAAAAAAAAGCGTCCTAATTAAGCATATACGTTGAGTTACCAGTAACCCTAATGATCCCTACATTTTCATGATTTAAATATTGAGCAATTCACTATAAAACAGGGTGGCATCGACGCGCAACCCGCTATTGGTAACAGGTTGCGCGACGATGTCACCGAATCAATGGGGATTCAGTACATAATTCTGCACGCACATTCGTTGAAAATGTTCGCCAGTTATTAGAAAAAAAAAACAGCCGTTTGCAATACCTGCAAAATTTATGAAACAGCAATAGATAGATAGATGGAATACTCTTTTATTATGTACACCATATTAATGACATACGTAGGTATATAGATTTAGATATTTAATAAGCAATAAAAAAAATAAACACCATATATTTCGATGCAGGGTTTTCCAGAACTATGTACTTATACATATCTTATCCATGGTCATAGGCCACCCTCTATAGTTTTGCAATAAACTGAAATTGTATTTGTTCCAGAGGAACGGGGTGTACTTCGGGCGTTGATCCCGTGATAAGCTGTAGTTTTTCACCCGACTACGGCGCAGCAAAAGAAGAGTAATATCGTGTATTCTATGGCATAGTTTAGTATAGTAAAGGTTCATCCACACAAAAGTTACTATTTACAGACCAACATTATATAACATATATAATTTTTTTAAACTTTAAGTAAGTTTACTAAATAACTTGCTGTTCCGTTGTTGCAATAAGTAACTTCGGTGTAGATGCACCTTAAAATATGTTTTATTATGATAAGATATGGAACGACTATTGTATGATTCGACTTTCAAAAAGTTGTCAACTTTTTATTTAATTTTTTATTCGTTTTATTATTATAATTAGTAGATTAATCAACGCAGACCCCGACTGTGGAGATACATTTTTCTGAAAACTAAAAATTTGTCCAAAATTACAAAACCGGTTTCATTTGTTGTTTTAAAAAGATGAACTAAACAAAAGAAATAGGAAAATAGCCAGAAAAGGCTAAAGTCATCTCTTCATCATTCTTAGAAAAGCTAGTACGTAGATATTATAATCCTATAAGTATATCCATCTACAGGGCTAAAGCCACTTCCTACAAAACCCGATTCTACTTATATTCTACTGCATGACTAGAGACAATTTTTAGAAAATCCTATACATCAAATCTGATAGGTATTACCCACTGCAGGGCTGAAGACACTTCTTAGAAAAGATACAGAAACGCTCAAAAAGCGGTACTTTCAAGATAAGATAACATATATTTATTTGCTCAAACATATGTACACATACAGAAATAAAAAACATGCATGCGGGATAACATAAAAAAAACAGGTTCAGACATGTTTGCCACATAATATGGCGTGCAAAATTGAATAATTATTGTTGTTAATCAAGTAAATTCAATACCATTGCTTTACTGTGAATTTAGCAAACATGAATAAATTATAAAATTTCAACAGTAAATAGAATTAATACATAAATTATATGTCAAAATAAATGGAAATAATAAAATTGTACAAAATAACTTTAACCCCTTTTCAAAGGGGTTATCGACACCTGCGTTCTACAAAAAAACTTACTAAGTAAATAACTTAAGTAAAAAGGAAAGCCGACGTCTCAGTGTCAACGTGATTTGTTTTGTTAATATAGGTAGTAATAATTACTTGTTCTGTTTACTAACTGAGAATGCAAAGAGAAACGATAGTAATCATGCAGTGCGAGTGCGGTTCTCCTGTGGAGTAATTGCGTAACACACAGTAGCAATGGCTTTCATTTTGACATTTCAACAACATTCATTGCGTTATTTACGTTGTTGAGCAGACAAATTTTTGGAACATATGCAGAAATGGATTAGCAATATCCTTCAAAATCATTCAGTTCGTGATTGAATGAGTTTTACGTAATTAGGGTGCTGATCAGACTATGGCCGATCTGGTGGAGTGACCCTCTGACGTCGCAATAAGCGTGACCACCTACTGGCCACAAACAGTATAATAAAGATGTACCATCGCGTCGTCACGAAAAGAAGAAGAGAACTATCAAGGTGTAACGTTAAATAAATATAAAAGAGTTATTTTATTTGACCACTCACTTGTGGATCAAAACTATTTCGAAATGAAAACTCGAATAAAATGTGTGATACTTAACACCTGTTTACAGTTTTGCAAAGTTGGACTGTTTATTTATAGCCATCCGAACACGTCGTATTTTAATTCAACCATTATTTTATTGAAATAATTTAAAATATATTTTTGTTCAACCATATTCAAACAATTTGCTTTAAAATGGCAGGTATGTAAAGTAAGTAAGGTACTTATTTATGTTTAATTTACGTTGAACTAGAAACAAGTTCAAAATTAAAACGTGTGCTATGCGTGCAAAAGAATTTAATGAAGAAAATTTAGTCATTTCGTTCTAAAAAAAATAAAAAACAAGACAAATAAAGCGCTAGCTAATCAGTAATATTAGTAATTATAGTATTAACTTTCGATTTTACCTAATTGTTAATCGTATTCCTGTTTCAAAGCATTATTGGTAAGTTTATACCTACAATCTAATTTGACTCAAGTAGGTAATACCTTCCCAGATTTCATAAAACTCTTCTACTTTAAAATCACTTCACACACACAAGAAGACATTTGAGAAGTTTCATAAGCACAAAATATTATCACAATTGCAATTGAATTATAATTCGCCAAACAATTCGCAAAATAAATACGGAAAGAAGAATAAAATATAAAAAGAAACGAAGGTTAAGGCAAGAGTGTACGAAGACTGTGCTGACATCCTTCTTAACCGTGTAAATGTCATTGATCGTGTTAGATATTGCTGTTGCTTGTTGTTTAAGGCATAAGTAACGAGTAAGTAGATCGATCGTTGTCATATTACAACAACATCTGAACTTTAAAGCACAAAATTGTATCACTTCATGCTTCACTGTATTACACTTCATTAATCCAATTTTCCGATTAACACGCTTTAACCACATTCCACCGGCGGGAAACTGGAAAATAAACAATATAAAATGGTTGGGTCAGTTGCGAAAGCGCGGGACTTTCAAACTTTTGTTTGCGAGTGCAGTTTTATCAAACTTTCGGGAAAAACTCCAATTTTTTCGCTGTGGCCTGAAGCAAAGGAAAGTGCTCTCGATGAACTTACCTGAGTTTCACGGGGCCCCCATGAGTTAACAGGTGGCGTTCGCAACAAGTTCGAGTCCACAGGTCGCGGGCGTGCGACAGCGGCGACGGTCTACAGTCGACACGCGCGCGGCGGTTCGCGAGACGCACGCGCGACTGTAGCCCTCCCCCCAATCGATCGGCGATGTACGCTGCCTAAGGCACGGTATTTATTAATGCAGACAACTGCCGACTGGAGCTCCCCTTCATAACACTTTTCCCTAATTCACAGAAAGCAGTGTCCCATACGCCGGAACGCACCGAGAGCGCAAGCCGGAGGGCGCGGCCCACCGCACGCACTGCGCACACTGGCGAGCCACAGACCTGCGCGACCTGCGCAGAATTTAATCATAAAAAAACGAAACGCTCCAAAGTTTTATCATGACACGCTTGTTTGATAAAATAAAACCGATGTATTCGAGCCACTGTGAAAATGTAAAATTAATTTCCAAGTGGAATTGTTTGGGCGAGCCACAGGCGGTCATACCACCGGCAGAACTCGAATAGGTATAGGTAGGTACTGTGCGGTAGGTACGCCCCACGTGCGCCGGATCGATACGGTACGTGGGTACATTCCTCATATAAAACAAAAATAAATCAATGTTAACATTACAAAAATATATATACATATTTTTTTTGAACAGTCCTTATTATATTTTTTATAACAATGAAATAATACAGAACAGAATCTAACAAGTAGGTGTCAACATCAGGATTATTCACCCTCTTTAGGGAAAGCAACCTGTTTGCGTCACCACAAATATTTGCCTGTGTTTTTTTCTTTACACTTTTATTCGTTTAATGTATTACGTATAAAACGCTAATCAATATTACAAAATAAATCCAAAGTCAATAATAAAAAAAAAACAAAAAATTAAACTAACATGGTTGCTCAGTACAAAAGACATGTACGCGACGCGTCCGTTTCCCGCCAGCCGCCACCCGAATGTATTGTGTACGGCGACATCTTACGGAATACTCTAATATCACAGAGGAACAACAACCTCGTTACTAGAAGTCGCCTAAGCTCACATGACGTGTCCCAATATTTAGAGCGGATTTCACCAACGAAACTGAACGAGATCAGCACATCTAAAACGCGTTCAAGAGCTGTCAGTGTCATCATTGTTATGGAATATTTGACAGTGACAGCTCTTGAACGCGTTCTAGATGTGCTGATCGCGTTCAGTTTTATTGGTGAAATTCGCCCTTAATTTGTATACGTACACTACGTAAATGCGGTGGCGAGGCGCGTCTTTTCAGCTAAAAAGAGCTCTACAAACGTCGAATATATAAATTTAAAAAAAACACGGAATTTACAATTTTCTTAAAACTAACTGCGAATTTCACCAATGAAACTGAACGCGATCAGCACGTCTAAATCGAGTTCAAGAGCTGTCAATGTCAATATTCCAAAGAAAATATTTACACTGACAGCTCTTAAACTTGGTTTATATGTTGATTTCGTTTAGTTTGTATTGGTGAAATTGGCCCTTAGTCCAGGCCGGAGAAGTTTTATTTTATAAATCAAACCTTAATCAAGATGTGCCTACAAACCAACCACTGCTACAAGATCAGTTCAACTGGCCTGTGTTAATTCGAAGTCAACTGATCACTCTAATTATGAAACTTACACCAAAAATGCATTATTTTTTTTAAACAAGTTTTTAAGAGTTTTATAAAAAAAACGATTCTTGGAATTATTTTCAGTACCAACGGTTAATCTAAAACAAAAACGCAATCAACAAAATCCATGTTGTAATCATAAACGCGACTACTGATCGTGATGTCTTGGGTTCGATTCCCACGCCCGGTAATGTATTATTGGGTGTTACCATTAGGGATTTTCTCAGTAGATGGTACCCGGCTGATGGCAATAGGCTTTATTTCATGAGACTGAAACCTAACTAATGAAATGGACACAAACATTTCATTAGTTAGGTTAAGTCTTTACCATACCTACAACTCTGCCCAACCAACAACAACAACAGACGTGATATATCTTGACGCGACGCGACGCGGCGTGTTGTAAATCTAAAAAATTAAGTCAGTATACCTGCATACTTGAAAAACATTTTATTTTAACAATAGTTAAATAAAAAAAATAAAAATATTAGCCTATTTTTATTTTATTAATGTAGGTATCATTTCTTTAACAATACTTAAAACAACTAACTATTTACAGTAGGTACTAAATTAAATGATTAATAATATGTTTTAACAATATTAATAACACCTCTTAAAAAAACAAACTTAATTAATAAAAAAAACTGGAACATCATCAAAGCTGTTTTGTAGGCGTTGCTGTCCGTTTTGCATAGTAAAAGATTTCAACGGGCGCGCTCATTCTGTGCACTTTTTTATTCCTGATTTTCGTTACATAAATAATAGTTTTAATTATCATAAATTTGTTTCGAATTATCTTAACAATTATAAATACACGTATACGCTTAGTATAAAACGTATTCTACGTCGTAGCAAACGCATCCGGCTTAGCAAAGGCCTACGGCGTAGCAAATGCCTACAGCGTAGCAAATGCCTACGAC
Source organism: Eupsilia transversa (assembly GCA_914767815.1). Classification (NCBI taxonomy): domain Eukaryota; kingdom Metazoa; phylum Arthropoda; class Insecta; order Lepidoptera; family Noctuidae; genus Eupsilia; species Eupsilia transversa. The sequence continues at coordinate 16,478,194 of OU611871.1, forward strand.
GTAACAATATTGAGTAAAAAGGCAGGAATACTTTCTTGTTCCATGCTTTTGTTTATTTAATGCTGTATCAAAATAGGTGTGGTAAAAGAGAACCTTCTAGACAATAAATAAATCATATGAGTTGAGACAGTATTGCCCGTCGAAGTGGTGTCCACGCAAGCGAGGGATCATTTACTACATGGTCCTCATATGGCCTGACCAAGATTATGTCTGGACTTTAAAAGAGACCTCTGAGTTTGTTTCGGCCTTTCTTCTCACAGTCGTCGGATAGGAAACGCCGACCTCATCTAGCCTAGCACTAATATTTGTTTATTATGACGTGTAAAAGTGATTCCGATATCCTATTTACAGAATAAACAATTTCATTTCATTTCATTATATTTTATTTACTTTAATTAATACGTTTACAAACCAATTACAATCATTGAAACGCCGGGAAGCTAGAAGGACATATTAGTGACCTTATTGGCGTTCTTCAGAAAGGTCAGGTGCGTAGTACCCGCAACCGTTGTGGGTGTATGACCAGATGTATGAACCTTACCGAGGCCATACTCCCTGTATGTAAGGATCATAGCAAGTGGCGCTCTGTAGTTTCTGCCTACCCCTGTGGGAAAAAGGCGTTTATATGTGTAGCGGTTATGTTCACATGTGTATGTATAAAATAAAGACACAACGTTGGTATACTTGCAACTACTTTTAAACAATGCTGTGAGTGTTCTGATCCGAGTAATCCATTCTTTTACGTCAGTGTCTTATGAGATGTAACAGGATCGATTAGTAAATATTAATTAGCTAATTAAGTCAAGCAATATTTATTTGAGGTTCATAAACATCATAATATCACGTCTTGTTTCTCCGGAGGGCTGAGCAGACGTGTACCTATAGTACCCACACATTTCGTCAGTTATGCTTAAGTCCCAATAAGTAATAGGGGGCGAGCCTATTGCCATCAACCGGACACGAAACTACGGGTTGCTGCTGAGATGTTCCAGATAGAAAAACCGAATAACACTTTTCCCGAACTGGGATTGATTCCCAGTTCGGGCACGCTTGCGACCACTAGGCAAATGAGACAGCCAAATTCAAGTTCATTTTCGTAAAAGTTAGTTGCAAAACTTTGGCAGAAAGAAGTAGAAAAAGGAAAAAACTTTTGACGCACACAATAAAGCACAGGCATTGAAGCAGTTCTGAATATTTTTGCCTGTTTATCAAATAGCTTGTTGTCACCCTCAATTATTTATTAATTTAATGTTTTATTCAATAATTTGCTTCGTGTTGTTACCACTAATTTATCACCTCATGACTAACATAGTTGTAAGATAATGTACCTAATACTAACAAAATATGGACGAGTACTAACAAAATACGACTAGTCGAAGTCGTAGTGAAATAAACGAATTATATTTTTTTTTTTTTTTTTAAAGCCTACATCGACGAGATTATTCATTCATCGAATTTTAACAAACGACAAATGTGAAATTTCGCGGTTTTTTTTTTAGCATATTGTTTATGGCAGCTCTTGTCATCATAAGCTATCCAAATATTAAAAATGATTTGGCCTAGGTCTTAAGGGCGAGGCGTGCACATTGATTCGCTGTTACAGTGCATAATAGATGTGTGTGTTTTCATCATAAATATATCTAATGGTTTTCATTGTGTTCAATTTGTGTTCCATATTACTGTATCAATGTGTAACAATGAAGTACCCAATGTGTCATATTGTTGTGCCTACATAATGATACCACATTAATAGTTTGTCTGTACATAAAAGACAAACAAAACAGTCATGGTCTAGCCGTGACACTGCCGCGCCGCTCCGCTGCCGAAACCGCGCCGTGCCTCCGGCGTACCGCTGTCGCACCTGTGTCGAGTACTCTGCATCAGTCCGCGCGTTCGTTACCTTTGTTGTGTTCGACTCCTGCGATCAGATTCTTTGTAATATAAAATCCAGAGGTTAATCAAAACACACAACGTATTCCTGTTACTCAGTAGTTATTTATGTAAAATTAAGTTTGTTATACGTACACAATTTATACGGGTCAGTGGTTGTAAACACCATTCACTAGTTTTTTTTTTTGTATTAGCAAACAGATATAAATAATGTGTATTGGAAGGTAAAACTAGAAATAGCAGCGATTAATTCTCTTGCCAAGTGTTTAGTTTCACAGTAACTACTGGGAAACTTAACATTTGTCGTATTCGATTAGCTTAATTATCTATACATCTATACATATAATAAAGCTGAAGAGACTCGAAAGTCTGTACGATACTTAAAATCGATAACAGAACATGTTCCAACAGTTTTTAGAATTTTTGCCTGTTTGTATGTTTATTTGATCGCGTATCACGTAAAATGGCTAAATCGATTTTGATGAAATTTGGTACGGGTATACTTTGAACCATGGGGAAGGACATAGGATACTTTTTATCGACATACAACTCGAGCGAAGCCGTGGGCGGAAACTAGTAGTACAATATTTGTGACGCGCGACATGCAAGTGGGTTCCTGCGTTTGCAAAGTGTATGTACGGCTGATGAGACCGTACACAATCTGTTAGAAATAATAATCTATTCATAGTATAAAAAAGTCACTTTTTTAGTCTACCTGCGTAAATTGTATTTAAGTCTTTGATCTTCTTAACTATGCAATGGATGGAATTGAATGTAGTTGAATACGGTTTTCTACCATTATTTAGTAAGAGCATTTATTCCGGAAGGTTTAGGTGGATATATACAATGTTTAATAAACCACACAAAATCTTGATGTTTTCTCATGTCGCCATTGTGCCCGTGAGTGGTAGGTCGCTAGTAAATAAAAAATGCCTGCCTGTAATAATATTTGTTTCAGATTCATTTTCGTAAAAAGTTGCAGGAGCAGGAAGAATACGAACGAATACTCGTTTTCACGAATAAAAGCAAAAACGTTATGTAGGTAATGAACATTCATTGCATACTGATTATGGCGGCAACAATTCTTTCTTAACTCTTTCCTTATACCAATCAATCTGCCTAGCCTTTACTAGCTATGTTGGGGTTGGCTTCCAGTCCAACCGGACGTAGCTGAATACCAGTACCATGGAGCGACTGCCTATCTGACCTACAAAACCCAGTTACTGGGTGACACGATACCCCTTAGTAAGACTGGTTGGCAAACTGGACATGACTAGGACTTCTGACCACCCGTAACGTCTGTCAAAGATCTACGATAGACGGCCGGGACCAACGGCTTAAGGTATTTTCCGAAGCACAGCCCCTCCGAGCCTCGGACAGTCTCGATATGGAATGGATGGTCAACCATCCACCGACAGACCGTAGCAAGTGTAGCTTAACTTTCGATCGACCTGCGCGGCTGTTATTATTTAACCACGAACCCGAGAACTCTTTTCCTGTACTGCGACAAAGTTTGTATTCTAGAGAATAAATTCGAGACAGAACCGTTTCTATTCTAGAGAATAAATTCTTTAAACAAAAACCGAAAACTTCTCTGTACTTGGACAGCCGATTTTGTGTGACTGTTCACTGCTTCATACTCGATTTCTGATTACTTAACGAGTATAGCTTAAGGTGACGCCCGCGAAATCAAAAATTCAAAATCAAAATTCAAAATTTCTTTGTGTAATTTCACAGGATGTAATTTTACAAATAATTGATAGATTTTGATAAGTTGTCAGCTCTGAAACCAGAGGGGAAATTCCCGTAATTTTCAAGAACATTCGCATTCTAATCTCATTCGCAATCTGTCAAAAATGCAATAATTTTGCCAACGTCAAGCACGTTGTGTAGTGATCCTAAGATTTGCTACTATTCCTGTTTTTACCCGTGAGAACCTGCAATTTGCTCTATGTTTCATAAACAATTGTTATCCACCTGTTATAGCTGTTGTTTCCCCTACACATAAATAAATAAATAAACTTTTTTTTTGCAGTGGGACATTTACAGGCTGGTATTATTTTACGATTTAATGGCAGTTATAAACTACCTACCTCTTATTTTTTTTACTTACCCTTTTGTTTACATTTAAAATCAAAGTGCTCTCGAATCACTCAGCTGTATAGGAACTCTCGCCGCAAATTGAATAAAATAATATTATTATGTTTTGAAACAAAACAATAAAAACAGGACACAATACCTGAATCAAAGCTTGAGTTAGACTGAAGTAATGGACGAAGCCTTCTCCTGTTAAGATCGGTATCACCAAAATATATTTTTTTGTTCAATGTACATAGTTAATAGTTTTAAACTTTTCAGCCAGCATTATTGTTACAGTAGTTTAATCAAGGCTGCTCAAGAAATAATCAAAAGTGCACAACAAATTCTGCCGTTCAATTCACTTTGTGGCCATAACACTCAGCAGACGCCAAAAGTTAGTTAGCAACTGGTGGCAGGCCCACACCAAACACTCTCAAACAGATGGTACGACGACCGAAAAAAGTTTTATAATAGAAGAACATCGGAGAGGTACGTTGTAGCGTGTCGCAATACGGGCGCTAAAGCCTGATCACGTAGAAACTGTTTCGAATGTTCCGTAACTAAAGTTCCGTGACGTGATCATTGCACATGGCACTGCGATCGTGCTGTAACGCAACTGAGTCCGCAACTCCGTACGGGTTCATACGTTGCATCACCTTGACCGAGAAGCCGCGCGCCTGCGCTGCAGCGCGCTCCGACAACACAGTACATCTTCACTCACATATAAACCAGAAGTTTCAAAGTTTTGCACAAAGTTTTTTAGTCAAGTTATTTTAACAACAAACAAACCTGTTTTATTGTTAAGCTAGATGCGATGAGTGAAATAGGTAAGTATGGAAAGCATTCGATACGCATTGAAATTCCTCAAAAAGCCCGCGGAATTTACGCAGAATTTGAGGCTATCTTTGCATTGATTTAACCCCTTAACAATATTTTTTTCATTTAACGTGTAGGCTATGGACAAGGTATGCCGCGAAAATTTCAGCCCCGTGTGTACTTTTTTTTTCCAAATAAAATATTCTTATACTATTATTTCTTTTCTTACGTTTTAAACTAATATCTACAAATTAACTATTCCTTAAATTTTTGTTACAAAAGGAAACATAATTTTTATTATAATATTTTATCTTGTGTTAATTACCTATAACAATATTGATAGGAACGCATTTAATTAAGGACAGAGTGAAGTAAAACTGTATGCAAAAATAAAATAACTTCTCGTATGCAAAAATAAAATAACTTTTTAGCTTATTGTTTATAAACTTTCTAGCTAAAAGTAATAAGTAGGTATTACGAATAACATTTCGCTGTTCCTATGTAAAAGAAAAAGAAGAATGAAAGATATGCGACTAGACTCGATAGATGGCGTTGTCCCGTTCACGGTTTCATTGCAACGGTATGCACAAATAGAACGCTACCGCCGGCCACCTATTATAATGATTCCCGGAGTAAGTAATTAATTTTTTGTTTAATTTCGTCATAATTATTGTGCACTTGCTTGATGTGATATTCTTTATATAGCATTTTAAATGATAGGGGTGTCCCATTCTAATATGAAAACTGTTTGTTCGATGTTCAATACTTCACACACGTAGGTACTCTATGGTCTGTGCACACGTAGTGCAGACACTTTCTTGCTGCGATGTACAGAGTTTAGTTCGATATTAATAACAGGTATAGCTTCTATATTTGTGTTGCTTTATTGTGCACAAGAAAACTCTAAGGTACCATACAATTTGAGTTGCATAACTAACGAGACAGTTTAAGCTTATAATTCCAGTTTAGGTAGAATAGAATAGAATATAATTATTTGCATATACACATGGCACAATAATCGTCTTAAAAATAGGGCTATGAATGCTATGATCTACATGTCTCGCCAGTCCATGTGGCATATAAATTTTTTAAAGAAAATAACTTCCTTAAAATTATGCATCTAGCATCAAATCATCTACCCAAATATACGCAACCGATCAATACCTTCATACCTTATTTTTTGGTTTATTGTTTTTGGTTTTTTAATAACACTTTAAACATGTCATTATACAGTTGATTCAAACTTAATGACTGCTCGGAAGTTAGCTACTCGCTGCGCAGTAGCCCACCCCTCACCCGCTGACACATGAAATTGCTACTGCGCAGCAACTCGCCTCATGTTCCGAGTAGCCATTAAGGCCCGGCGCCCATTGGAGGTACGGCATGACAATGTATTTTTAAGCAAAGGACGCGTCGCGCTCTAGGCCGACCGTTATACCTACACGATCTAGGTGCACTCACACAAATAAAAGTGTTATAAGATACATTCCATAGGCCATGAGCAGAATGCTACCTACATGTAGGTACCTACTTTACTACTGTAGGTACTTAACAAGTTTTACTAAAGTTTGTCTTCAAACTTATGCCTGGGTTATAGGGGGCTAGTTTTTGAAACTAGGATAACAAGGAAGTGCTAGTAAGCTAACGAGCTAGTCACTCTGGCCTCGTGTGTACAAAACTAGACTCATTTTTTGACTAGTAAGCTAGTGAGGACGAGAGTAAACTAGTGTGATAGTTTAATAGCATGGGGTTCTATTTTTGAATTATTAGCGTTTACCCACACAGATTTTACTAACCTGACTTGTGAACTAGCTAAATGAAATGAAATTGTTTATTCTAACCTAACCTAACCTAATCGTATCATTTTACTGCGCGGACCAAGTCACTGCAATCCTAGTGGCTTAAAATTTACTAGCATCGTGTAAACAGCTATCTAGCGTAGTGCCAAACCAGGAAAGTTAGCCTGGATATTAATTTGTGTGTAAATAATTTCCGTGAAGTTTTCATAGAAACTGTTCCACCAGAGTCGCGTCGCGCCTCTCTACGGGCCTTTATGTATAAAATTCACTGTAGGTATGTAATGCATGTTGGTACTTAATTATAAGTAGGTAAACTGGACAATAACATACCTGTTATAACCGCTTGCTTTAGATGATACAGTAGCCTACATAATAGAAACCTAATTGGTTACCAAAGAGTATGAAAACTTACGATTTCAAGGCTTAAAAAGTAACGTCACGTTAGAACGTCACTCATTCCTGCTCATTCCACATCTGTTTATTTTTAATAAGTTTAATATACTCTCAATCCTAATCCACTCAATCACTGTCTATGTTCCACATTGCACAAGCACCAAGTCACAAGGTTTTTTTGCTTTTTAAATCATTTCTTAATAATCATTAATTATTTCGAAGCTTTACCTACCTAATAAATTGACATAAATTGTGTTACAACAATGGTTACGAAGAAATATATACCCTTTAACTCATCGCTTCCGAGGTTCGGTAAATTTACTCAACATCCCAACTTGGATCCTAGCGGACTCTTCGTTACAAGACCCGACGGTTGCAACCCATGCCTCTACAGCCCTAAAGACATACAAAAGATATGTGAAGCCAGCCATAGGAAATCAATTGAGAAAGATCCATGGAAGTACAAGAATGATTTAGAGGAATGGTCGAAAAACTTGGGTTACAGGAATCAAGAAGTTCTAGAAAATCGAAGATGGCTTCAGTCGTTGTTGGGTCCTGCCTGGACTGAGGTTCATAATCCATCCGAATATCAACCGGCTTGCATGAACGTTGGATTTGGAAGAACACCTTTATCGAAACCTTCAAAACAAAGAGCACCCGACCCAGGAACTTATTACAGAGCTGTACCTTTCAAGGCTCCGTACGGATCGCACTCAGCCCGACCAACTTTCGAAAGAGAAGAGCCTTGCAGATTCAAGGACGCTTCACCCAAGTGGTCATTGGCCCCGAATCGCTACTCCATTCTTGACAAAGATCAAATTGACCAAAAATCAAAGAAGGTTGTTTCGAATCGGGGTCCTTACGATTTGTTTACTGGCAAACGAGACGACACTACCATCAAAAACCATTTTAGCGATTCAATGAAATGCTCGGCTGCTACGTGGCCGATTGCCTTGAAGGGCAGTTTGGAGAAATATAAGACAACACAATTTGGCAAGATGAATAAGACCAACAGGAGTGAGCCTTGCAGAGGGCGAACTGCACTCATGGACTTGGCAATGTGTCCGAGAAAACCGAAAGACCCTGGTCCTGGTCATTATGACGTTCATGAACCGAAAACTTTCACACAGTATAAGTATGGCTTTAATAGTTCTTATGACAAACCGCGGGGCTACCAAAGAGTGATTGTATGGCCAGGCGTGGGAAGGTACAAGATGACGACCGGCCGCCCTGCAACATGCCCTCGAATACCGGGAAATGGTCATAAATCCGTATTCCTTTGCACACTAGAAAGGACGGTTGGCGCCAATATAATACCACCGATGAACTCATTCTAGTCGGTCTGGTACGTTAGAAATTTGTTTTTACATAAAGTGTTATAAGTATAGGTAGGTATTGTCCAAAAGTATAAAAACCATTGTACCTACCTACATACAGTGTTCCAGTTATTTAATATCAGTTACAATTTGCATAGCTTCTGTTTCATGTAAATGAGGCTATGGGCATGGGCGTGCCTTGCGTTTGGGCTCCAAGGGGCGCAAATTAATACGGGGGACGGGAACCCGAATGTTTCCTTTACAAAAATATGTTAAAAAACAATGTTGGGCAACTTTTCCTCCCAATGAATTAGGGAACTGTTCAGGTTCTACCTACTTATTTCATTTTCAAATGTTGTCCCAATTGATGTTATTTCCACATAAACAAATATCAACGTTATACTAGAGTAAATTAAGAGGGTTTATTCTGAAAGTTGGCAACGTCGCAAATAGATGTCAAATATTTCGCTGTTTTGATTAATTTGATAATATTTCTGTATGGAAATAAAAAATGTGGCTAACTAGCGAACTAGAATATTGATTATGAAATGCAATAATTAATATCGTAACACCGAATAGTTAGTTTTAGATGTAAAAAAAGTATTTGGTAACTTTCCAAATGCCTTTTTTTCACCTAAAACGGGTACAACATCAAATTCAATGTTATAATTGCAATTCATTATTAATATTCTAGTCAATTGGTTAGCCACATTTCTTATTTCCATACAGTATTATTTCCAAATTAATCGAAACAGGTAAATATTTGACAGCTATTTACGACGTTGCCAACTTTTAGGATGCACCCTCTTAAGTTGATTTCAGAATGACTAGTCGGTAGTTACAGTCACGATCTTAAATACCTATATTACTAACTCGTCAATAATGTGATTTCATGATTCATTCATTAATATGACGGCAAATATTATGTGATAATTTGTGGAAGGCATATACATAATTATATCGGATATCAAAATATAGGATGCTGCATCGGCTTCAAAAATATTTTTCAATGCAATATTAACGGACATGTCTTGCGTAATAAATATCTGCTCAGAAGAATGTGATGCTTCGTTGTGATCGAAAATATCTGCCATCACTTTGGCAGCATAAAAGCCTAGTAACCAGATATATAAGACGCAAAACATGTCCGATAACATTGCAATGACACATATTTTTGAAGTCGATGAAGCATCCTACATTTTTGCGCCGCTTGTCCAGCAGCCAGATAGATAGTTTTGGTGTTCCTTCGATGTCACATATTTGAGCTGCCACTTGTTGATTGCCTTCCACAAATTATCACCTAAGTATATTTGCCGTCATATATAAATGGATGGATTCATAAAATCAAATATTATTGCCGAGCTCTCCATAGTACGTAATATATTTATGCTCGTGATTATACTTTGTAAAAATAAGTACCTAATAAAAAAAATAAGTTGAAACAAACTGATATTCAAGAGAAAGAGGAGAGAGTCAAAGGCCTTCCCCTCCCTCCATCGAATTCCAATCTATTGGTGTATGTGGCCAATCTTTTAGAAAAGAGCCGAGTTTGTCCCGCCATCTCTTCCTGAGCCCGCCGCATTGCCGTTTACTGCTGTTTGCGACCCACTGGGTGGTTATTACAGCCCATAGCACCTCTGGCATGCGAAAGATATGGCCAGCCCAGTAATTTGAGCTTTGGAACGCAATGTTGAGTTACAATGCGATCAATGAGAACTCCTAGAATACCTACTTCATTCTATATATACATTCGAATAGCTACTGCATTCCATTGCTCGCTGACAGACCCCGAGTGCGGACTTTTGACGCTTGTGACCATGAGTATTCTCCTCAGTGAGAGACCAATAGCTCTTCCATTCTCAGTGCGTCAAGCAACTTCTTTATCTTGTCTTGTCTGGAAGGAGGAATATATCACATATTCAATCCTCACAGTTATTACCTTGGTCTTCGCCATGTTCATCGTTAGTCCGACCTCGAGGCTGGCACTGCTCAGTTGGTAGAGGATTACACAGGAGGAGGAGAGGAAAAAATAACTATGTTGTCAGTGATGCGGAGATTAGTTTGTCTTCTCTCGCCTACGTCTCACACATACAGACCAATTAAAAATCCGGAGTCTCACGTGTAAGGGCGCATAAATCGAACAGATTACGTGGGACTCCGGATTTTTAATTTGTCTATAGGTGATGTATTGTTTATACCTTTTTATTTGACTTTTTTGTCGGAGTTGGGTTTTAGTTTTTATTAAAATTAGTTTGGGGTTATAATAATATATATGGTGTCTCAAACGTAGTGGTCCAAAAGCAAATGAGGTAAAACTATGGGGCCCACCTATACTTAAAACAATAAAAAAAACTGGGATATTCTGAACAGTTCAGAAAATTTCGGTATCATTAGTTTCAAGAAATGTACACTTTTACTTGGATTTTTCGACCCTGTGAACATAATTTTCGACGTAACGAGTTCAAAGCTGGGTGTAAAAAGCCTGGCAAAGCATGTTCCAGCCAGATTTGAACGAAAAGTGTAAAATTTCCCCTTCGCTTAACTCATTTGCCTTTGGACCACTACGTTTGAGACACCTTGGCCCTCAGTCCTAAACAAAAGCGATCTTCGCGCGAGTACGTAATTTTCGCGCGAGTACGCAAAAGTTATGCTCTTGGGCTGGATGAGGGAAGAGTGCGTGCACCTGTGTTTGCTTAACACACTATTATCTCTTGCGTACTTGGGTAATCTCCGTTGAGATTGGTCTCCGTGACCGAAATTCGGCCAGGAAGATAGTTATGGTGACTGCAGTAGGGAAAAAATATAATGAATAATTTTTTTAATGGTATATTTCATTGAGGAACAAATCTAAAGGTATTTTATAAATACCAAATTATTATTTTTTTCAATCAATTACCTATCAACATTATTACATAATATTCAAAACACTATCGAGTATACAGTTAGTTTTGCTCCCCAATCATCCATTAAACATTTATTTTAATGTCCACTGAAAGTGATGGTAAATACAGTAGATTATACATTTACAGTTAGAATGACTAGTAGTAGGCATTTGGAAACATCGATTTTATTTCAGTGCTAAAAAAATAAGTCATTGTCATATATTTCCAAATGCGACTACACGTCATATTCACATAATTACGTTTCACTATAAACAGCGAACAACTAAAATCCAAAGCAAAAGATCGTAGCTGTCACGTCAGAATAATTTTTTCCATTAATCATTTCATTTCACATTAAAAATCATCATTCAAAATCGATATCAATTCTCAATCCTTGCCTGGTACAATGTTTTGCTTAAGTTGCTGTTACTTGAAGACATACATCTAAACTTATATAAACAAATTAAAAATTATTTCAATGATTATACTGCAACGTCATCAAGTAGCAGAGTCCGCACCACCACTGAAGTCCGGCGGAACAGTTGAGGAACAACATTTTTTTTAATGCAATTTGTTGCAATGACATAGACAACATCGCCCCTTCTTTAGGACTTTAGTGGTGGCGCGGGCTCTTAACTATCCTGAGTTATTTAGTGTAATGTCATTTGTAGACATGAGTGTAACTTTTGTGATTATTTGAATCAGTGTTCTTAATTAAAACTATGGACGAGTTTAAGTATCGCGTTTTGAGTTAAATTATATTATAATTAATTACTACGTACATTAAATATAAAATTATCACTACAAAATAGACGAGAATAGAATCGTTTCAAGAAATTTTGGCTTACGTTTCATATAGACCAGCAAACATAACACAACTTAAAATTAAGAGCTTTACATTTCGCTTATATAAATATAATGAAGTTGGCACTTAAAAGTACATCCAAATAACAAATAATTTTCATTTATTCCCTAGACATAAAAGTTTGTACATAATCAAATGCGATACTAAACATGTATGTCCGTTTTACGAAATATTATCTTATGTTTTTAGAAGCTACGTGGGTCATCGTAACCATAGAGTCAGTGCCTAGAGCTATCAGGCCATTATGACTAATACAGGCATTGACACGTTGTGCTAGTCCCTGTGACAGACTTTATCAAATTCATAACTTAAGTGAACTTACATCACTAGCCCTTCGTTCAACAACCCAAGCTCTATTTAGTACACGCTTTAATATCACACGCTTAACACATTGTGTCAGTGCCTTTACATAAAGTAATTCAATTTACAAGCTATATTTACTTTATTATAATAAATTCTACGGTCACCATTGGGAACCGTAAGTACTACACTTATAATTATAATATTTTATCAATTTTGGTGGTCAAATTGGTATCAGAAAGTCCAGCTTCCTTTTTAGATCTCATTCTATGTTTTCGTCTCAAGGAATGACGTGTTGCTAAGAATAATTACTATGATGCCTGGAAATATGATACAACAGATTAGGAAAAGTTTATTCCTTTTACTTTAAGACTAAATACATTCTAACTTTTTGAAGCAAGCATAATTACATAGGCTTCCTCGTTAGAAATGTTACATAAATAATATATTCAAGAAGAAATAGTGTATCAGGTTATATGTGAGTCCATTAAGGCTATGCACTTGCTATAGAATAAATACCCGACCGTTATTAGATATTCCTCCGAGCTTATAACTATTTACTAGCCTATTATCAGTAAAAAGGTTTATAAATTGTTTATTATTAAAACTTAGACTCAGTTTTGACAATAGTATTGTAAAATGATGCGTCATAACTTTTTTTTATCTCAAATTATCTCTAAAATCTCAAATGATGTGACAAATTTTGAATTGTACCTAGCCAACATTAAATAAGCCAGTAATTTTGATCAAGTCTGATACATATTATAAATTAAAGTGGTTTTTCGTGTCTGTTTGTGTGACCGCACTGTTCTTCATAACTACGCAACTGAATTTAATGCGGTTTTCAACATAATTTAGGGATGTTTTTCTGGAAGGTTCATGATACATTCATATAAACTTACATAATAACAAATAAATCTCGATGTTTTGACAAGTCATAAAAACCGCGCAAAGCAGGGTCGCAAACTTGTTATAGTTGTGCAAGGGTTGGGATGGTTTTGCGAGGGCAAACTGAAAATATTGCTAAGTATTTCAGTAATCATTTAAGTATATTAGCGGGAAAATATGACCCGTTTTCCTAAACGGGTTATTAATAAATACATAGGAACCTGAAGGCGTAGGAACGCCTATGGATTTATTCATAGAACAACAAATACAAAACGAAAAATATATTTTCCCCTGCTTCGAACCGCAAGCAAACCAATAAAATCGACTAAATGATCGCACTTGCGCAAAATAATTATTTTTTCGTAGCAGTCTGTTACATAATCCGTAAAACTAGATATTAATTTATTTATTTACGCAAATCAAATATATATGTCGAAGGACGAGCTATAAACTCATTCCAAAAGACAGATACACTTGTCAAAATATTGTTTCGCCTATTGACGAATTACTTCTGTACCTTATATTCCTGTGTCAATTCTATTATACATTGTAACAGCGAATCAATTTTCACGCCTCCCCCTTAAGACCTAGGCCAAATATTTTTTGATATTCGGATAGCTCATGATCTAAAGAGGTGCAAAGGATATCTAAATTACAAAAAAAAAAAACCGCGAAATTTCCCGGGTTTAAGCTAGTAGGGTTACATTAAATAAGCTTGCTGTTCATCTCGCTAGGAGCAACTAACAGTCCTGACGACGGGTGAACACCTATACTATACTGAATATGTTTTAGAACTGCTTTATTTCCATTTAAATCAAATGTCAAAAATCCTTGATTTGCAGCGTGTAAATCCAATCATTTTTACATAATATATACACACGGTGCCAGGCAAGATTAAGCTATCTAAGTTATCTTAGTAAGTAATAATATAAAAATATCTAAGTGAAATATTAATGTTTTATACGAATAAACCTTCTGGAATAATTGCTCTAATGGGAACCCTCTTTAAAATCCCTTGTGTAGTTTAGACGATCCAAGCGCTCACATAGACACACGAAAAGCGACTTTATGATAAGTATAATATGTTCATAAATTGTGTCGCCCTAGCAGTTGCAATGTAGACTAATAAAACTTTAATTTGTATAGTAAGTAATAGAATGGCGTGATTCCTACGAAATCATTTCAACAGGATTTGTCTTTTTTAAATTTATTAGTTTTATAGTTTAAGTTTATTTGTCATCGGCAAAAATGACAAATTTCCATACAAACTTTCATCCCCTTTTTAATCACTTTACGGGTTTTTATATATCTTTATTAGTGCTCGTGAAAATTTCATGCATAGACCCAGGTGTAGGTTGTGCGTTGTCTGCACAGACAGTGAGTGGATGAATTAATTAATATAATCAGAAATAATAGCAAAGTTGCGTTTTTCTTCGTTTTTGAAATAGTTAGTTATTCGTTTAAATATATTTTAGTAGATCTATAACGTAGACTATTTTCATTAAGCATAATTAAAATTCATAATTATCTTATTTATTTTGCGTCGGCCGTTGTATCTAAACCGATGTTAAAACATCAGATAAGTTAATTATAGGGCATCATAGTTATACATTGATACATATACTTGAATTGAAAATAAATATACTTTATTAATATTATATAGTACACATTTGACATTTAAAAAATATATATTTCGTGTTTAAAACAACATGCACCTGTATACATCGATTAACCAGACCTGAATGTGCGATTCTAATAAAAAAGTAATACACACGCTCGTTTGTATGACCGTGAATTATTAAATAAAAACTATGATATTATAAAAATTTACAATAGTAAATGACTTATTAATGTACCTACTTAAAACAAAATAGTTTAAAAAAGTAAAAAATATTTTTACTGCTTAAATCACAAAGACAAATTTTCACAATCGGAGCTCTGGCGCAAAAACAATCACAAAGTTTAATGGTATGGCTAACATTGTGCATTATATTAACGATATCAAAGTAACATACCTCTGGACCACAGGGTAATTAACTTATGGAAAGATCCAACAATTTGAATTCCTCCTAAGAACATAAAATGTAGCTAAAAAAATAGTTTTCAGAATTTTATATACAGTAATAATGCCAACGTCAGAATAAAATAATTGTCAGTAAAACCGTCACACACATTCTTCACATTCACACTAACTTGTCACTGAAAAGATATATTCCGTGATATTTTGTTGAAATAAAGACCCAACCCGTTTTTATTATTGAAGACCCGATATTCCGTCGCTATAACTGTGCATTCGCTGGCGAAACATTCACATAAAAATATGTTTAAATATACTTTCTGATAATGTTTTAAATAACACTTACTATAATAGCATACACACTATACAAGACATGTTACTATACTCCATAAAACATAGCATGATCTCTGCGACAGCTGTCAGAAAATCACGCGCCTATGAAGTTCTGAATTTCATAATAGTACAGACATAATAACTGTAAATGAAATACTAATGCCCATACAGTATGTCATAGTTTATGGGCATGCCAATGTTCATAAAGTATGACATTGACAGGTACTATCTGTACTAATAAGAAATTCAGGACTTCATAGGCGCGTGATTTTCTGACAGCTGTCGCAGAGATCATGCTATGGCTGCGTTCCGAGTTAGGCCATAATCGCTCACAGCGCTGACATCAATATTTTGCGTTCCGATTTAGATATTACGATTATGACAGCTGAGGTCTGTCATCAATTCGGAACGCTCGTGAACGCGCCTACAGTGCTCGCTCAACGTCAAAACTTATAACATTACATAATTCTTTGTATAAACCTCAAAAATTTCTTTTTCTTCTTTGGTTAAGTGGCGACGACGGTAGCCAGAAGCACAATTTAGAAAAAGCCACGTTAGTTTATAGTATGATGTGACTCAAAACAACAGCGCTGCCAAAAATGACAGTTCAGTCAACTGACATTTTTGACAGCGATTACGGTGATATTAGTAAAAGGCATGGTCGGCGTTATCGCAAGATGGCGCATGTCATGACGTCATCTATGACGTTTCATGGGTCGGCGTTATCGCGCTAATGCTTATTCGGAACGGGTGTTAACACGCTCAAATCGATAACATCGTAACTCGGAACGCAGCCTATGTTCTATGGACTATAGACAGTGCGAACGCCAACAATAACTCATGAAATCTGTCACAAAAATTACCCCGTGTCATCTTTATTAAGTTCACTATAACCTGACGCGTGACGCGATTGGTAGCGCAAAATTTTACAGTGATGTGATTGCTGGTACTGTCCCGTCAGTCACCAGTCTGAACCCTATTAGCATTGTAACTAAAACTGCAAAATTCAGTGCTAATAATCGCGTCACGCGTCAAGTTATAATGAACGGGCTGTAGGTGAAACTGGGTAATTTTGGTGAGAAACTGGGAAACTGTAGTGCGAACACAAATTCAACAAAAAGTTATGAAATTTGTTTCGCATGACAAGTATCGATGTTTTCTGTTGAAAACAGTAACGTAAAAAGCAAAGCGTCATGATCGCGAGCAAGGTGAATATTTATTACCGAGTCAAAGCAAGAAGATGTATTTACATCTAATTGAAAATTATAATAATACACAATGCCACACCAACCAAATCTATTACAATGTTATAAATCTAACAAAAAAATATTATTAGCTACCTTATAATTTAGGTCCACTATTAACAAGATACCATGACGTCCTCGTGGCTTTCACACGGATAAATTTGATTAGAGGACACTTACTGGATCCAGTCCATATCGTGCTACAGACGGTGCAAGTTTCATCGCTGCGGATTTCTACGGACCGCTTTACGAACGCGTCGGACGGCGGGATTGGCGCCACTGCCCATGCTGAACTGAACTTGTGGTGCGCCGGCGGGAGCCCCACCGAAACTGTAGACGCCGGTCTGCTGCGGACTCGCCTGATGCTGTTGCAGCTGCTGCTGCTGCTGCTGCTGCTGAAGATGTTGCTGCTGCATCTGCTGCTGCTGAAGTTGTTGCTGCAAGTTTATACAAAAAATAAGTAACAGAGTACAAGACATGGACCAGTGAACTAACCATTAATAGTATGCGGGCAAAGCTGCGCGCTCGAATCAAAGAGTTCTACATAAACACTGCGTATGTCACTGATAATTCACCCCGTGTTACCCCAAGCATCACACGTAGTGATTGACTTTACTTCTACGTGCTATGCGCATTACGAGTATAACCACTCCTAATTGTTGACTACTCCATGGTAGAGTACAATGAATAACACTAACAAGCTGTGAAGGGCTGAATCTTGTCCTAAATTTAATAATGACTTTAGATTTTTAAATATTTAACTGTATAAATATATATTATATATAATTGTAGGATGGAAATACTTAGATAATGCATATAAAATTGTAATATTTATACGATAGCATCAATTAACACATAAGGCGGATTGGGCACGTTACATAATAAATAAACGCCAAAGCAAATTAATGAATTAGAGTTCACTGGAAGATTGTAGAATACGTGCCACGAAAGATGCGAATTGACACACTACGTGGTTTGATATGCGCATTAGACAATTTATAGGTCTCTTTAGCGGTATATTTGGGACCGGGCGTCTTCGGGGCGGCACCGGCGGCGGCGGAAAGAGCGCGGGAGGCGCGGTACGGCGCTCGCCAAGTCTCATCTTTTGTGACGCGTATTGTACAACCTTCTGCTAAATTCAGCCATTGCATTCAAAGGAGTGCCTAAGAGTTTAAACCCAGGAATCCAAATGTAAAGTTTTCAATCAACCTGTATTTTATTTCTTCGCCGAATGGCTACCAAAAAGATACACCCACAAAATAAATAAATGCTAAACAAGTTTAGTTCATATAGCTAGGCAATCCTACATAATAGGATCTATAAGAAAATTTTATATGTATATATTTGCATTGAATATTATGACAATTAATTTTCACATTTGGATTCCAAGATTTTTGTATCATAGACACTAACTACATCTTCTAATTTTTCGATAAGCGATGCAAGGAGCAACCCGCCTCAGATACAAAATAAATATTATCATTCAATATAGTCTACATGGCTAAACAGACATCAGAGATTTACGAGAACGCATAAACAAAAGTTAAGAAATTTAAAATCACAAACACAGTGTCATGCAAGATTCAGTGCATTTAGATCCAGGTTTCACTGAGCATTATTTAAAATTTTATACTTTCAGGCGGATACTACAAGATGGAAAATTTAGGGTAGCTACCTCAACCATTGCAATACAGGAATGTTCTTCGAACCCCATCGCAATTTTTTTAAGTTATTTGACAGATTCTGAGTAACGAATAAAAAAAAAACTTAATTTGCTGATGATGACTATCTATCGTACGATCCACCGTCAGACTCGATTTGCATCACACAAATAAAACTCGATAATCTTGCCTTGACCTTATCATTTTATCAAAAACTGTGGATGCAGATGGAAATATTAGAAATAAAAGAAATGTAAACAAACGGGCCATTCACCCAACAAAAATGACATAGTGGTGTAATGTTATTTAAAAATCAATTATTTACTTCAATCATTCAATTTATTTAATCGATTGGGTTGTCTAATTTAGTAAACTCACTGATTATCCATGTAAGATTTATATAAATTAGGGAGCGTTCAAGTAATACGTAACGCAATTTTTGGAGATTTTTGACCCCTCCCCCCACCCCTCATGTAACGTGCCGTAAAGTTTTTCTGTACCCTTCCCCCTCGTAAAACGTTACGTAACCGCCAAGTGATCATTTTTACCTAAAAGTCACAATTATGTGGCGTAAAGCACCGGAAAGTCGCGTCACGTAACGCGTAGTTCAAACACAGGGGGGGTTGCCCGCCCCTATAACGTTTTACAAGACCCCCCACCCCTCCTGCCAAATTCGTTACGTAATACTTGAACCCTCTCTTAGAATTTAAAAATGATGTGAATACTTAACAATTTGTTTAGAAAACGTGTTGTGATTTATGCGTGAAATATTCGAAACATGGATGAAAGTATTAGTAATTGCATTTAGTGAGTTATTGTATAATTACTAAAGCCAAACTAGCATCCTTACCCGTCATTACAATCTCTTTCAGTAAGTCAATTGGACAATATTCATTGCTTTGTTCTGATCGAGTTTTTCAAACATTGAAGCAATAGATTTTATCGCATTGTCAAATGAAAGTGATTGTAATTACGAGTGTTAAGCAATTAGGGTGCTGGTTTGTTTACATTTTTTTTAAACTGGATGGAATAGGGTTTACTATCTGCATCACTTATAATCATGCTAAAAGACCCGCTGGGTTGTTGACCCACGATTTGTCTTTCAAGCAAACATTACGATAATTATATTTTCAGAGCTTTTAACTTAAGCACTTGCCATCAATGGCATATGAAACCGATATGGACTAACATTTAACATACAAAACGGCTTTTTAAATGAATATGCACCTTAATTTGAAAAATCACCTTTCTTCGTTGCGTTCCCGTAAGCCTCTCCCGTAAATTCTCGCCTGTGCAGTTAGTTGAGGAATAAGAAACATATTTACCTGCTGTCCAAACCCGAAAATTCCTGTTGACTGCGAAGCACCGAAGTTGAAGGCTGGTGCTGGCGCCGGTGCCTCAAACGAGGGAATAGATGGGTTCGGCGAGCCGAACGTGGGCGTTGCACCAATGCTTGGCGAGCCGAACATGGGCATTTGAGGCGTGGGGTTGCTTGCTGGTTGCGGAGACCCGAACAAGTTTCCTGTGGGCTGAGTTTGAACAGTATTCGCGAACATAGACGATTGTGTGTTGTTGGTCTGGCTGTTCATCCCGAATATGTTTTGAGGAGCCGAGGGGGTTCCGAAAGTTGGCGTGCTGCTAGCAGCGTTGAACGGTGTCGACGACCCGAACGTGAATGTAGGCTTCTGCAGACTACTCGCTGCAGAGTTGGACACAAACGGGTTTGGGGTTGGTGCGTTACTGTTCGCCGACCACACGTTCTCCTTCTGCACGGTGTTATTGAATAAGCTCGGTGCAGCCCCTGTTAAACTGTTTCCAGGTTGCATGCTGCTAGCCCCTGACAGCGGGTTTGCAGATAAACCATTGGTACCTCCAAGAGTACCGCCGTTCCCAATCGTTAAGGTATTCGATGATAGTGAGTTTCCAGCCATCGAGCCAAGTGAGTTAACTGCCATAGCATTTCCTGTGATTCCATTAGCAGCAGTCAATCCATTGCTACCTCCTAAAGTAGTGGGTAAGTTGTTGTTGGAACCTAATGTGGTTCCTGCAGGTAGATTAAAGGTGCTTGTATTAACGTTACTACTTTCGGCCGCCCCGAAAGGAGACTTGAACAAAGCAGGCGGGTCCGTTTTCGGAGTTGGATTGTTGCCAAATGTAAACGGGAATTTAGGCTTTTCAGGAGCAGCAGGCAATGTTAATGCTGCTGGTGGTGTAGGGTTACTCGGTCCATTATTTCCAAAACTAAACATCGGCGCTGTGGCGGCATTGTTGGTCGACTCACTGTTTTGGAACATTGGTGCTGGTTTAGCAGTTAAATCAGGCTGCTGGAATAACGACGTCGCAGGCGTGCTGGTCTCAGGCGGCTTAAACAGTGAAAAGGTAGGTGCAGTAGTCGTCGGTAGAGTGGTAGTTTGCGACTGCTGTGTAAATAAATTCATCGAAGCGCTCGTACTCGCCGGAGTTTCAAACAACTTAGTATTCGGCGAAACACCAAACGAGAAAGTTGGTTTTGGTTTCTCTGCTGATGACGCTCCTGGTAAATCTACCGAGCTGGATGGCGTGTCCTTCTTCGCGTCAGTTGCAGGATTAATTAAAGTTCCAGATGTTAATGTCTTATTTTCATTGTTTATCTTAGTTAGCGGAGGCATAATAAGTGGTTTGCTCTGCACAGGTGTATTCAAGTCAACTGATGGAACTTCCTGTAGTTTTTCTTCTTCCAAGTCTTTGTTGGACTCTAATTTGTTTGTGACAACTGTACTTACAGGTATTTGTTTCGGAATACCAAATGTGAAATTCATTTTTGGAGCCTCATCTGACTTTCCTTTGGAAACATCAGTTTTGTTTTCTACCGTTTTGTTAGGTAAAGTAAATGTAAATGTTGGTGTCTCAGCTAATATATTGTTATTTGTTTCAGATTGTGTTTTCAATTTCGAGTCAAGTGTCGTAATTATTTCTGGTTTTTTAGTAATGGTAGCCTCTTGTACTTTGGGATCAATGCCGAATTTAAAAGAACTATTTGCAGTTTTACCGAAGTTGAACTTTAAATCTGGGGTTTTCTTTTTATTTTCGTTATCTGCGCCGCAACATACACATTTATCTTTTTCACTTTCATTTCTGACTAAACAGCTGGAACATTCCCATTTCCCAGACTTTTGAGGTTTTATAATATTTTTAAATTTATCGTCACTGGATCCGAAGAACGAGTTCGTGTTAGGCAGTGCGTCGGTGGAACTTGTCTGTTTGGCGCCGGGCCGGGCGCCTCCGCATGCCGCACATTTGTCTACGCTACTCTTATTTGAGATCCAACAATCATCACATTTCCAATCAGCATCCACCTTTGCCGTGACAGGCACTGCCTTCACAGGGACAGGCTTGAAGATGACCGTGGAAGTCTGTGGAGTGATCGTGCTCGTAAGCGAAGTGGCCGTGGCAGTGGTGGGCGCACTACTCAAATTCCTGGGCCGACTACCGCCGCAGCAGGCACACTTGGCTGCACTGTCTTCATTGCTGACCCAGCAGACCTCACACTTCCACTTTGTCGACGAACTGATCCCAGTCGAATTGGCTGTGAGCGGGCTGCTGTCTACTTGTGATACAAACATCTTCTCACAGTTCGCACATTTGTCTTTTTGAGATTGACTATCAGCAAGCTTGCAAACAGAACATTTTTCATTCTGCATTGGCTGTTTGGAACCACAACAGACACATTTGGTGGCTTCTGACTTGTTTTTAACCCAGCAGTCCGCACACGCCCAGTCTTTCGACTTAGTGGTGGGTTTTTCGGGTTCTTTTACTATACCTACAACAACAGAACAATCGTCACGTTTTCTTTCAAATTTCTGATCTATGCGGCGCTCGGGACTCTCGAATGTGAATTTCGGAGGTGTAGTACACGCTTGTGGGGTGTCATTTGACACTTTCACAGGATTGGAAAATTTGAAAACACTGTTAGTAACTGTTTCGTGCTTACTTGTAGATACTGCAGTGTTTTTTTTATCAGCTGTGGGAAAAGCTATTTTAGGTGTAGAGGTAGCCGGTAGCTTTGAAACCGCTGGAGTACCAAAGGCAAAGTGTGGCAGCTTATCCTGATCTAATTGTAGCACGGCTGTGGGTAGTTTCACTGGAGTGGCCACTTCATATTGATCTACGATTCCTCGGTTGGTTCTTGCTACCCTTGCTTTTACTTTGGTAGTCATTTTGTGGGGCTGTTCCATCTCCGGTTCTTTCCTAAAAGTGAACAGTATACTGATTAAACTAACATTTAAAAAACCATTCATTTTAATAAATATAAAAATAATAAAGATGATTGTGATGATTCAATTTTCGGGGAAACTGAAGTTTTCGTTTGTGCAATTATGGACGAAGTTATCCTAACGAATAACTACCGGAGCCATATTATGAAGGACTAGCAACGCCCCGCGGTTTCACCCGCATACGTGTCGATCCCGTGGGAATAACAGGATAAAACGTATCCTATGTGTTAATCCAGGTTATAAGCTATATGTGTACCAAATTTGATTCAAATCCGTACAGTCGTTTTTGCTTGAAAGAGTAACGAACATCCATCCATCCATCCTCACAAACTTTCGCATTTATAATATTAGTAGGATGGGACGGTTGACGTGTGTCGGGCATGCCATCGTCCGGGTGAATCCCGCAGACATATTATCTCTGGTTGTTTGCGTCTGGCTAACGGCGAGTACTTGTACAGGCATAACCAAGTGGCCAGGATTATTCACCAGCAATTGCTTTGAAATATAAACTTGTGGACTCTGAGGTACCGTACTACAAGTATGTGCCCGACCCAGTTCTCGAAAATGACCATGTTACGTTGTACTGGGATCGGTCTATCATCACTGACAGGAGTATTGCAGCCAATAAGCCTGATATAGTGGTGATGGTGATAGATCCATTAGCGCGCCGCGCAATGATAGTCGATGTTACCATTCCACATGACGAGAACCTCGTGAAAGCTGAGAAAAAAATTAAGTAAAAACTAAGTCTAGCTTAGCACACGAGGTTTTTGACATTTGGAATGTGAGCTCGGCTATCATTGTGCCGATTGTCGTAACGGCCAATGGCCTGATGGCCGAAAGCCTTGACCAACATCTTTTGAGGCTCTCGTTAGGCGGTGAGATCAAGGGCCTGATTCAGAAGGCCGTTATCCTCGATACGGCTCGCATTGTAAGTTCCTGTCTGTGCAACCCTAACCACCGGTAGCTTGGACCCTGCTCCCGACACCAGCGGAACACTATTTTTCAAATTTTTAAATGTTTTTTTATTACTTTTTAAGAATATTTAAAAATGAATTAAATATGTTTACAAAGAAACGAAATAAAAATAAAAATTTAAAGGTATTTAGGCTGATTTGTACATCAAATGATCATTTAGTATTTGAGTGCACTCAGCGATGTCATTTAACGATAAATAAATCAATCATAAAGTAGATATCCTTCAAATAAAGACCATTACAACAAAAAAATCACTTTGTTTGTATTGGAAGTCAGAAAGCCAGAGTAGCCTATTATTATTATTATGAAAAACTTAATTCATATATGAAGTTCTCGATATAGTTTTAGTTTAGGCCCTGGATGTTATAAACTCGGAATTAGATGAATCCTGTTAAACTTGCTCGATTGTGTTTGCTGTGTTTTTGATAAAATACTTAAGGTAACATTTTTTTTAACCACTACTTTTTTATTGTTTGTTTCCTATACTATGAATTTTACTATTGTAAGCAATGTTTTTCCTGAGAACTTTTGTTAGTAAACCGCTATTCAGTAACAATGGACACAGGGCCCTAGGCACGAATTAACTTCGTTGCCAACTATTGTTTGGAAGAAATAAGGAATTTCTGATTTCAAAGAGAGTAAAAACAGAGAACAGCTTTAAATACGCCCTCTCCCTCACCCCCAGTCGCTTGTTTAGGATTGTTTTGGTAATGACGGGTGACCGTATACACGGCCTCCGCCACTCCCCAACGACCGTTATGTCGCTTGATAGTGGCAAGGTCATCGTCATCATTTCAGCCAAAAGACGTTTTCAATTCTGGACATAGGCCTACTCCAAGCGTCTCGACATCGACCGGTCCGGTGACCTTGTGGGAGGCCTTCCAACGCTGCGCCTTTCGATAAGCAGTCGCCATTCGAGCACCTTTTGGTCCCATCGGCCATCGGTTCTGCGCACAACTCTCGCAATTCTTTGGGCTATGTCAATTTATTTGGTTCTCCGGTGGATTTCTTCACTTCTGATTCGATCACCCAGGGAAACTACAAGCATAGCCCTCTCCATTGCTCATTGGGTGACTTTCAGCCTTCGTATGAGGCCGTAAGTCATCAACAAGCACTGGTGAAATACTTGGGTCTTGAGACACTGCGGTATGTGAGACGACAAGATATGGCGTAGCTTCCCTAACTGATAACTGATCCTAGGACCTCGGACTGATATAGTGCCGTTTTCATAGTAACCTTTAGACATCGCTGAGAGGAAGGGAGAGAGGGATGAAAAAGGGGATTTTAATCTTAAACCCCGAGGGTATTGCACGTTTTCAGATTCACCTGATCTTATGGATGATAATGAAACATTTTATTTATGTAACATTTATTATGATCAAAATGTTTCTGTAATTCGTTTTTTATTTACCAGCTAGGTGCCAGAGTTTCTCTGAGAGATTTCTTTAAAGATATTGGTATTCTTACGGTGGCTTCACAATTCATCTTCTCCAATATCTTATATATTAGGCAAAATATACACTTATATAGATTTGCCATTTAATGCGTTTAAAGCTGAAGTAAAATCCAACCTTTGTTCAAAGGCATACTATTCTATCAACGACTACTTAAATGATAAGAATAGTTGGTCTCTGTGATTAACTCCAGACAATGTTTATGTTCTTTCTCCAGAATTAGTTCACCTACTGACAGTTATATGAGTACATATAATTGTTTATTTTATTTGACTGTTTATGTCAATTTCTTTTTATTATTTATTTATTGTTGACATGATCTACTCATTATAATGTTTTTTTTTAGTTGTATTGCAATATGTACTTAGCTAGCGACCTCGACAATAATTGATCATATTTTGTAATTAACTTTTTATTTATTTTACTTCGATGGTCCTAGTTTATCATTTATGAGTTCCATTTACTGCGATATGTGGGCGGGCACGCCCTTTATGCCTGGAGGCTTTTATCTAGATATTAAGTTCGGTTTACCTTTAGTTTTTTATTTCTGCTTGAGTTTAGTTCTCGATGTTTTTGGTTGGTATATTGGCGTGTGCTAGCTGACATATGGCTGATCATTAAATGTATGTTTTGCGAAAGATAAATGATTTTGCGCACTATTGTATAGAATAAATTTTTCTAACTGAACAGACAGCTGTGCTGCTGGGGAGTTTGTTGCGCCACTTCTTCTTCCCAGCTAAAGCACTAGGAAGTGGTGTAGGGTGGGCGTTTTGGGGGACTGTCTTATGTAATTTTGTCGTTCAAAAAGTGCTGATTCTCAGCCTCGTTTGAATAAATGACTTTTTTTACTGTTGTCGTTGAAATATAGATGTTGCTGTAATATATGGATGTGGTGGATTTTTGAGATGGGGCAGCAAGGGCTGCTACCTTAACCGTTGTACCTACAGGAAAATGGTCTTAGGAGAGTGTCCTTAACTTTTTGAGAAATTTTGATCTGCATTCACAGATCTAGAAAAAAATGTACACTCAGCAGGAAAATGGGCAATTTTCGTAAAACCTTTTTTTATGCCAATCGATCCTGTTTCATAAAAGGATCAGAAACCTGTATTAGACCAACTGAGGTTTGAGTACTAGAAAAGTCAGAAATTGCAGTATGAAATCGTGGCTACACACCCACCTCGGTATATAACTATTTAGGACTGGAATACATTACCCTTTTGCTTCAGTTGGATAAGTCGGAAAGCTGGAAGCACTGCTATGTGAAGCAATAATTTGGCGCGCAGCATTCGTCGTGTCCATGAGACGTGATTTCTTTTTCAACCGTAGTATTGACGCGATGCTTGGCACGTGGAGCTCTTGTGTCTTGTAGGCTAAAACAGACATATTCAACTTTTAATACGATTCCGTCGGATTTCATTTTTTTTTTCAAACAAATGTATGTTGACCTTCTATTCATCACTGCTGTAAAAAAGGGGCATGAAAAGGAGCGGTATACTTACATAAACTTCTATTTTTATAGGGAGAGGATCTGTCGGAAGACGCGTTGTTAAACCCGTCGTTCTTTGGCTTAGTGTACAGCGGAATCCTTCTAGCTTCCATAAGTGGGGAGGAGTAACTTTCTAATAGATCCATGATCCGTCGTGCAGAACTGCTAATGGCTGTGTCATCATTGTTGCTCTTAGACTCATTCACTACCGCCACAGTCTGCTGTTTTATATTAGGCTGGTTTATGTAGGAAGAAGACGCAGATCCGCCATACATTGTTCTGCCTGGATAAAATGGAGAACCAAGGAGGCTAGGTTTAAAGCTAGGCTCCTTTGGATCACGCATTGTATTTGCCGCTGACTTTGCTGAAATTATACGGTCATAGTAAGTATCTAGTGTACGTAGAAATACTAATAGTCATTCGTTTTCAAAATAACAGGACACATTAACAGATATTACAATAATAAATATTTAAAACAACAGTTACATGTTTGTTTTAAATATATTTATAAAATATAATTGCAGCGTTGTCTATATTTCATGTAAGATTTACATGAGTATGTTTAAAAGCAAAAACAAACTTTATGAACACCTTTTCGTCCAAGAGCAGCGTTATTCAGTAAAAAGACACTTTCAAACTCGCTTCTGTATCTGCATTGACAGTTTATTGCCAACACTGCAGCTACCAGATTGAATTCGACAACAAAATTTGACAGAATAACATTTTAACCTATAAGAGCTTTCCGAGAAATTCCTGAAATAACTAGAACTAACTATGTAATAATAATTTTCAGCAGTAACACAAAACAGCAATAAGGCGAGATGTCAAGTACTGTGCACTAACATGTGATTTTGAAATCCAACAATCTACTGCCTGACACTCTTGTAACAGTTACATGCACATAATATAGCCCTGCACAACATAATATGCATATTATCATGTGAATATATACACAACACATTCAAACATAAACTAATCAAAGCAACTTAAGATATACTTTACGGTTTCTATATATGAATCTCATAGTAAATATTGTAATGTAAATACATAAAATAAAGACACATTTCATAAAAATTTGTCAAGTGTATACAGATGACGTAATAGCCTTTTCTGCAACACTTTTTGCATAAATTGCTTGCCTCTATCCTTAAATTTAAAATAATCCAGAAATACCTCTTTGCCTTTAAAAACCCAAACTTATTTGATTCCGATTATAAGGAAACACAGGTTTAATATAAACCGTGAAAACTGAATGTAATTAATTTCAAAGTATTTTTGTTTTCCCATCAGAATCAGTGTTGACATACGCAGTGTTTCCCAAAATCAAACTTCTATTTGAGCCTCAATATGAAATTTTTTACTAACAATGTCACATGAGTAACAAACAATACAAATCAAAAGCAGTTTGGAATATGTATGGTTTTGTTTTCTTTTTACATTTATTACTTTTCTGCCGTTTAGAATTAATTAAAAATGAAACTTAAATAAAACAATGTTGATATAAAAATTGAAGATGTTTCAAAACGATTGTAAACCATATAATCTGGACTTACCAATTGCTCTAACACACTCCTCTGGGCTGGTTGTGTCGAAAATAGATTTTCTTTTATTGGCAATTGATTGGCCAATGCTAGAAACTGAGTGAGGCATCTTGAACATATGTGGTGTGTCTCTGTCCATCGGCTCTGGTTCTTCATTTGGAGGTCGCAATGGAGTAGTAAAAGTGTTCCGGCTTGGTTGTGGATACTGTGGGCCACTGAAGGGGCTGGCACTGTAAGGTAGTTCCATGATTTCAACATCAGTGGAGCAGCCTGCCTGCAATACAAAAGAAATATTGGTACCTATCAACCCCATAACACTTTCCCTGACTTAGAAACCAAACCTAGGATCTCATGAAACAACAAATGGATGAACAAATTCCACATATATTTTTCAATTTTGCTAAATAAATTATGTACAACCCGTGCGATTTAACAAGACACCTGGCTGGTGCTGTGACGTCACTCGTACAATACTGTTCCGTTCAGTCCAAGGCGGCATTCAGGCGATATGTCTAGTTAATGGCTCGTATACACTGGCGTGATATCGCGGGCGCGAATGGCAGTGCGACCCTTGTCGCGGGCGCGAATGGCAGGGCGACCCTTGTCGCGGGCGCGAATGGCAGTGCGACCCTTGTCGCGTCCGCGATATCGCACCAGTGTGTACGAGCCTTAAGTCGCACGGGATACATATTAACTGACATTATGTTGAAAGGCATTTTATATTTTTGCCAGTAAAAATCTGAACTGGCGCAAGGCCACAAAACTAACTTTATAAACATAATAATTATTATATTACATAAATAATATCTTACTTCTGCAGGACCATAGTGGCTGTATGTTCCGGGCGAGTTGAATCGCATACGTTTTGCTGGCGGCTGGGTTATAACCGGGGTGTCTGATGTTTCATCGTCTGACGAATCTGAAGCGTCGGCTATCGAAGACGAACCATTTGCGTTTGAAGTGCTTGGACTACTGAACCATTTTGTGAGTGTAGATGGCAGTAAGCCCGACACTCTGGATGTTACATTCTTGACAAATGACTGCAAAGAAAACAAAAATTAATGTTATTGATAAAAGATTTTATAATACCTGGGTAGACTGAAAAGTTCATGCCTCATTAGTAAATCGTTATTATATTATTTAAGTACTATAACTAAAGACAAAGTGTGCGTCGGTATCGTCGGAACCAGAACGTACGGAGCGGAAGGTTTCATAATTATGCCTAAAGAACAGCGTTAAAAAAAAATCAGGACATTTACTTATAATAAAATTAAGTGCTGTATAATGTCGATGCAAAATTAAAATATAGTGAACAACTCCCCATCGGGAACTCAATCATCGGCAAAGCAATCTAATAACTTTGTCTAAGTTCAAAATTACGAAATTCTTTGCAAGGTTTCATCTCCTGATACGTAACCCCTTAAGGAAAGAACACGTGTTTCATTATGTTGCAACCAGAAGGAAAATAACTTTTCTCAAAACATACATTATGCTTGGACAAGATGACTAATATTTCATGAGCGGACTTTTGGAGTGGTGATCCGATTATAAAGAATTTAAAAATCGGATCCATAATATGCAGGGGTGACTGGATTCTGGTATCCAGGAGTGTGGAGTGTGTAGTGATTCTAATTCATTCAAATATGATAAGCACAAACATATTGCTAACTCAAATAACAAGAATATAATGGGCAGAATTAAAGCAATACAGCAAGGGATTAATATTATTAGGGCTCAATTGACCTGAAATATGTTGTTGATTAAGTTAATAATGTCACAGAAAAACCTTATTACTGTTTAATTGCGTATTCAAATTATAGCTACTTAACTGCATGCTTCTAATTTCATGCTGCGTATGCAAAATAAAGGCAAAATCGCTACTTTGACATTAATTTAATTTTGTTAATGCCTTAAGATAAGATAAGATCCTTCATTCATGTTTTGGGAAAATACAACTGTAATAATTAAAAAGCATAGCAGTATTTACGAAAGACATATTTCGCAGTAAAACCAATAACTTATAGCCCAGCGAAACACTCCATCTTAATAATGCAATTTTCAATTAGTACAAGCCAGCATGTAACGTTAAGACAACCAAACGGTTTACTGTGCAAAGGTTTTGCTATAATGTGGATACCACCACATTGTTCGCACACGCAAGACACTGCATGTAGCTGGGCTTTTATAATGTTACATTCATTGTATACATCAGCACAGCTTTCAAAAAGTGCAAGAACTGAAGTATATAATAATAAAATAATAATAAAATCAACTTTATAGGGGAAAATTGTCTGTTTTCACTGTTGGGTTTCATCAACTGCAAAGTTAACTCATCCTCCCACAACTCTCTTTTTGTAAGAGCTTATCTGACAAAGTATTGAATGGATTTTGTTAAGCATATTTTGATAGTGATTTGATTGAATATGACTTTATAATCTTAGTAAAATAATGTATTAGACATAAATAACTTATACCTAATTAATAACCTAACCTAATAAATAACTATATGATAGCCTAATCCTGGCAATGCTTAGCATCTGGCCCTTAGCCAGATAGGTAACAGCCAGCTCTTGGGCAACGGAAAGTGTCAACCAGCTGTTTGAACATTTCCTTAAAAGAGACTTTAAGTACTCAGTCCCCACAGCCCAAACGTTTCAACTCCAAACAGCTCGAAAATATAATATAATTACCAATAAGCTTATTATACTTGTACCGCTTGAGGTCTTCCACAGATTTTAAATGTATAATCTGCTTTGATCAGTATTTATTGTAAGTTATTATAGTTAAGAATTTAGACATCCATATGCACTGAAAAAATTCACCCTGTAAGTGCTATTGTATGATGGTAGATGTATTAGCTATGCTGCATATTAAGTGTTAATGCAATTTCCTTGGGACAACCTTTTGGTGGTACAAACCAACATAATTGTACCAGACATCCAATATTTATATTGGCAACTAACAAGCAACCAAAAAAATATTCAGCAAGGCAAGCCGTTTAACTGCAGCTGGTCATAAAATATGCATTCGCATGAGCATGCAACAAATGTTTTTAAGTTATTTAGTACAGAACATTGTATAATACTGAGGCTCTATTGTGCAATGTTAAGAAAAATATCAATGAATTATAGCATAAATTCAAGAATTTATTGCTCAATGAATTAGGTTTGTAAGTAGACCGCACAAACCCTACGATAACAGACTCAAAGTACATCAACTCTAATGTATGTTTATGATTATAATCTTATATCATTCCTTCAGTAAAGGAATTCTAAGTACAGAATTTGTGAAACATATTAATAATTACAAGTAAAAATTGAGTCACTACCACGGTGGATCTACTTTTACTGTATTTTCTTAATATTGTAGTCTAAGGTAACAGCCAGGGTAATTATCAAAGCATGGACTTTGACAAGGAAGGGACTTCGCAAAAGCTACAGAGCCGACTACTACTATGATCCCGATTTGAGAGTGAAATTAATAGATATTTCATTGTCGCTCGCCATGTAAGATGTATAAATACACAACTACGCGTGAGGCCACACATTTCATGAAAAAACGCAACGACATTGTCGCGAAGAGCGGGAATTTGGTTAATACTTACAGTGTTAGCTTCGTTTGACGGACGCGGGCGCTTTTCCTTGTTCTTCGGGAATACTTGACTCATTGTAGATCTGATTTTTTTAACACTGTACAATAACTACACGCAGTGACGCTACTGCAAATTCATTTTTTGGCTAAATATATTCACAACTAGCAAAAACGTGACAAACATGGCGTCGGTAAAATGTGTCAAAGAAATGCTTGGTGGGAGGTCAGACCACTATCAATCGTTAAAATTTTTAATCACTTTTCACGGAAAATTATACGAAATGAAAAATTTAATTAGTATCAGAACTGGTGATGATAAATCACCCACAAAATAACTAGTCAACGGTTTTATTTTATAACTTTATTTCGCGTTAGCGCTCAACACGCGCAGTTTCTCTTATTAGTCTGTGCACGAAGTGTTGCCAGCACTAAATAATGCTAATGACTAAACTTGCTCACTGAGAGGAATACATTTAAGTACTTACTAGTTCCATTAAATATTAGTTGCTATCCCAATAGCTATATGAACTTATTCTAGCATTGCAAAGCTAGCTACGGTTTCCTAGAAGAGCGGTGACCGCCCACTGGGTTTGCTACATAGCCAGAAACCCATAACCGCAATTTATCTGAAACTTTGTCTATGAAAGTAAGTTTGTCCTCCTTACTAATAAAAGATGTTTATCGTCTGTACCTAATAGTTATACGAGTTATACAACTAATACAACGCGTAGGCCGGGACTCCACCAAAGCGGAGAGGAGAGGAGTTGTGTTGAATAAACCAATCCGATTTCGTTATTTCCTCTACGATATGGAAATAACGAAATCCCATTGGTTTATTCAACACATCTCCTCTCCTTTATGTTATTCGTATAATTTTCAGCTGGAATGAAATAACTTGCTCCAACAAACGCCACCACCACTTACTACTAAAACTTTAAATTCTCAATTCAGAATCTGGGACCCAGGTACCTGATCCAATGCAGAAAATATAGGTGTTTCCCCACATTATATCTCAATGTGATACCAGATAAAAAAAGTTGGTGATTTGTGTACCGCGACAGCTTATTTTTATTATTAGCTATTTGCAGCTTCCGGCACGGAAGCCCGCGTTGCTCGAAGATTTGCAGCTATACATTCCCACTTTCCCAGTATTAAACTGACCTCTCATTGTATGGAAAAACGAAATAATGCGACTATAAAATGAGTTTTGTGACGTGTAAGTTAACTAAAATAGGTACCTACATTAAAAAAAAAATTACCTTATCATTTATTTGTCCTATAGCAGGTAATATGACTCAAATTCATGTTTTCCTTATGTATCTGGTACTGGATCCATTATTCACTCGTAAATATATATGTAAATTAACAAATACCTACTTGCATAATATTGCGCCTTGATAAGAAGGATATAAAATAAAACGAAATGAAATATAAAACACTGGTTTTATTTATTATATTAAATTAATTAGTCCACTCCATAACCAATTAATGAAACTTACACAGTGGGATAATTAAATAATTATATTTACATAAAATCATTCATATTTGGAACAAGTCATCCAATTCGTATGCTCATGCTGCATTTTTTCCATGTTAGTTATTGCACTTCAGTAAAACATTACTTGTACTCTCTTGGTATTGCTCATCAAATAATTTCAAACGAATAGTTTGATGCTTGTACATTTCATTTTATGACAATAATTTGAACTTGACGTCCTAAATCTACAAATACTAAAATATTTTCATATCCTTATAGATACGTATTGCATGAATGACATTTTTTTTTTTTTAGGATGACACCATGTCCTAACCAAAACGACTGGTCGCACGAATACGCGATCGTAGCGTTCATATAAGCCACTCATTTGCTCGATAAACCGGAAGGCACGACTACTCGTTCGGGTTCTCCGAACAAAATGTCGAGTGTTCGCGCGACGGTCGCTTTGGTTAGTGCACGGCCCGAGGTATTCTGAGGATATAAATAGTACAAAGTTACAAAGTAGTACAGTAAATGGAATGATTATGTTCTTAAGATGTGACCAACACACGTAAACTCACAATCGTAGTTACTTAGGTATCTTCATAGGGATGCAGTTCGTCTGTACCGTCTGGTAGTACAGAGATGTTACAGTAAGCAACAGCGCATACTGAAAGAATCGCAGAGCGGAGGATTTTCTGGTGAAATAGTTAATAAACTTTAATACTGGTGTCGTAAAGCGCAAGTGGTGTATGAGACACCCGAGAAACCATATTATGGCACTTTATTATGTATTACTAAATGTCATCAGAAGATCCTCTGCTTCTTAGCGACTGTTCGTTTACAACCGCGTTCAAGAACAGTCAGTGTCAATATTCCACAGCAATGATGACAGTTACAGCTCCTGAACCCGGTTTACATGTGTTGACCGCGTTCAGTTTCATTTGTGAAATTCAGTCTGACTATGCTGCTGTATATCGCTTCGTTGCACAGATTAATACAGATGGTTTACTCCGTATTTTAGCTATGATTATGAAGCTACAAGTAGCTACGCGGCGGGCTCGACTTGTCGAATTCCGCGAAGAGTTACGCGATAGAAAGAGAGGAAACTTCTAGTTGAATATAAATGTAGGTAATTAGCGCGTTGCGACCTGAATTTCACTTTATTGTGTCGAAGCAAGAGTCCCTTTTCATTTAAACGATTTTGCAGAGTGAACCATCTGTATTCATCTGTGGTCGATGTACCGCACATTTTCACTCCTATTACTTACCACTCCGTGACAAGGAGTACATTGCTCTCACTGTTGAATGTTAGCTGCCCGTTACAAGAGTCTCATTTGTTTTTACTCGTGACAGTGAGTACATTGCTCTCAGCAGCCGGCTGAACACGGCGCTTTTCAGTACGAAATTATACGGTAAAAAGTTGGGTTCACACGTCAACATCCCACTGTATATAGGGTTAAAAACAAATTCAATATGAAAGTGCCAGGTGATCCCAAAATTGTACAGTAAAATACTGATCATCGCAATGTGAACGGGTGTCACGGTTGGCTAGCTGCCCGTTAAAAGAGTCATTTTTTTTATACTAAAATCCAATGCAGAGTGCTCCAAGGATCTTTTGGCGCCTGAATGACATTGACAAGGGGCGTTGTTGGTAAACATCTGTGACACTATCACAGAGATTGCATTGACAGAATAAAATCACGGCGTTAGTTCCGATTTTGGCCACGCGCCAAATGAACCTTGTGGCGTTGTAAATAAATTGCAGCTTCTCTATTGCTTTTCCGTTTCCAGCTACTCGTAGAACATACGAAGTGCTTCTTCACACAACATAACACTTATTTTATTATACCTTCTAACATTAATTTTTCATTAATATGTACCAAACACAATGGAATAATTTTTGAAAAATTACAAACACATGACAATAGAATCAGAGAGTTACAAATGCTATTAAAAATATTATTAATATGTATACAAATTGCAAATTCGATGGAAATCTACACGTTTTCAAATGCGGATACTAATACATACAACATCGATTCTTAAACTGTGTTACGTCATTCAAATTACAAAATAATTGTCAATATCACAAAGCAAAGTCTGCTGAGTGTCTTGTATGGTGAAGCTGCGCACAGTTTACATGTAATCAATCTGGAACACTGAAATTTGTAAAGTTCCGTCGGATTTTAGCGTTTGTATTATATTTAAAAAGCTTGTTCATTATTACAGTTATTATTGCTTTAAGATTGTAAAAGGCAAAATGTTTCGTTCTTAAAAATAACATACATTCGTGTTCGTGACATCAAAGTATCTAGATTGAGGATAATTTTCTCAATTTTACAATAGCGCGGACGACACACTAATCGTCGGAAGTCTACATTACTTCAATAAACACACAACATTTGCTTAAATACGTTGAATAAGGTATATTACCACACTACAGTTCATTTGAGTCTGACAGAGTACAAAATCTACATTTCGTCATCATTTAGTTTCAGAGGATTTCCTTGATAAAGGAATATTCGTTTCGTATGCATTTATTAACGTTAATCTTAAAATACAGATTTTGGCAATCGGATTTAATGCAGAAGAAAAAAAGTAAATATTTAAAATATTGCTACATAGTACACTATTTATAACAACCACTTTAGCTAGAAAACTAAGTATAATGTAAATAAATGACAAAACTACACTACTCTACTGCGGTATTAAAATCTAAAATTGTAAAAAAATATATCGATCAAACTTTAAAATGCTATTATTAAGGGCCACTTTACGTGTATGAGTCGAACTTATTTTATATAAAAACTTGAAATTGGACGACGCCAAATAATCGTGGTAATAAAAGTTGGACGACATGGAAAAGAAATTCGAAGCATATTTGTATAAACACCGAATCACCATATGATGTGGTCATCAAAAGGCAATGAGGTCTAAAATTTACTGGAGCTAGATTCAGTCTCTAAGTTTTACTTGTCGACCAATTGTAGTTAACTGTTACACATCCTTACACGACGAATATATAAATGATTATATCAAATGTTTAACAACTTAACCTTAACATACAGTGCGCACATGAATATTTTACGAAAGATAATTTTATTTTTTGTAAACAACAAACATATCTTTATACATAAAATTAGAAGTACTTTGTCGCGAGCGTTCACTGGCGGTTGACAATCCTAAATAAAACACAATAAATAAAATAATTTGTTTACTATGTAACGTTACACAAAAGTATGAAATCTACGTGCTTACTTATCAAAGTCCTTACGCATATAGTAGGTCGTTATAGTGTGTAAACACCGCTCATTATATACAAATTCCAAATATCTTAACGTCCAAGGATTCCAATTTCGGAATAAGTAAGAAAATAGGTGCTTTACTGATGTATTAATATTATTTTAAAACTCACTCTGGCATCACTTACTCGAGTCACGCGTCGACACTTACACATCACTTAATCGTATCGATAAATCGAACAAAATGTTAATATAAAATGACATTTGATGTAACGATGCGCGCTTTATAATGTGTGCATAAACGTGTCACATACATCATAATCTTATTTTAACAGTTAAACTTACAGAAGTGCTCGTTTTAAGAAGACGTGTGTCCAAGGCCGTAGCCAGAAAAATA
This sequence comes from Eupsilia transversa, assembly GCA_914767815.1. Taxonomy (NCBI): domain Eukaryota; kingdom Metazoa; phylum Arthropoda; class Insecta; order Lepidoptera; family Noctuidae; genus Eupsilia; species Eupsilia transversa. Next base: position 16,515,099 of record OU611871.1, read on the forward strand.
TCGGCAGCAATGTTGAAGAGTTCATTTATTTTTAATACTTAAGTACATTTTTTTTAAATGTAATATTCATACAAATAGATTTATAATTCACAACCACATGTAAATCACTGTTTTTATGCATTAGTCTTACATTGTTTGTTAAGTTTAAGGGTCGATTCAAAGCGACAGATAGTCAAAGCGTATCGACGCGACAATATAAGGTTACATAGCCAGCATATCTTGCTTCACAATGTAATGAAGGAAACAGATCATGTGCATATTTACATGATCACATGGTTATCGAAGCATCAGACGCCGACGACACGACACAGAAGTTGCACGAAAACGCACGCAGACGCACGTATTCATGCGACCTCGCTAGTCAAGAATTTGACGGATCGCTTCGACTCTGCGTCAGTGTGAATCAACCTTTAACGGGAGATGAGTGGCGCGGGCTGGGCGCTAGTACTGGCCCTCCGACCCTCTTAGCTACGGCCTTGCAAGTTCCATTCCATGATATGGGCTGGTGGCTGGCTAGCGCATCTCAGGCTCGTAGACTAAACACGGTTTCATACAACGAGCTGCGTATCGGATCATATTAAAGTTCTGGTATAGCGTCTATATGGAAGAGAGAACAACAAACTGCATTTAAATATACATAGTTCCAACGTGGCGGAGGCAGTCGCACTTAAAAACTATATGATTATTACATTAATGAACAAACACAAATAAAACTTATAACAATAGCTGCGATTTAATTTCATATCACAGAAAACATAGTTTACAAAAATAAACGTGCTGCTCTATTTTTTTTTTTATTATGCACAATAAATGAAATGGGAACACTTAACAAAAGTTAAACTTACGTAGTTGGTAACGAAAAAATATCACTACAACTTCAAATCCATATGATAATATTAATTAAATGCTCCTTCAAGATATTATTACACAAATATATTCTAAGAGGTAGGGATCAGGAGTCATGCTCGTGGCTTGAAAATCTAGTCCGTTCACTAACGACGAAAAGTCCAAGTATCAAACCCTTATTTCATCCAGCTCGACATCCCTAAACATTATACAATCATATAAACATACAAATACATAATGTGTACAATCGATTGCAAGGAAAGACAAACTGGAAGTGGAAAATGACATTCATAAAAATTTCACCGTGAAAACTTAAGTGAAGTGAGCTTGAAGTGAGCTGTCAATAGTGTCAGTCCCTAGCATACGGTGGAATGACAGCTCACTTCACATAAGTTTTCACAGTGAGATTTTTACAGTATAGATCGGTTTGTCTTTCTTGAAGCGTGAAGTGAGATAGCACGTTTATATATTACAAGAATGAGAGTGAACAGCAATCGATTTCACAAGCAATAATCGTTGAATGGTGTCCAAACGGCATCTTTAGGCAAATTGAACATGAAAGAGCTCAATGAAATAAGGCGTGTACTTTGTTCGGTCGCACTTACAGCTTGATGTAGTCGGGGGTGCCGATGTTGGCAAGCGTCTTCTTGATGCGGAGGGCGGTGAGACGCGCGGCGGGGTTCTGGTACCAGCACTCCTTCATCACCTTCGATATGGATGACAGCACCTGTCGCCGAGACAACGTTAGGCCATCAAGCATTCTACTTAACCTGCATTTATCAACCTTAACATTAAAGCCCCAGCACTTCCTAGAAAGCTGTGGTGTATAGTTTTAAGAACTTCATTCTTTACAACAAAAGTATACCCTATAGTATGTATTCGCCTTTAGTTTGTTATAAATTAATGGCGTACAGGCACGTGTTGTTTTGATGAGAAGTGCATTAGGTACTAGTTCACTGGTTACCGATAACATATTATTGAATATGTGTACGTAAATATATTCGTTGTGTAATAATTTGTTTATGTGCGTTATGATAATGAGTCACTGATAACAGTGTTTGATAAAATCAGCTATCGAATCGATATTTTCAGATTCACATAAAATGTCATGATTCGAACTTGAGCCCGCACAGAATTTGGTTGGCATTTGCCGACTGTACATAAAAAAACAAAACTCAGTTTTGCATGTCTGTGTATATATAATCAAAAATGCTTGAAATGTGGTCATTATTTTGACAACGTTCTTTGAGCAAAGTCGAGCTTTCCGCGCAACTTGAATAGGCACCAGCAAAGTGGTATGGAATTTCATTGCTGTTTAGCCACCAGCACTTTCCTTTGAAAACCCATTATTGTCGAGTTTTGACAGTTGCTGCGTTGCTGGCCAGCTTAGCTACGCTCTCGGCCTTCAAGCTTGGTCATCATTGAAGCCCTTGCTGTCCGCACTATAAAGGCGTCGACCTTCGGTCTCCGGCTTTATTCCAGCTTGTCGATCAAGGGCTGCAATGCTAACCACGCTGTTTGCCTGGAGCTGCGCTATGCTGCACTTTCGGCCATCATCAGCGCTGCCAGCAACGCAGTCATTACAGACTGCGACAGTAATGTTATAATTTTGAAATAATTTTATATTAAGCGACTCTGAAAGCACATGGAAACAAGAGAGGCTAATTTATCGACATTCTCAGTTCAAAAGAAGTGAAATGAAATAGAAGTATGGGCTCCATAAATGTTGCGAGTTTCTGTATGGATTCCGTCACAACAGACTAATCGCAGATTGTTTCAAAACCACACAACAATTTTCTATAATGAACCGAAATACCTTAAAATTCAACCACAACAGTTAAGGGCGCTCAGTACCTATCTATAATGTTGATAAGTAACAAAAAGGAACAATTTTTATGAAATTGTCTGCCAGGCCACGAGGCAAATGCTTACTAAAGACGTTCAAGATGAAACAGGTAATTACAAAAATAAAATAAAATAGTTTTTATTGTTTCTCATACAATTATTCTACAGCACAAAATTGAGGCAGCCACGGTAAGTTATAGGGATACTTGTGATGGAATGAATCAATACAAAATGTCTGACTTTCAACTATGGTTCAAGAAACTAACTGCTAATATAATAAAAAATATATTGTGGCAAATGCCACAATATATTTTTTATTATTTTGCTGTGCCAGAGAAGGTTGATAATGATCTCATTAATTTTTAAGTTACCACCTGTATTTGTGGAATTGTTATTTGTGGAATTTCATCACATTGTGGAATGTAATAAATGATTAAGTATCACTTACATGGTCCGAATGCCATCTATTCGGTACATTAGGCCTCCGCTTCTCAGTGCAGACAACCCGACGCATATCTTCGAGCGCAGGGTCGGGAGGTACGCAGTCGTAGTAAGGAGGCTGGTATTCATCAGGCATCACTCCACAGCGCCGGGACATCTCCCACAGGACCAACCCGAACGAATACACGTCTGAACGCTTGTACGGATCAAACTGCCGAGTGTCCATTGTCTCATCGAGTACCTATAATTTTTAATTTTGTTACTGTAAGTAGCTTCAGATGTCAGATCCGTGGCTAAGAAGCAACACGATTAAGTCTTCCAAGAAGACCGCTTTGAAATCGGACCACACGAAGCCGGTTTGGGAGCTAAGATGGCTCAGACAGACATACAGATCGACAGAGTCGTTAAACTTATAACATCCCTTTTAATACGTCGGGGGTTAAAAATAGTCTCGACTGCATTCAAGGATTTCTAAGAATTACTGAAAAGGCATTGAAATCAAACTATACTGTGAACCGAGCAAAAATAAATTGGTCTGGCTTCGTCTGTATTATTATTATTGAGAAACATTTTGTTATCTACCTTTTCAGCTCCTTCTTACAAAGCTTTGAAACTATTGGTACTGGAGTATAAATGGAGAGCTACACCTAGATGTAGATGACGTCACAAGTTGAGCTTACCTCAGGTGCCATGTAGCGCTTGGTACCAACTCTGTTTGTGGTGGGTACATCGACGGAGTCACTAGCCACGTTGTGACGGACAGCGAGCCCCAAGTCACCGATCACGCAGGTCAGGTTGCTCTTCACTAGAATGTTCTTCGATTTCAGATCCCTGTGGGCTATAGCGGGCTTGCCTGTTGGAGAAATTAATTTATAAGGTAATAGAAAAAATAAAAGATAGTTAAAAACAATATTTAGGACACGCACATGAAATACAATTTAAAAAAAAACACCACCATCATCTTATCTACCTAGGACATTCGGGAGCCGATATTACATCCAATTCCTAAACCGGCCAAAACGCAGAACACATATAAGGCAGGGGTTTTATATACAAAGCGTAGGTACCTTAAGATGTAAAAGGACTTTCATATGAATACTTAACAAGCATTGATAGAAAGATCAACTCTTGAAAGCAATATGCCAAAAGCGTCTATAGTCTTTAAACCATTTCAAGTCATTACTAATAATGTCACAATTAAAAACTAAAAGAAATACATGGCAAGAATAACAATAAACATCTATATTTCAAACCATTTGCTCAATTTAAATTGAGTGGCGTTCAGACAGAAATCGGCTACTCCGCTGAGCATTTGGGTCATCAATCATCATTATCGTGTTAGCTGGTAAACGTTCTCTCGAGTGTGAACCTACATTCTCATCTGACCAGATGTACATTTACAAACTCTTCGCACTTCAGATACGGGATTGTATCAGCGTCGTGAGATGAATGAGCGTGGATCTACTTAGCAAAAGGTGTGTAGTTTTCTATAGTTTCTGCTTACCCCCCCCCCTAAGGGGTAGATTATGAAAGGTTGAAAATATGACACATTGAGCTTTAGAAACAAGGTGTCACACCACAGCCATGAGTGACAAAGACGCTCTAAAAAGTCAAGCCTTTTTTAAACGCGATATACCATACTAGCATCCCGGTGTATATTTTTCCTCTCCCACAGCGAGAGATTGTATAAACTTTTTGGAAAGGCGATTTGAGGCTCACAGTCGTTTCTATAATCGGAATTCGAAAAATATTAGACAATGCAAAGAAGAAGTCTCGTCTAACTTTTAAACCTGCAATCTTGAACATCAATCAGCACGTATGTACTTACTTGGCGTCTACGAGAGGGATTGGACCATTGTAAGTGTAAACATAACTTTTTATAGGAACTACAATAATTTTGTGATATACACTCCCGGACTTCTAAATCGGGCCACCGTGCATATGTATGTTTTTAGGCATACGCTGAGTTTATGGTCAGGATTTAACTATACTGCATGATAATGCAAGGGCGCACACTGCATGAATTGTTCGAGAATACCTGCATGACGTTAGTATCGCAGTAATGGAATGGCCAGCAAGAAGCCCAAATATGAATATAATAGAGTACTTATGGGATGAGCTGAAGAGGCCTGTTTGAACTAACCAACCAGCTCTAGAAACTTTGCAGGTTCTGAAAACAGCAATTTTGGAAGTATAGGGGAATATTCCACAGCACGTTATGGTGGCATTAATTATTTCCATGCCAAACCACATGACGGCTGTCGTAAATTAGGAGGTAAACTTGGAGGTAACATAAGTTACTAAATAAACGTTTGTTCAATTTAACCATTGTTTAAAAAAAAAAAAAACCTGCAAAGTTTTCTCTTGAGACTCGCGAAAAGACCATTTGAAAACCACGTTTTTCTCCCATAGTACTACCATTCTCTTATCTTTATTAAAAGAAGAGACCTATAAAACAAAAATATGCAGAGTGGCTCGATCCAGGTGTCCGGGAGTGTATTTGATTTTTTGTTGCCATGAAAAAATGAAAGATCTCATACAAATAGTCTGTCAATAGCTCATTACTATTTGACCTTGGCCATATTAGATCAAAAGAAAATGTGATATTCATGTTTTCAATAACCATAATATATTTTCTATCTTATTCAGGTTGTTGCTATGTAATGCTAATGTACCTAATATGTTACGTAATTTACGCTTTGTTGTTGTTGTTGGATAAAAATCATTCTTGGCCAACCAATCACAGCACCAGACATAAAGTATGAAAGCAGTTTTATTTAGAGACTAATTTAGAAAGCGCAACATGATCAATCATAATCTGAATAATTTCGAAGGATTGCTAAACCATTGCTTCATATTATGTTGATGTTCGGAAGATTTGTCTGCTCAACAACGTAATTGATGCAATGAATGTTGCCGAACTTTTAACATCAAGGGCGGATCCAGGATTTATTTCTGGGAGGGGCATATGGGCCAGACAGATAAGAAGTGTCTCCAATATCTTGTATTGCACTATGCTGTGTTTGGGATTTCATTCTTTTTCTATGAACATATAGTTACCTACTTCATCAGTGTTCATCATTGAAGCAATGTCTTGATAGATATTCATTTATTTAGGCAAACCAACTAAATACATACAAAGACATTCATGGTACATATCATTTACAAATACTATAGCATCGCATGCATCTAATAATTAATGCAAAGATGGCTGGTAGTTCCAGAGATCAGCGCGCTGAAATAAACAATCTCTTCAGCTTTATTATATTAGTACAGATGGGAGATATCGTCACATAGTAAACGAAACGTTAATGACAACTAATAAACGTTAATTGATGGGCAAATATCTATTAACGGTTCGACGACGACGCAAACGACCAGCGCATCTTTTTTAGCATTGAGAATGTCGGGATGCAACAAACTAACTATGAACTAACGTGATTGACACAATGATAGTAATGTGGTACTTGCCTTTAGTGCCAACAATATCCATGTGCAGGTGGGCTAGTCCAGTAGCGATGGACAGCGACATCTTCACTAGCGTGATAGAGTCTATGGTTCGAGCGCTCAGGAAGTCGAACAGCGATCCATTCTCGTGGTAATCCGTAATCAGCCACAACTGCGTCCAAGTGCCGTTATCTACGACACAGATTATTAGAGTTATTTAATTGTTTTATGGCGTGTGGCTGTCTGATGCTAGAATTAAAGATCTTGCTTTGCTTCTAAACAATGTCTTAGATGCAATATGACGTAAAACGTTGATCTAGTGATCTATCAATTGATGCATAAAATAGCAATGACATGCAACGCAGCGATTACTATAATTAATAGATCAATTCATGAATCACTCTGGAGCATAGTCCAGATTGTGACGCATGAGTGGTGCAGTTTAATCCATATTGCTTTGTTTTCATTCCAGAAAAATATCGAATTAACGGACCACGGCCCGGTCTCCTAGCTGGGTATTAAACGTAATACTTTGTATATAAATTGAACATACTATGATAAACCTACCAAACAATTCCTATAATGCTTTGGGAGCCTACTCTACAGTAATTGCTTGTCTTTAAATGACTGATAATAACTGCATCAATTAATTCTTAATCAGAGAACAAGTGACCAACCAGTCTCGAATTTAGATGTTGACATGACATACGTTTGATTTTTGTTGATTACTCTGTAGCAACTGTTTTAACTACAGGACTATTAACGATTATATTAAATGGAAGCATCGCTTTATATTCGAAATAACCATATTAAATTGCACAATAACCGCTTGCATTGCGGAAAAAATGCATTTAAATAATAGAATTCACCTTTAACACCGTCATGACTACAATAATTGACGATAAGTTGAATTTCAGTCTATTATTCAATAATTATTTATATTATTATCCCGGTAGCACTGAAGCATGTTACTATATGGGTTTCAAAATACGCCCACCAGTATGGCAACCGTTCTCTTCCATTGTCAGCGTAAGGCAACATAATCAATGTACTTAACAAAAACTTTTTGCAAAATAATACTACCAAAAATATCAATAATATACTAATAATACCAAAAAGTTAAAAAAAAACAATAGTAAGTGAAAACTAAATTTAATTTCGGAACTCGGTGTCGGTTTTGAATTTTCGTTATTTGGCACTGATTTCCGAAACTTAAGTTATTTTTCAGTTTTTGGTAGGTACCTACCCCGCACAAATTCGATACCACGACCTGCTATGTAAATAACGGTGACATGAACTTATCATAGCATCATACACATAGGCTAAGTGGGAAAAATACGTAATATTCAAGCTAACTGAAAAACTACCGAAGCAAAGTTAATAATATTTATATGGGACCACCGCTCAAGCTTCCTCTACAAAACAAAAATAGATTTTTTTTAATCCGTCCACAATAAATTGTCGAAAATATCGACGGACATGCATAAAAAACAAACATACGTATACTCTACAAACATAGAACCTCCTTCTTTTCGGAAGTCGGTTAAAAAAACGTTTACATGTTTGAATCTAAATGAAGATAAAATAGGGACTCAACATTTTTCCTACGATTCAAATAACACGGCACTATCGCCTTATGTATGTCGCCATGAGTTATCAAAACTTAGTGATCCTATGGAAGGACGAGATTAGTGTCAAGCAGATGATATTCGCAGATTTGCTGATGAGCGAGTTAATCTTATCTGATAACAAGACATCATAACAATAATACCAGCCAATTATTGTCCCACTGCAAGGTACAGGCGTTTTCTCTTACATAGAAGGTACGAGCATTCATCATCACGCATTCTCAAGACGGGTTGGCAATTTCAATCTCATATTAACTATAAATCTAGGTTCTCACGATGTTTCCCTTCACCGGTATGTCAGTAATGTCAAAGATAAACTCAGAAACTACTATGAACTGACACACACATTGGTATTCGCCTGGATTTGAACCCAACCTGTGCACTAGTCGAGTCCTTAACCATTAAGTCATAACGATCACGATAATAATTGAATGCTATATGGACTCACCCTTATTGTCAGCAGCAATGAAGCCCAGAATATTTTCGTGTCGTAACATCACGGTCTGGTATATTTCAGCTTCACGGAACCACGAAGACTCTTCGCGGGAAGAGAATATTTTGACGGCGACGTTCTCGCCCCGCCAGCGACCACGCCAGACTTCTCCGAAGCGACCTTTGCCGATGATATCCACCAACTGGATCTGACGCGCGATTGAACGCTGCACCAGAAGAGGCAACCCTACAGGCAAATACAAAATGTAAATTTTATGACCATGACCTAATCGTTGAATGAATAAATGTGGAATAAATGCACGCTTGCTGCAGCAAACTTATGTTTATAAAACCGGCACCAGAGACAGCTTCAAACATTTGAACACTTTGGACGACAAGGTGGCAAAGTGCAAAGCATGTGTGTCTTTGCACTCATGCTCATTTGAGATATTTGCGTATTTAAACATACTTATGTCTAGGTTATACGAATATGTTGGCGCCTTCACACAAAACAGTTCTAAAGCTATTTTCGTTCCAAAAAACATTTAAGTTGCAGACGGGAAAATAAAACGAGAGATCCCAGTTCATGCAATTATTAATAGATCTTATATAGTATCGGTCGACATTCAAAACAACGCAACAACTTAAAGAGGCTCCTACAATGGTCGGCTCATATCCAAATAATAAGTATATAGAATAGCGTGCAAACAACACTGTATGAAAGTGTGGCACTTCGTGTTCTTGACATCCATACATGAGATGTCATCTTTTTTATTGCCTCATTCAATTCATTTGATGCATCAATGCAGATCGATTCGAGGCAACGATCGCTCACTTTGGCACTTAGTGATGTACGCATTTATGAATTCATTCATGTGTGGCAGAATGTTTATGAAGACTACAATAGCGTACGTGAACCTCGGGCGACGGGCCAGATTGTCGCTTAGAATATTGAAATGGGCTCTTCCTCAATTTACAGTGACGATTGGAATAAGATACGAGATTTGTCCGATCTTCATATACTTTCTGAGTAATAAATTACGATATATATATAAAATTATTGTAGGAACCGGGAACGTGCATAAGAATAAAGAATGGACTTACCGGAGCCTGATCCTGAGGTAGTGAGCTCTATCATGTCCCGTATGGTTGTGGTTCTCATCATGGGGTGCCTGGCCTCACAGACGGAATCATCCGCCGGGTATGGCGTTCGAGACGGGACTCTCTTTTTTGGGCCATGCGATCGCTTCGCCCACCAGAAGCTAATCGCAGCGCATACTCCGAGAACCATCAGTCCCATCACCCATGGCAATACTTTCCATGCCGTCGCTGTACTGCCCGGGTCTTTATTCAGAATTTGTGCATTAGTACTTGTACTCAAAATAGGGGGAATTAGGTAAAGCAATCAAATCTCAAGAAATGCGAATACTTATTGTTTTTTTAATGAACAAAGGTATAAGCAGAATTAGCTGTTTATACCTTTATTATGTATTGAATAAAAAATTCGAAATTACCTTTTAATGCTAAAATTGAAAACTAGCACTTAAATTTTACACCCATTATTGTGAAATGGCTTACAACATAGAAAATGCCCGTGATACTGGCTAATGTTAATGGAATGACAACCCGAACCCGTACATACCCGTCTTAATGCATGCATTTTAAAATCTTATAGGTACATATGATGCTGTATCATAATGCAAATAATTTCAAGATTGCTAAATATTGTAATCCTATTCTATTAAATGAGAAATATTTGTAATCACGTTCTCGAAAACGGCTCTAGCGATTTCGATGAAAGTTGAAAAAATAGGGGTTTACGGTGGCGAAAAATGGAACTAGCTAGGTCTCCTAACTGGGGAAATTCGTTTTCTCTATTTTATCAGAACTTGGTCGCCCAGGTACTAAATACTAATAACAGATAGGTCGTGGGTTCTAAGAATTGCGGCACACGATTCGACAAGGATATTATTCATAATTATATTAATTATGCAACATTCAATGGTCGTCAATTGAGAGTAGTGATACAAAATATTCATAGTACGTTGACCAATAATTAATACACATGCTCAACTAGTTTCTCTTTTCCTTCATAAAGCTAGGTAGTTTCTAAAATGTAAATAAAAAAATAAACTGTGACTTAAATAGTAAATAACCAGCAGTTGCATTTATCGCGTTTGCGTTTCAGTTTCTGATTCTTTTGCAAATTATTCCCGAAGGATTTTTTTGTATAGAACTTAAATATTTAAGTAAAAATAATTTAAAATACTTACAGCAAGCAATTCTTTCAGAATCTGGAAACGTTTAATATTCGGCGAAAGCGTTTGTAAAGAAAAAATTAACACATCACACAAAAACACATGCAATAAGCGAAACCAATACAAATACGTAAATAGTCATAGAATGTATATACAAATTGGACTTACATAATAACAAAAATTACCACAAAATGAGCTCTAATATTTCTGACATAAGTAATCATAATCACACAAGATTGTTTGATGATGTTTTGATCAGGTAACTTAATATTCGACAGAATATCGTCTAATAAAGCATTGTGCTTTGTTTAAAAAAAAGAGAAAAAAGAAAGGCCTTTCATGTCTGTTATTGTTATTTCGCCTTACATAGTCATTTGTTCAAATATAAAAAATTAAATGGGTGAACAAAGGAAAACCAAAAGTTTTTACGAGTTATGTGTAAATTACTGTAGCCTACACTCATCTAATTACACTATATTTATACCGTGCAGCGGTTAGTTACATGCCCCATAGCCAATTGTCAGTAAACTAAATAATAAGTGCTTAAATGTTGTTAGCAAAAGTAAATAATAACAAAATTATGGTTACTGACATGCTATTAGTATAAAATCATGCTAAAATCAACTGAAAAAAAAAACCGGCTTATGATCACTTACGGCTTTATTTATCGCCTGTTGTAAAATGACTACACATTCCTCTTTATTTTCTGTAATCAAGACATTCAGTGTCGTATAATAATGGCACTACTTCGATGCAACCCTGTCATGCCTTCTGAGCAATGGCACCCCTTGTTTAATTAATATAATATGCAAGGCTGTATGTAATGATGGCCCATTTAATGTTTGAACGATACATTTCAGTTTACAGATGAGCATTTAAAAAACAAGATTGTAAACTTGTAATAGTGACACGCGGCGACTGAAACAATAAGGACATCGGGAAATGTCCAATTGCCAATATAATTATGTGCATAATTCGATACATTTGCATGCACGACTGTAACCGAGCAACTGATATTATTTCAAGTTATATTAATAACCTCGTATGAACGTTACTGTAACATGGTAAGACTCAACAATACATTTGATGTGGACATCACAATGTAAGCTACCCAGACAGCGCGCCCCGACGACACATTCCGTATGTATACTGTACCTGCGAATAGATCACGGTTACAGTAGTCCGTGGCGCAGCAAGATATATTGGGGTTTTCGTCCTTGCGGCACCATATAGGCATGTCCCCGGGAGGGAATATGTTTTCTCGGTCCCAACATCTACGTTCATAAATTCTTAGATTAGTACAAAAAGAACGTATAAACCCTAAACGGTGATCAATGCCGGTCTAAGGAAAAAAACTTGGTTATATTAGAACAAAACGAAGAAAAAATAAAATCTTTAGCCATGCAGTCTCGCACCATACACCAAGGCAGTCGGCGCCCGCTGGAGCATGGGCGCAGGGCGCTTGGCGTGTGGTATGCCGGGCGTCGAGTGTCAGCAGCAGGAAGCTAGAGTGCAGTAGTTAGCGGGGCACATCGAGGGCACTACCTCCACGTCGCTCCTACCTGGCGGCTTCGGTTGCAGGTCCAGGTGCAGGCCTTCATTGCACATGTCATGTGACTTACAACATTTTATCACCACCGATTCATTTTTAGTTTTCGTCGTAGAGCAACTGAAGGGATGCTCGATGGGTATCAGTGATTTGAGCTCGATACAGCTGCGCCGCAAGTGGAACCACCATACATTATGTTTAGTAGGTTAAAGCAAACAACGCACACTCGGAAAATAGAGTTGGTTAAGGAGTACGGCACATCATTCAAATCATACTAATTATTTCTGTCGGCACCTGCGGCCGCTCGTTCTCTTTGCTTAGTAGGTACATATTCAAATCACTAATTCAAAAGCGATTGTTAGAGTATTGGCATCTCAACACAAAACTTATAGGAAATGGCAATGCAATTATATGATTCTAATAGTACATCAAACAAACTCAAAATCTGCATCATCAAAATAGATACATGAAACGCCGCAAGAACAGCTTACCCATACTTGAGGCATGAAGCACTTTGGACAATTTTTCTTGTGTTACATCAGAATTGCAGAAATCGGTTTTACAGCAATACATTGTAGATTTTTTGCATTTTACTGGGTTTTCAGGAGGAAATGCAACGTTCAAGTTCATACAGCTTAAGACCACCGCACTACACAGGTCAATCATTTGATAGAAATAGGTTAGAATTATACCTGCGAGCCACAGCATAACAACAGGTTTGTGTTGATTTGAGTTTGCCAATTGTTTTATTATTATAATTTTCAGCCAACATTTTATTTTAGGAGTTGGAGGGAACGAAAATATGTACCTTTTCAGACCAATGATAAGAAAAATAAAATGCCTTTCACTATGATTTTGGATAAATTTGGAAAAATTACTGAAGTAATTATAATTTTGAAAATATTATTTATGTAAATTTCAACTATCATTCATAAATATACTCACTGGTATGTAAACTTCTGTCCTTTATTGTCCAGACTCGTAGAGGCGAAACAGTAACCGTCCGTCTCACATGTTGAGTTGGGACATCTCTCACTGTTGCAGTAACATTTCAACCCTATGATCAACGTAATTATTTATAATGGGAATTAAGACATCAAGCATCATGATAATACACAATAATTCTTTATTGCCAAAACAATAGGAAATATAAAGAATGTAAATAGCTACAGAAAGAATATAAAAATCTGGATTTTGAATGTGTAAAGTTATAGTAGTGCTACTTAGTTTCTGTTTGAGTATTAAATACTTTGTATTTTATGACCAACTGTTCACAATAATGTACATTGTTGTCATTACAATAATAAACCTACGTCTGTTTCTTGTAAAACCATCATTAGAGTATGATTGAAATAAATCCATCAATTTATTTAAACTGTTTGAACCCAATATGCAGAATTTCTGAATCTCTAACTCTGAACCCTTTCTCACGGAGACACACTAAGTTTCTGGTCACTCTAATATTATCTAAACAAACACAAAGCTCCATTCACTTCAAATAATTTTAACGAAAAACTTAACATTCTTGTAGCACGTTTTGTAATATTTGTCACTAGATGCTAAGACCTAAAATAGTATATTATCCAATGTCCGCATTTTTATGGTTTTTACAGCAATATGTTATTCTATCAAAGTGCTAAGCTCAACTAAGCCCGTACAATTCAGTACCTACACTAGAAATACGTAAACAGAATTATATTTGTGTTTAGGTAATATAAAATCGTATGCAAATTGACAAGTGATGAAAAGCACTCACCATCGACGGGTTCTAACCTCCGGTACACAGTGAAAATCAAAAAAAGAAACCATTTGCGCCATTGAAAACTATTCATTATCACATTCCTTGATAGAAACATATCAATCTAGAGTTCCGGAACAGCAAAACACTTTTTATTGACACTCGGACAGTACGGCCATTGAAGTGTTTCAGAAACATATGACATTTTTATTATACAATTATTGTTTTTAAGGGCCAGCTATTATTCTATTAACTATTGTAATACTCGAATATAAACTAGTTAAAAATGTTGTACTTAGACGAAATAAAAACTAATTCAATATCAGAAATTACAAAAACCTCATCAATGGTACGAGAAGGTAAGTAAATAGCTTCGCGTGAGTGAACTATGCACTATGCCACAGACTCGACAAACCGAAACAGATAAAAAATATAACTTATTTATACGAAATTATCGATCTGGAGGTAATGATATTCTCGCAAACACAACAAATTTTTAAAAAATGCTCAGGGATCTCGCGCACTAGACGGCCACAAGACCACGACTGAACTATAAAAACCGTTACGAATCGCGCACTTGTTCGCAACGGCCAACCAGCCGCAGACCGGGCCACGGACCACGACAGAGCGGAGTTGTGGCCGTCTGGTGCACGAGATCCCGGTCAGAGCAGAATGCAGAGGACCGATAATAATTCGAATTAGGTGTGCAAATAAAAGATTTCCAAATATTCATAATTTATTTAATATTTCCACTAAATCTTTGAACAATGCAAAAATACACTAAAGGTAAAGGACAAGCATCAAGCAAGGACCGGTAGAAATCATCACGTAAGGAAAAAGCGTTATACCTCCATGCGACTTTCTCTCTATCTCTTTTCTTTCTATTATAATATTACGAATGTGTGCGTGCGAGTATCGCGTAGAGAACTTCGTTCCTGATGGAGATACCCTGACTGCACACGTTTTTTTATTGATCGGCGGCATGTTAAAAACAAACTAATGTAGCACTGAATTCATCGGTATTTTCCATAATCAATTTTATTAATTAAATATAAAATAAATATACAAATTATTTGATTTTATTAAAACTTTGGACAAGTCGTGGCTGTTAAACAACGAAATGAGGGTGTACCATTCACCTCACTCTGCCAATCCCTTCGGAATGATGGTATGTTATATAATAGTGTCAATGCATAAAATAGGTAAATAAATACTTAGCAAGCATACACTTAATTTTAATTAAATGCAAAGTGAATGTATTAGTCTGTAATTTTTATTATTTTATTATTGATGAGATTATTCTGCATACATAATATAAACTCACGCCTTTTCCCATGGGGGTAGGCAAAGGCCACCTGATACGGTCCTACGTATAGGTACTTAAATTTATTATAATAATAGTATAATATATTTAAATATATATATATATATAGGTATATGTATTTTAAATGAGCCTGTAACGTGAGTGTGAGTGTAACTATTCATGATTGAATTATTATTTCGGTAACTATAGGCATTTTCTTTTGCAAACTGCAGAGCTACGTTGTATGTGGACGTGGCAATGCTGCTCGCTTTTTGGGCACGTTTCCCAGTGCGATGGGGAATATTTTGACGCAATATGTGCTCTTTCCTGTTTTATATACATACATAAATTGCTATTTTGGCAACGTGAATTTACCGAACCCAACAAACTACCAAGGCATTTTGACCATACTGATCCTCACAGCATTTTTATTTGCAGCATTTATTTCGAGGATGGGTTATGTTCGTGTTCCCGATGGGACCTGTTCCCGATCGGCCCTGTTCCCGATCAGCTATTTACATTTACTTATATAATAATAATTATAAAAACGTTGTTTGATAGACTCCACTCTCGTTACAAACTGATACAAAATTTGGAATCTTTCGACAATACTATAATTACTACAATACAATAAGTATCAATTCTCAAAAAATTGTGCGCATTCTGCGATTTTAAACCATTTGATAACTACTTTAAACACTTACATACTATAAAAAAATTACGTACAGTAACATGTTTTACCGGTAGGTGATTAACCTGTACCAGATATTATGCTAATACATTGATAAAAAGTTAAAATCGGCTATATATTATATGATTAATATAATGTCAAAAATGCTAAGAAATGTATGTTGCTCTAGAGAAGAAATCGATGCTTACTTGCGACAAACATCGATTTTTTCTCTAGACTTTTTAGAAATATCGTTAACATTCAGCAATAAGTATAACGGTTTTTATTCCAATCTTGGGATAGTCAACTAAAATCTGTCACTTCATTTAATTACTCGTATGTTTATTTTGCTGCGTAAGGCGACTATACGCGCGTTTACCTCATAGTTTATAATGTTGTTTCCTGTTTACTTACTAGAATATCAGTCTTAGTAAGCTCATATTATGCATTCTTTAGTTTATCGGAACACATGCCATGGCATGAACACGACCCCAGGAATAGAAAGTATGTTTGTTGAACAAGCACTAACATTGTGTACAAACTGGTGAACTGATAGTAGATACTTAATAGAAATATTTTTGGACATTAAGGCCGAAGTTATTACAATTTTTGTATGGATGACAAGCTTAGTATCAGGATCAAATTACTTATAAGGGTCATGGTTGCATTCACTTTCATTTATCTTAGGCGCTTTACAATATTAAACAAGTTACGGGCTTGAACTTTCCAACGTAGTCCAAGAATTATATAATTATTGATCATTGGAATTAGATTTAATCATGCAATAAAAAGCATGATTTCTCAATGTAACATTCATAATGTTTGGCTAGGGAGGTTAAGACCTTCCGAATAACTTCCGTCCAGTCCTGTATCTTCAAGCACCGTCATATCACATCAATTTTCTTTACATTATCAGGGAGTTTAGTAGCTGCCTATATATGCTCCCTAAGTTGACATTTCGAATTAATTTAACACTACCGTCTGCCCGCGACTTCATCCGCGTGAAATTTCGGCGCCCAACACACCACGTCGCATCCCATGGCGCCCGCGCTATAACTTCGTTTTCGCTTAACGTTCTTTCTGAGTTTTTTTCTTTTTGCTCAGCTCCTAAGAGTCGTAGCGCTAAGTTACATGTTACATAGCCTTCCTCAAGAATTAGGCTAACCAATACAAAATGATTTTTTCTAATCCGACTAGTAGTGTCGGAGATTTCCCCCCACATACAAACTTACCAACAAACAAATTTTACCTCTTTATAAAATTAGTATCGAAGTATAGATAAATATTCGAGGACATATGCAAGGTCTTCAAAACCGTGACTGCTGTATGTACAGCACAACAGATCCAACAGCTATAACAGATCATTAATCATTCGAGCATGTAGGTATATAATAGTTTCAGATATTAAAATATAAAGTAGAGTAGAAGTAAACAAAAATGTTGCTTCTCTAAGGCCTGGCGCCCATTATCGGCACGGCATGGCAATGTATTTCATATGCGACGAATAGAAATATAACTTAACAGTATGATAATAAAACGGAAATTTCAATGATGATGCATACAGGACGCGGCATGCCTAAGGCGGTCTAAGGCGTCGTTGCCGTCAGAACAAATTTCAACTTTATTTCCATGCTATTAAGTTATATTTTTATTCGTCTCCTAAAAATAACTTGCCATGCCGTGCCGATAATGGGCGCCGGGCCTTATATGCATTCTTCCTGCAGTTTTTGGTTGGGTTAGTAGTTATTTTACTAGTTGATTTATTTGCTGTTGATAAAGGATATATGAACCATTAGTGATGACAGTTCTAGTTCCTCAGAGTAGGCGTTAGTCAGTGGCACGCTTCTGTAGCCGGAGCGCAAGCAAGTGAGCGGGAACACGGCTTGGCCGATAAAGTTCCTGTCTCCGAACATGTCTTCATCTTGGACCAGGAAGCGGATGAGAGCCAGGTCGGGGCACGCCACCTCAAATTCGCAAATATCATTCCAGACTGGGTTTAGTCCGTTGTCAGCTGCAAAATTAATGAAAATGTTGTAAAATTTGTTAAAAAAAAAAGGTTACATTTGAAAGAAGAAAACAATAAATAATTTTGCTACTCACCAACAGTCTTAGTGACGAGCTTAGTGCCGGTGTCATAATCAGCGCCAATAATCTCTACTTCCACCGACGGGCTGGTCGTCCCGCGGCCCATCTTGATGAGGTGCCGGGCCCCGATCAATCGCAGCATCACTATCATCGGCTTCACTTTCTTCTCAACGCTCTTCTTAACATACGGATTATATGCCTCGTCAAACATATATTCAGGCTTCAACAGGTAACCACACCCGCCATTTTCCTTGAACTTTCCCATGTTAATCTGCATTGGCTTATCCGGAGTCTGGTAGTTCAGAGCAACCATCTGAGAGCCGGCATTCCAGAAAGGTACTGGGTTGTAGTTGGAAGAATCGATCCTCTGTCCCTTGGGGTAAATGCGACTCAGTTGCTTAGTGTGGTACTTCATGAAGAAGGGAGTCTCTTGTTGGCACATCAGCCTCTCGGCTTTAGTTTCTGGGAAGGAGGACATTTCGTTGTATATGAAGCCCTTGTTCCGGATTCGTTCTTGGTTGAAGGTTACGGAGCGGCAGTAAACTATTAAGTCGGACATTTCTTTGGCGATTCTCCATGTGCGTTCCATTTTTCTGTGTTGCAGGGAACGCGCGCTGGCGCTGTAGGCTGCTTCTTTGATGGCTGAGAGCCACTCGAGCGCGATCTCGCGAGTGGGCGCGGCCATGTCGAAGGTCTGGCACATGGTGGGGCTCTGTATGCGCACGAGCCAGCGGGCCGCGCCGCCCTCCTCTCCGACCACGAGTTCCACCACAGCGCCCAACACGTCAATACAGCCCTTCTGTAATGCGCCCAAAGCTGCGGATTCGTTCTCGAGGCCCTGTGACAAGAAACAGTGTGTCAATTATTATTCCAAGCATAAAAGAAAACATACAGAAGAAAAAATGAAACAATAATGTAAAATTTTAAATCATAGTAACAAAGTTATTATAAAAGATTGCAAAAACAAAACAGATATAATAAAAATATTCCATCAAACTAAAACTAAAACTTGATGAATGTGAATCTTTGCGGAATGAAACGTTCCCAGTCTATCCGATAAGCTATGCTTCAACGCTTGAACTTATCTTTTGAGATGCATGGGGCTCGTGGCCAAATAACAACAGTCACACGGGTCGATCAAGGTTAAGCTACACTTGCCGAGGTCGTTCCGTGGATGGGTGAACATCCAAAACATACCGAGACCCCTGTGTGTTTCAGAAAGCCATTGGTTTCGGCTGTCAACTTGTAGATCTTTGACAGTCGTTACGAGCAGTCAAAAGCCGGAAAGTCTGGCCATGAGTTTTGCCAAGGGGTATTGTGTTACCCAGTTGTGGAGGACAGATAGGCTGTCACTCCATGTGAAATACTGATAGTCAGAAAAATTTGGTTAGATTGGAGCGGACCCCAAATAGTTGGGAAAAGGCAAGGCAAGTCTTGACTTCAAAGTCTTGACCTTCGCAGAGTTACTAGATTATTCTATTGGTGTTTTATCGGATACATTCCAGAAACTGTGCAATAGAATTGCAGTCCAATTCCTTCCAGTTCTTTCCATTATAGCAGACCAACCGTATGGCATTGCAAAAAAGGTTTCCAAAACACGTTCATTGAGCGTACATCTAAGGAGTAGCCCTGCCAGTCTATGGCTACAATCTTGGACGACTTCACAAGCCACAAGTGGAATATTGTCTAGAGTTGAGTTAGTGGTTAAAAAAATTATAAAAACAAGTATACTAACAGGGACGTCAGATATGTGCGGAACCTCAATTTCCTGAACGTAGTTAGCTGGGAACCAGTGGTGTTTCTTGCCGCCGTAATCACCTCGCCACCATCCTTCGTCGGGCTTGTCCACGTTAGTGATGATAGCTTGTTTGCAGAACGACAGCTCGTCTTCCTGGCGCGCACGGTAGTCATACAGTGCCTTTACAGTCACCTGCCGAAATCATATCATTTGAATTAACAGTTTTGTCTTTACAAGAGAAATCGATTTATAAAAAAAAAACTCCAAGATCATGTCTAAAGCTAATAATCAATGCTACCAAACAACTAAAAAACAAGTTTACGAATAGCAAACAGAACAACAAATGTGTAACTAACAATAACTAAGTACATACATAACTTTTACTAAAACATTACCTTACAGCGGACGCTCCAAGGTAGCCCGCGAAATTAAATTTTCTTACGTTTTTTGTAATTCGCAGGTCAGTCTGACGTTATAAGTTGATTTAAATTTGATTCGCGACCGTAACAAATATATATTATGGCTTTACAGAATTATAATCATTAGAATCAGCAATACAACTTCTAAGTTAGAATAATAAAATAGTCATTTTATAGGATTATATGAACTAAGAGAATTGTATTGATGATTTGTTTGACTAGAATTCTATAGATAAATATCTGATATGGCCGCGAATCATATTTAGATCAACATACAGCCTGATACTGACCTGCAAATTGCAAAAAACGTAATTTGAATTTCGCGGGCTACCTTGGAGCATCCTACCTTAAATAATATATTTTAAAAATGCAAATAATGTAAATATAATAATAGTCCTACAGACTTAACTTCGAGTATGGCAGCCAATCTCAGTGGAGACTATCTACGAGGGAGATAATACAATGCACAAGTGTGTGCAGAGATACAGGTGCACTCTCTCTTCCCTCACTCTCATAGTCCGATGGGACGGCAACCCGACACGACCGGAGAGAGATCAGGCGCAGGACCAACGGCTTTACGTGCTTTCCGAGGCACGGGGGTATCAACCGCCAATTTCCAAACTCTGAGCTGTTATTAAGAAATTCCTTATGGAAAAACCCAATAACACTTTGCCCGATCTGGGAATCGAAACCAGGACCCCACGCTGAGCACCACGAGACCAACAGGGCAGTTAATGTAAATATAACTACATATTAACTACACATCCACTAAAAACAAACACGCACGGATTAATAACCTGTTAACCGATCCACAATCCTTCCCACCTCCTGAATCTATGTAAGGAAAATTCAAAGCATAGAGTAAACACCAAGATAGAAGAAAAGGATGGAAAAATGCCGCAGTATAGTTTATTGACATGCAGAGTATTATAAAGGTTCACACAAAAAGCTTGAACTTTCTTTAAGAAAAAAATCTTAAACAACTCAAAGTGCAGATGCACTCCAAATGCGTTTTTACACTTTCTATCACAAAAAATATATTACAGAGAAAGCAACAATCGATATAGTGTGGGTGAACTGTGTTTTTACGTATCTGAATATTTACCATGTCTACGCCCACTACTCCGTTGGGTATTAAAGCGTGACTCATGCCATTTCATTAAAATGAGTATGTAGTTTGCCCGTGGTTCAGTTCTGTAGTGCTATTCTGTAAAAATCTCACGGTGAAAACATAGGTGAAGTGAGCTTTCAATAGTGTCAATCTCTAGTATTAGGATCGAATGACAGCTCACTTTAAGCTCACTTCACCTCAGTTTTCACGCTGAGATTTTTACAGAATCGAGCGGCTGTTCTACATTTTTTTTTAAGTTACCTGTACGTCAGTCTCATTAAATTTAGTGTTAAGATTATTATATCATACTTTAACTCTCTAAGGGCGGATTCGACCAAACACGAATAAGTTTTATCCGCGGAATAAGATTTACTCTGACAGTTTTCTTATGGATAAACTGTCAAAAATTCAAAATTTACTCGAAAGAGAAGGCTTATTCCGCGGATAAAATTTATTCCTGTTTGGTCAAATCCGCCCTAAGTAAATTAATAAAAAAAACAGTAAAGGGCTGAGCTAAAAAAAATCTGTACACTATTTTTTTTGCTGCCCGGTCCATTGATATTCCAGAGATTTGTACGACTGATTGAGTATTTCATTTGTCAAAATCAGTTCAGAAGAACAGAGAATGAATAGTAGTAATATACTTACAAATATAATTATCATGTCGTTATATTATAAGTCACCGAATCCCACCAAGTACAGTTTTGTAATTGTGTAAATATCGTACCTTGGAAGTAAAGGCAGTTGGGTCCATGTAACCAGGAGTCCCGTACACAGAGTTGTCATCCGGCTCCTGAATAATAAAAGTTATAAAATAAATTAATAATAGCGGTAAATATAAAAAATTGTGGTCCATCGGCATCGGGAACGGGGTCCAGGCTGCCGGTGTTCAGGGCTCTAGAGAGAGAAACCTCCTCACTATGCGTGCCGTGTCCAGGATACTGCTTTCTGAATCAAGCCCTTGACCCAGCCGCGAAATGAGAGCCTCCTGAGGTGTTGGTCGAGGCTCTCCGCTGTTAGACCATTAACCATTGCGATTATCGGTACAATGATTGAAGAATCCACGTCCTACATGTCAACAACCTCGTGTACTAAGTCAAGATACTATTTTTTTTTATCTTTCTCAGCTTTCATTAGATTCTCGTCATGGGACAGCGATATGAACAATCATTGCACGGCGCTCTCGTCGATCTATCACCACAATATCAGTTTTATTAGCTACAATGGTCCTGTCAGTGATGATAGATCGATCCCAGTACAATGTGGCCAGACCATTCTCGAGAACTGGGTCGGGCACATACTTGTAGTATGGCACTTCGGACTCCACAAGGTTGTACTGCAAGGCAAGTTGCTGGAGGATAATCCTAGCCACTAGACCTTACGATCGTTAGTATCAAGTGCAGTAATTATTTATTATTATTGTAGCAGTTCTATCGTCATGCGTTCTCATGCCTTTTCTGTGAAGAGGCCTTTGTCTTGCAGCCGGTCAATAATAGGCAGGTTTATTTATTTATTTTTAATTCCATCGGCTTAACAAGGGCTGTTGTCTTTTCACTTCTTCGACAGAAAACATCAAGGCGACGTAATTTTATTATTTGTGAAACAGAGCCACCCATAAATGGCAAGTTATTATAAGGTGACTTCGATTAATTACGACCACGTAGATAATGGATAGTAAGCCACATACTATCAATACTAAAGATGTTCCGTAAAGGCTGATAATGTATAGATAGGCGGCCCGCACCGCAACCTAAATATTCACATTTTCTTACGTTTTGTGGATACCATTGTACACTACAGACGGGATTGTACACTACAGACTTTCGCCGCAATGGTAAAAAAACACTCAAACGGCTCTCTTTAGAGCCATTTCCAACAGCTCTTCTCAAGGTCAAACAAACAATAATAACGATTTTCCACGGGAATACTTACAGCAATGATACGCCTCACAATGTCTTCGCTGATGGGGAACCACAGTTTGACCTTTTTGTACAAGGGATTCTTCTCGTAGTAGCTGACCAGCTCCACCAGGCTCTCGAAACGAACCGTGCCGATCGTGTAAAGTCTACCTTCGAGCTTGATTCTGCAATGCTTGATCTCCCTCTCTGTTCTGTAATATTATTTGATGGAACATTAAACCGTGTCCATAAGAATTGGAAAAGATTACAAATAACTCAAAGAAATGTATATGAAACTAGCTGCGCCCTGCGGTTTCCCCCGCATAAGTGTCGATCTCGTGGGAGTATCGGGATAAAAATTATAAAATTAGGACATGGTTTACACATGTACCAAATTTCATCCAAATCCGTTCAGCCGTTTTAGTGTGAAAACGGAACAAATAAACTAACTTTCGCATTTATAATATATGTTAGGATTTCGCTTAAGAAACAATATAATAATTACTATTACATTAAAATACCGATTAATGAGCAGAGCTAGTACAATTACTTAATGTTTAAAAAGAACATTCCTTAAAACGAAACGTAAGTAATATTATTACTTTCACTAAAGGCTCAACTACATTTGCATTAGATATTAAGCGAGTTGAGTACCTTGACGTCTCGTGACACTTCATAATGAAAAAAATATCACTTTTGGACCGAACTCTCTTGAAATGGTAGGCATACACGTTACGATATACTTGCGAAAGTTTACACTTGCACAAGTCTGCGTGACACCGAATGGCTCGGATACTTGGGCTAATTCATCCCACAAACGTTAATGTATACTTGTGCAAGGCCAGTTTTGCGCAAGTAACTTGTGTGGCTACCATTCCTTAATTAAGTAATTCGCTACTTAACTGATGCAATGTGAATCAGCCATAAGTGACAGTATAATATAACTTAGTGTACTCATCAATAACAATATTCAAAAGACGTACAATCAACCGTACATCAGTGATAACACCGACACTACGAAAATCGACCTTACTGCTACGACATAAACGCACTGTCAATGTCAAATTTTGTTACCACTGATTTGCGGTTAATTGTATAGTACACGGTCGTAAATGGGCACATCGACTTTAATAGAAAAAGTCCAGCATTGTATAGCGTCGTCTCTGTCTAACATAAGGCCCATTGTACACACATGTTTAATTGCCGTGAAAAACTACGATTTATACGCCGTGTGCACGGTCGTCAGTGTTGTATGGATCACTACGGAAGTTTTTGACAGACACGTTTTTTCTACAGCGCGGTTTATACGCCGTGTGGGCGCGGTTTATACGCCTTGTGGGCGCGGTATATACGCCGTGTAGGCGCGGTTTATACGCCGTGTAGGCGCGGCCGTCAGTGTTGTATGGATCACTTTAGAAGCTTGTGTGTTGTTCTTGTGTAATACGTACTTACTGTGCTATTTCAGTTTTCCTTCTTTTGTTTTGATTTTGTCAGTCGTATTATTTTGGGAAATACTCAGAGGGATGTATGCAATGCCTGGTAAATAGAAATGAGATCACCGAAAACTGAACGTCATCCATCTGCCTCGCATTAAAAATCAACTTATTAGTAGATTCTAACCCTTAAAGTATTTTTAACGATATTAAAATATCTTGGCTATTCAGATATTATTTTCAACAGGATGGAGTTTACTACATGAAAAAAACCGATCTCACTATAATTTGTTTTAGTAAATGGAAAACAAAAGTTAGATGCAGCTTATATAGGAATTTGGCCTTTCCATTCCTGGTTCCTACGATACACTTGAAAAATATATAATTCACATTACATCAGAATGGGATATAACAGAATAATATTATTCAGAAACGTAGGCTGCAATAAAATTATTGGAAAAAGCACTACTTAATTAAATTAAAGTAATAGCAGCATAGGAAAACGTTCTATTCAAATTATTAGTATAATAATTACTAAAAACGTTGGAAACTAATTAATTCAGTCATTGGAAAAGCAATTAATTATAATATTATCTGTAAGTAGTTTGGATTCATATTAAAAATTGTAATACGAAATGAAATTAAGAAATCTGTTATCCTGATCGACGCGACGTCACATACGCTGCTCTTGCAGCAAGCGACTTTAAGACAGCGAGATTTTTAAACCTTAGGGTGCTAAAAAAATTTGTTTGCGACTGTACGCGTGAACAATCAGTTGTGGTTGCGGCTAACGCACATATAATAATAGAGAAACGATGCAACATTACGGTAAATATCGGTGACCTTTAGATCAGTACAACATGCAACGAGAACAGTTGCCATGTAGAAAATCGTTACATTCCGGTTATTTAAAGAATTGGAATAGTGATCGCAAAACTTAACATAGCCAACTCACTAAAAAACTCTTTTGTAATTTTTTTTTCAATGTTTTTTTAAGTTACCTGAAATATAAATCAAGTAAGTAGTGCTTATTATACAAAATCACCTAAGGAATGCCGAATGAAATTCTCTACATCGGATTTTGTAGCAAAAATAAAATCGTAACGATTCTCTCTAAATCTTCCAGCTAAATCTATACTTATAATAAATCTGTAGAAGTGAAAATTCTGTACATTGAAAATATCAAAAAAATAAATGGCAGGGGGTGTTACTAGACCGACACCGAACCCAAAAATTAGATTAAGTTTTTTTTTTTGTCTGTCTGTCTGTTTGTTCAGGCATCACGCAAAAACTACCGGTTCGATTACGGTGAAACTTGGTATAATTATTCTTTAATATCCTGGGCACCACACTGGGTACTTTTTATCCCGGAAAAGTATCCTATCCTACTATCGATATCTACACCTATTAATAAAAAGACAAGTCCTGACTGACTGACTCATCAACGCCCAGCCCAAACCCTTGGACCTAGGAAGCGGAAATTTTGCACAGAGGTTCCCTTTATAATGTAGGCAAGGAATGAGGAAGCATTTTTCGAAATTCAACCCCAAAGGGGGTCAAATAGGGGATGAAAGTTTGTATGAAAAATCTTATTCCTTGAGGTAATAAACATGAAACTCCGCACGAATAATTATCAAAATAAATTAAAAAGTTTGTAATTTGTTGTTTTTCTAAATTACCCAGGTTTGTGTGGAAGAATTTTAACGCGCTGTCCGATTAAATCGAAACTCAATATTTATATTTAAAACCCATGGGGATGTATGGGGTAATTTCCGACACTCACGCGGGCGAAGCCGCGGGCAGCAGCTAGTATACAATAATTTCAAAAGCCTTGCAAAAAAACCTTGTCCAAAAGTAATAAAAAAAGTAAAGTTTACTATTATATATATATAATTACTATTAAAAATTCACATTTTTTGTACCAAGATTACCCCATACCATTAAAATTAGGAAATTTTCAACACAGGCCATACTTATTATGACTCATAAGTTATGACTTGTAGACAACCGCTAAAATTCCTTCATTCATTGAAAAAATACAGCGTATTTTTTTTCCTTTTTTCCTGACAATTACCACAACATTTTTTTTTTTATGTTGTTTTAGTCATAGACTTGCCCATTACTTGTCTAAACGCGCGCTAAATGCATGAACACGTGAACCCCCTCGGTAGCAACCGATGCAAGTATGCAGTGTGTACGAGGGCCAAGATAATCAAATAAATAACATGATAGATGCACTAGATAACAGCAATTTAAACGCATTTTTCAATTCAATCACATCAATTTTCCTATTTGTTCTAGCTACTTGTATAGCCGCCGAGGGGCCGGAACGCAAAATATTTGATTACAGTGATTGTACAGAGCCTGGTTGATGGTTCGTGCTTGTACCATCCACGTGATTCGCAACGCCTCAGTACTTTTTAAGCCTTGTGAATGGCCTACAACGTCCTAAAGCGGCCCTAGAAACCACG
The DNA here is from genome assembly GCA_914767815.1 of Eupsilia transversa. Classification (NCBI taxonomy): domain Eukaryota; kingdom Metazoa; phylum Arthropoda; class Insecta; order Lepidoptera; family Noctuidae; genus Eupsilia; species Eupsilia transversa. The sequence continues at coordinate 16,542,411 of OU611871.1, forward strand.
AACGCATTTTATTGCAAGTTTAGTAAATATTTCGCTTCAAAAATAATCGTAATGTAATCGTCGAAACAGGTTCATTTTGTCGCGCAGCCATGCTGATAATTTTTATGAAAATAAGATTCACAAAAAAATGCGCAGTAATGTACAATACTACATTATAGTTTGTGATATGTGCTGGGCATTGACCTCCCCTTTCTCCTTTCAAACATCTCTATCATATGCGATCTCTGGCCTCGTTTGCCGCTCAAACATGTCCAGATTGTCACACCACCTTCGTCGCGGTCGACTTCGACGGCGATGTCTTCCCTCAGGCGTCCTGTGCGTAACAATCTTTGTCCACCTGCTCCTGTTATACGCGCGACATAGCAAGCCACGTCCAATTTCAGCCTAGCTGTTTTTTCTCCAACATGCAAGTTTACTCAAATATGCAAAATACAAAGAAGGATGAAACTGACTAACAGTTTCATCTCTACCGTGTGTCAACCAAATACAATTATTTTTATTCAATACCTATAAACCGCCGTGCCGCATGCGCGGCGTCCTATAAAAATACCGCAGATAGGTTTTCATAGAAGGCTCACATTACCTGAAACTTATAGCGAATGAAGAGTGATCTTTGTCGCTGGGTCGCACCAGAAAGGCGCCGTCGGTGTTGGCTTTACGAAGCAACTCTTCGGCTTGAACGCGAGTGCAGAATGGGTGGAACCACTCCTTGTCCTCATGTTTGTTCGGCTGGGGTACCGGTTCTCTCAGTGTTATCAGAAATTCCTAGTAAAAAAAATGCTTTGTTATAACTAGATTGTATACATCTTGATAATAACTTGAAATTTATTATGATTCAGATGATCTAATCAACATTAAAAAAGTATTATGTTCAAAGATCCCTCACCTGACTCCGCAATGGATGCTGCCTATAATGTGTAATTAGGCTATAAAGACTATCAAAGCATACGGTGTCAATCAGATAATATTTGACGACGCCTCTCTCTTGCTTCAACTTGATGCGGCAGTGGTTCACCTTTCCCTGCCTCCAAAAAGACAAACAGTAATCGCCCACAAAAGTGACGCTTTCTCGGACGAGAAAAGTACCATCACCGAGATGCGCGTGATTCTTTAGAAGTTCTTCAGCTTCCTGCCGGTTCCCCGCGAGCTTGCCGTGGAACCAACACTCGCCGAAGTGCAACTCGTCCTGAGGCACAACAGGTGCCTCAGTCTCGGCCTCCCCATCGCTCTCGGCGTCGGTCTCCGTCTGCGAGCTGTAATGCTCTGTGTAATAAAGTTTACTCTCCGTCAGCACAAAGGCGTGGGGATTCCAGTCCTTATCTACAGGATCCTCAAGTAATAGAATCCCGTTTTTGATAGACGTACGTAAATCAAGATCCTTTCCTTCTTCTTGTAAAACTGCGAATGAACTATCCTCAACTCCATCAGGCAGCTTCTTGTGTTTCAGTATGATTTTTCTGCGCAGATTTTCAGGCGACGGTAAACATGTCTCGCTTTTATCAAATGGCTGAACCAGCAGCATCTCTCCGAAAACTTCTTGGAAAGCGGTCGCCATGCGCCGTTGCTGCGGTAGCGTGCAGTTATCTTCAATAGACAGTATCAGAGGATAGTCAGAGGTAATGAAAGCATGCTCTTTTATTGTGCGCAGAACATCCATGAATTTAATTTTGGTGGTCAGTGTGTGGCCGTGGTAGATAAAAGGAGATCCATCCGGGCCGTCCCAGCAGTCCAGCTCAATGCAACGGCAGCCTACCCTCAAGCAGCGAACATAGGCTTCAAGAGATGACTCGCTCGAGAACTGATCGCCAGTTAGATACCTAAAAGTAATCCCGTAGTTGTTGTATTTGGAAGAATTGAAAATGGTGCAGAATAATTTGAAAAGTACTTACGTATTATGCGAAGATGATATCCAGTAGTGAGACAATGGTCTAGTCATGTCTTGGGTCGCGGTGTCATTTTTACTATCCCAGATAGTATTTTGTTTTGAGAACAACATCTCGACGAACTGCAAGAGAAGTATTGTAGCAGCTTGTTTTCCTATTTTCACATATATTTGGTAAAGCAGATAACAGACGCTTCACTTTTTGTTAATGTCTCTCATTCGGCATTTTTCATTCGGAAGTGAAACGTCTGGACACAAAATGAATCAAATCAATGAGTGAACCAAACCCACAATGTTCAATTTCGGCACTCGGCATCTTTTACTCGCCTACCGAGCGTTCATTTCAAAGTAATTTTCTCGGTGTCATGTGAACGTGAAATGAAACAAAAATGAACATCATCGCATATCAGCTTTAGATGCCGCTAAGTATTTTGGGGTATGTAATAGTATTACTAGAACTGCTCAGCAAGCAAGCCATACCAACCGTAAACTTGTTGAAAACTTTACAAAAGCAAAGGTTATTTTAAAAAACATCAAGTTCGTACCTCGTGCAATGTAAAATATGGCTCATAAGTATCCCTCTGTGGATCGCGCAGGTAATCCCTGATGAACTGCGAGGCGACGGCTTCGTCATCCCCCAGCCTGTCATGTTGTTCCACGCGCAGGAAGCTTTGGAACTCCCGCAATGTGATAGTTGATCCGTTCTTGCAGTACAGAGAGTACTTGTCGAAGATGTCGTGGACATTCTGCACAAAGCATTGAAATGAATAACCCGGCAGTGCGAAAGTATCGATTGATTACAAAAAAAAAAAGATGACTTACATTTTCATCAAAGATTAGTTTCTGGTACAGACAAGAGAAGTCATCAAAACCTATTTCTCCTCTCTTGTCTGTGTCTACTTCTTGAAATAAATCTCTCAGCTTATTCGTTGATATCTTGCAGTTTATCTTCGGCAGAAACCCCTTCACTTCCTTCAAGGTGATACTAAAGCAAGAAAACCTTTTTAGTCTGATTGTGTTATTGAGATTTGAGAAAGAACACTGAACAGTTTAAAAATAAATATTACGCACAGATACAGTCCGATTCAAACAAATTATAATAGCTACTGAGTGCTCAAAATTAAATAAAAACATCAATACTACACACTGCACATATAGACATACTGCACTGTTTAATGTGAGGAACAGTGCAGTGACATTAGTCTCAATTCTACAGGCTTACTAGTTACTGTCTAAGTTTGTTTGGTGACAACAGTAATACAAAATGCAAAAGCGTTCTTCTTAAAAGATTTACCGGTACACATCATAAACTATACAGTGTTATCAATAACATCTTTATAGCAACATTTGTCTAGCACCAAATAAACATGTGAAAGTTTTGTTAGCCAAGAATTTAAGGCTTTACTTGCCAAATAGATAAACCAAGTGCCATAGATAAATCATCATCACGATCATTGCATAAATCTCAGTTGTGTTAAAAAGTGTTATGTCAAATCTGTATTTTTTTATTATGAACAAGCCACTAGAGGAAAAAATTATAAAACATGGAATTGTAACTTGTATCAAATGCCAACAGAAAAAAGGATATATTTTATTATTCAATATTCACTGACAATGGAAGTTTCACCTACTGAAGGTTAGGAATATTTTAATAAACATTTTATAAAATAAACAAGACTTCCACTTACTTCTCGTTTGCATTTTCTATGGCGTAGAACTCTTTCCGCAGCCATCTCTCTATTTGTAAAGGATATGATGCATTGAGGGCCTCTTCTATAAGAAACCTGATTCCCTTTACCCAGGCTTCACAGTCCTTATCAGTTTGAGCTACAAAAGGTTAATTTTGCACAATGACTCAAATTCAAGTACATTTACACATCGATAAATAGAATTGTGTTCCTGCAACAATCATAACAATAACTTGGCACTGGAAGTTCTATGAAATTCTCACAACCAACCAGTGATGTGTGTGACAATTTGGTGGGCTTGGTATAATTAGAAATGTTTACAAACTGTTACCTGCTAGTGAAGCTGCGCGCAGTTTGAATTCAGTTCCATAGTAGATGGTAAAACATTTGGTGTTGTCCAGCCTCTTCACCTCTTCTGGCCACCGCTCGAAGTGTTTGGATGCCTTTCCGACCCTCACTTCCTTTATGTCTCTTATGTCCAGAGCTCCTTCATATGCATTCTTCTGCGAAACGCCTGTCCTACTCCAGATTATTTGGTGGGTTTCTCTTCTTACAGAGAGGGAACGACGCTCAGGTCGTTTTCTTGGATAAAACTTAAGGACAGTGGAGCCCCGTTCTATGTAAGATATAAGCTGGTCAGCCTCATGTATGAGTCTATCGTGGGCCCCCCCATTATAGCAGACCGGATTCATGGTACTGTCGCTGTCACCGCCGGGTGTAACGAAACTGGCAGCGCCACCAACTACATGGGGTAAAGTACTTATGGGATACACTTATGTATGAGCCAATAAATATTCTCAAGTGTTTAAAATAAACCCGTGTGGCCGTGTATCACACACACACAATGCGCTATTTTGTTTATTTCACATCGTCCCATTCGTCCAAATGTGAAAGACAGACTGAGTCAGACTGACTGAGAGTGAGTTAGTGAATGACTGATCGATGACTGACGACGGAAGGTCTTTACGAATACAGATGCGTTCAGATTGAAACGGTTTCGGTCCTTCATTTTTCAAGGCTGGCAATTACAACTTATGAAGATCCTTGAAGATCGCTATTCAATACAAAAATAATATCGTCGAAAAATTCCTCCGCATCGCTGTCGACTGGTAATGTACCCAAGAGATTGCCGGCATTGCCGCGGGTAAGGCAATGCTTAGCTTCTGGCTAAGGTAAAAACCTATAAGATTATTATACTTACGCCGTTTGATGTTTAGTAGCGCCAACACAGCAGCCGAGCCAAGAAGACGGGATGGTGTAAGAATATTGACTATTATCGACACACGTTGCCTCCCACACTACCTAAAGACCCACCTTCCATGGAAATAAAGGCATGACATCCGGTGCCTACTGACGGAATAAGGAGGGGAGGGGTGCAGGTGCGTCCCTCCCCGAGCCCACAGTCCTGGGGGTTATGCATGCTTTTACTTCAATGATATTACATAGTAACCTTGAACTGATGGTGCATCATTACCTGGAATTTGCAAGATATATCCGACTCCATGAATATGTTATCGCATGTTGTTTGTCGCATGTTTTCAAAGTCAGCCTGTAGAGATTATCAGGGTCCGATTTATGGAGTAGGTAGCAAAAATAATGTGGGTAAATTAAGATTAAAACAAAATATTGGATAGTAAGAAAGAGTAATAAATAAGACTTCGCTATGGTGAGCCATGTTGTAGGCTTGTAGCACAAACACCACAGCGAATGGCGCTTCAGGCCGCCATACTATGACTGCGGTGGTAACTTTAGGGCTTGTACACAAAACTGCGACGCTATGCGAATTCGCAACGCAGAAGCTTCGTTCCTAAGAAAATCTTAGGGTGCCGTCGCAGATTTTTGCGTTGCGACGTCGCATCGCAGTTTTGTGTGCAACCCCGTAAAAGGGACTGCGAACTCCGAGTTTATTTCGGCCTTTCTTCTCAGAGTAGTCAGGTAGGAAACGCCGATCTCATGAAGTGTAAAAGTGACTTCCGATATCCTATTTACAGAATAAACAATTTCATTTCATGTTGTTCAGCGGCTGGAGGCGCAGCCCACGGAAAGCTGCCACTGCAGGTCCGTCAGTTCGGGAGAGGCTTTATGAGGAACTCAACATAACTTCACGCCAGTATTCCCCGAAGGGTTTGGCAGAGATGCACCTATAGAACACCCACATTTCGCCGATAATGTTTAAGTGTCATGCCTATTTCCATCAAACGGGCACAAATCCAAACTCCGGACTGTTACTGAGAAATTCCAGATGGAAAACCCAATTTAACCTTTGCCCGATGCGGGAATCGAACCCAAGCTCAGCAATAGCCCTTGCGACCACTAGACCAACGAGGCAGCCATTTATAAGGAATTCAGTCATTCTTTATGAGGGTATGATGTGATGCTCTTCCAATCCCCTTCATTTTGACAATTCAACAATATTCATTTCGTTATTTACGTGGTAGTCAAGCGGGTGATTTTTTTCTGTTGCACTGGATCATGAATCACCTCCAAATAAATAAAGGTGAGGTATTGAATGTCCGTACCGTACCAGCGCACTAGGGTACCGAGTAGTAGTGCAAGTATTGGTTTCGAGACAAGGTCCGTGAGTTCAATTGATTTAACTTGTAGAGACGAAGGTATTCAAGGGTCTGCTCAGTTTTGGTGCAAACATTTTACTTTGCATGTTGAACATTATCTCCACACTCATTATAACGGCGTGAATTTGAGCGCTGAAAGTCAGGATACGATATACGACTGTCTGCAATTGAGTTTGTGTTACGTACGCACTAGTCGCGGCATGCGTTCAATTAGGGAGTACTCACACTTATTCACGAAAAGGAAATAGGATTAAAAAAACACAGTAATTTAAACATTTTATTTGTTAGAAAAAAATATACACTTATAGTTATCTCAAAATATTTTTATTCTCAGAGTGTTCATCTCTACATAGATCGGAATTTGCAAATTCAACCATGGGATTTCTACGGTACACTTTTATTAATAAATACCAGAACATAACACCTAGACAGCTAGGTTAAGGTAATTTTGTTACAAATTGCATTCTTAAAAAAAAAAAAAAAAATCGGTATAAGTTGTTATTTATGTACATTTAATTTTAATTCCGAATAAACCCATGATTCGTTTAGAAAAATTAAAACGTACAACCTGATACAGACCTGCAAATTGCATTAATCTATTGCAATAATTCTTCAATCAAAATCAATACAATACTTTAGAAAAAATGGTTCTTTAGAATGGAGTAACAATCTTTAGTAAAGTAAAGTAGTAAATTAAAAAGCTTGATTTCCGCAGACAAATAGTACATCATTCCAAAAATACGTATTTCATATACTTTATTAACTTTATGGGTGATCACAATAATAGGATGGACGAATTGAGCGTGATATACTTAATTGCACAATGCTTAGCAACATAATTTTAAACGTCCCCCCCCACGTCCTATTTAGAAACGATCGTCGCTCGAATACGCGATTGTCGCGTTCATAATGTCACTTTTTCTTCGGAAAACCGGAAAACGCCCTCTGTCGGCGCGACTACGCGTTCTGATTCACCGAAAAACAAGTGACGTAGTGACACGACGAGTACTCCCGCGGCGATCACTTTTGAATAGGACGCACCCTAAAACTTAGCCAAAGCTCTGTTAATATACCCTGCTTAACATCTATATAATTAGCGCTGACTAAATTTTAAATAATTTACTATTTGATCGATAGAAATAATTTATTTACATAAATTCGATGAGACTGATGCAATGTCTGTCTGCGGAGTTCAACAACTTACAACAAAACAAACAACATGCTCTATAATGCCTGTAGAGAAGTGACATTACCCAACAGCGTAAGGGTCAATTTATAATAGCGCAGAGTCGAAGCGCATCGAAGCGTATATCCAAAACTGAACATAACAAATTCAACCATAACTCCACAGCGTAACGCATACATTACTTCTGAGATTTTAAAAAGACGCGCGCATTCGTCGGAATTCGCGCGTCTGCTCGTGAACAACGCTGATTGGTGCGCGCGCATTCTCGCGTATCCATGCGCCCACTAGCGAACCTACGCGTCATCAGTCGGAAATTAGATAGCACTGCTGTTGATACCCATTACTACACGTTAAAGAGTGCGCGCGTATTCTCGTCCATACGCGCGCACTCGTGCGGAATCGCTAGCACTGCTGTTGATACCCATTACTACACGTTAAAGAGTGCGCGCGTATTCTCGTCCATACGCGCGCACTCGTGCGGAATCGCTAGCACTGCTGTTGATACCCATTACTACACGTTAAAGAGTGCGCGCGTATTCTCGTCAATACGCGCGCACTCGTGCGGCTTCGCTTTAGTGTAAAGAATTTGACGCTTCGATGCGCTTCGACTCTGCGCTAGTATATAAATTGACCCTAAGGAGAAACGGAAGCTGGCAAGAAAATGTTATGTAGAATAAAACTGCAACGACGTGATATAGGTACATGAGGGTAGGGCGGACACTGCGCGTCGTCCGCGGCCATATAAAAAGGTATTTATTGCCATAGATTTATTATTGAGATCTTTCCGACCTTGCTAACATTAACAGACCCGGCCGTCGCACCGCCCCGCCCTCAACACATACAAATTCAGATCTACGTGACGTAACAGTAACTATACTAACAACGTGTACGCACGTGCTTCCAGATAATTAAACACATTAAAAACATTTACTTGCTCTGTTCTTGCTGAATAGAATAGAATACTCACCAAAATAAAAACGGATGAAATCACCGATACAAAGATAAATCTGTGTTGAATTACTAGAAGCACGCGTGTATTGCTGTTTCTCGATACATTAAAAGGCGACACAGCAGCGAGCCCCGCCGCGCCGCCCCGCACAGTACCAACTGCTCTATTCTGAATTTAATAAAAACAGTCGTTTGATAGCTCTCACCATTTGTTGTTGTTAGTCTGTTTGGAATGTTTGTGGCGTTTGTTCAGGCGGCTGATCGTAACGGTACATCGATAAGGCCCTATACAAAACTATATTCAGACACAAAGTTTTCATTGGGCGTGATATTGGCTGTGGAAATTACACTGTAATTTAATTTTTTCAACTTATAAAAAAATACGCTGCTAAGTGATTTAGATATCCATGTTACGGATATTTTTTGATAAATAATCATAAGTTACCCACAAATGTATAAAAATATCGAATCATTTTTTATGTGGCGCAGTTATTGAGAAGCGTTCTAGGGGTCGAGACCGCTTCCGAAATGAGATCGCGTTACAACCCAGAGTTAGGAATCGTCCTTGAAAAGCAATGTTACTCTGACTGCTCTGTCGTGAAATAACTAAACTAGACGAGAGAGCTGGTGAAGGATAGCGAAACGGCGACAGGCGCCTTGTTCACTAAGAGTTTGCTATATTTGGTAATCCCACTGATGTGTTGTGCCCCAATAGGGGAAAAGTAACAATTTGATATCGCCACTAGTTCAATAACTGCCATCAAAATATATAAGTTGTACGAAACCAGCACAAAAATCGCGATGCACCTACAAAAATATTTTATTCGCGGATGACAGAATTGAACACGAACCGACACTGCGGCTTCACATTACAATTGCATTAACATTTTTAAGTCCTTTACCGAACTACTAACATCGTCAAAAAATGCACATGTAACGCATACCAATACAAAAGACGGATATTCTTGACATGGGACAGACTAAAAAGAGTCTATATTCAATACTATTATTACTTTTACCTCAGTTCAATGTTGATGTTATACGCTTAGTGGAAGCATGTTAAGAACACCGGTACTGAAAAAATCGGTGAAGGCAGCCCATGGGACATTATTACTTGATTTATTGCAATGTGTAGCCGTTTGGCGTCGCAGTCAGTGGCTAGGGCCCGGCGGCGGCCGCCTGCATGACCTCATCGAACGCCTGCTCGAGGCAATGCTTCAGTTCGGCGTAGGACACAACCAGCACGCTTTGTTCGTCGCGAGACATCAGCTCCACCTGAAGGAAGTAACAGTGTTCACAACAGAGAGAAATACCGTAGAATATGATGAAGAGGGCCCTTAGATGATAACCAATGGTACAGACGCTTTTATTTTTAGTAAAGGGTAGATTTTAAAACAAGGAATCAAGTAGTAGGATAAAGGTAAAACTCAATAATTATATACAAGGATCTCAAATCCCTCCGTTTACAGAAGTTTTTTTTTTTGTAACTAAAATCAACGACGGCCATGATTGCGCATTGGCTTTTTGGTTTGTAAATGATTGGTGACCCTATAGTTGGCTAAAATTGACACAATATAGAGCTTTACAAAAGAATGGGCACCCAGGCGTCAGTGCCAGAGACAAACAAAACATTTTCCAAATTCGGATGGCCCATATTTACAGCCGGTTTCTGTACAATAACCCAACCCTTTCGGTTGTGGTATCATAAAGACGTTTATAAATTGAATAAATATCTACGAATAATCATAACAACACAATAGCGGGATGGAATCTGTGTTGAAGTGCAATAAATTGCGCGGCTGACAATCATCCTATTGAAGCAAAAAGGAAATCTTTCCATCATTCTGTACATCAAACTAAGTAACTTTTTCAGAAATAATTGCTAGGTAACGTATTGTATTTTTGGTGTGAAAATACTCTGAATTCGTAAAACATTGTGCTTATGCGTGCATGCAAGGGAACACGGGTTCGTGAGAATGTTTTATAGGTAAGTTATAACAATTAAAACGCGTTTTCGTAAAAAAAAAAGGTCTAGGTAAGTAACCAGAAGGTTCCCAGATATAGTCCAGTACAAAGGGTATTTTTACATCCGTTATATCTTATGTAATAGTTTTATAAGTACGTATAAGTCATCATAATACCTTAGCAGTGGTGCCACCGTCAAGTTGGTTGAGGCAGTGCGCCAAATGCGCCTGGTCGAGCCAAGGTCTTCCATCGTCAGACACCGAGTGGAACAAGTAGTCCCGGAACAGCTTCAGCATGTACCGGTCCCCAGTCTCCGACCAAGACGCGTCTAGATTCAACCTAAAAATAGTCGGGAATGTGTTACTTTACTCTCATTTTTTCATTGATTTATATCATGATCGTCATACATAGTGCTTCCTAGTAAGGGGGTAACTACCGAGATGACGACTAAATAGACAAGTATGGAAGAAAATAACAAGTTGCGCCGACCCTAAATAAATCGTGATAATTTCAAGAGAATAATTAATTACATCGTCCTTTCAGAGAATGTATTCATTATTGATCAATCAGTATACATACTGAAACCAAATTATTTAATACGGACATAAAAAAGCCCTCTTGTATGACACTGTCATACAAAAAAGGGAAACAGCGTGAGGAAACCTGGCCTGAGGACTTAGTGTAAGTTTGCAAGTGAGTAAACGTAACTATCGCGTTTGCGTTAAGATTTGACTGATATAATGCTAAGAATATAAAAGTGAGAATAAAAATCTTAACGCAAACGTAATAGTTACGTTTACTCATTTGCAAACTTACACTGAGACCTCTGGTCTAAAAACGCCAATCCGCTTCGAGCAAACGTGGTGATAAATACTCATGCCTTCTTTGAATGAAAAGAGTCCTATTCCCAGCGGTGGGACAGTTAATTATTATTTCTGTCAGTCTGTCCGCTTTTGCATTCTCACCATTTGAGAGTGATGGGATCTATAACCCCCAGAAGATAGTTCGAAGACCGATAATCGGTCGCAGGGTAAGTGTGACATACAATAACGTGCATTTAAAAATCACAATAGGATAAATGCAGATAGTTAGGTCATCGCCACAGATCACAGTGATCGTTTCCTGTGCTTCATTGGATGCACGCGATGATATGCAGCTGGGAACTACGAATGGGTGCTTTAGTAAGGCGTTCTATACCTACAACGTTAATGTTACTCTGCCTACACACTGATAATAGATTTTCACGGAGTCAGACAAGCATAAGGATAATCAGCCTTTAAGATTTTCAATGCTGAGACACAGGCCTCCTCTCGGGAGGGTGTGGGCCGTCCGCCACGCGGGCCCAGTGCGGGTGTCACATGTCTTCGTTCCTCACGAAATTTTCGTTCGCCGTTTTGAGAGCAGTTGTAGTGAAATAATTTACACCGACAAAGATATTATAGAAATTTAGTTGTACGTAGAAGGGTTATGAAACTATCGAACGAACTAGTTGATGGGGTTCAAGTGGGGCAGAAAACTGTTTAGTCCTAAGTTTGTCTCAAAGGGGATATTTTTGCTGGGTAGATATGAGCTATTATGAAAAATCTTGTAGTTTTCTTGAACATAGGCAGTTTATAGCCTAGTCCAGTGCGCCAGACTAGACTGACTGTCACTCACTCGGGCCTCTCGTTAACAACTCCTAATTTGATCAGTATGCGTAGCAGTCTTCCATTGTCAATCTCGCGAGCCAGTTGGTCCTCAAAAACATCCGCGCGGCGCTCCAAGGCCTCCACCTACAATCACATTAGTATTATTCTACAGCTTTTTAATCACCACATTAATTTTCTTCTTCCTTTAACTTGTGCCTACTACATTTTTTTTTTTACCTCAAGTTATCCAGCCCGCAATATCTCATCCTTCGATGGTGAAGAAGACAGGAATTTACTACTAATAAGGACACAAATTTGACTAACTACAACCATAAATAACAGAGGTTGCAACATAAAATATGTCAAACGATTCGTGACTAAATACGACATGAATAAAAGCAGGTACATGCAAATTTACACTTATACTCCAGTCAGTCGTAACTACATGGGAATGAACGACTGCAGTGACAACATAAAAATGCATTATTATCAAGAGGAGTAATATTACCTGAGTAAAAAATTTACTACTTTCACAGAAAAAATGTGAAACGTACATTAATATGTAACATATAAATTTACCTGTGTGTAAAACCTTGCACCTATCATCGGCATGAGATCTGTGACGGAGCGGCGAGCGGTCGACGACGATAATAAATACCTAAGTGGAATTTAACAAAATACAGATACAACAATCTTAAGTGTTGCAGTCATAGAACGCACAGTTATGATATCACATATAGGGGGCACGCATACAGGTCAATGACGTTGAAACATCGAAAGCTTAAGCAGTACCTATCAAATTCACGAATAGAGTATTCAACACCGAGAACTAGCGAACAAATAAATAATGATGTACATCCATTCAGTATTAGACATATTAAATCTGAAAGGTTACTTCAAGGACACTAGTTTAAGGGTCCGTTCACACGTACCACAATACAATCGCAACCACACCACAACGACAACACGACGGGCGCTAATTTGTATGACAATGAACATTTATTCACACGGACCGCATTTTGCCGTCAAAATGAACCGTGTCGGCAATACCGACCACGTGGCAGCCACAACGCAACCACGAATAAACTCCAAGAAGTTGCAGCGACACTATTCACACGCGATGTGTTGTGGTTGTGGTACGGGTGTACGGGCTCTTAGTGTTCTGTGCCAGGTGCATTGTTTGATGCTAATATCTTTGTAATGAGAGTACTATAGTTCTTCTTCTTCAGCATGGGCTCGAGTCGCTTTGCTAAGCTAAAGCTACGAAACCAGTTCCGGCAGACTTCGGGGCGATTGTAGTCCGTCACGGTGACTGATCTGGTTTCTGATATTAACCCTGCCAATGCCAAATGATAATAACCTTTCTTTTTGCATCATCGATCACGACAAGTTATAGGGGATTTGCTATGGGGGAGGGTTGTTACTCAGGGACTGTTGTCCAAATTATAAGCAAATGTATTGGAAGTTTTAATGCTTTTGTAAATGTATTGGAAGTTAAATAGGTCTTGTTGGGTAGATAGCTGATAAAGTAAACACGGGAGCAACTACATGGTTGCTGTAACATTTTCCTTTTTAGGGTTCCGTACGCGAATAATGCTAAAAGGAACCCTATTACTAAGCCTCCGCTGTCCGTCCGTCTGTCTATCAGTGGGCTGTACTATGAACCGTTATAGGTAGACAGTTAAAATTATCACAGATTTTGTTTTACTATTGACGCTATAACACCAAATAATAAAAATTAAATATAGTTAATAATTAAAGGGAAAGAAACATGTTTTTTGTCGTTTTTTGCTCGATCAATATGGTACGGAACCCTTCGTGTGCGAGTCCGACTCGAACTTGGCCGGTTTTTTTTATAACACTCAACAAGACTTAAATAACTTGTCTATCCGATAGTAATTAACAAAATAAATTATTTAGAATGAGTGATGTTATTAAATAGCTATTTTAAAACTTTAATTGGCTATCGAATTAATTGTAAGGCTCGCTCACGACATTTCACTTACTTCATTAGACTAAAATTGGAAGAGAAGCCAGACGAATTATAAAAGTCAGACCTTATAAAGGGATAAGGCTAAGGCCCGTATTACAGCGTATCAATCAAGACTCAAGCATTACTTTGACTGCTCCTGCTAACGTTTTCGCGAGCAGTCATTTTATTGAGTCCTCCGGATATTGTATTGTAAAAATGTAGTAAAAAGTGCAGATATCTTTATAAAAGTCACATAATTAAGTGATCAACATCAATACCATACAAACAGTGCATAAACTATAACAGTACTCAAACTATTAATCTAGTTATCAACAAAAACATTTTAAAACATTTCAAAACTTCAAAAAACTTAAACTGTGTGATTGTGCGAAGTGAGTGACCTTCATACACAAAGAACTGAGTCATTAACGGTCATTAGCACTTAAAGATACTGGACTTCTTAGCAAGCAAATACCATTTTTGCCCAGCAGCACCAATAGGGTTCATTTGAGATGATTGGATTGCGTACAAGTCAACTTGTGATGCAGTTCATGAATTTCATGGCAGAGAAAATTAACAATCTCTTAAAAAGGTGATTACTGATCTCGTTAAGGCCTTCGACACCTTTCCCATTTCTACCTTTTACTCAAACTAGAGAGAGCGGAAGGCAGAGGACTGTACTTGAATTTTTCAAAACTCATCTGACAAATAGACAGAAATAGAGAAAATTGGTGACCATTTCTTCGACGAGCTCCCGATTTGTTACTCTGCCCTGCGCTTTTCTCATCTTTTTAAATGATCTCTGCATCTTAAGATGACAAAAACCAAATATGTATTTTATATTGTAGCTCCAAAAGCATTAAAACTTGATTATTTGAGAATAGGGAGTCGAAACTGTCTCTCCTAAATACAGACTACTCAGAGAGCTAGGAGAGCAGCGCTTCACCCAACAATTCGTGTGTGCACCATGTAATTACTAATGCATTCTTTGTAAGTCCCTCATGTACTACAAAACCTTTGTGTGGCTTAATAAATTATTATTTAAAACTAGTTTCAATAAAGCACTACTTTTAAGTAAAGCTTGAGTTTCGGGTGAAATTCTGTAATACGGGCTTTAGGAAATCATACTTTATTGTATTTTCGGGAGCGAGAGGGGCTTGTAATAACAGCTGTACGTGTCGATCCATCAGGTTAAGCTACGCTTGCCGGGGTTGGTCCGTGGATGGGTGACCATCTTTACATACCGAGATTCCTCCGTGCCTTGGAAAGCACGTTAAGCCGTTGGTCCCGGCAGTCATTCGTGGATCTTTGACAGTCGTTATTAGTCGTCAGAAGCCCGAAAGTCTGACAACCAGTCTTACCAAGCGGTATCGTATTACCCAATTACTGGGTTGTGGAGGCCAGACAGGCAGTCGCTCCATGTAAAATACTGGTATTCAGCTGCATGCCGTAAGACTGGAAGCCGACCCCAACATAGTTGGGAAGAGGCTAGGTAGATTGACTTTATTGTATTTTCATTGTTTGAATTAGACAGACCTAGAATGATATTTTCAAAATATTTATCGCTAAATGATATAAATGAAATGTCGTGTAAGTGGGCCTCATGAATGAAAATAATTAAGCAAGAAAAAGAAGTAAAGAATTTTTAGATCAAGTTTCAAGGAAAACTGTTCGAGATTATTTCGCAATTTTTCTGAGATACAATTTTGTATACTTACAGGTGTGAGTTTGTAAAGTTGTTTATTTATGAGTGGTCATTGTTGACTGAACAAAAAATCATTAAGAAAACAATCAAATGCGAAATAATCTCCCTAAATCAAGATCGATCAGGGAAAGTTTTGCACGTAAGCTTAGATGATAATGTAGTGGTAACGATTGGGTCATACAGTATAAGGTTCTTTAGGTCGGCGGAGTATGTTCGCGCGACGAGCTCCATGGAGGCGGCGAGGTTGTCGCAGTGGATGGTTCGGCAAGCTATCGCTAAGGCGAGCCGACCCAACGCAGTCAGGTCGTCTTGTTGAGCCTGTCACATAACAATATACAGGGTTATTGGTAATATGTTGGCAATCAATTAAGGGGAAGTAGGCGAGGTAATTTACAACTAAATTACCCCTTGTGCGTCCTATGAGAATTGATATCATTTTTATTTCATACATTTTATAAAATATAAAATGTCAAATTACTCGAAAATGGTCATCAATGGTCAGGTTGCCATCAACCTGGCACAAATCCAGGCACCGGGCTGTTACTGAGAAAAAGTCTTGTCGTAACAGACAGACAACAAAGTGATCCTATAAGGAATCAGTTTTTCCTTTTGAGGTAAGCAACCCTAAAAATGGTGTTAATTAATAGGAGTATGTTAAAAAAAAATTTCTTCTTCATAGCAACCATAGTCGGTTCCTATTATACTATATAGCTTTGGAATGGGCAATTAACTTTCGGCCTGACCGACTCCTTGACAATTCAAAAGGGCCTTTCAACAGGCACTTTTTTACAGGCATTGAAATAAATACAATGATTTTGAAATATATACATTGAGTTTGAGATATATACATTCAGTTTGAGATATATACATTGAGTTTGAGATACCTATATACATTGAGTTTGAGAGATTTACGATTATTGTTCAAAATCCATACCTGCGCGACGTCGTTAGAGTTGGCATGAAGGGCGTCTGTGGCGCCAGACCAGGATATACGGACGCGGCAGCCATTCATCACCACCTTCGTGGGTTCGAGGCTACGGGAAAAAGGGTCTTATTAGGTGTTTCTATAAAACAAGATACATACATAAACTACCGCCGGAAAGCACATTAAGCCGTTGGTCCCAGCTGTCATTCGTGGATCTTTGACAGTCGTTACGAGTCGTCAGAAGCCCGAAAGTCTGACAACCAGTCTTACCAAGGGGTATCGTATTACCCAGTTACTGGATTATGGAGGTCAGATAGGCAGTCGCTCCATGTAAAAAAACTGGTATTCAGCTGCATCTGGTTAGACTGGAAGCCAACTCCAACATCTTTGGGAAAAGGCTAGGCAGAATGAATGACATAAACTACCGCCTTTTTTCTCATAGGGGTAGGCAGAAACTACAGAACGCCACCTGCTACGATTCTTACATACTTCTTTAGCTTCGTTTACGTTCATACTTCACACTAAAACAATATGTAGTTTTCTATTCAATTCTTAATGATACTTGTCCATCGATTAATATTCTATGATTTTGCCGGGGTAAGGTGGATTGTTCGGTTTTCAATTAAGAATATTATCAATTATCATACAACCATTATTCAGTGTTCGTAGTGATGACAAGGTGTAGTTTTAAATTGTATGTACTTTAACAAGGTATTTGGTCAAGGGTGCATGTCGAAGTGGCCTGTAATTGCCATAAGAGAGGACTTATTAAGGCAGTATGATCACGGCGAGAATTCAGACAGGAATAGTGTCTTGTTTAGTGCGTAACGTACGTGTTTCATTCAACCAAATTCTATATTCTTCCGGTAAAAAAACGAAGGAGAGTAAGACCAGTCCTCAACTTCAAATTCTTAATTAAGAAATCGGGTGCAAAACCCGAACAAGGTACCTACCACGATCAAAAATATGAGACTGAATGGATATTTAGGTAGAGAAGAAAATATACCTGCTTCAAAGAGTCTGGAGTTGTAAAGTTTGTGTATAACGTCGGGTTTGTACCTGCACGCAAGTCCGGCGGTGTGTACAGCTCTTAAAGCCGAAGTGAGCTGTACTAGGTGACTCCACAACACGGCTTCGGGCAGCAAAGCACCGCTCGCCACCGCACGGAGCATCGCGTTTTTCTGTTCGTGTTAAATCATTTTTAGAGAGGTTTGAAACTATGGTCTCTTCCAAAAGTATCTGACAAAAGTGAAGTGTAAAGCAACCTTTTTCAGGTTAAGTGCTAACGCAATGGCTCACTAAAGGGAATAAGTAACACATTCATCTGTATTAAGAGCGTCTCAACTTTATATGTTCGCACATTTTCCAACATGAATACAATTTAATTGTAATTGGAAAATCATCAGCGAAAAATGAGGTTATAAAATTTTCCTCAATTGTCAAATGACTAGCATCGATGATGGTTTAAAATTACAATGTTGGGTTAATTTTCAAATAATCAAATTAAAGCACTCAATATGTAAGTGGCACTACAATCTGTTGCCATTCTCAGGTACGTTATATATCCACTTGTTTACATTTTCAGAAGATACTTTTGGAACAGACTGTAAGTATGATTGAGACTTATGACTCAGATTGTGTTTATGCTGTTGTATGTTTTTCTCGCTGTTTGTAAGCAGCTATCGTATGTTTTATTGAATCCGTCCACTTGCATATATGCTGCCAGGTTAGGTAAGGTTTCAGCGCATTAAGGGGTTTATTTATAAACGTTGCTTAAAGTTAAGTAATGATTAGCGACTGTTTAACCAAACATTTTTGACGTTTGAACGTCACTGCAACAAACCCCTAAATAAGTGGTTCTTGTGTCAAGAATTGTTTTTGTCGCTGTAATTACTTGTCAGCCAGCCAACTCAAAAATATGATAAAAATGCGCACATTCTTAACTTTAAGTGCAAAAAGCTCATCAACATAATATATTTGTTAAGCAACGAAGGAGCTCATTCGTCGCAGGTAATATTAACGA
Source organism: Eupsilia transversa (assembly GCA_914767815.1). Lineage (NCBI taxonomy): Eukaryota > Metazoa > Arthropoda > Insecta > Lepidoptera > Noctuidae > Eupsilia > Eupsilia transversa. The sequence goes on from OU611871.1 coordinate 16,560,906, forward strand.
TGTAAAAATACGTTATTTTGATTGATTACATCTGATTTACAATCTGTTGACTACACTAGTGTTCTCAAATGTAGTCGAATCAATTCTCAGGACGAGGTTATTGTTTGGTCAAAAACGAATTGAACTTTATTACGTCACTGGGGACATGTATGACATACCCACTTCTTCCACAACTATGGTGAATATATGAGTCAATAAATAAATTCTGTTGAAGAGCTGACACACAAAGCGTTGCGACAAAAATCGGCGACTACACACTCTCTTAAGGAAATGCCCGAAGTTTTGCGTCGCATCGCTTTTATGTGTACCTACCCTGAGCTATGAACGAAGATCTACAAACCTGATGAGTATATGGACGGGGTGCATCCGGGTCGGAAGAGAACGGGTCGTGGAAGGCGCCATTAGCGTCGTTACTGGAGTTGCCGGCACCACCGGACAAGTACTTGTTCATCAGTGTCGTGCACGCGGGGTGATAGGTATAAACTAACACCATCGCTGTCGTACGAAAAAAATATATTAAAAAAACTGAAGGTTTCAAAAAAATTATGCATAAAATCATGTAAGTACAGAAGAAACACCCATATTTTGACCGTTTTGTTTAAGGTCCATGTAGTAGGCGCGAGACTATTCTCCAAAATCGGGAATACCGGACTGTCTGTTTTAATCATTAACATTGGCAGCCTTATTCCACCCAATGCTGAGTATAGGCCTCCCCTCTTTTGTGACAGCCTTCCCTGGTCTGTGCTATAGTCTCATCATTTGTTGTTATCGCCTAGAAAAATATTTGACAATTCTCTTAATTCGGGCTCTTAAATGGGCGGAATCGACCAAACAGCAATAAATTTTATCAGCGGAATATGATTTACATCTGACTGTTTTCGTAAGGAGAAACTGTCAAAAATTCAAAATTTATACGGTAGAGAAGGAATTCCGCGGATAAAATTTATTCCTGTTTGGTCGAATCTACCCTAAAACAATAAGTCAATCATTACATTGCAATTAAGATGACATAGCCTATTCATCACTATTTTTCTATGGTGTTATAAAGAGCCGTTCTATGTTAGAGGGTTTGGTTTCCCCACTATTCAGGTAGACCATTGTACGTGGGCCATGGCAGCCGTCCGTGGTTATTCCAAACCAGCCCACTTTCCTCCAGAAGTTGTTTACGTCTCCTGGTCTGTTTAGGACGTTTGCAGAAGATCTGGCTGACCCGAGGGTTTATGTTCTAATCAGGGTCGAAACCCCTGTGCATTCAAAGACCACATGCGCAACGCATGCCTCCATACACGCCCTGCACAAAGGACTGTCCGTTATGCCTATTGTGTGGAAGTGTTTGTTTAGCGAGCAGTGTCCTTTGATGGTCCCTGTCACCAACTACTGGTAATGAGCTACAATTGAGTAGAATGGAAACAGATCCCAATAAAGTTGGCAAAAGGCTAGGTAAGACAGATGATCCACTAGATGCGGACAGTGTAGGGCTGGTCGTTGATTGGGGGAGGCCAATGTTTAGTAGTGGATGTCTTTCGGCTTAAGGATAATGATGCTGAACGTCTGATTATTGGACACTAAGAAAGATTTTCGTCTGTCTGTTTATGACACTTGGAAACTTGGTAACTCATTGACTAATCTAAAAGTCAATTTATAACATCGTCCTTTACAAAAATCCTAGTATTTTCGAAAAAATAAAGCGATTTGACCAAGTATTCTGCGACATGCATACTCACAATGGTCTCCAAACGCCTTGGTAGTGAACCAATCGTGTAGCTTAACAACGTTGGGATGGTCGATCTGTTTCCACATCTCCAGGCGCTTAGTGACGGAGGTGGAGTACGAGTGCAGGCGTCGCAGAGCGTAATGTTCACCAGTCTGCCTGTGGGTCGCGCGGTATGACGTCGCGATGGCGTGTGGCGCTGCACTCTCCAGAGGAGTCAGTTCCGAGTACATCTCCACGTTTTCGGGTAAATCTGGACAGAAAGGGATATAATTGGATTGTTAAAAGATACATGCTATAAGCATTTAAAGGAAACGACTTTTGAATTCGACGATATTTACAATTTGCCATAATAACAAGAATAAGGTTAAACTAGTAGCATACTCGACTACGTATGCAACTGGAAATCCGCCTATTCTGTAAAAATCTCATCGTGAAAACTTAGGTGAAGCGAGCTTGAAGTGAACTGTTAGCTAGGGCTTGACAATATTGCTAGGGTTTGACAATATTGAGAGGTCACTTCACCTATGTTATACGTTGATATTTTTACAGAACAGATCGACTGATTTGAGACTAACTTATGTTATGAAGCTGCTTGATTCATGTATAAACCTCATAAGCTAAGGTACCTGGATACTGGCGTAGATCGGTCTGCAGGAAGACATCGTCATTTCTCTCGTAAATCTCGGAACGGATCGTCTCGGGCATGTAGAACGATGCGGCGAGACCTTCATACAATAACAGAGAAAACACTTATATACACATTTTTTTAATTATACTATTAAAGGGAAAGTTCGTCTTGAAATACTGGGAGTTTAAAACATAATTAAGGTGAAGAGGTAACTAATAAAGAAATATGATGATCGAAGATAGGAAGGGCCTAAATACGGCATTAAAATACACCATAATGCACGTTTAGCATTTAAGGTGCGATTAGGCGGGTTTGTTTTTGCAGTTGCTTTCGGAAGATCACGTTAACGGGATCCGAAACGGGCCATATTTTCCTGCCTACGTGTTGCTGCAATACATTGCCAGCATATTTCAAGTGTGGATCTACAATACTTCAAATATTCCTGGTAATATTTTCACTGTGTTGCAAATACTTCTGCAACCCATAACTATTTCGCACTGAAAATGACCGGGCTATACTCAAAGATGTTGCAGACATACTGCAGTAAATGTTTTGCCCGACCGCTTTTAAATTGTCATAGTGCAAAAGTTTAATATAATATATCAGGAAGCACAACGCGGTCGCTTTTGGAAATATACTACATATCTATTCTTAATAATCAGCGGGGTACTGGTTGAGGCATGAATTCCGCCAGAAAAATAAACAGATAGATAGCTTGGTGAGAGTGCAGATATCAACTTAATAAAAATCTTCAATTAATTCACTAACAGACTACGCACAGCCTTAACCGCCTGGGTCTAGAAATAGTGTACATGAAATTTTGAACAAGAATTTCTTATGAACTGAAAGAGAGCAACTAAGTCCACATCTTCAGGAGAGAGGGAGATAAATTAGGGGTGAATTAGCCGCTTACTGACACAGACCGAATTCAACGCGGGCGGAGCCGCGGGCACAGCTAGTTTTAAATAAATAAAGAAAGAAAGAAAAAATAATTGTAGCGAAATGAGAATAAATGAACATATTCGCACTAGCATATACAGCAGAAATGTTGCAAAAGAAATTACACCCTATATGGCAGCATATAATATATGAAACTGTGTTCTATAAATAGTATAAAACAAAGTCGCTCTCCGTGTCTGTCTGTGACCGCTCATAGCTCCAATAAACTACAATTAATTTTGATGTGTCACTAGCATTTAGAGAATTTATTTCGAAAGGTTTATGTGTATACTAATATATCTAAGATAGAGCACAGACATCTCAATGTTTAGACTTGTCGCCGCATCAGTAGATTACAACCGCGGAAAGCATGGGCATGAAGCATTCATAAAAAATAATTTTGATAAAGAAAACAGTAGTGGCTCACTCAGCATAACAGCAGTTGTATGACTAATCGCTTTGCAAGGTAAACACTGAAGAGGTGCAATTTGATACATCGACTCGACCGTCTTAATTAAAAATAATAACATTAAAAATAATAAATATGCTAAGCAGTTTGCTCTTGTTAAAAAAAACTAATGATTTCTTGGCGGCAAGGGTATTATTTGATAAACGCACGATAAAAATAGTAGTCAGATTTTTGTGTGACATTGTAAAATCGAATATGAATTAATAACCTATAGCTGAGGTAGCATGAAAGCCTGAGAAGTTCGTAAGTATTGGCTTCTAGATCAAGATTTTCCTGGGGGTAATTTCATCCACGCTGTTGAAGCCTTCATTCACCTCATTGGACTCAGAAGTAGATGCACTGATAAGCAACTAATAAACGTACTTAATAAAAAAAAAAGATTAATTCAGAAATAAATAGTAGGAAACTACTTTCATTTTATAATTCTGCTCAGCTGATAAACGTCACTGTCATAACATGCCTAAATATATTTTAATTATAGTGAATATGAGCCCCCAATAAGCCGCAATAAGAGACGGAGTCTTGAACTCCGAAACATAGTTCTACTGATCCACTCGTACTGAATTACGCATAGCAATAATTTATTTTGGCCTTCGTTAAAATTCTGTACCCAACGCGAACCAATGCCATCAAATTGTATGCCACCAAAACTTACCCTGTATGTTTGGAGGAACCCTCTAATTTTGAAATCGCTAGCGCATAATTACTGGATTCTTAAAGTTTACAACATAGGCTTAAACTATTACTTTTTACGAATTTTGCTACCACGAAAATGCAATAAACTCATTGCAATTCTGCGTTCGGTAGTAAATTATAAAAAAAAACCATTGATAAAAGTATCGACCTCATAAAGTTCGCAATAAGCAATATAAACCATGGCCTATCACAATTCAACATGACGTAAGCCTAGACTGGCGTATGATAATGTTACTATGTCATTTTCAATCGCGACCGCTATATAGAAAATCGCGACATTGAATTTCTATGTTTTGTAAATTGGGGAAATTCGCATGAGCATTCGCATTGATACGTGTTTCTAAAAACCTCAGTCATGGCCAGACGGCTGTCAACTGCTTTGCTCTTTCTAGACTGCCCTAATCTTTGCATGGTATTGAGACAGCTGATCTGATGGAAGTTAGTCGCCTCTTACCGCGGAGCATAGAGAGTACATTTGTCAGTCATAGTTCGGCTAGCAGATATCATGTTCCTCTATCTATTTCTATATATCCCTCTAATAATAACTGATAACGACTTCCTGATGGGCCAGGCGTGGGTCGTAGATTGATTTGACTAAATGCGCTTGCAACATGAGTGCAACAACACTGAAATGCTCTCATGGCTCAATTACCAACACTAGGCACAGCGGAAGGGGACTCCTTCAGATTCTGACACGTTAATGAATACATGTCACCGGTTCACAAGACCACCACGACAATTTGCATTTGATTCGCAGCCGCCGTAATGGCGGCTATCAAGAGCAATTTTCCAATTTCCGTCAGTGGAAATAACAAGCTGTACTGCGCTTGATTTCCTTTATAGGGTGACTGCTTTCATTTACTAGCGCATCATTTGTTATGTAATCAAGTGTATGCTGATTTAATCAAAATTACTCTTTTTTTTTAAAGCCATGATGCCAATGTAATCGGCGATCGTATCAAGGGGTATCGTGTTACCCAGTAACTGGGTGCTGGGGGACAGATAGGCAGTCGCTCCATGTAAAATACTGTTACTCAGCGGCATCCAGTTAGACTGGAAGCCGACCCTAACAAAGTTGGGAAAAGGCTAGGCAGATGATATCATTGGCGATCGTACCGACACTGGTAGGTATGTAGAAATATAGGCAACATAGCTCTCGTAAATCAATATAAATTGCATCATTTGCTGTATGGTTCTTATACCTAATTCATTGTTCACTATTGTTTATTTCTAGATCCGTATTTTCAATCGCATCTGTGCGCACAAATTGCAATACAAACGTTACCCTAGCATATAACTCATATTTATAACAGGAAATACCCACTAACTAATGCTCTCATAGGAAATCAACGTATAAAATGTATGCAAAGCACTGTCGCAGGTGAAGGCGTACCTGATCACGCGCGCCAGACCAACTAATACTATTTATTCGTTGTATTCATTTTAATATAATCTCCCACGGTATAACGCAAAGTGCATAAGGGACTACAACATCATAAAATTAGCTAAAAAAGTAGGAACCACAGCTATAAAATATAATTATGCATTCAAATTTACAGTGCAAACGACCATTAGATCGACGATTGTTCGTTCTGCATCTGTGTTATTGACCTGCCGCACAGCGCATTCATTTAAATTGAGTCAGTTATATTGAGAAGCCATTGTACACTACATCACATTATTGAGCGACGAGACAAGTATTTCTAAGGACAATTTTGCTAGCTTGGACAAACATCTCGCTAATTGACGATGTAGCTACGCAGATTTTTTGCAACACGATATAATAGAAATGATAAATAAGTTTGATTTTGGAATTCGCTGTTTGTTTTTTTTTAATTCGACCAGTTGAATAACTGGTAGTTTTTTTTTTATTATTACAGTTTTATTTAACAGCCAGCGTGCTTAAAGTTAACGCATGTCAATTATTTTAAATTTACCCCAGGCGCAGTTTTCTAAAATCAGAAATATACACGCTTGTATGGTGCATTAGTGCATATAGGAGTATTCTGCTAGGAGCTTTTTCGTATAAATGACTTAAGGACTCATTAGCAGGTAATGTAATTTAATGATATATGAAAAGCGTGAGAGAGTGAAGGATGAGTACGAGAAGGTTCTACACTTATTCACGTGGAAATGCAGTTAGATAATAAAAATATGTTTTACCGCCAAGACTTATACTGTGTGAAAGATTTTCGTACTGCCCAGTTCGAGACACACAACATAGGGTCAACAATAAACCTACAACATTTTAAAATAAAATTGACTGCAGTAACTAAATCATCCATTACCTGATTTCGAGGTCATGGGCCCGATGTGGGTCGGAGTTCCAGAGTAGATCTGTGTGGCGTACGGCGACGCAGCGCCGGCACCCACGGCTCCGCTCATGCATGACTCTGGAGCTCCTGAAACAATAACATCAAATCCGCTCCCATTATCAAAAAGACACATACAATTATTTATAAGTTGCTTGAGGTCACTAAACGCCAAAACTCGTGGCAGTGGCGGTCACAAAACGTGCGAGAAGGACGTTGAATATTTAATGATCCTCATGTGTTGCCTCGCTCCGATATTTTGTGGCGCTTAGTGATTGTTTTATTAGGCGCCACCACTCATGGCTTCATACCGCAAACGCCTACGGATTTATTTCAATTTCCTGTAGTAGGGATTCATCGTGGCTTTCTGTCCTTTTTAATAAAATTCTAAAAACCCATGAATTAACTCTTCTATCTCCTAATCATAACAGTTTCAAATTTTTACGACTTTCCAGCATAAACAGCAATTTCAAAAAAAAAAAACTGTAACAAACTGTTATCTGTTTATGGTTAAAAGCAGTACCGTGAAAAAGGCAATTTCCTGACGTAGTTATCTGAGGGAAACGTCGGCAGACACCGTGTAAGGTCAATGACGGACATGAGACATAGTGGTAAATCGTTTGATAAGTCACGGCCCATGCATATGCAAATAACAACTGTTTTACGCATCACTTTTATGAGCTGACAGCGAAGAAAATCCTAGATTATGTCGATTCTATTTGTCGATAATCGATTTGTATCGATAAGAAATAACTGCAGATTTTGAAGGTTGTTTTGTCTTTCTAAATCACATAGATTCTACTTTCTGCTAAGTTCGTCGGTGTTTCCTGAACTACTTTATATAGTACTAGGTTTTGCCCGCGTGGCAGGTTTGCATGGAGGTCGGAAGTTACCCCATAGGAACATATACAAAGTACCTATTCTATGTTTTAACCTAAAAGTATTGGATGGCAAATTTCATCCAAATCTGTGATCCGTTAATGAAAAGGCAACACACAGTCAGACAGAGATCGTATTTATATTATAGATTATTACAACAATATTAGGGATCTATACACTCTTTATCAACCCTTTATTAACTATTGGCGCAATTTTTTTCTTGAATATTAATTACGTTCAACCTTTTGTTAATAATCGGCGCAAGAATTATCTTCGGTGGCGATGCCCTGTTCTTGCTTAATGCCAATTTATCGACATGATCATTGCAGTCACATTACGTGACTCAAAGTCTTAACGCAATAAAACCAGTAATATCAAGATTTGTGAGCTGATAACAAGTGTGAGATAAGTACACAAGCATTGCCAATACACTGTGGCGACTATCGATAGAATCCCTCCACATATACGTGAATTCATAATCAACATGATTCACGCTAATTTACCTCGAAAAAGCACCTCATTCACAACCTGTTAAGCTAGGAAATTGTCACAGCTATTGGCAAAGTCTACATTCCTTTGATCCATATTTTATAGCTTGATGAAAGTTTTTATTTTTCAGTAAGACAAGTAACTTGATAACTGAATCCTTTTCCAGTTTTCAATTCACCTTTCTTGCAAACTTTAAATTGTTTCAGCAGTTTAGGTTTATAGATGCTTCATGCAAAAAGACAAACAAACAGGTTTTTGGAAAATCATCAGTACCTAGGTGGAATCCCATTTTCACAAATTATTTGTTTACCCTATGTGGCAAACTGTGAGTTTAAGTTCAATGCTGATAAGAACATAGTACTTCTTTTTACTATGGTAAAGTACAAATTTGAACCGTATCTGAAACACTGGTTGTTTTAATGATAAGAAACTTGTATTGAAAAATTACTGATAACTGACCATAGTTAATGTAAACTGTAGTAACCATTACATAAACTGCAGAATTATTTGTTTCGTTTATTTCATAGAACTTTAAGGTCATTTTTTTCTACTTACCAATTGAAGCAGAGGAATTTAATGCTCCAGATGTGTTCAGGCTGTCGGAGTTTGTGGAGTAAAAATATGTTGTCCCACCTACATTCTCCTGTAACAAAAACATATTTATTTATTAATATTGACTTAATTCACAATGCACTTCACAAATTCGCAACCTCATAAACATTGGGAAATAAAAAATATACTTTAATTTTAATTAAAGTTAGTAAATGAGGTTAAACTAAGGATTATCCTTCTGTTGAATTATTTATATCGAAATAATGTGGTATGGCACATTTCAGTTGTTTTATTCAAAGAGAACCAACAAGGCACTTGAATTGTGATTCAGATCAAGTTTTGAAAGTTGGTCATGGATAACTGGTTGGGCACATTAAAGCTGTACTTCAAAGTTATGGATATTATACCTTTACAGTAAAGCTGGTGATAACAACTACATTTCAATAACACAGTTGCTACTGCTGCACTTCCATGTCCCGCTTATTGATTGTCTCATTATCATGATCATAAATTGCTTCTCTATTTAAATACTTCATTTGCATAATTTCCTCTATAAACATTTATGAATGTCATTGCAACTTTAATGAATATAACTCAACAGTTTAATTAAACTTGCAGATCAAAACAGTTTCTGGTCACTACCTTGGTTTATTCCTGAAAGTAGTTAATTAGATAAGTAAGTAGTTAAGTTTACCTGGTGCACTTGGGATGTGTTGGGAACACCTGCCATTGTAGAGGGTGATGAACTCTCCGGCGAGTCAGGCTGCATGATGCTTGGTTGAGTGAAGTAGTTCATTGGAACAAACTCTGTTATCACCACCTAGTACAACAGAGTCCACAACAAAATTAGTCCTATAACACTCTGTGAAAGTAATAGTGCTAATTGTTTAATGACAGCATTAAAAAAATCATCACCTTTTTGATGGCAGTGGGTGAAGACTCCAGACTGAGTTTCCCAAGTGCCTGGTTCAGGGATCTTGTAGGGGTCGAAGTGGAGCGATTCTGAAACATCCAAACATGAGTCATCACTGACCACAAAGGTATACAACAACACAAAAGTATGAAAGTTATCTCACCATGTAGGTCGCCAATTTCGACTCCTGTGGCAGCCCATTCGGAGGGGAGGGCGAATATTGTAAAAAGATCGAGGGATCCATAGTCTCCAGCTCACGGTGCAGCCAACTCATGATGAATAACGAAAAAGGCTTGTGTAAATAAAGCGAACCGACAGCTAGTATCCGTAGCACGACTTGACGTTTCGGTGAAGCTACGCGATCTGAACTTCGCTCATCTGGCTGGTCATCAACAACCCATCTTCCTCATCTATTACACTTATCTTACTGATCTCAAACATCACAACGGCTGACCGTGATCTCGGACATTTTCGTTTTCTTTTCTATTTTTCTATGTTCTTGATACACTATTTAACACCCGTGACAGAAGATCAAGCCATACACAAATACTTGATTGTGATTATTATGCTCATTGTCACAAGGATTGTGTGTAAAACAGTCGCTAATCAATCCATCAATTCATGCCGGATTAAAGACTTTCCAACAAGTTTATAACATTTAAAATTTCTAAATAAAAAAACAGAGCATAGGGACACGAAGACAAATACACATTAAAATTACGCTACACATAGATACGTATACAAGTTCGTAAACGTAGGTATTCTGAAGAAAGTAGAATATAAGTGGTCATAGACTACAGGTGTTATCCTACTAAATCAAATTGTTTCTACATTTTGCAAAACACAGTGACGGTTTATTGTTATTCCATTTAGCAAGATAGTAATTGTCTATGAAAATAGTTTTTAGGTAGAACTGTTTGAATGGTACCTAGATAAATTTTAGTTTGGAGCATCCCTTGCATAGGTCCCATGCATAGAGGAAAGTAATAACGAGTATTCCTATGGACGCCAGCCGGATGACCTAACTTGACAAGGGATCGCCATCATGCGTTGTACACAGTAGTGGAGGAGGTGTCGTACAGTTTGTCAGTTTATCTCACTGGATCAAATGAACCAACAGGTAAGTGATAAGTGTCAGACACAGGCCCGGACCGGTAGAGACCCAAGGCTCCTAGCCCCTTCGTATTTGAGCTCCCCTCCCGAAGCCATTTTGGAACTATTGCAAATAAAATGCACTTGTACAAAAAATTTCGTTGTTATCCGACTATTATTACAAAGATCCGAAATTATGCAGTCTATGGTATTATGCAGTCTATACGTCAGCGGTCGTCATAAATCGACGTTTTTAAACAAAGAAGTTACTCTCAAGCCGGGTCTGCTGCGCCATGTTTGGATGTTTTAAAAACATCAAACACGAACCAATCAGGCATCCGCAAATCAAACACGAAGCGATTTCATTGGTTTGTGTTAGATGTTTGATGTTTTTAAAACATCAAAATATGGCGCAGCAGACCCGCTTTATTCCATACCATCTGTCTGAACAAAGCATCGAAATAAGTCTGATATTTTGTCATACATAAAAAAGTTCAGTGGGGCAGTGCATGGAGAGCTTTATTAGTAGTAAAGCATCTTGTAGACAAGAAAATTGTGGCCAGCCAGAGTGTATTGCCAGTGGTTATAATTTAGACGATTAAAATTTGTGCTGAAAATGAACCATGTGCACTTAGCCTAAATGACTAATGAATGACAGGTGCACGTATGAAAAAAAGTAAGCAGAATTGTCTGGGCTGACTTGACTGCTGTACGTTGAGTTTTTATTACGATTATCGTTTACAGTCTCTTCGAAATAAGATCAAAAGGTATCTAGTTTTATTATTGTTTGGTATACTTTTCACTCTTGTTTATTTCTCTCCAAGTTGTATGATTTGTACTATTATAAAAAGGCAGAATAGTGCTGGGACTAGTTGTATTTTGTGATAGGAAAAACAACGCACGTCACAATTTTATAATTTCTTATGAGTGTAACTCGATTAGTGGTACGTCTCGAAGCAGAATAATCTTTCTGTTGATAGTATGTTTAGGTTTGGTTGTCGCGGGTGTTTACTAAAGTGTCAATGTTGTAGGTACCAAAGTTAGGATGGATTCCTCATACCAGGGAGGTGTGACCTACGAAGACAATAGTAACAACTTCCAGCGGCTATCGCAAACTATCGCCAGCAATATAAAGAAGATATCACAAAATGGTAAGTAGTTCTATTGTTTTCACTATCAATTTTTATCACTGATAATATCTTTGTGCTTACTTTTTATTTGTTTATTCTTAGTCATCCACGTATTTTTGTGGTTCTATTGTCATCTTGATGAGGCATATAATTCACAGACCAAGCGGAGATGCTAATGCATATAATTTCTTTTAGCATCATTGTGTTTTTGCATATATGATTGGCAAGGGGTATGGCAGATAGCAATAAATATTTATAACAGCTTGTTTTCTTATCTCCTTTTTTTATAATGTGCTGTTTCTGGCTCCATGTTTTTTTCTTAGACTCCTGCCCACACCAAGCATCACCAAAAGTTAAATGTATTTATGCATAACTGTATCTCTTGAAATACTGTCTCTGAACGTTGTTTGGTTGCAAAATTTTCGATCTGGAATTTCTCAGTAGCAGTCGGGAGTCTGTATTTGTGCCTGGTTGATGGCAATAGGCTCGCTTCCTATTCCATGGGACTTTAACATTACTGGCAAAATGTGGGTGTACTATAGGTACGCTTCTGCCCAACCCTTCAGGGAAACAAGCCGTGATGTTATGTGTGTGATTTATTTTAGAACTGTGTTTCTGTGGCATGTATAACAAAAGAGTTTTTATTGTGTCATAATTTACTGTGAATCATCATAATATAAACCAGACAATACATACTTAACTTTGTACAAATTTTCTTCTCCTTTTATCATCTTAATTTGACTTTATTATGTATCTGTATCTTTTACTATTAATAATTTTTACGTGCAATAACTATGGGTTTCTGTTGCTAGTATCTTCCATGTCAAAGATGGTCAACCAGCTGCAGACACCGCAAGACTCGCAAGAGCTTCGGAACCAACTGTAAGTGTATTCATGGTCAATTTACAATTATACATTATGTATTATTTTATTAAGGCATACATTTATTACAGGGCATACATTATACTGTCTTATCGAATGGCAAAAAGCTATTTTATATTTAATCTTTTAGCGGTATGCACAATTATTGGAACTGAATCTGCATACCTGATATACAAATCGATTAATACATTATCAAAACTTTGTTTTGTAGGCGTCAAATACAAAACTACACGCAGAAACTGGCCAAGGACACGTCGTCACTCATAATGGAGTTGATGAAACTGCCTACGGACCAGCCTGCCAACAAACTGACGAAAGAGCGCCTCAGTGATGAATACATGATCACACTCAACTCCTTCCAGGTTTGTCTATTTATATTCATCTTGCTGCTCACTGTAATCTTGATGACTGAACCTTGCAGCCCGGTGGCTATGTCAGTAGTATTAAGCTGTCTTTCAGACTAGTTTCATCAAAAATTAAAACAGATTAACTAAATTACTGTTAGTTTGTTACATGAGTTCTTAAATGAAATTAATAATCAATATAAATAACAAGCTTTTAAAAATGAAATGCTGTTTGTTGGTAAGTGCATCACTTGAGAACGGCTGGAGTGATTTAGCTATTTTAAAATGTTCGGAATAGTCCGACTTGGAAAAAAAAAGAAAAATTCCGAAGAAAAATTGGAAAAAAAATGCCCGGAAAATTTTCAAATTCGTACGTAATATTTTCTATGGGATTTTTTTATGAACTATTGAAAACTGGACAGGACAACGTCTGTCGCGTTAGCTAAGTGAAGATTAAATTGGAAACAGAAGTATTCATAAAACCAGAACTTTTAACCAAACTCAGTTGCGTCATTGCAAAAAAAAGACATAAACTGCAACAATTCGATGATGTCAATACTAGAAGTCATTGAATATTTCGTGTTCTTTTCTGATACACCATATAAGAATAGAATAAAATAGAAAACTCTTTATTATGTACACCTTATAGATAAGATGAAATATAATAAGGTATATTGTTTATTTTCATTCATTGCTGTAACCCATACTATCATTATAGCAGTTTCAAAGGTAACTAAACAATGGGTAGTGTATAGTATTTGTTAGTAGATTAATAGCCGTTGATCATACACTAAACAGTCGTCGTGCAGTTATAGTACTTCCGCTATTATATTTCCATGTAGAATTACACTTATATACCCCAACAGATACCCTCTTCTCGTTTCGCTAGAGGTCAAATGAAGTCAATAAGGATACCTATTTGAGGCGTCTCAGCTAGCCGGGTGTCCATTTTCACGAAATAATGATTGCCATCTAATGCTTGTCAAAATCTATGAATCTCCTAAAGTTTGATTTTTTGTGGAAGTCAGATTTATTAATAGATGCAATAGTAAATCATTATAAGAGCCACTTTATGCACATATATCAACATCATTTTCTTGCCCTTATCCCAATTTATTTCGGGTGGGCGCAACATGTGTTTTTCTTCCTTAATAAAATAGTAACATTTACTATAGAAAACGTTGGGTAAAGCAATTATTATTATAATAATTTCTTTTGAACTACCTTCACATATATCCATACCCGTTTAATGTAGGTAAGATAAATGTGAAAAAGGCATGCTCCAAATCATTTTAAAACTGCAAAAAAACGTGTTTAGTAAAAAGGTACCTAAATATATTATTGTTATAGAAATATTACTTGCTTCCTGCATGAAAGACTGAGTGTGACGACAAGACAGTTTGATCATTGAAACTAGGTCAAGTTCAGCAAATATCATCAGAGTGCATTATAGAAAGAAGGGGCTGAAGAGTATATTTTTAAAACCTCCCCCCACCCCTTCTTAGCCTTGGCACTGCCACACTGACATTAAAGATTGCAATCAATTCATTTTACCGTTATTACTACTAGCAAAACTAATTGAAAGAAAAACAGAATGATTGTGTTTGATTTAACATATTATACCCAACAAAGTAATTACTCTGAAGATATAGTACCAATTAATAATTGTGGTTTCGATCAACTCATGGAAGTTAGGCACTGCAGGCTGCTGTGTTGTTTTTTTTTTGTTGTCTTTGGTTTATTATCTTAGAAGGTGGCGTTCTGTAGTTTCTGCCTACCCCCATGGGAAAAAGGCGTGAGTTTATGTATGTATGTATATTAAAATCAATATTTGTTTATAAGCCTGCCTAATTATCTAAGTTAATATTGAATTCAAATTATTGTATAATTAACTAAATGCATACCATTTTGTTAATTTTAGTATTGAAGATTCCTAGAAAAAAATAACTATAATAATATAAGTAAGTAAGTAAGCAAGTATTACAGACGACGACGAGTATAGACGTAGGATTAGTCATCGTGCATTGTCTTGAGGGGTGTATTTGTAAATAACTATAGAAATGCGAACGTTTGCTATTGGAGTCACGAGAATAGAGACTGTTTCCAAGAAAGCTGCTTATTTACGAATTTTCGTAAGGGCTACTCCAATGATATTCTAATAAACAGATATGTTATACACGTACAAAACAACAGAAAAAAGTGTTCCGCGCCGAGCGGCAGCACACATGCACACATTTCATTCATTTTACATTTCACTACAAGTAAAAAGAATAGAAAAAGGATAGCACCGTATCACTCGTAAGCGTGTGTGTGGCTCAGACTAAAAGCAATATTTCCCAATTGGGTACTTTTCTAGTCTTCACGTTTTGCGCGCTCATAACATATCTGTTTACTAAAACATCATTGGGCTACTCTAACAACGTCGAGTCTTAATAAATATTGATTACTAGAGAAACATTAAAGTATTGAGAAAGATACATTACTTGTCATATTGTCCTTTTAATATAAAATAATAGTTTACCTTGTTTGACTACAAAGCTAAACTTATGTATATAAAGTAAACGCGCTTAGGCTGGATTCGATCAAACACGAATAAATTTTATTCGCGGAATAAGCCTTCTCTTTCGAGTAAATTTTGAATTTTTGACAGTTTCTCCATAAGAAAACTGTCAGAGTAAATCTTATTCCGCGGATAAAATTTATTCGTGTTTGGTCGAATCCGCCCTAAGTCGGAGCACGTAGATATTGCAGGTTAACATAATCTATACAAATAAATAAAATTGAAGTATCTGTTTGTAATGTCAAAATAACAGCTTTTTACTAAATGCATATGAAAGTTTATACCGTACTTATAACAAAAAAACTCTAATGAATGTTTGAAAGCAGTGGCTATTTAAAATATTTATAACGAATCAATTTAATTATTCGTCGATAACAGTATTTGATAAAACTTTGTTCAAAGATAAAATATGTTGGGCGTTACTTTTGCTTGTGGAAAAATCATTAAAAAAAAAAGCTACATTGCAACATGGGTTGTTTATGTTTTCCAATTAACCAATAACCTAATAGTGTTTTGATGCTTGTTATAATAGAACTGGCATCGCGCTGATAGTGCAATTTGTGATAATTTAACTCACTACAGCTCTAGTTGGCCAGCCCTGGAAATAACTTAATATTTCTACTGATTGATTATGGAAACATTGAATATAGGTACCTAATTCTGAGTCTGAATTGAATTTGCCACTCTTTTTACCCAACTGCCAAGGCCTGGTTATGTTTTTCGCGCGTATCTTATATGTAGGTTTGTAAATTTATTTTTATGATATTCTTTACTTTATTAATATAAATAAATACAATATTCGGAACGACTTCAGTATTAGCCCAGAAGGGCTTTTACCCCATCCAATCTTATCGAAGGAGTATGACGTATGATGTATGACGTATGTTGTATGACGTATGTATGACTCAGAATGAGGAGGATGAAATTTACCCAAGTGCATAAACGCTGTAACTTAGGTACAAACAAATGAATGAATTGCTACCTTATTTGGTTGGGCTAAAAACCAAACTCAATTACGTCAAAGGTTTTATTGAAGCGTAAAAACAATTATTTTTTAATTGTGGTTTACTTTTGTGCTGTATCGTGAGTAGTTCTTTATATTTATTCATTGAAAGTAATTTCCAAGAAGAAAATATTACGTAAGGTACCTTTTGATTGAAAATTAGGCGTTTCTATAAGATTAGAAGAAGATTTTGTTTGTAAATTTTGTTGTTACTTGTCTGTAAGATCATGCGAAATACATTCTTGTAATTAGCAAATAATATCACTTATTCAATCAAATCGGCTGAACTAAACGAGAAAAAGAACAGACGAATTAGGAACCTCCCTCTTTTTAAAGTTGGTAAAAAAAGATTCTTTACTTCATTGAATTTTCAGCCTCAGCCTACAGACCACAGAATTTGAACTAAAACTAGAACTTGTAAAATTTAAAAAAAAAACGAATATTTTGCATTCAAACGAAACTTTATATCCTATATATCCTCGTTAGGCCCAGTGTCATGCCGGCCACATTTTGTCTATTATGAGTTCTTAAGCGTACAGTTCTTAAACATATACAACTTTCCTGTATGCACAGGAAAGTTGTATAAAATGTTACTGTTTTATAGGCCGGAACTGTTTCGATTGGGAATTATTTTAGGTTGGGCCTTGCGGCATTACATCCGTATTCTAAGTTAAGGGTTTTATTTTGCAACATCTTTGTAGTGTAGGTTTCACTAGTTCAGTAAACATGAAGGGTATAATAATGTTTATTCGCCAGGCGACACAAAGGCTGGCCGCGCAGAAAACCAAAGAAGATGTGAAGAAGTCGAAAGCGCAGTCCGTGAACATCGGGGATCCCTTCGCTATGGGCAGTAAGTACTTTCATACCTTTTTTTTTAACTAAACATCTAACTAAACATCAACCATAGATAAGTTCTGAATGAGACCAGCACAGATCAGAAGCCGTATTATTAAGAACGGGATGGTGCTATTCGTCCTGTATGGCTCCATCTCGTACGTGTATGGCCTAGGAGCAAATGGTGTAATGAAAAGAAAGAGACATATACTCAGCAGTGGGCAGAACAAAGCTGTTATGATAAAGAAAACATCCACATAGAGATTGAAATACACGCTTCGAACCTAATTTCATTTTAAGTATACGACATTTAATGGAAAGGGTGTCTATCTACCACATATTGCTTTAATATTTTCTATCCGTAACATATCGCACTATGAGGCTCGTTATCCTACGATGATATAATAGATTATGTAGTTATGTGCACCTAGTCCAATCAGTGCAGTCATGCTGCCGCGGTTGAGGATAGAAACGGAAAGTGTTGTTAACTGTTAGCCAAAGAATGGTATGGTAACTTTGGTATGTATGTGCTAATGTTGACAGTTCTGCCAATGGCGGATGTGTTATGGAAATTTCTCTGAAAAAAAAAACATAACAGCAAAAATGGATTTTGGAAGAAAGTTAGATATATTGTCAATTTGACATTTTTGTCTCAACAACACACCCTTAAAGTTACAGAGACAGCAAGACTGATTGTTCGTTTTTTCAGCAACTTTGAGCCAGAACAAAGAGCTGATGGAGATGGAGCCAAACCTGCGCAAACAGGAACAGATCACGCTGCAGGACGAGCGCGCGCTCGTCGAGTTGGAGGAGCGAGAGAGGGACATTCGGCAACTCGAGGTACAAACAGATCATCTAGAATCAATGAAATTAGGTTACTTCTAAACGAGCACCTTCGCCGTGACTTGGTGGTGAAAAAGGTATATAACAATTGGTATCAGACGCTCAGACGTTACACTTTCCATTCATTTTTGTCTTTCATTCAAAAGTGAAACGTCTGAACACATTCATTAATGAATCGTTCTAACGATGTTATATTTCGGCACTCGGCATCTTTCATTCGCCTGCAGAAAAATGAACTGAAAGGAGTGGATGAACTGTTCAATCCAATATAATTTTGTCGTTGTCGTGTGAGTGTGGAATGAAACAAAAATGGAAGCGTCTGATATCGGCTAAAGCATCAGGTAGGATGGTGGACAAACGCGAGACTGCCTAAAGGTCACGAGGTATCACTAGTCAGTTAGCTTTTGGTTTCTTGGCAACTTGACTTATAAACCAAGCTGGTTATATTATATGAGACTCACAAGTAATATCAATAGTTTGTATCAAGTCTATTACTATGGTTCAGAACATGCAAATGTTAACGAAAAATGTATTATTTCATCTGAAATAAAATTTCTTGTTTTATAAACCGAATACAATGCTTATCATAGAACGAATTAGCAACATGAATCGATAAGATCTAACAGTTCAACTAATGGTACACCATTAATTGAACTGTGACGTTGTACTAAGTTAAAATCGATATACGATATCTGATACGTAATTATCCTCAAATGCAATTTGTTCATTTTAATTAACATCTGTTTGAGATAAAATCTCTGAATAGGAAAAATACATTTGTATGATTTCATGTTATTTTTATGCTGAATTATGTCAGTTATGTATGAGTGATAAATCAATAACTACTTGTCTAAGCGCATTATGATATTATTTAACACAAACTGATGATGCTCTAGCACATATTATTTGAATCTAATCCGTTGATATGTATAGGTGTATCAAGGAGATTATTAATAAGTGTAAAATCATATTATAATTGAGAAACATTAGTATGCGAAATTAGCACGATTCTCCTTCCAAGTGACCTCGGAAACCTCGGCGGACACTATAACAAGATTTCTATTAAGTTGAGTGGATGTATTCAGCCATGAAAGGTTTCATAACAATACCTAATTAAACATAATATTTTGATTTGAATCGCATCTTTATTTTACTTTTGCAATACTGTTATCAAAACCTTTACTAAAACGTACAATAGCATCGAAAAATGTATACATTGTATTTAATGTTATGGGACATTTTGATCGGAATTTACTTCAAGCTAGAGTTGTTTAAATACATTTCTTATACTTTTTAGGGTTCCATAGTCAACAAGGAACCCTTATAGTTTCGCCATATGCGTCTGTCTGTCTGTCCGCGGCTTAGCTCAGAGACTGTTAGTACTAGAAAGCTGTAATTTGGCATGAGGATACATATTACTTACGCCGACTAAGTGGTAAAATAAATTAAAAGGAAAACTATCACTGCTAAGTAGGCTCTACAAGTTAACGAGTAATTATCGACCAACTTACATTTTGCAGTTGCAAAAACATGTTTTTCTACTACAATGTTAAGTTTGTTCTTGGGATAAATTCATCCCAGCTACGGAACCCTTCATTGTGCGTGGCCCGACACGCACTTGGCCGGTTTTTATCTATGACAAAATATCGGACTTCATGTTATATTGTTTGTTCAGACAGGAACGGTGGCTGACAATGATAATTGTATACCTAACCCCGGATTTCCACTTAAGCCTACCTCGGAGCATCCACCTTAATATCTTTTTACGCTATCTTATTTGCAGAGTGACATACTGGACGTGAACCAAATCTTCAAGGAGCTCGGCACTATGATACACTCGCAAGGCGAAGTTGTGAACTCCATTGAGACCAGCGTGGAATATGCCTCTGTCAATGTAGAGAGTGGCACGCAAGAACTCAGGGAGGCAGCCAATTACAAGGTATAACAACAGTTTTAGAGTAGCTTTTTAGAACGAGTTTTTAAGAACTACGGTAAACCAACCCGCACTGGACCCGCGTGTGGATAATGGCCCACTCCCTCTCACAGAGGAAGCCTGCGTCCTAGCAGTGGGAACATTATGGGCTGTTTATGGTACGGTAAACAAAATTTAATTATATTATACAAGGTGTTTTTTTGATATCCCATAACTATTGGGTATGAATGAGACCATATCAAAGAATCAACTGGCTTAAAAATTATTTTTCAACTATTTTTTTTTTTTTTTCATTTTTCATACAAATTAATACGACAAAGTCACTATTATCAATGTAAAACGTCCTTACCTACGTGAAATATGACAACATCGCATTTTCTTACCTTTAAATATGAATGATTGGTTTGAATGAAAATGATTTACTCGGTACAACTTATCAATGAAACTTAGATACACACATCGAGAGTATAGTGTTATGTTATCTTCGAAACTATGCGTTTTTGGACCACATATGCTAGGAGTTTTTGTATTATTTTTACTTATAGAATATATAACCCTACAGTTATGGGATATCAAAAAAACACGTTGTGTAGTTAGTTATACAACTAAAATAATTCTGGTTAAAATAATGGTTCGTTAAAACCTACCCCCGCAGATACAAGTGTAGGGTTACAGAGGAACCCAATTGATCATGTTATACAAGATACAAGATATTTATTTTGTAAAACATGAGTGTAGAATTATACAGGTCTTAAAAATAATAAGAGGTAGCTACATGTTTTGCCAATCATGGCGTACAAAATTAGTCGCACTAAGACAACTATTACAAAAAGATAATTATAAAATCGTTAATAATAAATTAATAATAAAAATCGTTAAAAAACAATGACTTACAAAGAGAAAAAAAATACAGATTAGAAAAACACAATCTCTTACAATTATTTAAATTATGAAAACATTACTTACGACACATTCGAACGATTATTTAAAAGTAGTTAGCTGCCTATTTAATTTTCTCTTTATTTGACTATACCACCGCTATACTTATTGATTCCGCCATGCATCATTGCTGTTCCGATGTAGAGGGTATAGATGCCGGTAGTTACAGCCACATGAGACTGTTCTGACTGTGGGATGGCAACGCAACTGCGAGACATCTGGGGCCTGTCTACTAATTTATAAACGTTACAATGGTCTCTCAATGGTGAGTTTTTGACAGTTTTTGTATGGCAAATCTGTCAAAAACTCGCCATTGAGAGACCATTGTAACGTTTATAAATTATTAGACTTATGCACCTGGTATTGCAGAAGACCACTGACCAGTAGTTGGACCGCTGCTTGTTAAATCTTGTCAGACGTTGTTCCAAAAATACTAGTCATAGATGCAATTTTTGCTCTGTTTTTTTATTATTTTATTTATGTGATTATTCTTTTTTCAGAATAAGCTGAGGAAGAAGAAGGTATACCTGTTCCTTGCCCTGATCATCATCATTTCGATCATACTTATCATCGTATTCCACAACTGAACGCACCCATATTCACCATAATATCACTTCACTTACATTTTAAGAAAAGGTAGAGGAACTTAGTAACTTATAAAATATATTTATATGATTGCTTCTTAGTCCTTGGTTCTAAGTTCCCCAAAAAATCTTAAGGTGACGTCTTCTATGTAGCAATTGTATATAAAATCATATATTAACCTGTATAAATAAAAGGCGACTCGGCATCGGTTTGAAGACACATCCTGCTGAAGCAGCAGAAATGATAATTATATATTGTATCTTCAATCTGTTGCCAATATGTTATGGATAGAGATTATATAATATATCAGCAAATTCTTTTTTGTAGCGAATTTAAATACTTACCTAATTTTAGCAGGCGACTGTATTCTTCCAGCATGTATTTAATCGAAAAAATCTCGCGGAACGAAAATATCATGTACTATGTACATATAATATTATTGACAGTAGAATTTGATTCATAATGGGAGAATTGGAAAGTGTTTAACGTTTTCGTTCCGCGAGTGTATATCATAATTATGTTATTTTTCATTTCAAATCGATATTGTAACTTTATTATAAATAGTGCCATCTAGGAAGACGCGCCCTACTCCGCTCCGCTCCGAACTAAAGTACAGCTTACAGTACAGTGATCGCGGAGTGGGGCGCGTCTTCGTGGATGGCACTATCTGTATTTTACAATGTAAGCCTACCTTTTGTGTTAAAGAAATAGCGGATCATCATGGTATGTTTATTTTAGCTAGCGTATGCCTATTGGCCATTTTGCTACAGCGAGAGAAAAATGTTATGAATAGGGAATATGCATGTACTAATTTTTTCACTGTTTCAATAAGAGACGGTAATATAAACCCAAGAAAAGTATTATAAGTTAAATTCAGCTACTGCTTGTTACTCAAAAGAATTATGAAACTCCAACAATTTTCTACTACAACAGTTAAAACGTCCGTTTCTGTCGCGGTCATCATTTGCCACGATACTGTTTTTTTTTATTCAAGCAAAAATCGCACTTACTTAAATTGGTGAGATTTCAAGCATTTTGGAAAGAATAGATTTTTAACCACATAGTTTTTTTATGTCACTTCCGGGGTCGAAGGCAACGCGTTTTGTGTGCGTCTTGACTCCTTTACATTGTTTATTTAAGTTTTGAATTTCGTGTATATTCCCCATTGTGTTTAGAAATAATGAATACTATGATCACAATCGCTCGAAGCTAGTTGTGTCGGTTTGCTGTATGCATACAATAAGGATACGTCTGCGTCATGATTACTAAAACTGTAGTGGGGCGCAATATTGTGCGAAAGAAATTAAAAAACATAGAATACCTGCGTGCTAAAGTCTGTACCAATCCAACGTTAATATTCGAGTAACCAAAAACCTGTAGGTCCTGTAAAGATAAAATTTATAGGCGTAAATTTACGCTACAATTATGTGTATGTAAGTATTGTACCCAGGTAGATATCCAAACGCAATAATAAGATAAAAATACTTAATGCTTTTCCCTGGTGATTAAAGAAAAACGCAGTAGATTCTACCTCCTAAAAATAACCTAATTCTAACACGTTATTTTTAAATGCATATTGTAATAGTAGTTCGGGGCTTATCACAATTAGTGGATAGATTAACTGGTAATAAACTTGCAATAGATGATTATTCTAAATAGATGTAAGATATGTGTTGCTAATTTAGTAATATTTGTGTTGTATATGATATCCCGCGACCCATTTTTAAGCGATGGTCGCGCGAATTCACGATCGTTCGAACTTTTTTTTCGGTGAACTTGAATGCGACGTCGCGCCGACTGAGGGTGCTTTCCGGTTTTGTGAACAAAAACTGACATGCACGCGACTGATCGCATATTGGCGCGATGATCACTTTTAAATAAGACGGGGACTTATAAGCCACCCACTGGGCCCAACTCATGTAACAAAACACATCTACTTATTGATTGATGTTAAATCGCTTTCTAAAGACATAAAGATAACTTTTCGGCTTAATTGAATGTATTATTTTTAAAGTTAGGTTAGCTATTTGCTTGACAATATTATAGAAAAAAAAGCAACCATCGGCCGATAATGGTGCGTTTATATTATTAGGGTGCAGATATATGTATATTTAATTAGGCAGCATTCCGTATTCCGACGTAGTCGCTCACAGCGCTCACATCAATACTTTGCGTTCCGATTGAGATATCACGATTATGACAGCTGAGAGCTGTCAACAATTCGGAACGCTCGTCAAACCTTGCATAAGATGTTTGGATAACAGTATTTCTTTGTGTATACACCACACATTTGTTCTTCTTTGGTTAGGTGTTGACTGTAGCCAGAAGGACAATTTCGAAAAGACCACGTTAGTTAAATTAAAGTGATGATGCGAATCAAAACAAAACACCACAACTGTAATTTTTGACAGTGTTCACAGTGATATTAATTTAGGGCTGATCGGCGTTATCGCAAGAGTGCGCTGACATGGTATCGCACTCACGCTAATTCGGAACGGGTGTAAGCACGCTCAGATTACAGCATAATTCGGAATGTGGCCTTTTTCTCATATTTTATTTATGTGAACATGTCTGCTTTAAGAATAGTACTACCAATGTGTATAAAACTATTGGCACTTTATTCCATGCCATTGTAACTTAACTTGATTATTATTAAATCCGTCTTTCTGTTATATTTGCTTAAGATATTATGCTTAACTGTAAGTATTCATGTATAGATAGTTAGTTTAAAATTCGCAATGTATTATATTCTAAATGTAAAGTTGTCCATGTTTTATATTAAACACAATTTGTTGATATCTTTTACTTTAAAATATATAAAATAAATAATTTATTGTTATTTTATTTCTTTATTAGCTGACCCGACAGAAGTTGTCCTGTCCAAATATATTTTGATAGCTCATATAGTCGTTACCGAAGGAGTTGCTATATAGAATATGAATTAAAAATCTCGACTCCATGCAATTTCGCAGGACAAGCTCAATATATACAAAAATATTGCAATGGTATTTGAAAAATCAAAGGAATATCAAAGTACTGTCTTATAGCGGTCCTTGTATCAGATGTAAGGTGTGTGCAGGAATTTTATAAAGGTTTATGAACTGAATAAAACAAGAACATTCTTTATAAAAACACTTTTAATAGACCCATAATAAATTCACACAAATATCATGGTGAACAAAAATGATCTAAATAGAACATCTTCTACACTTGAAACTAAAACAATTGTTGAATTCTATGAACTAAATAATGAATAGATTGTACGTCTACAAAGCGTAGAGGCGAGCTCGAGTGTGACGTATGACGCGTGTCTCTGCTCTGCGTGCCTCTATGTGCGCGCCATACCGTGGAGGTGGAACAAACAGATCTACTGAGATTCCGCTACTGATCAAGATTCTAACTATTAAGAGAAATCTTTCAACATCATAAACACTGACTCGAACAATCTATGCATGGCCGTTCTCCTTTCATTCAAAATCAACACAGCCGGCTGGTAATTACTTTTGCGTACTCCTAGCTAATCAGACAATCATTCACTAATATTCAAATAGAAGTAGCCGGCCAAAAGATTAGTATAATATGTACCGGCGTGTACGTCATCTTTGATTCACGATAAATTCGAAGTGTATATGATACGCGCTTGGTATATCTTCACATTATATGATAACTTCACGCCACAATCGTAATCCCTCCCGTTTAAAACTAAGCACAATTCTTTCCTCTAATATACTCGTAAAGTTACAATTATTTAATACTAAAAATAAATACTTAATATAAAGGAAAATACTTAAGCTGTTGCACGATTATTAACTTTATTGTTCTCTAACATTATTTTAGGTCAACTACTAGAAGCGGTGATAAATACCTACTTATTAATTATTATTGTAAAAAGAAATGATTGTACAATTCGTAAAAAAATAATTAAAATTAATACTGATTATTAAACATGATCAACAATTTAACAAAATAATTATTATTCTTGTCAAATAATAATAAAAACAGACTGCCTCATAGGTCGTAACCACGACTGGCAAGACACATTAGGCCTTATATATAAACAAAAAAAGATCACATTTTTATGCAACATTGCAAAACGAAGCTAAAATTGTTCCAAAACGCCTGTCATCAAATGATCAAGTTCAAAATCTATCTTGGTCTTAGCATAGCACCCAGCGACGTGTTAGCGCGCGCGCGGCGCCGCCGCCGGCTCACTCAGCGCGACCACTAGCTGTTACATTGACGTGGACTCATCTCTCACAATACCCAAATTACAATCGTTATAGACGGATCTCCGTACAAGTACCGTGGTACTTGGAAAGCTTTTTAATAATAGATAGTGTTGAATTGGGTACTGTGAGTGAGGACTCCATGTCTACATAATCTGTGGCGCGCTTTGCATCGCCGACCCGGCGCCGCTCTCACAGCAGCCCCTCGTGTTCAATTTATTACTAAATTACAAAATAACCACGCTAACTACCTCCCTTACACAGTCGCGTAAATAAATACGTATAGATACGTGTGACGTTAGCCTAACTGAATGATATAACGCTCGATAGTGGTACATTTAATTATGTATAATATCAGTGGGTTCTAATAAAATTCTCCTTAAATGATAAATGATATAACTTCAACAGTGCGACTCACTAGATGTGAGGAACTTAGCTAGATGTTACCGTGCCCGGCCGGCTCGAGCACGCGGCCCCACGAATCATGGTACAAAATATGACGTTAGCCAAGTGATAGTAAAATTGGGAAGTAACAATCGAATGTATCGGCATTACTATTAGGTGCAACGCTACTAGGTTATTTTGGCGCGTGGCCAAAATCGGAAGTTATGTCGCCATCTTGTTTTGTCACTAGTTTCATATTATATGTTTACAGTTCAATTGAAAATTAATGGCGGCTCTGAAGTCAGCTATTCGCTGCGCAGTACCCCACCCCTCACCCCCGCTGACTCATAAAATCATTACTGCGCAGCGACTCGCCTCATGTTCCGAGCCACCATTAAGTTTGAATCGAACCGTACCAACAACGCCCCCCTGTCAATGTCATTCAGACGCCAAAATAACCTTGTAGCACTTTAAACATACGAATATTACTTCTAGTTGTTAAAGATAGAATCACTGGCTGTTAGAATTACTACAAGCTTCTTGGTTGTGTTGGTCTGACATTCGTAGGGTTAGTTCTGTGCGAGCGAGGGTGTGGGTGGCTGTTTAGCAGACGACCGCCTCCGAGATGGGGTTCTCGGTGATGCGGATGACGGGCGAGTGGCGGCACGGGCGGCGGCGCCCGGCGTCGGACAGTCGCCGGAAAGCCGTGATCTTGGTCGGCGATAGCGGCGCCACTGGAACATACAAGCAAATTCAGATATGTAACTTGTAAAGATATATGGTAATATCGATCGCGATCTATCATCTGTTCCAAGCAACTTTTGTCTGGAAGAAAGAGATAAGGCCGCCCATTGTATGTTTTGTAGTGTTTAATTTAATTTTCGCTATGTAGTTTTCTGGTGTATATATAAATAAATAAGGTAGCTATTTCCATGATGTTTATTGCCATGATTTTTCTTTTTAGAGTTAATTTTCTTTCACTGCCACAGATGCCTTAATTCATACTATAATTATATTTGTATTACATTTTCTATCGAAATACATGTTAAAAAGTGAGTCGTTAAGGCACATAACATAGCGAACGCCCGAGATGCGCGCTCCAGTCGCTGCGTATCGAGCGAACGGAGCGGTGCCTCTGACGCTTCCTATGCTTCGTCGCAAACAATTTAACTGAGCGCACAGAACGCGGCGCCCGGAGCGCGCGCTTCGGGCGCTTGCTATGTTAAGACCCTTAGACTGTAAGAGCGTAGTTAACTAATATTTATTATTAAAATCGGTGCAAATCTATACAATAATATACAAAGTGATTCTAAACACATCAACTATAATAATTATTACAATAGAAAGGACTATCACACAGAGAATATTTTATTGAGGTTTAAAATCATGCCAAATATACAGCAATGTAAAGACCTTCAAACAGCCGTGCTTTGTGTAACAGTCCTTATAAAGAATTACAAAAGGAGCGGAAGCTATCGAAATTGATTGAATGAAGAATAGTTACGGCCCTGGGTTATATTATTATACGGGCGGCGGTTGTAAATTCTTGTAAATTTTGTGATAAATTACAATTTTATGGTAAAGTCGAGAAATTGTATGTTAGTTTAGTTTAGTTTCTGGGTTACAACATGCAAGGGCCGACTAAGTGTGCAACAACTTGTGCCGAAAAGAAAACTGTCACGAAACTCGAGAATATATTAGATATTTTAACTGTAAATCTACTTAAATTCAGATAACTTCCGCGTACCATAAATGAATGCTATAAGAATAAACACTTACTTTGTCTACGAAAGCTGGATATTACGCAACTGGCAAACTGATGTTTATGCTCGACGTTGAAGACGAACTAACATGCCGGATTGTTTTGTTCAGTGCTAACACAGCTACGAGTGTGGAGAAACAAAAATAATTTAAAAAATAAATCGTTAACACGAACATTGTTTATGGCATCGCTGTATGCTGCGTCTATACGTTTTAGAAACCTAAAGGATTTGATTTGTGTTCATAGATGCAGGCACAATTTATAAAAGTAAGAAATTATATTACCAATTTTCTCATTTGCTCCAAATGGCAAAACAAGTTTCTAAGGTGTGAATAATACAGAGACGGCGTAAGGTGAAGGCGCGGCGCAGGCATGATGCCGCTTAAAAAGGTTTTCATACAAAATGTACTAAGGCGAGCGACGTGCACCTGTGCCGCGGCTTCACCTTACGCCGTATGTGTAATTCGCGCCTTAATAGACCTCAAAATGTACCATTCAGAAAAAAAAACAAAAAAAGATTGTTTTAATATGAATGAGAGTTTAACAGTGGGTACTGACGTATTGTAGGTAAATGAATAGCGCAAGATACAGCGAGCTAAATAAACAAGTCTGCATCTACAAAATAAATTACAATTCTAAGACAGTATAAAATAATAGGAGATGTTTTGCAATTCTATTAAATTTAATTCTTGGTATTTTTTTACTTCAAACGATTTGAATTTAATGAAGCAGATACTGTACGTATTGCAAACATCTCATATTTTACTTAAATAAAAGATGTTTTGTCATGCACAATCAATAAACGGTTATGATGTCGTACGTAAGATTATTTTTCCAATGACCCATTCTATTTTATCTAAAATGTTAAATATTGAAGTGAAAAGCTTACTCAAAAAAAAAAAACTGAAAACATCTGGAGTGTTTCAATCAGTAAATACAAGTAAAACAGCTATGTGCGACTGTTTGCATTATTATGTTGCATAGTTATCGACAATGAAATACAGGCCCTACAAAATGACTCGCAGTAGACACAAATATTATTATGAACTGCTTACAAGACTGGGAATCTCAGATGATTTACGAATTATCTTGTCTATGACTCTTTATGCCAGAATCGTATATTAAAGAAAAATATAAATGTAGTAGCTAGCAACACCAAAATACTAACACAATCACAATGTATCGAGTATAATTAAAGGAATGATAATACGGTAAAAGATACTACGTAAATTATGAAAGTTATCAAGAGACTATCTACAAACGTTACCACAAGAGTATCACAGGACTGAAAGCTCGTCTAGCTCTACAGGAGGAAAGCTCCCTCAGTACATACCAATTGTTAGGGACTGCATAACGCTATCGCAAATCCAGGCTCAAACATAAACAGGACAATAAAAATAAACTTTCAGGCTTCAGACGTACAAAATATAAGTTAGCTTACCATTATCATTAATTAGTAAAGCGTATAATCATATTCATATCATATTTTTACATTATTATACAATTAGAAGGGGCGGCAGTTCGTCATATAGAAAGTAGGCTAGTATAAACTAGAGATCTTGCGAAGTAAACGTTTTTCAGTCAAATAAACGTATCTAAAAGTAAAATATATGCAATGAACTATCAATATTTAATATTATTTGGTCAATATTTAACGTTTAAAATGAATAACATTAATCATATCAAACATATTTACATAAGCTGCAGAATAGATGCAATATGATGTCGAAATGTTACATAACTTTGCCTTAAAAGCTTCTTTCGTAAACATTCTATAGTAATAGTGTCGAGCACTTATCATTTGTATTTATAAATATTTTTGGATGAAAAACATCTCCCTATAAAGCAAGGGCGTTTGGTGTTAGCAAATCGTGGTATTAATTAATATTTTTTGCAATATTGCATCTATTGGGCGTGGCGTGTAGAGTGCAATTGTCAAACATTCGAACTGCAATGCAAAGCTAAGCTTGCATCGGTACGTCTACGTAGTTCGAGGATGGTGTGACGTGGTTCACTTACCGTAGCCTTCGCCTTGCAAGAACAGGCGGAAGGCCTCGGATATCTTAGCTGGTTGCTCCTCCAGCACCATTCCTGAATCCGAGATCTGAAATCATCGTTTTGGAAATATAAATCTGTGCACAAATGTGTAGAGAATATTTTCTACAGATGTCTTACTATAAATCTAGTTCAAACTTTGTTTTAGTTCCTGCCGAAACCTTTCGAGTCTGTTATTGTATTTTAAACTTTGTTCATAGCACAGTAAAGTTCTTATACAAAAATGACAACGATAGTTTTTGTAATTATAACTTTAATTCTATCAGAATAGAGTTCGAAATTCTAAAATAGTTCGATGGTTTAAACCAGATTCCAAAAATAAATCTTGTTTTGTAATGAGGCCGAATATGTTTGTGGTTTGAACAGGACGGGATTTTAAGTCCGCTGAACAAACGACAGCCCTGGACAGCTGTCTGTCCTCGTTTAAATGCTTGTGCAAAGAAGTCGTGACATACCCTATCCGCTTCCGGATACTGGTGAATTCATTTGAAGATCACACTTATTTCAACTATTAATAGAGCAAGTCTCATACCGTTGGTCACAAATGACACATTCATAGAATCCAGGCTCCATATTTTGTGCAGTAATTACATCCTAAGATATGAAAGTAGGTCACATTTAAGCTCAGCTTAATATTCTTCAACAGTAAGCTTCAGAATGTGGGTCATGGTCAATGTCAGAACTTTATTCGCGCACAATAGTATTTAGTATTATATCCCTGAACTTCACCTCTATTGTGAGCGCTACGGTGACAGCAGCTTGTTACAAAGTGTTGCCCTTAAGACTTTAATGCAGCGCAATCCCGTGGTTGAACGACGAAAATTTAGGACAACAATACATTTTATATCGTTTTTAATAACTGCGGTTCTATTTATTATTTGGTATTGGAAATTTTTCGCTGATAAGCAGATTAACTTGTAGCAAAGTGTTGCCGACTTTAATGCAGCGCAATCCCGTAGTTAAAAACTTTCACTCTGCATATGCATATTTATTATTTATGTCGTTTTTAATTATTTTTTTCATTTGTTTATCTTATGAAGTTGGTACTGTTATCTGTTACTGTAGGTCTGCATGCCCTAACACGTAAAGATTTCTTTGCATAATATTTGAGACTATCTAGAAAGAAAGAAAATGAATTTATATTTAACTAAAACTAGTCTTCAAAACAAAATTACAGCTGATAAAATTTATTACCTAATTATCTCAAGTTTCTAATTAGCGACCCGTCTCTGTTTCGCACGTTTTTTACGACTTGACAAAACATCGAGATTTTCTTAATGAAAGTTTGATAATAATGTTTTATACACATAAACCTTCCCGAATAAAATTTCTAAATGATGGTGAACACCGCATCAAAATCCGCTGTGTCGTTTAGAAGAACAACACGATCACACGTACAGACATGAAAAGCGCCTTTAATTTATAATACGCGTAGAAGGTAAACAAACAAGTGGCTTATAATTTAAGCTCACATACTTTACGAATGCGGCGTCTGAGAACAGTTTCAATAGGTGGCCGGTGGCGGTGGTTGTGAATATAAATGAAGGTAATGTTTCCGAATGCAACCCACAGATGGCGGTAGGAACTCCGTCGGTGCAAACTGCACGGCCTGTGCGTTTCGTCATAAAAGTTTACAAAATGTGTTTCCACTTTCCATTTTTAACCGACTTCCAAAAAGGAGGAGGTTCTATGTTCGTCTGTGTGTTTTTTTTCATGTATGTCCATCGATATTTTCGTCAATTGTGAACCGATTTAGAAAATTCTTTTTCATTTGGTAGAAAAAACTTGCTCGGTGGTCCCTTATGAATTATATTAACTTAGGTTTTATAGTTTTTGAGTTAGCTTCAATAATACGTATTTATCGCACTTGGTTTATGTGAATGATGTTATAATAACTTCCTGTCACTGTTATTTACATAGCAGGTAGTGGTATTCGAATTTGTGTGGTACAAACCACAACTTCCAAAAAAAAGCACTGCAAAGTACAAAATACCTTTAATTTCGGAAGTCGGTGCCAAAAACGAAAATTCTAAACCAAAGATACGGTGTTGGTTATTTTTCACTCTGTAGTGTTTTTTTAGAAGAAATATTTCATTTTGAAATATTGTTTTAGAATTTACGAAAGAGAAAGTTTTCATTGCCTTAGTTAGCGTAATTATGAGTTATTGTTAGTGACGCACGTAGAGCGACCGAGTCTTCTAATGAGCTTAGTTTTCCGTCGTGATTATTTTGAATTAATCGTAAGTATTTGATAATGTCTGTTTTTGTTTTCGGTTTAGGTCTTACTTTCATACTAGAAAACACAGACAGTAAATTCATTAAACTAGAATCCCTATTACTTACAAACCATAAATGCTTACTGAAACGAATATTGAAAAATCTATCCGAGGAGAAACCTCGACCCCTGTCATGCAGGATATCCTAGTTCAGGGGTCGAGACTTCATTGATGTATCGTGTACTGAAGTTTGGAAATAAATTACTATTACTATTACTATCAACAGCGATGGGGGAGTCGTAGATATTGGACTCCGACAGTTTTCAGACAGCGGTCTACGTGTCCTAACCTCAGCGGCCATCGTGGCGTTAATTTGGTTCGGCGAACTCTAACGCCATCACGCCGTCAGACCTTGCGGTTGTCCGAACAAATGAATGTCATAAGTAAGCTACGATCGCGTATTCACTATTCACGCTTACCTTCATCCAAGTAGAGTTGTTAGGGTTCAGACGTCCATTGAAGGTGACGGTATCGTCCACATGCGGGGACAGCGCCCCGGTGATGTTCAGAACAGGCACCTTAATGGTTTCGTTCTCCCGCGCGATGCCCAGGTCGGTGCGGCGCACGTACGAGTCGATGAACAGCGACAGATTGGTCGGGTTCACGTTACGAGTGAAGTACATGCGGTACATCTGGGTCAGGTCGTGGTTCCGCTCCTCCGGGAACTGCAGCAAATGACCATTATAAATTTAAACTTCGAAGTTTAACGAACGTAGTCGAACGAAGGTTCGAAGTTTAATGCGATTATGAATGGAAAGAGAACAAAGGTTTGGAAAGTACGAGATCGGCGTTGTGAATTATGTCTGGTTCTCTTTTCATTTCAACTCCGCTGTGATTACGTATAATTATGATGTCCTGAAAAGGTCATGTTTTTCACACGAAGCTGGGAAACGGATCGATAAATCAATAGACGGCGACGCAATTTTAAAGAAATTGTATCTCATCCATCGAGACAACAATAGCGAGCACACAATTTGCCAAGAAATAAAAGGATACAAATGTGTACTCTGTCCAAACATTATCGTTTTGTAGCTCTACAAAACGATAAATATCTACAAAGTAAATTCTGCTTTGAAACTGAATAGTTGGAAGTTTAGTTTCGTATACAAGGTTGATAGTTATATGATAATTGATCCGTTTTGCATTCATTAGGGGTAAGGGCACGGAGCATCGTAAAGGAATCGGTCACGGTCACAGTCATTTCTGAATAAAATATTAAATGTCGGCATCGCGTTTGTACGCAGCACATAAAGTTCGCCACGCGATCGCAAGCGCATAGCGAGCAACTTATACACTACATTGATTTGTTATATAAATATCTGACTTTTATGAGGATGGTTGATGTGTGTATGATCGTATGCCGTATACATGGGTATATTTCCAAAATTGTTATGTCAAATTATCTTTTTTGGCTGAAGTTCTAAAAAAATTGTGATTATTGAGTGAATTTACATCAGCTGGTTATTTTATTAATGTGTCCCAAGGATGTTCCTGTAAATTTCAAAAGCGGTGAGCTAGTTACCGTCGCGTAGCCAATTGGTTATTTATGCTTTATCAATAATTTCAGCCACATCCTGTGACTCAAAAAAAAAACGAATAATTATTATTTTAATGATTCGCTATAGCAAGCATCGTAGAATTTAGTAAACAAGCAACCCCTACATTTTCCTCAAATCACGAATAGAAAACACACGATCAATTTACAACATTGTTAGAAAACATGAAATTGGATCTGAAAAGAAACATCTTTTACGCCGTCGCGGTCCTGAAAACAACCACACAAGTACCTACATAAAACAAATAACTATGTGGTCGTTAAAATGGCACAATGAGTGTGTGAACAATTTCGGCTTTGTAGGTGTGTCGTCATTGCCACAGACCTCGATGCGCCATATTACCGCCCAAGTCTAAGTGTAAAGCATACCCTTCCGAAATGATGCCACATCAGGTAGTCCAACACGCCCTGGGTCATGCCGCGGTTCTTCAGGGAGCGGGAGTTCATTTTCTGGTAAGCCCACTCGATCCAGCCCGCCTGGTTTGAAGTGCAGTTGATGAGGGCCAAGGCATCCACCTGGAATTTATTGGTGGGAAATATATAATTAATCCTTTAAAAAGTTATTGATATTCTTATAGTGGTCGCCTTTTTTGATCCTCTTAACACTTTTTGACCAACCACGTTGGTCGTGGTTACTAGGATAGGGCACATCATAAAAAAAACTTTAGAGTATATAAGCGTATCGAAAAGTAATTTTAGAAAATTTTGGGTGTCACAAAAAGACGCTCACTTATTATATTAGGTACATTTGAACGACAATGTAGCTCATAATAAAATAGTTTCTCTGATTCTTGAGCCACAAGTAGGTATAAAGCAAGTTGGGAGCCAGGACACCAGCACCCTAATTGCGTAATACACGATCAATCACAATCTAAATCGTTTTGAAACTAATTGCTAATCCATTGCTTCATAAGTTAAAAATAAATCTGCTCAACAACGTGAATAATGCAATGAATGTTGTTGAACTGTCAAAATGAATCAGATTTCTGAATCGTTACGAAAATGTGTTACGCAATTAGATAGCAGTTTAAGTGACAATCTTTGTATGTAAAGTACAGTATAAAACATGTTACTCGATTTTTGGAAAATAAATAAATTGTTTTCTTAATTTTTATTTAATATACCTGCGACAACAATAAATAATGTTCTATTCTAAGTATAAAATCGTGTAGGTGACACCGTTTTCAGAATCCCTGTTTTAATGTGGTTACGAAGTTCGTAGAAAAACTGGATTCCATGTAGTGAATAGAAGGTTTTTAAACCCATTTGAAAAGTCGCCAGAAATCTACATTATACCCACGACGGCGATAGTTTATTGTTCAGACGACAGTCGCACATAATGGTGTAGTAGCACGCATATTAGTTGAGGCGTGATATCTTTACACTTCGTATTTAGTGGTAGATATGATTAGGTTATAATGGCGAAATTCGAGAATCCCTGACAAAATGCAGAACGGCGAACCTACTTAAAATAGTGGCTGAATTCTGGTCGAAGCTTATTTAATACATATAAGGTGCTATAAAAATATCTGCCACGGCTTTAATGAGAGGTAGTATTGTGTTTAAAGATAACAATAGTGAAGAAATTTCGTACCCCGGCACAGTTAAATCAATTTGAGAAAATAAAGTAGTTAAATAAACATTGACTCTACTCTGCATAACGTGGTTCACAAATTACGCGCGAAGTGCACTTCGTCAATGAAAACAACTGCTATCTCTTTCCATCTGTTCTGTGAATGAAAACTGAAATCAGCTGACTAGTTCGTCACTTGCAAATTTATACGTACAATTTTTTGTATGAAAAAAAATATGACACATGATCAATAATTTATCTTTACTATTGTAATCTATAAACACAATACTATCTCCCATTGCAGCCGTGGCAGATATTTTTATAGCACCTCATATAAAATAGAATCATGGATCAACAAAGAAGAAGAACCTAAATTACTCATTTATCCTATTTCTTTGAAAATGCTGGACTCAAGAACAAAAATCCAGACATGTCCGGACAAATCCAGACGGATGGTAACCATTTGTACGATTGAATAATACCGCCTACGCCTCTGCGTTTCCACGTCATGCCCAAATCGTCCATATTAATCGACAATTAATTATTATGAGCAGACTGAACAAATGTATGCACCTATGTGTACACAGTGCGTCTGGATTTGCATAATCCATGCTGATTTAGGCCATCGTACAAGTAATCAGACAACTGCCTGTGCGTCATCACGTAAGTAGGTACAGCTAACTCCTGTGTAAGTACCATAATTTTCAAGAACAAATAAACGTTCCCACTAGATTCTAGATTTCTAGAAAATATAAATCAGATTATTAGAATGCAATGTCATTTCCAAGTTCATTATTAACTATAGCTCAATATATTGATCGAAGTAATCGATATTAGTTGACTGTTGTCACCTTGATACCCCGGTCCATACAACCTTGGAATTAGTGGCCTTCATTAATGTATTGTGTGTATCTGTCGCAGTAAGATGGTTGTTTGTTTTTGACCCTAAAATGAAAGCGGTTCATAACTGTCTTACTAGGAATATAACTATGCTACGAGCACGATCTAGTTATATAACTATTAGGGCACTCCGACCAAATAGGTTAAGTGAGGTTAGAACTGTGACTACGCGCGAGCCGAGCGAGCGAAGCGAGCGGTGCTGCGGCAGAGGCGCTACGTCGAAATTGGTCGCAATAACAAAATTCGGGCTTTATGAACCGCTTTCACATAATTATATTACGGTATATAGCTATATCCCTAGGGATATAACTATATCACGGCTTCAACCATGTTACTGCGATATATCTACTACATCATTAATATCTTCTTTTACTGCAACTTAGAGACTGTTGGTAGCTGATGAATTAGAGGTAACATAAATAATGATAATTCCCAACGGGGATAAACATCTCAGATCGAATGTTATGTTATGTGAAAGTTTTGCTGTTTGTAAGTCAGTATGTTTGTTACTCAACCGGGTATAACAGCTGAACGAATTTAGATGGAATTTGGCACATATAGGGAAACTCTGAGTTAGGATAACATAGCATAGCATACCGTTTATCCTGGTACGTGCAGTTGTTTCTCTAGAATGTGAGTAAAACCGTGGGCAACAGCTAGGATATAATAATTCCATTAAATCATTCTGCAAAGAAACTAAAATTATGAATACTAGATCCCAACTAAAGCTTTTTCTGAGAAATCAAGCTCGAAAAATATTTATTTTACCTACAAATTATACGTTCATCTACAATTTACAACGGGGTTTAATATACATCAGGAGCTATTAAGCTGAAGCACGAGGCGAAATATACCTACCTAGATCTCCTAATATTATAGGCATGGACTGAGCACATAACTTATTAGATGTGATTTATCACGTTTCAGATGTGTCTAACTACTGTTATATTTACATTATTTACTTGTGTCGTAAGACATGTCACTTCGAATTCAGAACAATTCCTGCGGTAGGTACTGTCAGGATCAATAAGCGCTTAATGAGGACTCAAACAGTCCGCATGTGGAAAATATATTAGGACATAATGTGTCGTTCGGACATCTATTGATAACATCTGTATTTTTTGTGTGTGAAACGCCACCTGTTCATTCGGCGACAATGGCCCTCAATATTTGGTATAATCATGATTAAGCCTAAATACTCAACGTTCATGAGAATGAATTGCGAGGAACATCGATAACAAAAACAAATCAGTATTCAGAGAAACTAACATTTTAATCGACGAATCCGATTTTCATCGACATTCAAATCGGAATAATATATATGCTAAGGACCAAGTGATTAATACAGTATTATTCATAATGCCCAGGCAATTTGAAACATGCCCAATATGAGTAGGCAATATGATAAATACTATTGAAATAATTAAATTGACCGGACTTTCTAAATAATACCCATCACTTATTGGGCAGGGTAATAAAAAGATGTATGTAACAGATGGAGATGGATATAACAGCGACGGCATAGTCGACGGAGCCCCACTTCGCGGGGCCCCTAATCCCGAATGGTTAAAAAAAAAACCACGAAGGGGAACCTAACCTGTCCGAGTCGGGGTGCCCCAAGTCCCTCTTGCTTCTTAAGTTCTCCTAATAACATTTTAGAATGAAGAAAACGATGACCATAATAATTATCGAATTGCCCAACCGTTATGTAGCAATATTCATAATGACCAGACAATGTGATAAATATAGAAGTTTAAATCAGTATTCATTACATTGCCCGATTTGAATTGACTAGATTCATAATGCCCGGGCATTATACATAGTGGCCTGATTAATCAATTGGTCCATGACTTATCCAACAATCAATTAGAGACGCTGAAAAGACGAAAACTTGTAGTAAAAGTTTGACGAAGGATCGGATAAAGCTGTTAGTGTCAGCCTGAGACATCGGGCTATCGGCACGATTTCCCGATATTATATGTATATTCCGACAGTTATTTCCGTAAATTCTCGAAATAAAAATGAGTGGGACAAACGCTTCCCCACCTTGTATCGATAAAGCCAATCGGCTTTAGGATTAACTCGGATAAATAATTCAGTAAGAGATTATACCAATTTATTTATAAGCATGGCTTGTTTTGTTTACAAAACATCTGCACATCAATTGAGTAACACACAAATCCAACCCGATGGATTATGAAGGAAATTGATAATCCATTGCTTCATTTGTTTGAAAAGTTCGCCCGCTCGTCGACGTAAATAACGTAATTAATATTATTAAATTGCTAAAATAAAAGGCATTGCCATTGTAGACAATGACAGCGAAACAATACAAAAAATAGAAACATTATGAAGGTTTAAGGACACGATGGGATTATACCTAAGTTAAAATAAGACTAAGTGTTTACAAAGCGGATGGGTGGATTTCTTAACCGGGGATGCGTCCGTATCCCAGTGCACACTGTGGAACGGTGGAACAGAAGTGCACCTTAGAAGAGGAGGGTATAAATAAACAAAGGCGGATTTGTGCCTGCAATTCTTTTATACCGGACGTGTTCCGTACGCGGCCTATTTCTGTCTGTGTGATTAGCGATCACTCACCGCCTGTATACGTCTCAACGAGTATCACCTTGGAGCGCGTATAATCCAGAACACTATGAGTAAGGCCACGTTTGTAACCGCGCGGATTTGTTTCTCACCTATTTTATTTAATCTGTTCCTCATCATAATATATGTCGCAGATGGGTTGTCGAATCCGCTGTCGTATATATCATCACAGAGTGAAAAGTACAAGTGTTGGTAGATAACGGTTTACACGAGAGTGGACTATGTGATCTTTTTGTATAATACAGAGGGCTGCTACTATTCTTCGTCTTGAAATAATCCCTCTCGATGAATTTAATACACTGAAAGGTACAGATAAAGTACGACTTTTCAGGGAAAAGCAAGGCTGCGAAATGTTTAAAATGTTTAACTAACTAACTTTTTATGACGTTTTGCATTTTTCAGCGGTCACGATCTCGGTAAACACTTTAACGAAAAATTTAAACTTGCAATTCAAACCTGTTTAAAGCTGGATCAGCAGATTTAACAATTTCAGGAGTTTCAGGCCCATTTGGTTGAATAAGAGGCTTAGTGCATACACAGTCAGCGGATCAACGCAAAATACCTATCTATGATACAGTGAGTAGATGCATCGTGTACAGCGACGCAACATACTCGTATTCGTATATTGGAAACATACGTAGGTATATGTACGTATGGTTCCAATATCAGTCGAGCGCACCATGCATACAGCACTGCCTGCATTCAAATGCGCTTGGAGCATAGGAGT
The DNA here is from genome assembly GCA_914767815.1 of Eupsilia transversa. NCBI lineage: Eukaryota > Metazoa > Arthropoda > Insecta > Lepidoptera > Noctuidae > Eupsilia > Eupsilia transversa. Next base: position 16,600,707 of record OU611871.1, read on the forward strand.
TGAAAACCTTTGTATGGCGACGCGTGACATATCAACTTTGGCTCATACATTCAAAGAGCTTAATAATTCAAAAATGTTTCCTTTGCGTCAATCAGAAGGAATTTAAAAGAGGAATGCGAAGCTTGGCTTGTATCTAAGAAAGAATAAAATGATTTTAAAAACGTTGTAAATAATGTGTACAATAGTGAGTGTCGTGTAAACCTCCCGGTTCACCGCCGCGCGCCGGCCCGCCGCCCTGGTACCGCTTTCTGAATCAGCTCCTCAATCCAATTACCGAGAGAGAGCTTCTTAAGATGTTGATTGAAGTTCTTCGCACCGTTTATTATCGCGACGATTGGAACATCGATCGTGGAAAACATGTTACAAATAATGGCTGCTTTGTTAGTCTTCAACTTTATAATGGAACTAAGTTGTTGAATAAAAAGCAGGCGATGAGTGCTCTGGTTTGCAGCTGGAAATAATCAAGTGTGACTTCCGACGAAGTAAAAGTGGCAAGTTTCCATTAAAGTTAAAAGCGAGGTGGATTGCTTTTTCAGATTTCCATCAAGAGATTCTTGTCTGAATAACTTATTCAGTCAAGTACCTAGTGTAAAGGGAAGCACACCATGAACTTACCATCATACCATCGATGCATTGGTTGGGCAATTTGGGAGTAGCGGTAATAACTTTCCTTAAAATAAATGGCGATAAATGCCAAATTAGTAATGTCTACAGCTGCCTATATCCTACCTTCCGAGGATGCACTAGAGAGAATCTAGCGAGGATGTTAGCGCCGGCACCGACCCCAAACCCGATGAACGATTTGATCCCGAAGTGACCGAGCACGTAGTTCAGCTGGTTGGCCAACTCATCCATGGTTGGGTACAGGTAGCTGCAACAAATGAGACATCGTTAACATTATGCTGTAACCAAAATACTCAATAGATGTACTTACAGTCTTATACTATTTAATAGTAAAAGCATGTGTATCATATTGCAATAGCATTTAAGTACTATTAATACAAATTATGTTTGACGCATCAGTTTCCCCTAGTCCATATTAATTTTCTTTGTATAAATATAAATTCAAAATTGGTCGTTATTGTGTTCAAAATTAGAAATTACGAGGAGTTGGGTGTAATATATACGGTGGAACCAATATTTCATGAAACCTAAAGCCTGAGCCAGCCAGCGAGCACATCCAACTGATCTGCAATAATAATTTAGGACTGTTTTTCTTTGACTTTTAGTGTGATTAAAAGTTATAAAACAAAGTATGAAACCGTATACATGGTGCTGACGGCCGCTGCCAGTATTACATAATACTGCGGCATCAAATGAATGAATTATGTACAGACTGCAAGTAGTAGGCCCCGGGAGACTAGGCCCCCGCCGACAAACGTATCGATACAATTTTAAAACAAATGCCACGAGTTCAATGCGCACTGATATCATTATACATGTATCTTCTTATACATACATATTTCCAAAATGTCAAACTCACTATCAAAGTTATCTCCGAAGTTTAAGATAGCTACACTATGAGACAACCACGTTGCTCAAACCACTCCAACAACAACAAGTAAGTTAAGCGGTCTCCACCCTATAGTGTTTGCAAAATGTAATCTAGGACTTGCAGCCTTTGACTCCGTGAAATAATACCCACTTTAATAACCAGCATAACATTTTCAAAAAGTGGAACCGTCTGTACGACAGAGATTGATGAGAGCATATTGTGGCGAATGTAGAATACCCGCCATATGCGCCAGCCGTGCGGTGAATTGCTATTAGCTCTGCAACATTTTAACTGTCACTCCTAATGCGTCGATCAGCTGACTTTAGTTCCGTTTGATAGCCCTGCTGACCGTTTGACTACGATGATTTTATTGGCTAGCTTTATTCTATACAGCAACCTGGAAGACATTTTTTTTTTTTTTTTGGTTCATTTTCTAAAATCGTTGGCGGCTTTTAGAAAGGATGCTTTTGTGAAACAGACGTCACTGCTTTTCATTTTTTTTTTATCAATACGCAAGCCTGTGTAAAAAAAACAATCATAATACAGCCAGACGGCTGTGCTTTCCGAGCATATTTGAAGGAAAAGTAAGTATCAAATAGAATACATTCATGTTTGAAAGAACAAAGAGTGTTGTACACAAGTGCGCCAAGAAAAGGCTGTTATAATTCTTTGTCGTTTGAATCAATATTGAGACTCGAGTTCGAAACTTGGAATAAATTGTCAATTTATCAATATGAAACAAACATAAATTATGCGAAAAATTCTAACATCAAAGAGTGTTTGTTACCTGGCATTTTGGTACTTCTAAACAACGAGAAATACCGAGGAATAATTTAATATACCTAAAAATTCCTGGACGAAGTTTATGATCCAAAGTATGGCATCACTCCGTAAATGATTTTAACCCAGTGTAACGGATAAAATCGCGGCGCATGCAACACAAGAATTAAACGCTAATGACTATTAACATTGGAAATTCATGAGTTCGGCCGAGGTACGTTAATAACGTAACAGAAACATAAAGGACTGGATTAAAGCTTTAACACAATGCTGTAAATCAGAAATTAGGCGGAATCTAGGGCAGTTAGAGCGAATAATAGGTACGGGGGGAGCGGGCCCGCGCATAAAATGCCTAAATGTCGTGACGATACAATTATCCAGTGAGTGATTTCTCGTAGTCCCGGAGGATAACAACCGGCATGACCAGACGTCGTCAGCCGGTAGCCATCGCGCCGCCGTCATGTAGTAGGTACAGTCTATATCGAGCGGCAGTCTGTTACATAACACTGCGGTACGAGACCCACTGCCGATTCTATTCCGCCTTACAAATAACCGAACCTTATTCGAATAAAATCATGTGTCTACCAATGTTAGAACATTACAGTATTTTGCTAACTTTTAAGCTCATTCAAAATTGTATACCTACATAGTTTCATTTATCAAGCTGTTCTCAATGAAAAGCGAGAACTTAAGAACAATGAAAATGAATCTTAGTTGAATGGCTAACATTTCAATATGAACTTGATAATTCATTAATTAGTAAACGTTGTTTTCTTAATGGCAAACAATGTCACTGTAATGAACTAATGACTAGTGTAACTGTATTCCTTTTTTTCGTAGAAACTTTAATTGTTCTCGAAAGCGCAAGGTAATTAAGATTAACGAGAAACAATAGAACGGAAACTAATTAGTGTTGTAGCCAAAACATGTTGAGTATCATGATTTTTGTAGATAGTTAGACCCACGTCGGGCGCCAAGCAAGAGCTACCTGGCGCCCAACGTGGTACAAAGAAATTAAGTTTTAATTAATGCGTAACTTATTTCTTTATACATACATAACATTTGTTTGGGAGCAGATGTACTATGTATACATTTGTTACGCGCGGGGTTGGCGCCGATGTGTCGCGACGCCCCATTAATGCAGTTTATTCACCTACCCTCCACGGGGAAGAGTGTTCATTGTCATTTCATTACTCATTCCTGTCCCTTATACCGGTTGCTGTCACTGTTAATCTAGTTCCGTGATTTACCTCAGGTTATCATGCAAGCTGCGTTAGGCAATGATTACGCAAGATATTAAAATTAAGTAGGTAAGTAAAGTTTTTTTTTTATATTTTGAGAGCTTTATTATTAAAACTGAATTTTCTGAAGTACTTATATGATTCTTAGCGAGTAAAATCTGAGTTTCGAAAAAAAAGTAGTATAACTTTTAAGAAAACTATTTTGAAGTGTTAAATGATTGAATTTCAATAAAAACAACACGTTACGTCTCTCAGTCCAGCGCTCCGAATGGGACTTTTACGTCATAAGTTTACAGACTGAAAAAGCCCTCCTTTTCAATCAAGAAACAAGGAATCTAAGCAGTTTGCGTTTTTTCTTTAAAATAATGACAGAAAAATTTAGTTAGAGAATATAAGAAAATCATTAACTATGCATCTTTCTTAAGTTGGATCCAGACTGATTCTTATTTCTGTAAGTGAAAAACAAACGAAAATTCTGTCTCGGGAGGAATCTAGTATCGGATAGATCTCGAAGAAATTCTTAATGCATAATTTATTATACGGTTTTCTGGATCCCTTTTTACCAATAAGCACCTAAGTAAGACTTATTGGCGTTTGAGCGTTTATATATCGAGAGCTGTTGACGGATCACCAAGAATTCAGGTCGATACTAACCTCATATTGTTTTATTAGCTGTCAATATAGCAACGATGTGACATTAATTGTAGTTTACGAGCTATGCTGTCGAAAAATAAGATGCGTTCACGTAAATTGCCGACGATTAATTTAATGGTTATGTTTGATTAGATTAGTTGCGAGTTTCAGAACTTGAATCCGAATAGACTTGTAAAGGGGAATAAGCGGCCTGAACTTTCGTGTCCGCCAGCAGAATTTATACAATAGGCCGATGCCTATAGTTTAGCTTATAATCCAATTAAAAAATAAAATCTTCTATCATCCAAAGCACAGTATAAATAAGTAACCGTATTAAGTCTTCATAGAAAACAGCGGAAACTACGCGCTTCGAAATCTCAGTGTATACGTATAACCATCGCATTTGCGTTAAGATTTTTATTCTCACCCTTATGTTCTTAGCATTATGATCTATCAGTCAAATTTTATATGGCAAACGAAATAGAAACTTACACCCGTGGTACAGTACGCAACAGTATCGAGTGCGCGGCAGTTATGCACGGACGCGGATGCGCGGTTTATCTACCGAGCCTGCCGTAGATAATTATTTCAAGGTCGCTGCTGAGACTTAATACTGTTATTTTATTATACTGTGTCCAAGGCATTCTAATCATTCTAATGTAGGATTAAATACAGCATTGAACAAGACAACGCGCGACGATCCCCAATGCAAGGACGCCCGCTGTTTTGTAAACCCTACAAATGTCGTCCTAACCTTTTAAAAGGTTGAACGCTCTTTTCCGTCAAACATCGACGTACTTGGTTATCCTTTTAGGAAGATGTTTGATCGGCGGCAACGCCACAACTAAATTGTCTCCATACTGATTATCTAACCATAACAAGCAATCCCCTCATTCAGATCGATCGACTTTCTAGAATTTATTCCACTAGGTACTGTGCCAGGTTTAGACGCCCTAGTGACCTGCTCCACTAATTTATTAAAAACTTAGTTGGAAGTAGGTACAATGAACGGCAGCCGTATTGCAGCTTGATAAAAATACAATAATGAGTACGCTGTCCTTTAGTTTCCTAGCAACGTTGAAGTACACAAACCGCAAATTGTGTACATTCATAGTTTTCGCGATTTTGCGATATTATAGCTTTGTAACGCAAATTTCCACAAGTTGTTAACAATATCGTATCTTCAGTGGTTGCAGTACTTCATGTAAGTAAAACACAGGTGTCGGAGAAAACGAATCGGAAGACATCTTTGTTTTCCGAAAAGCGCCCCGACCTTTGCCTATGTATATGTATTTTGCATTTTTATAACGTCCTTTCAATGTGAAAAAATGAACAGAAGCTATCCTGGTGGCTTTGATGTCATGAATTTTAATGGCTGTCTGTAGTGGTTCAGGTTAAGGTATGTTAAAAATATTGACGGAGGACACTTTTGATTTTTAACACGCTTTTATTAGTTTCACCTGTATGTTTGTTTGTATGTAACTAACTCGTTTGGGCTCGATTTTGCCCCACTTTAATTTCAAGCCTAACTTATATTCAAGGTTCGTTCTGAAAGCGAATTTAAATTTAACAAGGCCCGCAGTTTCGTGACATTGAGAACGGCTGCAGTAGTTTGAAAAACTTAAACGAAGAGTTTCTCAACAGCAGAGCGGCTGGTACACAAGTATTCGCGTTGACCTCGAAACTTGCTCGAAGATAGCACTCAAATACGTACTAGTCCAGTTTGCGAAGGTACTCTTCTCTGATTGCGTCATGATCCCAAAGGAAATCAAGATCTATCACTAAATTAGTATTTGCTTTTAGTTATCAAATTAATGGTCCTTTTAAAGTATCTGCTTCAGATTGAAACCGGGCGATAAAATATTTGCACTAGAATATAAGTTTCTTTTTCAGCAGTATTATGACAATATTTACTACGTCAAGAAGCTAAATCAATAAACACTATATGCACTGGAAACCGAGGTATTCAGGTATAAAATATCGGAGAGAAAGAGCTGGTAAATATCCGCAGTTTACGGCTGGGATTAACAATTTTACTGTAATTTCTTACCGCGATATTTGTTTCATTTAATCTATACTTATAATAAATCTGTAGAAGTGAAAATTCTGTACATTGAAAATATCAAAAAAATAAATGGCAGGGGGTGTTACTAGACCGACACCGAACCCAAAAATTTGATTTAAAATTTTTTTGTCTGTCTGTCTGTCGGTCTGTCTGTCTGTCTGTCTGTCTGTTTGTTCAGGCATCACGCAAAAACTACTGGTTCGATTACGATGAAACTTGGTATAATTATTCTTTAATATCCTGGGCACCACACTGGGTACTTTTTATCCCGGAAAAGTATCCTATCCTACTATCTATATCTATACCTATTAATAAAAATACAAGTCCTGACTGACTCATCAACGCCCAGCCCAAACCCTTGGACCTAGAAAGCTGAAATTTTGCACAGAGGTTCCCTTTATAATGTAGGCAAGGAATAAGGAAGCATTTTTCGAAATTCAACCCCTAAGGGGGTCAAATAGGAGATGAAAGTTTGTATGAAAAATCTTATTCCTTGAGGTAATAAACATGAAACTCCGCACGAATATTTATCAAAATAAATGAAAAAGTTTGTAATATGTTGTTTTTCTAAATTACGCCCTAAAGGGGGGTTGAGGGGTGTCAAAGTTTGTATGGAAGAATTTTAACGCGCTGTCCGATTAACTCGAAACTCAATATTTATACTTAAACCCAAAAATTAAGAATAACGTGTAGCAGGATTTTTCGAAATTCAACCCCTAAGGTGGTAAAATAAGGGATGAAAGTTTGTATGAAAAATCTTATTCCTTGAGGTAATAAACATGAAACTTCGCACGAATAGTTATCTAAATAAATTATAAAGTTTGTAGTTTTTTGTTTTTCTAAATTACCCCCTAAAGGGGGGTTGGGGGGTGTCAGTGTTTGTATGGAAGAATTTTAACGCGCTGTCCGATTAACTCGAAACTCAATATTTATACTTAAAACCCATGGGGATGTATGGGGTAATTTCCGACACTCACGCGGGCGAAGCCGCGGGCAGCAGCTAGTGATTAATAGTAGTGTAATTTTGAGTTCAAGTAGGCACCAAGAACAACTTATGCATAAGAATGGCGGTTCAAAAAACGCGCGGCGCCGATTGCCAGTAACTACCAGGAAAAGTGGGGAAGGGTGAAAAAAATACTTTAAAGGTAATTTGTTTTGTGGTGCAATTTAGTGTACCGTAAGTAAGTCGGTCAAAGTAGGTAGGTAATTGACATAGGCAGGGCAAGTTGAAAAGGGTATGCAAATACGTGTTTACATACTGCATTAATGCGTGACACGCTTTATACTTTTTTTTAACTTTAGGGAATACAAAACGCTGGTGTTTATAGTCATCCATGCCTTTATATTTTATGACAGAAAAGACTTTGGTGCCTACGTATGTTTGTACCTGGAGGTGGTTGTTCACTTCCTTCAAAATTCGTCGGTCGTAGAATGAAACCAGTTTAAGATTTAAATAATTAAAGATCTGTCTATAAGAAGACACCGAAATTACCGCAAAAGGTTCATGGTTACGAAATCTACAAAGAGCTAGAACGTGCCAGTGTGTTGGTTTAAACGTCGTAATAGCTCTGAAATTAGCTGCCAGTTTTTACAGAACATTGTGGTGTGCCTAATTATAATTAAAACTTCCCTACGAAATTAAACATGTGCTCTGCATTCACATTTTTTTCCGGGATATATGAAAATTCTGGCTCCGTTTAAAAAAAATGTAGGTTAATAATACAATGTGGATATATAAATCGTTGCAGTGAAGAACAGAAATGAGCAACGCAGCTCGGCAACTGTTGTATGTGTTGAGATTTCATCGAGGCCGGATGTCCGGCGGCTGCGACTTAATGACTACTCCGCCAAGCGTCGCAGATAATAAGTCCATTTTAGCGCTCGTGTAAACTGTAATAGGGTCGCGATTTGTGGGTAATCATTTCCTCAATTTATGTGAACGACACGTCATTTTTCTAAGTGGGGTCCATTACGAACGATGTGTATAATAAAATGCTGCATGACTTTAACGTAAAAACTCATGAGAAGCAGTAGCCATACAATGTCTTAAGTCTCATTTTCCTCAATGAATTATCCTCATAACAGCTGGGGCTGGCTCCTAAATACATTCTATCTATTCAATCTACAATAACACTTGATGCGCGATATTGTGGTGCTTTCTGGACTTTGATTTGTTCAGCCGTATATTTTTATACTCTATGCCCTATGGAATAGAACTTTTATGGTCAATTGAATGGCACAATCGTTATTGTACTAATTGCGAGTAATAATGTTGAATGTTTTAATTATTTTAAGTATAAGACACGAAATTGGCGAAACCATAACAAATAGCGCGACCAAAATAGTTCACAAATTTGAAATTCTAACTGTATGAGTCACTATATTTATGCTAAATGATGCCTACATTGCGTGCAGCATAACCGTTACAAACGAATGGAATTAAAGAAAAAACGTGTCTTGATTAACGAAAGCTTAATTTTACAAACTTTATAGGAAAAGCCGAGGTAATGCTAATTTCGACTCGGAAAACGAGTGTGATCCTGGTCTATGTATTAATGTGTGCTGAGGTTGCAGAATCAAGCAGATCGGCTTGATTCTCGTTGGGGGGAAGTGCTCACGATACAGCTATACCGTGCTAGTGAAAGGGGTTTGCTGACCTTTGTTTGCTAAGCTTTGTAGGTTTTGTGGAAGCCAACGAGGCTTCAATGAAGCAAGTGGCCCGGAAGTGAATCGACACCAAAATAATTGCAATAATGGAATTCAGACGACATGCAACCGTCCATCAAAACATTGTTTAAACCCGAAAGAATATTTCGCTGTTTGTTTAAAGACTTAAAGAGGCCAAGCATTAAACAGCATGCAATAAAGTTGATGCACTTTGCTCCTTCTTTTTTTCTGACTGCATCTGAATCAAACTTTAAAACGACAATTGCTCCTAAGTAGAGCTCGATTGGCAGCTTCACTTACGAACGTTAAAGTGACCCGAATTCGTCAATTAGGCAGGTACTCTAAACATTTGCGCGGGAGGACCATACAATTGATACGCAACGCATTTCTTCGACATTCGAACAGTTTAAATAAACATGGGCTAGGCACGGGAAAAGTAAAGGTTGGAATGTAATGAGAAAAAAAGTAAATAAATGTTATAACACCCTTTGGTTGTAAGTCCTGCTAACTTATGAGAATAATGTTCACGATCCCTCTGTAACTAATAGGTGGGTCATCACGAGCTCAAGGATGTCAGGCGTCAAGTTACGTCATACGGTCATAGTGTTACAAAAATCTAGTCGAAGAAAAATGGCAGAAGTATGCGGTGCGGAGCATATTTTAAAGGAAGGTTTATTTACACGTAGGAACCGTAATGGATGTTTATTTTACGCCTTTAAGCAGGAGGTTTCGTAACAAGTCGTGATGTTTCGAGAACGAAGTACAAACATGTTCTATAAATGTTTATTTATAATCCCACGCCATAGTGTCCTCACGCAATCATCAAAGGGTATTTATTCACTACAAACCAATAGTTTTGTTTTCGGCTTTTTAAGATGTACTAACAAAAAAAAACGTTTTTTTACGAGCCGGAATCGATAGCTAAAGTAACCTGAAAGAATCACCAACATTCCAAACCAATAAAAGGCTGTATTCTGTAACTGTTTCAGGTACACAATATAACGTGACATTTTTTCAGTTTCAATTTTTTCGGGTTTTCTTACCGGTAGTCCAAATCCGGCTAGAAATCTAGGTCTACCGGTCTGAAACAACCTTACACCTTGAAGTCTCGGTCCTTGTGGAAGGTGTGGTAGATACTGCAGATTGATTTTAAGATACACGAGAGTGCAACCATTCGCTAATTAAAAATGTAGTGTACACTGTACACACAGCGCCATAAGCCGATTGCTCTGCACTATCAGTTGATTGGATAATCAACAATGGTTTTAACTGGAAGTCGAACTGCATTTGTAAAATAGGGTTAGACAATTTCTTACCAGTGGTTAGTGATATTAGTAGCTACACTTTCCTCTCATACCTATTCAAACTATACATTTTTGAAAGCATTGTAAAACCTATTTATTTTTAAAAGAGTAACCGTGGAGTTTCTTGCCGGCTCTTCTCCATAGGAAACGACCAATTGGAACCGTGCACCTAGCTTCTGACGTTTCATAAGTGCCCATGTAGGTTTATGTGAAATAAAATATTTTGATTTGGATTTTTCGATTTTAATGCAATTTATTCAATCGCTGTTATTATGTGCAGGGAGTTTAGGTCCGTATGAAGTAACGATACTGATGCCTGATGTCTATACGATTTTGTATTAAGGTAGATACGTCTTTGATACGTCAAGTGCAGTGTAGGTGTAAATGATGAGCGCGTACTTGCGTGGCAGTGAGCGGAAGTGCCAGCGAGACGAGTCTGGTTTACTTTTGTCGGTCTAGACGCTTTCATGGCGCTCTTTTACAGCACTCCTACTACGCAGTGAATGCTCACAGCAGTCACAGCACGATTGTAAGGGAAATATTCTATGCGTATGTAAGAACTGTATGTAGGAAATCTATTTGAAAACTCCTCGTAATTTCCCAACGTGTTTTTATTTTGAGTTACTTCCTTTTAATTGAACTACTTGACATAATGAGAGATACCGTGAAATGAAACTAAAACACAAATTATACAACAACTACAAGCTTATCGAGAATTTGTCCTAATTCCAGCAGCCTATTTTGCCTGAAAATGTAAACAAGATGGTAGGTATTTATCGAGCAGATTTTTAAAATAACCTTATGAACTATCTGGAGCACAGATTTTAAATTCCACTTCTCTAGACCTAATGTAGGTTAAAAGGTTGTTTGAAATATTTAAAGCCGTTAATTGATACAGTTTTCCAACATGTTTATACTACTTCAGTAGGTTTGTTAATATATAAATAGAATCTTTGAATCTACTAGCTTACAATTTCAAACTATGTGTGGTGCTATTTATGATATAATCACTTGGGATTTGGGATATGTTTATACAGGCATCTCCTCCAGCGTCCTGCCAGTATAGGTAAGTGTGTGTTTACTTTAAACGTAAATTATTCGTAATATGCCGCAGGGTCGCTGCCAAAATGTTTGAGTATTGTGGCGCTAATTAGAACGATAAACTTTGCTAACATAAAGGCGACAAGGCGCGGAGCAGCCGCCACTAACTTGAACTACGTTGCGAATTGATCATGTCAGGAATGTCCACGCTTCACAAGATTCATAACATACATGGAGCATCCGAGTAGGACATTGTTTGCAAACTAGAAAGTATCAGCGTTCCACCGTCAAGTAAACTCATTATTACACAAAGCTTCTATTCGGGCCATGTTAAACTAGTTTGCAAAATTATTTCATAAAATGTTCATAAAAGTGTTGAGAACGTGGTCGTATTGTATGATACGAGCACTTATAATCTAAATATGATAGGTGTCAATTTCTGAGAGGGGTGCGGATGTATCGCTGGCTCTTACATGCTCTCATAATATAACTAATATGTCGTAGATACCTAGGTGAGTACCTACTCCCACAAAATAAATAATGTTAAAGATACAAAAATAGGAATGAAATATGGTGTGTTTTAGTCATCTTTGTGGAAATGCTGATTTCTACCACCCCGTATCGAATACTAATGTACCCATATCGATTGCGAAGACTGAACTTATATTAGCGATCCTAAGGCAGGATTTCTTGGAAGATTTTATTCTGATCTTGAACAAGCATTTTCCGAAGCGACATTAAAATTAAGGACCATCGCTTTACGACAAATCCGAGCAATTTAACACTTAATTTCTTGCTAGCAAGACGTAAGACCTATTGAAGCCGGATTTAATAAAAGTGGAGTTTATGAACATCACAGTAGTGGCTGCAAAATTTAGGTAGTTTAGTAGTTTACATACACACATCCAGGGAAGGGTGGGCTGGAGGGTCCGTGCCACCCAGAAATCAAGTTCAGGGATTAGTGAAGGGTCACGAAGGTTATAATTCCTACATCGTATGATATGTGAGAATGAAAAAGACTGATAGCGGGACAAGAAGGCATTATTCAAATAGTATTACTTGGACGTAGTCGGTGGCGCGTGCCGTTCAAAAAAATCAATACAACCCGCACGCCCTGACTCGCTCGCGCTCGCAAGGACACCGAATAAACGGTTAACTAACTAAATGGTACTACAACTTACGTCACTAAATGTATTTTATCGAGTTCAGATTGGCACATCCCTGTGAGATCAAATCACGGCCTTCTCTTTCTAGATCTAAAATTATCTACTGACCGCTCATCGACGTTGAATTTTTACGTCACGGGTACGTAATGAAGTTCATAACAGCTCGTGTGCGTCCATTGCTGAATGTTATTGTTCCCCGAAGGCCCGTACAATGAACTTGGGGATATTAGTGTAATTACTACGTTTGGTAGGTGTATTTGAGATTGTACTGTATTATGATCAGATAGTGGAGCGGCACGGTCCGGGAGGAGGCACTTTCGAAAATCACATTTAGCAACAGCAGTGATCGAAAGGATACAAGGGTTGCCCAACTTTCATCGAGGACCTATGTAATAGCGAATATTGAAATCCAAATCAAATAAGAACTATAAAGTTCACGTTTGGGAGATAAATCTTAATACGAAGTTTACGACGCTCACGTGGCTGAAAACAGCAGACCATCCGGATACATTTTCGTGTTACGTATCTTTTCCTTTTTAACCAGAGTACGGCAATATGACGGGAAAATATGATTTTCATATTAGGAGAGTCATGATAGTCGTTTATCTAGCGTAGCGGGCGGAAAGGATATCGGTTAAGGGATGTGGACGGTATCCATTACCAGACGTAATACCGCAGTTGTTATCGGTGAAGCTACGAGTTTGTAATACTGAGCTTTATTACAGCGTGGTATTATTATGTTGCTTGTGTCTCGTCGCGGGTGTCATGGCTTTCCCGGACATGTTGTTTTGAAATTACTGTCCGAAATAAAGTTAAATTGCGGAGTAGCGAATATTTTACCAATGGTACCTGACATATTTTTTCAATGGCGTGTGTGTAGAAGGAATCTTTACTACTGGTAACTCCAATTCTACTACTGGTAAATCTAATTCCGTAGCACATAGCATATCGTTCCCATAAAAGAAATTCACTGATTCTCAGTACTAAGGTTTGAATTTTGAGCAGCAAATAGTGACTGACAGTTTCTTTGGACATTGCAGGTTGAGGGTTGATGATTCATTTTTCTTGTACAGTTCGACCAATCCCGCAACTCCATAAAACGAGGGGAAATTGCAGTTCTTTAAAACTACGAAGTTTATTTTTGCACTGGGTATTTCTAGGGCGGGAAAATAAGAAAAAAACATTTGGTCGTAGAATCTTTTGCAGAGTTCGAGAACAGTGCATGCCATGACTGTCGGAAGCCCTAAAGGGTTTCTTAAACTCTAATAACTATGTTTGCCAGGATTGTTCACAATACCAAAAAGTATAAAAATTAAAACCCAACTGCGACAAAAATCAACTAAAAAGGTATAAACAAGATATCACAGACAGACAAAATTAAAAATCCGGCGTCCGTGTTACGTCATAAATCGAACAGATTAGTGCCTCCGAATTATCCGCCTAGAACCATTGGACGACCAAGATGCTTCCAATGATACCCCATTTGTCAAATTATGATGAGAAGTTTAGAAGTTATGAGCGAACAGATGAACATACATACATACATACCCTCCTTTTTGCTTCGCCGTAGTCGGGTAAAAATATGCACCACATATACCGTCATTCCTTGTAATCTGGATCGAATTGTGTGAGCACCTAAGTAGGTCAACTGCTCCATATCGATTCAATTTATAGATCTTCTATTTACAAACATGTTATTCCAAGATGAACCGATAAAACTATAACCGGATTAGGGTTACCTGTTCAGGATAATCTTATTAAATTATGTTGAAACGTCTTAAATTTAAAAATAGAGCTTTGTGTTGTGGTTTGGTACTTTGGTTACTATTTTATTAGTTTTATTATAGCGATGAAGTACAGACGAAAACCGGACAACGTAAGCTCAAGTAAATTCTAAAGACTGCAAGTTTATTATTGAAGAACTTTATACGACTCAATTTCCTTTCAGAATACTGCTCTCAATTGAACTAAAAAATAAAAATAATATTTCAGATCACCTCTTGTTTACCGGTACAGGCCTCATAAACTTCATCTATGGACAGTGAAAACAGGAGTTCTGCATAATCACCACGCTTGGATTCTGGACCACAGTATGTTTCTGTTTCAGTAATATTAATAGATAAAATGCTGTCATTCATGCTCTTCTATTCACCAACTAACATTTAACAAATTACTAAATTCAAAACTACCGACCGAAACCGGTATGATTCGTATGATCAATACGGGTATTTCTTTAGTTTTATGTTTTTAAAGGTATTTTAAAAAGGTTACCTTAAATTTAATAGAACCAGAATTAATACCGGTTACCTACCGAAATTAAAATTACCTCTATCTTACACGGCCGTCGGCATTAGTCAAAGGCTGCACATCGCCTGTGTGTGTTTAACCGGTATTAAAACGGTAACCTAAAAGAGGTAACATGTTTCTTCTTCTTTGGGTTACCCAGATAGCGGTGACCTTAGTCGTAGAAGTAACCAAAATTCCTCGATACCTGAACCGTAATTTATAAAGGTTTTCGTTCTCTGGTTTATTGAAATAAAGGTATTAACTAATCGTGTCGGTCCTATGTATTACGTATTCTAATCTCGAAGTTGGTCACCTTTAAAGACAAAGTGTTCCTACCTAATAAATAACCAATGTAATTAACAAAATATTATTACAATAATAAAATTAAACAACTAACTTCAAACGGCTTCGTTTATTTTGCTTCAGATATGAAACACAAAGCATTGTTTCGTCAATTTTCCAAATGCATGGTTTGTTTGTCATTTGCCGCGCGTTCCCGCCTAGTTTGCTGAACGAAGTTTGCGGGGAAACGAGAATATATACGCGGTGGGTCCGTGACTAAAGAGGACGGTGTGGTGATGACTTTAGCGAATAAAACCTTTTTTGCTTTTAACCGGTTAACAACTTGCATGCGGGCTCAGTTGTACCCTGTCTGGCCGTATCCGCTTAGTTGCCAATCAAAACTTTAGGGCTAATTTAAAAGTCTGTGATTTTAAACTAAATAGGTAAATATTAATAAAACAACTGTAATATTTACAGTCTGCTCCACCACCTTTTGTAATCATACAAATAGTGTAAATAAATAAAAAAACATCTCTAATAGATAGGTAATAGTTAGTGCTTATCCGAACTCTGAAACAAGCTTCAATTCCAAGATACAAATACAATATACAATTTTGTTGCGCACTTTAGCATCGATTTGCATTTTGTTACAGATGTTTTGTGTATAAAGTCCCGTCTGCATCATTCTATCTTTTGGCATCGCACGGCTGCTGTAGTCCCCGACGGCGATGTTCCTACACGTTACCTACGCGTACTTCATACAGTTCGTATCAGATCTAGTTATACTGATGCGTTAAGTGTAATCGACAGCTAAACAAAGATTGATGGCATCCTCCGTGGGTATCTTTCCACTGCTATTGCTACTAGTTCCATCCACACTACTAACTATCTAAGAAGAAATTATTTAAGTTGAACAAAGCTTTGCTCTTTCTCGTTAATTAAGATTTATATTTTTATCTTGATTCAGCGGTCGTTGCACAAATTTCTTAAATTAGGCTGAAAGAGCTGTGAGTTTTTAGCGTAGCTGAATATTTACTTACGTAGGTAATAACTTTTCCTTTAGTTCAATTTAATTAAATTACAATTCATAAGGAAGATATGCGTCGAAAGCTGCACAGATAACAGCTGCTGTTCCTTTACAGGGTGTATTAAATATACCTACCATAAACTTAGTGAAGTTTCACTGACTCCTTTTATATGACTTCTATTGTATCTGTTTTACTGAGGCTAGTTTTACTTTAATTAGTTAGTACGTAATTAGTTGACGATTAATAATGTAGATACACTTACTTATTTTGCTGCATTAGTTTGTTCTTCGCATAAAACAATTGCACACGGGAACAGGCCAAAGGCTGGATTAATGAACAAAAAAAAACAAACAGTTGAAATAGAACTCAAAACCCATAGGAAACTGTACTACGTTTGTATGTATTTTAAAGGTCATGGTTCTCTCCCCGCAGATGAATAGCGTTTGCGTTAACCCCGTAATTAAAAAAGTTACAAGATTTATACCGTTGCACGTGGATTCGCGGGATAGTGGTGCAGATAATAGAGTGGTGGTAATAGAGAGGTGGTTAGGATTAAATATTCATTTTTAGACAATATTTTCTACTAGCTTCTCCCCTTGACTTCGTTCGCGTGGAAGTCGTAAGACACCACAATGTACTAAAATAATATTACGCTTGTAGTTTTGGTCTCATCACCCAAAATATACAGTGTTAAGACTGTTGATACGGGAGCAATCGACGTACAGCTGTCCGTGTGAGAAGCAGCTCGTCCTGAGGT
This sequence comes from Eupsilia transversa, assembly GCA_914767815.1. Taxonomy (NCBI): domain Eukaryota; kingdom Metazoa; phylum Arthropoda; class Insecta; order Lepidoptera; family Noctuidae; genus Eupsilia; species Eupsilia transversa. The sequence continues at coordinate 16,617,452 of OU611871.1, forward strand.
CGACACCCGGCCTACAAGTAGCAATTTTCCATTGCTTACGTAGTTTTTCGTTTTTAGTCAATTAAACGCCTGCAATTCTGCATATAATGGCACAACACTGATACCACACAACCTGTTGCATTCTTACAGATTATTCCTGACGAACGGCTATCATTTAAATAATATTACAGTAAATTGTAAACAAACGGGAATTCTCATTAACATTCACCTAACCATAGATATTTATTTTTATTATAACCGATGATGACAGAAGCGGCCTAAATTTCTTATTTTGTTGTGTACGTTCTACGAACTATCAAATTATAATAGTATAAGAAAATGTTAAAAATGAATCACAGAAAATATCAATAGTTGGCAATCGAACTTACAACCAAAGATTTGCAAAGCAGTCGTCGAACCGCTAAGCTGTTTGCTTTGCTGGGTGGCTAAAATAACCGTTCTTATACGTCATGAACTCATGATTGACTGCTTCATTCCATTAACTCTTGAATTAAAAATAAATAAAATGCAAGTTGAGAATTCTCCTATTTCCCGCGAAACGAGACAAACGCTAGACAGGTATACGCTGCAACTCTTTATTGAGCGATTTATATTAGGGCTGCATAGTCCCTACAATGGGGTGATATAGCCAGGTGTCAAGAATGCCCTGGATTCCCGACCTGTTTAAAGTTATTGCGTTCCAGCGCGTTCATTATGACGACGGTTCGCCAAGCCACTGCACGGCCCCCACTGCCAACGAAAATACAAAAAAAGAAAGCACTCCTAAGACCGCGCCGGGCCGCGGGGGCATAACTTGACCTATTCCGTTTTACAACACTTTTGAAGTCGCATTTCATTTCTGTCTTTTATTATTTCAATTTAGACGAGTCAAAGTGGATTGTTAGAAGGATTATCAATTTAGCATAATACAATCTACAGGTCGACGTCAATTTTATTTCACTTTGTGGCCAGTTCAGGGGTTTTTTTGAATTCTAGCGGACATAACAACCAAAAAAATGACTAAGGTCACACAACCATGTGACCATGCTATCCATACCTATACCAAACCTCATCTGCGATACATTAAAAAAAATGATTTAGCCATATTTTTGTAAAACTCAGAGGCAGTTTCAACCATTCTTCATGGAGTAACCACCGGCCTAGTCCAGGCGTTTTCGGTACGCCTTATAATTTATACTGCCGAGACTGGTAAGAATCTTGTTGGCCCGAGTTTTTTAGGCAATTCGACAAAAAATTCTGCTACATCAACATTATTCATCTCGTCCAAAATCTGTCTCAGAAACTGAAGGCAAGGGTTTGAGCTTTGTGTTCCAAGTACTAAACTTATCTGACAAGAATTATAATTAGAGAGATAGTTACGTAATTTCAGCGTTAGTATCAGCAACACGCAAATAGTTTGGAAGTCTGTCTACATACATTTATCATGAAGGTAGTGACTGGTGATGGATACCAACACAAAACTATTGGAAGCGAACTGACCACGCAAACTCCGAGAGTAATGTTAGTCCGTCGGGATTAAAAATCATTAGGGTTATCTTTCAAGGGTTAAATGGGAATGGTCTCTATGTTTTATGGGCTCTATGTTTTATTTTTGTAATAAATAATTTTGTCAGTTTTCTCATTACGAGAAAATTAATGTTTTGTATTGTTGTGCGTAGTTTCAGACTGTCGGTTGCCGTTTGTTGTTATCTGGCAACCGAGACGGGAGTCCGCAGCGACTTGTTGTTTAGAAACCTTATACTGTTTGACTTTAAGACAAAACTGTATTTATGCGGCGAATAGACGGATAAGCTTTGGACAATGAATTGTAATGAATATTGTCTCTTCTGTTATTGTAGACGAGGTTTTCTATTTTTGGTGGTGGAATTTGGTTACGATACTGCTAAACCATTGTTAATCAATCTATTTTGACGACATTTGCTACACCGAAATTTGAACTATGATTGAATAATGTACGCGATAGTCCTAATTGTATTCTATAATAAAAATTAAATTCCGTTCTTTGCTAAGCGCATCACTTCGGAACGGCTGAACCGATTTGGACATTTTTTGTTTTAAAATGTTCGTAATAGACCGTAATAATCAGGTTTTTTAAGGAAGAAAAATTTCAAAGTTGCCGGGAAAATGATAAATTCCGGAAACCTGAAAATGCATTTTCTATGGCAATTTTGTATGTTTTATTGAAATTTGCACACGACAACGTCTGTGGGGTCAGCTAGTATTAAATAAACATGATAAAGAAATTAAAAATAACGTCAAAGGTGATCCCATATAAATTTCATTAACTTTGCTTGGGTGGTTTTTGAGTTAGCTTCAATAATAAATTGTTTTCCGCTTAGCATAATGTTTTAATAGGAATTAGGATGATGTTTTAATAAGTTCCTGTCACTGTTATTTACATAGCAGGTAGTGGTACAATTTGTAGGTAAACACCACAAATAAGAAACAAACTTTTTACAAAGAAACAACCGATTTCCAAAGAGTTCCACTATCAAGTGAAAAATAACTTTAATTTCGGAAGTCGGTAGCAAAAAACGAAAATACCAAACCAAAGACACCGAATTCCGAAATTCACACTGTAGTGTTTTTTTTGGAAGTTGGTTGATTGAAAGGGTAAAACATAAAAAAAAAACTTTGTTTAACAACATCCCAATGCTTTTGGGATCGGCTACCTAACCGGATGCAGCTTAATACCAGTTATTTAACATGGCGCTACTCCCTATTTGACCTCTACAACCCTGTTACTGGGTTACGCGATATCCGTTGGTAAGACTTGTAACGCATTCGGACTTCTGATCACCCATCACGGCTGTCAAAGATCTACGAATGACAGCCTGGACCGAGGCAAGCTACGCGAGCTTATTTAATTAATGATAAACAAGTCAACAGCAGTGTTCCGTTGCTAATTGAATCTGCAGGAATCGGAGCCTGAAGCAGGCCAGACGATGTGTATGCGCGTAATTACTGCTACGGGCGGTGTAACATGATTTGCAACAACCACATGAACAAAGGAAGCCCTGACAATGGACCATCGCGTCCCATCGAATATCGACAGAGAACGGTTAGATCGAGTTACTTTCTGAGCTCTAACGATGTAATTAAAACAGGAAGTTCCAGTGTTCAGTATTCATTTTTCAGCATAAAATATTTATAGATGTTATCGCTTACATCTCAGATATTTTATATTCATACTGAAGTAAGATATTTTGGGAGAGATGAAAGGAAAGAGTACGATAGATAGATTCATGGATAGATATAGATACAAGGTGCTGGTCGACAGAAATACAGAATGTGTTGCAGGATAAGAAGAGAAGTTCAAGGAATGGTAGTGTTGAGGATGAGAAAGTTAGTTTGAAAGAAGAAAAAAAGAGTGAGTATGATACTCTAAAGAAAAAAGCCTAGAAAACTATAGCCATAGCGAGAGCAGAAGCTCAGGACAAGCTCAATGACACACAGGATAGTTCATCTATACCAGCTTGCTAGAGCAAGAGAGAGAAAGACGAGGGATGTTTGACAGATAAAATGTATCAGTTCTTTCGGATGATGAGAAAATAAAGGAAGGTGGAAGGGCTCTTTAGAAATACTGGTGAATGAGGAGAATGACTGGAGTTGTGTGCTTGAGAATAAACCAGTAAATGAGGGGTTAGTGAGAATGATTAGTAAGGATGAAGTGAGCAAAGCAATAGGTCCGGACGAAATACTAGTTGAAGTATGAAAGTTATTACGGGTAGATGGATGTATGAGGTTAGCTTTATTGTTCAATAAGTTGTTTCTGTAAGAAGTCATATCTGTCGAATCGTATGGTGTAACAGTTCGTTGGTGCCCATCTTTAAAAACAAGAGTGATGTGCTGGAATGAAACAACTATAGAGGAATAAAGCTAATGTCACATAGTATGAATGCTTGGGAGAAAGTTATTTTAAGACGACTGAGAGAAGAGAGTGAACTTTTGCAAAACCAATTCGGTTTTATATGCCTGGTTTGGGAACAACAGATGCCATTTTCGCTACCCTCCAGCTGTGCGATAAATACAGAGGTGCGTATAAAAACTTGCTCATGGTATTCGTTGACTTCGAAAAGGCATTCGAACGGTTGCCTCGTGAAGTTTTTTGGTGGACCCTTAAGGAGAAACGTGTACCAGGTAGGTGGATGTGCAATTGATTCGAGCGATGTAAAGAAAAGACGATGCAGTACCCAAGTCCGGTCTACAGTGGGCACTACTGGCAGCTTCAATGTGGCTGGCGGGTTGCACCAAGGGTCGGCACTCAGTCCTTACCTGCCGTGGTGACATTTTCCTACTTTTTAATCAAACCATGATGTCGCCAAGCAGATGTAAAAAATAAAGGTATTATAAAAGATGAAAGCACGTGGTTTCTGAAGCGTACACGCGGTTTGCGATTAAATTGTTACACGAATGCTTCCGGATAGAGAGCGCATCTTGAAAAATGTTATAGCGCGTGTTATATCTGCGAATAGCCTCGTTTGATGAAGGCACGTCCTTACTTGCCAACTCCTTACGCCTGATATTACCACTTAAAATGGTTTATGAAACTTTGGTGTTTGCGCAGACGGCTGCAACCAGAATAAGTAATCAAATATACCTCTTCGCAAGTTAAGTAAGTGTTGCATCTCCACGGAGCATACTTAGTTTAAATTGCATTAGTATCTATATCTACCCAACGTGCTAAATGCACGACTTGTACCCGTATGTGCTCAACGGTGTTAACTCGTACGTTTTATATTTACTTGTTTGAGTAAACGCCTGTTATGTAAACGCAACACTAGTCACAAAAACTTTGCGTGGTTCGTTAAAGCAAAAAATGGCAGATGCAAACGCCAAAATATTCGATAAATATCGAAATATCTGCAACAGACAGGCCATTCAATTAAATAGCAGTCGGTAATTGTGTGGGGGGGTGTGGGGGGAAAATTTTCGATTCCAACTTTATCCGTTGTTGCGTGATGTTTATTTTTCATATAATAATATCAGTAACGGGCATTAAATTCTTGTGTTTTTAAGGTGTGATTGAGATCAAATCATACATGACCTGAGGTCTTATTGTTCGTATTAAACGGCAATAATTTATTATATTTCACGGCTCACAATTAACTTGGGACAAATACCTACGAGAACGCAATCCATTTCACTCGACCACAATTAATTCTGAAGATTCAGGATTGTAGAAGACGCTGTTGCGAAGGAATGGCAATATTATGTGACTTACAAAGCAGTGTGCATTGTGTGGCACATTCCGATGCCGGGTAAACTGTTTAAACGCAATAGAATTAATGCGACGCCCGCAGGACGTCTGCAGGTCTGTCTATGCACACAGTGACTCGTGTCGACTGGTGTTTGTGCATTTCATTTGCTGTAGAGTCTACACCAAATGAAATACACAAACACTATTCGACAGTGTAGACCGTCTCTGTCTATGTAATACTCGTATAAAGTGGTAAAATCGCAATCAAAAATACACCCCGTACCCAATTAGAGCGCGTAGAGTCATGCCTGGTTGACATTTTTAAATTAATTGCCTCAACATTTGTAGCGTAATCTAAAGTACCCAGACAGTAATAAGGAACGTATTTTTCTGTGGTCGGCGTAATTTACTACGTCATTAAGAAAGTGAAATTGTGATATTTCAGGAGAACTGTCATTGAGCTTGTAGATAGGCGTATCGATCCCCTGTTGTGGGCTGGGCCACTTAATCGCTCTGAACAGACATCAATCAAGTTTACTACCGTAGGAACTGTTCTCTAGGTCTTAATACTAATGGCGGTAAAGTTACATAAGCGTGCAATTGTAAAATTAAGGTATACGTACACATAACATAACATCACGCCTTGTTTCCCCGAAGGGTTGGGCAGAGGTGTACCTACCTATATTACACCCACATTTCGCCAGTTATGTTTAAGTCCCATGTAATAGGGAGTGAGCCCTCTTGTCATCAACCGGACACAAATGCAGACTCCGGGCTACTACTGAGAAATTCCCAATGGGAAAACTCACTAACACTTTGCCCGACCTGGGAATCGAGCCCAGGACCTCATGTAGTTGCCCATTCCAAAGCGTAGTACGTACCTATGGAAAAAAACGAGCAAGAAACTCCACGGAAATCTTTTAAATAAAAAAGTTGTTACAAAAATTGGTTACATCATTCATGTTGAAGACGTGCATGATAAAAGCGACCGTAGATAAAAATAAAAAAACAATTCAAAAATTAAAAATAAGCCATGGCAGCTAAGACATGACCATCCCAAACTGACGGCGCCCGTTCACGAACATGACGCATGGATTAGCACCATTTAGCTCAACCATTTTGAAGGGAGCTAAATGTTCCAACACACACGCCAACATCAGCGAGACATTTGAGTGAGCATGACATACTCACAGCCGCCAGGGCACAGTCTAAGGTTAAGTACTCACTCTTCAGGTAGACTCGGGGCCCCGTCCTCTTGTCCCGGAGCATTCACGTGGTACACGCAGAAGTTTTCCAAAAGAGCCCTCATGTCCACGAAGTTGAAGAACGGTTGGAAGCAAACATCTGTGGAGACATAAACCAAATTAGACTTTAAAACAAAGTCACAAAATATAAAGTTACGTGAGCATAGCTACCGAATGTTTTGCATTGCTTGATTAATTAATAGGTCTTTTATTTTTGACACACGTTGTGGAATGGATAATGAATTTAAAGACATTGTATGGGGGATGCGTGTACCGGACAAATATATATAAGTTAGGTAACACTTGAACTTTGCTAAACGTTAAGCTCGCTCGTATTCACCTCATCAAGGTGTGGTGTTAGCGTTGAGAAAACTTTTGTTATACAGAGGTTCTAAAACAGCAAAAGTTTGCTTGTATTATTATTGTAAACATTTCATTTATAATTCAAATTAAATTGCATTCGCGCAATGATAATGTATAACCATTTTGATAGTTTGAGCAAAGCTTATTGCAACCAAATCGCAATGCAGTATTCGTGAACTCGCCTTGTATTACAATGGTACGTATGTTCGCAATGCAGGTCGCAAGCATGCTTTTAGCGGCATTTTTGAGTGGCATACTTCTATCACAATATGGCACAAATGCCATTGATTTTGTTGCTATCGGTACTTCACATGCAACTGTGGTACGAAAGATAGACGCTGGACATTCAAACAACTAAAATCCTCTAATCATTTTGTCTATTTTTCTTCTATCCACGTTGCAGGTAAATGAAGAACTTTTATTACCCCATTACTTTGTCAGTTTTATTATAATGTAGGAAATTTGCGAAATTATACAAACCAGCAACCAAAAGAGGATTACAAACCGACAACATAATATTGTGGTCAAGGCTCTATTGGGCGCCGAAATAAGGCTGAGAAAATATTTTATTTGAATGTAACAGTGACTGAAGTGTTCTAAAAATAACCAGAACAATTCACAAGTCCTTACATAACCATTAAATAAGTACCTAATTAACCATGATAACGATGTCATGGGTAATTAAACACGTTCGCGTTGTGACAGTTTTTACTTCCATCAATTACTTTACTTTGTAAAAGAGTTTTTTCAATTGCTCTTGAATACCTAACGTGGGTTCTAAAAACTCTAAAAGGTTAAAAACCGTAAGTGATCACACACACTACACGGCCACGACCATGACCAGGTAAACTATAGAAACCGATATGCATCGCGCACTTGATCGCAACGGCCAACTAGCCCATACAATACCACCAGACGGCCACGACTGGCCAGAGTCGTGGCCGTCTAGTGCGCGGGATCCTCGGAGTGTCAAGGGAATAATTAAAATGTTGATTACAAACTTTTAATTTTATTTAAGTGAGCAGTAACAGCGTCTTTATGTAGATTAGTTTTTTTCAAGTCGTATTTATTTCTAATTAGCTGTTGCCCGCGACTACGTCTGCTATCTATGGTGAAAAGTATGTCCTTCTCCAGGTCATGGTCTACCTATGTGCCAAATTCGTTCAGCCGTTTTAGCGTGACAACAAAACACACAAACTTACTATATTTATAACATTAGTTATGACTGCAACAGTCTAACCCAATTTTCTAATATCGAATCATTCTAGAGCGTTATTATGTGTCCACACACACCTATCTCTGTGATTGCTGGTTATCCTGTAATTGGCGACTGTATAAGTCCGAGGCTATTGTTACCTATAGTTCTTAAGAAATTTTATATACAGAAGCTGTTAGTGTACCTCTATAAATGAATAAAAATAAATAAAATCATATAAATAAATAGAACCAGTTAGGTTCATTTATATCATCCTTCATTCCTTCATCAATAACCAATTCCAATTGTGTTTTGTCTGTAAGGGGCTTATGTCCAGCATGGGAATTAATAATTGTAAAATTGTGAATTGAACTTTATTACTAGTATTGTGAATCGACATGGATTCAATCAACTATAAAGGTTTCCTATTGTTTGGTATTGGTATTGCCTCCATAAGCCTCAACAGTTCTGGGGAAAGATTTGTTCACGGATATTTATTTTCCAGACGTACTTGCCTGAATAATAAGTGTAAAAGTGGTTAAACGACGTAAAATGCTTATAATATAAAATAAAATAGTAACACAATTTCGACGCTCATGTCCCGCGGGCATCACACTATCATCCTCTTTCAGAGCTTTGTAAATATTTTCCAGCTTGGAATGAAATGCACATTTTTTTTATCTAAACACTCAAATTCCGCAACGGATTTTTATGTGGTTTTCACCATAATTTAGATAAGTTATTCTGGAAAGTATATGTGTATAATAAATTCAGTACCTGGGCGACCGAGCTCTGCTCGGGTGAAAATAGAGAAAACGAATTTTCCCAGTTATGAGACCTGGCTAGATCGATTTTTCGCCCCCGTAAACCCCTGTACTGCAAGTTTCATCAGAATCGTTAGATATCGAGAACGTGATTATAAATATATAGATTTACTAATATTGCTCATTTAATATTGGATAATAATAATAATAGTAAAAACCGTGCAAAGTAGGGGTGGGTCGCTAGTTTGTTATATGATTCAGATGGGAAAAAGGTATTTGGTGAAACTAAAAATTCCGCTATTAAATGAAAAAAAAAGTTGCGTATAGTATTTTATTAACATACCAAACGCCGCCGACTTTTTAAAATTCGTTATTCAGAGAGCCGGATAATTAAGAACAGCCGGAGGCAGTTGCAGGCTGATGTATTCATAAAATAAGAACTTTATTTTTCTAGGAAAACGTAGCTAGCTTGAGCCTTCAAGGATCATTTATTTGAACGGTTACACATGCCGACCTCGTTATACCCTTCAAAGGAGCTTGTTACTGCTAATACATACGCGTAGCTGCAGTGCTTTAATGCTAGGTAGCTCGAAGCTCTGCTCTTTGATTAGTATTCCTATTTGTGTCTTTCAGCAGGTACTTATTTTTCGGTTTAATTTTGAAATTGGATAATAGCAACCATCAATTAAAAAACCAATTATGTAGGGTAGGTAGGTAGGGCAGGTAATATTGTAGGGTAGGGTAGTTAGGTTGGTAGTGTAGGTCGGTAGGGTAGGTAGGTACGTAGGTAGGTAGGTAGGTTTAGGTAGGCTAGGTATGTATGTATGTATGTATGTAAGTAGGTAGGTGTGTAGTTAGGTAGGTACGTAGGTATGTATGTAGGTAGGTAGATTAGGCAGGTAGGTAGGGTGGGGTAGGTAGGTAGGTACGCCGTAGATAAGTACTTATTGCTACCCGTGCCTAGGCGGGGCGGGCAGCTAGTTATATATAACTTGCTCGTTGTCTTGTCCACAATCAGGCAGGTACTCGCAAGTCTAACTGTTTCACGAGTTTGTCAGCTATAACTGAAAGTGCCGCTGAAACTGGCGACGTTACGTCTGCGACCTATTTGTGGCGAACAGTGCAAAAATTTAACTTAAAACTTGAGCAGTAATGGTGATACCTACGCGGGAAGACATCAATTTGTGAAAACATCAAACTTAAGTTATGTGAAATGCGAGTAACTGTTTTACAACACCGTTTTGTTTCCTATTTGTAATGACTCATTTACTTGACTGGGCGACAGTAAAGACAGATATTTTTTAAAGTTACTGACAACATGGTGGTAGGTCCCAAAATAGACTAAAAAAGTCTTTTGACTAACAAACACCATCAGAAACGATGGATAGAAGTTCAGAAAGAAGAAGAGTTAATAAATTAATTAATTAAATTGTATCTAAAACTATCACATGTATATAATATGTATATAACATGAAAATTATTTTCATTTTCAAATATCATGTTTTGTATGTATGCAAGTACCATGTTTAATTTAAGACTGTTATACAAATGAAAGCGTGTATCAATTCTTGACGATCGACGTGTAATGTGAAATGTATCAAGGCGAAGTAAGGTGAAAATGTAAATCACTACAAATCAATATGCATACGGATGAAATTGAAAACACGACAGAGCTCGCCCATTTTGTAAGACAGTTTACGTCCCATTCTTTTCAGTTACGACGACACGTTTTTATTAGGAAGAGTGTCGTGATCTTACCATCTTCGAGATGTATTCACATAAACATAATTATAGGTTTACAAAGATATAGAAACGTAGATACGTTTTCTATGTTTTCCAATTCAAAGTCAATAGCCCTGGACGCGAGCATCTTAATTCCATTGATCATGGTAAAGACAAACGAGTCACGAAGTGAACCCAAGTTCAAAAAGTATACAGGGTTTCAACCTACTACTACATATAAGTATTATACTCATATAAGTATACACTTTGTAAATAACATAAACCCACGTTCTAGTTAATCCGGGAAAAAGATATTATAGAACATTGTTTTTGCCTCGTTAGTGAGAAAACCTGTTTTGAAACCGAAAACGCTTACTTAATTGTTTCCTTTAAATCAAGGCTGCCCAACCAATTTTGAACGTGGGTGGGTTTTTTTAATGCTATCAATATTTGGCGAAAATTAGGAGGATAATAAAATCAAGTCTGAAAATATGATTTATTATTGGCTAATTGAGAAAATGGGTTCATAAAAAACATATTTTAGACCTGGTTTGAAGTCTCAATATCCGCTGTCAAAACACGCCTATCTATCGCCAGCTTTTGGCGGGTCTGGGGTTGAGTCAAGGAGTAACAGTGTTCTGTGGGTTGAGCAGCCTTGCTTTAAATCATCAATTACCCAGAAAAGAAGAATACCAGTAATTGATATGAGAGCCTTGCTGCTTGCTATTTCCTATCATAATAATTGCAAAACTGAAAATATCGATTTATCATTAAAATTAAGTCGGGTGGCCCTGTGCCTGGTCCCTGCTCCCGATAGCAATGCAATCAAATTACGTAAACGGATACTATGTACACAGTATGGGTAGCCTCGGACACATACCTACCTAGGAACATAATAAGGGCATTATGGCCAGTTTACGTCAACGCGTTTAATTAAACTGCCTGCAGATTGAATAATTGCCTCCACTGTGGACAAAGATAGTTAAAAAAGTAAAACGTTTCTACTTCAATTAAAAATCCACGTGGCGTTATTGTTCCTACAATTTAAAGAATTTTCATTCAGAACATTCAGATTTTTTAGAGCACCTTTGTAATTTGTTCCGGGCTCTCAGCTCCACATTTTTGTTGCTGCAAATTTTTATTACAAACAGGTAAGGTATCCGGACAACTATTTTTAAAGATGCATATTTCCAGATTTCCTTTTTATATTGAAGCTGATGTACATTTATCAAACGGTACCCTTATCTCGTCTCTCATTCGCACCTAATCGTAAAGCCGTAAAGTGCCATTTAGCTGTTTTATCCTTCGCTATAATATATGAAATGGCCGATTTGGAAGTTCACGACACATTTGCAAGTGTAACTGGTTCGAATATTGCTATATTCATGGATTTCAAACTCAAACTCAAAACATTTATTTTAATTAAACCTTTTACAGGTACTTTTGACAAGGAGTCGGTTAGTTAGTAAGAAAGTTGAAGCTAGTTGCCCATTCCAAAATCGCAAATCTCTATTTGCACAATAAACCTTGTTTTTACAAAATAAATGAGATATTTGGTATTTTGGACAGACAACGGTACCTATGTGTATCGAATAAAAGTTTATAAGGCTGACATTTTTTTTTATTACGGCTACAATAGCGCGGTAGTTTAAATTTCAGACGAAGGCCCATCATTTAATTTCCAATTCATGCAATTTTTATCGAAAATTTGATCGCTTCACTGTTGAAACACAAGAACTGAAAATTAAACAACATCTCTATAGATGTAGTTTTATTTTCGGTTCATAAAGGCCCCCAGAGAGGTGCGACGCGACTCATATGGAACAATTTTTCTGAAAACTTCACGGAAATTGTTCTACCGGTGTCGCGTCACGTCATTGTGCACGAGCCTTAATAATGTGGTGTGGTTTCATTGCCTTCGCAATTAATTAAAACATGTTTTTGTTTTACTTATCCCTTCAAGTTAAGTGAACCAATCGGCCAAGCGACTCGTGAGTAGCAGGAGCAGATTTAGGCTAATTTCGCTGTATATTCATAAATGATTCAAGGAGACTGGAGCTATTTTTATATAATACTTGCTTGACTTTTACCCGTGGCATCGTAGCCGCGTAGAACCTATTTTTTTTCTTAAATAAAAGTACGTAAGTTACTCCAGCTATCTGCCATTGAAAGTCTCGTCAAAATTAGTCCACCTGTTTCGAAGATTAGCCGGAACAAACAGACAGACAAAAAATTTAAACATTGTTTTTTTTTCTTTTTTGTACCACTATAATTACAATACTTCCTTATGCATTTAGTAAAAAGCTGTTATTTTGATATAACAAACAGACACTTCAATTTTATTTATTTCTATAAACATACCCAGCAGCAAGAAAAGCAAAACACGGTAGTAGGAAAATGAAAATACTGTCACTACACTGTAAACAACCACGCACACAACCATATCAACGCCTAGCGTTCCTATGTATGAATATATTTAAATATTTCACGCAACTTTCGTACGAGTTTTATTACAAAACAACAAATAAAGTCATCCCGGAGTACATACATATTTGACGTGTTCCCGAGTTAGTTTCCTGACACAAAACTATACACGTTACAAGGTTCTTGAAACAACAAGTATTCGCTTAAAATAATACGCTAGTCGTATAAAACTTTGTCATTTTATACAGCTATCTAATTGCGTAAAACGTTTTCGTAAACGTTTCCGACTAATCTGTTTCATTTTGACAGTTCAACAATAATCATTGCGTTAACTTATGAAGCAATGGATTAGCAATTTATTTCAAACCGATCCATATTGTGATAGATCGTGTATTACGCAATACACGATCAGGGATCGGGTGCAGTGTGAAATTGAATTCATGGGCATTCAAACAAACAGCTGTCCCATACATTAAAGTAAAAGTAAAGTAAAAATTCATTTAAAAAAATAATCAGCTGATGTAAATTTTGACGAGCTATGCGAACATAAAGCCTCGTGCAGACTGGCGCGAAACGACGGTGCGGTATGCGTATGACACCGGTTATTATTCTACCGGAGTTTTCTTAGAAAATGTATTGTTAGAGCCGCGTCGAGCCGTCGCGACGCGCCAGTCTGTCAGGCTTTATGTTCGCATAGCTCGTCAAAATTTACGGATCAGCTGATAATTTTTTTGCGATTTCGTGACGCTTGAAAGTTGTTATAATGTAGAGTACAATTACCCCTGAGGAGCATCGAAGTATTTGATTGAAACTTCTATGCTTAAAATAAGTCAAATCTCAAAACGAGCAAACCGATACTTTAATTAAAATTGGATTAAAGGAATTATAAATTAAATAATGCTTTGGGAATTATAACGTTGTTAAGGCTCCCACAAACAGGCGCGACACGAACAGCGCGACGAGACTTTATGATACAATTTCTAAGAAAACTTCACGGTTGAACAAATACCGGTGTCGCGTCGCGCGACAACGCGTCGTGCGACAAGTCGCACCAATACGCCTTTATGTGAATGTTGGATTATTTCGCTCATAAAGAATCCAGAAAGTCTCAGTGGAGGAAAGTTTTATGAACGGAGAAACGAACATAAAGAAAGGTTATATACTTCATAAACTGCAGCGACACGGCTATTTAGTACAAAGCTGGAAACAAAATGCCTCCACTCCAATAACGATAAAAACCATTTTCAGTAACAAACCAATTTGGGGTAGTGACCCAAAAACCGAGCAAAGAAGGAGCTTTCAGTATTCTCAACGTGTTTTAAAACTCATATAAACTTGTCACAGAGAGTCCTTTTCAAGTACTCTTTGAAGCTTTCTGAATGTGTTGAAGACATGAATGAATGAAAAGATCTCATTCATAGCCAGAGGTGCGGGTGTCCCAGAAAAGCTCGCCATTTCAATATAACACGCTGATAATACATAATAACACGCTATCCCTTCCTTATAAATACTCAACAAATCTGAGTACCGTCATGAACACAATGATATTCAAAACGCGTACACAATTTCCGTAAAGAAAACTACGCGAGTTATTTTAGCTAAAGAAACATTGTTTATCCCAGGATACACAATGTTTCTGGAGCAAAAATAACTAACGGCGGGTTCCAAAGACTAGTTTAATCTTCCTTGTTATCTCCGGATTTATCTGTATAGGGTATGTTTAAATCAGCCTACGTCATCAAGAGGGAAGCGGTATGCGTCAGCTTGGGAGTATGCTTATTGATTTCTGATACTTATCTGTAACCTAGAAGATAGTCACATAGACTATTGTAATATCAGTTAGTGTTTCGCTTTACAAATCGGATATCTAAACAAAAAAAAACCAGAAAAGGCTTGCTGTAGCATTCTATTGGGCATGAAAATTTATATAAGAGCATGAACAATGAACATGTCAAACTATAAAAACTTTTTACAAAAAAAAACCAACCGAATTCCAAAAAAAACATTACAAAGCGAAAAATAACTAATAATGAAGCTAACTCAAAAAGTACTCAAGCAAAGTTTATAAAATTTTAATTAATCATGGGACCACCTCGAGAGCATACCCTTTCAAACAAAAAAAGAATTGTCAAAATCCGTCCACAATTGACGAAAATATCGACGAAACTCCACAAAAAAAAAACACATACGCTACGAACATACGTCCTCCTTTTTGGAAGTCGGTTTTAAATAGTGGCTCTCGTTACTTCGCAATCTAGCTCAGATGCACAAGCCCTCAATTGCGAATATTTCACAGATAGATACCAATATCATTCATTCCGATAGTAGAACAAATTAGTGAAGGGGAAAAGGGTTCCATGGCGATGTCTAGTCGATGGCACAATGCAAGCAATCAACCGGTGTGTCAGTTTGATTACTTTGGCCGACACCGGCCGCTATCTAGTTACAAAGGCACGCAAGAGGCGGACTTACATCTATACGCGGTCGTTATCAGTAATTACTTGAGTCAGTAGAGCGAGCTTTGCATGTAATAACCTGATCAACATAAAATGTTTCATTACATTATGCGCGTATGATACCTACTTTTCCACTTCGAAACTTATCAGCTTTCAGCGAGATTTTCCTTTCCATGTTACGAAGTTTATTAACCGAAAGGCCAAAACGTATTACTAAAAATCAATTTAATCACAAAAGCAAAATTTATGTTTTTATTTAACACGATTTGAAGATCCCGTGATTTACGTTATTTCATTTCATGATTCTAGATTTACTTATTTAATTATTTATAAACATCCTAAAACACTGGTGGTATCTCGCAACCTTCGTGACATTCATGAATCTGACCAATTTACCCTCAAATAAACTAATGCAAGCACTGAAAGCGACGTTTTGTTCTTTTTGCACTATTACTGCTTCGTATAAAAGCAGCTAGGTATATAAAAAACAGGTGAGCAAGTTTTAAGTAGCAGGTTGTAGTATCGGCGACACCGAGGTCGCAGTAAAGGAAACTGTTACGTAATTCGACGTCGGGATTCCGAATGACAATGGAACTCGAATGGAAAATGTGGCTTTTACTGATTTTCGGCTGCTACTACTAAATAGGAGAAAATTGTGTTGTGTGGTTTATGGACACAAAGTAAGTTTTTCCGATTCATATAATTAACAAGTTTACGCTTCTATTGTTTAGGTAATATGTTACGTAAGGGCGTTTGTGCACTACACGGAATTTTACCTTCCGGATGTAAAATGTCATACTTAAATTTTCCTAATTACGTGATATTTACTTGAAAATCGGACTGCCGATGCCGGACCGTGAAATTCCTTGTAGTGCACAAACGCCCTTACCGAAGTAGGTAGGGTAGGTCCGGAAAAAAACGTGCAGATCTTTCTCACTTGAGCAACACTTTTATCTATATTCTATATCATCCATATTTATAATAAAATCAAATGCTATTCGTTGGTAAGCACATCACTTGGGAACGGCTGGACCGATTTGGCTATTTTTGTTTTAAATTTTTCGTAATAGTCCGAATTTGGTTCTGATTGTTCTGACCAATGACGCGCAAATTACGTTTTATTATGGGCATGAGACCAAGATAAAGCTGGTGAGGTGTAAAAACAAACCGTAGCACGTCGTTTGGATACCTTGCCAGATTGTGAAGAGTGTTTGTTAAACTTGCTTTAAACCGCGTGCTGACAGGCGCGACGATACCGGTAATTTATTGTTCTACCGTGTTTTTTTTTTAGAAATTGTATTCTTAGAGTCGCGTCGCGCCAGTCTGCACGAGGCTTTAAAAGTTTAATCACGTCCCGTTACCACTTTTTTGGCTCATTATCACTGAGAATCAAGTGTTCAGAAAATAATGAACATCGGGAATTTGGAGATAGTTTTTGCACTAAGGATGTATTTACAAGCATAACGATATGTCATTGGATCAAACTTTCGGAGCTTCTTATTGTCTTCTTGGCACTTATAGAGCTAACTAAGCTTGTCTCTTTGGTCGAAACCTATGTTTAGGCCGCTTTAAAACCTACAAGCATTGCCCGTTTTTCGTGGATGTGACGCATATTTTGCCCCAACTTGTTCGTTTCTGTGTTCTTTCTTTGCGTCATGTTTAAGAGTGTTCGTGGAGTGTTTTGCCCATTCTTCTCCTTAAGTACCTACTGAAATGGGCAACTACCTTCATATTTCTGACTGACCGACTCCTTGACAATTCAAAACTGCCTGTAAATGGTTTAATTGAAATAAATGCTTTGAGTTTACCACAAATCAACGTATATTCTTCTTTTTATTGATGACTTTATTTCTTTACCCGTCGCTCATTTTGCGACGGTGTAATATTTTTTACATAACTGAACCTCTTCTTTTAAAAAGTTAGAAGCCTTTTAAATATTTATTCATTCACGGAGGAGCTAGCAAGAAGAAGGCTTTGGAATACCTACATTAATGGAATTTTTACTAAAATAAAGAAAAGCAAAAAAGAGAGATGGTTGAACCCGTAGAAATGTGATTGTTGTCGAGAATTTTCTTTTAATAAAGTGAATTTCATGTTTTAAGTTCATCTAAATGTCTAAGTGAAGTGTACAAATACAAATTATTTTACAGTAATATTTTATTTTTTTGGATAGAAGTGTCGCTGTACTTCTACCCATGTAATTATTTAAAATAATCATGGGATTGGAACCTTAGTTAGCAAAGTGCTGCTGAATAATTAAACGCGAACCTATTAACAACTTGAGAGGTGATATTAATGTTAATTTTATGATAATTTGATCACTTGATTAGCTTTAGATATTTCCTCTTCAGACGCATTCATCGCATACGTAATTGTAACTTCACGTTATGTTCAGAGGGACAAATCCCCTATTTTCATCATTCTAGTCTCATTCGCGCTCTTTCAAAAATACAATTATTTACCAATATTTTTGCCAATTTTGACAGATTGCGACTTGGCCTTCTGCTCTCTGAAGAAACAACTTTAATCAAGAAGAAAGAAGAAATAAATCCTCAACTGTAAAGTCTGAGATTCCATTGTATAAGCTAACAACTAACAGCTCAGCATTATGCTGAGCGGTGGCCGTATTGCGTGGATGTGACGCATATTTTGTCCCAACTTGTTATTTTTTGTATTTGTTTCTTTGCGTCATGTTTACCGCAGATAAATGTATTTTCTTTTTAATAAAATATAAAAATAATATTAATTAATTTTTAAGCAAGTTTTTTATTCCAGTCATATTCAGCTGGGGTGCTTAACATTTTTTGTTATTATTCATTAAAAAGTGTCAATTGCAGCTGCAGCATGGATAGGCAGACAGACGCGACTCAGGTGGAACAATTTCTATGAAAACTTCACGGAAATTATTCTACCGGTGTTGCGTCGCGCCTGTCTGCGGAAGCCTTAATAGAGAATTTACTAGAGAAGTACACCCACTAGTATAAGAAAAGCTCTACCTGTTGTTATTTTTTTTTAAGTATGCTAAGTAAGCAACAGAAAAAGTTACTAACCTCGTTAGTACGGAGTTACGGACTTTAATCTAAGGCTCTGTTTAAAACAAATATTGAAAAAATATTCTACGTTTCGTTTAAATGATTATTTTGTTAGGCAAAATAATAGAATTTCCACTGGAGGCCTTTCCTGGTTTCCGATGTCAATCTTACGACCTAGAGCATCGGAACCTTCGAAGTTCTGTTGATTGCGGCCCCAAGAGGTAATGCAATAATGTGCAAGTAATAGAATTGGAGGCAAGCTATCGCTTGCGGTTCCCGTCTAGTACAAACGTAGTACCTAAACAAATTGTCTTCTGCTTGCAGACTAACATACAATGTACCTAAGTCTATAAATTCCATGAAACTGTTCGAAAAGAAAATATAATCTACAAAATTTTCGCCCGCGTGGAGGTCGATAATTCTCCCACGGAAACGTACTACCGGGATAAAAAGTAACCTAATCCAGGCCATAATCTGTGGGCAAAATTTCATCTAAAACCTTTGATCCGTTAAGGTAACAGAGGTTATTTTCGCATTAATTATTATCAATGACATACGTAACAACTTTTATAATGGAGGAACACTGACTCCCAAGTCACAGGTATAGTAGTAGTTTGGGAACCTAGTTTGGGAGCCAGGGACCTATGTATGTTGTAAGTTTAATGTCTGTAACAATGTTGTCAGTTTGTTGAAATTATGAATTTATTTATAATATTAGTATGGAGTTGGACATTTCGGTATTAATTGACCCCTGTCTAGTATCAAAGCCGTGTATTCAATCAAGCGTGCTCAGAATCTGAACTTTCATCTATGCAAATATTACTTAAGGCCTAATTAAGTTTGCAGTTGCCTCAAAAACCGACTTGCGTCTCGCCTGCGCCGCTTCGTTGTCACTTTTATGTGGTCGAAGCGAAGTGTTTTAGAATTTGACAAGCTTTTAAGCTTCCCAGATCTGCCAAGGTAAATATTTTCAATGACTGCGATTTTAGACAGGGAACTTCTGCTTGGATGCAACTACTGTCGCCCCAAGTAACTTACATAGAGAGTAGCGTCAGTGTGAAAAGAAGCTGTTGAGTTAGAAATGCCTTTAAAGTTTGAGATTTCCACGTGTATTTTTATGAGGCGTGGCTCTAATTTACAATGGGTCTACCTACAACTGCAGGTGGACCGTAAGCCTCCACACGAAGTTATAATCACGTTCAATCTATCGGTGGATGCCGAAGAAGGCCATTATAGGATTATTTTTAGCAGCATTTTTTTCTCATAGAGTCGTTTAATCAATTGATGTTTTTTTCTTTGATAATTTATATCCCTCTTTATCATACTCTGTATAATTCAATTTCCTGTACGAAATCAGTTTTTCCCACCGGAAACGTTGAAATTAGGGGACCTTCAAAGTTCGGAGACGAAGAACTCCTTTTTACGAAATTGAAGAGTGGTGATGCCAAAATGTTTTCGTTCATATTGTGGCCATTCTTTGTGGGTCAGGGTCTGATTGAATCACTTATCTTATTCTCGGAGTTCAGAAAGTTCGCCAATTTTTCATCATAACCTCGCTTTGATTTTGTTCAGTATTATGTTATAGGTGTAAACAGCAATATTTATTTCTAATCATTATAATTTCAAATGGTTTTTTCAAGTAAGTAGTTCATAATATTGCTTTGAAAAAGAAAATCGCCTATGTTTATTTTGATTGAGCTCAGAACGGGATCCAAGTCGCAAGAGAGAGACAGAGATAGTCTGTGTTCAACGAACACCGACGACAAGGATTTTTTTAAAATAATTTCCTAAATTGTGTCCTTTCATGTTGGTGAACTTGGGTCGAAGCAAGTTGAGGCGAATAGGCTCCATCCTCAACTTCATGTTTATTGAATGTGGCCTAACCCGACCGAATCAATCGAGTTATTTATTCAATTTGTACAATTAACCAATAACTTCTTACAAAACCTATTTCCTGAACGCCAAATTGAGTGTTGTAAAAATAACGAGTGCAAAATATTAATTAATATCGTGGCGGAAGAGGCGGAAGGCGGCAACAGGCTGTACTGTGGAGGATAAGCCGCGAAGCTGAAACTTTTACAAGCTTTAGATATATAAATGATACGCTCTAGCAAGCGTTGAAGATTTATCGATATTCTGTAATTTACCGTTCACCAGGAGCGTCACGGTCTACTGGACACCGGGCCCACTAACACTAAAATATCAAGACGAGGGTTAAGCGTGCGCTTCCCGAAGCGTTGGTAAATAAATTAGCGTCTGGTGGTGCAATGAAGCGCAGTGACATCAGCGCCGTCTCCGCGGAGGGTGCGCGAACAGCTGTTTACGTAACATTAGGGTACGTTGCCTTCTGACGTCATTCGAATACAGCTGTACGCACGCGATCAAAAATATTGGGCAGAAAAGTCCTACTGCGATTAATTTCACCGAAAATATTTTTCAATCACCTTAACACTCGGGGAGGTTCTTTTGAACAAAGCGGGGTGTTGCTTTGTGTTTGTCGAGGGACAGGCGGGATGCTGCCTAAGTAGGAACTCGTGTCGTGTCACCAAGTGAAACCGAAAAGGCGAGACGAATCGGACGGTTACTGTGAAGTGGGAACATTACATTCATTAGAGTAAGAAGATGCTGAGAACATGCATTCCACCCCTAATACTTTTACGCGGATATTTACTAATAGACTATAGAACACTTTTAGTGCGCCCCGTAGTAGGGCGTAGGGTATTTTCTTCTTCTAAGGGCAGATTCATTATTCCTGTTTGGTCGAATCCGCCCTAAGCCTGTAAAAGGAATTGTTAATGCGTATTGCGTAGTGGTTAATGCGTTTTCTGTTCAGCAGTTTCACAGTATTATGTCAAAAAGGAATCCTAACTAATACTATAAATGCGAAAGTGAGTTTTTTATTTAAGCTTCGTGCAGACTGGCGCGGCACGACGTGACGGCGCGACGAGTCTCACAATACAATGTCTAAGAAAACTTCACGGTAGAGAAATCACTGGGGAAGCGTCGCGCCAGTCTGCACGAGGCATTCTGGATCGCAGACGAAGTCGTGAGCAACGGCTAGTCTATAATAATATCGAAAAAGTACAATCAACTCGGGCTTTCGTATCGTATATTAATAGTTAAATGATAATGATAACTGATGGACAACGGATATTGTGAACGGAGGCTTTGTAGAAGTTGATTGATTATATCGATTTGATAAATTTCCTTTCATAATTTAGTATCATAACCATTTTACTTTTTCTATAGATATCGGAACGTAATTTCCTCCGCCATATTAAAACTTTCCCATTATAATAAAATTATTCCTATACATATTTTTTTAGGCAGTAGGTAACTTTTTAATATTCATTATTTCCTGGACTTAAGCTGAAGCTTAAGTAGGTTAACTACGCGGAAAATTTAACAAAAACAGCTTCATTTGTTTTCTTTTAAAACATTGGTTTACCCTGAAGGGTTAATTTAATAAAACATGGTTATTACTGCCGTTCTTCATTTTAAAAATCAAACTCACTGACCAAAATCGCAACACCATAACACGCTCCAAGACTGGCGTCGCCGATGTTGGTGTTAAGTCTGCGAGGCTGAAATGGGGCTGGGCGGGTCACATCTATAGGATGCATGAAAACAGCTGGGCCAGGATCAGCACACGGTGGGTGTCTGATAACGGGCGTCGTCACCGGGCAAGGCCTAAAAAAGCTGCCGTGACGATTTGGACTCGTTCCTGACCGATGGGCCGGAGAAGGCACAACATAAGGAAAACTGCAATAGTATGGGGAGACCTTTGTCCCACAGTGGGACAACATAGGAAAGACACAATACATTAATACGGGCATTTGATACCGGTGGCAGCCTGCGAGAGGAACTAACTCGATAATGTTACATAAAGTATCATTAAAGGCGGTCACTAGCGCAGTCTGATACTTAATACCTGTAATGTATTGCCGGGAACACCCGCCTCCAACAGCACGTATTTTACAATGTGGGCACAAATTACCGACCTGAATTGCAGCATCGAATTACTACTAGTGTTGGCACACGCAGGGAGTAGGTACACGCGGCTTATACATATCAAACTATACATTTCCAGTATTAGATGATCTTGCATTGCATAGGATTTCTGTACAATGAGAGGTCAGCTTATACTGGAAATGTACAGCTTGATATGTAACCTTGTATATCAATCAACTTTAAGATTATAATTATAATAATTGTGTTCATGGAAAAAGTATGAGAAAATACACCATTATGAAAATAACGTTGAAAAAATAAAACAATTACTTACAAAATAAATTCAATTTCTTTAAGAAGAGCAGACAAAAAGAATGGCCTTAAACTTTTGAGCTCAGTTTATCTTTAGCTATAAAAAAATAATAAACTCCACAGTAATTTAGAAACACTGCCATTAAATAAGGAATTCAAAATAAAGTGCCATTTTTAACAATTTTCACCGAAATCCCTTAATGGCGTCGCTTTCAGTTTCAAATATCATTATAACTTTTAAACTACTGAACGGATTTTAACAAAATCGAAATGGCAGTCGTGCCGAATTCGCAAAAGACTTACTGACGCCTATTGAAGTGTTTCTAATAATATACATAGAACGGTATAGGTACATAAGGAACATTATATATTATTCTATAATTTTGTGAATCGTGTATGAACTCGAGATTAAAGGCTCGTACACATTGGCGTGATATCGCGGGCGCGACAAGGCTCGCGCTGCCTGTCGCGTCCGCGATATCGCGCTGGTCTGTACGAGCCGTACAATACACAGTTTTAGATAGGTAATGATGAATAATGAAAACAGTACTTACCTACAGGCGCAAACTCATATTATGTAAAATAGAAAAAAAAAAAATTGTACATAAGCATTACAATCGTCACTGTCTATTGTTTTAAACAAGATAACAATATGAGACTAATTGTTGAAATACTCTTGTAATTGTTGAAATACTCTTGTGTTAGGGCAGTTACATTGGTATGTTTTTATAAACGTGGAGTCTATTAGTTGCTCAAGAATAAAGCAAAATCGAAGTTTCCACAGAAAAGTACTAATCAATAACTCATGAATTCATGATATTTCCAGTAGAACCCAGAAAAATGCCGAATATTGTGTTTCTATGAATGCTCCGTTAGCAAGTCGAACGTATTTCGTATTTATAAGTATTTCAGATTCATAAACACGGTTTTTTGACTCGTGAGTTGTGCAAAGAGTAATGCCCTGAAGGCAATGAACGAATGAACAGGGGTTCCCCTTCAAATAGATACAGTTACATGGGCAATTGCCATAGTGAACTTAATGACCTACTGCGTTGTGGATGTCTAAGCGACAATAACCACTCAACGAGGTTAACAAAATTGTAGCTATGCAATGGTGATGATAGCCTTTATTAACAATCTTACAATCTAGTTACATATTTATTATTTAGTTCCCTTCAAGTGTCGGGATATCAATTTTTGATACGTGCGAAACCAGGGCCCATGTGTCGAATGATATCAAATCTTGATAACTCAATCAAAAAAAAATCAACGTCAAAAATAAAGGCTCGTTCACACTGGCGACACCGGCAATTGTTCAATCGTGAAGTTTTATTAGAAATTGTATTGTTAAAGTCGCGCCAGTGTGAACGAGCCTTAACGCGGCGACATCCGGAGGGTTAATAATAAAACAAAACAATAAGATACGTACGTTCTATAAACAGAGTTGTAGAAGCTCTCGTTTAGTTTTTTTTTAACCAAGTTCTATAACTCGGCTTGCGGAAACAGTGCACTGGCAGAAATCGTCACGTGAAAAAAAAAAACAACCGAATTGATAACCTCCTCCTTTTTGCGAAGTCGGTTAAAAAAGCTTTCTCTCGCAGGTATGAGAGCAAGTGTGAGTTTACATTCTCTCTCTCTTTCTTTCTCTTTGAATATTAGGGTGTCATAGTTTTCCAGGGTGCTAAAACCGATCTTGAGGTAAAAATGTAAATCCAAGATGGCGATTTTTTTCTTAATTTTTCATCGTTGGAGTCGTTTTAATATTTTTCGGTCGTGCTAAAGTCAAAAGTGAGGTAAAAATGTAAATCCATGATGGCGGCTGCGAAAATTTTGTTTTTGTTCTAAAATCATACATGAAAAGAAACTTCGTTCCTGACCGGGGTCCCCTGACCGCACAAGTTTTCTGTTTAAATCATGTTTTTCTTGATTTAAGTTCAATTATTATAAACTACTACAGGAAAGACCTATTCCTAGGTTATATGTATAACCACTTGTAAGACTGATTATAAAATATGATGAAAAATAATTGTTAAGATTTCGTTTCAATCACCCTATTTTTAAGCATAGAAAGACGAATAAAGCGGATAGAGCGGCGCTTTTAACAGAATACAATATGTCCGGATAGTCGGGTTTCCCGAGTAGTCGGTACATCGCTAACTGAAGGCAGCACGTCATTTTACGGCAGTCTAAAAATTTCATATGAAATGTCAGCCCGCAAGAGCACAGACCGCAGCCTCGACTGTCCTGCGTTTGGTGCCAAATGGGATCCTTATAATTCAAATGAATTGCGTATAAAATACAATCATAATTTCATGAGACATTTACACTAGTGACAAAATTATGCGTATGATAATGATTTGTCATAATTAAAGGTAAAAATTAATAAGACTAATTGGCGGACAGCATAGTATAGTAATCGATGGACATTTAATTAATGAAATAATAGATTGTGCTGCACCTACGTTTTAATTAACCACGACATCTGGGACAATCAGGCTCTTTGAATATAATGAATACTGTGGTTGGAAATAGTTTGAGTGATGCCAGGCCAATTAATTGGTTTAACTCAACAACCGCACTAATTAATTGCCCAATTATATTATCGCCGTGAGTGTAAGTTGTGATAATAACTAGCGTAAATCATGAGTAAAACATGAAATACATGATTTATACGTTTTATGATTAAGTGAGTCATTTTGTACGCAGACTTTCTGTTTAAGCAATCTAATAGATTGGTTACTACGTAATTTACCTATTTTCCGAAATCAGTCATGGAATCCACAGCCGGCGAACTACAGCCGGGTCAGGGGGTGACCCTGACTTGCTTATTTCGTTTATCTGCCTATTATGCACGCTCGACAAATGGCGAGTCCCGGGAAATATTGAAACGAATTAAAGTAAGCAATTACAATCTCTCATTGTACGAAATAACAAAACATATTGAAGGTTGGAAAATTGATACAGGATGAAGGAAATGAAGTGCTAATCAATGAAGTGTTCATTCACTTTCTAACGAACTTTAGAAGTTTAAAAAGCATTAAGAACTTGTGAATTGTTTTCGTCCTAACGTCTATTTTACTTGATGGTTCTTCAGTAAGTAACTTCCAGTTGATTTGGAAACGTTTTTTGGGGCCGAAAATTGTTTTTTTTGACGTTGGCGGCGGTTATTGCTGAAGTCATAAAGGCTCACTTGTTATCTACTATATTGTAGCGTCTATTGTACTTTTCCTTTATTGCGGAAACGAAACAACCAGCAAACGGCTCAGTCAAGATGGCAAGCAGCTTACACAATATTACAGAGAAATGTTTCTGATAGGAACTAAACTGGTTAGAAATATAAGAAGATATTTTTGAATTGTTGTGTCTATATGTGTGTGATTGATAAGTGTGCTTAAGTACTATGAGGTGAGCAAATAAACTTTTAACTTACGATAAACATGCATTTCACTATTGTAAACATTGCGAACGTTTCTCGGAATAAAAACATCCGACAACTACTTGTAATCACAGGATAGTAAAATGATATTCAACTACGGATGCATTCGAAGAACTTATTGTAGGTAATACGAATAACGAGTTCCCAGTAAGAGCGATTCCACACGGGCGGTGCCAATGTGTTGCGTCGGCGCTGCGACGCCTGAGCGGTGCCGCTCTGTTGTTCTAATAAAAATCTGAGCGTCACTCATGATAATGTAACATTAAATAACATCACGCCTGTTTTCCCCGCAGGGTTAACAAAAGGTGAACATATAGTGCACCCACATTTCGCTAGTTATGTTTAAGTCCCATGTAACAGGGGGAGAGCCTATTGCCATCAACCGGGCACAAGTCCTATAACATTTTGCCCAACCCGTTAATCGAACCCGGGATAACAGTTTCAGCAGTAGCGCTTGCGAGCACTAGACCATAATAATCTAGCCATCATAAAAATGAAAAAGTCGCATGGAGGGGTGAATAACGTTTTTCCTTACGTGACGTCAACAAATTAACAGCTTATAAGGAAGATGTGAGCGTGTAATAAGGAATTGTTTAGAAAGCACGCCAGACTCGGAACGCTCCACTGGTTCCTTACGTAATCCATCACACTATGCCATCACTAACCGATATTTAGCTATCCTACGGCTTAACATGATTCCTGAACAAGGAATATCTTGTTCTATACCCAACAATGTAAATGTACCTACACCACCTGAAAGCGTCGTCTTACTTTCAAGCAGCACGCAAGTTACGTAACAAAACTTACGTAATCAATACAAAGAGGATCTAGATTCACGGTCTGTTGATTTAGCACCGCATGTATTCCTACATTTCCTACTACTATTTTATGTATTTCAATTACTCATCGATGAACAAGACGAAAACGGTGTAAAATCGTCATAAAATTCCTACGAATAGAACTCCTTGAATATGATTTTAGATTTATTGGTCGATGTAACAACATTTTCAAGTCTTTTCCATCGACAATCTTGTTTAAGAAAATATTTATACATTGAATGAGTGAAATATGAATGATGTTATCTCAAAATACGTTCTCGCTTTGGCGTAAATCTATTTATAGAATGAACCTGAGCTACCGTAAAAATGTATCTCATTTTCTGAACGACCTCACCTACCTTTTGTGAAGGAGACGGGCATAGCCGACGACGTATAATAAAATCAGGTATTTAAAATTTTCGTCGCAAAAGAACGATAACCAGAAATTGTTAAGAGTATCTATTAATTATACCTATTATTAAAAGTCATCTTTATACTCTTGGTTGGGTGTAAACATTTCCTTTTTATTGGGTAATGACTAAGGAAAATTAAAACCTAAATGATTTTTTTTTAATGGTTAAATAAATAGATATGTTAGAAATATATAAAGCGTGAAATGGTGATAAAGTATCATCGAAATTTGGTAAAAACGAATGTACTGACAAATTCATAACGCTAAGACGATGGAAAATTATTGTCTCGAAAAATAAATAAGGTTTCACCCCTATGACAAAAGCTTATGTTATAAATGAAGAATTCTCGGCTACCAAAATGAGATTGAACCGCGTTCAACGTGAAAAAACCTCATTTCATCACAATACTAATCAAACCTAGGAATTTGATCAAACCTTGGGTTATGGCGAGTCTAGTAGGTATGTCGTGTCAGGTTTTAAGTTTTAACTCGTCAAAGTTTTAAATGAGTTTTATACTTCAATAACATTACAAAACTAAGTCCCCTGCCACGTCTGTCTGTCTGAACGCGATGAACTCAAAAACTACCGAACGGATTTCTTACGGTTTTCACCAATGTACGGAGTGATTCATGGGGAAGGTTTAGGTTTATAATTCATTAAGGGTTTGTGAAAATTGGCTGAAATATGACGATGATTGGTGAAGATGTCGGAAAAAATCATGCCGACTGGGAGCCGTACTGGCTTACGCGTTAAGGCTCGTTCACACCGGCGCGACTTGTCGCGCGACGCGACACCGGCAATTGTTCAATCGTTAAGTTTTATTAGAAATTGTATTGTTAAAGTCGCGTCGCGCGACAAGTCGCGCCGGTGTGAACGAGCCTTTACGTTAGTACGTTTCCGTGGGATCATTTCCGACCTCCACGAAGGTGAAGCCGCGGGCAAAAGCTAGTATTCAATAAAAACGTTAAAGAAAGTTGCTGATGATGGGCCACTTGCACAAAAACACTGAAACATTAGTAGTTTTACTTCACAAAACTCAACGCAGAGAAAAAAGCAGAAAATTGCTGCCGTAATTGGTTATTTCAAGATCCGAACTCGATTTAAAAGAGGGTAGAAGATGGAAAATGTCAATCTTAAAATTGCATCATTATTCCAACCGGTAAATTGCCCTCGACGTTTATAAGGACAATTTTGTCATTTCGAATAACATAAAATGGCTGGCTATTCTGCTCCATTATTATTGTAGTTATTAGGTGTGGAATACATCGGCCTTTCCAGGTGTTAGAGACTGCTTTAATTAACCATTAAAGAGGTGTCTCTTAACGTATAAACACTAAGGTTGAAAAAATAAGACATTTTTGTAAAGGAGTAATGGGATTTTAAGTACAAAGCGTTCTTATAATATACCTATTTAAAGTGAGAATATTCCTCAGAAGTTCATCCTATTACAGGATTATTCCTTTTGCATGGTTGCAGAAGTTTTCAGAAAAGGACTCGAGACGTAAGTATAACACACGAACATGCATGTCGTGCATGTATCCTCCGGTTCCTGCACAAACGGTGCTCAGGCCCCGAGCGGCAAATTTTCTTTTCAAGCCAATAAATACGTATCGCTCACAAGGCTTCTCAATGCACAAACATGTTTATCAGATAGCTCTGTTAGCTAAATCGAGGATTTACATTATGCACTGAATACATTGAGTGAATGCAATGTCATATTTATGGTAAAAAATTGCGCTTCTTTTTTGTACTTTTGCCTTATTTGGTAGAAAAATTGTCATGTGTTAACATTAATCGGATATGAGGGTGAAATAAAGGCGCTTACATCCTGACGGCTACATACAGTTGCTACTATCCAAACAAAACTAAAACGCCAACAAAACCACATCACGTCTTTCTGTCATATTTTGGACCAACCGTGTCATTCGCACATGTAGGAACTACAGCTGGAAAGCGGACCCTGGCACGAAGCCAAGACAGCGCGAGGCCGAAGGGATAAATTGTAAAGATAGGTACTTACAGTTCAGCCCAAGATCGTGATATGTGATGATGGCAGGCTTGGAGCGGTCGCCCTGCACGGCGACGACGATGTCGCCGCGGTCAGTGCGCACACGCACTTCCGCGCAGCCCGCTTCGCCGCTGAACCGAAGGGCACTCGGGAACTGCAGCTGGATGTTCTTCAGCTCAATGTCGTCCATGCTGTGGAGAAAAAAAGCTGTAGTATGTGTGAGCTTTGCTTATAAGTTTAACTAGCGTTTTAGGGTGTAGCTACTATTCATATACAGTCAGGGAAATTAATTGATAAGGAGGATCCGCAGTGGTAGTCTGCGAAATACAAATATTCTTACGTTTTTTGCGGGTCAGTGTCAGGTTGTTCTCCACTTCGGATCCACGCAAATTGACTAGGTAAGTACCAATTTAAATTATCCGCATACCTATTCAAATCACAACTGTCATTCTTTGACAGTTGTATGAAATGGATACTTATAACACGGCCACTTGATGTAGGGTGTCAATTTGATTAACAAATTAATTTCCCCTAACTGCACAATAAACATGGAACAACGATAAAGTATAGCTTTAACTAATGTTCGGGTTTTTGGATTTGTTTTTATCCGTGTGTGTTTTGTATGTGTCTACAGCAGAGCAATGTAATCTATACTCTATACTTATAATAAATCTGTATAAGTGAAAATTCTGTACATTGAAAATATCAAAAAAATAAATAGCAGGGGGTGTTACTAGACCGACACCGACCCCAAAAATTTGATTAAAATTTTTTTTGTCTGTCTGTCTGTTTGTTCAGGCATCACGCAAAAACTACCGGTTCGATTACGATGAAACTTGGTATAATTATTCTTTAATATCCTGCGCACCACACTGGGTACTTTTTATCCCGGAAAATTATCCTATCCTACGGTGTCAAAGTTTGTATGGAAGAATTTTAACGCGCTGTCCGATTAACTCGAAACTCAATATTTATACTTAAACCCAAAAATTAAGAATAACGTGTATCAGGATTTTTCGAAATTCAACCCCTAAGGGGGTAAAATAAGGGATGAAAGTTTGTATGAAAAATCTTATTCCTTGAGGTAATAAACATGAAACTTCGCACGAATAGATATCTAAATAAATTATAAAGTTTGTAGTTTTTTGTTTTTTTAAATTACCCCCTAAAGGGGGGTTGGGGGGTGTCAGTGTTTGTATGGAAGAATTTTAACGCGCTGTCCGATAAACTCGAAACTTAATATTTATACTTAAAACCCATGGGGATGTATGGGGTAATTTCCGACACTCACGCGGGCGAAGCCGCGGGCAGCAGCTAGTGAAGATTATATTCATATTTTGAAAATGAATAAAACGCTTCTGTTTTTACAGTTCCGTCATAAATTAAACAGAGGAAGTCATAAGAAAACGTTACATGAATTTATTGACAATGTATTTTTTTTATTAAAAAAGCAATATAATGTGACGTGCATGTCTATGGAAAAGGTTTGGGTTTTAATCAACGCAGCGAGCGAAAACTTTTAATCTTCCTGCGTGTATATATATTTAAAAACAAAAAGTTGCTGTACCTACGTTTTATTTCTTTTATGTTCGCTTATAGACATTTTTATACAAACGTTAAAGTAATCTTAACTAATATTATAAATGCCAGTGAGTTTTTTTGTTTTACTCTCACGCTAAAATGGCTGAACGGATTTGGATGAAATTTAAAAACCTGGAGAAGGTCATAGGATATAGATACCTTTTATCCAGATATTCCCACTGGATGGTAACTTATGCGGGTGAAACTGCGGGGCGCAGCTATTTAAATGATAATTCTCGATTAAAGAACTGCAAAGGGTTGTGCAAGACTACTTATTAGATAATAACTCCCCCCCCTCCCCCTTTGTTAATAAACAGCTCGTATAATCACCAAGCATAATCAGCCAAAGTATAATGTTCCAGCTGCTGGTATGCAGGGCTCCTCACATTGAAATCCCAGTGGGCTGTATAAGCTGTATTAACCACGCGGGCCCAGTGCGGGTTAGTTGATGTCACATGTCTTCGGATTTTTTGGTTCTATGACATGCCGGTTTCCTCATGATGTTTTCCTTCACCGTTTTGAGAGGAGTGGTGATTAAATTATTTACACAAAGTAAAGTAACAGCCTGGGTTCGAACCCACAACCTACAACTGGTAAGAAAGTCGGAGCCGTTACCACAACTGCTAAATCACCAAGTTGCGCTTCAATAAATGTTGGAGATAACAAGGAAAATTTCATTTTATATTTGCTCTAGAAGAAGATTCCAAGGACTTAAATCAAGTATTTATATAATATGTTATGTTTAGTAAAGTCTCCAATCCGTCTTGAGTAATCTTGCCGCAAAAGTTTCAAGTTAAACTGAAAGAACTTGACCACAGTGTCTTAAACTTAGAGCGTGCATTCTTAAAGTTGGCAACGTCGCAAATGGCTGTCAAATATTTACCTGTTTTTATTAATTAGTTAATTCTGAATGGAAATATGAAATATCTATAATTTTCTTACGCTTTGCAGGTCAGAATCAGGTTGTATGGTAATGACGTATGTGGAATTAGTAACAAATACGTATTTACCGGAGTATAATCATTAAAATCATCAATACAACTTTCCAAGTTCTAATTGCTCGATTGAATGACGATTTCATGAAACACGGCATTTGAGGCCAATCCTAACTTAGAGAGTTGTATTGATGATCATTATGTACCTATCCTATAAATCTATCAATATGTAGGTATATTTTTTATCCGTGCGTCAATTTTTTTTTATAAAGCCGTGTACGCACGTACCAACAAATTTGTTACGTTGCATGATACGCAACAACTTGGTTCGGACGTGCGTACCACTAACGAACATCGAACACTCTGATTGTCAAACATGTTTGCGGCGATCCTATTAGAATGTTCTGTATGGACGGTGTTCGAAGGACTTTAATAAATGTTACGAAACCAAACTCTGAAAGTAATGTATTTTGATTTCGTTATTTGTACAAAACTGTTTCCCACCATCTAGGATCCGCTTTAGGAAACTATATTTTGTGAATCACTACGAACACCAAAAAACTTTCCGCTACTTCAGAATCGACCACTTCCAACCTATTGTTGTGCGTAAACTCGATTCGAACGCGAACGCGTTCGTGTTCGAATGTGCCGTCCATACGTACGAACCAAATGTTTAAGTTTGATGTTTGTGTTCGCTATGTTCGTGTTCGTACGTGCGTACACGTCTTACATACAACCATAAACTTACCTGCGAGTTGCAAAACACGTTACCCTACCGTAGCGCATAAAGATTTTCCAAAGAACTTTTATAAACCGTCTTCATTTTAATCTTCCCTCGCACTTTCCTAGCTAATCCCTTTTCTATTGCTCCTTTGAGTATAAAAGAGACTCCACACAGAATTTATTAATATTGGAGCTCAGATTATACATTAAAAAAAACCGATCAAGTGCGGATCCAGATCGGACCACGCACAATGAAGGGATCCGTAGTTGGGATGAATTATCCAAAAACAAACTTAACTTTGTAGTTGAAAAAATATTCTCCCTTAAATACATCGATATAAGTCTCGGACGTGTCTGTCAATTCTCCACCTGCAAATGTAATTTTGTATACAAAAATAAAAATGTGATTAACCTACAAATGAACGATTGTCGAACTTTTTCTTTTACTTGTACTGCGAGACCTTACTTCTTACCAAACGTGATTCTAGCTTCGCTTTTCTTTTTGAGGTACGGAACCCTAAATATATGTTATCTATTAGATATCGTGTTACTTTTATCGAAATACATGGTTAAATGAATATTGATTCGCAATTTCTTGCATAAAACAGTTTCAATGCATTTTCTGGACGTTTTTTTTCTTCAGTTTCTTATATAGGTACATACAGTTCATTACAAAAACAGGTAAGTGCCACTTATTGTTAATCATTGCCTTGCACAGTCATTGAAAATGGACATTAGAATACTCACTGTTCGATTAACACGTAAAATAAAATTGAAAACTGTTCTTATAATGTAGGTAATTGCAAATCCAGCGTTCGAGATGTTCCATTGATTCAGTTTTATGAATAAATTCAAAACTTTTATAAGTGCTTTATGAATGTACCTTTACGTATGTATCTACACTACGTAAAAAGAGTTTTTTCTAAATATAAATACTTCTATAAAAGCGCAATTTCTTTATTTTTAAACCCGCCTCTATATTGCGTCTGTAAATAAAGAAGACGTATACAAAACAACATTCTTTTGATGAAAAAACAACAAGGGAGGTATGAGTTGTATACCTCGGAAGAGATACTAACTACCCAACATGCATCTTGGGAAATATCTAGATTGCTTTTAACGTGATGACTAGAAGAGGTCCCCGAGGGCATAGAATAACTTTATAATAGTTTAGAGAATTTAGAGGTATGAGGAACAGGGTGTAAAGTTCACTCATCCTCCCTTTTCAATGGGTGTTGTGTCTGGCGGGCAATTGCCCAAGGATTGATGTCAGAAAGTCTTATATATGTTAATCGCGCGGTAAACTTAAATAGCGCGATGCATGATTTGTGACGTCAGGTCTTTGATGCGTAGTTCGCATGTGGCGATGTAGATGCCGCCACAATAGGTTCAGTATTTTGAAAGACCTTAGTATCTAAGTTCACAGACACTATGTGCTTATCCTAGAAGCTGCCACCATCAAACACAAGATAGTTAGGCCCTTCGCGTACTGTAGGTTGTTTCAAAGCTGTAGATACCCCAGTGCTGGTTGGTAGTGTTTCAGTAAGGTTCCAACCATCGAAGGGCAATGTGGTTTAACATGAATGTAGGATATACTTCATCTACGACAGTCGACAAGTGTTTAATAACTGATTCGTTCTCACATAAGTGGCTATCGCAATAGACACACTAAGCAATGCTGTAAACTTTCATTGAAAGGGCTGGGAAGTAACCCGACCGTCGCCGTGCCTTCAAGACATGATCACAGATCCAGCAGAATATCAGCGTCAGGTATATTTGCCTGACACATGTTGAGCTGAACTTCCATTTGACGCAACCCTGAGTCGCACACCGCAGTTGTGTCATAGCCAATGCTGTCATCACAATTTATGACTTGTTTTCGGCTCTTTTTTTAGTATATATTGTTTCACCTCGTAGGTAGCTATTTCCTAATATTTATGTAATTAGTTATTATTTTATCGTGCTTTTGTATGTTGTGCTGTTCTTGTGTGCACCAAATACACGATTTATCTATCTAAGTATGCGCTGCGATAATTTAACAATGATTTTATGTGGCACGGCGTTACAGCATGTCTACAAATAAACCTACCAGCCTTACATACGTTTACTTGTTATGGCTAACAAGAGTGGAAGCATCATATTGATTAAGATAAAATTACACTTCAGCCAACCGTTAAAGGCAGAGTTTGCAACGGCTTATGGTTAAATGTCGAGAAACTCTTTTGTTTCATGGATGCAAGTTTGCAGCGAGCGAAGCTTCAGATTTAATGCTAACAAGGAAGGAGCATCGTTTTAACTGAAGGGTGTCGGGTGTTATACCGATCGCTCGTTTGGTTAGCTTCACTAATGGACAGCTTGATATTCTAGGCAACAGGCGGACGCTAGTCTAATCCAAGGTTTTCAATTCATGTGGTTACTACACTAGCTTTTGCCAGAGGTTTCGCGCGCGTGTATGTCGGAAATAATTCCACGGGAACGTACTACCGCGTTAAATGTGTTAAATCAGGTTTTATAACCTGATTTAACGATGTGTGTGCCAAATTTCATCCAAATACGTTCAGGCGTTTTAGCGTGATTGAGAACCAAACATTCGAAAATCCAAACAAACAAACTTTCACATTTTTATAATATCCATACTAATATTATAAAGTTATATAATAGTAGGATTTATAAAGCATACATGATCTTTTTGTAGGTTATAATTAGGTATATGAAAACATCAAGATTCCACTGATTTATTACGCTCTTGAGTGTTCAATTCAATAACATCGTTACTGATTTAACGTGTGCAAAGTGCAAACACAATCAGAAATGCACTTTAGGAAAATCTTTGTGGGCATAAATTTTAATGAGGCGCGCATAAAAATGAAGTACAAATAAAAAGTTCGGTACATACATTTAAATTACGACATTGTGCGTGTAATGAAATGGTTCCATTGAGTACAAAATGTAGCCTATTTAGTTAATGTAACGTTTTATTAAGCTAAAACCGAACTGTGCCGAGGGGCTAGAAACGCTGCAATGTCAACGTCAGAATCGGCAACAAATTCGAAAATCGTGGATTGGAAAGTCTAGCATGTAAACAAACTGGATTTTCTGCCTGGTTCGTTCGGGACTTTGATCGGGTCTGTTGGAAGAGGCTTTAACCAAATATATGAGAATATTTCTATTATTTTCAGTCCACAGATAGATTTATGTTAGACTAGCTGCTGCCCGCGGCTTCGCCCGCGTGAGTGTCGGAAATTACCCCATACATCCCCATGGGTTTTAAGTATAAATATTGAGTTTCGAGTTAATCGGACAGGGCGTTAAAATTCGTCCATACAAACACTGACACCCCCCAATCCCCCTTTAGGGGGTAATTTAGAAAAACAAAAAACTACAAACTTTATAATTTATTTAGATTACTATTCGTGCGAAGTTTCATGTTTATTACCTCAAGGAATAAGATTTTTCATACAAACTTTCATCCATTATTTTACCCCCTTAGGGGTTGA
The DNA here is from genome assembly GCA_914767815.1 of Eupsilia transversa. Lineage (NCBI taxonomy): Eukaryota > Metazoa > Arthropoda > Insecta > Lepidoptera > Noctuidae > Eupsilia > Eupsilia transversa. The sequence goes on from OU611871.1 coordinate 16,653,526, forward strand.
ATTTCGAAAAATCCTGATACACGTTATTCTTAATTTTTGGGTCTAAGTATAAATATTGAGTTTCGAGTTAATCGGACAGCGCGTTAAAATTCTTCCATACAAACTTTAACACCCCCCAACCGTAGGATAGGATACTTTTCCGGGATAAAAAGTACCCAGTGTGGTGCCCAGGATATAAAAGAATAATTATACCAAGTTTCATCGTAATCGAACCGGTAGTTTTTGCGTGATACCTGAACAAACAGACAGACAGACAGACAGACAGACAGACAGACAGACAGACAAAAAAAATTTTAATCACACTTTTGGGTTCGGTGTCGGTCTAGTAACACCCCCTGCCATTTATTTTTTTGAAATTTTCAATGTACAGAATTTTCACTTCTACAGATTTATTATAAGTATAGATATTCGTGGTGACTTTGCATCCAATAAACAAGCAATAAATATCAATCCGGCACACACAGGAGAAAATTCAATAAAAGTCGGACAAAACCTAAAAACTAAAACCTGTATAACCGACAAGTCTGATAAACAATACACGCTACCTGCGCACGCGGCGTGGACCTTTTGTCGCCTACGCGCCTGGGTTCAGGCCAAAGTTCGACTTGATCAACAGCGGATGTGTATAAGAGTGAAAGTGTTGCATTTAATTATTACGATTTATATAATTTGCTTCATGATTTCATGAACGTCTTTGTTTTTTCGATGGATTCGCTTCCAGGAGGTAATGAACTACTTTTTAACCGACTTCCAAAAAGGAGGAGGTTATATGTTCGTAGCGTATGTATGTTTTTTTTTTTTTTTTTTTTGTGTATGTCCGTTGATATTTTCGTCAATTGTGGATGGATTTTGAAAATTCTTTTTTTGTTTGAAAGGGTATGCTCTCAAGGTGGTCCCATATAAATTTTATTAACTTAACTTGAGTACTTTTTGAGTTAGCTTCATTAATACGTATTTTTCCCACTTAGCCTATATGGACGATCTTTTAACATTTTCCTATCAGTTATTTACATAGCAGGTCGTGATATTCGAACTAGTAGGGGGTAGGTACCACAACTAAAAAGTGAAAAATAAAAACTTTTTACAAAAAAAACCAACCGACTTCCAAAAAAAAACACTAGAAAGTGAAAAATAACTTTAATTTCGGAAGTCGGTGGCTTAAAACGAAAATTCAAAACCAAAGACACCGACTTCCGAAATTAAAGTTATTTTTCACTTTCTAGTTATAATCTACTTTTGATAGTAATGCTTGATTATTTTATATTTAAAAAAATAATGATGTGTGATTGTGACACAACAATATTGCAAATTGTTGAACTTTTCAGAAAAGGGTAATGTGTAACTTCCCGAGAGATCCGGCTTTGATATTAGTAATGTTAGAGATGTATGAAGTATGGCCTTTGTTTAACAATATACAATCACAGTTTTATACGACAATGTCGAATACTTGAAGTTTAATTGCTTTAATCTTTATACAATCACTGGAAGTATAGAAACTGACCCATTTCTATTGTTATCGTACTTGTACTTCTCTACAAAACCCGCTTAGTGTATGCAGTGGTTTGAAATTGGATTCGTAACTAGATCTGGACAATCAGCGGAGAATTACGCGCTAAGACGACCACCGAAGTGGCAAGCAATTATGTTCTGTAACGAGATATTGATGGCGTTAACACCGGTGAGTCCGGCTTAGTGCGAGTGGTGATTCCGATCCACTGATGCATCCGACCCTGACGAGCTCAGTTGAGACATTTCAATTTGGAACCATCCATCTTGATGAACCCAACATACGTGTTAATCTATTATCCAATACCTAATATTTGTTTCTGATAAATTTCAAATTGTCAAGGCCTTTTTAAGCAACTTTGGGCCTCAAACTGAAAGCCTTCTCAGCATTCTTAGTTATTGAATTAACCAATTTAAAGTCGGCAAATTATTAATCTACTTAGCGAAATCAACTGTTGATAACGGTATTTTAGAACAATTCTCCCAATTTAGTTATCAGTCTCTTTTAATTCGATTCAAGTAAAGGAAGTAGGTACAGCCTTTACTTGGATTAAATGCTTTATCAGCAATATTTAAAATTTAATAAAGTCTTTGTTTAGAACAGAGCAATTGAAATAGGTACTTTTTTGTACCTATAGCACAACTGCTACTATCTCGCAACACGTGTAGTCGAAAACACGTCCAGTGATCGTGTTTTTCATGAGTTTTCCATCATCAGAACCTATTACAAACCACACCTGGAGCTTGACACAGGCCGCACATAACCAGTTTCTCCTAAATTCCATCTCCTTTCGCATCAATTCCGTTCTTGGCCTTGCAGAAGACCATTTACCCGGAGGCCATTCGCGGACCTGTTCATTAAGACAACATAGGTACTTGCAATCTTCGCTCAATCAGTCGTCTGGCTCAAATTCAAGACAAGAACTTATTTCAGCGGTGCAGCACTTAGTCTCAGAAACGTCACTATTATGATGTGTCACCGAACAAAGCGAAGATTCTGAATACCCTCGAAATCAGGTTGTTGAGGTGAGGTATCAACTTGAAATATCAAATACGTAGGTCTACGGTCCCTAGGAACTCTAAATAAGTCAAGCTTCTAAGTCAACGCAATAAAAAGTACGACCATTTATGCGACATATTTTGATACTCGCAAATAAATCAAAACCTATAAGGTACTTCGCGTTGACCTAGAATCATGAAATTTGGTAACAAGCAAGGTCTCACAGCACAAGTAAAGGAAAAAGTCTGAAAATCGTTAATTTGTAGTTTTATCGCATAAAAAAATATTGTTTTGCGATTATAAACTTAAATTTGCAGTTGGAGAATTGACTGCGACATATTAATTAGTTTCTTCTTCAGATAAATTCATCCCAACTACGAAACCCATCATTGCGCGTGGTCGGACACGCATTTGGCCGGTTTTTTTTAAACAGGAGCATAACTTCTGAACTCTTCTTAAATTGAATGCTTAACTCATTTAAATGACTAAATTTATTTTTGGTCTATCGTATAATATGGTAAAGTAGGTTATAAACACTTTGGTATTACTGATGTCTCATGACATTGAACAAGACGGGCGCAAGATGATCTTGTTTGATTAATTGCCATATTTCAGAAGTTTGTTTATTATTGTAAGTATTTATTTAAAATGATTGCGTAATCATACTCGAACCGCTGGTGTTGCGCAAAACCGCCGGTTGAAATATGTCAACGCGCCGCCGCCGACAATGCTGGACGCAGCGCCTACGTCTATCTCGGAGTATTTGACACTGCAGGACTTCAGGACTGAAAATGCGTTATTAAAACTACAAGAACCTAAGTGCAAGTTACTATGAAGTACGACGAGGTTCAAAGAACGTGTCAGGGAATGATAAATCTGCAGTAAAATCGCGAGTTTGCTAGCACGAGTGTTTTTACATGTTATAGTTACAGTTCAGTAGTACGTTACGTAGCTATGTTATATTCCGAGACCTTCGTCAGGGTTTAAAGCCACATTAAAAGCGAAAGTAAGAAACATCTGTTCGGAAATAAGGTCGAGACATAGGGATTCGGTTGGAGCCTTACCCAGGCGATGCCCTCGCCCCGCGCGAGGGGGCACCGAATCGACCCGGCTTCTTGGCAAGGGGCCAGGACGAGAGGTCGGGGACAACAGCGCCACTTTCAATTTGAGAACGACTACACCAGGCACGACCAATGCGACTCACCTTATCGCTTTTTCACTAATTATGTAGCAAAGCCGTAAATCAAGACTTGAAACATTCAGCAGCGTTCAGAATAATGTGCGTATATACCCTCAAAATTAACGACGAAGTTTAACGACCGATCTTCTACTGTTATTTTATCTCCTCTTACTGAAGACTCATAAAAACCAGTAACTAGAGCAATTACGTTTGAAACCGTAGTGAAGTTTTTTTTGAAAACAACTAACTGATATACTTAGACTTAGTAGCAGAAAAATGTGGGCTTTTCTTTGTTTTATATTCAGCTCAGCGTCGTGAAGTTAAAGGTAACATTGCGAGTTTTATTAAGGACGAGGAAGAAGCAGTTTTTATTGCAAATAAATAAAACCAGAGTGTTCAGGCCTCGCGTGACCGCTTCAAAATGATTCTTGATGAAAGGGCACCGATATATTATGCAGTGCAGGGCCATTATTTCAAACACATCGTCGATGCACTGATTTCTTAGAAGCAACATTTGCATTCGAGCATTCAACCTGATAAATTAATGATCATCCAATTTGTTAGTTTAACTATGATAGTTGTTTGTTATAAGGGTTCAAATGAATTGCATCGGACTCTATAAAACGTGTGGATATCAAAAGGACGATTTCATATCTTTAAAAAATTAAGTATTATATAGAATACCTATGGTATATGCTTCAATGCGAATTTCACCAATGAAATTGAAATAATGACACAGACAGTTCTTAAACGTAGTTTATTTGCTGATCGCGTTCAGTTTCATTGGTGAACATCGCCCAAGTTTTCTATTTTCAAACTTTTGAGGCACAACTTTTACATGGGATAAACTTTAGTAAGCACAGTTAGAGCCGTAGCGCACTGCACCCAATCTGAGAAATGAAGATCGGACGAATGGAATTCGAATCTTGTGCGCAACCCCTTATCATAAACAGTACAGTTTCATTATGAAATGACGCGTGACGAGATTGGTAGCACTGAATTTTGCAGTCTCAATACCTCAGAACAATGACTAAACTCAATACTAATCGAGTTCAAAATGGTGACTGTGAGGGTGACTGATCAGTTGTTCTGAGGGTGACTGACAGAACAGTACTACCAATCACATGACTGCAGAATTCAGTGCTACCAATCTCGAATGCGTTCAAATAGGAATTGACGCGTGACGCGATTGGATTGTAGTAGTTGCAGGATGTTTTGGCGCGTGGCCAAAATCGGAACTAACGCTGCCATCTTTTTTCAACACAATATCACAAAATGTGCAAAAAAATAATTGCTCAAAATATGTTTACCAACAGCGCCCCCCGTCAATGTCATTCAAGCGCCAAAAGATCTTGTGGCACTATACAAATAGGGAGTACAAAACTATACAAATAGGGTCGTTTCTGGGATTCGGATCGGATGAAAAAGGTAGCTGGAGCAAGAAAAGTTAAAAACTATGGGGCGGTAAAGACAGCTAGCTTAACCTTTGTACCTGCAAGAAAACGGTCTTAGAAGAGTCCTTAACTTTTTGAGAATTCAATCAGATCAATATCTGCATTAACAGATTTTGAAAAAAAAATACGAGAGCAAGAAAATGGGCACTTTTCACAAAATCTTTTTTTGATGCCAATCGATCCTGTTTCTTAAAAGGATAAAAAAAACTCTTTCGGTAACTGAACGCTGATCGCGTTCAGTTTTTATTGGTGAAATTCACACTAAGTATTTAACGCAATAATGCAGCCCGTAACAAGTAGAGTACGCGCCGCCTATGCTAACAAATTCGAGTGCACTAAGTAACCCGAGAACATCTTGCGGAAACATGCTTCGCCAGAAATTGTGGCTCGTGCCCATCTCACCAAAATGTTTGCCAACCTATGGTAGTTCCAGGTATGGCGTGCATACCCGAATAGTGGTTAAATTGCGAACATGTATGCGGTATTATGAAACTACTCGGTCCAGGAAATTCTGGATGTTTGAGCGTTTGATGTCGATAAATCAGATCTATCGTTTATAACTTACTAGCTTCTGCCCGCAACCTCATCCGCGTGAAATTTCGGCCCCCGACCCACCGCGTCGCATCCCATCGCCCACCCGTCAAGAATTGGGCTATCCAATGCAGAAAAAATTTGTCAAATTCGACTGCTAGTTCCGGAGATTACCCATTACATACAAACAAACAAACAAATTTTACCGCTTTATAATATTAGTATAGATTTTGTAATTTTCTATATCTTCCTCGATCAGTGCGGCTCTTGTGTGGTATAAAATTTCATCAAGAGCGGATCTTGCTTTAAAAAATACAAAACGTATACAGCGTCCGCTCCCTAAGGACGAGTCCGTGTTAAAAGCAGAATCATTTCGTAGGATATTCATGTCCTACAATCGTGTAGGTACAGCTGTTAGGACCTATAAGAAGTCTGACCTTATGACCTCTACCTACCTTTAAATAATGCGCAAGCATTATGATTGCTATTTGTTTTATGGAAATAAAGTTAACAGTTCGATAAGATGAGAGATCTGAATGAAAATTGCAACCATAGTTTACTAAATATCTAGATCTAAATAATTTTAGACATTTGGGACGACACCGCATAGTATCTGTACAAGATAATGTTTAGTTTCCGAGATTTTCATTTCCACACGAAAATATTTGTATGATAAAGGCTAGTACACACTGGCGCGATTTGGCGCCGGTTTGCACGAGACGTAAGGGATATTATGTCACAAGCAAAATACTCACACTGTTTTATTCTTTTGAGACGCGACCTTCAAGTTTCTTTCACATCACACGTGAGGAAATTCCTTCTACCAGATTTATCTGAATAGCTGAGCTTTATCTAGCAGTTTATAATAATAATTACTGTTTAATTTTAGTACGCAATCGATGTTTTTCTTTACTAAATAATCTTAAGCCCTTGCGTTGTGTTTATGTTATATTTTTACTCGAATACGTTACATGCGCACACGTCGACTATGACTAACGCTCCAACCGTCAAAACCTGTTCATTAAAATTCAGAATAACGTTCGGAATTCAAGTAGTTACGCTAGACCCGAAGTCTTTTTTTTAGAGACTATTGTATTGTATGTGTGTGAATCTAAACGTAAACGGCTTACATTAATTATTTAACCTACTTATTGACTTACTTTAAGGCTTACTTAAAGGCATTTTATGTACTGGACTTAAAAAGTATTGTCAAAGTAAAGCAGGCGATAGACAACCCAAAGCGGGCTTAATTGTCCGTCAAAAGTCAAACGAAGTTAGTGAAAGAAATCTGTTAAGTAAATGTATATATGAGCGCCTATGAATAAGCCTAGGAATTTGTGCGCCACAGACTCAATCGCAATTTCTTACTTGCCCCTAAAAATATATTTTCAGCACAGTGATGGACTACATTTCAGTCAGTCCGACGACCGTTAAATTACGGCGAATGGCCAGAATTATATTTATTCCATTGGGAATCTTATCCAGTACTTCATCGCGTATTTCATCTGCTGTGAAAAGTTATAACTATAAAATAAACACTTATTTTTAGTGACAGTAATAGAATAACTGAATCCATAAGTGAATTATACTAAATGCGTTTTTTTGTATTTCATTTTGTTTCCTTTCTATGATTTTCGTGATGTGTGTTTTGATTTATTTTATTATTTTCGCTTTGTCACACTACTGTATCTACCTAGATTATAGGAGTATGATGTGGTCTCTTATCATTGGAAGCGCACACTACGATTTATCCCTGTTCTTGTAAACTTGCATGAAATTGTGTACCCTCTGTTAGAGATCCAATAAATAAATGCGTCCCCGAGATTAAAAACAAGAATTCTCCATTATCGGCAAGGAACAAAGAGCTGCGTGGTTGGATGCTAGGGCCATTGTTAGGTTCACTTTATACCTTTAGTTCTCATTAAGACAAAACTTGGCAATATTTTCCGAAATGCTGTTCATTTGTAAATAAAAGGAATCTAGAAGGAGTTACGATAGTTTGCGCTGAATGACTCTAGCTAGTGTGATTTGTCTACCGAAACGAGAGAAATATTATCAAAAATAATAGCAATTATGAGTCCTACTAAAGGCTCGTTTGGACTGGCGCGATATTGCAGGCGCGACAAGGGTAATGCTGCCTGTCGCGCCCGCGATACCGCGCCGGTCTGCACGAGCCGTCATTAGGTACCTACTTGATATTTTCGATTGATTGATTTTGATGGTCAGAAAGAAGTGTACTTCACATCATGAGTTATATTGTTTGAAAGTTATTAAGTTTAATTACAGATTTTTTTGTTAAAAGGGCTTTAAGATTTCAGTGTAATAAACTAGTGTAATTAGCTTAAATCATCAATTATCGATACTTAGCTGTTTTAAAATGCATGATTAAGAATAACAATGATTGGGCAAGTCTCCCCCTTTTATTAAAACGGCGACGTTTGTGAAAATGAAGTTTAGAAATAAAAATAAACCTTATGGTAATTTTACACATTTCATGCACTGTTCTGTACTCATTAATGAACATATTCACCATTTTCAAATAACGTTGTGGTGCTGTTGCATACGAGTATGCATTTGTAAGCGAACTCATAATACGATTAGTGACTTACCTACTGTTCAACATGCTACATCGAGAGTTCATTACAGCCAGTCAATATGTGTATTTAAAGCGTTATTTCAAAAGCGGTCGGGTTTTCGCACAACGCAATTTTCGTTGTAACTAGATGGGAAGAAAACTGTTTCAAATCGAACTGTAACAGCTTAACAACAAAGCTGAAAGTTGAGTAAATGCAACATGATACGTGGACAGACTAGCATTGTAGGAATCGGCTTTTACGGTAAGTACGAAACGTAATGGACTATTTTACAACGGAAGAATTGCATTAATTTAATTAAGAAGCAATATATTGCGTTCCGTGTAATGGAGTGTTAGACATTTATGTTTCAGGATTTAGGTATTTTTATGTAATCCCATGAGACTTCAGTTAAGTCACGGAAATACGATGCCTTGCTTTGCTTGCATAGAAGACTTCCTTACAAGCAAATATTAAATTGGCCCAAAATCAGGAGTTTAAAGAACCCGAGATGTTGTAAATCTATTTTTGCCTAGAATTAAATAACCTAGCGTTTTCGACAGTCAGCTTACTACATACCTATTATGGGGAATGCAGCAACCACAGTAAATAAAGGCTGGATATGAGTTTTACATTTAGGTATTAGGCTAGCTCGAATAAACTCAGGTTAAGTATAGTTTAGTGAAATGGTCGTATGATTGTTATAAGTACCTACTCATAAATAAAGGAGGTTACGCCCGCCAGTTGGTCCTCAGTTTCATATCTAGCAAAGTCGATGGACCTTGCGCATCAGGCCGTGAGTGTGTGTGAGAGGGAAATATGTGATTTATAAAATAATGTCAATATCTAAAATTAATTGAATATTATAAGATCAGTTCTGTGAAAAGTTTATAGAAGGTTCCATCGAAGTTTCCACCTGCTCTTTACAGGACGCGCTACGATTTCAGATATTATCCTTAGTATTTTTTATGGCCAATATTTTAATGGAAATTATTAGGTACATTGTATACATCCATGTGAGTCATTGTTATTATAATACCTAAAAAGAAGACAATACAATTTTCTTTTTTATAAATGACGGTTCTTTTATTTTAGAAAGATAAAAACGATTCCTCTACATTTTTTTATGTTATGAATAATGAGTGATTTTTACTTACCCGAGAAGGGAAGTCTCTTCAGCACTGATAGGCATCTTCATTAGCGGCGTTGCTCGTCCTTCAAAGTTTTCTCTGAAATAGTGCAGGGTATGTAGCATACTGTATATGGTCCGTGAAGTGTTCTTGTTTGATACAGGCACATATCAGGAGCAATAAGTTTTAATGAAAAGACAAGATGATACTATGAAGAAGGGTAGGTTTCAACGTGGTTTTTTATTATTTGTCGACTAGTTCACTAAAATTTTATCCTAAAACACGAATATAATGCCAATTAGTTACAATTTGTGGTTAACATTTTAGGTATTAGATTCAGAAATGACTAATAAAACAAATAGCTTTAATTTAATGCCATTTAACTTAATTAATTTCGTACAAATAATGTTTCGATAGTACCTGCCGAACGAAGATTTAAAGCCAGCTGTTCGCGTTTAGCATTCGATAGAATCCCAAGCGGTACACGTACCTATGTACTTTAGTATGTATGTAATATATAGTCGGAAATGAAAAGTTAAAGATGTTTGACCTGTATAACTTGGCCATAATCTTTAATTTGGCATTGAGCGTCACCAAACGGAGATATCGAGAAGAATAAAAGCCTGGCGGCCACATTTAACCAATTGGACGACATTCTGAAATCGGCTAAAATTCGACAATGTCTGATGTCCCGCCTCTATAACCAGTGCGTTTTGCCCACCTTGACGTAAGGTGCTGAGACATGGCGCTCCTGCAAGAGGCTGTGTACAGGCTGTTGCACAGAGTGCTATGGAGCGTTCCATGCTTGGTATAGAGATCGAGCTCCTAACGTTGAAATCCGAAGACGCACAAAGGTTATCGATGACATTGATTTATGGAACTCAAATGCAGGTGGGCAGGACACCTTACAAGGCGTGGTGATAACAGGTGGAGTAAGGTGTGGCTGAGTTGTGTCCAAAGACTGGAAAAACGGCATTGTTAGTATTGTTACCATCGAGGGTGAAACCTGGATGACTGGCACAGGAGTGTGGGGAGTGGCACACACAAGACAAGAGAGGCCTATACCCAGCAGTGGGTCCAGTTGGGTTGTCGATGATGATGATGATGTATGAATGCTTTTATTTAAATGAATTAGACGTTGCGGTTTTTCAGAAAAAGTTGTAGTACCTACTTAAATAATATTTTAAAGAAAAATATATATATTTATATATTATATACTTAATATTATATACAGTAATATATAATATCACGCATTCGACCCTAATAAATCGGTCAAAGACTCATCTGATAGTTCAGAAACCTATTTGTACGGTTCGGCGTCGTTTTAATTATGAAGTCAAGAAGTCCATTTCAGAGTGGATAAATCGTAAGTAGTAACCAATGTAACAGGAAGGTCTCAGATAATGGCCGGCGGGGTCCGCGGCCGACCCACTCGCTGTTACCCAAGGTCGCCGGAAGACTTGATGACGTAAAACGGTAACTGTACGCGACAACGTGTGACTTCTAAGGTATGAACGAATTTTGTTTTTGCTAAAAGAGTAAGAACCTGTTCTAAACATTTTTATTTAGAAATTTTTATGTTGCGCGTATTGTTATTAAGTTTTCTACCTAACAAACTGGTATTGAATAGTGAATTATTAAAGGGACAAAAGAAATATAGAAAACTGACAAGTAAGTACTTAACCTATTCAGTCTTAAATAAAAAAAATGATTAATGTTTGTTTTGTAATATAAAACATTTACCTACTAAACCTGAACAATATTAGTTTGTTAGAATAAAAAAAAAAACAACAAGTGTCAATTAGACATAAATTCAAGTTTGTAATTGTTTTCCTCCAAATATGTAAGTAAGTACCTAAATTATGTTTTTATTGCTACGGTTTGGTGACATCCAAATTATTTACTAAACCTTTTGATTTATGAATAACTTTATTTTTCCAGATATGTGCCCGGTTTTTTATGGTTAAGATGAATGTTTAGTGAATCTAGAATAATTTATAAAAATAATCTAAATTTGTTCCTACTCAATTATTAACATAACTGAACTACAAATTATTTGAAAAAAATCTACTAGTACACATTATATCTTGCAGTAAGAAATATTTTGTATTTCTTAAGATAAGAAATAATTAGGTACCTCTATAATTAACTAAAAATGTAAATGTGCATGTCAGAAAAATGAAACTAGTTACTTTCAATATGCAAGCGTAAGCAGCACATGCAAAGGGCAGAGTACTCACTCTGGCAATGCATTAGTTAATTGAGGTACACACTTTTCAAAACATAGAATTAATCTCTTCTTAGATCCCCTTCTACGGCAGATGGTTTTCAAAGTTTTTTTCTTTTTTACGGGGCGCTCTTGTGAACACCGGATCACTAGATCCTGGCACATGTAAGAACCACCATTCAGCAAGCCCCGTTGTTGATGCATGCCAACTTAACACTAACAAAACATAAATATGAAAGTTTTAACAAAGCAAAACATAGTATCATGCCTGTAAAAGCTTGCTGCCAGTGACAGAAGGCAAATAAGAATAATTTAAACAGTTGCACTTTCGTAAATTCAAAACTTAATAGTTTGCTTCGAACTTTATTGCCTAGTTACGTGAACAGCTGAGTTGCGAAAAGTATGTAGTGGGTTGACATTAAACTATCAAAATAAGTTTTAACCCTCGAGTTAACTTACCTTTTTATAATAGTGCTTGTTTAACTGATAATTTATGGGTTCTCGAGTAGTGGCCGTCAAGCAGGTAAGTCGCGCACCGGTCACACTGAGCACCGCTGTAGCAAAATGCCGACAACTGAATAGTTGCTGTCTGGCTGGAACCTCCTCACACTTAGTAGCGCTACTAGCAGACGTAGCTCACTTCGTGGCGTACTGGAAGCGCATGCGTAAGTAAATACGTCAATTATTCAATTTACAGCCCGGGAAATTACAATACTTTCTGCAGAATGTTCGAAAATTTGTAATTTTACACCTTCATAATTATGTACCTTCCTGTACACTGTTGCCCATGCCCAGTGAGATAAGTGACGGATTTTATGACCGTGCTCCTCTTTTATTCATTGTTAGTAATCAACGCAAAAAAAAGAAAGTTAATAAACTTTGAATGTTATTTAAAACATTCAAATTTTTACTTGCAAACAAACAGAGCGATCGAACTGTTGAAGTGAATTTAAACAACAAATGAATGACATGACAACAATAGTTTTGGTTTTTATTGAACTTTACGTCAATTATTACTTCTGGATCATAGTCTTTTGCGACACAGAAGACATTTTGATATAAACAAGAAATTGTAATTGGTACAGTGGCCAGCACATCAAGCTACTAAAATCTGTCAAATTTCTTTAGTAGATTTTAAACTTTATCGCTAAAGCATTAGGTTCAAGTTTGATTGGGAAAGTTTGACAGTTTTGGGTAGCTTGATGTGCTGGCCACTGTACAAACCTGTAATAAATATTAATCAAAGCTTTTGTTTTTTTATGATTTTTCCCTAAATAATCTCACAACTATAGAACAATAATTATATAACAATCTGCATTATTTTATAAACCGAATTTATATATCTGAAAATTCTTGATGTGTGATTGCAAAGTTCCAAGTTGTTCCAACCACGATCTCTATTGGCTAAATAAAAAATCTGCCAGATTGGTACTGTCATTTACCGCCATCTATATAGTAAATCCGTAAACACACGGCGGCGGCGCGGCGCTACGGTAGCGTACGTAGGTAGGTACCTACTCTACTGCCACCTGCCACACTTGCTTTGCTTTTTATTGCATAGATGTCAATTTTGATTATGAAAAAAATTTGTCTGACGACGAGGTTTTTTGGATCTGAAATTGATGTTTATCAAAATCAGTTATAAATAACGAATGTCAACGTAAACCTTAATTCTAATTAAAAAAAAACAATTTCTCAAGAGGCTAGCTGAAGCTCAAGTGTTCATCAAGATGCCTACCTACATTTACAGGGGCTAGATCTGGGTAGGTATATTTATTAGGGGTAAAGGGGGTAATGGAGGTCAGCTAAACACTTTTTCGAATAAAACTCGAATATTATAAATCACAGTTTTATTAGGAACGTAACCTAGCAATTCTGCATTACCTACAGGACTATTTAGGTATAGTTGAGATCTGTCATTGGAGATGAGAAAAATAGTTTTGACCACCATTGTACGCACGTGAGAGCAACGGTAGTCATGGATGTTGATATGGATGGTCAAATAGTTACTTCTAACACAGCCACATACCCAACCCTTTGCGGAATCCCAGCTAGGGCAGGCAGAGTGAACCCAAAACCCACAGGAAGTGCACCCGGTAGGTACCATACCTCATTGATTCCGCCGAAATCTCCGCAAATGAGACAATGGTTTTCTGGGTCCTCAGCATGATCAACGACGCGACGCCGAGGTCGTCAGTATCTACGTCAGACAATGGAGACTCCAAGAGTGGAGAGTGGTGAACAACTTTTCTTTTAGCGTTTTCAAGACTTTTCTTGTAACTACCTGTGTTTTCCCTTTTTAATTCTTCTTTTTTTCGAGTGTTCGACCACGATTACCCGTAATGGGAAGTCCATTATGAGTAATCGTGGTCGAACACTACGAATAATCTCGCTCTACTTACTAACACGAATACAAAAAAAATGTAATTAACAAAAAACAAAACAAACAAACAATTCGAATGAAGTATTACTACTTACTTAATGTTGATGTAAGTGTTCAAAAGTGATGGTTATCAGACTAATTTGAATGTTTATCTTTCGCGTAACTGGATGCACATGGAGCACACACCTCTAAGGCCGCGTTTCCACCAGAGATGAGCGAGGATGCGTAGCGAGGGATGTCTGTAAAACTAACCAATAACAAAGCTAGCTTAGCTTAGATGTTATTGGCTAGTTTCACTCACATCCCTCGCTACGCATCTCGCTCATCTCTGGTGGAAACGCAGGCTTAACGCGCACTTTATCTATCGGTACCTACCTAAACCTTTGTTAAATAATGCGTAATGCTTAGGGTGAGATGTCCAACAGTGAACCAGTGGTACACATTGAGCCACCCTTCTTACTTTTTAAACGCGACGTAGCCAAACCGTGCCGTGGACACGAAAGTACAAGTTCCTACCGCGCCGCCCGCTCCCCAGCCGGGAGCGAGCTAGCGCTATAGATGCTGGCGGGAAAAATTCCGAATCATTCCCGTTGAATACTTCGGAAGTATTCGGAAATATTCCGAAGCTTTGGGAATATTTCAACCTATTTCAACTGTCAAAAAAAAACCAGGAAAATCGACCTTACTACCTATTTCGCGCTTGGAAGTTGTAAAATAGATTATTTTAGTTATGTTGTGAGCGGTAGGTATATTAAGTTTATGGTTGTGAGTGCACGTCGCATCAATTCAAGCACACACAACGTCGCGTCAGGTAGGTATAATGCGTTGCAACTAAGAATGTGCACGTCAATGACCTCTAATAATTGTCAAATGGTACTTGAAAAGATTTATTCCCGTTGTCCCCGTATGCCATATCCCCGTCACGGGGACAGCGGGACGTGATTAAATTTACTTCCAGAGCAATGTTAGCTAACGAGAATGTGAGAAAAAACAAACTAAATTTTAAATGTCAATAAGGTCGAAAATCGCTTGCACCTGTTTTTTTAACTTGCTTAACGATAGCAGGTTAAAAAAAAGGTTCAAGCGATTTTCGACCCTCCACCCCACTCCACTCCACTCCACACCACTCCATTCCATTCCATTCCAGTCCAGTCGTCCATTCCATTCCATTCCATTCCATGGTAATAAACACATTACCCTCCTTTGCGTCGCGCAAAAAGTGTCGGGTAAAAAGTGTCGTGACAACTTTTCGTAAGAATTTTTTCCGTCTAGCCCCCTTTCACAACGCGCGATAAGGAACTTCGTTCCAAACAATGATATTCATCATTGGTTCCAAAATAGCATTCGATTTCGAAATAAGTAGGTACCGACCTAAAAACAAAAGAATTAAAATCCTGTTAATCGCAGGCTAACATAATTATCTACCTATAAAAATATCAACATATACTTAATCAATTCCATTTATAATAAAATAAACATTTATATTTTACTTACGTATGTGCCACTGAACAATAATTACCACACCACAAACAAACACGTTTATTCCCATTGAATTATTCAGGCGAAATATTCCGCGGAAACATTCGATTGCGGGGTACGAATCTTTCTCGCGGGGCGAGGGAAAACTTCTCCGGGGAGCATCTCCCGTCTTACCGCACCCCGCACCGCCATTGCCTGCACGCACGACTCGAGGAGCGCAGCGGCGGCGACGATCGACGATCGATGCAAAATACGATTTTTCAGCAAAAAAAAAATCTTAATTAAATTCATTTTGAATAATTCTGATTTAAAGAAACTTTCCCAGAAGTATTCCGGAATAATTCCGAATTTTTCAGAAGTTTTGCAACTATAGCTAGCGCCAAAGACGCCCGTGTGGCGGACCGTATTATAATTTTTAGCGAAAAAACAGAATAAAACGTAAGTACTATCTTTTCTTATTACTTCTGTTATGTATAGTTTTTCTGCGTGACACTTATTTCACTTATTGTAGCGTTTATTGGGTATCGTATAAAACTGAAGTTACTACTGTATCTCATTTCGTTTGTTTTTAACATACCCTCAAATGTTGAATGGTGGGTGTAGTACACAATGAACCACGAACTTAGTTTGAACAGTGAACCGGTTCACTGTGTACCACTGTATATTGCTATTTTTTGTGGGTAGGTTTTGAATTGTATACTTACATAATTTATATTAATTTGAAACATTAAATTGTATTATAATATTATTCTTTTAGCATGGGGTGAATTAAAACAGCGAACAGGAAGATTGGACGCCATACGAAAGTAGAAATAAAGAATAAAGAAAGCCTTGTAAAAAATGGATAATCCATTCGTAATATTCGTATAGCAGCAAAAGAACGCGGATTGCCAGCTGCAAGGAGATACATAGAAAAAATTAAGAGCGATGAAACTACGAATATGACAATGCCGTTTCGTATTTAAGTTAAAAAGAAAATTTTATCACACTTTTTTTGAGCCTTCAGAGCCATAGGTATATTGCAATGGTTACAAAAAATTATAAAAAATATCTATATATTACCGAACCCCAAAGTACTAGACGGCAGCAGTCGCCGAACAGCAACGTTCTCCAATTAACAATTGTAATTATTAAGAAGTTGACTGAGCAATAAATTGACCTCTGTAAGCCTAAGATAAATAAGTTAAATTCTTTATAACAATAAATATTTTAAAAACATTAGGTTTAATAAAGTTGATTACTTCGTAGCATATACAAGATGTTTTATTGCTTTATCTTTAGTTTTGAAGCATGAATAGTCATAATTTACTGTAAAATAAATAGGATGGTTCACTGTGTACATATTGGTTCACTGTTGACTTAGCCCCCGGTTCAGAGTGTCCCACACGGTGGACTCAGTGAGCCATTTCCCATCTTTTAAAAAAACTTAAATATTTCATATCCTGTTACTTTCGGGTCTAAAATTAATATCCAAAATTAAATTCAGACGTATGACAAGTCCTTTAGTAAAAAAAAAACTTTATTATGTTTAGAAACAGTTGAGATTTGAACGTGCAACTTTTTCATGGTTCACTGTTGAACACCAGGCCCTATGCATAACAATGTTGCGTATTGAATGAAATCTGTTGTCAAGTGATTGTTGTTATTTCGAACTGTAGTTTAAAAAAATCTATCACAGCAGCCTATGATTTAACTGCGTGTTAAACTTATCGAAAGTGTACTTACTACGTAATGACTAGTGAGACTCAATGTTGCGAAACAGATTCTTCCGAGTCTTGCCCTTATATCGCCGTCGTATCGCTTCGTGAATTAATTTTGTAGCTTTAAAAAATCGGATTAGCCGTTTAGTTTACAGCCTAGCCTTTGGAAGTAGCGCTCGCCGGCTATTGCCGCGGTACCGCTCGCTCGGCTCACGCGCCGTTAGTCACAGTTCTCACCTAACCTAACCCATTTGGTCAGGGTTCCCTGGCTTAGTTACTGCGACCAATTCCTCTCGCGTGTGGTTGGTCACAGTTCCAACCTGAATATTATTCAGGCCGCTAGTTGAACGGCGCAGTTTAGTAAAAAGGCTGGGTCATTAGCTAAAAGGCTAATTAAGATAGTTGGCTGCGTCTTAAACATAGCATTGTGTTTACTCACAAACCATAAGCAGGTATGACGGCGTCACAATACCTGCTGCAGAGACACAGCTGGTCGTCGGTCCCGCGTCCACTCTTGTACACCGCCATACAACTCGCCTCTTCTTCTGTTCTCGCGTCACTTGTTACCGCCAATCTCTCATCCACCACGAAACCTTTATTGTCCATTTTTCGACAGGGTTATGTTAAAACAAAACACGTTAATATAAGTTTAGTACCTAAACCTTTTCAGTCTGATCCCCAAAATGATTTAGTCGAAGCGTTTCGAATTATAGTCCCGTACCTATCTGTGCACGACAGCGAACGTATGCACGTGATTGAATACTGGGTATTGACAATCAGGCGTTTTATAAGCTTGCATTGTTAATCCAGCATTTGGCAGTCATGTGGAAAATACAGGCCGTTCTCGATAATGCCTATTATACGCCTTAACAATATA
The DNA here is from genome assembly GCA_914767815.1 of Eupsilia transversa. Lineage (NCBI taxonomy): Eukaryota > Metazoa > Arthropoda > Insecta > Lepidoptera > Noctuidae > Eupsilia > Eupsilia transversa. The sequence goes on from OU611871.1 coordinate 16,671,566, forward strand.
TATTGACGTCAGGCTTAATTACGAAATACCTACCAAGTTTTAGCTGACGCTCTGTTATCTCAGTATAGGCTTGGTATTTTGTTGTTAAATCCAGGGCCGGATTTAGACGTCTGGAGGCCCCGGGGCAACAAAGGAGTGGAGGCCCCCTGGCCCCAAATTATTTTCCAAATAAAATGAACCATTTTATTCAGTCGAGTTTTTCAATAAATAATTTATTGTTAAACCAAGTACCTACTTAGATTCTTTTAGTATTTAACAAACATATATAAATATAATCGAAAACATGATTTTTACATGTTTGTACGAACTACTGTAGGTAAAGGTAAAACAGGTTAATCAAATAAGTAAAATAAAAAGTTGTTTACTAGTGTTTATACTAGTCGAAATTTGAAAGTCTTTTTTTTCGAAGTCTATTGTGGGGAAGTCTCTCTTTTGTGCCGGGGCTGTCCCGGTTGCCCTTCCCTAAATCCGGCCCTGGTTAAATCCAAGATTTTTATCAAAAGGTCTTGCTAGTTTTTTTAATAGGATAAAAATGAATCACCTTAACATTTATAATATTTTGACTGGAAACCAATCACAAGCTCATCATATTCTTAACAACCTGCGAATCCTGCGATTAACAAAAAAGGAAAGAATGTAAAAAACAACAGTTCGAATCCGCGTCATTTGTTTTAGTGAAAACGTTTGGTCACAGACTCACAGCTGTAACCTAACCTTACCTAGTGAGAGGAATGCCCTGAACAATCCTTAGTCAGTGCTAGTGTTTTGCCAGCCACTATCACGCCCAGCTTGCACTATCCCAACTAATGAGATGTGGTCACATACACATCAAGCTAACCTGAAATAACGATGGGATTCCCTAACTCAGCCTAGTATAGCGAGCACAATTTCGTGACGAGCGAGCGAAGAGAGCCCACACAAGACAAGCGAGAGCCACAGACAAGGACATTCATAAAACGAGCGAGCAAAGTGAGCCCACCACGAGTTAGCTGAACACGAGAAAAACGAGCGAAGCAAGCCAGACTCTCCACAAGACAAGCGATCATCTTAATAGCTTGCTCATCGCTCTGTTCATTTGTGTCAAGAGTGAGCTTGCTTCGCTCGCTGTATTGTGAGTGCTCGCTCATCTGGTGGGTAAGCGCGCTGCACTCGCTCGGCTCTCGAAATGAATTTTCAGTTCTAACCTAACCTGCCTTAACGAGCAAGGTATAAATAACCCAGCTAGAATAATGCTTGGCTAATCGGTGCAAGCATTGCAAGCTTTTCCCCAGTAACTGCCGCGGTATGCTCGCTTTGCTCACTCAGATCGAGCATGGATGTTACACATCCAATCAAAACCTCCCCTATATAGAGGTTTTCCCTTACTTCGTCTTCTGCCGTTGAAACCTCCTAATTAAATGTTCTCGTAATCTTCAAGCTTGCACGATGACACGGTGCCGCCGCTTTCGGCACCTTTTACCCGGGCCGTAAGTAAGTATTTCCTGCCTCAAAATTGGCACAAATACAAATATGACATATCTTTGGAACGCTCAACCATTACTTTAGCATTAGAAGTCTCGTCAGAAATATTGAACAAACTTATCACCTACACCGAGCGAAAATACGTTTTCTCGTCAATTGGTAACTGTGAAAGAACAGTTACAGTACCTTACTGTAATTTAATGAATTTTAATGCGTAAACAAAACACTAATCAGTTACTAAGTTATCGTAAATTGTTTTTATTTTTATGGTACGCTAAAGCAACAACAATAATAAATATTATCATCAACACTGCTAACGCCACCTATGCAACGACCTACGCAGCACGAAGCAACCACGAACCATAAATTGGAATTCGTATCGTACTGTGCCATGATTCTTTAGATTAGTTTCAGAATTACCCGATAGAAGTCACTACTAGTATCCTTTTAGACCAATTTTTTTAGAATTTATCTCGTTTCATACGCAAAACTAGCGAAATGGAAGCCTACAAACACAATACGCTTGCTTCAAAGTTTAAAAAACAGCTCTTCTACTATTCAAACGCCGGAGACAAAAGAAAAACTACAATCGTAGTTCAGAGTGCGACTAGGTAGGTACCTAAACATTCGCAGAATAGTAAGAAACTGAGTACAGACACACGCTACAAACGATCAGCAAATTCCTCTGTGTAAGTAAATGAAGAACTTACAGGAAAGCTGTTATTTTGCGGCTGTTAAGAGCCCACACAACCTCAGAGGCCTTAGTGTAAGTTTGCAAGTGACTCGCTCGCACTCACTTCGCGAGTAGTATGATGCGAGCGAGATAAAACCAGAGGCCTTAGTGTAAGTTTGCAAGTGAGTAAACGTAACTATTGCGTTTGCGTTAAGATTTGACTGTTAGGTCATAATGTTAAGAATATAAAGGTGAGAATAAAAATCTTAACGCAAACGCGATAGTTACGTTTACTCACTTGCAAACTTACACTAAGGCCTCTGGTTTTATCTCGCTCGCATCATACTACTCGCGAAGTGAGTGCGAGCGAGTCGGAGGCGGCTCAAACTCGGTAAAAGTTTAGGTAATTGCTTTTTACGGCGAAAATTATGGTAATTAAAAAGAAATAAAAAACATAGTCGCTGCTTTATAGTTAGTTCAATTAGTGTGCCATGTTTCATGATCTAATTTGAAGTATTTTTTTAATAGCAGCGGTTTATTGTTCGGTTTGGAGGTAACTTTGGATTTTTTTTCTATCGACAAAATTTTATGAAATCGTGTTTTCGGCTAACATACCTAGTCGCTAACATTAATCCTCAACTTTAACACATATTTATTTCAAAATTAATGGCGCAGTAGTTTCGTTATAACGGCGGATCTTGCTAAGCAATTTGACGACCTATAAGCCCATCGGGCCTTACACACAGACATCGCACACGTTTCAGCTCAGCATCAGACCAGCACCTCCTCACCTCATCGACATCGTTGTCGCCGCCGCCGTCCACCAGGCAGTATGATTTGAATGAAGTTTCTTGGCGATGCCGATCCGGTGCCGAGCTGTAATGCTGGAAGCTTTAATTGACGACTCCACGTACCTACCGATAGAAACACAAGATTTACCGTAAAAAGGAAGGGGGGGCGGGGAGAGGAGTGAGAAGACTCGCTTGGTACATCTGCATACCAACAAGTGACTGGGCAGGCTACTCGTCGCACTCGCTCGTAGCCCAAGCGAAAAAACTATCCGAACTACACACTCGCTGCTCGCTATAGCTCTACTCGCTTTTCGCTAATAGTCGGCGGTGGGACCGGTGCCCAAAGGCGGTCGGCATTTTTTGCGCGGCGGCGGTTCTCGCGGCAGTAAGGTAGATACAGGAAATAAGATCATTTGAGTGAACAGATTGACGACCAAAAACGGAAACGGAAGAAATTTTCTCGTCTAGATTAAATAAACTGACTGCAAAGCTCAGGTACCGTTTATTTTAAAAGATTTCTTTTATTTATTGTGAAATTAAGAAAAAAACTTGGGTTCCCCTGGAAATAAAGCAGATACTATACTTGTTTTTGTTATTTGAGCAATACAGGCATTTGTTCTAGTCCTTGGAAAATTAGCAAACGTCTTTTAGATCGGATAGGACAAGTAACAAAATAAATAGCTGCCAAACCGGGAACAAGGAAACCGACAACAAAGCCTAGGTCTACGTTTAATTTATTTATTGAATCCATAATGTTACACAGTTTTACTATTAATATCTCGATGATTTTCCACGAATCTTAAATAAAACATTATTAAAATTAAGTCTAAGTTATAACTATAATAAGACTATAGCTCTTTAGGCAACGATTCCGTATGTATGTGGCTTCAGAGTAGTTATCCCCACAACCGTATCCATGGTGGTGTCGACATGTGGTTGTAGAATCTATTACAACCACAGCTACTACCTACACGCGGCAGCATTATCCAACGAATATCATGAAATTATCCCATAGTACCAACTCAGTGTAAGGTAAGCAAACCGAGACCCACGATGCTTAACCGACTGAGCAACGACCGCAGCAACTATTTGTATGACCTACAAGTAGTTGTTCCGGGTCTGGCTGTTTGTGTTTGTGAGTTTAAATGTTTGTAAACGCACCCACAATACAGGAGAAACTCCTAGTGTGGGGCAACGTTATATAAAAAAAAAAAAAAATAAAAAAAAAAAAATAAAAAAAATAAAAAAAACATGGACAATAATATATGGTAATGTTTCCTGACACTTTTATGGTTTTCAACACCTTTTTTTACTTTTGACAGGCTCGATTGCTCCCCCAGGTGATTCATAATTATTTACATTCTGCACAAGTAGTACCTTTTCCTTTGCACCTATCTACCGACGTTGTCAACATCACCGGTATTAAAACGTATTTGACATTAGTAGTAAGAAGTATTCATTGGGTCGATCGGGATCCCTGATCACGTGCTGGACAAGCATTTCGTTACACCTCCCCGCCGCCGCCGGGGCCGGCTGCTCCGGCAAAGTGATTGAAGTTGGCCCGCCGACGCCTCCGATAACACACCTGGGAATTCGATAGAAGCTGTAGCGTTTTAAGACCATGAAGAAATACACGAGATCTAGGATACAGCACCCTAATTGCGTAATACACGATCTATCACAATTTGTATCGGTTTGAAACAAATTGCTAATCCATTGCTTCATAAGTTGGAAAAAAATCTGCTTAACAACGTAAATACAAAAACAAATGCAATGCATGTTGTTGAACTGTCAAAATGAAACAAATTCATCGGAATCGTTTACGAAAACGTTTTACGCAATTAGATAGCAGGTCACTTTAGACTTGGTGTGCAGAGACCAATATTAAGTAGGTATCTGTGAAGGTCCTTGAAAAAACTTAATTATTATGTAAGTATATTGTGTTTATTCACTTTCTTGGGTTTATTTTAAGAATTGTATGATAACAACCAACAACCTAACTAGGTACTTATTATTCGCGTGAACACAAGAACTGTTTATAATGTTAATTAAAAGATCGAGGGAGCAGAGTATAATAATATAAGGTTTCATCACAATCGTCTCGACAGCTGACTAAACACTCAAAACCTATGATTAAAAGCAGACGGAATAAAACCTTTGTGTAATTTAGTTGGCAGTGTATGCGTTATTTATAAGTAATTTAGAACAAATAATAGAATCCAGTAAGACCAGAGCAGGTATCATGTTGACGTCATAGCGTTACACCACTGATGTGCGGTCTACTGTACTTACGTCCACCCTGACAAACGCGTGAAAACGAAAAGAAAGTATAGAATGAATTCCTTTTTCTAACTGAACAGACAGTTGTGCTGCTGGGGAGTTTGTTGCGCCACTTCTTCTTCCCAGCTAAAGTACTAGGAAGTGGTGAAGAGTGGGCGTTTTGGGGGACTGTCTTATGTACTTAATTGTGACGTTCGAAAAGTGCTGATCCTCAGCCTAGTTTGAATAAATGCCTTTTGATTTTGATTTTGAAAGTAGATACTAAGTAACCCTTTGAAATACAGCTGCGAGATGCTACAAAGTTCTTTTGGCGCGTGGCCAAAATCGGTACTAAGGCCGCCATCTTGTTTTGTTCAAAAAAATTATTGCACAAAATATGTTTACCAACAGCGCCGCCCTGTCAACGTCATTCGAGCGCCAAAGGATCCTTAGGGTCAGCACACACCGAACTGCAAAACGCTCGCGTATGGTCTTGACGTGTATTTAATTTTGCAATCTATGGTATAATAATAATTGTCATAAGATTCATTTTTCAGTAGTTTAAAAAAATGCTCTGCTCTGCTCTTGGTGTGCGCTGACTCTTAGCAGTGTATCTCACTAACCTAGCCAGTTAACAAAAAGTAATCTAATCCTGTTATAGTATTTTTTTCTTAAATAAGCGACGCGCGCTTTACGTGTAGTTGAACAAACAGGAATTAAAACTCGTTGTGAACGTGTGTGTAAGCGCAGGAGCTCTCGGTACCGTCCCAGACAATTGTGAAGTGTGTGTGTGTGTGTGTGTGTGTGAAATGAAATGAAATTCATTTCGTTTGTTAATTATAACTGACGCTACTCGACTGCACGCATACACTTGGTTACCACAAGTAAAGCACGCGTCACTTCGTGAGATAAAAATACTGTATCAGACTATGTTCAAAACACCCGCTATATCTCGTCTCTTGCGCCGCTCTCTCACCGCCGCCGCTTTATCCGGCCCTTCGAGTCGTTTGATCCATTTCATAAATTCGCTTCATAACTTTCCTCCTTGCGTATTTACTGAATACGTTATACTGAAATATTGTTTACAACACTAGTTTTGAATGTATCACACATGTTGTTTACATATTTACGTGAGCTAGTGTGCACCGTGGTCCCCTGTGGAGTAAACAGATGCCTATTAGGTGGACAGCGGCGTGGAAAATGCTGGTCCAACGTAGCGTACCTAATAAATATCTGGTGTAGGTATCATTTCTAGTTTCTGTGTTTTGTTTTATAGAGGTAGGTACGTAGGTAGGTAGGTACCGATGTGTAAATAAGAAGTTTTGTTACTGGTACATTTTGGTAACCTTCTCCTCTAGAGTGAACACGATGGCACGAATGTGAGTTTTACTTTACATTTACATGACGTATTTGCCAGTTTAAAAGTTATTGATATCTGCCGGTATATTCTGTAAACATCTCACCGTGAAAAGAAGGTGAATTGAGCTTGAGGTGAGCTGTCAAATTGTGTCAATCCCTGTGGAATGACGGTCACTTCACGCTCACTTCACCTACATTTTCACGGTGAGGTTTTTACAGAATAGACCTTAATCAACATGTTTATGTAGTTCCAACCACAAAAATCGTTCAAATTAGGTACATAAGCACTAGTAGCAGTCCAGAATAATTATGGCAAAAAGTAAGTTACTGCTAACGAAAAATTAAAGAATACTTTAACGAACAATTTAGGAATTGTATAATCTACCTGGTACATACACTTATTACTGTGTCCTATGTTTGTAGGCAATATTTGTACGACTTGCAAGGCTGCACATAATACAATGTCATTTTTTTTAGAACTACCACTTTTTTTCTACCACCAACAAAAACATATACAGGGTGTAATTTTAATCACCGTTTTCCTCTTCAGGGGTCATTGTACTCATCATTATGAACAACTTTTACTATGGGACCAAGCCTGAAATCGTGAAAAAAAAATCAGCTGTTCCCTACATTTATGTTCGCATGACTCGTCAAAATGTAGGGAACATCTGATTTTATTTTCACGATTTCAGGTTTGGTCCCATAGTAAAAGTTGTTCATAATGATGAGTACAATGACCCCTTAAGAGGAAAACGGTGATTAAAATTACACCCTGTATATACACTATATTATCACTAATATCAAAAATAAAATAAATTTGGGTTTGAATAAAAACAATTCCAATTATTCCGTAAATGTACAAAAAAATCTGAAAAGCGCCATCTTGTGGCGAGTAGCTTAACGCATGGCTAAATTAACAGTTTTGGAATTCTAGTATTGAAAAAACCTTGTTACGTATGTATAAATTATGTACTACTATATAAAATATTGTCATGTGTATAATGTGTTAACTACTTAGCGTAACACTTATTGTGTGATTTTCATCCTACTAAATTGTCATTCTTCGAGTAAAACAAAGTTAGGTAATTGGAAAATGGAACTACTGTTTTTTTTTGTAATCACTATTTGCATTTTAAAAGAATCTGAAAATAATGGAACTAATGTTGAGTTTTGTCTCACTAGTTCCTATTTTCATAACAAAATTGCACACTGAAATTAAAAGCTTAAGATATCGATGTAATTATCTTTAAAAAGTTCAGTACCTTTTTTACGCAAATAAATGATTTTGATAATTTTGCTATTAACTACTCGAAGGCAACCATCAATCACCGATTCTTTATCAAGTTAAATGGGATCTTTATATTAATATTTAAATATAAAATAAATAACCAAGCACTTACATCAAGACGTTCAGTGTTGCCTTTAAGTGCAGACAAACACCGCTCCGAGCTCTTCTGTCTGAGCTGTAATTCCTATTTCACCTAAACGATGTCCACCGCACCATGTGCATTATATATCGTAATAAATGCAAAACGACACGTGCCCACCACAGATGTTCCAAGTATGGCACAACACTAGCTCGTGTCACTAGTGCTGGGCGAATGTACTGTGGATTTACGGATTTACCAGCAGTAGTGCTGGCTATTCATACAACTGCCGGTGCCGGTATCCGAATTGGCTACCGATGCTAGTTTAAGAAATTAAAAAAAAATACGTTTTCTGGAAACTTTAAATGAGGTATAGCAGCGAAGGAGGCTTTTGCTTTCAGGTAAACATTTTATCCCACTTCAGCACGAAATACAAAATACAAATTATTATTATTGAACCCGACGCGACGTCACAAAATCGGATTCACAACTCTCCCTGTGTTGCACCATTGTGTTACGTTCAGTTCGGATTTGTTTGAGATGTTCAGTACCTACCTATTTTTATTTCCGCAGAATAAATGCACCGAAAAACCTGCTTTTTGTTTGCTTACAGAATAATAAAAATAAACATAATTATATTACTTAATGTTATTAGGTCCACTCACAGAATTCAATAAACGTGTAGGTAATAAGTTTCACCACATAATTATATATTGTTGTGCTACGTATTTGCGTATTCAGTGAAGTGAAGTCAGCGGCGTGCCGACGGCGGCGGCGCGGCGCGGCGGCGGCGCGGCGGCGAGGCGGTGGCGGCGCGGGAGCGGTGCGTTCAAAATGAATGGAGTAAATTAATAGTTCATTTTAAATGTAGTGGATTGTGGTCAGTCGTGTAAACGCGTTTCAGCTTTTAGTTAATTTAATTGTAAATAGGTAGGTAGGTACTTTAAATAAAATAAATATTAAATTAGGTATCTGAGTTTTAAGACACGTAAGTAAAGTTTCAAAAGTTTGTAACGTGACCACGACCGTCTTTGTATTCCATTACGTCGCGTAGGGATGCTACGAAAAGTCGTGGATGCGTAGCACCCCTACGAATACTCTACGCTTGTCGCTACGGCATTTCGTAGACGCCTACGAAAGGGTAGTTCCACTTCAAAGCTACAGGCAAGCTACGTGTGCTACGCAGTCGCTACGTGTGTGCACGGTTTGATGAAACATCGTTCTGTATAAAATATAGGCTAACTTTATTTTTTTGTGCTGTCCAAAATAAGAGAGAACAAAACACCGTTTTTTTTCGTATTTTACAATTCCTACATGATAACACATGCAGATACTACTCTTTGATTTAGTGTTGCCAAATAAAAAGCCAACCAAGAAATCGATATCAAATTTTTTGTAAATATTATTTGAACCAAGAATAAAGGTCTCTGTAACATAAAAAAAACCCACCAAATCAATCTGATTATATGAGATAATAAACTCTATTGTTGATTAAAGATAAAGATACCCCTCCAAATGACAGCTACCAAAAATGTAAATGACATTTTATACGTTTTTCCAGTTCAGTAATGAAAGTGTACGAGGCGTGCTGGTCACGGCAGAAGGTACTGTGAGATATAAACCGTTTATTGCCCCGTTTTAATACGGGCTGCTGCATCCGAAGCGCGGGCTTGGAAAACCTTTGAATGGCGACACCTGCAAAGCAGGAGAGCCGATATCAATGGCATTTCATAATTTCAGGCATCCTGTCGCGTCCCTCGCTATTTGAGACTTTTCCTATACGCAACAAGAGCAAGAGTATATTTGTTTTTGCCTATTTTTAATGTGAGGCGTGCTACACATCATGCGATTTACTACTTCTGTATATTTGGTTTTGTTCGGCTGCTGTGCCGATTGATGCCGACCCGAACACGAGTTCCACTGAACCCTGATACTCGAACATTTTTGGTTCCCGTTTTCTGGAACGAAAATCGAAGACGTATCAAAATTAAAGGCATTTCAAGTGATCCAATTGGCCGTTGGACTTATCAACGGCCAATGGGATCACTTAAAATGCCTTTAATTCAATCAGCCAATCACGCGTGTATTACCATTTGTTAGCAAATTTTAATGTTGATATTCGTCCCACGCCTCGGGCGCTTATTACGTCTGTCTCATTACCACTTGTCAAACTGTCGGTTAATAATTAAACTTGTGTTAATTAACCCTGTGTGTTAATACTTTATTATGGACTATATCTGATTGTACTATTGGCATGATGTCATGTGATGTTATGTTATAACTGATTGATTGAACGTAAAAGTAAAAAAAGAAGATGGAAATCAACAACAATAGCAACATAACCAGCATATTTTTATTTAGCAGGAAACAGAATATTCTGAGCTACGAGCAGAAAAAGAAGGATACAATCCGATTATTGTTTATTTTTTTCGTCCGGACTCACAATACTTGCGGGTCACATGCGGGTGAATATTGAATACCATGCCGTAATTTTGGACTGTGTGAAATTGTAATACGAAAGACGGGATTCGGTCCATTGATACTTGGTTTCATTATAAGATTGCACCTGCACCTAGTGCACCTAGCTTCTGACGTTTCATAAGTGCCCATGTAGGTTTATGTGAAATAAAATATTTTGATTTTGATTTTGAAGATTACTATAATATCTACTGCGGTTTCTGTATTATCTCATCCAGATTATGACTTTTGAATATGAGCCGTGGTTTTTGTTTGAAATTAATAAAGAAATCATTCATTTTTCTTACAATGTGTCGTTCAATTGAAGTTGGTTTTCGTTAGTGCAGTGAACTCCTTGAGAACTCCTTGAAGTGAGCGCCTTTTAACTATTCATAACCCAGTCCAGCGCACAAACCTGGTTCTTATTACTATCACATTCTGTGGCATTTGTTGTGGCGGTCACCACCGACCAGTTGCTATACTTTATCTACTGAAACCGCACAGTTACGAAATGAAGGCTCTGTTGTCGAAGCCAATTTTTTACCATCCAGGAGATGCAATTTGACTGTACCTACTTAAAGTGTGGAAGATTTTGATTTTATTTACACTTTTACCCAAGACATGTAAAAAACTGTCGTGCATTACACATGTATCGTATAGACGAGGTTTCAGACCTGTATTATTTTATTTTGCTCAGCTTTTTGACATTTTTGATAGTTCTGTACACAACTAGTCTTTACAACTTGTTTTAGGTGTAAAAGATAAATGGAACTAGTAGACACCATGTTTATACATTGGTGTTACAAAAGGATGATTTTAATATACCGAAAAATACGCTTCGGTATTGGCGAAGATACGAAAGCTCTAATTTACACCGATACTGGTCGGTGAAACTTTATGAAACCTTCGTTTTATCAGAAAACTACGTCTAAATAATAGACGGATTTAATCCAATCTCATAGTTTCGATTGGTGAAGCAAATAAATAAATAAAATGCATAAAGTTGTAATTTTATAACTGCACAATGTTTGATGGGCCAAGTTTGATAAAAAAATATCTCCTTAACTCCTTATATGCTAGAATATAGGTTATTTACATAGTGGTGAGAATTTAAAAAAAGGTTCAGTCTTTCTTACTTCAAGTAGGTGGGTTTACTTATTTACCCATTAGAATTCTTACGGGGTTACCTGAGTTATATCTATAAACATATTATTTCCAAAATTTTATAATAACTCGTCTGTCTCAAGACGAATTACGGTCATCTCTAACTCCCTAAACATCAAATGCCACTCATCTCAACTCCGCATAGTAATATGATTATCACTGTATTTTTCACCTTCCAAATTTTTTCTTTGGTTTTCTTTGCACTGTTCACGAATATTTTTGTATATGGAATCAGGCACGTGATCTCGACAGTTAACCTAACAAAGGTGTTTAAATTGTCATAACTTTGTCGCACCAATTAGTTTGTCCATCGTCATTTCAGTAGCCTTTTCCCCATTATGTTAGGGTCAGCTGCCAGTCTAATCGGATGCAGCTATACCTACCAGTATTTTACATGGGATAACTGCCTGTCTAACCTTCACTGACCGGTAACAGTGTAATTAAGTCATTCTATTAATTTGTCTATACATTATTTATATTTAAACATTAATTATGCTCAGCAGCCATCCACAATGGAAAGTATCTTCCGAAAAATATTTCATATGCTGTAACGAGCCGGCCGGTTCGTGTAGCCGGCCGCCGCCGGCTCCGGCACCGGCGCTCCGGCGCTCGTACATCACACGAAACAGTTTCTGCGCACTGTCGCCGCAATGAAGGAAGTTTCCACAAAATTTAGGTGTCCTAGCGCCCGGAGACGTTCGAGACAGCTAACACAACCCACTTCTAAACAATTTACGATTCCATAAAAGTTCTGTTATAAGTGGGGGAGGCGTTAGTGGCTGTAATTTCATGGACGGGCTTTCAGAATGGGTGCAGGGTGGCTCTCTGTGCAGGAGGCAGCGATTTGTGGGCATTGGCTGGTCTTAAGTTGTAAGTTATAATATTTACGTATTCAGAAATTAATGCATTAAATAGTACCTAATTTATATACGTTACACCCCATCCCTTTGCATTTGATACCTATTTATTGACAAAACAACGACCGCTGCATGTAGGATGCTATAATTAAATTCTATTCGGTATTCAAGTTGACGTTATAAGCTCAGGTATGTTAAAGGGCTTACAATACCATATCAATTAGTCAGCCGCCTAAATGTATCCTCCCTGAAGCCGTAACTACAATGGCATCGTGTTGATGAATGAAATCGATGGAAGTCTGTTACAAAATAATACATATGTACTTCAAAGATAACTGTTCCACCTGGACCACCTTATGTGTTATTTCGATGCTTTCATGGATAAGTTTACTGACATCCCTATATATAGATCCTATAAAGCAACCGCTCACCACAACTTCCAACTTTGTGCATCAGCAAAAATAGAATCACTTTTTTATTCGAAACATGCATTGAGTGTTTTCCACTGTTTCACAATTTTGCCAATTAGGCTTACAGTGTATAGTCTTAGGCTTATACTGTATTGTATTAATGGTGTACTGTGGATAGTGTGGATACAGCATTTCTCGTTCTTGTGCGTGAACTCTGCTCGTCTGTCACTTAGTTCCACCCTAAGATGGTGCAAGTGGCGAGCATCGAAGCGGACACGGTGGTTCCTCTATTATTCAAATATTAGTCTTCGGGCATGGCTTCATTTTATACAGCGAACGAGGGGTCCACCTTCTGGTAAAACAATGGAACTTTTTATGTAACCGTTTACTTATTATGTTTATTTACCCTGTTCCAGCTAACTGTTATTTGAACCACTGTTGTTAGCGGATGTTGTTGTGTAACCGTCGGGGTGCTTAGGTAACTAAAGTTCATTTCAAAGCCTTTCAATGGAAGGTTCGATATTCAAACTAGGGGAAGGGTGTGCATTGTACGACTGGTTCAATATTAGAACGAATTGTACAGTTTTGTTATATAATGACCAATTGTTCAATAAATTCTATCTATCCACACGGTGAACTCTAAATTGAAAAAAAATATATACTATATATCAGGTGTTTAGTGCACAGATAAACTGATTTGATTTGAATAGAAATTGGATCGCCTTTTTCTGTCATGATATGAAGTTGGAACCTCAACACTATTCCTAATGTTTGATTATTGGTCCCTCTGGTCGTATTAACTAGTAAAAACTACCTACTTATTCTATTAAACTGAACAATCTCATAATTCGCTTAAAATGGTTACTGTGGAAATATATTTTTTTGGCTCTGAACAAAACGCATTAATTCAGTATTACTACAATATAATTCTAATTTGTGATATTGTAAGTATGTTGAAACAAATATTCAAACTAAGACAATAGCGTTTATCAATAAATAGGTATCTGAAACTTGTCAGCGTTTAGTCCTATATCACTCCAGCGTCCGCCAGATGTCACCGTCGATAACCGAAACCAAGCTTTTGATTAAGTATCATAAAATCTAAAAATCTAAATCAAAAATGTTTTATAACACGTTGTACATTATAGGTACAGTTGGTGGCGTCTCCTTTTAAGCATATAGATGCCTGTGCCAGGGTATAAGTAAGTTTAGAACTTACCTACTCTTGATCAAAAGTGCAGCACTAACGTACATATAGGTATACAAAAAAGTCTTGAAGGCATAGAAAAAGTCACAGACTTGGAATAGTATTTTATCTTTTACCTAAACAGTAACCTGCCCCAGTTCGCTTAGAGTATTAACAGACTAACTCTAGTTCCGTGCAGAAAGTAAAGTTGGAACTGCACTTTAGGTACGTAGGTACTTTTACAACGCGTTGAGGGACAACGGCGAAATGGACAGAATGTACTATAAATACTGGAAGATATGCAATCTAGGTACAATGATACGGTTCCTAATATGCACTGCGCAGTAGCGGAGGCGTTGACTCCGTGCAGAAAACGCAAAGGTGCCACGCGTACGCTATGTATAACTCCAATAGAATTCAATCTTTAATAAAATGGCTTCCTGCCTTTCCTTTGAAATAGTTTGAAAGGAATTATTATAAAAACGACCGAAGAGAAATTAAAAGCTATTTATATTTTCTGTGGGCTGGAATGACTAGGTTGTGAATTTGTGATATTTTAATAGTTAAGAAGGCTATTCCAGATTTTCTTAATTAATTTCCAACATTTCTTATAAAGATTATGCATACACTCATAAACGTTAATGCACACTACTGTATTGGGGAAAATACTTATACTTTTTATATTATCCCAATATTCCGGGAAATTGTACTAAAACTTTTTTTATTTACGTGATTTGTTGTATTTCATAAAATCTCAGTTACATATTTGAAATGTTTAGGTACAAAATCCGAAACATAAGCAAAAACTTGGAATTCGAAAACTTTACTACTATAACGAGTATATGACTTTTTTTTTTTCGTTTTGCAATATTTTTTTAATAATCCATTAAAAACATAAACTTGAGAAATCGTTCGATTTTTTAATGAGAAGTGCATGTTTATTACTACATATAATGCACAGTTTGGCAAGGTGCAAAATATAATAATGATCCTATAATGGTTCCGTTTTTTCCTTTTGAGGTACGGAACCCTAAAAATCTATCGCAGTTTAAATTATCGCTGTACTTATATCCGTTCACTCATAAAAAACAGAATTAAATATCGATAAGGCCAGAGCAAATTAAATCATGATGGACGGCCGCTTCAATCTGCTGCAAGCAAGCATTACTTTAAATTAATTGATTTACATAAGTCTTCAACGCAAAATATGATGGCTAATAGCAATAGTGAATTGCTACAAAAGAGTACACAAAATATAATAAAGATAATTTAGTAATAAAAAATACATAAGTAGGTATAATGTCATCGTAGATATAAACGCTGCACGACAGGAGTCCCACAGTTGGGACTCCTGTCGTGCAGAGTGGGCCGTAACACACCACACCAACCAGAGTAGGTAGGAGGCCTTAGGAATGCTTTCCCAAGGCTTGCTTGGATATCGGAGTTTAATGAGTCACGTTATGGAATATTAACGATGACTGATGAAAGAGTTGGTGAAAAATATCCATGCAGTAAGTAGACTCTTAAATTAAAATATAATAGACTAGCAGCGCCCCGCGGTTTCACCCGCATAAGAGTCGATCCCGTCGGAATATCGGGATAAAAAGTATCTTATGTGTTAATCCAGGTTATAAACTATAGGATGTGTGCCAAATTTCATTCAAGTCCGTACCTACAGTCGTTTTTGCGTGAAAGAGTAACAGACATCCATCCATCCTCACAAACTTTCGCATTTATAATATTAAGTAGGAATTTATTGTTGTTCCAGGTCAATAACTATAATTCTCTTTGTTCCAGGTAGAATTAGAAAATATCATCTACAAACTTATCTCAATTTTTTTTTTATTAAATTCATGCGCAGCGCCTGAACTGCTCGGTCAAGAAACTTGAAATTTTGCTGAAGCGTTTCTTAAGTAACGAAGGTGAGGACTAAAAAAGATTTTATGAAAATTTATCCCCTAAAGGGGATTTTGTTTTTGCCGATGCAGCGATTGGAAATCCCATCAGGTCCACCGGCTTGTATGGTACTATAATATTCAACTTCGTTGTGTAATTAACAACGGCGACATTTAAAACAGTACCTATTTGCTTAGAAGGCTAGGGTCATGTTGAGAGGATGAATGAAAGGCGACTAACAAAAAGTATTTCGAGTAATTATGTGAGTGGAAACGCCGGGACGGCCCTAGAAGAACATATAGTGACCTTATTGGTGAGGTTTTTCAGAAAGATCAGATGCGAAGTACTCGCCGTGGTTTCTGCCTACCCCTATGGGAAAAAGGCGTGAGTTTATGTATGTGATGTAATTATTCTTATCCCCGAACATAAAACTTTTAGTCTAATGTTTCGTGATAATTTTCTATAAAGATTAATAATTACTTTTTCTCAATCGTGCATGGAAATTCGAGCATTATAATTGACAACCTTCTTTGAGATAGATCGAAATTGCGGTATTGGTCGAATACATGCGAGCGCCCGGCCGGCAATGTTTTTATGAAAACCCTTAACTGTCGTGTTTAACAGCCATATTTTTAAAAGACAATGGACCAAATTACTATGGAGACGTGTGCGTTTTTTTTTGGCGGCAGTCGATCATATATGAAAAAAATGATGCAGAATAATATTATGAATGAATTATTGTATTGGGTCATATATCGAAAACTCAGTCCGGACTGAGCTATATCAGTTTAAAGATTAACTACTATTTTCATAAATATGGAAAATTCCTGTTACAAAGCATATTTTTGACCATAGTTCTTGTCCTAATTTCTTGAAAATAATAATAGCGAAATTTTCTGAACTGTTCAGGGTCATAGGTGGACCCCTTCGCTTCACCTCATTTGCCTTTGGACCACTACGTTTGAGACACCCTGTATATATAGGTATATTGATGATTGATTGAAATG
The DNA here is from genome assembly GCA_914767815.1 of Eupsilia transversa. Taxonomy (NCBI): domain Eukaryota; kingdom Metazoa; phylum Arthropoda; class Insecta; order Lepidoptera; family Noctuidae; genus Eupsilia; species Eupsilia transversa. The sequence goes on from OU611871.1 coordinate 16,688,456, forward strand.
TGCTAATTAAGCCCATTCATTTGATACCCAACACATTACATTTTTATAGTTCATGATTTTATGTCCTCTAGAGGGCACCATATTCATAAGAGGGAACAGATGAACATACATATATACATATACAATACCGATCAAAATCATAACCCTTTTTGCTTCGCCGTAGTCGGATAAAAACTTAAAAGCTTTCGATAACCTCTCGAAAATATAAACTCGAAATAAACAGACAGATCCATTCGGCCACGATCTAAAACAGTTATAATGTCATTTAGTAGTTGACAAGAACAACCCGTCACCACTTTGACACTGAAATGTCTGACCTCAAAAAAATGTTCCTATTATCACGAATGGCGTTAAAATTCTGCCCAATTATTTTTAATGCACTACCTACTTACTTGCTGATAAAAATTACCTATCATGACTTTGTAACCGTTCATTATGCAATTTGTTGTGTATATTGTACTGTCCTCTGTTAATTTTAACTACTTATTTAGCGACGGTTGAATAAATTATTTATTAGTTAGGTATTTATTATTTAGATAACCTTCTTAAATATGTAGGTATAATATTCAAATAACGTAACATAACACAACACCACGCATTAAAAATTAAAATCAAAAGTCATTTATTCGAACTAGGCTGAGAATCAGCACTTTTCGAACGTCAAAATTACATAAGACAGTCCCCCAAAACGCGCACCCTTCACCACTTCCTAGTGCTTTAGCTGGCAAGAAGAAGTGGCGCAACCAATGACGTATTATATATAGACACGTTATCAACAAACATCTCGGCGCTTAAAAACGGCGAAAATACTAGATAACTACTTATACGCGTAAAGAAAGGGAAATACGTAATATTACGTATATATAATTATAATTATTATTATAATAGGGAAATATGTAATATATAATTTATTTTTATCGTTTTCACACACGATATAAATTAAAAACAAACGTAGCGTCGCGCGACAGGTTGGTGCGTGACTGAGCGCAATGTGGCCAATTGGCTTCATTTCATGTTGCCATTTTAGAGTGCGGACAACGTATCTATAGTTTTATACATCATTGGGCGCAACAAACTCCGCAGCAGCACAGCTGTCTGTTCAGTTAGAAAAATTGATTCTATACAATAGTACGCAAAATCATTTACCGTTCGCAACACAAAACATACATTTAATGATCAGCCATATGTCAGCTAGCACACGCCAATATACCAACCAAAAACATCGAGAACTAATACTCAAGAAGAAGAAATAAAAAATGAAAGGTAAACCGAACTTAATATCTAGAAAAGCCTCCAGGCATAAAGGGCGTGCCCGCCCACATATCGCAGTAAATGGAAGTCATAAATGATAAACTAGGACCATCGAAGTAACATAATCAATTATTGTCGAGGTCGCTAGCGAACTACATATTGCAATACAACTGCAATACCTATACCCACATTTCTCTAGTTATTTTTAAGTCCCATGTAATAGGGGGCAAGTCTATTGCCATCAACCGGGCACAATCATGTCCAGACTCCGCGCCGCTACTATGAAATTCCAGATAGAAAAACTTAATAACACTTTGCCCGACCTGGGAATCGAACCCAGGCCCTCATGCTCAGCAGTAGCGCTTGCAACCACTAGACCAACGAGGTAGTCAGTATAAACAATTTACACTTACATCTTATCTTTTTTACATATGTACTTATAAGTATAGACACCTTTGCCTAACCCATCAGGAAATGCAGGTATGATGTTATGTTGTTTCTAAATATTTGAATAACTTGTTTTTTAGTCTTATAACATAACTCCAACATTGTACACTAGTCCGCAATAAACGTTTTGACTTTAACTTTTTTTTCTACATTTTACAAAGTTGTTTAGGTACCTACCTAATCTATTGATCAATGGAAAACGTCAATGGGACTCTCCCGGACGTGGTGCAGCACTAAGGCTGTTTGTCCACTGCCACGTCAACGGGACGTCATCGAAGACCAGATGACGGCGCGCGGTGCCGAAGTAGCGATAATACATTTACTATGGCTGCTTCTCCACCACTCGGTCACCGTTACCATAATTACCCTTTCTCCTTGACGTCCTGTTGACGGTGGCGGGTGGACAAACGGTCTAAACGGGCCAGAAACATCTTCAAGTTATACCTACATTGAGTTCTATAACCATAATATTGTAGTTCAATTTAATAAAATGCTTGCAACAATTTTGGTGATGCTGATGTTTCTTTAGGCATTCGGCCTGACATTCTCATCAATCAACAGTACCTACCTAGGCGCTTGTTTCAGTGTAATATAGGTTATACCATTAAACAAATACTCGTTATCGTAGCCGGCTGTACAATAATACACAGTCTGAGAAGTCTGCCGAAATTATGAATTTATTTATATGGTAACATTACAGCAAAATAAGTCAACGGTAACTATAAAACCTGTTGGTATTTAGGGACCAAAGAAACAGCAACTCAAATCTGTTTAAAAAATCATCCCGTTTGCGTCATTTTAATATAATAATTTATTAAAAATGTTTTCACAAGTTGGCAAGTTTTGGGTAAAAGTGGTACACGGCGCGAATGACGATCACGTCATCGCTAGCGTGGCAAGCACGATGAGGCGCCGCGTCATCTAGCTCCAGGCCTGATAAAACAACATCTATCTCGTTTTATTGCTCCACGTGTTCTACGATAAAACGAGACGGCGAACGACTTACTCCGATGTAGCGGTAAACAGCAAACTTTATCAAAATTCCAAGTTGCCCGTTGCCGGAACCCGCTCAGTTGTACTCCGGCCGCAGACGATAACGCACGCGTTTTCTCTCTTGAAACTGATATAACTTTTCGTAAGTTCGCCATGACGTTGCCATGCGTATTCGCGGTTCTGGCTCTGGTCGGGGCTACCTTCGCGGGCCCTGAGGTCACCGAACTCAAGGTCGACGTGGTCAGCGTCCCTGAAGAATGCGCTGTGAAGTCCAAACACGGCGACATGCTCACCATGCACTACACCGGCACCTTGGACGACGGTCACAAGTTCGACTCCAGGTATGTGAATATTTGAATATTTGAACGCGAGCATTTTAGGCTGAATAGAATACCAACCTACTAACATTATAAGCAGTAAGCAAGACGCAGTTCCGTGACCCTGACATTAGTATTTAAGTAGTGGGTAAGTTGGAGTTCGTCGCGTTATCCTTAACTTTTGACCGGCTTCCAATATTATTTAGGCAGCAAACTCATGTTCAAAATAAGAAAACATTTGATAATTAGTTCTGTTATAGTAAGTATGAACCGATTAATATTATCGCGCGTCGGTTCCGGTATGTTTCTGCTATGAACGGCTGTCGAACGTCATCGGAGCGATGACCCGTTTAAAGTGTAAAAAACTATGAGGTAAATAGCGCATTACTAGTCCGATAATGTTAATTTTAGCGCCATAAACCGGCTATTCGGCATTATCATGAAAATGTTACGGTTATTTGTTACCAAGTTTTGTAAAATTCTCCATAAAATATGGAGATAACGACTCTTGTGAACAAAGAGTATTAAACGCACTGTTAATAAAAATCACATCTTAATAATTGTCAGTACAGTTGTTTCTCTTGTAAGAAGCTAAAACGACCTGCAAGAAATTAAAGCTACCTACATACTGGAAATTATGCCTTAATTTGACTGTAATGTTTGTGTGTGATGATCTATTAAAACTAATAAGGTAGAACGTTTCATTTTTTAACTATAAAAAAATATTCATTTATTTTAAATATAAATTTATAAAATAAGAGCTTCACAGGATGGAAAGGATTGATTTCATATCATTGAAGTTCTTCATTGGACGAAATTGATTACCATGTTTTCTTTTAAACAAGGCTATATATGTCAGGTTTTATATTATTTTTATGCTGCACTTTACTAGCTTCCCATCGTAAAAGTTTCTGTTATTTCACTCTCCCGTCGGCACCACTTCAGCTACTCAAGAAGACGGTTGCGATTACACAAAAAAAAGAAAGAATATAAATATTTTTACTTACACTTATATATATTTATAATGTACTATAGATGGCTTATATTCGGGCGCTGACTGAGGTATACGCATACTTATTGAGCTAAATTAAGCCATTGGCGAGCTAGAAGTCCAAAATGTTGACTGACAAGCCGAGCTAAACCAAACCTACTTTCATTCCTCGTTCAATTACCACCACTGGATGGAAGTTATGGCAATATTTGCGAAGCACATATTCTATTCAAACACTTTCCAATATATTTAAATTCTTGCGTTGTACAGGTGTATCGAATTGATTCATAGTGCTTTTGTTTTATGTTGATTAATTCTGCCATAAAAAGCAAATAAAATCTAGCTCAATGCGTTTTGGGCCACACATTGCACTTTATTAATTACAAATATCTAGTAACCATTGACCATCTAGTACAATAATACCTCAATGCTAGTAACAAGTATTTATTTTTATAGAAGATTCGTCACCCCAAAACTGATACATTAATTGTGTGAGATGAAGTTATATCAATTAAAAAGTGATCGCTCAACATCATCTTCAGAATTTACCCACCGCTGCGTTTGATCAGGCAGTAATAAAAGTAGCCTCTTTCTTGTCACCTACTAGTTTACCACTTATAGACTGTTATTTAATATCGGATTGCTTTCATTCTCTCGCGTCGTCACTTCACTTCACCTGTCATTAACTTTGTTGCACTATGCAAGTGTGCTCCCAATTTTCAAAGAACTCCATCGCCCACGTTCCTTTATTCGCCTTTGTAGCTAGAAGTTTCGATATGAATACGGTCTTGTTAATTAATTCTGAAGACTGAAATTCTTTGTTCATAAGTCTAGCTGACATACCACAAGATATTAATGCAATCGCTTAATGGTGAATGAATAAAAATTCTGATCTTTTAAGAATAAATAAGTAGGTTTGAAAGTGATAACGATAAATGAACAAACACTATAAACTGGTCGCAGGAAAATGAAGACACCAGACCAGAGAGTCATGCAGGATTCAGGGCAATAATAAATCCTGCCTTGTTTATTAAAAGAAAGTTGGATTCGAATCAGTAACAAAAGAACCACATAAAATTTCATCAAACAAAGAAAGCTGAGATCAGACTAACGAATACAAAGAAAATAAAAAAGGTAATACAGTTAAAACATCAATATTGGTCTAAAAACTTTTTGGAAAATTAAATACAGTTTCATTTTCTAAGTAACTCTGAAAAATATACCGATCTTTGATGGATATGCATCCAATACGTTTGCGTCTACACACGGCTACATATCAAGCTATATATTTTCATTACAAGCTGACCTCTCATTGTACGGAAATCCTATACAATGCGAGATCAGCTTATATTGGAAATATATAGCTAGATAGGTAGCCGTGTGTACATTGTATACGTGTTGACTTTTACTCTTTATTTATCCTACTGTTAACCGGTAGAACACTACTGTTAGTTTTCATTGGAAATATTGCGGTTCTGTTTGCTTAAACATTTTATTAAATACATTCTGCTTTACATTTTGTTAGGATTATAAGTCTAGCTTACATGACTGATCTTTTTAAATACTACGCTAGAATTATGTTAACAAAGTATGCTTGTCATTCATGTTGTCTTAAAGAGATTGTAGCGAGTAATTCGTGGCTGCACAGAGAAACCTTAATAAACATAATAGAGTTAATAGAAATATGGTAATCAGCTCGTCCAACTTTCTTAAATCTGGGTCTCTTGCGCTTCTCGTGTTCTCTTACAACGTTATACAAATTAGAAATCTTGTTAGTGGCATGACTCGGGATGTTTAGCAAAAATATTACTAGTCTCCTGTCTCGCTGCAGATATCTCACAGCAGTAGCCATTAAATCTTCAATGCTTCCCAGATCCTAATTTTCTGCAGGGATCAAAAGCATTACTTCCGCAATAGTATTCCGCAGTCTTTCCAAGTATGCGGTGGCTACGAAGAAGCTGGATATTGTTCGAGCTCTCAGAACATCCTTAGATACTTCGTACGAATGCGAATTTCAGGCGTGCGATGTGATTAACTAACAAAACTTGGGCTTGTTTCATAATCCGGCTGAAACTTTTGTTATTACCGTTTATGGGTGTGCGTGTAAAATTTACCGTTTAATTATATACAATCTTAACTTATTCGCGTTTCATGTAAAGATTTTACTTATTTCAATTATACTCAGTGGAAAGTAACGCTCCTTCCTACGGAAATACCTGCGGTTTTCCGTTGCCGCTACCAGGTTCAGGCATTCATGTTGAAATCGATATTTTAGTTTCACTTCTAAGCATTATAAAAAATGCATTCCTATCGTACACCTTTACTTTCTATGTCGGTGTATGTGGGTTTGGTAAGAAGCACATTACCCTAGCTTTATCAGGCGGCGTCGCTCGCTTGAAGCGTAATGAAGGAATCTTGTAAGCGATTAGGAGTGTGTTAACTATTCACGTATTTGTAGCGTTTTCTCCTGTTACGGACGATTTTGTGTGACTTTCGAGATACATTTATACTTTTAGCTTTTCGGTAACAAATTATAAAATCCTCGATGCTATCTCAGATATATTTCAATTTGCCGACTTCGGTTGTACAGTGTAATCTAATAATATTGAGCGACTCCGTAAATTTATTTCAGAACTAGAAGCAAAGTTTAGTAAAAAGTTGGACTATCTCTCAGATTATCATACAATATGGAGGAGCGTGTTCTGGTGTGTCCGAGAGTGTCGGCAGCTAACTTTTTTAATTGTCTCCGTGGAACACACCACAGAGGATGGCTAACTAACGCTAATCTGTGCCGTTTTTACCGCAACAGAACCGCACCTGGTTTCCTAGATTTACAAAATCTTACGGTTCTGACGTGCGGATACATGCAAATATAAAATGATTGTAAGTCTTAGAAGCTTCTACCTGACACCGTTGCAAGAGAAAGCGCATCTGATTATCTAAAACAATGGTCTTGATCTTGTAGCACATGAACAAAAAACCGATATTGTGCAGTGTTTTCAAAAACCTCTCTTAACCTCAGTAACCTTGTTTGATTTAATGTGACAAACACTCTTTATAATGTTGCAGTGTTTATTAAATGTGAAACTGTCGTGTGTTTATATAAACAGATTTATCATGTAGTACGTTTCCATATCCGCCACATTGTCTGAAAGACACTCTTAGGAGCTGTATTTGACCGGTAACCGCTTGTTTCATAATACGCCGTTTCATTGTTCCACTTCAGCCCCTTTTACCGCAGATTTACTAAGCCTCACTGTGCTGAGTCAATCAGTGGTAACAGCGTGGAAGCCATCTCTATTATCGCGTCATATCATTACCTCAGTGCGTAACTATGTGGCGCTACAATTTAAGTTGGCTACCGGCGGAGTTCATCCATCGCGTGTAACGAGGTGCCATTCCAAGTGTCTCCAACTACGTTACGGTTAATAATAGGTATTATGACGAGCCTCCCGCCCTCTTGACGAACTTTGAACTTCATAAGGATATGCATAGGCATACCCAACTTACACCTAGAATAATTTTGAAGACATTTATATTGATTTTTATGCTAAAAATGACACATCTGTCAGATCGATAAAAACTAGATTCACTTACAACTGTTGGATTTGCTCTTTTTCCTTTACACCTATAAAGGTATACCTAATTTTAGACAATCAACAGAACAAACCAACCAATCCTGATCATAAAGTTGATCCGATGAACACATTGGAATGGTTTTTCCTTTCTGGTTACCATTCTTGTTATGGCCTTCAAAGATCCGGCTGTTATTGAAACAGAAAGTTGAATAACTTGAATCGAAAACATAAAATATATCAATGTACGAAATTTTGAACCCGGAAAAAACCTTCTTGAAGTATTTAAACTCTTACATAACATCACGCCTGTACTGTATTTCGGAGTGGTCAGAGGTGATACTCTCCGTTTGCCAGTTATAAGTCCCATTTAATTAGGAAACTTATAGAACTCTTTTATAAGAGTAATTAATAACTTTAACCCGCGGCTTCGCCCGCGTGGGTGTCGGAAAATAATATTACTACCGGGATTAAAGCACCTAGGTTATAAACCGCCTGTGTGCCAAATTTCAGCCAAATCCGTTCAGCCGGTTTTGGGCCAATCCAGAAAAACGGACAAACATTCTTCGTTATATTTTATTATATTTACTTCTAGATTGTGGAGGTGCAAGTTAATTACTTGAGCTTGAGAAGGCGAAGGCAAGTTAAGGTATTCTTGGTATGAAATTGCAGGATGAAAATACAGCAAAATAGCAGACAAGATTATTTATTACAGAAAACTGCAAAGTTCTTAAGATCCTCTACATTACTCACATTCTTTTGTCATTAGGATTATTGCTCCTCTTCCAGAAAGCATCTAAGTAGGTACCTCTCAGCTAATAAAATAAATTAAAAGCAACAGAAATTGTATGAAAATATTTTCCTTAAATGAAGGATAACTTTAACAGAGGTGAGTCAGACATAACTCTTTAATAGGTGAAAAAGTTGTTGATTGCTTCAAGGGTGAATATCAGAAAACATATTAATCAGCGTAATTAAATTACTAGGTGCCTGAAGACCTAAACAATATGCAGAGCAGCCGTGTCCCAATCATTTTGTTCTCAAGCGGTTTCATTAACGATTTGATTACTTTGTATTTGTGTTGACCGATCGCCGGCGCATCGATAGAAATTTAAATGGAAACTTCCAATCGCCTAAAAGAAAATTAAGTTCCCGAATGTGGAGGGATTGTCGGAAACCGTCCAAGTAATTAATTGGGTAAACACGAATAGACATCCCGACTAAATCCCTCTTACCAGAAATGGAAATTTTGCATTCGTTTAAACTTCACGGAATTCGTTGATAACTGAAACAGTGCTCGTTCGTTATTAAATATAGGATTACTTGCTCGACATTGGTGCAGTTCAAAGTTTTCACTGTACTCCACGAAGCTTTTGATCTTCAGCTACCTTAGGGACTTGTTGTTGGTTCTCATTTCCTTCAACACACATCCGGCAAGTCTTAGCCTTGTCTTGGCCCTGGCTTGCATTTATTGTTAGTATCACCGACTACCCTCGCGACAAGTACCTATCCGTTCCTATCTCGCTACACAAGCAACGCAGCATCCTTTTTCCCGCGATCACCTAGGTTTCGTGTGTGTTCTTGCAATTCCGTCGATTTGCGAGTTAAAGCTAATTGCGGTGGTTGCAGGCGACGCCGCAACGCCTGCAATGGTTTGCAACGATCTCGCATTAAGTGCGGTCCAGTCTTAATGCTGTTAGCTTCCAACATATTTCAGTCACATTCGCCTCAACTCGTCTCACAAAGCCTGCCGGTCAGTTTTGATAGTGATAACACCAAATTCGGAAAGTTATTTCAAACGACCGGTAGTGTGTACGCTAAAAATGTATGATGGCTTGCAGTTTAACGAACTTATTCAATTCAGTCATCTACATACGTTCCTAATGAAGTACAAAACGGGACGCTGAACTGGAACTAAGAACAAGAAGATAATTATGTTGTCCTTTTCTTGCCCGTATCGTGTGTATAGTATCAACTTTACTGCCTCGTTGGTCTAGTGGTCGTAAGCGCTACGAGGTCCTGGGTTCGATTCCCAGGTCTGACAAATTGTTATTGGGTTTTTCCATCTGGAATTTCTCAGTAGCAGCCCGGAGTCTGGATTTGTGCCCGGTTGATGGCAATAGGCTCGCCCCCCTATTACATGGGACTTAAACATAACTGGCGAAATGTGGGTGTAGTCTGTACACCTCTGCTTAACCCTTCGGGGATTAGAGGCGTGATGTTGTGTAATGTAATGTATCAACTTAAACGTCAAGTTATAAGAATTAATGATGCGGTTTGTTTCGTTGAATACACTCATTATGTTTACGTGTGAAGCACATTTCGGCCTTTATTTAAAATATATTCGGGTGCATTGTGCGGTGGATATATTGCGTCCATACCATTGTTGGCAAGTGAAACAAAAGCCACTGTTCTCTCAAGGTTTTTGATAAGTGCAATTATGATTCTGCAAATTCATATTTATCTGATCCGAAACACCGTTCACCGCATTGTTGTAACACCACACTAACGAGTTGACTATCTACTATATTTTATCTGATTGTCATCTGTTTGTTTAACACCTCTACGGTTTGACCGAAATTTCTAAGTATTCTCTAATCATCTCAAATATTTCTCAGCAAATATTTCGAATGGAATTGGACTGCAAGTTATTTGAAAGGTTGTATTCAGGTCAGATATCATATTTGCGTAGAGAAGCCTTATGGACATCTTCGTTGCTTTCATAACGGTATTTTGTAGGATACGTTTCAGAAAGTGTGACCTAGCGACCGACTCTATAAGATCAAATATAAACTCACAGGTAGTCAAAAAGTAGGTATGAAGAAAAAGTCGTTAAATAACTTATTAACCATACAAGCTGTATACTAACGGATATTCCATATGCATTCGAGTTTTCTTATTTAGCACAGTCGTTTGTTGATAATGCACAAACGTGGGCACAGGTAACAACTTTATAAGGAAGTCCAATTGGTCGTGGTCTCATACTTTGAGACTCGAGTCATTAAACTCTAAAGGTTGAGTTCCTATATGCCAGTCACAAAGAATACACAAAAACTCTTTAAGTTAAAAAAAGTATACAAATTATAACTGGTAAAACGAGCCCTGCAACGGAAAATACTCAGATATTAGCCATAAATAATGAAACAAGTAATACTGTTCTCAGCGTATTGTCAAAACCAGTCGCTGAGACAGAGGCGGCTAGAAAATAATGCTTTATATATCGACCACAGACTACGGTTACGGCTTTGAGAAAAAATAATTGAAGGCATAGACAGTTTAAAAACAACTTTGCAGGGTTTAAAGTTATTTTCGTACTGCAGATACGTTTTTAATCCTTTTTCATTCTAATTCTGATTATTTTTTTGTGTATTTCTGCCACAAGTTGCTCTCACGCCGACAGCTAAATTAAATTCCGCATTGTTAGCAGATGAAGTTGCGTTGGATGACATGTGTTGACAGACAGATCACAGAACCATGTGTCCAATATATTACTCGTTGGGATGTTTAATAGAGCCGGACTCATTGCTAGTCCAGCTGCACATACCCGACAATGTCTATTTTTAAAATGCATAATTATGTTACACTGCGGTTAGTGTTAAAAATACTAATAATATTGTTTCTTACTTTAACTTAGGTACTTCGAGGTAATACTCCGTTTCTTAGTATATATATATATAACCTAAGCTGTTTGGATACCTATGGAAAATAGCCATGGAAAAGTAGAAACGTGTTTCTAGATAACGCCATAGTTATTGTTAATACAGAACTCTCGAGCGTGTAGATTATCTAGTCCATCTGTCTCAACTTGTTACGTGCAACCATTTCACTTCATAAATGAGTGTGTCCCTTATACGCGTAACTTTCACAATTCACAATCGTAAGCGCGTTGGATCCGTACCTCATGACCCCAAGAGAAAGTACCATTATATGTGGTGATAAAGAGTTTATACGTATAAACAAGTAAACCTTCAACAAGATGTCTCGATTGTCTTATTCAATTGATTTTACCATAGAGTAACGGCTCGTGCAAACCAGCGCGATAGGACGGGCGCGACAGGCAGCGCGACCCTTGTCGCGCCCGCGATATCGTGCCAGTGTGTACGTGCCTTAACGGGCTGACGGGTAGCTAGAAGAGCAGTAAAACTGTTCTTGTTACAAGTGTTTATTCCTAGCATACGAAGGAATAAAGCGGCCGTTTAGTGGCTCGTGACGAAATTGAGAAAACGGTCCACTTGTGGAAGCCATCTTTTGAAGTGTTTTGTAGAAAGCATACTGAAAGCGAGCGTTAAAAAAAAAACATACAATTTCCGCATACCTAAGTAATAAAATTGTAAAGAATTATAAATATGAATGTCCTTTGCCAGTCGCTTTAATCAAAAAGAGTATTTTAAAGTCATTAAAAAAGGTAAAAAAACTGACAGTAAATGTTGGTCTTAGATTCCTTACAAGTTAGCACCAATTTAATAAAATTGCATGAAGGACGCGCACTCTATATATATTATTAGTTCTATTTAAAGCTGTCGTATGAAATACGGTTTTCTTTTTTATGTCTTCTGTTCTCAGAATCAGATCTCTTGACAAGAACAGTACTTGGAAGGTGGAGAAATAAACGACAGCTACCGCTATTCAAGTTATCAGGGTAAAAGAAGATATTTTATATTTACTGAAATCCAATGAACCTGTTCTGAAAGAATGTTATAAATAAATGAAACGGAATGCAATCGCACCTAAGGATTCTGAGTAACATGGCAGTTACCAGGCAATAAATGTAGTTTATATAACATAGGCTATAATTAAAGGAATAGTGTAGCAGTGCCGTAACATTGATTCGGCGCGGGCGCATACGTTACGCGTACGGTACACCGTGACGGAAGTATTAATTTTAAAAAACTGATGTGGTCGTGGCAACTGTCGTAAAATACAACACGTCACAAGACATGTTAGGAAAACCCAGTAGGTAGATGTAATGTTAATTGGCGTTAAGTGATTTGTAACGTTGATTTGTCGCAGATTGACCTGCATAACCCGACTCCTCTTCCATTCTTCTTCTTTGTAAGAGGCGTCAGGTAATGCAGACATACTTTACCCGTACTTTACCCGTACATTTCCCGTACATTACCCGTACATTACCCGTACATTACCCGTACATTACCCGTACATTACCCGTACATTACCCGTACTTTACCGTAGAAATGATTTTCAAATATTGTCATAATTACATACCCATTCTATTGTGAAACAACACAGTTAGTCCTGTTACCTACGTGTGCTACAGTGAATAATTTAGTTATCAGGTGTCTTGATTTGCGTCCAGTTAAGGGGACTACGGCAACCTTAACGCAAGTTTTATAATGCCATAAAGTATTAGAGCCACTACAGTAAATAGAAAATATATGATATTCTTCAGGATATATTATGTTAGTAAGATAGGATGTTGAAAACATAATTCAACTAATTTGATACGATAGAAAAAAATCACGAAGATACCTCAAAAAATATTTATGTAAACGATTAAAAACCAATTATTAATATACATATTATGCAATCATTCTGATTTTGGCAGATTATTCTACAAGCAACATATTAACGTAATAGTGTTTAAATTGTTTAGTTCAATCAATAGATTTTTTGTAAATTGATAATTGCTTCATATTTTGCAATAAATTACCAACCTCGTGTCATCGCGTTTCTCTTTCTTTTCTATTCTGTCCGACAGTGACCGCGCTTAAGCTGTTGTCAGCCTCTTAAGGTTGTAACGTATGACAGGGACAATTTCCCAGACATTCGACACGCCTACCTCGCAATAAAAGTGCTGCTGTGGGGGGCTGAGAAAGCTAGTTTCATTGTAGGTCTCTTATTACAATGACATGAACAATACTTAGCAACAAAGTTTTATTTTTTCTTTTACTGCAAGGTTGCTCCCTTATTTTTGTTTGTGTTCATTTCTTTATAGCCAGTACTCTAGGTAGGTGTCAGGTTTGTTTCGCTATGAAATACAATTGGTAATCATATTTTTACCTATTGAAGATTAAGTAAGTTGTGGGTTTTTTTAATTAGTTGATAATGAATAATGAGTAACAAGTTCCCCGACTCCACGTCAGTTCTTAACGAACGCTGACGTGGTCGAAGACAATGATGTAAAACAGTTTAATGTTTTTTTTTTTTATGTAGCCCTGTCCTTAATTAAGTAGGTAAACAGTCTTATATGTACTTCGACTTATTCCTGAATTACCAAGTAGGAAGTCAACGCATTGTATGCATAATGCAAAAGACATTTTTAGAATTGAGTATAAAGTTTTCATATGAATAAAATATTTTAATTGCCTATTGTATTATTTCCAACTTCCAACATATGCCAAGATTTTAAGTTAAAAAAAACAGGCCAAGTGCGTGTCGGACCACGCATAATGTAGGGTTCCGTAGCTGGGATGAATTTATCCCAAGAACGAACTTAACATTGTAGTTGAAAAACATATTCACCCATACATTTCGTATGGGTGAATATGTTTTTCAACACATGTTTTTGCAACTGCAAATGTGAGTTGGTCGATAATTTCTCGTTAACTTGTAGAGCCTACTTAGCTGTGATAGTTTTCCTTTTAATTTCGTTTTATATACTACTGCTGTGATTTTTTCCACATATCCCGAACTTACCATTTAGCTGGCAGGGGGGGCACTTGGCACTTGATTCTAACAAAAATGAGCACTTTAAAGCTTAATATTTCGCAAACGGATTCTTGAATCCAAAAATGGTTTTAACAAACTCCCAATATTTTTGAACGACCTTTCCAACGATACCCCTCACGTGCAGGGGAGGTACAAACCCAAAAAAAAAAAAAACACCTTATTTATTTTACCACTTTTTCGGCGTAGTTAATTAATATGAATATTAATACAATACTCATGGCCAAATTACAGCTTTCTAGCACTAACAGTCTTTGCGCTAAGCCAGACAGACATTGATACTATAAGGGTTCCTTGTTGACTACGGTACCCTAAAATCCAAGCATATTATCTAGGCGTAACGTAAATAGTTTTAGGAAAATATTCAGATAAGCATTAATGTTGAATTCTTGCTAATAATTGTCCAAAAGTCGATAGAAATCAAGCAAAATAACGCCACAATTTATATTTATAAACATTACCAGTAAATCAAACTTCCTGATACTCCAATGGGCTGAATAACAAAAGGAGGTAAAACTAGCAAATATTGAAACGAATCGATTTTGCAATTCGATGCGTGATTCACAAAAAATCTTTTAAATTGCCTCATAGTTTTACTCAATCACGCTTTCACGGCTGAACCGATTTGGTTTTGGACACAGGTAGACTATAACCAGGATTAACATATAGGAAACACTAGATATTTCATGTGGGTAAAACCGCAAGAAATTCGTACTTGTTTTGTAAACTGTCAGTACATTTTTAATTGAGCACATGTTTAAATGAACATAAAGAACTTTATCGTGTTACCAAGTTCTCTAACGATATAACCGGGTGATAATAATGGAGCACTCTGCAGTGCGTGGCGGTGACGGGCTCCTCCGATACTATTATCTAGAAAGGAGGTCTAATTAATATTGTGTAATTATTATTATAATAATTACACAATTAATTGGATCAGTCGGTTTATTGCACATCTTAGCAACTAATTGATTAAACACATAGGACCAAAATAGGTTCTTAGATCCAATGGTTTATTTTAACGGTTTACCGGAGCAGTTACCTAATCTTATTTTATCTTATAATCTAATCTTATCTTATTTTTGGTTTAGAACTGGAACACGCCATTTATTTGCATATTCAGCATGGTTTTTCATTCAGTGCTCTGTGCATTTTAGTCATGACCCCAAAATAGTCCAGTATCACAAAATAAGTAAATGTTTATTTCTATACTTTTGTAATATGTTCTTATCTGTAGTACCTATCTATCTTCTAACAAAACTTTGTGTATGACCTTAAAAACTAAACGTACGTCACCATTGTTCATCCATAAACATCCTCCTGGAGCAAGGCTTCTGGAGGAGCAAACCCATTTCAATTCATAAACATGTTATATCGTCCATGGAATGAATGAGTAACTACATAAATTATATAAAATATACATAAAACTATTAAACTGTTTATCGCAGCGAGTGTTACCGAGTCGTTTCCGCTATTGACCATGTCAACTAGAGAAATAGAGAAACAAATGACGGCTGCACGCTAGGTACGAGTGCAATAATTGTATTGTTTGGACAACGGTAGAACTCGACACGGTGCGACGTCTCAAGCTCATGCAACAGGACATCTAATTTGATTAAATGCAGACAAGGTGCTAAGGTACACATCTAAATAGGTCCACATAACTAACGTAGGATAAAATTGCATCAGTTGAATAATACGTGACGAGAACAACTGTGTATTAACAATATTCTCGCCGCTTATCCAACAGATGCATTTTTTTTTAATCTCACTCTAATTGGCCGTATCGAAATAACATTTTTGTTTATATAAACTTTCGTTACGATGACGATAGTGCACCCGTATCGCGAATTTGTGCGGTGAGAATGAGAGCACTTACGTGGCTTTATATAAATGGTTGTAGCGATAACTTTTGTTTTAGGACTTTTTCTGGTGAAATGTGGGTGTACTATAGGTGCACCTCTGCTCAACTCTTCGAGGAATACAGGCGTGATGTTGTTTTGTTTTTGTCTCAAAACACTTCGATAACTTATATAGATACTTGTTGATGCGCAAGAGCTCAGTATATCCGTGTATGTACGACTGCGTCTGTCCCAAGCCCAACAAAGGCGTGAGAGTTTATTGCGTTTGACATAAATCCTGCCAAAAATAGTTAGGCGTGCGTGGGCTCCTAAAACGTAATGTTCGATCCTCTGGCGAGCATACAAGGCTTTGAGCATATTAACATACTTTTACTTATATTCGAAACGTTTAATTACTGCTTGGCTATATATACCATTGGTGTTGAAATAATACTTCTAATTTGAAAATAATCGTTATTTAAGTCCAATTTTTTATGTTAGATTTGTTACACAGATGTTCTAACCAAACTGTAAAGGCATTTGGTAGAATATTGGTATCGCTCTTCGACAGCGCAGCGTACGAATATATCGGTATCCAAAACACGCAAGATAAGAGTCGATAAGTACTTAGCTTAGGTACAATTGTGTGTTTATCGGTTGTCGGCGTTGTAGTTGTTATTCAACTTTGGGTCTCTGACGTGTCTCAAAACGACGGGCTATTTTTAATCATACAGCCACAGATAAATAATACTACGTAATACAGCAGTAGCATTCATTATCTATACTTGTCTGTACTAATATTTTAAAGAGGTAACATTTTTTTCTTTGTTTGTAAGTTTGTATGTAGGGGGTTATCTTCGGATCAACCCGTCGGATTTGAAAACTTCTTTTTGCATTGGGTAGCCCAATTCTTGAGGAAGGTTATAGGCTATGTAACATCATGCCAAGGCCCTAAGGAGCTGAGCAAAACGAAAAAAAGTCAGAAAGAACGGTAAGCGAAACCGAAGTAACAGAGCGGGCGGGCGATGGGATGCGACGCGGTGGGCCGGGGGCCGAAATTTCACGCGGATAAAGTTGCGGGCAGAAGCTAGTTATCTATACAACTATACATTTTCAATGTTAGCATGGATACCTATTGAATTATTTAAAATAACTTAGGCGCATTACCAATACTTTCTGGGGAAATTAAACAACTAATGTGACCTTCTGAGGTAGAGGACAAAACAATCAAAATAATGACTGCAGAAAATCGAATCTTCAATACACTTACACATACAGTAGGTAATAAAAATAAATAATTATTTATCTCAATCACAACACGTTAATTCGATAAATTCGCTAAGAAGCAATAAGTTTTTTTTTAACATTACTGATAACATAGAGGTTGAATGCTGATAAACTATTGGTCTTGAATAAATAAAAATGCAGAATTAAGATAACTAGAGTAGCAACACAAGTTCAATATCAAAAGTCCTTAAGTTTTGAGTTGAGCTGCACGATTACTGACAAATGCGTGCACTGACTGGACAGGTCCACTCAATCTGTGTGGTTCTTTCCCCAAAAGACCATTCCAATCACGTATCTACATGGTCTTCATAATATGATCTAACCAATAAAATGTCTGGACTTTAAAAGAGACTCTGACCTCTGAGTTTGTTTCGGCCTTTCTTCTCAGAGTAGTCAGATAGGAATTGCCGACGTCATCCAGTACCGTTCTTAAAATATTATTGACATGTAAAAGTGTTTTGTACAAACCTATTTACAGAAAATAAAATCATTTCAAAGGCCGTTGAATAATGATTTCTAACTGGACGAAGCTGCGTAATTACGAACTTTTTTTATATAAGTGCGAAGGCAAACGTAGGGGATTTCCACCGGCTATTCAAAGCTATATTTAATATTAGCTTTGCTGAAAATATAGAAACTTGTTGTTATGAATAAACTTCTAAGGCATTGTAATCGCGAAGGATTGACGCAACCTAGTTTGAAAGTGACGTAGGTCTGTACCGTTAACGTCGCCCTCATCGAAGTCAAGAAGTTTCAACGGTAAGTATTTTATTCAAGATTCAAATAGACTTTTATTGAGCAACAAATTTTTCTTTTGTTTTATTTTTAAGCTTTGCGATTTCATTTTTAATTTTAATTATTAAATTAAATCCGCGTTAAACGCCGTATGCACAGTAGTTTGTTCTCAATACGTTTTACATATTTTAATTAATTCTGTGCCATTCTACCAAAAAGCATACACGAACGCTGCCTGCGCGAAAGGCTGCTATTGCGATTTGAATGGCTGTGCGTTTTGATGTAAAATAAAAATTCAGATGTATGCTTTTTGTTAGATGGCGTCTGGTTGGTGCCGGCGGGCCGAGGGCACGTTAAGCCCAGGTACGTGTTTATTAACAGACTTGAAAATATTCGCTAGCGTTAATTACTTTTTCTAAGACTGCGTGCCCTGCCAAGCGCGTTTCTCTATTCTGTTTAAAAACTTGTCACTACGTACAGACCAGTGTATGTTTACTTCTTACTTTTTATATATCTAGTAATTTTCATAAACAGGATCATTGACCTCTTTCTACGAGTTGTTATTTGAAATGCCCATTGTCTTGTGTCTGTTCATTAGAGTCACGAACTCGCATGACAGGGCAGGCTGTGATTGACTCCGACTGGCCTCTCGGCTGTATGAAACACAACAGATTGGGCCGATTTACGTTTGTTGTTCGCGGATATGAGGTGAATCTACGACGGTGTAGGCTGTGCAACTACGTAACGTTTGCTCGCGTAGATACGAGTCTTTCTGTGAATTGCACACATTCAAGTATGTAGGAAATGGGCGCCGAAATGTATTGCCTGTTCGCCGCTCTAGGGATGTTACTACATTGTTTGCTTCCACGCTGATTCTTAATTTTTTCCTGATTTCATTTCCATATTCATGAAGCGTTTCATTTTAATTAAATGCTTTGCATCCATTTTATTCCTCTCTGTTATCAGCTAATTATTACCAATGTATTGGAAGCATTTATCGATTGTAACCAGTTGCCTCATTAAGAATATTTTTTATAGCGCATTGATTGTGATTAGCCGATGTTAATGTGTATTTCCACTTTGGACGATATCGTATCGATATATTATTGACTCCTTAAGCCCAGCACTAGCCAATAAAATAAGATTGTCGGTTGCGGGTAGATGCGAAGGCCCAGGTGATACATAGGGGCCAAACTTTATAGCCCGGGCGAGGTTTGCCGCTCTTTAATATTTAATATTGGAAAAAAAACATACAAGCTATCCATCGCGGTTTCGAATCGAAACTTGTTTATTGCTGTACGTAGACGCGTCCGAAGTAACGGCCCGAAATAAAGGCGCCGTCCACAAACCCGAGTTGCGAGGATTAAAGGCTCCCGTAGACAGGAGCGACACGACGGCACGACGCGACTCTGGTGGATCAATTTCTATAAAAACTTCACGGAAATTGTTCTACCGGTGTCGCATCGCGCCGTTGCGTCGCGCCTGTCTGCGGGGGCCTTTACGCGCTCGAGACAGGAAACTTTTTGTAACGTCACCGGAGTTGGTATAACGGCATTATTATCTATACATATTATAAATTATAGTATCTTGTCGTGTTTGTCTGTATGATCGCGTTGTTCTTCTAAACTACGCAACAGGTTTTGATGAGGTTTTCATCATCGTTTAGAGAATTTATCTCGAAAGGTTTATGTGTACTATATTTATGTTAATATTAAAGTTAATATAACTAAGAAATTTGCTACGGAATGCAGCTAGTTATTTTATACAAGAGTATGCGATTTGCATGGTGTTTAGAACTTACAGCTTGAGAGTATATCAATATATACTAAAAACCCGTAACGAATAAAAAATGCACCTGTCAATATAGAAAAGTATGGAAAAGCTTCCGAAATGGTATTCATTAAGTACTTACATAATAAAAAAAATTGAACGTCAAGTTACACAAGGGAGAAACTGTATCTGTAACAAAGAATAAACTAAAACTTTATTCGCATATTTCACGCTAACCTTTCGTTCAGAATTCTATTGAAAACAGCGCAGGGTGACTTCAACTCCGAGCGCCATAGTTCTAAAATGCTGCGCTGTTTATTGCATAGAACATAATATTGTTTTTCACAAAGTTGGTTCGTTTATCTTTATTTGAGAAAGAGGAGTCCAGAGTCCATACTTTTTTATAGGAAGAGAGGCAAGCATAGAAAAGTTGCTGACCTTTCTGTCTGTCAGTAATTCTATTGAATCGTATCATAAATGGAACCACTTAAATTGTTCCATTCGTCCCATCAATTAAAAGCAGTTGAAACAGTGGCAGTGTTTCAAAAATCCACTGTCTAACTCCATTCTTCCTTCAGCATCCATCAGCTTATCGAGAACTCAACAAGCGTATCAAATGGCCCATCCTAGCGTCCTGGGTACAGAAGCCACTACATCTAAATTTAGCTCAGTAAAGTGGATACACAGAGTAAAACGGTCCCTGTTTACTGAGTGAACAGAAAACGCGTTAGGTAATCGACGTGTGTTCACGTGCGATCCGGTGTCTGTAGTGCAGAAGTTGCGAGCAACAGTCGTAAACCGTGCCGTATACACCCGGCGACCGCACCATGCCCTACCGCACCAAACTAGAAGAGACAGGATAAAGTGCCTTTGACTTTGGACTCAGCAATGATCTTTGGACTTCAAAAGCTAAACCTCCTATATGCTCAGTACGTCCCTTTGAGCCAATGTTCGATAAATTGTTCAAGTTCCAAGTTTATAGAATTTCCATTTACTCGACGACTCTGTTTGTAAGCAATATGCAGCCAATAAAAGCGCATTAGGTATTTCCAATTTTAAAATTAGCCCTATTGATGTCACGTTTTTGAACTCAACTAAATATTAATTTCACGGTAAGCACATCGATTATAGGTATAAACTTAGCGCGTTGTAGTTTTACTAGCTCGTAAATGCCATACTGCATAATGTGATTAAGATAACATTATGACCCAGTCCTACCAGCACATAAAGTACAGCTATGCTATTATAAAAATAAAAAAACAACAAACATAGTTAAGCAATTACTGAAAGCGAAAAACAAACCTAATAATGCACATCTGCATAGTATTGTTGAATGATCGTAGAAAGTAAATACTCCGAAATGTGTGAATTGATGTAACCCTTTCCAGCACTCCTATATATCTGCAGGAACCGTAACCTCCTGGCGTACCAGTAACGATGCGGTCTCCCCCACCACTCCCTGAATTATTAACACGTGCCATCCAAGAAGTTGAATCGACAGAATTAAAACTTACCGACCTCTTTCATATTTCACCTACTTACGTTGTTTTCCAGCTTTGCTAGTATTCGCAACCTACCCAAGTTGGGTCCACATTCAAACGGCATTTAACGATACACTATCGACACTGTGACAAGATACTGCGTACTAAATGTCAACGTTACTTGGCTAACCTTGGCTCCGCATTAATTATGAACACCTAGTACCTACCGTTCGGTTAATAATGAATTCGTTAGCTATGGTTATGGACGCTTCAAAAAAGTTTGCTGTTAATCCTTAGGGACAGTATTATAAATATAAGTAGAAGAAGGACAACATATATTTCGTTTTACCTACATGTACGGGTTATTGTAAAGGAATGAAACTAACTTTTAAAGTTGCTTCTTGCTATTTTACGATATAAAACTCGTCCCATCGGAGTCGTAAAGAAAAAAATCTGCATATCTATAGACCCACAGTTCTTATTTCTGAATGCGTAAGGCGTAATATTTTACACTTCGATATCTTAAATGCAAGATGTTTTACGTGCTTCACATTACTCACCCATGTATGTTCGCCTCCAAGAACGCATTTACCTCAATCTGCGAAATACTTGGGTAATATCGCAGCTCCATGTCCGTATACCCGAGTATTTTATAAAGAAATAAACATGGTGTTTTACATATTGCTACACTAATGCAAAAGCGAAAAACATAGTTCCGCGGTCGGTGGATTGTCAGTGGACACATGTGGCCGCCTCCCCCCTCGCTGAATAATACACGAACGTTGTTTGAAGCTGCGATCTTCGCCTGTTTTATTGCGGACGATTGACTACAGAATTTCGGGTCCTTTTGGCACCCGCGTCCCTGTAGACCTTGATTTAAAAAAAATAACGGTCTGTAAAAATAAAGGTTAGGGTAGAAGTGAAAATGCAAAGGTATCTTTGAGGAGGCGTCGTTTACTGCTGGCTTGCGACGTTATCCGGTTTGGTGAGTTGCGGCGCGTTTACTAAGTGCGGTGGCTGCGTTAATAATTAAGAACACTTTTCCACGCCGGTGCGGGCTCGGCTAACGTCGCGGTACGCCGCACGGGGTTCCTTGCACCACAAACACAACCGCGGACGAGCAGACGACGATACCTGACTTTTTAACAGGAGTGAACATAAATAGTTACACGCCAACGCCATAAATACGCAATAATTAGGGCCGCTTGCAAATTACGTCAAAATTACGAAATAGTAAAGCAACACTAACATAATTTAAAATCAAGCCACGCATGCTTTTGTCTGTACTTTGAATATCATTAGATAGATCAATCAAGCATGAAGTTTACCGCATTCCGATCCTCCAGTACAATTAGAGTTGCCAGAGGGCCCGATTTTGGTGGGACGTCCCGATTTTTAACCCAAAATTAAGTGTCCCGCACGGGGTAGGGTCAGCCCCGCTTTTTGGGGATTACTTAACGGTGAGGCTTCGAAAGAAGTTGAATCTTCAGATAAATATAAATAAGTAATGCATTAGTAATGTATTACTTATTTATATTACATTCCTTCGAAGACTTAACTGCCCTAAAGGGCAAACCAGACAGTTAGGCCCGTTTTCTATACACACGTTTTTCTTACCGTGAAAAACTACGGTTTATTCACCGTGTGTTGTAGGCACGGTCGTTAGTGTTGTATGGATCAGTATGAAAGCTTGTTGACAGACACGTTTTTTCTACAGCGCAGGTAAAATACGGTAAAAGAAACCGTGCTACACGGCACGTTTTCTTAAAAGAGTAAAGTAAGTAACGTATTTTCATTGAAATACATTTTCTATGTCTATCATTTATAAACTCAAATGAACGGATGAGTAGTCGAAAAACTGCTGATTATTTACGTTGTTTTTTCATTTTGACTTTTGACGAAAGTATCCCGCTTTTTTACTCAAAATCCAGAGATTTACGATAGCTGGAAAATCAACCGAACGTCAATGTCGGTGGATTTTCTACGGTAACAAATATAGGTAAACGTCTCGTGTTTTCTCGAGCCGCAATAAAAAGTATGCATATTCTTAAACAGGTAAATATCTCAAGGTACACGTGAGGTTAAGGGTCGACATTTTTTCAACGTTACGCTTTTCCCTAGTCCTACTAAGTTAACATAAGCCTCTCTTGACAAATGTTTAAGATGAACGGTTATTTTGCACACTGTTTATGTTGTGCATATTTTTTTAAGAAAAGGAATGTTCTCTGTTATACGTTGGGATTCAAGAAAGATGTATAGCGTTAGCGTACAGACAGAAGCTGTTTCTGTAATGAGAACCGATTTGTCATCCGTTACCTGGTTTTATTGCCATGTTTGTTTGTACCAATGTTTAGTATACAGTTCCGTAGCGCCGCACCGCGCCGCTGTCGCGTCGTGCGTTGTTCATTCATTGATGAAGTTGAATTTAAAACACTCATTGTCATCGCT
Organism: Eupsilia transversa; assembly: GCA_914767815.1. Lineage (NCBI taxonomy): Eukaryota > Metazoa > Arthropoda > Insecta > Lepidoptera > Noctuidae > Eupsilia > Eupsilia transversa. The sequence continues at coordinate 16,712,276 of OU611871.1, forward strand.
ATTAATCGAATTCCTGTCTACACAGTGTGTACAATTATAAATAAATAACATCAACATGTTATTCATTTATAATGGCATGAATGCATTAAAGTAACTCCTAAAACAAAAGAGATGTATTGTCGCACCGTAGCGATTTTCTGACAAAACCGACAACGTGGGAGTTTACATTTTTAGCCTAGTTAATAGTCTAAAGACAGGGGGCGGTAGGTATCGATGCGTAAAACCAAGCTCAGCCAAGCCAATACACGCCCCGACACTTGTAGACTACAAATTATTTGCTTACACACACCTCTAATGTTGGGTGAGACTTAAGTAAACCATGACCAAAATAAAAATGAAAACCCACAAGAGTACCTGTCTGTAATACTGTAGGTTGATAAAACTTTTACAAAATTATGCCAGAACCCGATTATAATAATACCTATCCGTCTTCGTAGGACTGAAGCTATCCTCACCGTCATAATAATGCAACCACCAAAATTTAAAAAACCTTTTCCTGAAAATTGTCTTAAAAATCTTTGAAAACTTTCAGCCATGCTCCGTACAACAAAGAACCATTTCGTAACGCCGCGTCAGTGTTGTCTGCTGCTGCTATTTTAAATACTAATAGTTAGAATACATTCAGCATCCGATCCATAAAGTTCTCATTTATATTTCACGAGCGCAAACCACATCGGGAACTTAAAAATTAATATTAGAAAACTAGAATGTATCCTAGACAAGTTTGCGCCTTTCAGATCTTCGGTTGATTGATCGGGCAACCCTTCTGTCCAATAAATATTAAATAAAGTAGTGAGCAATTTGTCTGTCTTACTTAGTTACGACGAAATGATATATTAAGACCGGAGGAAGATGCATCGCCCCTCAAGTTATAGCCTGGTCGTACGTGTTGATGTCGCGCTGGAGATAGCCACACCGACCGCTACAGTCTAGACATTTCATGATACTCAGTTCAACGCCAATGTTAAAGTTGAATCATGTATAAATATGCAGTGCAAGCGGAAAGTTTTCACTCGTTTTCTATAACAATGACTGACCTTACCTAATAAGTGTCAAGCCAAACATACGATCCTCCCACAACGTAAAACTCTCCCACAGTAAGAGATGGCCCCAACTCACAAACTTATAACGACTTCACTGTGTTCAAATACAACAATTTTGGAATTCTCAATTCTGTTTTGTTCGGCAACTTTTATAATATCAACGGAGATATTTTCTAGTTGTCGTGTAAATGCATCTATTGGAACAGTGCACCGGCTGCTACTGTCCCGAACCTCTTTTGCGTAATACCTTGCATCTCCAGTTATTTCTGCTAGTTCGTAAAATGTATTTGCTAATAAAATTTATAAATAGAGATACTCACGGGTGTGATAATTATGTCATTTATTTTTATTTGTGCAGCAAGACAAATCAAAGTTGAAGTAGACAAACGTGATTTTCTTCTCTACTGAATTTTAAACATGTAAATTATACGAATTCAAAGTAATTATTTGCAGTTAGTGACATTAGCTAATAACATGTCATTATTTACTATACACCTGCTGTCATGTTTACAGCTTCAGTTATGTAAAATAAATAATAATAATACTCCATTTTTCTCCCTGAATATAAAGGGGTTTTACTCTTCCTTTTTTTACTATTTCTCAACAAAACATAATATTGCTACAACCTGCCTTTGAATATAGTGGCAGATAAACCAATCGACGCCGTGTAGTGGCCGAAGTGGGATAACAATCTTTTCAAAACTAATTCATGTAAAATCAAAGAGAAGCGGTTATTAGGTTCTCCTCACTGTTCATAAAACTTCATCAAAATGTGGACAAGTTACGAATTTCCATAAAATATTAATATCATGCACATATTAAGCCGTTGTCACAAAATATTTTATAACAGCAAACTGGAACTTGTTTTATTTCTGCGGGCCGGCAGACCGTCGATTGACTGTCTTATGAAGTCTTTTGACGTCGCCGTAATACTGTTAGTGGCTAAAGGCGAACACACGGACAATGAGATATGGCCGGGAAGCTCGACCGCGCCGGGTACACCGCGCCACATTGTTTCAAGTTACGAGCTCTCGCGAAACTTGGTGGCGTCGTGTCTTGTGCATTCATTAGCTCTTACGGACCACCCATTCGGCTCAGAAAGTATTTTGCACCACTATGAATTCTAGTAACACTTAAAATGTGTGGGACCCGTTTTGTTCTTTAAATTTTAATCCGCTTCGTTTTACCGTACGTTGTATTGTGGCATTTGTGGATTATGCCACGTTGATTTTTATTTTAGAATCTAACTTTTTATTAAAAGTTGTGGAAAAGGTCAGATTATAAAATGACGCTAAGGAAAGATACTTATTATTCAAAGATAATTAGGCAACGTGTCATTAGTTCCAATTTAAATGTATTATAGTTACTGTTCATAGTGTTCATGTGTCAAAGCCTTCATGAAACAAGTTATTCTTCTTTGCATAAACATAAGACGACAACGTGGCAAGCTAGACGCTGGCAGTCTAGCACCTCCTCATTGTTCCTCATTGCTATCGGGAACTGACTTCAATTTTCCCACGATATTGTTCATTTCACGGCTATTTGCCGTCTCTTCGAAATATTGCACACACTCTGGCGTGATGATTCAGTTCCTGCGTCAGCTCTACCCTCTGCTCCTCGGCACGTGTTAACAACAATAGAGTTTTGACAGTGATAGTAGGTGTAGGTATAGGTATATACCCCACTAATAAACGCATTTGTAATAAGATGGCAGAAGGTCAAAAGTCAGAAACGTGTGAAAATTAAAACAACGAAATGAACACGGAAGACTGTTGGCGGCTAAAATATCGTTTGAGACGCACCGAGCGGTGAATAACTCCATATGTTAAAGAATTCAATTACAAGTGGCGTACCGGTCGGCGTAGCTGTCAAACGGAGACGTCGCCAGGAAAATTGTTGCCCAATGCCGCAATGTCTCATAACGTGGCAAAAACAAGGTGTGTTGCCGACTATAAATATTAAATTTTCCGTATTCTACGAGTTTGTCGGATACCACATCTGGTTCACTAACCGTGCTTTTAAAAATTCAGCGCAACGTTATCGTCGTCTCAGGCTTTGTCTTCAAACCGATCGTTGCTAGGTTTTGTTAATTCTAATGTTCGTGGTTTCTTGGTCGAGATATCAGTAAAGAATGTCTCAACATTCTCATTGTTTAAACAACTGAGCTCGTTTCAACTAGTACCAATTTATCGTGAAATGATAGTCCAATTGTTACACTCAAATCCAGAACGTGTGAAATGCATTCAGTCAGCTGAAACTCCTTGTGTGCTATTGCATTCCAGTCCATTAAAAACTTGTTGTATCAACAAATACCAGATGCAAGTTAAAATGGAATTTTAGTCGACAAAATTTTGTAAAATTTTCTAGCGAAACGTTCAGAGTTTCATTAACATATGAATACCGAGTTATTTAAACGAAAATTATTTAATAGCGCCGTATGATCTAGATTTAACGTGAAAAGCAGTATAATGTGCTTACTTACATAATGACGTAGACACATAATGTACACTAATAATGGTGGGCACATTATCGCCTTTGCATTAACTCTATTGTTGTCCGTTATATCATTATTGTGAGGGTAATTTAATAGTACAAGGTTCATACATCGTGTTTGCTATAACAATGTGAAACTTTCAGCGTCCGTGTTATCTCAGTGGCGATAGGAAACGAACGGGTTACGTATATAAAGTTACATTGTTGCACCAATACATGACGCGTAGATTCATTCATTAAACTTGGCATAATCTTTTTATAATCATGTACAGCTTGTTAGCACCGACAACGGATTTTTCATAACATTTTTATACCTCTCTTTATTAAAAACAGGACTTTATACAATTCAGCACTCCCAACATATTCGAAAAAAGGTGTATCTTCATCGTTAAGTGCACTGCTTCAAACTATATAGGTACCTAATATCCAAACGGATATTCGAGTCAAAATCTATGCAAATAGTGGAGTTAGAACAAATACCTATAGCAGAGTACCGTTGGCAACAACAAGTTTGTAGCACTTGGCATTATATTAATATACTGGGCAATGTTATGGACGACTTTCGATACTATCCGTGTTTAGTCGTGAACTTTCTACGAATAGTAACCTAGATTATTCATACAAACTGGATACTCAGTGGCCTTGTTGTGTGCGAATTAAACGGTTGAACGTGAAATTGAAGTCAAACACTTTCGTTGTTAGATGGTTCTTGTGTTTCAATTAAGTTATTGTTAAACATGTTTATAACGGATGATTTTTTTTTACGGTCTCGAAAAAAAATGGGTATATTAGGTGAACGAAGCAGAAGCTTATGGCAAGCCTAGTTTTTTTTTCTTTTTTCCACAGATTTGAAAAAAAAAAAACTTCAATTTCATTCATTTTGAAAAAAATATGATACCCAAGAACATAAATAGAAATTAAATCAGAGCCACTCAAGTATCTAGTAGGTATCTACACATGGCTGGTTATTCAGTGTAATATACCTAAATCAAATTTCTCGTTATATTAGCCCATTAATATCCAGTGCATAACAATGTGCTCCTATGGAGTCTATTCAACGTACACGATAACTGATCCCATGGGAAATACATATACACCTAGTAGCTAGGTGGTTTGTATTAATTATGTATACATAATTAAAATTATATACAAAAAAAAAAAAAAAAAATATGCACTTATTATTTTCCCTCCTGGGACCGAAATGTGAGTGTAGGTACTATTTATGTGCTCCTCTGCTCAACCTTTCGGGGACACAAGGCGTGATGTTATGTGTACTTAAAATTATTGAATGAAACGTATCTAAACTACAACAAACAAACAACTAGCTTCATCTTTCTGACTCACCGACCCCTTGACAATTCAAAAGTATATTGAAATAAATGCTTTGTTTTTTTAAACGAACCTCTAATAACTCCCATTTTGCGCTCTTATAAATATTATTGAAAACTCTAATATAATGACTGCACCTCTTTTTGTGCACGTCAAAAAAATCCAAAATCCACTTTATTTTAATCAGTTTTGATCAACTGTTTATTGACTTGTGCTACCAAAAAATAACCGGCGGTCTATAGTATTTAAGTATATTGTTTACCTGAAAAACTCTTCCTGTTTCAGTACATACATATATAAATTAGTTACCACCCATGATATTGTATTTCTGACGGATACCCAATGAATGCATTGTGTCTGTCTGTATGTAAATTGAAACTTATTTAATAAATACACTTTACCTCCAGCGAGGTTTCGCCCTATTGACATGACGTTTGAAAATAAAAATAAAAGTAATAAAAACTAAAACCCAACTACGGCAAAAGTCAACTAAAAAGGTATAAACAAGTCATCACAGACAGACTAATTAAAAATCCGGAGTCACACGTGTTAGGGGATAAGTCGGATAGATTACGTGTGACTCCGGATTTTTAATTAGTCTGTCTGTGATGACTTGTTTATACCTTTTTAGTTGACTTTTACCGTAGTTGGGTTTTAGTTTTTATTACTTTTATTTTTATTTAAATTATTTTGGGGTTATAATATATATATTTTTGAAATGTGCTCATTAAGCCCTTTCATTTGATACCCAACATGACACCATTAAAAAATCTTTTTTTTTTAGTTCATGACTTTTTGTCCTCTAGAGGGCGCCATATTCAATTTAATGTGACGTCACATAGCCTATAACCATCGGACGACCGAGACGCTTCCATCGATACCCCATTTGTCCAATTATGTTGAGTAGTTTAGAAGTTATGAGGGAACAAATGAACATACATACATACATACATACATACATACCGGTCAAAATCATAACCCTCCTTTTTGCTTCGCCGTAGTCGGGTAATTACCGACTTATACAGATACGATTACTTATACAGATACGATTACTGACACAGATACGATTAGTAACTACACTAATTATAATTCATCAAAGTTAAGTCTGAAACATTCTAATCTCAAATCATAGCCGAAGATATTCATATGAATGCTAAATTATCAATTACGTGTGAAGACCACATGCAATTCTTTTGCGTTAACGTAATAAAACAAGAGCATTAAATAGATTGACATAATGAATTTGTCGTGATAAGCATACGAATAAAAATTGCAACTATGCAAATATGAAACACGATATTGCGTTTATTTACAAGTGTCCTGGGGCCTAAGACTACTAATTTAGAAACGTCACAATGGTGTCATAATGGTTAGTTTTTGACAGATTTGCCATACAAAAAATGAATGAACCGAGAGATATTGATACTTTGATAGGGTTTCTGGATCTTATTGTTTCTAGTGTCTAAATCAATTTCGCGTAAGCTTTTTGTACAACATTTTACGAGTTTGTCGAGCTACAAACCACCCGATTATGTTCGGTTCGTATCCCGACAAACAGATGGTTTACGCGAATAATCACGGTAAATCCGTGTCCGGGTATCGGTTGCAGTTAACTTTGTGTGCGAATCAAGTGATCCGCGCCACAAAGCGGCAGTCCGCTGTAGAATACTGTAGATGGCATATTAACCTCGATTTTGAACAGAGAAGTTCAGGTGCAGCATCTATCGGAAATCTAAAATAGAGATTTAGTTAACCTGAATAGGCAATTGAAGTGGTTAATCGATAGCGGACAAGCTTTATGATCGCCAGTCAATCGAAATAATCGTTAAGTATCATTATTTTCTTTTCGAAAAACCATTTTAACCTATCATCAGCGTACGAATTCTTCCTACACATAACTTTGATATAATTATACCGTTTAATACATATTGTAATATAAAGTAAAGGGAAGTTAACAAGCACTGATTTTGATGAAGACTGGAGCGTTTTCATCAGGTTCACCTATCAAAGAGTTCTGTCAAAGGGTAGGTACCTAAACCTCTTTTTTTAACACGCTACTTTTTCATTAAAGCCCAAGAGAACAGGCGGCAAACAAAAGAAAGTTCGGATAATATCAATTTAGTTACGCGCTCGTCTGCCGTTATCGCGCTCGCCGATATTATTTTTCTTGTGGCTAAGTATACGGCTGGCAGATGTCCTTTTATTTTTAGTCCCATCCTTAATAATGACGAATTTTTTTTTAACTGAATTTTCACCTTTCGTGATAAACGCATGCAAGCATGAAGCATGTACTGAAACAGCAACCAGCAGCACTAATTAACGCACTATTTAAGCAATAGTTATAGTTACACTCCTTTATTTTAAATATTTACTTAATTTATATTTTAAATAATACTTAATAAAAAATTGTAATTTTTCCATGAATCATGGTGGTAAAAGAAAAGTTTATTGATACCACAGTAAAGTTTTTTGTATGTTCCGGATGACGCTCGATTGTGTGCACTTGTCGCATCAGGCAACATTGATTAAAATATGGTTTTACTTTCCTCTAAATTTTCGACAGAAAATGATCGACGTTTCTTTTTTCCTTGAACGTGCAGAAATATTAAATATTAGGTACTAGTCACATAACATTTTGAGATTGCCTAATATAATAAAATACTACTAACATTTCTCAAAAAAATTGTGAAATATTTTTTTAAAGTGAATGGCTTCTTTGGCAGGCATTCCAAAATTCATATTAAAATGTCAGGTGATAATAATCTTCTAATAAATAACACTGTCGTTGTGCGAAACTGGTTTATATACTATGATGTACAGTTACATAATTATGAACCGTGCGCCAAAACTTTCGATTCACGAATCACGTTATTGTCATTAAAAAACTGCATAACGATTAATGTCTGCCAAAATGCATGATTCATTTCAAATTACAGCTATGTAACCATTTACGAAACAGTTATACCTAAGTTTTCGATATAAATATTTAATGTCGATTTCTATTTGATAACGGAGTATTAATAGAGATTGGTTTAACAACAATTTGTCAAGAATTAGATAGCAAGAAGGAGTAAAGTTTCCATTTTTGAGCTGTGACGAAGTCTACCCTGATAATATTTTATTAAGCGCGGTTTGACGTTGGGGTGGCGAGGGGGTGTGAAAAATTCAACATCACCAGCCGCGTTTCGGATGCTCTCGTGTAGGACGTGGTATAGGCCTTTTAATATGTATTTTTATGCCTCAACCTACTCAATATATTTAGAGATTCGTTACATTCCGTCAACTTGCCTGAGTGTTTGTAATAAAAGCAATGAATAAAAGAAACAACTCCAACAATCGCTTACTGTGAACCAGATATAGGGAACAGGTTTTCCTCGTGGAAGCACAAAATTGACCTCTTTACGAATTTGTAAATATATTTAATTGACATGGCGACATCGTGTCAGATTTGGTTAGCACGAGGCGACAAGCATGGCTGCTGCTCAATAGAACCGTCCTTTCCAAAAGGGCTTGCGATATCAAAATGATTGATTGATTGATCTACTACACAGTGAAATCAGCAGTATAAAGCAAACTGTGTTTGCAAGCATTCTGTTAATTAACTGCCTAAGGTGAAATAGTAATTAAATTAAAATAAGCTTTAGATCCTGATACTTAATATTTTTTCTGCAAAACTACATACTTAACATATTACTACTTACATTTTTGTACATTATCTATGTGTAGTTTTTCGTTACCTACATTTCTTTACGTCAAAGAAAATATCGTACAAAAAATGTTACTTCACTCAGATTCCGCAGAAATTAAAACGTTCGATTGCATGCCATTTTTGTGGCGATAGGAATTTCTATGAATAAAATCGCGTCTTGAACTCGGGACTATCTTTGGGGAATACAAAATGGTGCGTAACAGAAACTGGGTATAATTGGCAATTTGAAAAAGGAATGCATCGATTAAAACTGACTGGGGAAATGTTGCCAGTTCTTTTTCTTTTAATTCATTTATAGCAAGCAATATCGAAAGGAGGATATACTTCGAAAGGTAGTAATGACATTAAAGTGTTAGCGGAGGCACAGGTTACGGCATGTGGCGTCATCAGGTACCCGTTAGTCTAGACGGGACACTTTCACCAGAGGAACATGCAGTCACGGAACTGTGCGATTTAACGCACGACGCGTATGAATGAAGAGTTAATAAACGCAGACCTCGGCGTAACTAAGCTTTTCTGTGCTCTATGCATCTAAATAAAGGTTTTAATTTCATCAACCTTTAAAGCTACTACAATGTTATTTAATTAAAATTTTATCCAATTAACAAAAATATGCATTTATTACAAAAGTATGACCGTTGCATTCATTTCATGAATCAGCAGAACTATCGAATAGCTGCACTTCTTAGCAAAATCATACAACACCATACATAATTTATTGAGCAAAATACTGATGGAGTGACGTGTGTTTGTTAACACTCGCATAGGTTGGACTAAAAGTTCTTGAAGCTTGTGTTAACACCAATACTTACCTATGTCGATATCAATATTTCAAAATATAAAATCATTCGTAATAAAAAACAACACTTAACTTAATTGCTTAAAAAGTTTAAGCTTGAACTCTGGCGGGTTTCGCAACGGTATGAACAAGCCAAATACATCAAATTACAACGATGACACATATTTATCTGTATGCAAGCGCAGTCCAAGAATGTATGTTAATTATTTATTTACGTTACACAATCTAACTGCACGTTAGTTGCATAACATTGACTGTTCACATCAAGTAGTGTAAGTATGTGGAATCCATAGCCGCAGGTTCGCGTGCCCGACCCGCACAGACACCAACAATTTTGTTCACGCGAATTTTGCTCATGGAAACGCATACGCTACAGGTGAGGAGTATTATACATTTTCATGTAAATTGATAGACAGGGTGAAGTTTAATGAAGTTCGACATGAGTGCGATAATTTTTTATTTAAATTAATGCCGTAGTCTAGACACCCTGTGTATCGTGATCGTGATCAAAGTAATCTAATGCAACTTACCGTAGTTTGGTAGTTCGGTCAACCGGACTAACAACCGAACTACTGCTACTAGAGGTAAGCGACAGCGTAACCCTTTGTCGTCAACATTTTGGGTGTCACACGGTTTAAAAGCGTTATAAAATATTACTGGAGCAAGAGACTTCATATTACAAAGTTAAAAGTGCTAAACTTTGCGGCAGCCGTGTATTTCAACAAATTAGGTGGGATCAAGAGGATCAAGACTATTTTTATCGATCGGCGGTTTACGAGTCGAGTGCAGCCTTAAATAAATTAATGACGAAGGTGCCCCTAGCATTCGTTCTTTCTTTAGTAAATGGATTACAAAAACATTAATTCCATGAACTTGTGTTTTGTTCAAAGACTTGAACTGACATGTTACTGCGTGTCTTTATTTTCTACGATTGTTTGTTTCAGATTTAACTGTGTATTTCAGTTTCTTAGAATTAATTAACAAATGTATTGCCTAGAAGATTCTGCGAGTTTGTTGCAGTAGGTAATCATGTAGACGTTGGCTTAATCAATTAAACTCGGGGTAGTTTGTTTCAAGTTAATTATTTCTAGTAACAGGTCTAATTAATGTTATTCAAATAAGAATATTAAGGTTTTTAAAGGACCTTCCCAAAATTGCTGGGGAACTGAACACTTTAATGGAGGAAGGGCCATAAGAACTGCTGTAGTACACATAATAATCTTATTACTTAGGTAATTATTAGCTAAATATAGGACGATGGAAAGCTAGAATAAAAAGACCTACAGGAAATCACTTATTCAGCCTTGTGAAAGGAAACATATTTCTAGATCGTAGGAACTGACTTGATCGGATCGTAAATAAAGATGTAAGAAGCCCAGTGCATGTATTACCAATCATTCCTATTTGTAGGTAAGTAGTAGGAATCAGGAACTTTAAAAAAGAAAGATGCTTTCATTCATAATCAGGTTATAACATTCTCACTGTTGGGTCACATGCCTCCTCTCAGCAGAGAGAGTGAGTATTGTAAGACGGTTTTTTGTACCTCTATAGGTATGGTGATGATGGTTTTTTGTACCTTTAGATATTTAATTTAATTAATTGCACGATGATCTTTCACGAATGAAATGCATCACACTGCAGCAGAATTCAGTAGTCAATGATACGGGAATGTGGTGAATTTAAAAACCTGGGTTTAGAGTAGTTGACTGATTGCAGACTTTGACGAGGATCTGAATTCTGCTTGCAACTAACATAAAAATAATGCCTACAGATGGTCTTTCTAGGTTTGGGTGTTTCTCTAATTAATTCAAAGCGCTGTATTTTTTTATACGAGATTTAAGACAGCCTCCTTTTCCTATGCACGTTAAATGTGTAAGTGACGTCATTGCATGAAATGTCTCAAATCTTTTCCGGTTGACGTGACATCCCCCCGGCCCCTCTCCCCTCCCTCCACTCGTATACATACATTCATCAGTTTACGTGATATGGGTGCAAACAGACAATACGCTAACAAGCGATGGATTTCTTTCGTACAACCATTTGCATAGAATAGTAATCATTATAATGTTTAATGGTTTGATATAATCTTCCTCGTGACTTTCGAGGTAATTTCATAATGACTTTTTAAACTTTCTTGACCGAAGTTTGGTAGTGTTCTTAGTTACGACTTTCTAAACGAATGTTTATAGAAAATTATTTATTTATCTGACATTATTAAACGATAGCCCGCTGTTATGCACCGAAACAATCGCAGCTTTATCACACGTTTGAATAAATTCAAAAATTATATTATGAAAGTTGTATATACCCACTTAATTATTTAATCAGTGAGTTCTGGATAAAAAATTGGTAATGAGAGGACCTGTTTGCTTTATTTTGGAACAATGCAATTATTATGCAACTGAAATAAAGGCATATATTAAAGCTTTTATTTGCGAATATCTGCAATTAACCGGTGAAAGGCATGTAATCAAATCCCGTATTTGTCGTGAGGCAAAATAGTTGCCGGGATGCGTCATGCCTGTACCTATTTGTACAGTTTCCATGACGACTACGAACCGCGAAATTCAAAATATTTTCTATAGAGTTTTCGGCAGAAATGGAAATGTTATCATCGTTAAAAGTTCGCATTTCGACAATTCATTGAGTCAATTTAGCCAATTACTGGAAATAATTATACGGCTTCCTATGGAGTTTGTTTTCTCAGTAAGAATACGTAATATATTCCGAATGTCAAAACAAATTCGCTTTTTATAGCGAATTTTCATTTTTTCGCCATTTGTCAGTAACTTGTCAAATCAAAATCCTGGACCAGTAGCATCATAACAAATTATACTGTATTTGTACCTAAGTACTGTGTAAGATATAATACGTTACTGAGCTCTTAACATGTATTATTAGCAAAAAAACTAATTTGATGCACCTAAATACACTGAATGATCTTATAAACTTACATTATTATAAAATAAAGTCGCTTTTCGTGCACTTGTCTCTGTATCTATGACAGTTTATTTAAACGTGCTCGTTTTATATTTCCAATAGCGGTTCCAGCGTCGCCATGACGGCTTGGGGCATAGTTCTCGTCGATATCTCATTATATATCCAATGAGATCAGTTAACACTTCAAGTTCTTAGAAGACGTACGGTTCACAGGTACTGCTCCCCAAAACAACTAGACAGCTGCTAGTGTCTACAGTTTTTAAAAGACAATAGCTACCTAGATCTTTTTTCGTGGCTGCATTTGTTAAGTTTGGGGAGTACCTACTTAGTTTTAAGTCTATTTTATTTTTAACCTCTGAAATGTCGCAAATACTAAATCATTAACAAAAATCTTATTCAGCTATACCTAGTAGGAATTAATTCGAATTTCAAAATAATTGCAACAGTGTTGCTGGTTAATGAAAATTAAAAAACAGTTTCCAAGTTGTGTCATGCTGGGGCCCTGGATATATGTAGGTATATATTAATCCACGCGCACACGATTCCCGCCGTGTATGAGCCAGCGAGTGTTTCCATTATCGCTTAATGCACCAGTACACCATTCGTTAAAATCGGCTTAGCTGCTTAGGATTTGGGTAGTTAGTGATGTGGGCTCATAATACCTGCTTGTATGTTGTTATGATTTTATGAACATATGCATTAAGTTGAAGCAGAATACGAAATTGCTCTGTTTAGGAATTTGCTAGCAGTGTGGTGTCTTATATGAGCGCCTTATAATGTGAGATTCGTTTATGTTTGCGGTTACGAAATATAAAAAAAGATTCTAGAATGATACTGGCCTAAAGAACTAATATTGCATCGTTAAACAAGTGTAGGTGACAACGATTGGGCTCTTTTTGACTTGCCTGCTGTCTGTACCTACGATTTCTATTTTACTCCTGTATGCTTTCGTCCGTCAGTATACGCATGGCCGAAAAATGCACACTCGCATTTGAATGTAGAACGCCGACTGGCTTTTGTTTTCGACGGACATCGGAGGCCAGTTACGTAGTCAGAAAAGAAACGGCTCTCGCGAAAGAGTTGCTTAAAAAAAATAGATTGATTCGACAAGGAAGAGTGTCAATAATAAAAAGACTTGCACAAATAAATCCTTCATAAACTCAGGCATATGATCCCTCGTGGGTTACATAAATATGCTGGAAACTGCGGCGAGGTGGATTAAAAGTTATAAAAGTTCCACTGAATAGTGACAGTACAGACAGCTTGCCACGCTTACCCGTCGGCTATCCGTGTACACAGAGGCGGAAAAACTTATGAGAGTCATCTTCACTTGCATGTAACTACGTTAACTATACTCGATCGCAGATAATTGATTTTGTAGCGCCCAGGATGGAAAAGCATCTAAACATAACAGTATTAGGTAGGAAAAATACATCTAAGTAGCTTTAGTATAAAAATACTGTTCCGCTGTCTTGGATTTCCTGGTGTATAACGAAAGCTATCGAGGGTGTAAGTAGGTACTTTAATTGCCATGTCATGTGCAACCTAGGTATATACTTTCACATATCATTGTGATTCATATAAAATAACGTGGGAAGGCGTAAATACTTGTACTTAATGTTACCAGTCAAGTTGGATGCGACGCAAACGATTTCACTAACAAGTCAATGACGCAACGTATGTAATTTGTGCAGAGTAAGTTACGAATGTATACATAGAACCTCGAGGCTCTTCTCGTGATATAACTGGTAAAAATGTAAATATCCATAACTTTTCTTGAATTGTGAGGCCAACATCAAGGTACCTAGTGAACTACATAGCCTTGTGTTCACCAAAATTTAAAACAACTGTTTAGATATTTAATCAGTTCTCTAAATAAAATTTCCTTAGGAAATTTGACATAAACCACGACTTTTTAATACGTAACCGGTGGTTTGAATGTTGGTGAACACAGGCCAGTGACTTAGATTGCCGAATTTGGAAATATCACCACAAGGAACGATCCGTATAGTTTTACCCAACTACGGCGAAGCAAAAAGGAGAGTTATGATTTTTATGTATGTATGTTCATCTATAACTAACTTCTCTACTCATAATAATTTGAGAAATGAGGTATCGGTGGAAGCGTCTTGATTGTCCACTGGTTATAGACTATGTGACGTTCCATTACACTACACAGTATGTAGACTGCATACTTATTTAATGTTTAAACTCATCATTGGTTGTGGCGCAACCACAGGACATGTGTTGTTGAGTGAAAGTGCAACTGGACAGGTTGCCACTTGAGACGTGTCTTCGGTAACGCATACATTTATCGTAGGTACATATTAACTTATACTAAGTTCCTACAAGCGATTCTATGAAATAAAGACCTAACAAAAAATACTGAATAGAAATGCAAAACAATTTTTTATAAGGCAACATTTCTCTTTTCTCTGTCACCCAAAGAAATAAATAATTAAACGGAGAATTCATTATAGCTTTTTCCTGAATTCCTGCATTCCAGGTAAAAATATCCAAGGCAGCTGCAACAATTTGCAATATGAACGGAGATGAATGGAATCATATTTTAACTTGCTGTGTCTCAGATAATTCTTATTGTTTCTCCGTGAGACATCAGGGGCCCAAGTCTACTAATTTATAAACGTTACAATGGTCTCTCAATGCTAAGTTTTTGCCAGTTTTTGTATGGCAATTCTGTCATTGAGATACCATTAGTAATGTTTATAAATTAGTAGACTTAGGCCCCAGGAGAGACACTACGAGCTGGGAACTTGTCAGGTGCTTATACGAAAACCTGTAAGAAATATTAGATACCTACCTATAGTGCGTGTCTTGTCTATATTTCATCAGCCCATTACTGTCCTATTGCTGGGCAAATGCCTCACTCAATTACTCTTTCCACATTTTGCGTCTTTTTGCAGTTGTGTGCCAATCTTTTAGGTACCTAGTTCATCTCGTCATCTTCGTCTGGGCGCCTTGTAGAAATTATATGACTTACCCAATATAAGTACGTAATACCTGCTTATAACTATTTATAAACAATTCAAGCCAGCTTTCGAAGACGCACGAAATTTAATTGATTCTACAGCAATAACTGGTGGAAAGTTTCGCATAAAAACGTTTAGCATCATAAACTAGATGCCAAGTCTCAAAATAAAGTGTTTGGTGGTAAAACTATACACTGCGCTTGAGGAAAACCGATGCGCCCATTAACGCAATCATTCATGTTTAATAACATGGACGAAACAAGAACCTTGAGAACCAAAACATTCATGCGAATATTGTCCGATACGTATTCTATCCGTAAACATATTCTATTGTATACTTATTCAGTATATTACCACTAAACCTGCAGCTAGAATACATTTAAAGGTTACTCTTAAATTAGCTCTCATGCAGTTACTCGACCGTTACTTGAAATTCAGTCATAATGTATGTACCTACGGTGAAAGAAAATAGGATATGCTTGCATGAGAATTATAAAATCTGATCGCCTACAACGTAGTTTAAAGGCTCAGTCGTAAATAGTTCAAAACGGAGATAGTTTGTGTTCCTTCCGTACTTAGTGCTAATTTACCTGTAATACGAACCGATCACGTTATTCACTTTACTGAGCAGAAATGCATTAAAGGGTTTATTAGCGAGTACTTTAGTAATCTCTATTCTAAGCGAATCACTAACGCGGTAATGGAGTGCCACAAAGAGGCTTAACTTCACGGTTCATGATTAAAATGACGCTCTCAGCCCTGCTGCCGTTGTGAAACGTGAATCATTTTAATTCGGAACCTACCTGGATAAAGGAAAATATGATAACTAAGTTGAAAATAGAAAGTTTGTTGAGTAATACAGAAACTTGCACTTTGGTAAATATGTAGTTGCGAAATACATGCATACCGGTAAGTAGGCGAATAGTCATTCGTGGAATATGAAGTATATACATACCTAAGTATTGAACTATCACTTGAAGGCGGAAGATGGTCAAGCGGTGCTCAGAGTTAGTCGTTCCTCGCAAATATACAAGGTTATTGATAATATGTATATCCATTAATTATAAGGTGATGTAGGTGAGGTCATTTACAACCAGTCATTCGGTTGTAAATGAGCAAATGTCAACCTTTTTTGAGTAATTTGACATTTTATATTTTAAAATGAATTAAATAAAATTATAAAATGTCATATTACTCGAAAATGGTTGTCATTTGCTTAAACGTCCTAAGGGGTAATTTGGTTGTAAATAACCAATCTCCTACATTCCCTTAATGGATTGCCGACATATTACCAATAACCCTGTATTTATGTAAAAAAGGGGTGTACAAGGGGGGTACGGGGTGGTATTATGAATTAGAAGAGTATGGTAGAGCTAACCTCGATAAATCGAAGGAACACCGTCAAACTATGAGTTTGAGTTTTTTTGAGGATGTTTTTGTGTATCCATAGATAGTTTTCAAATTTTATGGAGTCTTCGTTAGATTGAAATTTTGTTTATACACATATAATTTTTTAATTTGATGTACTCGAGACTACACAAGAAGTGACTAAATAAGATATGCTATCTGAGTTAAATTCCCACCGTACCGACGACATTGCAGAATCCGCATTACTGTAGGCCAGTTAGACAATACAACCAGTGTTATAAAATTGGTTTAGCCGTTTAGCCTTTGTGATGGCACATTCACGTGCAACTGCAACGAGCCCCCTTTTAAGTGTCTAATAGGAGAATGAATTCTCAAATGTCATTTTGTTAAAACAGCCTGAATGTGGAATGACATAAGATAACACAAACAGATTGCCTTCCCGTCGTCACGTAAAAGCCGGAATTGCAGTTAATTACAACTAAACGAGGGTCTAAAACCAACAAACATACAATCTAATTTATGCAAACATAATCATTTTACATTGAAATTAAAGTAGGTATGCTTATACGGAACTCATCGCGAAATTATTAATCATCAAATAATCTTTTACCGACTTTCGAAGATTTTATTAAAAAGAATCAGGAACTAAGAACTAATCAATAAACAAATAACTATGCATAAGCTCATAAATAATAATATAACGTTATACCAATTAATTGAAAACTATAAAGACGAATGAAACATTCAAAACTAATTAAAACGGACGTACATATTTATAACGAGAATGGATGTAACATTTTCAATACCTATCGATTATTGCCAAAATCTATTGTAATTAGTTTCGTCTGATTGTTTGCCGCAAAGTCTAACAAATTGTTTTAACAATGTAAAATGAGGGGTTGAGTGCAATGAGATTGAGTAGACACCAGCTTCGTTTATTCATCAAAACTATAATTAAACTTACCTAATTGGTGTCAATCTTTCGTTGCAAGGTAGATAAAATCATTATATTTCATGTTGAGTTCAAGACTATAGCAGCAAACAGCCAATGGCATATTCCAACGAAATTCATGCAGTATTATATTATTATTTATTTAATACTTCAAGCACAGAAATGCACAGAGGCGGACTTAATGCCATAGACATTTTCTTCCAGTCAACCTTCGGGTGATGCAGAGGCAAACAGTGGTAGGTGCAATTACGAAAAATTGAGGAATAAAAAAAATCTAAAGATACACATATACCTACCTATTACACACTATAAATATAATATAATATGCCTAATATATAAATATAAACACAAACAAATATTTACAAATACCTACACGAATATACTAAAACAAATATGACAAGCAGTGGGAAAACATTAACGTTGTGATGATACTACCAGCTTCTTACGAATGTGCTCGCGAACTTTAACTTTCAACGATAAACGGTTGGTTGTATCTTGAACTCAATTATATACGTCTAAAATTACATGTACGTTCGAGAAGAGTTTGTAGCAATAAATCCCTGTTAAGCCGATACGCCACTCGAATTCATTCGCAAACTAGTAAAAAATATTGAAATTTTCACAGTAAAAGATTTTATATTGAAATATTTTTAATTGGTCATACATAGGTACAAAGAAATAGGTTGGTACGTTCGAATGTAGGTTATTTGTTAATCGATCTAGTGTCGACGTCGTAGGCATTAAGCACAGAAACTTGACTTTACATGTGGATAAATAGATGGCTTGATGTGTTTATAAACAACAAATATCAACACTGGTTTTATCGAGTAGGCATAATATTATGTACTTATGTTTTTATTCTAAGTATATATTCTTTTCTTGAACAACTTAATCATTTTCATCAATCGCATTTTAAACTTATTATAAACCGTCTGCTGGTTTCTTCTCATAATCATGCTCATGAGTCTAGAATCGTTTCATGGCTCAATTTCAACTTCAGTATCCAGCCTTTTAGGTGATGCAAATGAAATCTCCCCTCGATGTATAATGGAAATATACGTGTTTTACATCGTGTTAGGCTTAACCTGCTCAACTGAGTAAGATCAATATTTATCTACTTACTAATTGACCCGACAGACGTTGTCCTGTCCAAAATTTAATAATTCTTAGACCTTCAAAAAAGGACGTTCCGTTTTTCCAAAATTGAATATTTTTCCGTAAGAACCTAATTCGAACTATTACGAACATTTTAAAACCAAAATTGAAATTCTATCCAGCAGTTCTCAAGTGATGCGCTTACCAACGAACAGCATTCAATTTTCGAATAGGTGAAGGTTTCAAACCTGTTGAAGAGTGAATGAAAAATAAAATGTTTGGTATAATTATTAGTAAATACTCTTTTTCTAATAGAGTAATATATTATTTTAGAGTAATTTACTCTAAAATAATATATTACTCTATTAGAAAAAGAGTATTTACTTGATAATACTGGCCATAGTCATGGTGGATACAGGTTTTGGTCTTGTATTTTCAAATGCGAACACGTCTGTTTTTTTTAGCGCGAAACGGATCTGTCAAAGGTAAACGAAAAATCCCAATCAAAAAATTTTTCGCGAATCATTCTGATTTAGTTCACAGACACGCAAAGAGTCGAAGTATGAGACCTATTCGTTTTCAAACAGCTTCACTATATCCACTAATAAAATTTAGTTTGTAATGCCGATCGCTGCATGATTTTGTTTTGCTTTGCTTGTATACCATGATAAACCGTAATGGATTGGATACACCAAACTGGACTTGCGAACAAAGGCCTGTGGAATAGTGTTGTTCTACGTATGGGCCGATTTATCTGATACCCCGGTCACATTGGCCAAATATATGGACAATTCGCCTCGACAACGTTAAATATAATACGTATAGTGCGTACCTCTACCTAGATGGACTCTGTCTTGTACATGTGTAAAAATTGCTCGACTGCTGATCATAAATACCGCATGTAGGTAATACACTTTTACGGACTAAAATTTTCTGATTATCGTGTCTATGAATTCGATCATAACGTGATGCAGCACAAAAGATATTTTAGTCTTCATGGTTTGGTTTCAAGGGTCTCAAGGGTTATTTGTTGCAATTAAATAATACCAGTGTGCTCTGTTCTAGATAAGACTGGTCCATAATGATGGAGGTAAAGATCCAAACGGAATTAGTAGATACTTAGCAGAAAAATAATATTTTTGTACGATAAATACTAACACTAAAAACTAGAGTTTGCTTTGCAGGACTCACAAAATTAAGTATAGAGGTTTACATATTTCAAAGTTCATCAATACAGTGCCTATCAATGTCAGTTACTATGAGATTAACAGAAACACAATGTTGTTTTTGCAATAGAGTCGCCCCCTATTTCATGGGACTTTTAAACATAACTGCCAAAATGTGGATGTACGTATAACTCTACCCCTTCGGGAAAAACAGACATGGTATTTTTCCGTACAATGTTGTTTTAATTCAATTTAACTCTAAGAATGATGTTTAATTATTTCGAGCACCTGCTGATTGATGAAGTTAGACTACGACGAATTTTACTTGGTCGTACAAACAACGCCACCTAGCGTTGGATAGCGGAACTTGTATGATCACACTTCACACCAAGTTCCGCTACGCAACATCAGAGGGAACTGTCGACGTTTTCGAATAGTTAGTCATTCGACTTACTATTTTATTCAAGTAAAACCCCTTTACTATTAGTTAACGTTGAAAGTGGTTAATAATCATTTTGCGAGCCTTGTCATTACTCAACGCTGACAGACAGCAGTTTGGTGCCTAAGCTACGAGGCAAAGTTTTCAAACTTTTCTTTTAATTGATTACAGTAAATATGCAACCTATTAGAAGTTTGAAAAAACCTTTTGCGGTCATTTTCCTGTGACACTGTGGCATCCACATTTCTACGAGTACATGTAGTGTGCTACGAATCGCTACGAACCGCTACGAATCGCTACGCAGCGTAGTCGAATGCACTCTAATGGTTTTATCAGACTGATCTGCTTCAGTGCATTGATGCTCACCATCAGTCCATAACGGACAGGCCGATTACCTTACCAGGCGGATTTAACTTTCATATCATAGAGAACTAGCAGCGCCCGTCGGTGTCACCCGCATAAGTCTCGATCTCGTGGGAAATTCGGGATAAAAAAATACCCTATGTGTTAATCCAGGTTATAAACTATATGTGTGCCAAATTTCATTCAAATCCGGTCAGTCGTTTTTGCGTGAAAGAGTAACAAACATCCGTGCTCACACTTTCGCATTTATAATATTAATAACTAGCTGCTGCCCGCGGCTTCGCCCGCGTGAGTGTCGGAAATTACCCCATACATCCCCATGGGTTTTAAGTATAAAAATTGAGTTTCGAGTTAATCGGACAGCGCGTTAAAATTCTTCCATACAAACACTGACACCCCCCAACCCCCCTTTAGGGGGTAATTTAGAAAAACAAAAAACTACAAATTTTATAATTTATTTTGATAACTATTCGTGGGAAGTTTCATGTTTATTACCTCAAGGAATAAGATTTTTCATACAAACTTTCATCCCTTATTTTACCCCCTTAGGGGTTGAATTTCGAAAAATCCTGATACACGTTATTCTTAATTTTTGGGTTTAAGTATAAATATTGAGTTTCGAGTTAATCGGACAGCGCGTTAAAATTCTTCCATACAAACTTTGACACCCCCCAACCGTAGGATAGGATACTTTTCCGGGATAAAAAGTACCCAGTGTGGTGCCCAGGATATTGAAGAATAATTATACCAAGTTTCATCGTAATCGAACCGGTAGTTTTTGCGTGATGCCTGAACAAACAGACAGACAGACAGACAGACAGACAGACAAAAAAAAAATTAATCAAATTTTTGGGGTCGTTGTCGGTCTAGTAACACCCCCTGCTATTTATTTTTTTGATATTTTCAATGTACAGAATTTTCACTTCTACAGATTTATTATAAGTATAGATTAATAGGATGTAAGCTGCAAAACTGCAAACCAGTCAGCTTTCTAGTTATCAACCCTTAACTGTTAGTTATTATGTGCTACACCTATACGCATATAAATTAAAACCAACCGCAAAGTTATAAATTCCAAACCTTATAATGAAATGCATGAAAAACTAATAGAAAGTTATTGTTTGTTCCAGCTATGATCGCGATCAGCCCTTCACCTTCCAGATCGGCGTCGGCCAGGTGATCAAGGGATGGGACCAGGGCCTCCTCGACATGTGTGTCGGTGAGTATCTATCACTAGGTACCATAGGTACAACGTGTCTATAGTGCTCTAGTAAAATAAAAATACCACAGACTCCATGAAGGAGTCGAACATGTACATGATGTTACTAAGTCGTCTACCTACGACTCTACCTCTAACTCCCAAAAACAGCGTACGTCACAACGTAGGCTGCTCTTCTCTACACGCCTAGCATATCTCAGGAGAACAAGGCTGAAGGCGGCGCCGCTTGCTTGCCATTTAGTTTCCTACACAATTTTCCCGCCCACCAATTTCATACAAGGTCCACTGTATTTTGGGTGTGGAAGTCGCAGGCCTGCGCAGTAAATTGTAGGTGTGCGAGGGGTCATGGGCGCGGGGGCGTGAAGCGGGTGTACGCATGCGCGGGTCGACAACCCCGCGCAGACCAGAGCGCGGTCCACGCAAATTCACGGAATAGTCTTGCTGGGATCTCTCACTTTCGTTACATGCGTATTATACGTTACAGCG
Source organism: Eupsilia transversa (assembly GCA_914767815.1). Taxonomy (NCBI): domain Eukaryota; kingdom Metazoa; phylum Arthropoda; class Insecta; order Lepidoptera; family Noctuidae; genus Eupsilia; species Eupsilia transversa. Next base: position 16,734,667 of record OU611871.1, read on the forward strand.
AAATTCTAGTAAAATCTGGACTGCTTATTAATTTCACATATTTTATTCCATGAAACATTCAGAACTTGTGTATCATTATTAAGATCGAGCAGTGAAGTGCAATGATAATGTAGTTGTGAACAGTGTTGTTTGTTTTGGTTTCATATCCTATTACTCGGCTAGACACGCTGTCGTTTACATAAAATGGCGGCATCCAAAATAAATAATATAGACTACTTCGGAGATAAAGATATCAACGATGCTATTTTATCAGATATGAAAATTGCTTATTACACGAAACTTCCAAAAACATATCAATCAGAGCATTGCCAAGGATTCCTGTGCAACATGGCGAGTCAGGGTTTTATAAATATTGTGATGCAAAGGATAAAAAAAGTCGGCGCTGAATTTGAGGTTCATCAGACCGACCAAATGGCATTAAAAATCGATCTTGAAGATTTTAAAATAGCTGTTATAAATGGCAAAGAACAGTTAATAAAGACGATTTGTGGAATAGATAAAATAATTGTACCATGGGAGGATTCATTTGAGATTGTTTGGGAAGGTCATAAAGAGCATTGCCATCCTGAAGCACCGAGGCTCATGGAAATACTGCAAAAAAATTACTTAGTAAACCGAAATACAATAGAATGCTTGAGCGAAATTTGTCCTGTTTGTATAGGAGAAAACCGGCCAAATATTAAATATACTCTAGATTTCGTACCCATGAATCTAGACCCAGATTTCACATTCAATAACATATTGGCTTACGAAGACACGTTCACTAAGTTTCTTCATTTAAAACCAATAAAAAAGGAGCTAACAATAAAAGAGCTTTCGAAGGAGCTTATCAAAGTTTTCATGGATTTTGGGCCACCAAGAAAAATACTCATTAGTCATCCCGTTCTTATAACGACCTTCAATGATTTCAATGAATTCAAGCACGTTTTCGATTTCGACGTAATTGTCAAAAGAGTCGAAGTAGACTCATATAAAATTAATCTCATTAGATCAGCCATTAATAAATGGATGAAAGAAAACGAGAGCTTAGATTGGGGATACAATATCCATAATATTGAGTGGGGTTTAAACAACAACGTCTGCATAAAAGACAAGAAGTCTGCAAACGTAAGAGTATTCACAGCTAATGAAAAAACTGCCGCTAATTTACAAAATCAGATGTCTTTAAATTTTACATCACATAATCTCTGTAGCAGAAATGATCCAGTTCTTTCCACTATTACTGATGATCCTGATGAAAAAATATTATCCTCTTCCATTGAGCAAGATTTGACAGGTTTATCACAGGGTTCCATATTAGATGACAAGGACCCACTTGAATTTGATGAAAACATGTTTGAGAATGTTTTGGAAGGAAATGACTTTTTAGACTACGACAAATTTAAGAATACTGAATTCGAAGAGGGGCCTTCCCTGCAGATATTAGATGCACAAAGTTTGCAATCACAATACTCAGAAGTAGTATATACGGAAGATACACCAATTGTTACTAATGCAGAACCATCAAGCCAGGCATTGGAAGCATATACGATTAATACTCCCATGGAGGCAGACAGTGAACAAACAATATTATTTACATGCGAATCGCCATTCCCGGAAGTGTTCCCTGACGGATCTGAGCATTTTTGATTAAATAGTAATGATGACTGTATAGCCATCAATGAAGAAGCGGCCGATATTTCAGAAGGCTACACAGCAATGATCATGGCCTGCGATGATTGTGTTTTCAACATTGAGGAGTGTAGCAATTTGGTTCCATTGAAGTGGAATGAGGATTTAGTTGTCGAACAAATGACAGTTGAATGTAAGCATAATCAGAAATCACTACTTTATTCTTCAGAATTTCGAAGTCTTCGTTACGCATTCACTTGAAACATTTGACGTAAACAATCGCCAGCTTTGCGGTACATTTAGGTAGACTTTTGCACTCTCCTCGCTACGTTGTGGTCTAGCTTGTTTTCATCAATTTCTAGTTGCACCTGATAGGGTAACTCACTAAGAAACTGACTAAGTCAAGGGAATTATGACATTACCCTATCTGAAAGTTATGTTCTTAGCAAAATCTAAATAAATAGTTACTTATTTATCGCTGTTGAAGATACTGTTCACTGGGTTTGGAATGCTTTGCAATCTTATAGTTTATTTAATTTCAAAAGTTTAAAAATGTAAACGCATCTCGGTGAACAACAACATTTAGGAATTTAAAAAAATTAATGTTGATCTTATGTCACTATGTTGTAAAAACGTAAGAAATCCCCTACCTACGGTACCTAAACCTAAGTAGGTTAAGGTACCTTTAAACAAAGAAGTGGTTGCAATAAAATATTAAGTCAGTTTACATGAAATATAAAAAGAATTATCTTCGTAAATGATGACAAGCTCATTGACGTTTATAGATAAGTAGGTATACATATTTCGTGGTACCTTCCGGTATGGTATTTTAGCCCGGCATTTTGTACTGACGAGCTCATTGCAGTCTATAGCCATCTTAGCATTTTTATGGAGACATACCTACAAATGCTTACTCGTAATACCTATAGGCTTGCCTGTGTAGCCTGTGAATGCCCCCTACAATTACCTATGTTATTTCAAACATGCTATGATAAAAAATATATCTTTTATTTTGAACATATATATGTTAGTTTCTTCATCCCAAAAAATAATAATTGTGAAATAAAACGCAACCACTATCACAACTTCTAATCGTAATCGTTCCACACCTTATTCATGATTAACTCGTACATTTCCAGGTGAGAAACGTAAACTGACTATCCCATCCTCTCTGGGCTACGGAGAGCGAGGAGCCGGCAACGTGATCCCACCTCACGCTACCCTTCACTTTGATGTGGAGCTCATCAACATCGGCGATTCGCCGCCGACCACCAACGTCTTCAAAGAAATCGATGCTGACGCCGACAACATGCTCTCCCGCGAAGAAGTGAGTATAGAGTTAGCGTTCCAGGCGATGGATACCGACGGAGACAAAGAACTGTCGCGCGAGGAGGTCAGTGCCGTGGCTTCAGGTGACGGTAGGCTGGAGGAGTTCCTAACACTATCCCGTTAACTTGTCGATGCCGTATCCGTTGCGCATTAACCAAATAGCTGTGTAGAAGTAGTTAGCTATATAGAAGTCGTTTTTATCATATAGCTTAATATCTTCTTTAGTATCTTACTTTGTTATACCTAGCTACCAGCACTTGCTTTCATAACTATTAAAATTCACGTATCAGCACATTATAGTATCAGCAATCATAAGAACCTAATATTTCGACATATTGGAAACTATAAGCGCGTATAGGTAGGTAGGTACCTCTGCCTGCTATGCCTTTTCCGTTTTATTATTATACTCGTAATACTTAAGTAATGAAAATATCTGTAAGCAAAAATAATAAGTTATCGGGATTGCATTTGTATAGTATGTTATACTAGGATTTTTAACAGCTTACAGAAATGTACACAGCTTCAAAAATCCTTAGTCTTAATTAGGTACCTACAGTTCGATTCTAACTTAATGGCGGCTCGGAAGTTAGCTACTCGCTGCGCAGTACCCCACCCCTCACCCCCGCTGATACATTAAATTGTTACTGCGCAGCGACTCGCCTCATGTTCCGAGGCGCCATTATGTTTGAATCGAACTGTACCTATCTATTCATGCTGGTATAGGTTGATATACATAATAATAATAGATCTAAAGATTTGTAATCTTACAGCAAAATTTTGCGAGTACCTACACTAGTAAATTCATCTTTATAGGAAGGTACCTAATAATATTCGGTATAAAGAACTTTCCATCGAAGCCTTATTAACCCCTCAACTTATCAATTAGGTACGTAGTAACAGCATGTTCTGTAGGTAACTAATATGGTAATATGTTTAGACATGGTTGCATTTCTGTATTTATCTTAACAATGCATGCTACTTTCATAGAACCTTTGTGGAAAATATCAGGCGCGGATCCAGCCCTCAAAAAAGGTTGTGGTCGAAAATCGGCCAAGTGCGAGTCGAAGTATGAACTCTCACATTGCATGATCGATATAGTGCATTCCTACAAAGGAGATTTTTACAAAATATATGACGCCCTGACCAAGATTTTGTTCAGTGTATAGTTCCACGTGGGCAAAGCCGTGTAGTGAACAATAGTAAATTAATAAACCTGTAAAATGTTAGTTTGTTCGCTCACGAAAATTACAAAAGTAAATATGTGTTTGTTTGTTGACACACATCATGGTGTCACATTTAGACTCTAAACTACTGAAACGAATTTGAAGAAATTTTTGCAACTTCAAGGGATATCAAATTAAATTAAAAGCTACAATACATTTTACATTAAGTAGGTATATATAATTTTATTTATTTACTTCAATTACTAATTCAAGGTACTTTTCTTTTTCGCGAAAACGTTGATAATTTTATCGATAGCCAGGTTCACATCTTTGTGTATATTTTGGAGAGCTAGCCCGGATAATCTTTGTTGTTTGAACGTCACATAAGCCTATTAGGGTTTGTGGGCATGCCCATCATGCCCACAACGGCGGATCTGCGCGTGGAACATATTAATGAATTTTCCAAATTTTCCTTTCTTACAGCAAACAGTCTGTAAACCTAGTGAGTAGAAGTTCTCAACATAAGTCTAGGTGCAAACCAACAAGTAATAAATAGTAAAACATCGTTTAATAATTATGTTTTAGAAAATAAATTATAATGTATTGTTCTATGATCATTTGAAAATGTACTTTTATATTGTGGCGAGTAATAAAAACTTATCATTCTCATCTAGAACCATTAATTAGCGGGATGGAAAACGGAACTTATCCCAGCGACGCAAAATCAGACAAACTAGCCTAGCACCTTGTAAATACTTAATTTATTATTTGTCGTACAGGTCAGCGAGTACTTGAAAAAGCAGATGGTGCCCTCGGACGGCGCTGAGGTGAGCGAAGACATCAAACAAATGCTTGAAAGCCATGATAAACTCGTGGAGGAAATCTTCCAACATGAGGATAAGGACAAGAACGGATTTATTAGCCATGAAGAATTCTCAGGCCCAAAACACGATGAACTTTAAATGATTATTGTGTAGAAAGCTCGCTCCCGACTCATTAATGATTTCATAATTAGCACAAAACTTGGGAGTCGAGTCGTAAGACTTATGTGCGTCTGTACTAGTAGGTATGGCAGTATACAAATACCTAACCTAACCACAGTACACTAAACATGTGCAGTGTACTGGGAACTAACAATACCCGCATTGTAATGAAATCGATCTACATGTATAGATTTATTAAGAGTTTAGGTACAGTCATTTAAATTTTTGTTGAGTCTTTTGTACTTAGTTTATTTACTTATGTTGTTGGTGTAACGGAGTTTTGTTATTTAGAATATGATTAGTAATATATTATTTACTTCTGTATGATATTTTTTAGCATAATAATTGATGTCTATGTCTGTGTTGCATGTAACGTATCAATTAATGGTCAACATAATATTACATAATATATACATAATAAATGTCGTAGAATCAAATTATTATCAATGTTTGACAGTGTAGCTATTTCCGATTAAATGTCTAAGTACTTATTTTATAATAAATATACTCTACTACAGTCGAGGAATCTCCTGTATTAAATTAATCATTCAGATAGAACATATTTCATAAAAGATCACAGCAAGCACATCTCCTATATTTATGTTGACTATGCGAACTTAAGCGAATCAATTATCTATCCACTTGATCTTTTGATAATACATACCTACTACATATATAACAAATCCATTTTATTACACATCTAAATACTTACTAAAAGTTGTGTTAGAATATTCTGAAGTACCTATATTTACCTTACATGATATTTTCTTCCTTACTTGATGCATTGTGTTTAATTTATACTTGTCTTCTTTAGAACTTGAATGAGTTTATTATTATGCATACCTAACTTTAAGTTACATGTAAATAATACGTCGTATAACACAACGATTACCTGTTTTCGACAACCATTCCGCTGCTGAGGATTAAAATAAAACGTATTTATACCATTATTGGCATTCTTATTATTTCTGTTAGTTACCCTATTGCGTTAAGAATACCTAGGAGCTGTAGCGTATTAAAAACGGCTTATTGCCAAGAGCTCCAAATAATTTTATTCCCGGCGGCTCCAAATTTAAAAGCAATATAATAATAATTACTTAATAAAAATCTTTCCCATGAGCTCCAACAATTTTAAAATACAGATTGCAAAAAAGTTATATATTTACAATAAAATTAAGTTACGATTCAACAAAAAAATTACCAGAGTACCTAATGCAACAATGTCGAACCTCCCGTCCGCCGGATTAAAATTGTTTGGAACTCCTGGGAATAAGCCTTACGAACACGATCGAGCGACACATTACTTTCTAGTACAGTTTCTACTCTTAGACTAGTCAATAGGGTCAGATTACTGCTCTTCAAAAAGAGGGGATCTCCTACAGTCCTCTGAGTGTGACTGACAGTAGTAACCCAAACTCCACTCATTGCCATGTGTGATTTTGACAGTAATGCAATCAGAGGTAAAATAACTGTGACAGGATACAGGCTATTCTCACTCGAGTTCTGAGTGGGCCCGAGGTGCTCAGTGGACACGAGGTGCAGACCGGGTGCGGTTGCTTCGGTGAGCATAGGATTGGGCGAGAGGTTATGGCAAATTCCAACCATTGTCCATTGCAGAGGCGTTTTGCATCCTGCGCAGCACAAGCTCAAGGATTTCCCAGCGTGGGCCTCTGAACGACGGGTCCTGGTCACCAGGATCTAGCGATATCTGTCTCAGCCATCACTTCAGCTTTAGATATACGAAAAAAAATGAAATGCTGTTCGTTTGTAAGCGCATCACTTACGAACGGCTGTACCGGTTTGGCTATTTTGTGTTTTAAAATGTTCGTGATAGTTCGAATTAGGTTTTTGAAAAGACAAATTGGAAAAGTTGCCTGAAAACTTGGTGCATTTTCTAAGGGATTTTTTTCAGGGCAGCGTCTGTCGGGTCAGTATGTCAGCTATAGTTATAACATAATATAACATAAGATCACGCCTGTATTCCCCGAAGGGTTAGGCAGACGTGTACTTACCTAGTACACCCACATTTCGCCAGTTATGTTTAAGTCTCCTGTAATAGGGGGGCGAGCCTATTGCCATCAACCGGGCACAATATATGTATATACAAATTCTTGGGAAAGAGGTAATTGAGATGACTCTACTAATATTTCTGCGTAAGGTGGATGCTCCGAGGTAGCCCCCGAAATTCAAATCTTCTTACGTGTTTTACAATTCGCAGGTGTGTCAAGTTTTATGTTGATGTTGACCATGTTCGTGAGGCTACCTTGCAGCATCCACTGATGGCCGCCCTGATATCAGCTACAGATCGCGCCAAACTTCTAGTTCGCTCGGAACACAGCGTGACCGCGTCGCAGTAGCAAAAAATAGGTACAGCGGGGGAGCGGCGGGCTGCGCGAAGCAACGTCAGAGCGGACTAGAAGTTTGGCGCGATCTGTACCTAAGCGCATTGCAGAGAAGAAGGGACTGAATATGAAAGGTAGAATGAACAAAGTCAAAACGTATGAGAAAGACAGAGTAGGAGAAGAATGTTGGAAAAACACAAATTCTTAGCGTGTGAAGAATATAGATATTGGAAGTGAAACACAAGAAGGGAGAGTTGAGATGAGAAAGGAGAAAAGCGTGGTCAAACCTCGCAACCTTCTTCTTTGGCGTCTAGACATCCATTTTTCATGCACCTATTTCCTTGCATCCCTAGCATCTGATTAAGCTGCAATTTGGCACACGTAACTATGTTACCTACTTTTCAAGAGAAATCTTACGAGACCAAAGACGATGGGGTTTTCTTGTTTAGTCGAGGAGTTCCTATGGCCACCTTCCGGCTGCATCTTCAGACCAAGGGTATATATGTTACGATGTTTTTGAGTTGTCACCAAAGTTAAATCCGTATCCCAAATTTCAGCTTATTAGATGTTAGGAAGAGCATAAAAAGGATTACCTAAGTACTCCAAGCGGAAACACATACTTACAGACTTACAATGCTTTAGTACCTACAGTCTACCTATGATCAATAAAACCTAACACCCTTATAAGTAATAATTAATTTAGGACTTAGTGCACTCGTAACACCTTTACATTATATCGGCCGTCGGGCCTCCGCACTTGTGAAAAATACCGCAATGCAAGTTTACATACCTACATATTTTAATAGCGTGATTGTGCGATAATTAATTTCAACACACTTGCTCGTAAAGTGGCTCTTATTGAACCGCTTTTAGGTTCATAATGCAGTGTATTAAACACACGTGCTTTTTACTTTATGATAACGCACTAGTAGGTACTGTAATGCCCCAGATAACTATTTACTAGTCCTATACCAGTCCTATGACATGGCAGTATGGAGTTAGTAAGTATCTATACTCTTATGGCAGAAAAAATAAAAAAATTGCATCATTAATTTTTTTTTAAACTTTCATTTTCTCCCTTAAATTTCGTATGCACATGTTTTTCAACTACTATGTTAAGTTTTTTCTTGGGGTGAATACTTCATCCCAGCTACGGAACCCTTCATTGTGCGGTCCATGGTCCAACACGCACTTGGCCGGATTTTTTACAAATAGGGATCTTTTTTTTTTTTTAAACGTCGTCTATGGTGTTTAAATAGGACAGTTTGTTTAGAAAACCAAATAAATGAAATCAATGAAAATGTTTGTTTAGCTCCTAAACTATAAATCGAGTGTCTCGAGAAGCCCTAGATAAGAAAAAGGCTTCTAAAATTTTGCTTCTGACCTCGTTTCACGGGCTACCCTGTATAAAAAGGAGAAACTGGCTGACTGACGGGCTGACTTATGAGCGCTTATCCGAAACTACTCGGACTGAACGTGAAATTTTGCGCAAGGCTTCATTTTGTAGGGAGCTAAGAATGGGTTTTTGAGGCTTGAAAAGGATGGATTATAATTGTATTAAAAATCGTATTCCTTGTGTTATTAACTTGAAACTTGGTACCTACGAATAGTTGCTTACGTAAATAATAGATAAACTTCATCATTTTAGTTTTTCAAAACTGCTCCTCAAAGGGGTTATAGGGGTGTGTTATAATAGTTTGTATGGAAGAATCTTAACGTGCAGTCCGGTTCCGACTCTGTATTATTTGTCAGAGAAGAATAACAAGTAGGGCAAAAAGAGTTTTTAGGGGAAGTTTTACTCCATGACTTGATTACTTAACTCAAAAATTGGTATTCCAAAAGATTAAGTAGGTCCTAATGAAACTACTGACACAAATGAATAAAGTTTGTTGGAGGAGAGACTAGTTTGATGTTTACAAAACTCCGTCCGTCGGCTTCTCACTGATCTCACAGGATCTCACTCACACATCGTTTATCTTGCCATAAGGAAAAATTGTCTTTCAGTTAATTTCTGTCAAGTAACTGTCATGTCAGTCCAATTGACAGACAAACGTCAGTTAGTGAAAGAGTGTTGTGGGATGCTGTTTAGTAAGCTCAAGCTAAAACAGTTGGACCGATTCTGCAAGCCGTGTGAGTGATTCTCTGAAATTTTCATGTCAATAATGTTTATGTGATATTCCCAAAATGCTGTCCAACAAAAGTCTTGTGGCTGCCTGTGCCATAGCGTTCTGCTGCAACGTGGCCCTAATGGTGTTATTTGTGAAGTACAACTCTGGTGAGAAATGCTACATTACAATTGAAGAGCATCAGGTTGTAACTGCCATCATACCAGATGATTTCCTAAGTATGGGTATTGATACTTCTGAAATTGAGCACTATAAAAGAATAGACTTTGGCAAGCCGAAACTGCGACAACTTGCTGCAGCGTTAGCGCCGGCGCGGGTGCGGCTGGGCGGCACCATGTCTGACCGACTCATATTCAGCGAGAGTGACATAGTCGCGTCGTGCGAGCACTGCCCCAAAGACCACTCCAACCACTCCAAGTCAGTCTGCCCTGCTGTGAGAAAGCTATGCAAACACAAATTCTTGCCTTTCTTTATAATGACTGGTAAGAAATGGACAGAACTTAATGAATTTTGCAAAGCTACAAAAAACAAACTATTATTTGCTTTTAATGTGTTGCTCCGTGATGATCATGGTTGGAGTGAACTAAATGCCAGAGATCTATTGGAATACACTAAAAGTAAACATTTCGATGTGGACTGGCAGCTTGGTAATGAGCCAAACTCTTTTGAACATGTATTCAATATTAGTCTGACCCCAGAAATGTTGGCTCATGATTTCCAGAAACTTCGTAAACTTCTCAATCATTCTGGTTACAAACATTCCCTTCTAGTTGGTCCTGACACCACTAGACCACAGTCAAAGCGACCTTATTGCCTGGAGTACATGAGGGAGTTTTTGGGAAATAGTTCAAAGACTGTCAGTGTAGTGTCCTGGCATCAATATTATTTAAACAGCAGAACTGCCACTCTTGAAGATTTCTGGGACCCAAACACATTTGATTTGTTGAAAGAACAAATAGAAACTATGAGAAATCACACCAAGAAATACAGGCATATGCCCATGTGGTTGACAGAGACAAGCAGCTCATATGGAGGAGGTGCACCTGGACTATCTAATTCTTTTGCTGGAAGCCCTCTATGGCTAGACAAGCTCGGCCTTGCAGCAAAATACAACATCACCACAGTTGTGAGACAAAGTTTTATTGGTGGAAATTATAGTATGGTGGATAAAAACTTAGAACCTTTGCCAGATTGGTGGCTGAGTGTTCTGTACAAAAAGCTTGTAGGAAAAAAAGTATTACATGTTGACTGTAAATGCTCTCGCTTGCAAAGAATGTATGTGCACTGTGCAAATAGAAAATATACTAATGATACTTCAGCTATCACTGTTTATGCTATCAATTTAGAGATGGCCAAAGCAAGGTTTTTGTTAAATGGCACTGCATTGCATGGAGATAATTTGATCATTGATGAATACATACTCAGTGCTCCATCTAATAACAGGAGATCAAAGACTTTGCTCTTGAATGGTTGGCCACTATATTATGAGTCTTCGTTACCAGATTTGGAACCAGTACGTTTAAAATATGGTAATCACATTTCTATGCCTCCATACTCTATGGCATTCTGGGTAATAAAAAATACCTCCATAAAAGCTTGCATTTAAATGTTTACTTTGATGAATATTATAAATCAATTTTGTACTTAACATTCCAGTGATTTGAATATTGCTAACCACCAAACACAGATCTATTGTATTAAATCATAAGTATATGTTTCAAGTAACCTTACAAATCAAATTAAAGTCGAATAAGTCAAAATCAAGTAATATTGACTAACATCAACATTGCAGCAGTAAATCGTACATGTTTATAGTTTTATTTATAAAAAGATCTGTCCTAAAATCAGTTTGTATTTATTGTGTTGCAATGCATAGGATGTAAAACAATATTCCTCTAGTCCGCTAAGCGGTGGGTAGCAATAGAATGTTTTGTTACTGCAGAACAATCAATTCACCCATTTCTGTAAAGATGTGAGTGTAATTTATAAAAGCCAGTGATCTTATATTTTTCTGAATTTTTTTAGCCTTTACAATAAATTATGTAAACTCGAATAGTTTCTTACATTTTATGAAACAATTTATAACTCTGTCCTTCAAAAACAGGTTAGATACCTTTATGAAATAATTTAGTAATAAGACAAACAACAGGAAACCTGTTAAAATATTAAACTTAATGACAAAGTAATTGTAACTCTTTTGTTACAATATCTTTGCTTGCCTTGAAAAATATGTCCAAGCTACCGACTCATTTTAATATCTCAATTTCCATTTTGCATCGTCTTTACAATAATTATCTTAAGTGTTGACAATACCCAGCCTTGTCCACTAGTCAAGGAGAATTGTTCTTCATTTGACATTGAACTACTGTCACCATTTGATAAGACTCTGTCTGAATGCATAAGCTATGCCTAAATAGTTTTATATCATTGTAGTGAACAAAGGTACATCTGTGTAACTATCTGTTTTCATCTATCAATTAGTGGAGGCAATTTGCTTTAGTCATGTGACTTAGAATGTAGTATTTTTTTAGATCTCTTCAAATGTTAAATAAGCTTGAATACCTATCATATAAAAATAATGTCATCTTCTACAACTGTTATCTATTAATATAATAACTACAAATAATGTATGTTTATGAAAATATACGTATGAACCCTTGTTATGTACAATATAACGTAATACCTATTTCTATGTGCGTGACCTGCAGTAGGTACACAGGTAGTATAATATTATATTTATAAAGAAATATCTTTTTCATTGTTGCGACTCGTATTTACGGTGTATATTCCTAGTGCCATGCCTATGAAGTGCTATTACTAATATAGGTGCAAAATTATATACCTACCTATACATAAAAGGTTCATAATAATACCTATGAAGTTGACTGCTATTACAGCACATTTTCAATATAATATTATAAGTAATGCAAAATGCTTTGCATAAAATATTATTTAATACTTTGCGTGACTTGTGTCCAAAATAAAATATTAAATAAGTATGTCAAATTAAATATCAAGCGGTACCTATCCAATTATGTCCATCACAAGTTTTGTCCAGTCGAATTATAATAATTACTAGCCCTAATAATTCTGCCCGCCATTTCGTCTGCGTGAAATTTCGGCCCCTGGACCACTGTATCGCATCCCATCGAACGCTCGAATTATTTTTCGATTAGCTCTACTCCTAAGGGTCGAAGCGTGATGTTACATAGCTACCCAATGCAAAAATAATTTTTCAAATAATTATGATTGGTAGTTCCGGTTATTATCCCCTACAAACAATTTTTTTATAATATTAGTATAGATTACCTAACAATAATAAAAATGTAAAAATAAAACGCATTCATGATATTTATCTCCTATTTCGATTTTCAACAAGTCACATCGTTCACTTATTATCTAATTAATAACTATGATGAGTACTTATATAGCTTTCTTCGGTTTCATTTGAAAGAAGCCATAAATAGCTGGTCCAATCCAATCTAAGTCTAATTGAAACTGCACTCTCGTCTTGGACATGATATCAATCAACACTATGAGATCAAGATCAGATATCAGAGCCCATGTTGCCGCCTAATTCTAATGACTTTCGTCGAAACGAGAATGAAATATCAAAAACCGTTCTTCCTCCATAAGTTTAAGCATTTTTAAATTTTACTTAATTATTTTTGACAAGACAAAAAATTAGTTTTATTAAAATATGAATAGGTAGTTGCTTTTAACTCTGAGTGCTTTTTCAAGTAGCCCACATCACATTAGAGTAGTGTCTTAGAATAAAAAAACCGGCTAAGTGCGTGTCGGTCCACGTACAATAAAGGGTTCCGTAGCTGGGAAGAATTTATCCCAAGAACAAACTTAACATTGTAGTTGAAAAACATGTTCTTAACTTGAAGAACCTACTTAGCTGTCACAGTTTTCCTTTTAATTTCGTTATATATACTACTGCTGTGAATTTTTCCACATATTCAGAAGTTACCATTTAGCCTGGGACACTTGACTCTAACAAAAAATGAACAAAGGGATCCTTGAATCCAAAAATGGTGTAACAAACTCACAATATTTTTAAACGACCTTTCCATGGATAACCCACACATGGGATAAACGAAAAAATATAATAATATATCCCCTTTACGTTAGGAGGAACACATTTTTTTTTTCTTGGTTTTATTTTACCACTTTGTCGGCGTAATTAATATACCTATAATATATACGTATACTCATGCCAAATTATAGCTTTCTAGTACTAACAGTCTTTGAGCTAAGCCGCGGACAGACAGACAGACGGACATGGCGAAACTATACGGGTTCCTTGTTTACTACGGAACCCTAAAACGGCTTTTTTATTCTAGTATATAATCTCGTATTTAACTTTGGTTCTGTATCCATGCTAGTCAAGAAATCTATCAGACAGATAGTATAGGAAAGTGGTATTTTTCCAAGTTCATACTACATAATGGATATGTTCTCGGCATATGTTTTGATTGAGCGAGTTTTCTGTACAGGGGTTCTCTCAGTTTGGACATTTGGACATTTATCAGTTTATATTTATATTTTTAAAATATTTTAAATTATACCTACCTATTGGATTTTTTTATAATTGGACAAAAGTCGTGCAATGTTTATTTACTTAAATATATTTATAATATAATGGGATATGATTACCTATACGGTAAACTTACAACATTTATTTTATCTATTTTTTATTTATTTTGGTGATAATACTATGATGTTTTAATTATTAAGGAAAGTAAGTGAGTGAATGAGTGTTTTATATGTTAATTATCTTAATATTGTGAGTTGTTTAATGAAACTTATGTTTATCCTTAGACCTTAACCTTCTATGGATGAATGTCGAAGACTCCATCACTCAGCCAAAAATAATAATATTGTCTCCCTTTTAGTGCCACAAAATCCGTGTAATTGTTGTTGCAAGATCTGCAGTACAAAGATAGAGAGAATTCATAACGTATTAGTCTACGTTTTCAGCCCATATTAAAGTCATTAAATGGGTAAATAAAATGAAAGGGATCGTTCTGTTCAGGATCAAATATTACCATTTTTTCTTTTTTTGGGTGGGAAATCTTCAAATAACTTTTCCCGCCCAGGCGGAGTTGGAGGGCGTGTCAGACTCTTACTGACTAAAATCCACCCGTGTTCCTATGTTGCTACGGGCCACGGTATCCCTTTTGGACTCTCCCGCAACCCCCTATGTTGCAATTATGAAATATGAACACAATAATGATGATTAATACTGTAATAGTTACAATATCCAATTCATTATAAAATATTTAAGCATAGAATAATCTGAACAAAAATTGTATCTTATCGTTAAGATTACTTCATTGTTTAATTAACTGTTCGTAAGAAAGTATTGTTATATTAAACATGCTGCTTGTTGAACATTGGCAAAGTTTAATGCAAATAAATATACCTACATACTTATATGCCTTATGTATAGTGGTAGCTTCTATCTAACTGACACAAATTATTTTTATATATTATTGTGAATATGCGGTGCCTAAGTGTAAGACTGATTAGTATTACAATAGTATTTATTTTCCAATGGTGCCTGTTTGTTATTGCAAATGACAATGAGCAAGTCCTTGGGCATGACAATGTCTTGCGCTACCAATCACAAATATAGTTGCACTGGTAGGAGCCTAGACGCTAGTCCAAATTGAACGCGGAAGATGTCTGGCGCGTTCAATTTGGATGCACTACTTCGAAAGAGTTGTGTGGGACACCTAGAGCACAACTCAAGCTCGTTTGTTTTCTGTATGCAAACTCTGTCTCATTGAATCTGTTCCAATTTATATTTTCTTAAATCATCACTATGTATGTCAGGGCCTGTGTACACCACGTTTTTTAAACGCGCCGTCGACGCGCGTTTGTAGCGATACCTGACGCGATACGCACGCAAGTCAGACCTTTTCTGAGGCCTTAGTGTAAGTTTGCAAGTGAGTAAACGTAACTATCGCGTTTGCGTTAAGATTTTTTTATTCTCACCTTTATATTCTTAGCATTATGATCTATCAGTCAAATCTTAATGCAAACGCGATAGTTACGTTTACTCACTGGCAAACTCACACTAAGCCCTCTGTAGGATAAAAGCGCGCCGTCGACGCGCGTTGACGGCACGTTTAAAAAACGTGGTGTGCACAGGCCCCTAGGTACAACGTGACGCAATACTTGATTTTCTTTGACGGCCTGTGCGAATCTGACTTGAATGAGCATTGAGGCATTCGTCCGGTACGTAGGTATTATACAGTCGTACAAACTATTTGGTGTACAGGCAGCTAACTTGCGACTACCTCTCTCTAACAATGCTTTGAGTGTGCTGAGTACATAGTCAATTATTTTAAATCGCTCTCTTATATATGCCATAAGTTTATTACTTATTATCTACGCACACAAATAAATTTTAATTAATATTGGCAGTGTAGGTAGTGAAACGATGAAATTTTGTTGCATGCATACTGTATAGCTTGTTCGACGCAGTCCGCATGCATCGCCGACAGCGTGCATCTCAAAGAGGATAGATAGTACATGCGTCTGAGTTTGCCTCAATGCAAGTGTAAATCAGTGTAATGAAATCTATCGGACTTGTAACAATTCAAATTCTGTAAATGCAATAAAGTACAATAGCGATACCGAGCTGATAGCTCGACTTAATTTTTACGAGGGAAAAGAACAAATCGAGCGCATCTCGCATTATTGCTTATATTTTCGCATCGAATGAATTTACAATCCGATAGAGTTTATGTTCGTTCAAGTTTCGATTTCATTATTGGTATTAATTACCTATTTCATTATGTTTCAGTATTTATCGTTCTAATTAATAGATTGTATAATAAGTATATCGTTAATTATTTACAACCGAATCCGTTTGAATGCCACGATAACATTGCGATACGTATTAGATTACTTAATTAAATGTTGCTTAATTTTTTATACTGTTTTACTGCTTTATTATATAGTTATGATACGTTAGTAGGAATGCGTATCTACTTATGATATAAATTACTCTTCAAAAGCATTCGTGTTTGTGCCTAATTGTTAGAAACGAAGTACGTTCAATATGCAATGATTGCTGTGCCTAAGTATTAGTTGTGACGTAATTAGGTATATGGGTAGGTAATGCGTGTGATTTAGACTTCAGAAATACAGACATAATATGGTGATGTCATCAGAATCTTTGTGCAAACAATTCGTTTATTCGCGACTCGTTTTATCAGACTCCTGAACATCCAATTCTGAGTTAATCGCTTCCATTTCGTGGTTAGTGGCATCCAACGGTCTGGCTATAGTCAATTACTTACTAAACATTTACTATTGTTGTATTTTTGAAATTTAGTACTTATTCAATTTTTTGCACTGTAAAATGCTACATTGAAACGTTACCTCAATGTTTCCTTTCCTTGATAACTGAAACCTATTAGTTCAGAGTCGGCACATATAATTATGTAGGAAAAGGTACTTAAACATAATGTATGTTACTTATTATATTAATAATATTATTCTTAAAGTTACCTTCCCTGTTCATGCTATATTAATAACTATTGCCGACTGAAAACAAACAATTTATCATCGTTAATGTCCGACTTGTACAAATACACGAAGACGTAGTTTTTGATCTGTTATTTGTGAGTTCGTATAGACATTGATGTCAGTTTGATACCACTATCAAGAGCAGTAGATTTGTAGCTATACAATAGCAGCCCGAACCGCGGCAGTTATTTACCTGGGGCCTAAGTCTACTAATTTATAAACGTTACAATGGTCTCTCAATGGTGAGTTTTTGACAGATTTGCCATACAAAAAATGTCAAAAACTTACCATTGAGAGACCATTGTAACTTTTATAAATTAGTAGACTTAGGCCCCTGCTTGCTGTCGAGTTACGGCTCGTGCACACTGCGCGATATCGCGGGCGCGGCAGGCAGCGCTACCCTTCTTGTCGCGCCCGCGATATCGCGTCAGTGTGTGCGAGCCTTTACACAAGAGAGAGATAAAAGCTGTAAAAGGCTGAACTTGTAACAGTTTTAATTATCACGACCTTGCATCATAACTAATCTGACCCTCTGGCCTCACAATCTTTATCCTTCCTTGTGTACTTACTCACAAACTGGCCAGTAAAGTTAGGTATGGAAGGCTGCAAAAAATCTATTTTGAACAAACAATCTTGGGATCTGATTGGTGTCAATTGATATGCGTTGTTGCGTTTTTGCGATTGAAAGTAGGTACTTAATGCGTGCCAATCAATTGACTGATTGCATCCACGAAACCCCATTGATGGTTCACAAATATCAAGTTAATATCTGCAATGTAAAAAAGATATTGATAAAACTATTTTTGAGGGAATTATTAGTACTTATTATGTTATATCAAAATCTTAGTTATTATTTCAAATCTAGGTACCTATTCTATTCGTCGATGTTATAGGTACCTACTTTGACATTTATTAGGCGAGCAAGCGCTAAATTTGAACGTATCGCGGAATTGTTTAAGATCTTGGAATTGCTTAAGACCTTGATTCTTGATCTCGGAACTGTCTTCTGTATTAGGATTACTTTTATTATTACTAGCTGCTGCCCGCGGCTTCGCTCGCGTGGACTTTAATTCCTTTTCTAGAGTCTAAACGTTAGGTACCAGGGGCCTAAGTCTACTAATTTATAAACGTCACAATGGTGTCATAATGGTTAGTTTTTGTTATAAGACTTCGGCCCCTGTTATCTGTCATAAGTCGTCAAAATCGGTCCAGCCGTTACGAAGATTATCCGGAATAAACAGACAGACAGAAAGACAAACACTTTTAAATTGTTTTTGTTATGAGTAACGTCTTTAGTACCTACTTTCATGACTATGCATTTAGTAAAAACAAACAGACACTTTTCTTTTTAAATTTGTATTTTGTATAGATGTACCAAGTACCAATCTACTTTCTTGTTAATTGCATGATGATGCAGCAATCTGATTTGCATAAGTAGGTAACTAGGTACTGAATAATGTTAGACTTTATTGAGCACGGGAGATTCACGCTTACCTACCTGCGGCTGTTGTCATGCTAAAGCTCGCTTTTATATTCCTGTATTTTGATCAAACGACTTTTGGAACAATAATAAACTATCTAGGTACCTTATGAAAAAAAAAAAAAAAAATTAAGTAAATTTACTTAATTTTTTTTTTTTTGCGATATGGTGCTTAAGTATATTTTATGTATCTTCTACGTACAAAATTGCATAAAATTACGTAATTTACATTTAGGTACTTAATAAATTCTGTATGTTACTGACACTTGAGAATTGTTTTCCTTTACCTTTCCTTTAAAGCCTACCGCTTACTTACTAAAATAATACTCGTAAGCTGAACAAGACAACTTCCATAATCTCCCCACCCTCTTACCGGGGTCTACTCTCGTAAGTGCGTCAACGAAGTTATGGGCCCGTCCGAAAGTAGCTCAGCCGTCAAAAAATTGGGCCAAATAAAAATATTTCGACGGCAAAAACACATCGGGCGTGGGTAGGTATAATCGTGTTGTCAATCATTCTTAGTTCGGAAAAAACCCGTAACTTCGGCCGAAACTACGGAATTAACCGTAACACGATAACGATCAAGTTCCCACTCAACCAGCCAGCCACCGTACCTACCGAAACTGGATGCTGTTGGCAGCCAGTAGGCAGAGACGAGAAATGATTGGCCTTGACAGTCAATTGAAGCTCTTAGACCTATATGTATGTGACTTTAACTGGAATAAAATGCTAGCAAAGCTGATTTCATGCACTGGCACAATAGTGCACAAAGTAGGTAGGTACCTAGGTTACGATATTTTAAACCACGTCATTATCGTGATGGTAGGTACCTAATAATCTTTTATGGCCTCAATACCTAATTGGGGGAGGCCATGCCAAGGTGTAGGACAATTCAGGATTATAGGTTTAATTTCAAGGTTTCGTTTGGTGCGAATCTCTTTAGTACCTACCTATGGCACTTAATCTCGACATAGGTAAGTCCATTTCAGTCCATCATGATGATCCATTCATCCATTACTTCATCCGGGAGTTCATTCATCGTCAATTGTTTCTTAGTCCAGTGTTGCCAATCCTACCGGTTTCTTTTTATTTCTCTCAATGGAATAGTGGTCGAGTCTTGCTTGCTTCCTTTGCCTAAACTAATTTTTATTAAAAGTTGTGTAAGTAGATCCTACCTACCATAATGTAGGAAAATATAACTTAAATTTTACCTACCTAAGTTGTCCCGTTCCCTATCAATATGAGCGCGAGAGAGCGGGCCAACGATTGATGAGATACTAGATGTGTCCAGTGCATTCTTCTGGAAATACAAAATCCCTGGAAAGATAAAGTACTTACCTACCTATGTTCGAAGACGTACTTACCTACGTTAGAAGTAAAGTACCTACGTACTTATGTCACCTTTCTTCAACAATAAGGCCAGGGAGGAAATACATTCTAATAAATAGGGGTAGGTAAGTATGTACCTACCTGGGTACGTAAAGCAACAGCAAAAGAATAAAAATCGTATTCATACCTACTTACGTATGTACCTACCTATGTACATTTTATTTTCTGTAAGTACCTAAGTAAGTAAAGAAATCTTATCTGCCGCCCGCCGCCGCCGGTGCCGTTTTTGGTGGTAGTCAAGTTCCTGTTGCAGCAACAAGCAGCTTGTTTGTCTTGGGTGGACACATGGGTTTGACATTTCTATGATTTCCAAATTACAAGTATTGCAACACTTGCTTGCTGCAACGTTCAACGTTAAACGTTTGCCTGAGTGGCGCGTTATGTTTAGCAGTTAACCAGTTTTAATAGGTTCAAGAACAAAATAAGAGTTAAAACTCAGAATATAGAAGAATCAGTGGCTATAAAGCGGGACGATATGATACTGTAAAGGATAAACTTGATTCTGAAACAATGTTTTTGCCTCTATTGATATTATTGTTTACTCCGTGGGGCTATTGTGAAGACGACGAAAACGTGACATATCCGCAAGGTAATAAATAAAATACTGTATTGTTGTAAGTACTGCTTAGCCGTTTGTGTTATGAATGCTGTTCTATTTCACTTTACTTTTTTTTTTCTCTCAGCAGAAGATAATTAGAAAGAATGAGGTTTTCAAAGACGGTAATTTACTTTTTACAGATGATTTCAAGTGTTCTCTTCCGGATGTACAGAGTTTGGATGCTAATCTGGATGTCACAAGATTTAGATCAGACTTTTCTAAAATATCTGAGGTACTTATAACATTTATTATCTAAAAGTAAATCAAACTGCTTCAGTAGTCACAGAGAAAGGCTCAGTTAAACCATTATTTTATCAAAATTGATTTATCGTAACCAATATAGTCAACCCTCTTCATGTATCTACTAGTATAAATAACTAGCAATATCATTAGGTAAGTACTTTATTGTTATAAGCAAAAACTCATTTGTTTTAGGTGAAATTTCCAGGCCTGATAGGACCTTTAAATGAGAGGCTTATATGCAAGATTAAATGTATTGATGGCAACTGGGTGGGGCCACTTTGCTCCAGCACTCCAGGTATGGAAAGCTCTATCCACGGTCAAGGTACCCCAGTTCAGTGTCTCCATACATTAATACAGCTAGAACACTGAGGGTCTGGAGACAAGCTATCGAGAAGAGAGCTGAGCCGGACAGCCCAGAGCCTGGTAGACTCTTACTCTGATGTGTGTGAACATATCTATACAGTTATTCAATATTGATAAACTATCTTGTGAAAAATATGGCATAAATTAATGCATAAATAATTATGACTTAATACTGTCAAGTGCACTTCATAATGAGAAAATAAAACACATCATATCTAATCTTATCATAATTTATTCAAATAACAATACTTAACAACATCCGGTTATAATGAAGTAGCTGATTTACTAAGAGATTGATAATAATAAGATTTACTTCTGACAGTTTTCGTATGGACAAACTGTAAAAAATTCAGAAGAAGAGAAGGCTTATTCTACAGATAAAATGTATTCCTGTTTAGTTGAATCGGCCCTAAAAGAGCCATAGTCAACAAGCATTAACTTCTTTAATTTCTTGATTCATTTTAAGTAAGGATTTTTGCTGTAAATTTCAGATGGGAGATTCCAACCAATACTAAGGGAATGTCTATATCGGAATGAACATCCACTTCTGGCCATATCATTTAAGAATTCATCTATAAATGTGAGTTTAAATAAATATTAAGGAACTGCCAGGAATTATTGGATATCGATTTTTCTGAGAAAATACTATTTTATTGTTTTAAGGAAAACTATTTGTAAATGTAAAATAACAATATGATACATTGTATCTAATGAGTAATGAGTCACCAATATTGCACTGAGGATTACCATTAACATAGGTAAATTGAGTTTTCCTTAAATGTACCAGACCACACCAAACCTATTGTCTCCTAAACATTGGCTATCAAAAAAACATGGCCATCTGTATGCCTACCACTTATAACAATGTTTGGCACTTTACTTGGCTCACAGGTAGATGCAAGGTTATTAGAAGACATAAAAGGGGATAGTTTTGCAGTTGACAGAATCCTTTTATCACCTTTACAACACTCATATGCCTATACTTTCCTACATCCATACAGTCAAGGATAGTCCTCTCATACAATATGAGGATCTATCTTGAAGTGCTATTAAGTAATTTTAAATAACATTTTGCAGAAAGACACACATTTCCCCCACGGTTCTGTATTGCTGTCTCGTTGCAAGCACTTTGGATTGTACAAGTTGAAGGGAGACAACATGCTACACTGTGAGAACGGAGAATGGACGCCCAAGCTGCCTGAGTGTGTACCCACCACTGTCGTAACCAACTTTACAGGTAATATTTTTCAAACATTGCATTTATTTCATGCAAGGGTTTAGGTAATTAAAATAATCTGATGTCTGAAGGCAACAGAGGGAAGACTGGCCTTCCCTCTGTTGCCGTATGTATGAAACAAGTGTTTGATGTTGGGCCCAAAATGTGAAGGGAAATTTGATTTCATAAGGATCATAAGGACCTCTTTGAACCTTGGTAGCCTTTTTCGTCTGATCTTCCATTATAAGCGTGACAGCACAGAGTAGGGCCAGCCCTCCTAGATTCAATGTCCACGATCCGTGTTATTAACACAAAGGGTGTTCAATCTTCTAAGTTCTTATCAGAGTTATGCCGCTGCCAAACTCTACATTTCTTTAATAAAACACCATAATCATTTTCGCAGTTTCTTTTATTAGGTTATACAGGGTGGATTTTTGAAATGGGGCAGCAAGGGCAGCTACCTTAACCGTTGTAGCACATGACCCGGATTAGGACATAGGATACTTTTTATCCCGATATTCCCACGGGATCGAGAACTATGCGGGTGAAACCGCGGGGTGCAGCTAGTAATCTTGTAAATGCGTAAGTGAGTTTGTTTTTTTACCCGACTACGGCTAAGCATAAAGGAGGATTATGATTTTGACCGATATATATATAAGTATGTATGTATTTTCATCTGTTCTCTCATAATTTCTAAACTACTCACCATAATTTCACAAATGGGGTATCGTTGGAATCGTCTTGGTAGTCTGCTGGCTATGTGCCGTCACATTAAATTGAGAAAATCCGGAGTCACACGTCGTGTTAGGGCGATAAAATATCGAATAAATCGAACAGATTACGTATGACTCCGGATTTTTTATTTGACTGTCTGTGATGACTTGTTTATACCTTTTGAGTTGACTTTTTTGCCGTAGTTGGGTTTTAGATTTATAACTTTTTTTTTAAATCTTTTAACTCAATATCCTGCAGGCAACATTCGCAGAGATGGGTGAGGGGGCCAATATTCCTCGTCACACAACAAGGCCTTACTGATCCGTAACCGTAACGTTGCAGGTGACGCGCCGCCCACGATTCAGTACACGATCGTGAGCGGCTCGGCGGTGGTGGAGCACTCGGGCGAGCTGTTCGTGTTCCCGGACAGCACCGTGCGGTTAGACTGCGTGTCGCGCCGCGCGCTCGGCGACCCTGAGTGGAGCTGGACGCAGGCCGTCGGACAGCATAGTTCTGGTAATACTTTAAAGAAGTCAAACTCAAGCATTTATATAAGTTAAACCATTTGCAGGCACTTTCACATATACATACTTCAGTCATAAACATGAAACTATTTGCCAATTCTAAAGCTTAGTAGGGACAGAGGCCACACACCTTCTTGTGCTTTATGGATCTTTCGGCGCCTGAATGACATTGACAGGGGGCGTTGTTGGTTAACATTTATGAAATTGTTGTGTTAATTCCGATTTTGGCCACGCGCCAAATGTGTCCTAGTACCTAGTACCGTTATTTTAAAAAAAACAACGGTTATTTTTATGTAATGCGCTGCCATAGTTTTTCGTTAGTATACCTACTACGCCGTGCTGTTGCGAAGATAAGTTTTTTGCCATTAAAGCTGATTGCTTTATCAACTTCCTGTGGTTTAATGTAAAATATGTAACGTAGGTTTGCAACCTGAAAGCCCGTTTAGTGCGATTTTCTTCCATTTTAACGAGTATTTGCCTGCAATTTGTGTTGTTTGAATTTTTTTTTTGTTCATTGTCCGCGAACTCCAGTCATTAAAAAAATAGACAAAACGCCTTTAGCTTAGGCGTGCGTCTTCCCTTATCCCATGAAGTATTACCGACGTTATTTCTTTATTACTAATATCAAATCTGTTTTAGTGTTTATTATTCTTGATTTTATCAATCAAGAAAAAGAAAAGAAGTGTCTTGGATATCTTGATTCAACCGTACCGACGGTATCGTACAGACTTTCACAGAATGTTAATGTAAAACAAATGTTATGTAGTAATGAAACTGTGCGCCAAAGTCATATGATTAGACTTTTTGGCAGCTCAGCGTCTATTTAATCGGCATGACAATGCGAGGTGGTAATATTATGTGGCTGCTTGCGAACCGCTCGTCTCAAGATATCCCATTGTGATGATTTTATCTTGTCTTGTCTCTACACAAGCTCCTCGTGTAATTGTCCAATAATAATTTCTCAAGCTAATTAACTTCTTACGGTGAGATGCGCTATCGCTATGGCAATTGTATTTATTTGACCGCCTTTCGCAACGTCAAAGGATGTTCTCATCTAAACACCAATATTATTAATTCTTATAAACTAGCGACCCGCCGCGGCTTCGCCCGGGTGAATAAAGTATTATTCACATAAACATCCTTCAAAAGTCCTTCCTTAGTGTTATTTTCTGATAAATAAGGAATACTTGTGCATTTCATAGATTTAGACCCAGCGGTCTTGGCTGTGCTTTGTCTCTTGGTGAATTAATTAAATTAAGATTGTTTTCAATAGAGGGTGTGTGTGGCTGTACTATAGGTACACCTCTGCCCAACCCTTCGGGGAAACAAGGCGCGAATGGTATTTTCTTTCTTTCTTTTGATTTGATGGTCTGTTATCAATAGATGATGTGATTATGAGCGTGTTGTTTACAGCGTGGTCGAGTGAAGAGGGCGAGAAAGAGTCGCACTACCGGCTGACGCTGAGCAAGATGTCGGCGCGGCACAGCGACCAGTACACGTGCACGTCGCCCGGCGGACACACCAACACAGTGCTCATTAAAGTTGTTAGTGAGTCGTGTTCCTGATTACGTAAACAGATGTAGGGCGAACATAACATATATCTAATATACATTGTAACAGGGAATCAATTTTCGCGCCCCCATAGCTGATGACCTAAAGAGGTGCCCTATAGAATATGCATAAAAAATTAAACTATGAGGCTATTCTGATGACAAACAAGGAAAGAATTGTATGGAGCAGGCCACATATAAATGGCCACAGGCGAGGATATCTACACGGCTTCCTATTCCATTCAAATTTGATACAAAAAGCATGGAAATAAAGCACAATTTAGGACACACGGGATGTCGTTGGCCGTGTGGCTGCTCGACCGCAGCTCACGAACAAACAAATGAACCGTGTAGGTAACGTAGCTCTCCACATCCGACATAGCAGTGGACGAAAGCCTGATTTACACAGTGTGAATTAACTGTCTGTGGGATACCATAAGCTGAACCGACAGTAAATCATCCGGCACTAACTTCAAAAACTTATAAAGGCTGTAAGCTGAAAACTGGGTGTAGAGGCGCAACTTGAGTGAAGCCTATTTCCAGAAGTGGACTCAAAATCAATCTGCCTAGCCTTTTCTCAACTATGTTGGGGTCGATTTCCAGTCTAACCGGATGCAGCTGAATACCAGTATTTTACATGGAACAACTGCCTATCTGACCTCCACAAACCAGTAACTGAGTAATACAATACCCCTTGGTAAGACTGGTTGTCAGACTTCCGGGCTTCTGTCGACCCGTAGCGACTGTCAAATATCCACGAATGACAGCCAGCGCTTTCTGAGGCACGGAGGAGTTTCGATATGTAAAGATGGTCACCCATCCACGGACCAACACCGGCAAGCGTAGCTTAACCTGATGGATAGACCCTTGCGGCTGTTATTACTTAGCCACGAACTCCTCATTTCCGATAGTTTCACACATGTCTCTAGGAGACTTCGCCCTAAGGATTTCTCAATAACATTTGGCATGGTTTTTTCACAGACGTAGTGTGTCCGCCGGTAGTTGTGTCGTCACACCGCATCCGCCAGTTCACACAGGGCACGCGGCTCGGCAACTCGGCGCACTTCAGCTGCCAGCCCGGGTTCCACCTCAACGGATCTTCCATACTCACCTGCATGGGCAACGGTAAACATCATGCGTTGTTCAGGCACAGACAGAGACGGTGGCGGTGGCGGACAGTTAGTGCTATCTGACATAATGCCAAATAGGATCCTTGACTACACACACGCAAGAACAACCCTGGCCGTGTTATTCTTCTAAACTTCGGATCGGGTTTTCGCGGACAGATATTAGTCACTCAATAAACATAATAAGTATAAATTAAAATGTTATATATTTGAACATAAATAAATACATTTAGAAATATAAAAAAATTAAATTCCTCTATTTCATTAACAAACATAATGATTGAAAAAAAAACTATAGCTAAAGCTAAAGCTAAAGCTGCCTAACGAGAGCCTCCTCAGATGTTGGTCGAGGCTCATAGCCATTATGCCATTGGTTGTCACGACAATCGGCACAATGATATTCACATCCCTCATGACGTCAACCTCGCGAGCCAGGTCAAGATACTTAATCTGCTTATATTTTTAATCTATTACGAGGTTCTCATCATGCGGGACCGCTATATCAATAATCATTGTGCGACGCTCTAATCGATGTATCACCACGATGTCTAGCTTATTGACATCGTGGTGATAGATCGATTATAGCGTGGCTTATTAGTAACAACAACAACAATTATTATTACTAAGGTCGTTGGTCATCGTTGCCGCCGACGTGCGAGGAGACGTTCTGTCCTGTGCTGAAGACGTTGGGCCCGCAGCTCAGCCTGGTGGAGTACAACTCGTCGTTCGGCGGGCGCGCCGTGTTCGCGTGCAGCTGGGCGTACCGGCTCGTGGGCGCGCCCGGTCTCGAGTGCGAGATGGACGGCACGTGGTCCGGAGAGGTGCCGCATTGCATTCGTGAGTGCTTACCAATACGAATCCGATAACATTGTGAACAATTTGTTTGTTGACACTATACAGGCTGACTTTGAAAACATGCGAAAAAACAGATGCGATTTTTTTTTGCGAATTGTTATTTTGTCCCATAATAAAAGTTGTTCATATTGATGAGTAGAACACCCCCTTTTTTGTTGCATGTTTTCAAAGTCAGCCTGTATAAATGGTTTCCTTCGCAACAACGGGGCAAACCATAGCACCATATTTGCTATATGATGTTATAAATATATCTTTATTTAAATCTGCATTGGCACGACTAAACATGCAAAAACTTTTGCAAAACTAAATGACAAACAATAAATGTATAAATAAGTCATTTCTTTCCAGCAATTTATTGCCCCGACCCTTTAGTGCCGGCGAATGGTCGCCTGTTAACGGAGCCTTCAGTGAAGCACGGCAAGTACCCAGTAGGAGACTTGATGATATACTCTTGCGACGACGGCTATGAAATCGTCGGCGAGTCCTCCATAGTGTGCACAGAAAACGGCTTCTGGTCCCACCCCCCTCCATTTTGTCTACCACCCTCTGAGATTCGCAAAACCGACACTATTTATGTAGAAAACACCACAATGATTCATATAGAAGACTAATTGTATGTTTTAAGTTAAATTATGTTTGTATTCACTGGTTATTTTTCAAGCATGTTAGAAGCCTTGCGTTTGGGTGAGTGGGTGACGCAAGCAGTAGAAGTATGAGCTTTAAATATTACCTTTAAGCATGTGCGAGTACTATGGCGGTAAGCTCAGGTTGGTAGATTATATAAGAATACATTTCATTAAAAATACAATGTGTATTATGAATCTCAAAATAAAGATATTTAAGTTACCAGGCAAGCTTTAATAGTAGATTATTCTCTAAAAGCGATCGTCGCGCGAGCACGCGATTGTCGCGTTCATATTTCACTATTTGGTACCTTCCGAACAAAAATTGACATGAACATGACGTTCGCATGCTCACTCGACGATCGTATGCTCACTCGACGATCGTATGCTCACTCGACGATCGTATGCTCACTCGACGATCGCTTTTGGTTGGGACGCGGTCATACGTAACTTTTAATAATTATTCCAAGTCCATCAGTACCTATTTTAATATTGTTAGATAGATAGAATACTCTTTATTATGTGTATTGTTTTCACTGTTTTTTTATTAATAAAATTATGTTATTAATTTATAAGTGCATATTCTATAAGTTGTTTATTTTAATCCTGCTAGACGAAGTAAATCTTTCCTAGCGTGATGTTTGAAAAATCTCCCCAGCAGATTTTGCCTACACGGTTGGCGCAGTACGCGATTGACTGCTGCGCTGCGTGTCGCGGGTTCGATTCCCGCACGGAACAAATATTTGTATGACCTACAAGTAGTTGTTCCGGGTCTGGCTGTTTGTGTAAGTGAGTTTAAATGTTTTTAAAAGCACCCACAATGTAGGAGAAATTACGTAATGATTCGTATCTAAAACCACTAACGGCATAAATTCGGCTACCTAAAAAGGTCAACGCACACTAATATATCAGCTCGGCACCGGATTGGTATTGCCTCAACTCGAACCGTTCAGCATTTTTTCCATGAAAGAATTTCATCTGGTACTTCAGCGCACATTATTAGTTTTGTTACGGTATCGCCTCGCCTCGGGATTAACTAGTCACCGAGTTCAGGTACGTCTGGGATACGCCACGCTTGTTGCAACGTAAAGGGAAGTGATAAATCAGTATTTAGTGCGAAAAAGGGACGGTAACATGATATTTGTCGTGTTGAGCTCCCATCTGTTGCTCAAAACGAATGGTGCGGCGGTGGCATTAGTTATGTGTAATGGCTGAAAATCATAACAAAAATTGTTTTTCCTCGGTCCTTATGGGATCTGCTCCAGTAGTTGGGGAGTCGAAAGAGCATGACAAGTTATAAAAAAAACTCGTGAAAAAAGTAATTTCATACCGCGTTTTCAACCCAAAAAGAAATAGACATGGAGATTAACATTTATGTTACATGTTAGTCGCGGGAGTTGCAGGACGAACATTTTAAAACAAAAAATAATCAAGTCGGTCCAGCCGTTCTGAAGTTATGCGTTGACATCTTTCACACAGTCCATTCATTGATTCTTTCGCCTTCCATTACTCATGTAGCCATCCATATTTCTGGAAAAGTGGAAATTGCAAAACTATTGGTAAAATTTGAATTTCGCGGGCTACCACTACGGATCCACCGGTTTTTAGAAAAATATTTTAGGAAGAATGTACGGTAGAAGCAAGTACTGTTAACTTTTGTTACACCAGAATCAGTAGACGTTAGAAATTATTGTACCCACACGAAAAGTATTTTGAATTTTTTGCTTCAGATGGCGCTTATAGTACAAAAAAACAGTAGAAATTATGGCCTAAAACCACAGAATACCAGATAAATCACTCCACACAACATTTTCAATATCTATAACTGATATGAGTTATATGCCTATACCTTCGAGTCGCTAGACGGTGCGAACGAAAATGTACGGAACCTTACGCTCGTAAAGTGAGTTTTTGCGCCTCGCGCCTGTCGGCAGCCCACTGAGAAATGGGTCGTGCGTGCTATCCGGTGGCCGGTAGGTAGTTAGAGCGCGTAAGTATGTATACATGGAGTGATCTGGTAATCTGTGCTAAAATTACAGACATCTTTTTAGTTTCTGACTAAAACAGCACGGGGATGCCATTGAAAAAACAGTAGATTAGCAAAAACAGTAGGGGTGGCAACACTGTTAGTGACAGCGACAGGACAGCGCGTCATTTGTCAAGTCAAATAGTGTGTTGTTCTGCCACAGAGAGAGAACAGATTTATTTTATTGGGTTCGGAATGGTTTTTGAATTGTTTTGAGGTGAAAATTGTAATATATAAATGATAAATGTCAGTTAATAGTTAAAGCTACATAAAATGGGATTGTTTATGTTAGCACTGCTGGTGAACTTTTATTGCGGTAGTTTATATTCGTGTTATGGTGAGGATATCAAAAATGTTACTTACAAAATGCCGACGGTTGGAATATCGGTGCTTGTACGAAATAAAGCACATACTTTACCTTATTTTTTAACTTGCATTCGAAACTTAGATTATCCTAAGAAACGTTTGTACTTATGGTAAGTGCTTTTCTTATTTTTTTGTTACTCTAAGGCCGGTTACAGTGCTTCACCTACCGTCTGTCGGTGCATACTGCATACGCCGATCGCATTTCCTATTTATATGTATATTCATTAAACGTTAGTCTCGTTACAGAGCTTAACCGACAGTCGGTGCGCAGCGTCGGTCCCGACTCCTGACAGTCAGTCTGTCTGTAATCTGTATTCAGTGCTCTCCTGACCGACAAATAGTCCGAACTGTTACTTTCCTACGGTCGGTGTAGTATGCAGGACAGAATACGCGCATACGGTCGAGCCTAGTTGCAGCTACTTTGTGTACTTTAGTATGACAACCACATCTTGGTAGGAGCTTAAACGGCGTACAGCGGGTAAAGCCTGCACTACACTACTCGCGAAGTTGACCGAAGTTAAGCTTATACGAGAGTGCAGAAGAACACTTCGTTTCGCTTCATGCACCCTCTGCTTGCCTCGGGCGACTTCCAATCGCTGTCGGTTTTTGCGCCCGATTCAAAGGAATCGAAGCCTTATGTAGTTCTTCATACGAGAGTGTAGTCAAGTACTTTGGACTTTGGTTAATTTTGACCAGTACTTCGTGGAAGCAACTGCGGACTTAAGATTACACGGCCAATACTAAATCATAGTAAATTGTAAACCCTACTTCTCAGACTTACAGTTAAAAGAATAAACAATATCATGTACAGCCTAGGTTATAAAAAAGTTACGACAATAAAATACCTTATTAAGATTTACGACTGTTATATTGATGCTTCAAAAGATTTGCATTTACTGTGTCACAAATTTGCTGAAGCCCACGAACACAGAGTCCACCGACATGTGAATGTTGAGGCTATTTAGCTGTTAGTCAACACGAACATAGTGCATAGGCTAAAGAGAACTAAACCATTTGAGTTGGGAAGTGTACAAATAGTGAAAGAATAATAAATAGTAACAATGCTGTGTTAAACATATAAGACATGTTCAAAGTGTTTTTATCAATTGACACTATTCTTAGTTAAAACATAATCTATCTTGTAAAATATTAAGTTAGAATTAAATTACTTATTAGTCTATTAGGCTAGATTGTAATCAATTACTAAAAACTTTAGTTTATGTTTAAGGATTCATAGTGATTTCAATGAAGATAAAAGCATAGAAATAATAGAGAAATGGGCTGACAAGTATGCATCACTATACAATGGAGTGTACATCACAACAAATAGTTCCAGTGGACGTCTACATAGAGATGAAAAGAGCTCAATACACTGGAGTCCTGAACACTTCAAACATGTTATCCAATTGAGGGAAAATGCTCTGGAGTTTGCTAGAAAAATGTGGGCAGATTATCTCTATGTGAGTTTTAAAGAAAAGTTTGATTTCTCTGTGAGACGGTATCTTATTATGTATTTATACTACTTATCTCTGTGATACAAATTACAGTGAATTCTGGAACTATGTCATGAATCACTTATCACATCCAAAATGAGTAGCTAGGCTTATATGCTTATAAGAAATAAATGTTATCAATTTATTTAAAAAGTAAGTTATTTTGATAACTAATAAATAGTTTGTTAAAAACATTATTGAACGTTTTATAATGTGACTAGCTTTTGCCCGCGGCTTCACCCACGTGGATGTCGGGATATGTAATCTAATAACTGAGGAAAAGGTCATTGACTCCTATCGCTGCGCCCGCGTTGCGGTCAATCATATTTATTTTGTTACGCGTAATTTTGAATCTGTGATATCTTTTAAACTATTATTTTAAAATGATATGATGTCACGACATATTTTAATCTAAATTAAATGTCAATTTAAATAACGGTGAAAATAGCCGATATTATATTTCATAAGGATTAATATAATTGTAAAATATTACAATTCGTACTTGTATTATATATTTTATCAGTAGCGAGTATGATAGCCACTAATTTTAATAGACATTAACTCACGCCTATTTCCCATGATGGTAGGCAGAAACTACTGAACACCACCTACGACTCTTACGTAGATACTCCTTTTGATTAGTTTACAAGACAACTTGAAGACCCACATGTTCTATGTGGGTCTTCTCAAATTACATATATATTTTTTATTTTTATTTTGTTTGTTTTTTACTTTACAGATGGTAGATGCTGATGTGTTTCTAACAAATCCTTCTACTCTAAAAGAACTTGTGGCTAAAAGTCTTCCTATAGCCGCTCCGATGCTGGTATCAGATGGATTGTATTCAAACTTCTGGTTAGCTACGGTTTGTCAAGCTAATGCATGACGAAGCATGTGCAGTGTTCTACAAGGTGCTTTTCTAATGCTTTATTTTTTCTTTTTGCCATTTAGTAACTATAAGTAAAGTAAAAAAAAAAACATGACCGCTTAACTAAGCTCTCCATTTGTCGGGGATTTTACCATCCACAATGCTTATCATAATTAGCTATCATTCATTTTATGTCATTCTTCACTGGCAGATCTTAGTATCTGGTAGGTTTTATCAGTATTCAACCAGTAGCCAACTATTTGCCTTGATGTTGAGTTTCATGATTAAGTTAACTTGGTGCCCAAGCAGTATGCCAGAATAAAACACTTAATTGAATGCATTATCAAAGCTGCACTGTTCACTCAGCAGTATCTGTGCATGGATGCAGTGTGCCCTATATTCGAATATTCGCCGAATATTCTTGTGTTATTGTGTGACCCTGTGACAAGGAGGTCATGGCGTGTAGTAATAGATAGGAAATAATAAAACGCGTTATGAATTATAAACAGTTACTGCTACCATTTAGTACGCTATTTTCATATACTTTTCGTTAATGTACGCATAAATATACAATTTAATTTGCGTTATGTATTAATTAAACATTTCGTTGCTGCATTATGAAAATACCGGAGAATAAAATTCTTACAAAATCTGAAAATAACTAATAATACCTTCAAGGTGTGGTATGACGGATAACTACTACTACAAGAGAACTGATGATTATAAGCCTATACAGAGGATGGAAAAGCAGGGCTGCTTTGAGGTTCCAATGGTGCATACAGCTGTTTTAGTATACCTAAGGACGCGTATCTCAAACCAACTGACGTATAATCCAGAAAAGATTGGTTACTATGATGGCCCTCAAGATGACATCATAGCGTTTGCAGTAAATGCTAAGAAACATGGTAAATTTATTTGACATTATGAATGAAATCTTGTTAAAAAAATATTGAAAGCCTTTCAATTTTAACTATAGTAATACAACTCTAAACATGTTATTATTTTAACAGGTATAACTCTGCATATATGCAACGATGATCTGTATGGGTTTGCTCCAGTTCCATTAGAAGACAATCACGATCCAAAAAGTGACCTCGAGCAGCTCCTAAACATAAAAACTGAAGCAATCGGTCGCGGCAGTCCCTTACCCCTCGACGAATACTTGCAGGACTATGTGACATACCCTGAGCTCTGGAAGTTTGGCTGTAATGAAATCTACATGATAAACCTTGAGAGACGGAACGAGAGGAGGGAACTAATGGAGCTGAGTTTCAAAGAATTGGGCATGGATGTTAAGCATTTCAAAGCTGTTGATGGAAGGTAAGTTATTTATTTTTAGACATCTATGTCTTGATTTTTCGAAGATGCTTTTGGTCTGTTTTACTATCCCCGGATAATTTCGGTTCTATTCTACTCAACATGTTCATAAAAAATCAGCTCCTCTTTCTGAAAACACTTACTTCCGATTGCTTCCAACATTCATGCCTTTTCTCACGAAGCTTGGTAAAGCTGACAAAAGTTTGATCTAACATACCCGAAGATGAGTCAGCGAGGGTAGATGCCGCACGGAGTTTGCCGATCGGCAAGAGCCGAACGATCGATCGGCTTTGTCGATCAACAAATACTGCCGAATCGAATTCAAGTTTAAATCAATTATAATTTCTTTTCAGAAACTTGGATATGGACAACTTGAAAGATTTAGCCATTACTTTGATGCCAAACTACGAAGATCCTTATCATAAAAGGTAGATTTTTATTTATTTCTCAGTATTTTATTGTATAATGTCAGCCTAGCCTACCTATATTAATTGATTTTGCAACATCACACATCATGGCACATGGGAACAATTTTAACCGACTTTAAAAAACTAGGAATTCTCGATGTGAACCGCAAGTTTTTTTAAATTTAATATTCCCCGTCATTTCTTTATTTACAGACCTATGAAGGCAGGCGAAGTGGGGTGCTTTTTGAGTCATTATTACATATGGCAAGAGGTGGGTTGTTGTCATATGTATGATTTGGAGACGACAATACAACAATAAATGGCAATATTAATTAGGAACTATCAAATAAATCCTGACATTGAAATTACAAAATTGATTTTTTCTAACAAACTAAATATTAGTGATGCGCTGACTATGGGTTTTGCCAATCTTTGACTAACTATAGTAACTATAGTGGAGATCTTTGATTTAATTTTCGTATGCAGACTGCGAACGTCATTAGACATACACAGTTTAATTCATTGTTATATTGTCGTCTCCACCTTATATATTGTAATTTCCATAATAATCTGTAAATTATTGTTTTGTTCAAAATCGTTTTGAGGACGCACGTGAAGTACTTGTCTTCAGAACCCAAGAAATCTTAAGTGTAGAGACTAGTGTCTCTTTGTGTCAGTCTCGTTTTAGTACTCTATGGGCAGGTACAGTCAGTACAGTGTGAATGAGTAGGTACAGTAGCACCCAAAATATTTTCCTCACCTTAATAAAGGCTACTTTTCATCATCAGTATTAAATAACTGGTCGAAGATGTATGCTACTTTGATCTTTGTTATCAAGTAATTAAATATAGCTTTCTATGCAATAGTCTAGTTATTGCCATAGCTGCAAAACGTTTTATTGGGCCTGGCTTGATATAGGAAAGAATTTGAAAACTGCCGGAAGTAAAAGACTGTACGGTGTAACATGTACCAAGCATATTCTCGCTGTGGCAGGTCGTGGAGAAGCGCCTCCCGATCACGCTGGTGCTGGAGGACGACATCCACTTCGTGCCCTATTTTCGCAACCGGTTCCTGCGCCTGATGCGCGAGATCGAAAAACTCGACTGGGACTTAGTGTAAGATATTTATTATTTATTTACTAGCCTTAATCCGCAAAATGTCGAGTTTTTTTTTCTTTAATTTTTCATTCATTTTTATTTTGGCAGCTCTTTAGGCCATGAGCTATTCGAATATCAAACAATATTTGGCCTAGGTCTAAAGGGGGAGGCGTGAAAATTGATTCGCTATACATTGTATATAGATAACCGTTTTATATGGTGTTTTACTAAGATATTACAGTGGCGAATAAATTCTAAATAGTGGCCAACTGCTAGCCATAACATATCACGCCTGATTTCCCCGAGGGGTTAGACAGAGATGTGTACCTACCTATCGCACACTCACATTTCGCCCATAATACTCGTATACTGGGCACTAGAGTCTCCGAGACTCCGTTGTTTGAATTTGCAAAGCGAAATATCTCTCACTGAGTTGAACAATCATGAAACTGTAACGTTTAACGCAGATAGGAAATAAAAATC
Source organism: Eupsilia transversa (assembly GCA_914767815.1). Classification (NCBI taxonomy): domain Eukaryota; kingdom Metazoa; phylum Arthropoda; class Insecta; order Lepidoptera; family Noctuidae; genus Eupsilia; species Eupsilia transversa. The sequence continues at coordinate 16,770,508 of OU611871.1, forward strand.
CGCCTAGCCTTTTCCCAACTATGCTGGGGTCGGCTCCCAGTCTAACCATGATGCAGCTGATTACCAGTATTTTTAATTACAATATTTAAAATACTGTGTATACCCGTTGACATTATATTAACATTTATTTATTAGACATCTCTGTAGTTTCTTCTTAAATTGTGGCATAGGTCACTTTTTGTATTATCTGGCAATTTGTTGTGAATCAATGTTGTCATAGAGATAATATTTTTGTCTATCATCTCTCGGACCCCTCGGCCCGGATGGTAGCCCCGATGCCGGAAATGCGGTAACAAGCACTAATACCTTACTTTTGATGTGATAGGGGCTTATGCACACGTGAACTGTATCAATTGTGTGCCTCATGGTCACGGCAAGATAACAATCCTGTAACATCTATCTATATCTATACTTATAATAAATCTGTAGAAGTGAAAATTCTGTACATTGAAGATATCAAAAAAATAAATGGCAGGGGGTGTTGGGGGTGTAAATAAATGGTTTTTTTTTTTTGTCTGTCTGTCTGTCTGTCTGTGTGTCTGTCTGTCTGTTTGTTCAGGCATCACGCAAAAACTACCGGTTCGATTGCGATGAAACTTGGTATAATTATTCTTTAATATCCTGGGCACCACACTGGGTACTTTTTATCCCGGAAAAGTACCCTATCCTACGGTTGGGGGGTGTCAAAGTTTGTATGGAAGAATTTTAACGCGCTGTCCGATTAACTCGAAACTCAATATTTATACTTAAACCCAAAAATTAAGAATAACGTGTATCAGGATTTTTCGAAATTCAACCCCTAAGGGGGTAAAATAAGGGATGAAAGTTTGTATGAAAAATCTTATTCCTTGAGGTAATAAACATGAAACTTCGCACGAATAGTTATCTAAATAAATTATAAAGTTTGTAGTTTTTTGTTTTTCTAAATTACCCCCTAAAAGGTTGGGGGGTGTCAATGTTTGTATGGAAGAATTTTAACGCGCTGCCGCGCTGTCCGATTAACTCGAAACTCAAACCCATGGGGATGTATGGGGTAATTTCCGACACTCACGCGGGCGAAGGGCGGGGGCTTAGTTAATAATATAATTAAAAAAATACGAAAATGTTGAATTTTACCTTGCAATGAAATAGAGCATACAGCTAGAATCCTAACGCTCGGTTCCTATAAACAAAAACGAATCGTTTTCCTTACCAATGGTAGCATTTTTTTGTTGCCAAACTGGGCATATAAATAGATTCGTAAGCTAATTTTACCTGTGATAGCTACTGTCATAAGGGAGGTTCTACTATGCAAAGATATGAGGTATTTGCTTCATTATTGGTAAAGATACAATAGTCTTAAATTTAACCGATAACGGTTCGTAAATTATAGGAATCGGCCTCTAGTAATTATCAAAGCTAAAGTGAGTTTGTTTGTTTATTACTGCTGAATGAATTTGGATGAAATTTGGCATATGAGCAGACCTTGACATGGAGAAATGCATAGGCTATTTTTGGCCCTGGATCGCAAACGAAGTCGCGGGCAACAGCTAAATAAAACAAGAATAAAATGCTATAAAATAAACGATCCGTGTTTTGGGAAATGAGTTTGAGAAGTGAGGTTTTTCCATGATTAAATATTCAATAGCAGCTCGGTATGATTCCTACCTTGTTGATGATAAAAGCTGGCCCCAAATTAAATAAGATTTATAGCATAACAGGCAAAGTGTAGGTTTTTACACTTCTGCCTAAAACAGCATACCCTTTCGCGAAATACATGCGTGACGTGGTGACGGATAGCTAGAGATATATTATAGTGATAGTATACAGGGTTATTGATAAAACACTAACAACCTCTTAAGGGGTCATTGTACTCATCATTATGAACAACTTTTACTATGGGACAAACTCCGAAATCACAAAAAAAAAATCAGCTGTTCACTACATTTATGTTCGCATAGTTCGTCAAAATGTAGGGAACAGCTGTTTTTTTTTTTGTGATTTCGGATTTGGTCTCATAGTAAAAGTAGTTCACAATGACCCCTTAAGAGGTTGTTAGTGTTTTACCAATAACCATGTATATTGACCGACTTTAGGTTTTCTGAATAATAAATTAATAAATGCTATAATCAGGTGCATTCTCTTCCCCAACTCTCATAGTCAAATGGAACGGCAATCAAAAAAGACCTTGGACAGTACACCACCAATATCTGAACTGAGAAATAAAAAGTTGAAAAACCAAATAACACACTTTGTCCGGCCCGCGGGCATTGAACCCAGGACCCCGCTCAGTAGTCGCACTTGCGGCCACAGGACCAACGAATTAACCATATTAATCATAATCATAAATCTTTATTTATCTCTACATCATCTTTATTTATCACAGGCGCTGGTTAGTGAAATGCAAATATTAAGGCTCGTGCCCATTACATAGATACACACATTATATAATACAATCCCCGAAGGGTTAGGCAGAGATGTAGGTACCTATCCCACATTTCGCCAGTTTTGTTTAAATCGCACGTAATAGGGGGCGAGCCTATTGCCATCAACCGGGCCGAAATCCAAACTCCGAGCATTAGATAGAATAGAACATCTTAATTTACAAAACGGTCAAGTTATTATGGAGTTTATTTATAAACGTTGATTTAAGTTAAGTAATGATTAGCGACTTTAACCATTATATCTTTGACGTTTGGGACGTCACTTAACTTCAAGCAACGTTTTTAAATAAAATATGTGTGTTATTCACGCCTTGTTTCCCAGAAGGGTAGGGCAGAGGTGTACCTATAGTACACCCACATTTCGCCAGTTATGTTTAAGTCCCATGTAATAGGGGGCGAGCCTATTGCCATCAACCGGACACAAATCCAGACTCCGGGCTGCTATTGAGAAATTCAACATAGAAAATCCCAATAACACTTTGCCCGACCTGGGAATCCAACCCAGGAACTCATGCTTAGCAGTAGCGGTTGCGACCACTAGACCAGCGAGGCGAGGCGAGGTAATGTTTATTTAAATAAATAAATAAACCCCAATATACCTCATAAGTCTGAAATCGCAATTAGGTAAATGCAGAACCTACGAACAGAAAAGAAAAATGTAAATTATACAGGGTGTAAAGGACAGCCCTCCACAAACTTACAGGGTGCATTCTCAGCTCCTTATTTTGAATTATATTCCAGCAGAAAAAAATCTCAGGTTTTTTTTTTGTCATTTTTCTGTTACAAAATTACATTATCTGTACGCAGCACAGAATTTATGTATATGAAACAGCAAAAATAAAAAAAACAGCAATTCATGTTGCAATACTCTACGTGCGCTGACGTTCGCTACGTGCCTTTTGCCACGGTACATTGCGTGTGAGGTAATTAAAAACACCGGTTTATTGGATTCCCATAACGTTCATGAAATAATTTAATGTACCGGTCATCTTAGTATGATATACTGAATTCACCCCATCAGTCTGCGGACGGCTGTCTGGGCTGGATATTATTTAACATGAAATGACTGAACTGATACATAAATTATTATAACGTTTTGAATTATTACAGTTACATCGGTCGTAAGATCTTGCTGGACGACGAGGAACAGTACGCGACGCAGCACACGACGCGGCCGCTGTACTCGTACTGGACGCTCGGCTACCTGCTGAGCGAGAAAGGCGCGCGCAAGCTGCTCAGTGCGCGCCCGCTCGAGCGCATGCTACCCGTCGACGAGTTCCTGCCTATCATGTTCAATCAACACCCCAAGTTTGTACTGTTCATTAATATCTCCCCACTAACCACTAACGAACACTGGCCACTGTACTCGCCCATTGTAAATGTCAAGTTTTTGAGAGGCGCCGTGGTTCCCGTGTATATATTATTTTTTCACAACAATCGGAACGGTTTTTCAGGTAAAGTAAGTTTTTAATGTCATTTAAGAATAGTCCGACCGAAAATGGATTTGCAACTGAAAACGAAAAAAAAGAAGCTTCGGGTTGTGTCTTATTTTCGGCCGAAAACGAAATTGATTTGGATATTAAAAAATATTAATATTTTTTTTAACCCTTGGGCGAGAAAGTGCATAAATAGGCTATAAAAGAAATATAACACGAAAATTCCATTAGAGGATACAAAATTTCTTGTTGTATTGATTCTCCTGATATTACCTATCTTTACGAAGTAGGCCGAATGAAGCGCGACAATTCACGAACTTCTGATTTTCGGCTCGGCCGAAGCTTTGGCTGGTTTATAACCGAAAACTAAAATATGGCCGAATCATGATTTTTTGGCCGAAAATGAAGCTTCGGCCGGTCACTATTTAATATGTTTACTATTTTCCTATTGACAGTGAGACCTGGAAGGCGCATTTCGAGACGCGCAACATCAAGGCGTATTCCGCCGCTCCCCTGCTGGTGCACCCGACGCACTACACCGGTCAGGAGGGCTATATCAGCGACACTGAAGACTCCGACCTCGTCACCGACGCCCCCTTCCACTATAAGAACGAACTGTAGACGTAAGCACGCCATCTTGTGAGTTACTACTCTAATATAATAGTCAAATTGTTTGCCAAAGCTATAATAATATGTGTGTTCCGTGTTTGAGCTGGAATTCTTGTTTAGGCAACGTCTTTTTTAATATAACTTAACATCACGCCTGTTCCCCGAAGGGTTGAGCAGAGGTGTACCTGCCTATAGTACACCCACATTTCGCTAGTTATGTTTAAGTCATATGTAATAGGGGGCGAGTCTATTGCCATCAATTGGGCACAAATTCCGACCCCGGGCTGCTATTTAGAAATTCCTGTTGGAAAAACCCAAGAACAGTGGTCTACTTACCTGGGAATCGAACGCAGAATCTCATGCTCTGCAGTAGCGCTTGCGACTACTAGACCAAAGAGGCAGATGGTTTTAAAAGGTTCCGTACCCGAACGGTGCCAAGCGGAACCCTATTACTAAGCCTCCGCTGTCCGTCTGTCTGTTAGCGGGCTGTATCTCATGAATCGTAATATGTAGACAGTTGCAATTTTCACAGATTGTGCATTTCTATTGCTGCTCTAACAACAAATTAAAAATTAAAAAAAATACAGGGTTGTTGCAAGTCTGACTCGCCATTGGCCGTTTTTTGAAATATAGACGTAATTATAGTGACAATAGGCTTTTAAAAAAAAATGAGCATTTCTTATAACAGCTTGTTTTGGATAATGCTTAACGCGCTTGAAACATTACGTATTCATTTAATTCTTTTTAAATTTGACTTTACGTTATTGGTTTTTCTGCTCTCATATAGTGGTCTCGTGGTCAGTGAACGGTGTCATACTGCCATGTTAGGTTCCCGCGTCCTCGTGTAATGAAATAACTATATTTATACGTACCGTACGAACGACAGCATAGCGGGGATTCCAGTCTCAAACGCAAGCGAATTTCTACACAATAGATATAATATAATATTTCTAGTGTCATAGATAGAGGCTATATTAGTGTTTAAGTTGACTATCGCGATCCAGTTGCTATATTAATGTGTTTAAGATTCTTCAGTATGCCAGTGCGAAGATGCTATATAAATTTATGGAGGTGAATTAGTGAGAAGTGATAACCGGTCTAAAGACGCTCAGTTTGCAGAGCTTATTGCCAGTTTAAAGATCTTATATTAAAGCCTGCTCCAGGTAAAAAAAGAGATAAATAAAACGTTCCATTGCATACATTCCAAAGAGCTACCTATATTTCCTTGCAGAGCAGGTGATATCTAAAACCGACGGTTCGTCCACTTTCACATTATAATCGCGTTTGATTGTAAAGTTTTTGCCGGCATACGTCAGATGGTATCGTTCGGTGGGAGCGCCGGCAGACATTCATTACTGTGCCTCGGTATCGCGTCGATCGCGGCTATTAGTCCATCCATAACATAGCTGGCAGCTGCCGCACGCTCCACACTACCACGCACCTATCACCGCATTGTGTATTCTCACCTGAATTCATACGTCTGATTGCCAGATTTCTAGCACATTTCGCTTTAATGGCATTTGGTAATTGACAATGATGTGTGTCAATCTACTAGTAAATAATTATACTTGGCTATGAGTTTCGACTGAGAGTATTTTATGACGAGACATTTTTGCTTTTGTTTCAACACTTGGAATTCGTATGATGTGGGGACATCCATTTGTGCCAGAGAGCTGTTTTTTTCCGACAGGAAGTTATATCTTTAACTTTTTTTATAAGCGGACGATGCCATTCTAGATTCTGTTTTTTTGGGATACAACATAAATTATGTTAACTTTTAAATATTAGTACTGTATGTAACTCGTAAAGAGTCTTGTAAGAAACTATTTTAGAGAGATGCTCTGGCATGCACCTCGTTTACCCGATTTGAGTATTAATTAGCAGGAAATCTGTCATTGTCATACCGTATTTGAATCGAGATTCATGCTTGATAACCGTACAGTACTAATATTTTTTACTCAGAAATAATTATAGCTAACCTATATCGCCTGTGTATTAATAATATATGACCAATCTAATGTAACTGGGTACCGCTGAACGATTTACGAGTTAGCCTTTTATTTTTGGCTCGCTATCAGCATTTGATTTGAAGTGGTCGTCGTTATATATTATGTAGTAAATTGCATACCTCAGTCTGTATTATGCTGCAGTACCTTTTTATTTTAATATGCCTACAATGTTTATATTTATTAGTTGTGACATAATCTTAGCAAGTTGTCGAATAATAACATAACAGATAATAAATGATGAGATACCTTTTGTGAACAACTTGAACTCTGTATTTACGTTTTAATATTTTTGATATAACCTATGTATGAATTGACATAATTTTTTTAAATGTTAAGGTTTGTCTTATCCGGACATTTGGCCAGGCTTATTGTATCAAGCTGCTAACACCATACAGAAGTACTAGCAGGTTTGGACGCACTAACAAAATAGGAATAATTAATGTATACTTTTAAGACTCAAACGCATTTATTAGGTAGATGTAAATTCTATAATGTTTTCCTCAAAACAACACACAATTTTGGATAATATCCTGATACTACCCAAAAATAGTTGGTCAATAATTAATAATTATTAGTAATAATAAATTACATATCGTGCAGCCAGCATAGTTAGGTTTTAATACTCTGCATAGTTAACTCATTTAGATACTAAAAGCATTATGTTATCGTAAAAGTTTTGATTATACAATTATTTAAAGAGATTTATGTTTTTTTAAGTTGAAGAGTCTGTATAGATTTTTAAATCCAATAATATATTTTTATTATGTGCCATAAAATGTTCCTAAATATTTTTTTATTAATCATATAAGTAATAAACGAGCATAACCAATAAACACGTTTTATTTCAACATCCTCATGAAACCATAGTGATTTGTTGACAATATTATGATTCCGTCATCAGGATATTTATTTTCATTATTTAGTCATCAAATTAGCAATTTTAAACAGTTATTTAATTGTCGCTGTCATGAAGGGGATAATAAAGTTCATGTTTCCGCGAAAGTACGTCGGCGAACGTTTGGTTCGGGTGCTGATGAGGATATCTTGCGGGAAACTGTTGAGACAGTGAGACAGAATTATAAAGAGCTGGGTGAGTGCTGCGCAGCGCTGCACCGGATGATGGAGTCGCTGAGCAGTGAGATCAGCCGACCGTCGCCGCCGTGCGGAGAGCTGCGGCGCGCGCTCCAGGACTGTTACACGTCTCACGTGCACCAGCCGCTCAAGTGCGACCACCTCGTGACGGCATTCATGCAATGCGCCCGCGACCACGCGCTAACTGCACATTCATAATGCACCTTCATACATTATACATCACAGCATAACAAATGTAATAATTACGACCAGAGAACCACACTTACGTGTTCGACTTTCTACACAGTAGTGACCAATTTCTGTTACTTGATTACATACGTTTTGTTAATACAGAATAAAACTATCAAATGTTAGAGGGTTTATTATTTGCCAAATATAATAAAAAATCAAAATCTTACGCACTGACTACACAAAATGTTATCTATAAGCGAATAATGCTTGAATTATAATTTAGACACTGCTATCATTTGGTGTAAGAACTCTATGACTGTTCTGGTGGGCCTGCCAGTCATGCCGCGCGCTAGGTACGGGAAGTCGCATCCCTTGGAGTAGCCCACGCCGTAGGTGTCGAGGTGTATCCACTGACTGTCGTGCACGAACTGCTTTAGGAAGGCCGCACAGTTCGCCGAGTCGCCGAAGCGCTCGCGTCCCGTGTTTGCGACGTCTGCAGCTCCACAATTCTTCACCCGATTTTCGTAGAACTTCCAAAGAGGCATCCTCCAGACTCGGTCACCTGTTTGGCAGCTGGCCAGCTCAAGGTAATGGTATAGCTCGTCAGAATTGGTGTAACAAGCACACGCTGCTCCGCCGAGAAAGTGTATCAATTCTTTTGACATAGTGCCTATGTCGATTATAAACTTTGGCCAGTAGTTACGTGCATAAATTAAACTATCTGCGATGAGCAGTCGTCCCTCGCGGGATGGCATCCTTATTTGAATTGATTTATTGTTCGCACAGGAAATAACATCACCGAATTTAGGACTATTTCCGTTGGGCATCAATTCGCACAGCGGCAGAATACCTCTGATATTGATGGGGAGTTTAAGTCTCGCCGCAGCTCTGGTGATAGCTACCACACATGCTGCCCCAGCCATGTCGCCTTTCATATATTTTAAGTCATCGCGGGATTTCAAGCCTAAGCTTCCACTATCAAACGTGACTCCTTTACCGATCATGACTATGGGGCGGGTGCGTTCGTCTGCTCCGTAATAACTTATTTCTACATACAGTGGTGGCTGTACCGATGACTTTCCAACCGACACAAATCCACCCATTTCATGATTAGCTGCCCAACCCTTTGTTTTCACCTCTACATTTATATCTAACTCGCATAAAAGATCCACGGCTACTTTGGCGAACGTAGTGGGATTTAATATGTTTGCTGGCATTTCTTGTAAATGCCTTGCTAAATTTTGAGCTTCTGCTTTTAATGTGCCTATTTTCCAACCTTCCTCGTCACAATCATCGTATAGATGGAGATTTGGTTTGGGAATTACTGGTTTGTTTGTTCTACTTTTATATTCGTTAAATTCCCAGCATGCGAGGTTTGCTCCTTCGGCAGATGCCTCAGCGTTTCCAAACGACTCAACATCAATGTCTTTCGGATTTAACGGACGGAGTGCTTTTGCACCAGCACCTGCCGCTATTCTAATTGCTTCCTTAGTTTCGTCTAATTTCTCGATTCTATTATACGTAAAACATTCGGTGCCAAGTCCAGCGACTGCGACATAAGCATACTTTGGGTCCAAGTCATAAAACACCCTAGTTTGGCCAAGTTTTGGTATAGGAGCTAGATTTAACAGTGACCATAATCTTCCACATACTTGCTCATCATATTTCCGACCGCTGGCGGTGAGGATCGCCGGATCAGTTACTATGTTTTCATTAAAATATACGCCTAGAACAAGTCCTGTCTTTTTGCGAGCGCATGTTTTGCTGTCCTTCACACTACGAGGCGGTATGAGAGGAACACAGTCTGAAACTGGCAGCTTGAACTGAGATATGAGACGTACACGTTTGGGAAGTGATATAATACTGTGGCGTATATACAACATTTTAATTTTGTAAGCAATTTTTTTGAATTTTTCTGTAAATGTGAAGTCTTTGCCAACTAGTTTTAGTTATCTTACTTTTTAGTATGAGTTTGCATTATAATTTAATTATATATTAGACATAATGTGTAAGTTTAATTATTAATAAAACAAATATGTTCACAAAATCACACATCATACATTGCTCACAATTCAATCAGATTATCGCACAACATGTCTTTTGGGAGAGGTCAAGAAGTTTTCTTCTTGAGCCAACTGGGAGTATAAAGTTCATACCACTCGGGAATATTCAGCAGCAGAGTTTCTTGTAACTGTCGATAAATGATCAGTATGAGAAAGGGAATGGCGAGCCTCTCGTCTTTAAAGAAATATACCCAAAAAGCTAAAAGAAGGAGGCAAACGTCTACTGTATAATCGATGGCTGACCTCACATTCATCTTGGCTTTCTCTTCAAGTTCTTGATAGTTGATAGGTATGACGATAGTAGCTCGCTCTGCTTTCCTCAGCACTACTTGTTGATTATACTTCTTTGGCGTGTTGTTTTGGATTTCTGGAGGACTAGGAACCGTTGCTTTACCTTTCTTTTCTAATTGATTTTTATCGGTACTGGTTTGCTGCTTTGGCTTAACTGATTTATTAATAGAATTTGCAGTTTTCCCTTTCGCAGATGTCGCCTTACTGTTATTTGTTTTATTTATTGTCTTCTTCGGTTTTGTTGTTTTGTTTTCCTCGACATTTTCAGGCTTCGTCTCAAGTTGTTGCTTTTCAGCAACTGCTTTTAAGTCTTCTGTTTTAAGGTACATAGGTGCAGTCGATTTCTTCTGGCTGCCATATTCTTTTACTATACTACCGTAATAATCAATCACTGTTCTTCCTTCGTCACTGACCTTATCTTGTAATTTGTCAGTTTTAATATGTGTTTTAAGGTTATCGCTGGGTAAGTCTTCTCCTTTGGGTTTTTCAGGTTCCTTTTTGTGAAGCAATTTCGGAAACTTAGTGTTGGTGATTTTCTTAAATATAGTAATCTTTTCCTCTTTCTTTGGTTTTTCTGGTGCTTTAGATTTTTCTGTCGCTTTAGGTTTTTCTATACTTTTAGGTTTACTGGCAGTCTTCAGTTTTTCTGTGATTTTCAGTTTTTCTATGGCTTTAGGTTTTTCTTCTATTTTTGGAAGTTCAGATTCAGGGACTGGTTTTGTTTCCATCATATCTGATTCTCTTCTCTTCAATATGGGTTTTGGAACAAAATTTGGATCGGGTAGAGGCAAAGGCTTGAGAGGTTCGTTTTCCGACAGCTCTTCTTCTTCCTCAATAAAATCTTTGAGAGGTGAAGGACGAGCCATTTTGTCTCTTGGGTTATACGTTTCCTCTTCGTTTGAATATTGACTTCGTCTATCAATATCTCCATCAAGACTTCCATCATCCGTATATTCCCCATCAGAGGAAACAGTGCTAGCAGTGTAGTCTTCATCAAAAGACATATGTTGCCATTTGTGATCAGATGTTTCAGAATCCAGTGACACTTGGCGTGGACCGAACTTGTGCTGTGTGCTGTCAACTGAGTCAGGTTTAGTTAATATTTCTGGGTTGTTGGGCTTTACTTCAGAGAAGTCTTCGTGCATTTTAGGCATATCTCGATCATTATTTACGCTGTCGCGATCAAAGCTAGTATTATACGGAATGTCAGTTTTGTGATTAGGGGGTCTATCGTCCTTGTTTTTGGTTTGTTCTTCTTTCATAGCCACAGCTTTGTGAACGCGTGCCATTGCTAGTTCATGCAAGAGCTGCGATGAGCTGACGGCGTTGCGCAGCGGTTTGAACGGCATCATACAACGCGAGCTCAGCTCCGGCGCAGAGAAGGAGAGGGGAGGCGGTGTCAGAGAGTCCAGGTCCAGCTGAATGGATTGTCTCTTTTCTGAAATGAAAAGGATTTTTGTAGTTGTAAGATTGTATTTAGCAATACTCGAACACAACGCTTCGCTACCTATGCTTTCAAACTAGAAACATAAATCGCCGTTGCATTTAAAGCCAGTAGGCTTAAAAGTAAAGTATTGGTCGATAGGTGAAACTCAGTTTGCATATTGTTTTACTTTAACATTGAATACACGCATAGCTTTACTGTTCAGATTCAAATTTAATAATAGTTGCAAACTTCGTTTACGCTTTAAATAGATTTGATTTCGCAAATGTTCTGTTGTATGTTAATTTCGCAGAAGCTGTGATGCGCTCAGCATTTCGCGTTTATGTTTGTTTGGAGTTATGTTAGTGCGTAACTAAGTAGATACCGTTGTGTTAAACTTGTAGCTGACTTTGGCGGACGGCTATTTATAGACGCATCATGCGTCGAAGCATTGCCCAAGTCTTTATTTGAAATGGTTGCATCTTATTATGGTCTTTATCATGTTTGATTAAAGATAAGGTAACTACTAATAATTTAATTACCATGTTGGGTACTTAGCTTAAATATTTAATAAAACAGTAATTATTTAATAAACAGGTATTAGGTAGGGTGTACATATGTGATTAATGAACGAGCGCTTCTCCCTGTGTAAATGAACTCCAGCGACATTACATAACAGAAAAAAAGAACAATCCACCTTTACAGATTACCTATAGCTACAGCTGATAATAGTAGTGATTAGCAATAATTGTCAATATCAATATGTAAAATCATGTCCTTCAGGTTGGACCATAAAACAATTGGGGTCTTTTTCTGGTCTATGGGCGAGGGCAATATTGCTTCACTTTGGCACTATTACACTCTTTGGCACTTTCACCAGAGATGATAGAATCGATGGAGAAACATCACACTTTATTAACTGACACGGAACTAACGAAATATTATAACCATGAACATGATGATACGTGTTGTGAAAATCAATTCGCAAATAGCAGAATGTTTATCATGTCCGCATAACATTCCTTATAGGTAGGTATGACAAATAGATATCCACTTATCTAAATAATTATAGAACCAAATTATAGGTACCTCAGAGTGCCTATTTACCTACTGTAAAACTGTAAAATGTAAACCGCACGCTATAAACAAGTCTTGTCATACCTATTAGGGTTATTAAATCTTGGGTTAGACTCCCTTTCAAGATCCCTTTTCAGTCAATTATTTGTTCATTTCTGCTATTTAAGTTGATGGCTCGAGCTATGAAATTCAGTGGCTCCGTAGTATTGTTATGTTAAATAGCTAAGTGTTAATGATTTTTAGCGTGATGCAATGCATGTTTTCTGGAATGAATCTATCCAATTCAGAATACAGTCTGGATACTAGACTACTCTTAAAAAAAACTAGTTTTTGCATCAGTGGGATGACGATAGACGCAGCCAATGTTTAGGTTACCATCGCCAATGCATAAACAAAGCCTCAACACTTCTTAAATTAAACAGCTAATTACAATGTAAGAAAACAAGCTTACCGGATTTTTCCATTTGTTTCTGCGTATCTGGGTAGAGGACCAGCATGAACTCGTTGCTGCCGGACTGGTCCCGGCCCGGCGATCGCCGGCGAGGCTGGCGCGGCGGCGGCGGCGCCTCGGCCGGCGCGGTCTGCGCACGCTTGCGGCGCGGTGCCGGTGACACGCGCGCCTCGCTGCCGTCCTCCCGAGTGAGCACCTCGTTTATTATCTTCGACTCCACCGCCAAAAACTCCATATCCACCGGTCGGCCTGGTATCCTCACCGGCGCCGACTCCACACTGGGCGCGCTCATTCCATACGGACTCTCCGCTTTTACACGGAAGCGATACTCACTCCCTTCGATGAGATCGAACAGAATAACGTTCGTCTTGCGGCTGGTAGTCGCCTTGAGCCACACGTTCCAACCGTTCCGGTAGTACTCCACCACGTAATTGCCGATGCGACAGCCGCCGTCGTCGTCCGGCGGCTCCCAGTCCAGCGTGACGGACTTGTCCACCTGGCGCGCCACGCACACGCGCTGCGGCGGGTCCGGCGGCGCTGTGATCGTCACCAGGAAGGCGGCCGTGTCCTCCCCGATCCTGTTTTTGGCGTGAATCTGATATTCCCCACGGTCACTTCTTCGTGCTGAGTGTATTTTGAGCATCGAGAATTTTGAAGTATTCGAGATCTCCACTCGATCGTCTACAACTATGGGTTGGCCGTCGTGTCGCCATTCTACTGTCGGTGTCGGTTTCCCGACTATTGTCGTTTTCAGGAAAACGGTTTCGTTAATTTCGTATAACAAGCCGTCCTCGTATTGTCGCGGGTAGCGTAACTTCGGCGCGGCTTCGAGTGACAATCGAGCTTTGGTTATCGCGTGTCCACTACGATTAGTTGCCGTGCATTTTATTTCTCCTTCGTCACTTGGTAATGTTTGGTGGAAAACAAGGACACTAGTGGACTCGCTCGTAGTGATCGCAGTTCTTCGGCTGCTGAAAATTTCATAATCATCCTTGAACCACGCTATCGTAGGTGGCGGGATACCAGAGAAAGCGACACGGAATTCTGTTTTATCGTTTTCAAGAGCCGTCAGATCATCTAAATGTTGAAGAAATAGGGGCGGTTCATGGGGGAGGCGGTCTGAGCTGACCGTGAGCACGTCAGACAGGTCGCTGTAATCGGAGCGACCCACAGCGTTGAGCGCGGCGACCCGGAACTGGTAGCGATAGGGCGGTTCCAGCCCCGTGAGCACGAGCTCCGGCCGCAGCACCACGGGCGGCGCCGTGCGGATCCAGTCCGGCGCGCCGAGCCGGTTGCACTCCACCTGGTAGCCCATCAGCGGCGCGCCCCCGTCGTGTGCCGCCGGCGCCCATCGCAGCGTGATCGAGTTCGGCTCCTCGTCCGATAGTATCGGTATGATATCCGGCTTTCCTGGCGTTGCAGGCCGACCTGAAAATTGAAACGAGGCTGGGCGTTACTCAATGCATTTGGATGATTTAAGTTAAAATTAAATATGTCTAGTCGGGCGTTAACCTTTGTTCGGTAACGACGGTGCTGCCGGTATAAGCCATTTGGCATAAAACTCCTTTCAAAATTAGACGCGTGATAATCGTTACATGAACGCGGACGGTCTTACGATTTGTTTTGTTGTGCCACGCTTTAGGAATCGCAGCGCGCAGTCTTTTTAAAAATAGAAATACAGGCAGGGGGCTCAGACGAGCTGCACACGTATGGGGGGCTGGTTGTGGTGGTAGCGGCGCGAAGGGTGCGGGGGTTGGGATTACCTGCGGTTTTCCAGCGCACGTTCTTGCTGGGCTTGTGGACGTAGTGTGAGGCGGAGTGCTGGTTGCCCATGGCGGCGGCGGCGCGCGCCGACACACTGAGCGCGGTGCCCGCTCGCCCCGCGCCCCCCGCCCCGCGCCCCGACCGCGCCCGCGCCGCACTCTGGGAATAACTCTGCGCAAAGCCGCGCCCGCGCGCCCGGATGCGATCTTGATCTGTTTGATCGATAGTTTTTCATTAACGATCTACAGGCCACGACCTTTGGCGCAAGTATTGATGATGATGTTCATCCATTTCAATCATCTGACGGCATTGCCAATTAGTAGGTACACAAATGTGGGTAATCAACATGAACCTGGTGTTTAGAGTGCCTTTTGTAAACACTAAACAGTAGGTACCAACCATTCACCACTTTACACGCTTTGAATCCAAAAGACATTATTATTAATGGTTGTAATAAATTGATGTGCTTGTATCTGAAACAATTTGTCATCGTGGGGACATCTTGTGCCGCAAGCCGGTATTACGTAGTGAGAGTGTCACCGAAAGTTACAGGTTATTTTGGTAAGTCACCATTCACCAGTATGTACCTACTCTCCGCACTCCACCTGTTGGACAATCTTCGAACAAATCAGAGGGCAAGCTCACTAAAAAGCGAACGAGGGTGTGAGACAAAAATAAAATTTGTCAGACTGTGTCTGAACGTTATTTCGTGTCGGCAGTACAGATGGCAGCGTTGTTCCAAGATTTTCATGAAAACCGAAAATTTTAATGTGACGCGCCGGCTACTTCCTGCTGGCTCGTTTTACTGATTTCTAGTAAGTTTCAGTTTTCTGGGGGTTTATAAAATTTTGTTCCAGATTTGATTTTATGGTCCCATTAGGCATAATTATCGTAGGTAAGTATTTATAGTTCTGTTACCACGTTGATACTTAAACTGTCTAACTCGGTTAAAGTAGATACAATAAAACAGATATTTTGATAGTCAGTGTGATGGTATTTGTTTTATTTGTTTTCTGTAGCCGCTGGTAGGTAGATCTCGTAGTCTGTATTTCAGCGAGCGCCTACGCGTATCCCCGTTACGTACTTTTCAGCACTTGAACATAAGAATATATTTTAGGAAACTGTTTCTACAAAACTGTAATCTTATCTGCATCTGGAGCTGAAATAATTACATGATTTCTTTTTTTAGCCTCCACTGCTCGTGTGAGATAATTAGGGTACATGAATCAGCCCAGAATAAATTCGTTAGAACAGATTACTAGCCTGGCATAAAAAGACAGAAACTAATCATAGTGACTAATAAATGTCAGTTCAAATACCAAAGATGCATCGACGCTGGGATAGACGATGTCTACTTATTCAAAAAGTATGCACCACCTAAGTATATTAATCATAATAATTGTCTGTATTGGTTTACAAACCATCTTCCAAACATATTTAGGCATTGTCTTCTATGTCTTGTCTTATTTGTATACTACGAGCTAATGGTGATGATGTAAGTATATCTACGACTAATCACTTAAGAGGGTTTATTCTGAAAGTTGGCAACGTCGCAAATAGATGTCAAATATTTCGCTGTTTTGATTAATTTGATAATATTTCTGTATGGAAATAAAAAATGTGGCTAACTAGCGAACTAGAATATTGATTATGAAATGCAATAATTAATATCGTAACACCGAATAGTTAGTTTTAGATGTAAAAAAAGTATTTGGTAACTTTCCAAATGCCTTTTTTTCACCTAAAACGGGTACAACATCAAATTCAATGTTATAATTGCAATTCATTATTAATATTCTAGTCAATTGGTTAGCCACATTTCTTATTTCCATACAGTATTATTTCCAAATTAATCGAAACAGGTAAATATTTGACAGCTATTTACGACGTTGCCAACTTTTAGGATGTCGTATCATTCATAGGTACAGTATAGTGACGCCTGGCTTGTCGGTAATAAATGCGGTGCTGTACAGTGACTTCCGAGGAGGACTACATTGACAGATACCGTGACAAGAGCTCCGTTAAGATGGACTGGTAATCACATTAGTCAGTATAGCCACTGTCTTAGTGCAACGTTGGAAGATCCAATCACTTAGTACCTAAAGCTCAGTCAGGCATGCACGTAGGTACAGGATGGGTACTGACTATTATTTTATATAGGTATAAAAACAGTTATTTATGGGGCCCTGCGCAGCAATAGTCATAACTCGTAGGCAATAATAATCTTGTAAAATTTTGAAGCCTACATATCAAGCCACCATTGAAAATTTTATTACAAAGCAAGAAAGGGCACGCGCGCACACGGCAGCCGGTTTTTTTTTTAAAATGTTTTTTGTAAATTGGCAATCGGTGTTAAACACAATAAGCCATTCAGTTGAGATGTTACGTTCTGTGTTTTATTAGCAGAAGGAATTCTTGGGAGTTCCTTTCATGTGGTGTGATCAAATCTCACGGTAAGTGTAGAGGGACACTATGCCGCTTCAGTCGAGAATATCTTCCTGTGCCTACCAGTTTTGATGCCAGTTCATTGACGTGAGTTGATAGCCGGAATATTGACACAATTCTTAGCTGCCGAGTGCGCGGGCTCCAAATAGGCATTATATGTTGTATTGGCTGCCGTAGCCTGGTTGCCGCAGCCAGGCTGCCTAGTGCGCGCCTGTCCTAATCCTGTTAAAAGTCTGATAATAATCAGTCGCTGTAAGAATTTTTAACAAAGATCTACCTAGGTAGGTACTTGTGGAAAGTTTGGACCAAAGTTTCAGACATCATAAAGCATTGGAAAGGTCTGTAATAAATTAAAAAAAAAATTGTTATTTAAATGGTACATGATGAATGGCCCAGATAGAAGGTAATATTTAAAAAAAAACTGCAATTATAAATAAAGCATTACGAGCATTTAGAGTTATTTTAACATACTAACCGCGGCCAGAATTTCGACACGTTTTTCGTACTGTTTGCGGCAACTTAATGTTTTAATCCAATAAACATAAAATAACACCTAGAGGTAAGTAGACGTCGCGTCGAAATTTCAATGGCTGTTTCGATGAAACCGGAAACAGTGTTAGCTGTCCATTTCCCTCGTAATTTTAAATCGGCTCAAGGTTCAAACCTGCTCAACTGCCATCATTGGTGGATAAAAGTTAAGACTGATTGTTGCTGTTCTGTCTTAAAAGTGTGACAACTAGGACCAAAAATTAACTTCCTTGCCAATGCACGGAGGCTTCGAGATGAGTTCTTAATATGTCACACAGCAAAGAATGAAATTAAAAGTAGCTACAGTGAGAAAACAATGAGCCTGTACAGTATACTTACGCCCCTTACATAATAAGAACTTCCGCTGTGCAATTCGGAGAACATAATAAGTTGACGTAAAGTAGAATTGTAGCGTGTGACAGCAACCTCATTGAGTTTCCGTCGGGTTGCCGGTTTGCATGGAATATTGTCCTAGATGCGTCTGTTCGCCATAACACATCCCGTGCATTGTGCCCTGTTCCGTCGGAACTGCGAGCGGAACTAACGAGAGATAGGATGCCACAAACGCGCCATTGTTTGTGAGAACATGCACTAATCAATTTCTGTGTTCGCCTTAATTAACTGTGTGGGCACGTAGGCACCCGCCTGACTGTGATGACATTGATACCGGCGGATTAGCTGTATTGTCAAATACAGGGCGTTCGTGTTGGGGCATCCCTTTGTCTGCTATGCAGCGCTTGAATAGTTGGAACTGTTGCATAATCACAGCTCTGTTCCTCTGTTGTTTCAGGGTCTAAACTGATAGCCATTCACTGAAAGTCCGTTTCAGTGCTATCTTAGTTGATACCTTGAAGGTGTCTGTACCTAACCGTAGAATATTTTAGACTTATATGCTATTAAATGTTTGTGGTATTTACGTAGTGGTAGTAGATACTAGTACCTACTTTATGCATACATACCTATGTATGCCATGTAAAATAAAGCTGAATCAGTAAAGTACAGAGTAAAGTCACCATTGGTGTCTGACTGGAAGCCGACCTTAACATAGTTGGTTTTTTGGTACTTTTTAGTAGAGAGTAGTTATTATCGTGGTAGGTATTGGATAAAGCTACAGTAGGTATTTTTTATTTTAACTTCAGGTGAAAATATTCGAGAATGCATGAGATTTTAATTGCCACGTAAGTAATGAAAGCGCTATTAACGAAATATCCAAATATACACTGAAATAATTGTACCGACTACGGCAGCTACCAAATAGCCATTACTGCCAAATCGTCAATATTAACGTCCATCTGCGTAATGGTAGCACGTAACTACTAAAATTTTTGTTAATAAATTGCATTTTAATGTTGATTTCAGCTGAAAATAACATTGAACTGTTTATTTTAAAGTAAATAAAAGTGAAGCTTTATTTTCAGTACCTATATTTTAGCGGACAGCTTTTTACGATATTTTCTTGTTGTTCGAATTGAAAGCAGAATCGCTTGGGTTCATGTTACTGCATAATTTGTTGAGTAAGCAGCTGGGGTGGACTTGCGAAGCGTAGCTACTGCAACTTAATGGGCTTTAGGCTATCGTATGCACGTTAAACGTGTAAAATGCCCTGTAAATGTAAGTAATTAAGTATCTTATTTATTGGCATGCGCGATTTACCTAAGTACGTACTTAGTTGAGTTCTTCTGAAGCGCATTCAAATCAAATCAGCACAGGACAGCAAGCACAGGAAGCAGATATTCCCACCCTCCTGCCTGATTGACTTCTTTTCATGTATTTAAATCCGCAAATAATGAGCATGAGCGTAGCTAGATGTATCGTACCTATGTAGATAGAATAATATTCTATCTAGGTACATATTTATACTTGATATGCATTTCTAGTAGCTGTAGGTACTTTAAGATATAAATCTGAATACTAAAAGCTCCTACAAACAGGCTCTACGCTACTTCGAAGAAAACTTCACGGTACAACAATATTACCGGTGTCGCGCTAATATGCATGAGCCTTAAAGTCGTATACATATTGGTTTGTATTAAATCGGAAGCTACCTTAGTAAAGTAACTCAAAAGACGTAGGTAAGTGCTTTGATCTTTTAAGTGTCTTAAAGATGTACCTAAGTCTACGGTAGTCTGTAACTTAAATATGTAAGTCTACGGTTGTGCTTAACTTAGGGCGAATTACACCAATGAAACTGAACGCGATCAGCATATAACTACTTTTAGGACCTGTCAGTGTCATTATTTTCTTTGGAATATTGACACTGACAACTCTGGAACTCGGTTTAGATGTGCTGATCGCGTTCAGTGTCCTTGGTGAAATATGTAAGTCGACGGTAGTCTGTAACTTAAATATGTAAGTCTACGGTAGTCTGTAACTTAAAGATGCAAGTCTACGGTAGTCTGTAACTTAAATATGTAACTTTACGATGGTCTGTGTAACTTAAAGATGTAAGTTTACGGCAGTCTTAAACTTACCGATGTAACCAATGACGTATTATATATAGACACGTTATCAACAAACATCTCGGCGCTTAAAAACGGCGAAAATACTAGATAACTACTTATACGCGTAAAGAAAGGGAAATACGTAATATTACGTATATATAATTATAATTATTATTATAATAGGGAAATATGTAATATATAATTTATTTTTATCGTTTTCACACACGATATAAATTAAAAACAAACGTAGCGTCGCGCGACAGGTTGGTGCGTGACTGAGCGCAATGTGGCCAATTGGCTTCATTTCATGTTGCCATTTTAGAGTGCGGACAACGTATCTATAGTTTTATACATCATTGGATGTAACGACTACGGTAGTCTGTAACTTAAAGATGTAAGTCTACGGTATTTATAAGTATTCGTACCTACTTAGTTGTTCCTGAATATAGGTTATTATTGTACGCAGCAAGATCTTGCGAATCTCCAAAAGTCAATCAGCACGTAGGACACTATGTAGATGTTCTTAAAAGCCTTTCTGTATCTACAGAACACCTAAAAGAGACAGCAGGATGAGCCTTCACAACGGCGATTGATTTGATTGATTAAAAAGTAATAAAAATAAGTAAGCAGCGCACGACTTCGAAGCTATGAAGTCATGTTATTCGTGGACGTAGCCCCGACAGTCTGAAATATCTAGTTAACCCAGCTATTTTGGTTATTGGGGCATTTGCTGCAAATGGGTCAATTTTTTTAGATGCCAGATTTGTTTTCAAAAATCGTCGCAGAAATAAAATATTGGCAAAGAAAACCCTTAGGTTCATAGATTCCTACTAATGTAGGTAAGTAGATACGTACGCAGCTGACTGTCGACTGAAAATATCTAATATTCTTAAATAATATAAAAAATGCGAAAATGAGTACGTTTGTTTGTTTATTTGTTTTTCACGCTAAACCGGCTGAAAGGATTTGGATGAAATATGGCACATGGGTAGACCGTGACCTGGGTTAGGACAAAGGATACTTTTTATCCTGATATTCCCACGGGAAGGAGACTTATACGGGTGAAACCGCGGGGCACAGCTAGTAAAACAATATATAACTATTGAACCACAGCAGGTCATCAATAACTTGATTAACGTGACTGAGTTTAAATTAATTATAATACGTTTATATAATAATATTACGCAATATAAAGCCTCGTGCATACTGACGCGACGCGAGACCGGTAATTGTTGTACCGTAAATCTTTCTTAGAAATTGTATTGTTACAGTCGCGCCGCCCCGTCGTGTCGCGCCAGTTTGCACGTGGCTTAATACTCGACCAATATCCGTAATTGCTCGATTATTATAATTAAGTGAGGTGCCATGAGTTGAGTTGGCCCAGCGGTACGCTGCATGATCGATTGATAGTAGTCATTGATGTGATTGCCGACAAAGACTAAGGTACATCAAGCTTAAATCCGCCTGCGATAGGTAAACTACTGACGGCACGGCTGTGCGCTTGGTGCTTGGCCAAATGTTGACTCGGTACAAGCTGAGTTTGTTTGTCCACTTGCAACAGGTCCAGAATTAATTGTTTGAGTACCGGTCAGCTGTTGAAGTACCTACCTAATAGAAGAGGGTAACCAATTAATGCAAGCGTCCATACTCTCTCCCTCTCGTGCTCTTTGTGAAAGCGTGATTTCTACCTGTGGTTGGGTATATAATAATATATCGAATGGTACTATGGCTAAAATGCCATGCCAACAACCCATCACTGTTTTACGGCGCGATTTTCTGGTCCTCTTGATCTCTGTTTTGTGTCTACTCCTGGTAGTCTACTACTCTCATATTTTGTGTATCGAGGTATAGACATACATGTATAATTATGTGTAACGCTGTGCTACCAGACGCAAATAATAACATTACCTATCGCGCACCTGCCGTTAGTGATTGGACGCCAAGCCCTTTAAAGCCTGCATTTTTTTGTATATTTATTTTGGCACAGTACGGCAAAGTTTGGGTGTCATGTTTCACATATGGCGCCCTAAAAATGCTCTGGTTTCGTTACATCAAACCATATAAAGCAAAGCCAGATTTGGTTCAATTCAATTCACAACTTGTAAACAGAACACTTCAACTGGATATACTGCATGTTTGAACAAATTTTGAAAAGCTCATCATAAAAAGGGCGAGCTTTTTCTAAAATTACCCCTTATTTAATCGCGTCACTGACCGCACTGTATTGTGACGAAAAATAGTACTTGCGTTGGTTGAATCGTCCTGGCGCTCCCAGTGGCTTCACAAAGCACCTCAAATATTATACTTTGGCACCGATTAGGCTGCTGCAGCAGGCAGCGGCTCTCTTGAGCCGTGACCCCATGCAAGTAATTACGTAAAATTTTTGAGTAAGTTAGTTACTTATATTTTATTTTATCGACGAATTTGATATTATCATGTTAAATTATTTTCACTTGTATAATATAAATTATGTAAGGCATTTATGCAAAATTTACCGCTTTTGCAATCGTCTCAGGGGGACCCCAAGAAAGATACTTGTCGATCCAGACCCCAAGATTCTTGACTTTCTCGCTTACCGGAATAGCAGTTCCGTTAAATTTAACCTGAAGAAATTTCAACCACCAGTTTATCTTGGAGATCATCCTTGAGCTACCAACAACAATGAACTGAGTGTTCGATGGGTTAACCTGCAACCCATGTGCTTCACTCCACTGGAATATTGAAGCCTTAAATATCCTTGTTGATTATATCAATTGCATCAGTCAAATTTGAACATGCAGCTTGTTGTAAATTTGCAAATCATCTGCATAAAGGTGGTAGGAAGAAAGCAGTTTTTTGGAAAAAGAGTTTATAAAAATTGCGAAGAGTAAAGGAGATAAAACGCCACCCTGAGGTACTCCGGCAGAAGAATAACACCAAGAAGGACGCGACTCTTCTATGCATATTCGTTGCCGGAGCCCATACAGGTAACTACGAAATCAGTCAACCGCCGTTGGAGATAGGATATCGAAATCGACCGTATTGAATGCATTACTAAAATCTAATAAGCAAAGAATCGAGAGGATTTGCTCCCTCCATGCCCAACCGCATGTCGTCACTAATGCTCACTAAGACCGTATGCGGTGCTGTGATTAGGACGAAATGCGGATTGGAGAGGCTTCAGCAGACTATTCTTATAAAGAAATGCATTAAGCTGATTGTGCACAAGGCGTTCAAGGACTTTGGAGATGAAAGGATATGTTTTAAAGCTTTACTTTTAAATTATATCTAAGTATATCTATATTAGTATAATAAATCATCACAATTTGTTCTTACAAATGGCGGATGGCCTCTACAGATTTCATGCGAGTAATTAAGGGTTAAATACGTGAAATACGTGTCGTCTGCGAATGTCGTAATGAAGAATTAAATGTGTGTCTGTGTTCCATCAGCATTAGACAGTACTGGCCTAACGTAAAATAATGTCATGATTGGCATTAGTAGTTACCTACTAGTATTATACCCGTATTGTAGAACTTACCTAAAAGGAGAAAATTACTAGAAAATGCATATACGGCTTATGGCTAGCCAAACAATCACTTCTTTCTGTGTTTTTTTTTCCAAAAGAATTAGGCAAGTTACGGCTATTAATTATTTCTTTTATAAGTATGTAAGCTTTCTTTTATGTAAACAAATTAGGAAGCAGACTAGCCTCGATCAGACTCCATTTAGTTTGTAAACGTAATTTGATTGGGTCCCGTCACGTAAACAACATTGTGAGTCAGCAGTCTAAAAGGAACCTACATATTCCTGTGTAACATATTACGTGACTACAGCTGGATTACCTGAACAAACATTTAAACGGCTACCTGGAATTCTGCGCATGTAACATACGTTTATTTTCATCCCAAGTTTATTTTTATTCTTCTGTAATAATTGCTCGTGAATCCGCCGGTGTTAAAATATTTCACAAACAATGACGTACTCTGCTGGCCAGCAATAGATATATACAGTGGTTCTCCTAACTGTTGTGAATTCATCAAAAGAACAACGGATACAGGCTATTTCAATACAAATGCAATCAAAAGAAGATATCTGATATAACCTCTAGTACCTAATAGGAAAAAATAAAGATTTTCCCAACTACATTCTTTTACTAGAAATATTTGAGGAGGTCAGGATTATAAGGGGTCGTTTTGTCTCTTTTTTCGAAATCGCGACAAACAATCATAAATATAGGAGTTATTTTATTTCAATGATTGAATTTATCTCTGATTGTACTTTCATGAATGTCTTTCTTTCTGAAAAACAAGAACATGTGAACTAGGTATTAATTAGTTTTCTTGTTATGCCGACTATAGAAGAGGAATAAAGGACAGTTATTCTTGGAAATCATGAGGTTGATGTAACAATCATAATCTAGCATAGGTACATTGTTGACTACAAAATTCAACCAAATCCAAAATTAACATTAGAAAATGCAGGTGTTGGGTACCGAATACATAGCGAATGAGTAAATATTCTCTATGAATCAGACTGTTTTCAACTAAATCAATACGAGTTAGTCGTAAGTCTGCTATCAAATCCATTTTGAAATTACAATTCTATTTCATAGATCATATTGTTTAAAATGTGTATTCGCGATATGAATATCATTGTGAGCAGTGCGCGCGCGCAAGCGACCTACATCTCCTGGATCGGCGCCAGAGCATAAATACCTAGTGAGACCACCACTCGTCGTCAAGGTGACATTGTACATACGCCAAAAGATCTACAGAACTTGTCGAAATGTTTATAGCGTTGTATACATTATTGTTATTGGCATAAGACCTATAGTTGCATGCCTATTTTAGGTGTATGGTACACCTTATGGAGAGCCTGCTCATGAAAATCAAGAAAGAATAGCATTTTTGTATAGTAATTAATACCTATCTTAATTATGTTCGTAGTAATTTGATCGTCATCGTAGTGATGGATGCGAGTACTGGCAGGTGAATGAACATCAATCGGAGTTCAACAGACTTGCACTAACATAATTGTGAATCAATAATGCTGCAGGATGCTCATTATCTGCATATCTTGGGAAGATATGCAAATAATGTGAGCTAATTCGCCTAATATACTGTACATTCCACTAGTTTAGTCATTTTCAAAAAGCATAAGTAATTTAAAATTATATTTTGTATAATTGAAAAAGTTCTTTGTAAATATATTTAAACCTCGTCACAGTCATTAACCTCTGCAGACAATTAGTCTGTTAAAAAAATGGTTCAGACTTAGCTAAATATTTTTAGCTTGTAGACTGATTGATAGAGAACTATTTCTCTGTGCTCTTGGTCATTATCACTTTAAATATCTCTAACGAGTAAATAGTAAAGATAGGGACCACTACTGCCACTAGTTTATTACATGTATTCCTTAGTTAATCAACAACCCAACATCTAGTATCTTGTTTTGTTATAGTTTAAGACTTTCAATGTAAAAAAAACAGTACAAATGCTGTTCAATCGTAATTATTTTAGCTATTCTTCTGCTTTTGTTTAGCACAAGCTATTTTTGCATTGCTCGTTCTATGCTGAAATTTAGCCAGCATGAAAATATGATGAAAGACGTACCTTCAATCAATAATCAATAAAATACCAAAAATATCATGCCTTGAAGATGTTCCCACAGCAGGGATATAGGCCTCCTCTTCGAGTCTCTTCTAGGGAGATCAGCCCAGTTCGGGTTGGTAGATGTCACATGTCTTTGAATTTTAGGTTCTAGAACATGCCGGATTCCTCGATGTTCTTCTCTACCGTTTTGAGAGCAGTAGTGATGAAATAATTTACACAAAGTAAAGCGCCTGTCTGGGTTCGAACCTACGACCTATATCTCGTAAGTCGCGACCATTGGGCCACCACTGCTCTCTAAATACCAACAATGAATGAGATAAATTGTCAATAGGTACATAATGTCAAAGGCTATCAGTTCAGCTTTGTAGTGTATGATATATTTTTTGTTTAGTATTTTTGTGGTGTACCGTAAAATGTTCCTCTTCGTAGCACTCTCGTCAGAGTGGTCGTGGTCTTCATGGAGTTTCTTGGCCAGGGGCTGATGTGATTCGCCTCACGATTTTTCGCCATTTACTCCGGTTTTTGGTATTTTTAGTGTACTCTTACACGGGTTCGCCCCTGCGGATGTAGGAGGATGCGCGTTTTTCAATCAGTAAAGTGTATAACGTACAGTATAAGTATCATCATTCTGCCTAGCCTTTTCCCAATCATGTTGGGGTCGGCTTCCAGTCTAACCGGTTGCAGCTGAATACTAGTATTTTACATGGAGTGACTGCCTATCTGACCTCCACAATCCAGAAACTGGGTAATACGATACCCCTTGGTAAGACTGGTTGTCAGACTTTCGGGCTTCTGACGACTCGTAACGACTGTCAAAGATCCATGAATGACAGCCGGGACGGCTTAATGTGCTTTCCGAAGCACGGAGGAGTCTCGGTATGTAAAGATGGTCACCCATCCACGGACCAACCTCGGCAAGCGCAGCTTAACCTGATAGATCGACCCGTGCGGTGTTATAACTTAGCCACGAGCTCCACGTACAGTAAAGTATATATAAATAAATAAATGAAGCTTTCCTAATCGTGTTTGGATGAAATTATACTTCAGTCAGTGTCAATTTTGACCAAAAGTTCTATTCAGTCAGTTAATGGAGTATGCAGTTCCATTATAGCGTGTATATTTTGTTTAGCTATATCTAGGAATGTTAGAGGCTGGCATTGTGCCATTTGATCCTCTCAATTATAGATAACTGAAGTGCCTAAAATTATAAATACATGTTGAGAAATGAAATGTCTATATCTTTTATCGTGTCCTGTCGCAGTTAATGTACAGTTTTAAAATACTGTGGATAAAAAATTATTTGTGGAATATATTTTTATGAAAATAGCATCAGAAATTAAGGTGAATGACATCAGAAACATATGGGTTATTCGTAAAGATCTTTTTATTTTTACTTATGAAGTATTAACAGAAAAATATATCTGGAGTCTTTCCAGAAATGTACTTTACCTTAGCCAATCGTTAAAATGTTGTGAGGATTTAGAAGAGACTACATAGTCAATTTATTTATACGTACTTACTCGATAAGATAACAAAGTTGAACTGCACATGAAAAGTAATTAGATACAATAATGGGTAGATGTCTATTTCTAAGGGCCACCATGTAACAACGTGGAACCATAGACCATTCTGTGAATTATAAGTTCATTTTTTTTTTGTTGTATAACTACAACTATAAGAACAAAAGTTCTTCGTGTCTATTCCTCATGTCATAACGATTTCAGAACACATCCCGACGTTTCAAATGCTGGACCATTATCTAGATTCCCTAAGTCAAACACAAATGATAAATATGATCATAAATTAACAAAATCCGTGAATGTCTCGGGCAGTAATTTATCTCCCAAATCTCCCGTCTTAAAAATAGACATGATTATTAAAATGCTTGTTGTAGGAGAATTAATGAACGTAATCTTAAAGTGAATAAAATATTTGCTGCCCACTTTTTGTTCCGTATTAATTATGTTCTGTTCTGACAGATTACCTATGTTCTCCTAGCCAACTATCAAGCCAAAAACTCGTTACCCGGCGTGACAAACAGCAGCTGCGCCATGCAGACAGACAAACATTCATGCACTGAATCGCACAAGCCAGTACCACACTTGCAATTCTTCGCCTTTTGCCAAAAAACACAAGCATTTTTTGCAGGTATTTAGATATGTAGACTAATAATTATAAGCTTTTATTCGTTTCAGATGTTTGTTAATATGTAAAATGGATTCTTGAAAGCAAATTTTGGATTTCAGGTAAGGAAGAAGCTTCAAGCTGAAAGCCTATTTGTTACTTTGAATACTTGATCCTTTCCGATGACAATAAGTATGAACATTGATTTAACAGCAAAGATTGTCTCTGCATGAGGGAATCTCCTGTATTAGTATGCACGTGGAAGTGGAAAAGCAAAACGTATTTAATCACTATGATGGCCAGCAACATCATAATAGTACCTTCTAGTTTTTAAAAGCTCTTGTTATAATTGGGGTTTTATTACCTTCGCAGCCTCGCAAGTCGACTCAGTGTATTATGTAGGTACACAGTACACTACTGTGTTCATTTTTGTAATATAGCCTACCTCTCAGTCAACGCGCGGTATAAGCGAAAAAACCCCTCAGGCGACCCCCACCCCGCGCGGCGGGCGGCCGTCGCCGCGCGCTGATAAGAAACACTCCACTACAGTTTTTATTGCCTCTAGACCCTTGTTGTAAATTTTTATGGACTCTTGAATAAACAGACCATACTATAAAATGTAAACAATACTCGTGTGACGAGAGCTATATTTATAAACAAATATGTTATCAGAACTAGGTATGGTCTAGTGTTATATCGATTTGTCATAAAACTACTGTATCAATTTACACGAAATTTTGCAGGGTACATTATGAATAGATATGTTATCTAATAACAGCGTTTCCAACAGAAAATAACAGAAAATAAAAATCAGAAAAAATTACGATTGTGACGTCATGTACTAACGGTTTTTTACGTAACTTATTTTGGTCCAAAAATAACTTTGTAACATGTTTTATATAACAAAGTTTGTGTTTCATATTAGTTTATGTAATTATAATTGATTAAAAACCACTTACCGGTGATTACACACGGAAAAACTCAAAATATAACCACTTTCACTATCTTCACTAACACTTTGTTTACAAAATCTTTGTTGGTCCAAAAATACGTTAATTATGACGATATTTAGTGAAAAAATTATCTACAACGGTATAATAACTACTTATATATCACTAAACACGCACTTCCCGTCGAAAAACACTTTTTTTTGTATTTATTATGCAGATAGACACTCGTAAACCGTCACTTTTCAATGAACTTTTGACGTCTCTCTATGCGTCACTTTCAACTTTTTTTTTACGGTCGCGTTCCGATATTTTTCAATTTTGAATGTTTTGTCGACGGGAATATCCGTCAGGCTATAGAGCAAAAATACCCACAGACGATATTAGTCCGTAACAAAGTTTCAATAGGAAGCAAATCCGCCTGAGGTAGGTGGCAACCCCCGGTTGCCAGCGTTGCTTGACGGGTATTACTATCTGGCAAAATCGTATGGTTTGCGTTGCTTGAGCGGGAGCCCACACAACGTCAGGTTTTTATACGCAACCATACTACTCGCGGAATGAGTGCGAGCGAGACGGAGGCGGCTGGAAATCGGCAAAAGTTTAGGTAATTGCTTTTTACGGCGAAAATAATGGCAACTAATCTAAAAAAAAATAAAAAAATTGTCGCTGATTCATAGTTAGCTCAGTTAGTGTGCCAAGTTTCATGATCTAATTGAATTAGCACCGGTTTATTGTTCGGTTTGGAGGTAACTTTGTTTTTTTTTTTATGAAATCGTTTTTTCGGCTAACATAGTCGCGAACATTAATCCTCAACTTTAACATATATATATTTCATAATTAATGCTGCAATAGTTTTGGTCTAACGGCGGATCTTGCTAAGCAATTGGACGACTTATAGACCCTTAATGCGCTACCTCAACATTTGCCCGTAATGTTCAATCCACGATTCGATAAGATTCGCATTCATGTTACAAATTGGTGGTGGTGCTCACTATACTGTTCCATTACAGATCCCGATGAATGTAGGAGGAAAAACAGCAACAAATGTTCTCATTACAGGTTGCGCACTGCAATGCACGGTTCTCCTCACTCACTGTTGTAGTTCTCGAGTCTGAACTGTTACGTTACAGGCGAATACTCCCAGTAAGGGAGCGCCTTTAGATGAAATTTGCTGCAGTTTGCTTTCATACGGCGTCCGCGGAAAATTCTAACCCAGATTGTATTAGCTTTCTTTGGCCGGGCACTAGAGACTTGCACTTTATATTAAAGGTAAAATTGAGCACTTATTTACTCTCTGTGATGAAATGGTCGTTGGCTCCAGAAAATATTGCCTTTGCAATTGTATTACATTTTCAGAATCAAATATTGTTTCGCAGAATCAAAATATGGCTTAGACACAATAAGCTTCCACCAGCCAGAACAAGATTGAAACACTGGGTTCCCCTACCTTGATCTCTCACTAGGTTTTTAATCCGGGATTTGTTTCATGCAAAATAAGTGATGATCGGAGTTAATAGAAATGTTATAAGTAGCAACCAACCATAACAACAACAACCTATTCTTCAAATTATTCTTCTTTCCGTTCTTCCTCCCATATGGGAGAAGCCGACATAAACACTAATTATAATTTACCTGTTAAGGAAAAACGAAAATTCAGCAGCCTATGGTAATTTTAGGATCCAGCCCTCAAAAAAGGTTGTGGTCACAGCGACCAGAAAATCGGCCAAGTGCCAGTCGAAGTACGAACTCGCTCATGATCGTTATAGTGCATTCTACAAAGGAGATGTTTACAAAATATATGACGCGCTGACCAAGATTTTGTAGTGTAATAGTTCCACGTGGCCCGTGGGCAAAGCCGTGTACCGAACAGTAGTAAATTAATAAACCTTTAAAATGTTACTTTGTTCGCTCACGAAAGTTACAAAAGTAAATGAGTGTTTGTTTGCACATCACAGTATCACATGTATACGAAATGTTTACAACTTCAAAGGGTATCAAACTAAATCTTGATTCTGGTTTCTAATATCATCAGCCTATCGACCTCAATAGACCGTGAAAGTGTGACGTCACAAGTCTATTAGGGTTGCGGGCATGCCCATTTTGCCCGCAACGGTGGATCGGCGCTTGATTTAGGAACAGTCACAATATGGTCATCATCGTTACGAACTAAAGGATAGTTATTCATGCCGTACCTAGTAAAAATAGTAGATAGTCTGCTAGGTGGCAGTGGGGCTGACCTTCTCGGAACCGTTTGACATGCTGCCTTTATTATGTATCATCATTACCAATTCGACGGGCAAGTTTGAAGATTACAGCGACCTTTTGTTATAAGATTTTTTGTATGTGGCCAGACAGTATCACACCTAATTCAAGAAGAATATCGTTAGTCATATCGTTAGTAGATAATGTTCAATCCCTAACAAAGAACTCACTATTTCAGAAGCACTAAGTCTCATCAATATAAGGCGCTGGAGCGTGTGATTATTCTGACGGCAAGACGTATGGAATGTGGAATTTGATGACGTTACAGTAACCGCGCCGAGATGGTGTATTAAATCGACGAAATTAAGGCCTGCCACGAAATAGATTGATGTTACTAGATGGAGCATATCGTTAGTTATCTCTGGTGTAG
The DNA here is from genome assembly GCA_914767815.1 of Eupsilia transversa. NCBI lineage: Eukaryota > Metazoa > Arthropoda > Insecta > Lepidoptera > Noctuidae > Eupsilia > Eupsilia transversa. Next base: position 16,802,028 of record OU611871.1, read on the forward strand.
TTAGTATAAAAAGTTAAAAACCACTTCTCTGCGTTTGGGTATCTGGGTAGGTTTGCCTACTTTAAGTAGGTACTATACAGGGTGTAAGGGACAGCCCTCCGCAAACTTACAGGGTGCATTCAGCTCTTTATTTTGAATCATATTCCACCGGAAAAAATCTCAGGAAACTTTTAATTTTTTTTGTCATTTTTTCTGTTACAAAATTACATTATCTGTATCCAGCACTCAATTTTGGTAAATGAAACAGCTAAAATTTAAAAAAACAGCAATTGAAGTTTAAATACTCTACGTGCGCTGCCGTTCGCTCCGTTCGTTTTGCCATGGTAAATATACATTGCGTGTGAGGTAATTAAACAAATTAGGTTTATTGGATTCCCATAACGTTCCTGAAATAATTATATATACCATTCATCTTAGTATGATATACTGAATTCATCCCATCAGTCTGCGGAGGGCTGTCCCTTACACCCTGTAGATAGATTTAGATGCAGTTTTCAACATCATAGAAGAGAGTTTAGGACTACTGTATAATAATTTGTTGATTAGGTCATCCGAGGCAGGCACATCAGGGCTACTCCCAAAGGGCTACGTCATTTACTACTCCATAACACTTCAAACACAAAACACATGACTTGAAAGTTGTCCCTTCTCCAGGTGTGACTTTACCCGTCCGAAAAATTGATTACTACAATTGTTTTGACTGATCAACTATCTTTCGGACGGGTCCGTATCTACGTTGAGACTCCAAGGTTAGTTTTTGAGGTACCTTCCTACTTTCATTTAGGTATATACCCTGAATAATGTCTGTGTGTGTAGTCAGTTCCAATAAAGTAAACATGTAGTAATTATGCTGTTAACATCACCTCCCATTTTTAATGAGCATTGCATAATGCATCGCACGGAAGCTAGGGGGTTTTATTATTACTGTGTTTCCACCCAAGGGTGCTCATTTAATATAATTAAATGGCATTACGTTGGCTTGATGTTGTGAAGCATTATATATTATACCAGCTAATGAGGAAGTTAGATGCGTCAGGAAGAAAACATGGTAGGAAGGAAGGTGGATTCAGGTATACCGCGGGTTTGGCAAACTCGCAATTTGTAAGGTAGGTAATGTCGAGGACATTGGTCGTTAAACTTTTTTCAGGCGGGTGACTTTCAGAAGAAAATCTGCCATTGAATGACTGGTTGAAATCTCATAGCTGAGAGTCCGAAAATCAAAATCCCTCTATGGCAAGATACATATTTTCTAAACAAACCTATTCGATTTTCAGGATCTGAATAATTTAAAAATTAATATTAAAATAATGAATTGTTAGTATATTAACGTGAAACTGAGAATACCACTGTAAGTTTTATTCGACAGCATGTCGCAAGTACGAAACATGTTCTGACAAATTGGTCACTTCACATAAGATCTTTGTAAATCTAACGCAAAACCATTCGTTACATAGAAATACAAAATCCACAATACATTGCGTTTTTTTCAAGGAACGTTTTTTTTATTTTGATCCAATTCATGTCAATGGAACTACTACATTTAACCACTAAGAAATATTCGTGACAAACATTAAAATAATTTTAGAGGAACATCTCATCGGCACAACGCAAAATAGTTTGAACGAATGCCAAGGAAACGGGCAATTTTCCAATGTGCTGTGATTTTAATACAGGGTGACAGGCTCGTATTGCAGGAAACGGATGCTCAGCCAGTCAAGTTTCTAGTCAATTAGCCTATTGTTCGTTCGATAGATTGCCAAGGACATTATTCCCATGAATAACCGAAAATAGCATAACTAAAATATGTAGGTTATGGGTACTTAATCTTACGAAATATTTCATCATAGTTACATACAAACCCATACATTCGGTTGCGTGTATTTTCAGCTTGTTTTGAAAAATAACGCTTGTATTATGTGTCAACAAAGTCCTGTGGCTGTAACAATTATTGTTCTCTGAAATCGGATATTGGTTTTTCATGGTCGAGAACGTTTAAAAAAAACTTGAGTCTGGAATGTTTTGTTTTGTTCGTGAAATCTGTGGGATTTGGAACTTTATTTATGAAGCTTTTATAGCCTGTAAATGTTCAATGCTGACTGCTGGAATTTGGCCTTTCGCCGCCTCTACATTTCACTAATTACGACTTATAACTCAGATGGGATGCAATAACCTTCACGATTAAGGATGATCGTAATGCTTATATTATTAATATTGTAAATTATGCAGATGTTGCTGTAAAACTTCCAGTTAAGTATATTATAAAAAAAAGAATATCAGCCCAAGTAATATGTATAATATATATATTCCTATTGTATATATTCCTCATGATTAGAATATACTTAGGGCGAATTTCACCAATGCAACTGAACGCGATCAGCACATCTAAAACGAGTTCAAACGCTGTCCGTGTCAATATTCCATAGAAAATAACGACACTCACAGCTCTTATGGTTTATGTGCTGATCGCGTTCAGTTGCGTTGGTGAAATTAGCACTTAATAATTGTTGAATCTCCGAAATGTTTGTTAATCTAGCCTTGTTTTGAATAGAGCTTAAGACCTAAACAAACGAGAATCTAAACTTGAAAGTTTCTGGAATGTTCCATTGCATCATAACGTGCCACAACTTGGACGCAGCTCAGATCGCATTTCTAGGCAACGTCAAGGATATTCTTATCCTATCGCCATAAACAACTTCACACGCATGCATTATTATTTCAGTGGTGGTGAATAAAATGGCCGAGGCCACGCCGCGACGTCCGCCCCCGGACTTCTGCTTCATAAAGCTTACCTATGAATATATACCATTTATTTATATGACATGTCTTATTGTAGATTTGATTAGGTATTCAAGCACCGATACAGTTTGCATTAATTTTCAAAAACTAGACACTGTTTTAAGAATGTCTTGAAATTGTATTACTTTTAATGTGACATTATCATGTACGCCCCTGATTATCTATTGCTATTTGCATCTGGGTATTAAGTATATTCGAACACTAGAAACTGCACAGGTACCTACTCGTAGACGTATCTGCAGCAAAATATGACGAATGAATTCAGTTGTTTTTGTGGCATGGCTTGATAATAATTTTGTGTGTTATAAGAGTTGAAAACATCGTGAGCCTTGGCCTAATAATTATGGAGTACGTGACTAAAGGGACGTAAACTCAGCAACGACCATCACCTACACCAAGGACTCCCACTATAAACGATCCTGATTGGATAATGCCATAATCACTATGCCTTCTAGTGTCCAGTACAAGATCCTCATTTGGAGCATTTGTGTCCATTTCGTGGCGCGATGACTGACTTCCCTGTTCTGCGAGATGACTTCCGTGGCTGTGTTGACACGCACTTCTCGCGTAACGGAACATTCGATGCAGTTACGTGGTGCCTATTAGACAATCGTCTCGATTCTTGATCTCAGTGATCGAGAGACGATAGATAGATTTATATGGAATATTATGCTTTATTGTACACTGAAACGGTGATGGTTATTGAAATTGTCTATGATGTAGATATTTAATATTTTGTAATAAGAAAATGTTTTCAAGGCTCCCGCAGGCAGCCGCGACACGCGACACTGGCGGAACAGTTTCTATGAAAACTTCAGGGTAGAACAATCACCTGTGTCGCGTCGCGCCAGTATGTACGAGCCTAGGTGTGAAAAACTTTAACTTTGAGAATGCTAATGATTTCCATCAAAAACGGTTTTATTTGTAGGTAAACATAATTATTGTCCTTCCTTTTGACACGTATGATAAAACATATTGATCAGTACAATGTGATTTGCTGCCTCGCGTATTAAACCTTGTCGATTTTCACTTATCCTTAAAATAAGCGACGAAGTAGGTAGGTACCCAACTATTTACATTCCTGAGTTGGGCAAAAACAATGTTTCAATGAGGTACCTACCTATGTGTTTCCTTGCGAATACGTGAGATTAGTATAACAACACTGGCACAGTAGTCAACAACCAGCTAAAGAAAGACCAGTAGGATTTCAGAAGAAAATTTATCATTTTTCAATTCAAGAGTCTGAGCCACTGGAAACCCGGTGATCGCGGCACTCCATCAAGACACACACCGTAGCAAATAGGGATCCAGTTTTTTTTTTACAAAATAGACGAAAGAAGATGTGCTAAATAAATTATTAGGAAGGAAGATCCTTAATGTTAAGGGAATTGATGATAAACACAGTTTTTTTTTTCACACTTTTGTCGGTGACCTCAGTAGGTATTATAAACCATAGCTATTCAGAACAACTGCTCACTGTGTACAACTCCTTTTTACGAACCAAACTGAAGTCATAACAGTTCATGTCCATAAAACTGGCCGCCCAAAATGGCGGTGTATTGTAACCATTATTGTAATTTACGTGGTTAAGGGACTACTCACACTTATTCAGCTCCATTCGCGTTTCGTTGAACGATTTTGGTCACACTTATAAAGTTCTGCTTTTATCAGCCGCGTATAGCGTCGTAAGAATGAGAATAGCTATAATAATAAATCAAATCTATGCAGGAATTATTCAGGTCGCAACTTATCGACAAGGAGTCGAGAACCATCCGTGTACCAAACCACCGCGGTGCTGTTCCGCCGCGTTCGACGCTGAATGCGGCGGAGCAGCGCTGAACGCGGCAGAACAGCGCTGAACTCTATCTATAGCAATCGCATGATAATAACACATTTGTCCTTATTTTATACTTATTTGCCGCGAAAGCTGAATAGACGCGCAAAGCTGAACGAATGCGTACGCGTCTCCATACAAAATCGTTGTTTTCTATGGGCATAAGCTGAATAGAGCTGAATAAGTGTGAGGAGTCCCTAAATTACGTTCGGCTCAGACGTCTGTGTCGTGTTAATACAAAATCGTGGTTTTCTATAGGCGTAAACTGAATAGAGCTGAATAAGTGTGAGTAGTCCCTAAATCACGTTCGGCTCAGACGTCTGTGTCGTGTTAATTACTAGAGACTTTTGTTTACTATCAGTGACTCTCGCTTGTCCCAATGCCCGGGCACGTCACACGTCATCCCAATAATTATCTGTGACAGTCATTGCGGTTAGGATCGAAAGAATTTCTGGCAAGTGACGTGTCTCATCGATGATTTGGATCAATACGTTTCTGTGTGCTCGTTTTTATGCCATAGTTTCACTGTTTGGTTAGTCGTTATTCACTTTATTTTTGTATGTAGAACTGTGGCAGCAGTTTAAACTACTTAAAGCTTCATCGTCATGATCAATATAGGGGTAGCTGTCCACTTTGAATGCTTATGATGAAAAATCCATCAAAACTATGTAGGTACCTTTAATTGCAAGGGACTGTGTAGGTACTACTTGGGTAGGTAGGACTTAATTTTGTTTACATTTTCAGACCGTTAATCTTTTTTTCACATGTGTATAAATGTCATCATTCTGTCTTCAGGTGACACAATATTAGCAAAAACTGTTTCACTGGTTCACGAAAACAAATACAAAAATAAATCAGTTGATTTTGGCAAAAGCGCAGGACTTTTACATAGATACAAGTGATGAAGCTACATAAAACCGAAAGAAAAAGCATCAATTCATTTTAACAATGTAAAATTAAAGGTGTGTGTGATAATTGGTAAGATCAGGTATACGTGTGTGATGTTTGGCAGCTTTCGTTAGTAGGTGGTCGATATTCTGGGCGAAAAACAAAAAAACTGCGTCGAGTCGCCCACGAGCGCGCTCTCGCTGCTGACTACAGCCTGATGGCATTCAATGAGTAACCCTTTGCGCAATACAGGTGACCTTATTTCCAACAGTTGGAATGCGTATTCCAGAACGTCTGGTACATTTTAAATTGTATCGGTATTCTAAAGCGATGTCTGTTAAGGGAGACATTGCTGACAACGTATGCCAACAATTTGCCGAATTAACAAGAAAACGCAGACAGATTTGTAAATATCGACTGTAACGTTGTGCAGTCCACGCACATAGCCCGATGCAAAACAGCGATACTACACGAAGAAGGAAAAATAGTCACCATTTTATCGTTTCTCTTGATGATTGCGCAGATTCAGATTGATTAAGCTTTCTGGAGCACCTACTGCTGTCGACAAAACACACCTACCTGAACGAAATGGAAAAATAAAAAGAACATTTGCATGAAAAACGCGAGTGAAATACGATGCGATCTCGTGAATCCGAAGTGGGTTTAATATAGCCGTGCTCTTATTAATACACTGCTCACCTAGAAACAAGCGGCATCGCATAATTCCCCACGTCTACCTGTGCAACCCGAGAGCCGGCACTCACTCCGAAATAGCGCGCTTACACGAAAAACATTTCCAGTGACCCGCTATTGTGATTTGATCACTCATTTTTTGCATATAATATGTTGGCAGCTCTCATCCCAGCCAAGTCATTGTTAGTAGTTATATGACAATATAAATCTAAACATAGAACAATGATCATCGTTACACGCTGAAACATAAGGCACTGGGTTCTAGCCAAGTGTCTCGTCATAAATTAGCGAATAGCTAATCGAGTTGTATTCGAATCGATTACGATTAGTCTGTCTACGTGGCAATGACGATAAGATACACGATGATTCGATCAAGCGGCTTGTAAACAAACCCGAACATGAGTCGCATCAAGTCGCATGTACATTCGTCTCTTACTTATTTTAGACATGCGTGTGTCATGTAAGTGACAAATGTTGGATGTGTTACACGAGGGTTTGAAAACCATACCTACCTGTATACGTAAATCGAGTTATGTAGGTAGATATATAAATCCAATAATGAGTCAAATGTCCATTACAATATCAGCATAACACTCACTCACTAGCCCTTCTTCCATACTTCTCTATTAGTTGACATATACATATTATTGGTTGTGGATAGGCCCTCTCCTCGGTGTTGAATTCCTACAGAATTTAAAATATACGGGGTTTAATTAGTCCTCTCCTTCTGCCAAACAGATTCCTACAAATATTTTTTGTTGCATATATCTCTATTTTACGTATAAATCCTCTTCTTTTAAAAAGACACCGTTACCACAGCGCGCAAAAATGTGAAGTTTTACATGTAGTAAGCAAACATACAACGACAAGTTTATGTGTGTCTGTATTGAACTAACAGGTCTGCATAAACTTGCAGTGCTCGTTCGAGACAGTAATAACAGCACACCCCCTTCCCCTGCACTGCGCATGTCCTCTCCCCCCGCGGTCGCCCGACAGCTGACTCCTGCATTTCAGCCCGAAATAAACCCGTAAATATGCGTCAGAGCATGACTGATCTCGCGATTACTTATTAGAATAACTCGGTGCACTTTCAGCGACGTTCTGCCCGATGAATCAATTTAAGTAGATTTCAACGCACATTTCTTTTTTCAATGACACATTATGTTATTTATATTGGTGACAACTCTGCGTTTGCATGATTTGCATTAACAGAAATAGAATCATTATGTACGTACATTAGATGTGAATAAGCTCACCGAAATTGGGTTGTGTGGTACTTTGGCTTATGGAGTGCAACCCACTATAGTTATTAAAGCGAAATAAGGAAGTTTACAGAATATTACCTGAAACTTCATTATACTACAAAATGATGTGCGAACGTGTTTTTCTATTAACAATAATATAAAGCTTCATATTTCGGTTCGCATTGATTACCTCATCACGAAAATATATTGAATTAAACCTGCTTTCAGCCCGAGTGTGTTGCTTTAGAGCTGTATTTATTTTCAGAGATGAGTTCAAATGTTGTTCGAGTACCAACGCTTGAGATTATTGCGTTGAGATAAGAGATAATTCACTCTAGACCTGAGAGCGGAGAATATTGGGTGGTTTACGGAGTAGGTAAATAGAAAACACAAGCACCTAGTATCCAACTGTTAAATTTGCAAACTTCAGTAACTATTAAACATTTCTAAGCAATAACATTACAACAACAATTACTACTAATTACTATTTGTTGCTAATTAGACTACTTTACAGATCGCTACTGTAAACAGTTGTTGTTGTGTTCATTATCTTTTTTTTGTTTTTCTACAAATAAAGCATCAACATAGTTCAAATTCCTTTCTATCATTTGAACGCACCGCTCTTGAGCTGCTACCGCCGCCGCCCGCGCCCGCGCCGCCTCGCTTAAGCCTGCCGAAACTTTTATCTTTCAGAAATTTTAGCTTTAGATTGTAAAAATTGTGCATCCATACTGCCGCATGTTTCTTCATGAAAATCACACATAGGCCCAGATGGGGTTGATGCTTACAATGAATTAATGTAACTGCCCCCGCACAGCATCTTTAAATATCTCAATGCTGGCACACGTTTTCGCCTGCAATGCAATACTTATTAAAAATAAACAATAATACATGTGTCATCTGTATCAGAAATAAACGCCAGGTTACATTCAAACTGTTGCACATTCGTCGCTGTCACTACTAAGCCTTTCATCGGTTGATTTTGACCACACGAGAGATGTACGAACGTGAATGGCAGCTGCCTGTTGTGTGGTTTCTTTTGTGCTCCGAGGCCCTAGCACAACGGAAATACGACTAGGATAGTCGTATTTCGACTATCCTATTTATAGCATTTTGGTTAAATTTTTGGACACAAGCACAATTAGTAACACCCTATAAATTAAGTCTTAAAACTAAATAAGTAAACTCATAATGTTATGTGCGGAACGAGTATTTTGAATTATAAAATGGTTATGAAACTTCTTGTTCTAGAATTGTACATACGGTGTCAAAGTAACAGTACCTAGGACACTAAATTACTTACGTCTCCGAAGATTTTGACATGATACAAAGGAAAAGAGCACCTTTATCAAATATTTATCAATGTATTTATACGTACATAACATAATCTATAAATAACAATGAAATACTATTCGTTGTTAAGGCGCTGACAAGAGGCAAATGTTAAAAGTTAATCTTTTTTTGACTACATTTTAATTTAAACAAAAAAATGCCAAATCTATATAGTTTATGGTAGCGGAAAAATATAATATTTTAATCTTGAACAAATTTCTCAGAACTTGGTTGATATCAAAACATGTTTTGTAAAAAAATAAAAACTCGATGAAAATTAACGGTAAACTAACCTTTTACCTTGAGTTCCAATCTAAAATATCTATATTAAATATCAACGTACCTACGTATATTTTTAATTAACAACAAGAACGACTAATTTGAATGCAGAACTTGGTTGCTTTTTTATTTTAGATTACTCAACTCATATTTGAGTAAAAAGAGAATTGCTTCATATTTTGAAATAAATTGTGTCACCATCGCGCTTCTCTTTCTTTTCTATGCAATCCGACAGTGACCGCGGTTTAGCTCATGCCAGCGTCTTAAGCCTATCACTTGAGAACGGCTGGACCGATTTGGTTTATTTTCTGTTTTAAATGTTCGTTATAGTCCAAATAAGGTTTTTAGCGAACGAGAAAGGAAAGGGATTTAGGGAAAGATTCCCGGAAAATTCGGAAAAACTGAAAGTGGTTTTTGCATTAATTATTGAAAGGACAGGAAAACATCTGCCGAGTCAGCTAGTCCTTACTAAAAATATTGTAGAAAACGTGTAATTCTATCCAAATGTCCGATTGTAGAAATAGGAATTCAAGTGGAAAGTTGTCGATGATAGACATATTTGACTTTTATTTTTTTGAGTTTGTGGTCTATAACTACGATGACTGTTTATGGTCAAAATTGCATTATTAACCAGTCTTTATTATGATAAAATTATCATCAACTTACACACCATCAAAACTAGTCCGGAAGTTGTCGTTGAGATCTTTTGTATCAGGTTCACCAAAACTGGGAAACATGAACTGACATTATTCAAAGCCGACCTAACTCCTCCGTAACGTATGCAGGCTGAAACGTGATTAGAGACAGGAGGAGGGGTTATAGTAACCTCATCCAAGTGCGCCAGCCTGTATACAAACGACCTAGTTATGGCGTCTCAGAACTACAGTCGTCGGATAGGTACTATGAAAATAATGTTACTTGCATACTCGCAGTTAGATACGTGTTATCAAAATGTTAGTTATGCAGGCAGACGACGGAACTGCGTCTTTGTTGAGACATTGGTGCCGATTCCCTTGTTCACTAAACTAAACTAAAATTTAAGTTCAGTGCATCTTGTTCTTTCTATTTCATTAAGAAAAATACAGAAGATACATTTTAGTTTAGTCCTGTCAAATCTGTCACTACTCCATACAAGTTTAGACGTGATTAAAAACTTGCCTACTAAAATTACGTCATTTTACGTCAGGCGCTGATTTATTTTACAGAACTAAACTATTATCTTCTGTCCTTTTCTTAATGAAATAGAAAGAAAAAGATGCACTGAACTTAAATTTAGTTTAGTTTGTGTACAAGGGAATCAGCACCAATGAGAGCTTATATGAACTAGTGGTATAATGAAGCAATATTTTTTAAGCTCCATTTCTAAAGGAACTTTGGCATCCCATATTACACAGCAATTGGTTTACTATTATATATTCAAATAAACCAACTACAGCGGACTGTGTTACCGCCGCCGCATCGCCATTACATCAAATAAACAGTAAAATATTCCAATTTAAATTATGAAGTCAGGCATTTTCAATACATCCTGTTAAAGAAGCGATGCGAGGATTTATGTGCACTCCGAGGTCAGGGAATGAAAACAGCGCTGTGCGGCGCTGCAGCGACAGCGGTTACAGCACGAGGCTTGACCGCGGCGCCACAATGTTTGCATTGGGACGTTGATCGATTGACTTGTCGCTACGGTATACAAACTATCATGTTTTATGTAAGTGAGTATGTAGGTAGATGATAGCCATTTAATTAATTTCGCAAAGGGACAAATCCCTTGGCTATCGTATGGCACATATTATATTCCACATCATATAGATCGATCGGTCAGGTTAGAGTGGCTTTCCGTATTTGGTTCAGTTTTGCCAATTCCTATAGCAATTTAGATTGTGATACCAAAATTCTATAATGCTTGTTTTTATTTTCTTTTCAGCTATGTGCTCAACACCTCTAGGAGCCAACGTCTTCCGCACATAGATGTTAGGCATCTGTAAAAAAACATAGTTAGTTGGAATATCACTTAAGGTTATATAACCATCTCTTCTAAAAAAAAACCTACCTGTCTATCGCGATTGTACAGGAGAAATGAACAGATACATTGAAAAAAAAAATGGATCATCTTTCGTTCCACTTTTTAGGTTACAATACGAGAAAACTCAATTAGATCACAATAAAACTACAAAAGAAAGCAAATTTTGGGACCACATTTTTGTGAACCCCATAACTTACCTAAATCGAGCATTGTGTTAAAAAACAAAGTGGATTCAACTAACTTTTTTTTTTTTCGTATGTAAATGTAATTCGCTGTAAATATAATTCGCTGACTAACCGTATTTTTATTGGCAGGACTAACTTACAGCCGACTTACTTACAGCTGGGAGATGCGCTGTGGTCTAAGAAAGTCTCTAAAAGTATAAGGGTAACCCTTTCACGCATGGAGAGTTAGAGTCTATTCTATAAAAATCTCACCATGAAAATTTAGGTAAAGTGTGCTGTCAGTACCTTATGACGATGAGTTTTTTTCTGAATACCACTATTGATGTTTACTCATACATACATAGAAACCTAAAGGTTTACTAGTTTACTACCTCAAATACAAAATATAGAAACCGTAAACACGACGTAAATACTGAAACATCCAATATTGCGTTTACTAGATAACTCGTTTACTTTAAGCTTCGCGATTGAGTGGATTCTACCGAAATCGAAATTGCTATAGCGACCGTGGTCGGCAGGCGCTCACGCCAGCAGTCTATTAGGGCTTAACTCTATTACACTACCTGCAGCAACTACGCCGATAATTGAGCACTGGATCGCAGGATCACAGCCCTGTCAATAAGCTTAGCGACGAGCATCGTCCCGTCCAGCAGGATGTTTTCATGGAAGGAATAAACTTTATAACATGCCATCGTACGTATCGTATTTTTACGCCATAAACGGCAAAACATGTAGCCACCTCATAATAATTATAAGACCTTTTGATACTGTACCCATGTTTTACAAAATAAATATATCTTATCTTATCTTATCGTGTCCAACGTCAAAGAGGAAATTGAAAATTAAGAATGATTTAGCACTTATTTATTTAATTACTGTCATCGAGCCCCAAATATTGTAAGTGTGAATAAATTCATATAGCAGAAAAAAAAAGCACAACGGATGGAAAGTGTTTACTTAGAATTATCAGCATGTCTATTGCAGCAAGTCAAAATAGAGGAGATTTATTTCACAGCGCGGAATTCAATGTTTTCAAAATTTTGAAACAATAAATTGTGGGGATTTAAAATAACTGCTATAACGAACAGTTTCGCTAGGCAAAGCATAACATATGCTGTTTTCAAGAATTGTGTTTGTTGACTTTTATCTAAAATTAGTTTTGTAGAAAAAGATCGCAAACATTTAGTCCGCTACTGAATTAAAACGCGCATATTTAATCTTTCCACTTGTACACATATGACATTAATACGTGAGTTTTATACTCCCACTTGACCCATTTTAGAATGGGTGATCTCAATGAATGCTCCGTTTTCAACATAATAATGTTGCAAAAACCTACACCAACCCCTATTTATGGATATATCTTAAAGACGACAAATCCGTGCTTTATGATTAGAATAGATTACATATAGTGCGTGTGAAGTTTTGACAGGCTTTCAAGCGAAAACCGTATTTCTTTGATAAATTGATCAAAGTTCTCTATCACGTAGGACATGTGTTGATTTTGGTGACAACTCAGAAATGGTAAGAAAATACAGACAAAGAAACAAAGACGAAGCTCAAGAAAATCCTATCCCGAAGAAAACCAAATGATTTCCAACATAAACATGAAAGCACTTTTAACATTTCCTGGAATAGTAAAAGTGACAAAATTAACAATCTTCAAGAATCTTTATATTCTTATACCGGCTTACAAGACCATTGCCAATTTCTTCTTGCTTTATCGCAGAATCTCAGTCAGTCAAAGATATGTGTTTTTTCTTGATAGTTCATTGATACTTCATTCAAAATAATAGGAACTTCTATAATAAACTATAATTTATTCTATAACTAGCTGCTGCCCGCGGCTTCGCCCGCGTGAGTGTCGGAAATTACCCCATACATCCCCATGGGTTTTAAGTATAAATATTGAGTTTCGAGTTAATCGGACAGCGCGTTAAAATTCTTCCATACAAACACTGACACCCCCCAATCCCCCTTTAGGGGGTAATTTAGAAAAACAAAAACTACAAACTTTATAATTTATTTAGATAACTATTCGTGCGAAGTTTTATGTTTATTACCTCAAGGAATAAGATTTTTCATACAAACTTTCATCCCTTATTTTACCCCCTTAGGGGTTGAATTTCGAAAAATCCTGATACACGTTATTCTTAATTTTTGGGTTTAAGTATAAATATTGAGTTTCGAGTTAATCGGACAGCGCGTTAAAATTCTTCCATACAAACTTTGACACCCCCCAACCGTAGGATAGGATACTTTTCCGGGATAAAAAGTACCCAGTGTGGTGCCCAGGATACTAAAGAATAATTATACCAAGTTTCATCGTAATCGAACCGGTAGTTTTTGCGTGATGCCTGAACAAACAGACAGACAGACAGACAGACAGACAGACAGACAGACAAAAAAAATGTTGATCAAATTTTTGGGTTCGGTGTCGGTCTAGTAACACCCCCTGCCATTTATTTTTTTGATATTTTCAATGTACAGAATTTTCACTTCTACAGATTTATTATAAGTATAGATAAATTATATTCTATCCTACTTAAAATAGAATATTATACATATTGTACGTATCTTATAGAGGACTAAGTGACCTAGTTCATGTACGTGCTTAATTGTCGTTATCAACTAATGCTTGGATGTTGGTATCGCTTTGAGCGAGTATGGCGTTGATACGCTCACTAGTTCTTGAGAAAATCTCATAGCTGACGTGACGTAACGTTGATTTAGCTAACAGAACTTTGATGTTTTTATAACTTTATTATGAGGATAGTTTATTTATTTGGGCTCATGCAGTACGTTTTTTTTTTCCTTATAATATATCCATTGAAGTTAATATTAGTCGTCATCTCAGAATTTTCTCCTTACTCAATGACTTATGTGTATGTAAAATGTTTACTGTGGTAAATTAAAAGTCTTTGTGATCGTTGTGGACACAACAAAACACTTAGCTTATCAGTCTTTTGAACTAAATCTTTACTATATTTTTTAAATGTTGTTAACTGAACTAATACATATTAGATAAATATGATAGCATTTATTTTGTCGTTTAAATATTCTATTATAATAATTTATTATAATAGCATTTTCTTAAAAAAAAATGTTTAAGTTTGTGTATGTAAAAAAAAACAACTTTTTTATTATTTCATGTAATTTGTTATATATTTTTATGGACAATACGTAGGACTTGTTGATTGTATTTTTTGAACACGGAATGTTTAATTTTGATTTATGTCGGAGTGTGTAACGTGAGTGTATGTCTTCGCGTTTTGTATAAAATTCTTGATGCTCACAAACAAATTTACTATGGGACAAAAACATGAATCGAAAAAAAGAATCTGCTGTTCTTTACATTTTGACGAGTTATGCGAACATAGTAGGGAAAACGAGTTTTTTTTTCAAGATTTTCCGCACATGGCTTTTTAAAGAGTTTAGAAGCTGAAACGAATAGAGCTATTTGGTGGTAATTATTTGGATCTGTTATAGATCTTTTCTTGTGGATCAGTTTAATTTGCGACTTTTTTAATATATTTCATTTCCTCATAGCCGCCCACTTGTGATCACTCTCATGCACAAAAACTAGCTGAAACCCGAAACAACTACTTATCTTTGGCTTATATTATATTCCGTGCGAAAATTGAACCTGCGACATGCGTAGAACTATATTCCTCAGCCATTGTACTACTATACTAGTAAAGTGCAAATGTTCGGAAGCGCATCGAGCTAATGTTCGAAGCCCAAGTTATATGGTGTTAATTATGCAACAGTATCGCATCTAGGAACTTTCAGTAACTGCTAGTGCTTCCTACTGCAGTTCTTGGGTTCAAATAAGTTGCAGATTTGGTAATGTAGATGAGAGCATCAGTAATCTCATTCTTAACGCACCACGTTATCTTCATCGCGCTCATTGACCGTCAAAATGAGTCGTCGGTGTAACCGTTACACCTATGCGAGTGATGCAGAAGTTACTCGTACAATCATAATCTGACAAATTAATGTCGCTTCTGCAATTAATCAACAAGAAGCCGTAGAAAACCCTGGAGCAACACCTATCGGACTGAACTTTGACATCAGGACGACATTTCCATGTCGCAACAAGATATACTGGGCTGTAACTTTCTTAGTTATTGTTGTGTTGTGTGTTGTAGGGAGAGTGCATTGTTTTGTAAGGTTGTTTAGCAATGCAAAATGTGCGGGAGTGAGGGGGGCCCGGCGGCAGCGGCGGCGTGCGCGGGAGTGGGGCGCGTGGAGGAGGCATGCGGGAGTGCGCTCGGCTCGAAATAACCCGTCGTATTTCGGTCGCACGCCCCCCGCGCCGCCCTCGCAGCGCCGCCGGCGCAACGCGCGCTTCTCGCACTCCGCACTATCCGCTAACTATTCGCAATCGACCGACGTCTTGGTTGTTGGACTTGGGTTATAATGACTTGACTTCTGCTAAATGAACCCGTGTACTAGTATAAGTTTTTCGCAGTGGCGTATTTATTTCTTAATACACGAGCGCCGAAACGAGGATTGTTTTACGATAAGGACTAGAAGCGTCGAGTGAGAGTTTTTTGTGCGTTGTGCTGCAGTGGCGGCAAAATGGAGAAGCAGTCGAGGTGGTCGGAGCAACGCTCCGAGCAGCGCTCCGAGCAGCGCTCCGAGCGGCGCGAGCAAGTGGTGCAGCAGCGCACCGAGCAGCACCACTACACGCGCCAGATGCTCTCGCAGCAAGGTAGGTCCACTGTGCTACCTACCCATGTCACTCAATATCTGTGTACCCACAATACCATACCCATTGCACTGTTCTTAGCTTAAATAAATCTAACCAATTTATAATGATAATAATCACTGCTAATGCGAATATTATTTTGATGTATCATGATCCTGAAATTCATCACATAATTGCTTGTACCGCGGAGTGGCGGCGGGCGCGAGGCTGCGCGCGCGCCGCCCACGCGCGCGCACCAGAATAGCCGCACTATCTCGCTCGCGGTGGAAAAGCGCTATGCACAAATAAAGTTGCGCACCAGGAAGAAACTAAAGACACTCGCAAGCGGGTCGCCTCGCGCGACGCCTTGCCGGTCGGAAGCCTCGGCGCCCCGACATGACCCATTTATGCTACATTTGTATGTCCAAAAAAACTACCATCTGTAAAATGATTTTCCTATCTCAGCTCTATGTGCAATGAAAATGCAGCGAATTGCCTAAAATATAAACATGAAGGATGACGAGTGAACTCACAGCTGTTAAATTGTAATTTGGTCGCTGCTACGACCCCGAAGCAATTCTTTTATGGCATATTTAAATCTTAAATGGGCACCAGATCGTTGTAATAGCGACGTGAGTTCGCTCGTCCCTCCATTAAGGTTGCAGCGCGAACTTGTTTTAGCATTAAGAACTTGTTTACTTATAAGGCGCAAAGACTTATCCTTATAAGGAATCTGAACAAATATGTTTCCATTCAAGGATTATTTTTTACCCAACATGAATGCATCAACATGTGACTAAGTTAAACAACTGTATTTACACGAAGTAACTACTCACATTAGGTATATACTTACTATATACTTACTATATACTTACTATATACTTACTATATACTTACTATATACTTACTATATACTTACTATATACTTACTATATACTTACTATATACTTACTATATACTTACTATATACTTACTATATACTTACTAATCCTCAGAAAAGATTGATTGACTCTATCATTATATTTTTATAATGAAGTTTGCATGGTAGACTGTAAGATAATCCCGAACGATTTGTTTTATAAAGATATTTAATTAGATTGAGTTGAACATATTGTTGACGTCACGCAAAAGCTGCGGGATGTTAAAGTTGCACAATATTTCGAGACTTCCAGAAATAAAATGAAAACAGCTCATCTTGAAATTTGATTACCGCCATACAACTTAACATTTTTTATCGCGTGGTATATCGGCTGTTCTTTGTATCTTAGCTTCGAGATTTGGCATCCTTACAAGAATTCTCATTTTATCTAGTTCGGGGAATTTCAGCAGATTTTAATAATCAGTTTAGATATAAAGTCGAAAATATGTTTTTTTATGAAAAATATTGTTGTAAGTAATGCGAGTTAATAGTAATTGAAGTACTAACGAGGAGACATAATATCATCATCGGCAGTTGTTCAAACTGAACGCCGCGTTTAGCATTAAATTATGTAAAACTGTAACAGTGGGTGTACACACGCTATATCTGAGACACGTGCGTGACTCACAGCCTCGCAGGTGAAATACTTCATGAATACCACGTTGTATAATATCACTACAACGAATCGATCAACATGCACTGCTCGCACAATTTTTGTAGCATGAAAAATATGTCAAAAGCTTTCCAAAAGTAGGTCTTAAATAATTATAAATCAACTCGTGATACAGAGGTTTAATTACTATATAGTAGATACTTGAAATTCACACACTCAGACTCATATGTAAATAAAATATTTTCGTGTAAAGAAATCTTACATTAAAATACTATGAGATTTGAGATAACTTTATTGTCTTAAGAATACATTAATTCACAAACAATATCGATGAAATATATATTGATAATATGAATGTGAGCAAGCTCGAGGTAACTACATATCAATAAAAAGTGAAGTAGGTAAGCGAGTCTCCTCGACCCATAATAAGTCCTTATTATGAGTGCAGCAGACGTAACAGGGCGTGGCATTGCAAGTTTTTGCTCCGATCGTTTTAATTATCGGTTTTCTATTTCGACGTACGACTGAGAACTGTAGAATAATAGCGTCATTAGAGTATGACGTGAAAAACGCCGGTAAAATGCCGCGATCAAGCAACGTTTTCACTCTTTCTTAGCGATCGACGTTCAATAGAAACGGCATAAAATACCTATCTGTTCGTGAATCACATTCACTTTTTACAATTGAACAAACGCTAGTATGAATGCGATGGCTGAATGGATGCAATCGATTATTTCATTAAAAAGTATGTTAACATGATGTATCAAAATGACGTTGCTTTAAATGTAAGAGTAATAAATGTAACGGGTATATGTGGTAGACGTTGTTCGGTACATCTTAGTGAACTATTTGGAATTATAAAAGAGCGCGTCTCAGCTAGATGATCATCTCGATGTGTTGGTGTGTTGGTGTGCTGGCGTGTTCCGTCTAGCGCGTAGCTAGAACGTGCTCACCAGCCATTATAACGTAACATGTTAACTGTAGCGCGTCGCGGTGGCTGGTGCTGCCGGCTGCTCATTGCTCACCACTCCACGAGAAAATAATAAACCTATACGCAACTAAAAGAATTACCTTCATTAAGTCCACCATTTTATTGATAATGTGTCAAGAAATTCTAAAGATAACAACTACATTATATTATATAAAAATAAAAACAAAAACAAAACAAAAGATGAGAAATAAATTACACATACTTTCCACTCTATCAATCTAGAAATGACATTAAATGCAACTATATATTTACATGCAAGAAATTATTTAGATAACATACATCACGGGAAAAATTTCCAACGTTAATGTGAAAATAATATTCGCGTCGATCTCGTCTTCAATTTCCATCCCGCGAGCGGTATAGTGATTTAAATTTCTCAACGAAAGCGCAAGTTAAAACTTTCGACCACGCTGACTCTCAGAGCTGGGAACAAAAGTCGATAAGAAATTATTCACGACGAACACTTCTTTGAACAGCTGATTCACTAACAAAGCATTAGAAAACACTTCTTGCTCAAATGGTCATTGTTTAATACAATGTGATCACTTCATAGTATGATATGCCGTGAATTTTCTTACTAACGATTAAATAGGCACGGATGTTAGCTGACACGCAGATAAGTCACGATTCGTAAACTATTCGAAAGCTCTGGAGACACACACAACTTGCATGGGAGATAATGAAATCATGGCCTGTGTCGAGTTCAGCGTTCGCAAATAATATGTAACATTAAAACGGGCGAGACAACACTTACTGCTCGTAGCGCACTTACTTTTACCGCTCTTATCTCCAAATTTATTATCTGAGTGAACAGTTAAAAACGTAGCAGTCGAGGCTACTTTCGCTCCGAGCCATAACGAGCCATTGCTTATAGAGTAACTCGGTGCGTTAAGTTTCTTATAATTATAATTATCATAGATGTCGGCGGTTTAATTAAGCATGGGATACTGACCTAGTTTCAGTTTTTGAATTTCCCTCTTTACTTGAAACGTAAATAAAATTGAAGTCCGAAATGGTCGTATTACTACTTAGCTTTCAGAAATGTATATGTAACCTACTGACTTAGTACACATGTTTATTTACAATGTTATTATTACTAATTAATCACTCTGAAATCGTCTGTCGTTTTATATTATGATATGAACGACCACTCGATCATATTTTACGGTAGCATATTATTACTTTAATATGCTACAGCGACAGCGATTTCAATAGCTTTTTTGTGAAAGTGTAATCATTTGATTGAACGTTATTTATTTAGCTTGTAGTGGAGCGTATGATGTATCAAGTAATATAATGACTATTAATAATAATCAATACGAACACAAATACATCTATTTCAAACTTTATCTTTATACGTACGTAATACCTTAAATGAAACTGAAAGAATAAAGTTTAAGAAGCAGTGTCATACTGAAACTTAGGTCATCACTCATCAATCATGATCTAAAGATCAAAAGGTACCGAGAAAAGCTTTTAATAACGACTGTACCTAGACGATAAGTCAATTTCGTCACTGATTTATTAATAGATCAGCTTTGTGACATTTTCTCTCCATTCTATAGCATTAATTGCGACAGTCAATCAATTGAATTACCGTACAAGAAGTGGAAAATTCTTTATAATTATTCTATATCTTTTGGTATTGAATAGAGGTAGGTATACTCAAGGAAGAGTACAAAAAATCCCAATAGTTCTAACACGATTATGTCTCCTAAATAAATGGTAATTTCATATATTCCCTAGCTGTATTATATGTATAGTCGTGTATAATACAGACTCGCTTTCTCCTTTTAAATATGAATTATCATTGTACCACTAACAATCTTCAAACAAACTTGAATATTGCATTAGCCATAGTCCAGAATAATGCAAAGATTTGTATTCTTTGAGCCGTGTAACATTGCATAAATTCCTTAATAAGAAGCTCAGAGCTTTCAACGTTTAAGAATATAAATTGCATGGAAAAATGAAGGTAGAGAACATCTTTAATAATGGAAAGAAAATAAGATTTCAGGTAACAAAGTAATACAGTTTATGCAGAGTTAAAAGAGATAAGCCGTGGATGCCAAGACCACAAATAAGTTTTAGTAATTGAATGTAATGTAGTATTTTATACCATTAAACACAAAGCTTGCTACATTTTAATCAATGGCATTATTCTACTATAACTTCTCAGGTAAAAATTGAACAGAATACAGTGTGAAGCCTACGCCAAAAGTATTTGAAACATAATTATGATTAGGTATGTTTTTTGTTCGAAAAATCAAGCGTGTTCCCAGTTCTAAAATGTTTTTTTATCCACGTCATGTATGTTTAAGCGTGACTTGGCTCGCGGACCGGGGTCACCACGATCCATGTAATGCCGTCTCGTTGAGCACATAGAATTACGGAATCGACCGCAGCGCCGGCGCTGGCCGCTGTGTTGGTACACTTACCGATCATAACGCTAGAAATAATATCAATGAACTTACACCACTCTTGCTTGTCAAAGGGAGATTTCATTTCCTATGATATTCTATGTAATGGCCTTTCACAGTTACTTGTTGTCCAAGCCATCATCATCAAGTTTCTTGGAAGAAATAACATAAGCCTGCCATTATTAGACCAGATTTTATTTAATAATAACTGTATTCAACACATTAATTTTAAATTAAATTCCCAGATATAGTTGAATATAGGTACGATTGATCATGAATCGGAATGTCGCGGTTCGTAACTTCAATTAATATAATTAATTAATAGCCCAATGAAGCAGCCCAATATGTTTTCATAATTATAATTAAGTATTGTTAATTTTCTCTCTTGATTGCTTAAAAATTGGATGGTGGCGTTTATTATGTTAAATTGTTAAGTTATTTAATTTATAATAATTACATTTTCCATTGGAAGCTACTTAGAATATCGTTGTTTATTTTAACATTTTCCTAATTAGGTATATTGTTCAGTTTCGGTACTGAAAATTACTTTTGCAAAATTTCCAGCTCTTGCTGATTCAAAATGCGATCGCTTTTCGTGTTTCTTCGTGTTTTTCTTCGTACTTTAAGATATCCCCACAGAATAATAAGGAACTGTCATATTTTCAATTAGTGTCACCATTTCTTGCGATTGCATGTCTTTTCCGTAGTGGTCGTGAGTGGGTCAGCAAAAGTTTTCTTCTGCCCAGTAGTCAAATTGTTCGTTTTCAAACCAAAATAAAAAAATGAGATTAGTTGGCGTATACCACTGTTTCAGATAAAATATTGAAATTTAGGAGCTGTTCAGTTCTTGCTATTAAAAAAGGCTTAGCTACGTACAGATACCGGCACGAATCTTGAGCGCTCGGCGGAAGAGTGTAGATCGCTTTGCGCATCGTACACTTATGACAAAATACGTAAAGGGACCCAATAACTCACTTCTGCGCAGGTGAAGGTCAGCGCTCAAGAATCGTGCCGATGATTGTAATAACGAATTTACCGTATTTTCCCGAACTAATGAAACATCTATAAAACGAGTCGATTAAAAAAAAAACAGTTTTTGTGTAGGCCACCATGTAAACGTGCAGAATATAACTTAAATTAAAACACAGAAAAGCCTTAAGACGAGGTCGGGTCGAAAACTGACCGTCTGCGCCCTGTCTTTTCTGTTTATTTTGTGTCGCAACGCTTCTATACATTTTGTATGAAAATTGATTGTCCTCGTCTTACGTCTTTTCTGTGTGTCCCACCCCTTAGGTAGCTCTAAATGAGGAATTTCTACAGATGAAAAATTGAAAATATCAAATTATCATTTAGTAGGAACACAAATAGTTGGATTTGTTATTGTGGTACATTCATTAGACTAATGGTAACGACCGCTCTTGAGGTAGCAGCGGCAGCGCGGTGCGGGAACTTGTGACAACTGCTACCCCTCCCGCACCGCGCAACTCACAACCTTATAATTAGTGTTATTAGGGTTAAATCCAATCTTAAATGTGTTTGTGTTCGTCGTGATTTTAAAACGATAATAAGTACTTACAATAATTATCATCGATACTTAAATAGATCTTTAGCTCAAGAAGACAGTCAATAAAGGGTTAATGTTTATTGCTTTCATAATATGGTACCTAATTAAATGATAATAATGAAATACTGGAATTGTAAAAAAAAAATTGCTACTTACTACTTCTTGTGGTACCCATACCCGTTACGATATACTTGTGCAAGTTCAATTTTGCGCTAGTATATGGTATCGAGTGTGGTCTGTACTAGATACGTACGACAGTTTGTGGTTGACTTTGATTCGCTAAGAATTGGTACCTGAAAGACCAATCAATGTAAAAATTAGATACCAGACTGTCAAACTAGCTGTTGTGATTGGCTGACTGAGATATCAACAACCAATCAAATCACCTGACATGAGTTTTGATTGTGACGTGTGGTTGATTAGGTTAGTTGATTGGAAGTTTATTTATGATTGATTCTAAACAGCCTTACTACGGCATAAAGGTTATACCTACATTTACGCACTTTAAAAATAATAACCCTTATTTTCATAAATTTTATTCCAGCGTACAAACGATCGTTAAAAGAGGGCGTTTAAAAAGGCCACTTACAAGGCAAGCAAGAAGTATAAATAAAAATGATTAAATTAATTGGTATTAAGAAACGGTCCGCCATTTCTTTTACGCGCAGCAAGTAGCGGGGCTGGCAATTATATCGACCATAATAACTTTGATCGTTGCCTGAGATAGCAGTAAGAAAAACATGAAATTTAAAAAAGGTTGAATTATTTATACACGCAAAAAATGGAAGCGGAGATGGTCTAGTATTAATAGACAAGATATGAGGAGAAACAATTTGTTCACAAGTAAAAACAGACAGATAATATGCGACGCGACGGTGCAACGCGATTCCGGTAGAATCCATGAAGTTTTCTTAGAAATTGTTCTACTAGAGTTGTGTCCCGCTACCACGTCGCCGCCTGTCTGCGGGAGCCTTAAAGCATGTGCAACGTATAGTAGTAGTTTTGTGTAAGGTATATACGGAGGTAGGTATTTATAGGGAAAATCGAAAGTGATTTTCTTGCAGGTATAAACTTTCAAGAACAAAACTGTGAAATATTTACCTCCAAATCATAAGTTTTACGTGTGTAAATCTTATTATTTCTATAACAGAGACACAATAAAAGAGGATAAAAGAAATACAAATAAAAGAGGAGAAACATCTGTCTAGGAGGAATATATTATTAGACGAATGTATAAATATATTTTTTAAAGCTGGAGCAGTACGTTTTAAGACCTACTGCCGGGTAATTACGTATCACGCTTTCAATTTGACAGTTCAATAACATTTACTGCGTTACGTTGTTGAAGAAACACATTTTTCGAACATAATATTCTGAAGCAATGGTAAAGCCTTCAAAATCATTCGGATTGTGATTGAAAGTGTATTACGCAATTAGGGTGCTGGTCGAGCTTTAAAAATCTCAGGCTTGTATACGCGTTAATTATTAGTTTACTAGCTGCGCCCCGCCGCTTTGAAGCGCATATCTCTCGATCCCGTGGGAATATCGGGATAAAAAGTATGCTTTATCCTAACCCACGTCATGTTCTATCCATGTGCCAAATTTCATCCAAATGCGTTCAGCAGTTTTAACGTGAAAGCGTAACAAACATAACAACTTTCGCATTTATAATATTAAGTTAGGATTAAATTACCGAAGAAATGCCAACTCGAAATAAATAAATTAAGTGCTTCCCTACATTGATTACTTAATAAAAAATTATGTTATTAAACGAATCACATTTAGGTAATCCATTTGGGTTACCTGATTCGTTTGGTGGCTTTTAAGTCAAAAATGTATTTTTTGCGCCATGGCCCCTTAGTTTATCAATGGCACCTATGTCGGGTGCGGTGACCATTTCTATTTCTCACAACTACATACAGGTTACGATAGTGCATAAATGGTAATCGGAACATTAAAGGCTCGTACATACTGGCGAAATATTGCAAGCGCGGACAAGCAGCGCGACCCTTGTCGCACCCGCGATATCGCGCCAGTGTGTACTAGCCTTAATGCGGAACATCGTTTAGTGTTTCTGTGATTTCCTTGCTTATGGTAGGATCTAACACTATAACAATAAATTAAACTACTTATATCTAATGACGTTCGCAGTCTCCATCCAAAACTTCAATCAAATCGCAATAGTTTAGTCAAATATAGAGAGTATAGTCAAAGATTGGCAAAATCCATAGTCGGCCCATCACTGATTTGTTAGAAAAACATTTTAATTTCAATGTTATAGGTTGTTTGATAGTTCCTGAATACTTTTGTATTAGTAATGCCCGTGTTTTAATGTAAGTACCTATTGTCTTATTGAAATCTCCACATTGACTATTGACATTGACACATACTTTTTTATTAGTCGTGAATTAAAATTCATATTCTTTATGGCATCTCTTTAGGTCATGAGATATCCGAATATAAAAAAAAACATTTGGCCTAGGTCTTAAAGTGGAAGCCCGAAAATTGATTCGCTGTTACAATGTTTAATAGATATCATACTACATTGTTATTATAATCAATGGTTTCGTAGAAAGGCGCGTTTATAAACCAAATCAAAATCGTACGTTTCGTATATCTCGTGTCTATGATTCATAATGAGGGCCAGTGACCATATGGCGCAGACTGGGTCAGCTTTGGCTGTGGTCCGATTGCGGGCGGTTTTGAGACGACGACGGCGCCGCTTTTGGTCGAGTGTATGTAACAATACGATATTACTGGGAAACGATCATTCAGACGATTGCTTGGTACCTACAGTGAAATTAATTGTTAAGCAAATACACACCCTACGTCAATTTGCCATGTTATAATATATAGCCATTTTATACAACTTTCAAACAATGGCAGTCGTGATTTGATTAAACATTACGACATCTTTTAGCTTGATAGATAATGACAGGGGGCATTTTTGGTCAGCATTTATAAAATTGTTTCATTCCAGTACTAACCCTACAAGATCTACATTAAGTTTAACTATAACAACGAAGAATTTTATCATTCTATTTTTTTTTTATTTCTCAACTTACTCTACCACTTGCTTTTCCAACTCACTTCAGACATTGGCAGAATGGTCGACAATGGCTTTGCTTGCCATAATAACAAATAGAGTAGAAATTGATTCGTGAAATCGTATTAAAAATTCTATTTAAAAAAAGCGCCAGTAAGCGTAGTTACGAGTTCAGCGATTTGTCTTAAAAAAAAACTTATTACCGACGTTCGGGCAAGTTTGAGCTTAATTACTATAAAAAGACAGTTCATTCTTTAAATGCGCAGAAGGTGTATTTAATAACTAATCACGCACGTATAAGTGTGAAAGAGACAGCTCGCGGCACGCATATCAGATGTGTCATCAATTCATCATAAACGTGCGTGCATGAGAGAAGCGATTAACGGAGCGATTGTTGTTATCACTTTATTTTTAAACTTGTTTTTAACAATAACATGAATACCTTGCGTTCTCCCACTCCTACTACGAGACCAACAATTTCTAAAAAAACATTTTCGGGGGAAATGCGCAGTTCCCAACCTCATTTTTTCTGAAAATGTGTCTGTTTTACTTAGTGCCTCAATTTGCTTAATTCTAAAACAAGCCCAACCTTATTTAAACCTCTTGCAATAAACATAGCTAAAACAAATGGTATTATATTCACTGCTCAAAAAAAAAAACGAATGTCAGTTTAATAACTTACACATCGATGGTGAAGTACTAAATAGAGTGCACCAAGAAAAATATCTTGGTCTTAATATATAACTATTAATTAGTTTGGAAACCACTTAAAGAATAGCAATAGAATATTAAGAATACCACGTAGCGCACCTGTTAGTGATGTGGGCTTATCACATCCCTAATAGGTGCGATACGTGGTATAGTGCGATGTCTGCCTAGACAGGTACGTTACAGTATATAAAACTCCATGGTTAAATCTCACGTAGACTATTTGATTAAGGTTTGGAGAACTGCTCTAAAACAAACCTCAAAGTACTACAACTTGCCCCAAATCAAATAAATTTTGATTATTTAGCACTATTAGATACAACTACTGAACACCTACTGAAAAAATTTATAAAGAAACAAAACTTATGAAGCTTTTTCAAATGTATAAGTTTAAGACATGGATCTCATAACACTTGGCAGGAAAATACTAACTAGAGACATATACTAGCAGATATATACCTACCTACATAATTTTAACAAGACAGTATTATAAAAGATCCATATACAACTTTGCGGACAATTAAAGTTGGTAGTCAATTTGCTTAACAATTAATTTCCCAGACCTTACATTGTATTTTTGGGACGCTTCAAGATTGAATTTGATTGGAGTAGTTCACTCTCTAAAAATGTAGACAAGGGATTTTTGCACCAATCCACGCAAGCAACTAGTATTCGACAGCATTATAGCCTTAGAAAAAAAATCTTACAAATAGTTATAAATAATGTAGTAGGTACCTATATGAAAAAAAGAAAAACATTCTTACAAT
This sequence comes from Eupsilia transversa, assembly GCA_914767815.1. NCBI lineage: Eukaryota > Metazoa > Arthropoda > Insecta > Lepidoptera > Noctuidae > Eupsilia > Eupsilia transversa. Next base: position 16,829,023 of record OU611871.1, read on the forward strand.
CTGACAGTTTTTTCTGTTTCTAATAAAAAAAATCCGGGTCTGGGCACAATTTTAAATCGCTTTTTCTACTTACATTATGTCCTTTATCGGTCTTATAGCAAAACTTAGCTCGGTTGTATTGTGAAACCTGTGTATGCAATGTCATTCGTTCTTGCAATTTATTACTTACCAGAATCGCCGCGAAATTTCGCCGTTTTATTTTTTATTCATAAGTACTCTTTATCAGGTTATGAACAACCCCAACATCAAAAAAAAATGGCCTAGCTAAGGGGAAGGCGTGAAAATTAATTCGTGCTGTATTATAAACGCATAGGTTATCCTATAATATTATGTCACTTGTATTAAACTGAGTTTAAGATTAGTAGAAAACCTACTTAGGCCTGTGTTCACCAACATGCAAACCACCAGGTATTAAACAGTTGGTTTATAATGTCAACTTTCCTAAGGACATTTTGTTTATAGAACTGATTAAATAGGTATCTAAGAAGTTGATTTAAATTTTGGTCAACACAAGGCTTAAATGATTGAAATTGTAATTCCTCCACTGCTACAGGTACTAGAGCTATTGGTCTCTCCCAGGTTATGACATACCAAACGGCCCTCTGTGCTTCTCCACATCTTGTTCAAATATTTTCTATGTAGATTCAGAGAAATAAATTCTTAAGCATATTGACGTAGGGTATCAATTTCCTTAACAGTTAATTTTCCTGACTGTAACTACACACAATATTCTCTTTATGCAATGTGTTCTTAGCGTGTCCGTGGAGACAGATACTGTACCGCACGTGAGAGCCCACGAATGCAACCAATATGTGTAGTTGGTGGTCCGGTAGGTCTGCGGTCACCTATGCACTCAATTTTGTAGGGTTGAACCAAATTGCTTTAATTTGGAAAAACGCTGCGGCCATTTATTTATTTAAAATGAAATATGCAAGGTACCTAGTCTTAAAAAATGATCATAGTGTTGTTACAAGTAATATTTTTGTAACGACTTCCGAAAAGGAGGAGGTTCTATGTTCGTAGCGTATGTATGTTTTTTTTTTCGTATATACCTCGATATTTACGTCAATTATGGACGGATTTTGAAAATTCTTGTTTTGTTTTCACTTTGTAGTGCATTTTTTGGAAGGAAGTCGGTTGTAAAAAGTTTGCCGATTAATGTAAGGATAAACCAAACAATTGCAACTTATTGCTTACTTGTCGCATGTATGTTATACCTGTTCAATTGTTCATATAACTGAAAATAACATAAGGTTTTAAAGATTGCACAGCTGCGAACATTGAATGCGAGCGATTTATAACTTTATTTCATAACTATTAGGTTCGTTTCGGCGTGATGCTATAGTTTTTGGTGGATTGCCAATTCGGGGCCTGTTCACGATATTTATTATCTAGATACGAAAACATCTTTAGTTACACCTACACAATAATCTTGATGGAAAGTTCTCGGAAAACTGACAATGAAAAATATACCAACATATTTTTCTTACCTCCCCCCTAAGAGGCAATAAAGAACAACATTAGTATCACATTGTATTTTTGAATTTTTCAAGCGAATTTATATGTTAAGGTAGCATATGACCTTGACCTAAAAATCAAACCTTGAATGTTTGCCTTGTGTAACCGATGTCATTATAAACATATGGATGCCACATTTTTACTATAGGTTTGGTTTATTTCTATAGATAGGTAGGTTCTCGTAGATATTATGTCAATTAAAATACTTTTATTTTAATTTGGGCAAGTCAATTAAAACCTAAGAAAGTTGGGACATTCCTAGATTTTAATATTAGTATATTAAGTGTCTCATACTTTGGTTTAAAGTAGACATATTCTATATGCCTACGTACGTACGAAAGTGCGAACAAGTTTTGCAACAAATGTCTGCTTGACATCACACCAGCAGAACCGGTCCTTGATCCCGTGACTTCATCGGACCACTCTCCATTCCTAACTGTTCTTTTGTGAGCACACGACGTCTGTAAACAAATATGCAGCTAATGTAGTGCATTCTAAATAACACATATTACATTTCAAATCCATACAGGCGTAAGATTTATTTTTGATTTACACAATCTTTGGAATATGTAGGAAAGCGAAAGAGTCCACCAAAATGGCGATCGTAACAAGATCCGAGTGGTGGATACTAAAATAGACGCGCGAAAAGAGCTCGCCCGCCTCGTCACTCCCGTGACTCATGCGCATCCAATCCGAACAGAGCTGGAATACCAACGCACGCACGTTCCAGGAACTTTTGATATATATCACACGACTATTTACGAACATGGACAAATTTTTAAAGTCAAAAATAGCTCACCATATAGGTGTATACGGGCAACTAATACCTACCGCACTCACAAATTACATAACAGCAATAAGTATTAAAAAAAAAATCTTTTGTTGACTTGAATTCCGTGGTTCCTGGCAGGTTAGGTTAGGTATGCTGGAAACTAGAAGTTAAATAGGTAATTCCGGTGGTTTGCTATTTAATGATTATTTATATACAATATTATATACTCTCTTTAAATACTTTAGTAGGTATTAGTAGGCCAGATTATTTCATCTTAATACGTAAGTAGTTCCATCTTAGTACAGAACGTAAAATGTAAACAATTTTTTTTTCTTTCAAAAACTGCCTTTGATGATATATTGAAGAAATCGTAGTAGCCGTAGGTACTACTCAGCCTTTGGTGAAAATCAGTTTTCTGCATCATTCGTACCTACTCAATAAATTAATGGATAACTCGTTTATATCGGTTTATATCATACAACAGAAATCAGCTGTTTATAAATAGGTACTTACCCAATATTATTAGATTTGATTTTTAATAAATAACAACATTGCTTCTGCTCTTTGCGTCACATAATGAGTAAGCCCTTCAGCGGAACTATGCGGAAAATAAAAACCAGTGTCCGATTTTCAGGTCAGACATGGATAAAGAAATTTTCATTAGCTGAGCGAATTTCGAAATTCTCCAATCGCGACCCGTTAATTGTAGTAGTTAGGCTCGTAAAATTATCGAACAACATCGGTTAATGGCGAGTGAAGTTGTATATAATATTGCGCCTCTGCTAACACAAGCCTAGCGTCTACCTAGATACTAATTTTACATTTTGTTCCTGCAATATACTATAATAAAATACTACTTTTCTATATATCTAGTCGAACATTAAATCCCCAGCTACATAGTAACATTTCATTTCCTAACTCGAGGATAATGGATGGTGTTTATATCGTATATTTTTATTTTGTTTCAGTTGAATCTGCTGGCGACCGCTTGCCTGTCACTTCAGGCAGGCCCGGCGAACCTTCCCCCCCAATCTTTGAGCAAATCTTTAAAAATGCAAGATTCGCGCAAGGTGGAAATGCCAAATTCGAAGGAAAACTTAGAGGCAATCCTACCCCCGTTGTATCGTGGACGAGAAAGAAAGCCCCACTAGTAGAGTGCAACAAGTACAGTATGAGCTACAATGAACAAACTGGTGACGTGTCCTTATTAATTAAGCAGATCGGCCCGGGCGATGAGGGCGAATACACATGCACGGCCCGCAATCAATATGGCGAGGCCATTTGCTCCGTGTATATCCAGCCCGAAGGCGTCCCGGTGCCTGCGCAGCAGTCCTCGCAGCAACAAAGCTATCGACACGTCAGCGAGAGCGTGGAGCACAAATCCTACGGTACACAGGGGTACTCCACAGAACAGTCCAGACAAACACAAAAAGTCGCATATACCAACGGCACCGACTATTCATCCACAGAAGATTTCAAAGTAGACACCTTTGAGTACAGACTTTTGCGAGAAGTTTCATTCAGGGAAACTATTACTAAGAGATATGTCAATGAAAGTGATATTCATATCAGTACTGAGATTGACAAAACGCTTGGACCTGTGACACCACCCAAAATTGCACAAAAGCCAAGGAATTCCAAGCTACAGGAAGGTACTGATGCTCAGTTTCAGGTACAGCTATCTGGTAATCCGCGGCCGAGAGTGACTTGGTTCAAGAACGGTCAGCGGCTAGTAAATACCAGCAAAAATGAAATTGTTACTACGCATAATCAAACTACTCTTAGGATAAGAAACACACAAAGGTCTGACTCTGGCCACTACACTTTATTGGCTGAAAATCCCAATGGATGCATTGTTACATCTGCATACCTCGCCGTTGAATCTCCACAAGAGACTTATGCGCAAGATCAACGATCACAGTATATCATGGACACTCAACAAACAGGAATTGAAGAAAGAGTAGAAATAAGTGAGAAAGCTCTCGCTCCGCAATTTGTAAGAGTCTGCCAAGACCGCGATGTCACGGAGGGCAAAATGACGCGATTCGATTGCCGCGTCACTGGCAGACCTTACCCAGAAGTCACGTGGTTCATTAACGATAGACAAATTCGAGACGATTATAATCATAAGATATTAGTAAACGAATCAGGTAATCATGCACTTATGATTACAAACGTCGAACTTAGTGACAGTGGTGTAGTCACATGTGTTGCTCGCAACAAGACTGGTGAAACATCTTTCCAGTGCAGACTTAACGTCATCGAAAAGGAACAAGTAGTTGCTCCAAAGTTTGTTGAACGGTTCAGTACTCTAAGCGTACGCGAAGGGGAACCTGTTATTTTAAATGCACGTGCAGTTGGCACACCTACACCACGGATCACATGGCAGAAGGACGGCGTTCCGATAATACCCAATCCAGAGTTACGAATTAATACCGATGGTGGGGCCTCGACGCTGGACATTCCGCGAGCCAAGGCGTCGGATGCGGCATGGTATCAGTGCACAGCCCAGAACGTCGCAGGCTCCACCGCTACTCGGGCAAGGCTCTACGTCGAAGTACCAAAAGAGCCTCCGCCTGAGCAAAAGCGTCTGCACTTGCCCCGGCCTACAAAGATTATCGAGCCAGAGTAAGTAATATCACGAAATTTCTGAAGTTCTTTTTTCGTGTGCGTGAAGTATGTGATTATTTACTTAATTTATTTTATAGGCCTGCTCCTGGACCAGAAATCATATATTTAAGGCACGTGGAAAGGGCAAGACCTTACATTCCTCCAGGTGAGGAAGATCGAGTTTATCCTCCACCGCAGTTTATTGTGCCACTCAAGAGTATTTCACAGATGGAGGGTGGCAAAATACACTTTGAAACGAGGATAGAACCAGTTGGCGACCCAACGATGAAAATTGAGTGGTTGAGGAACGGACAAAGTATCGAAGCCAGTAAGTAACTACAAAATTAAATGTCTGTGGTTTTATTTTCAAGTAAGTATGTTAAATTAATTTAAATGTTCATTTTGCAGGTTCTAGGTTTACATCTATATTCCGCTTTGGATATATTTCTCTCGATATGCTCAGTCTTAATATGCAAGACAGTGGAGAATACACATGCCGAGCTATAAGTGCGACAGGTGTTGCAGAAACTAAGGCAATTTTGCAAGTAACTCCAAGAGCTACAATCGAAAGAACAAGCCAACATCCAGAGAGTTTGCAGTATATTCAACAGTTGGAGGATTATTCTAGATATCAACACCAAGAGTCAATAGAAGAACAGATTTCACAGAGGCCTCAATTCATAAGGCCGCTACAAGAGCTTGGTGAGTTACAAGAAGGCAGGAATGCTCATTTCGAAGCTCAACTTACCCCGGTCAGTGATCCTACAATGAGAGTAGAGTGGTACAAAGATGGAAGAGCAATTACAGCTAGCTCGCGAATCACGTCAATCTTCAACTTCGGTTACGTCTCCCTTAACATCATGCACCTACGGGCTGAAGATGCAGGTTCGTACACAGTGAGAGCTGTAAATAAATTAGGCGAAGCCATTAGTACCGCTTCGATCAGAGTAGCTGCCCGGAGTACAGTTACTGCAGATCTTGGAATACCAGAACAACGACGATACATTGAAAAGACTGAGCAATTGGAAGCATATCAGCAACAGCAACATCAAAAGTATTATCAGGAGGCCCCTGAAAGTACGCAGAGGCCGGAGTTCAAAACACCAATTAAAGATCAAATAAATATTAAGGAAGGTGGGTTCGCCCATTTCGAAGCTCGCCTCGAACCAGTAGGCGATTCAACTTTAAGAGTAGAATGGTTAAAAGATGGACGTCCCGTTGAAGCTAGTTCAAGAATTACTACATTCTTTAATTTTGGATACGTCGCATTAACAATAAAATCCGTGACTGTACACGATGCTGGTCACTATACTTGTCGAGCTTATAATGCTCTGGGTCAAGCAGCTACTAGTGCTAACCTAAGCATTGTGACAAAGAAAGATATAATCGCGGAATCTCAACATCCAGGTGGATATGAAAAAATTCAGCATCTCGAAGATTCCAGTAGATATTCAAGAAGAGCAGAAGAGGAAGTGAAGGTTACTCAAAAGCCTCGATTTTTGGGACCATTAAAGGGTACAAATAAAATAGTAGAAGGGCAAGGTGCTCACTTTGAAGCAAGAGTTGAGCCGCAAAGTGATTTGACTATGTCAGTAGAATGGTATTTCAATGGAAAGCAAATTAAGAGTGCCAATCGCATTCAGACATACCATGATTTTGGCTACGTAGCGTTAGATATTGCCAGTGTCCGTGCAGATGATTCCGGAGTATACACAGTTGTAGCGCGCAATGCAGCTGGAGAAGCCCAATTGAGTGCTTCTATGACAGTCGAAAGTAAGTAATCATTAAGCGTTCGTTTGTTATTACGCAACTAGGCAGTGTGAACGCAAAAAGCACTTAAATGGGTTATTAATACTTATTTAGAAATTAGCCCAACATTTTGAGGGTTCAGTTATAATTGAAAAAAAAATACATCAACAATGTCAGTCACTTATTTATAAAATACATTTTGACTGACTATACTTTGACAAATACATATTACTAAGATTACTTTAATTGAAGGCAAAGATTTTTATTATGCTTATTAATCTGTTTTTTTTATTCTAGCGCGTTCCAGCATTGATACATCAAGTATTCACCGTGGTTTATATGAAAAAACAAGGCACATTGAAGAATCAAAGTTTGTGGAACCTATGTATGAAATTGAAGAAATATCCAAGTCTAAACCAGTATTTGTTCAGCCATTATCTGATCCTCCTCCAGTATCGGAAGGTAAAAATATTCACTTAGAATGCAGGTTGGAACCCATGGGTGACCCGACCATGCGTGTCGAGTGGTTCCACAATGGCAGAGCTGTGACAGTTGGCTCAAGATTTAGGACTTATTATGACTTTGGATTTGTCGCACTTGATATAATTCACGCAACATCTGCTGATTCTGGAGAATATACCGTGAGGGCCGTAAACCACTTGGGTTCCGCTCACACTTCTGCAATGGTTCGTGTTATTGAACGATCAGATATTGTAACTGATACACAGAATGAGCAAGCTGTAGAGCAAATACAAATGCTAGAAGATGCTGCGCGTAGATCCAAACAAGTACACGAAGATATAACTGTGAGGCAGGCACCGCAATTTTCAAGAGCTCTACATAATATTGAGACTGTAGAAGGGACCAATGTGCATTTGGAATGCAGATTACAACCTGTCGGTGATCCAGCCATGAGAGTAGAATGGTTTTGTAATGGAAGACCGATAAAGACAGGTCACAGATTTAGACCCGCTTACGAATTTGATTACGTTGCACTCGACCTTTTGAGTGTATATCCAGAGGATTCGGGTGTTTACACGTGCCAAGCTACAAACCAACTAGGAGAAGCAGTGACGTCGTGTGCTTTGCGAGTTATTGCTAAAAAAGATCTTATATTTGAGTCGCAGCATCCATCAGGACTAGAGAAAATTCAATATTTAGAAGATGCGTCACGTTACAAGAAGAGTGAGGTGATCGATGAATCTATTAATATAAAACCACGCTTTATTACAAAACCAAAGTCTATTGATAATGTCGTGGAAGGTCACCATGTTCATTTTGAGTGCAAACTTGAACCAGTTACAGATTCCAATCTTAAAGTTGAATGGTTCAAAAATGGGCACCCTGTTACTATTGGACACAGATTCCGACCCATTCATGATTTTGGTTATGTCGCACTTGACATTATTGATTTGATTGCTGAAGATACTGGTGTTTATACATGCCGAGCTGTTAACCATGTTGGCACCGATGAAGTCAGCTGTAGGTTGACTTGCCGCAGCACAACAGACATAATTAGAGCCACACAAAATGAGGCTGGCCTAAATCAAATTCAAGTATTGGAAGACAGGTCTAAGCATCATAGGACCGATTTTGTTGATGAAATTACAACACAAGCCCCAATATTTACGACTTCGTTGAAAAATATTGAAATCAAAGAAGGCCAAAGAGCTCATTTCGAGTGCAGGCTGATACCTGTTTCTGATGCTACGATGAAAGTGGAATGGTATCATAACAACAAGCCGTTGAAGAGTGGTTCAAGATTCACGGAAACCAACAACTTTGGTTTCGTTGCTCTAGATATTATGTCTTGTTTACCAGAGGATTCAGGAACGTACACCTGCCGAGCTATCAATGCTCTTGGCGAAGCAGTCACCTCTGGAATTGCCATTGTACATTCTCGAAAATCCATTTATTTGGAATCGCAGCACGAAGGAGCTCTTCCAAGACTTAATCAATTAGAAGATACTTCTAGATATCAGAGACACAGTGCACAAGATGAATCTATAACACAAGCACCAGTATTTACCATGCCTATGAAGGATATACGAGTTGCTGAAAACCAAGCAGCTCACTTTGAAGCCAGGCTTATTCCTGTTGGAGATCCCAAACTTCGTGTGGAATGGTTACGTAATGGTGTACCTATTGAAGCTTGTAAGTATCCTAAACTTCAATAGCTGTAGATACAATTGTTTAAAAACTTGTGTTTAACTATCGATTATTAATCACATTTTCCTTTTAGCAAACCGCTTGACAACAATGCATGACTTCGGTTATGTCGCCTTAAACATGAAATACGTCAATCCTGAGGATTCGGGCACGTATACGTGCCGTGCCATAAACGAACTAGGAGAAGCTGTAACATCATCTACTCTGTTTGTTCAATGTAAGTAAACATAATAAGGTGGAAGCAATCTGTAACCAAGAGTATGCATTTTTTGCTAATAATTTATTATTTTTATAGCTAAGGCATCACTTCAGCTAGAGTCACAGCACGAGAGTGCGTTAGAGAAAATACAACAGTTGGAAGACTCTTCGCGCTACCAACGTAGAGAAGACGTTGAGGTGGCGGTAAACCAAGCTCCGAGATTCATTACGCAACTGAATGGTCCTTCGAAACTTGTAGAAGGCCAGAGTGCTCATTATGAATGCCGAATTGAGCCTTACCCCGATCCAAATATGCGGGTGGAATGGTACTTCAATGGAAAAGTTCTACAAAGCGGCCACCGCTATCGTACAGCGTACGATTTCGGTTTTGCTGCCCTAGACATACTAACGGTGTACGGGGAAGACTCCGGAGAATACACTTGCAAGGTTATCAATAACTTAGGTCAAGCAACATCTTCAATTAAACTGAACGTTCAATGTGAGTATTCAATCATGTATATCTCACTGTAAACCTTTAGGTACTAATACTTCGCAGACAAATACTTACAACTCTTTATTATATTGCAGCCAAGGAGTCTATCATAAGGGACACACAGCATGAAAGTGCCCTAGAAAAGATACAGTATCTCGAAGATGATAGTAGATACAAACGTGTAGTCCGTGACGAAAGTTTTGTAGCTGAGAAACCGCAATTTGGAAAACCGTTGAAAAATGCTGAGGTATCTGAAGGCAAGCCAGTACACCTGGAAGCTACCCTCACGCCTGTAAACGATCCTACTATGCGTGTTGAATGGTACTGCAATGGTAGACCTGTCCAACAAGGACATCGGTTCAAGACTACCTACGATTTCGGTTATGTAGCGTTAGATATACTTTATGCTTACTCTGAAGACAGCGGCACTTACATGTGCAAAGCTACTAATGCTGTCGGTGAAGCGGTCACCACAAGCTCTGTAAAAGTAAACGGTATGTAATTATAGGTTTTTATTTTTTCTACAAATACCAGGTTATAAATAAACAAAAAAACAGTACTAAATTATTTTTATTATTTTAGCCAAAGCGGGACTATACTTAGACACGTTAGACGAACAACGTCTTAGGAAGATTCAAGAATTAGAAAATTATGAGAGACCTAAACCAGTGCAAGAGGATCAGCCAGGTCAGAGACCAGTCTTCTTGACAGCTCTAACAAGCCTAGAGAATTTGAAAGAAGGAGACCACGCTCACTTTGAGTGTAGAGTAGAGCCAATCAACGACCCAGATCTAAAGATTGAATGGTTCCTCAACGGGCAAAAGATAAGAGCCGGTCACAGGTACAGAACCACACATGACTTCGGTTATGTTGCAATGGATATTCTGTACACTTACTCTGAAGATTCTGGAACGTACATGTGTAAGGCCACTAACAAACTTGGCGAAGCAGTTAATACATGCACGATGAAGGTTGCAGGTAAATATACACTTATATATAATGCAAAACCAGTAGAATACAATAAAATTAAAAATGAATTAATTACATACTATTTTAATATTACAGGGCGCAGAAGCATTATCTTAGACACACAACATCCGAATGGCTTAGAAAAAATCAGACAACTTGAAGCACAGGGTCATAGTACTAGGATGGAAATTGAAGAACCCAAGATAAGTCCACCTAGGATTGTCACAGAATTGCGTGGCACGACTCACGTCTTCGAGGGTCAGACAGCACACTTTGAATGCCAGGTGGAGCCTGTACATGATCCTAACTTAAGAATCGAATTCTACCATAATGGCAAGGCCCTGCAATCTGCTGCAAGGTTCCATATCACTTTTGATTTTGGTTACGTGTCATTAGATATTCAGCATTGTGTTCCTGAAGACGCTGGTGAATACTCAGTGAAGGCAATCAATGCTCTAGGACAATGTATATCTGCCATATCCATGACAGTAACCGCAAAAGGAAGCATTATATCGGAATCTCAACGTCCTGAAGGCTTAGAAAAGATCCGAGAGCTAGAATCTGCAGAACCTTTCAAACGTCCAGAAATACCGGAACCAGTAACACGCCAAAGACCTGTATTCACACAACCACTTCAAAACATCGACAACATTCAAGAGGGTCAAACAGCGCACTTTGACTGTAGACTTATTCCAGTCGGTGACCCTACTCTGAAAGTGGAATGGTTCAGAAACGAGAAACTTATTGAGGACAGTTCCAGAATCACAAAAACTCACGACTTCGGTTATGTCTCGATGACAATCACCCATGTCCGTGATGAAGATGAAGGCGTCTACATGTGTAGAGCATCAAATCTATTGGGAGAAGCTGTAACGACCGCTGCTATGAGAATAAAAAGTAACTATTTTATTGAATTTGAACTAGGTTCAGTACTTATTAATTTTACAATATTATGATATACATAATCGTCAATATTACTTAAAAAACACTCATAAAGTTTATTATTTATTTTATAACTATCTTGTTTTATAGCTAAAGCAGCCATCCAAATGGACACACAACATCCAGAAGGCATGAAGAAAATTCAGAAACTTGAACAACCACAGCAAGGTAGGCCAGACGAGCCTGAACGCGAGTTCGAAAAGCCTATCTTTACTCAGGTGCTTACTGGACCCTCAGAACTATGGGAGGGACAACATGCTCATTATGAAGCACGCGTGGTACCAGTTGGTGACCCGAGCTTACGATTTGAATGGTACATTAATGGAGTAGAGCTCAAAATGGGTAAGCAAATTATAAATATTGTTATAGTGTATCTGCATGTGATATATACGAGTATACATATCCAATGTATAAATTTATTTTCACAGGTTCGAGATTCCGCACAACTCATGATTTCGGGTTCGTCACGTTAGACATCAATTCGGTGGTGGCAAATGACGCGGGTCTATACATGTGCAAAGCGATTAACAGAGCCGGAAGCACGGTATCCTCGGCCGCACTGAAAGTCAAGACTAAGTCTACCATTATAGATCAAACAATGAGACCTGAAGCATGGGAACAAATTCAACTGAAGGAAGCTGCCATGAACAAAGTGCCAGAAATGTTTGTGGATTCAGGAGTTCAACAGGCACCCATTTTCACCACACATCTGAAGAGCTACGACAAACTCGTTGAAGGTCAACATGTGTTCTTGGAAGCTCAAGTAGAACCGAGAACTGACTCTAACCTAAGAATTGAATGGTTCAAAAATGGCATGTCGCTTACTACTGGATCAAGATTAAAAAGCACTTTTGATTTTGGTTTGGTGACTCTTTCCATTAACAGTGTAAGGATTGATGATTCCGGAATTTATACATGCAAAGCAACTAATCTTATCGGAGAAGCTGTTTCAACTGCTTCCATAAAAATTGAGGATCGTCACTGGTTACTCGGTGAAACTCTTCATCCTGAATCATTAGATAGAATTGGCGCTCTGGAACAGCCGAAAGCTGGAAAACCTGAAGCACCTGAACCTGTTTACGAAATACCTGTATTTATTTCGCACTTGAACAATATCTTGTGCAAAGAAGGTGAAAACATACATTTCGAATGCAACGTGGAGCCATCTAGGGATCCTACACTTAAGATTGAATGGTTCTTCAACAATAAACCGTTGCCATCTGGTTCGAGATACAAGAGTACACACGATTTCAGCTATGTATCTCTTGACATTACTCACACGTACGAAGAAGATTCTGGTATTTATACATGCAAGGCTACTAACAGCAAGGGATCAGCAACAACATCAGGTTCACTTAGATGTACCGGAGATAAAAACATTTATTTCGACACTCAGCATCCGCAAGGAAAAGCTGGATTAGAAGCTGTAGAACAGGCTGAGGAGGCAAGATTGTCTAAATCCAGAAGAACGTCTGTACCGGATGTTGATTACCCTAAGCCGGAATGGGTGGTTCCAGTATCAGCGGAAAATCAATTGATTGAAGGCCAAGCCCTTCACCTGGAAGGACAGGTTGAACCTAAAAACGATCCGAACCTCAGGATTGAATGGTACTTCAATGGAAAAGTTCTGGAGCAAGGTTCAAGATTTAAGCTAACAAGTGATTTTGGCTTCGTGACATTAGATTTGACAGATGTGTATGAAAGAGATAGTGGAATATACACTTGTAAGGCTTATAATAAGAAAGGAGAAGCCTTTACCTCATCAACTGTATTTTGTACTAGTAAGGAAAATCTTATTGAAAGAACGCAACATCCTAAAGGCACTGAGGGATTGGAAAAGATTCAAAATCTTGAGGAATCTCTTCGTAGAGAGCCAGGTCAGAAGCCTGATGACGACACCGGAAGGGCTCCGGAATTCACTACCGTCTTCCAAGATATCCTTGACATTAGCGAGGGACAGATAGCTCATTATGAAGCATCTCTTATACCTACTGGCGACCAAAGTATGGTTATCGAGTGGTTCTACAACGGAAAATCCATCGAAGCCAGTCATCGCATCCGTACCGTCTACGCATTCGGCATGGTTGTACTTGAAATACTTGGAACTAAAACCACCGATTCAGGTGTCTATTCTTGTCGAGCTACTAACAGATGGGGACAGGCTGAAATTAGTGTGAAATTAGAATGTGTAGACAAAAGCAAAGGACAAAAACCAAGATTTACAACGCATATTCAAAAAATTGAGGGTTTGAAAGACGGACAGTCTGCTCACTTTGAATGCACTGTTGTGCCCGTCGATGACCCTGATTTGAAAATCGAATGGTACCACAATGGACAGCCACTTCGTCATTCAACCAGAATCAAAACGGTTTCTGACTTTGGTTTTGTTGTCCTAGATATAGCCTACACTCAGAACCACGATACTGGAGAATACGTGTGCCGCGCCTATAATAAATACGGTGAAGACTTTACTAAGGCGACTATCACTTGCTTCGGAAGAGGTGGAGTTTATCTAGACAGTTTGCAACCCGATTCGCTGGCCAAGATCAGGGAATTAGAAAGCTTACAAGGAATTCAACAGCAAGCGCCTGCTCCTGCTTCGGCTGTACCACCAAAGTTCATTACTCAAATACAAGATGTAACTAAATTAGTTGAAGGCCAAAGTGCACACTTTGAGGCCAGACTAGTACCGGTTGACGACCCGGACCTTAAAGTCGAATGGTTCTACAATGGAAAGAAGTTGCCGCATGGCCACAGGTACAGGACTTTCCACGACTTTGGCATTGTTATTTTGGATATTCTATACTGTTATGAAGAAAATTCCGGTGAATATGAATGCGTGGCTACTAATAAGTTGGGCCGTGATTCTACTAAGGCTACGTTAAAATGTACTTCAAAGGAGAATTTAATCTTGGACTCGCAACTACCGCGGGTAAGTAGTTATAAAAATAAGAGAAATATTTATTTTCATAAAAGACTTTTAGTTCAATATTAATACGAATTTAAATTTTAGGGCATGGAAGGTGGGTTGGAAAAACTTCAGACTCTTGAGGATTCAATGATACGCAGAAAGGATGTCAAGGAAGAGGAAGAAAGGGGTAAAGCTCCAGTTTTCACAGTACCACTATCAAATATTGATAACCTTCGGGAAGGAGAGAATTCACACTTTGAAGCTAGGTTGACACCGACTGATGATCCTAACTTAAAGGCAAGTATTATAAAAGCATGTAATTATAAGCAATGTGATATTAACGGTAATTGTTGTTATCGTTATGGATAATAAGGATAGAGAAATTTAAAAAAAATGTTACGATACCCCATGGATAATAAAGTTAATAGACAAATAAAGAAAACTGTCTGTCTAATAATGTATAATAATTAAAATATCAATTGTTACCAGTTTTGTGTATTGTTTCAGGTGGAGTGGTACTGGAACGGTAAATCTCTCAAAGCTGGCTCCAGATTCAGAACATTCTGTGACTTTGGTTTTGTTATTCTTGAGATATCTCCAACATACCCTGAAGATTCCGGTGAATATCTATGCAGAGCATACAATAACTATGGAGAAGCTGTTACAACAGCAACTATGAAAGTTCAAGGAAAACGAAATATTATCCTGGAGTCTCAACTACCTAAAGGTATGGAGGGAACTATCGATAAAATTGCAGCTCTTGAAGGCTACACTGGTACTGTAGATTCCATGACTCCGGAAGCCGAGACGGGTAATCCACCAGAATTCACTACTACTCCCTCAGATCTTATTTTATCAGAAAATTCGTCGGCTCACTTTGAATGTCGTCTCATTCCTGTTAATGATTCAAGTATGAGAGTTGAATGGTACCATAATGGAAAGCCTCTTTTGACTGGGTCTAGAGTAAAGACCATAAACGACTTTGGATTTGTTATTTTGGAGATTGGTGGAGTTTACCAACGCGATGCAGGTCTTTATACTTGCAAAGCCACCAACCGCCATGGAGAAGCGACAGTTTCATGTAAACTGCAAGTCAAAGGAAGGCAAGGTATTATTTTGGAACCACAGTTGCCATCTCACTTCAAGTCTGGTACTGAAAGCATTCAAAAACTGGAAGAGACGCTGCACAAGCGCGAAGAAATTGCAATTGAAGATGAAAAGCCCAACCCACCGAAGTTCACGGTGGAAATTAAAGACAACCTTGATGTCCCTGAAGGCGGACCGACTCACTTCGACTGCCGGGTAGAACCAGTCGGTGATCCTACGATGAGAATTGATTGGTTCTACAATGGCAGACCGTTTGCAACCGGATCCCGAGTTCATATGCTCAATGATTTCGGATTTATTGCATTGGACATAGACTACATATATGCTCGCGATGCTGGAGAGTATACTTGCCGCGCAACGAACAGGTGGGGTTCCGCAACAACTACGGCAAAGATCACATGCAGTGCTAAACGTGATATAGTGCTGGAATCTCAGCTGCCACAGGGAATGAGTGGAGAGAAGATCAAGGAGCTTGAAAGAGGACGTGTTAGTGAAGCGCCAAAGGAAGAGCCGGTTATAAGCAGCCCACCTAAGTTTATTACACAGATTCAGTCACACACTGTTGAAGAATCTGAAGCCATTCGATTTGAATGTCGTGTGTTACCTAAAGAAGATCCAAAACTGCGCATCGAGTGGTATCGTAATGGAAAACTTCTGCCCTCGGGTCATAGATACCGAACTGTTTACGATATGGGTTTCGTTTCACTTGATATTTTGTACGTTTACGCTGAAGATTCAGGTGAATACGTATGCCGTGCAGTTAACGACATTGGCGAAGATTTTACTAGGGCGACAGTATCTTGCAAACGTAAGTATGCACAGATATAATAAACAAAGTTGTGAATGTTATGTTTACGGACTTTATCTTAGATTTACCTTCAATAAATAGTTTGAAATAACAAAATATTTTTTATAGAACTGCCGGATATTATTCTACAAAATCAAGTACCACGAGGCATGAAGAAATCCGAAGCATTGACGCAGATGGAAGCTACTATTAAGAAGTATACTTCAGAAATCTTTTTGACTGAAGACGACTTATACGACGCTGATAAGAAACAGCCACCACGCTTCGTAACACAAATCGAAAGTCAAACCACCTTAGTAGAAATGGAGTCTACGAAGTTTGAGTGTCAGCTGGCTCCTGTCGGTGACCCTAACATGAAAGTAGAATGGTTCTTTAATGGCAAACCTTTATTGCACAGTAAGTTAAAAAGTTTAGCACATCATGAAGATATAGTGAACAATTAATGGTTTTGATTTTATACAAAAATATTTATTTTTACAGAGAATCGATTCACGCCCATCTATGACTTTGGCTACGTGGCGATGAACTTTGGCTGGGTGTACCCTGAAGACAGTGGCGAATACGTTTGCCGTGCTACTAACCTATACGGTATGGATGAAACCCGAGCGGTTATCAAGACAGCCGGCAAACCTGGTATTGTTTACGATTCTCAATTGCCTAAACATATGAAGAGTATTGAGAAGATAAGAGAGATGGAAGCTGCCTGGCAAACGTAAGTGTTTTTCATGTTATATTCTTAGCACGTAAAACTTTACTAATATTGACCTTTCACCACCTAGCAGTACTGAGACGCGATAAGTGCGAAAGAGATGACAATAATATATTGTAGGTGCTTTAAAAAACTCAAGCTTTATATCTTATATTCCCAATTATTGAGTGGAACCACTGCCAGTATTCGGTTTTTATCTCCGTCGAGATAAGTCATAGGTACTCAGGTAATCCCTTGTCATAGATAGATGTATTATTCCATAAAAACGTTATAGTTTAGGTACAGTTCAAAACTTATAAACTAGAATTTTAACTCATTGTGACATTACAGCTAAAGTGAAAAAAAATCAACTAACTTTTGTTGCACTGTACATTATATTATCGTGAGTTCGAATTTCAGGAAAATTAATGTAATGAGTTATAAATAAAACTTTAGCATCATCATCTGTATATCCTTACCCCAACTATGCTGAGGTCGGCTTCCATACTAGAAAGAAAAAAAAACAAACCAAATCAATCTAAACAAAACAATATTTTTTTACTTTAGGGCACCAGAACAGGCGATAGAGGAGGCGAAGGCACGATCTCCACCAGTGTTCGTGAGCCGTCCAGAACCGGTGACGGTCGAAGAAGGCGAGTGGGCTCGGTTCTGCTGCCGCGTCACCGGACATCCCAAACCTCGAGTGATGTGGCTCATCAACGGCAACACTATTGTTAATGTAACTATCGAACGATTTAACTTTGTTCTATCATAGTCATTTGTGAAACGCAATGCTACTGAAAAATGCGTATTTATTTCAGGGCTCCAGATACAAACTCACCTACGATGGAATGTATCACTTCGATATTCCTAAGACCAGGCAATACGACACTGGCAAAATTGAAGTGATTGCCAGAAGTTCAGCTGGTGAAGCGGTAGCTTCGACCGAACTTAAAGTGATACCGAGACACGACGACTACAGAGGAGTTTTGAAGAATGCTCCACGACGTAAGTTTTACATACATCTGGGTGAAAACATGACGCTTATTTTGCAGTTAACAACATCTTTAAATGTAAAATGATTTAATAATTTAGGTATACATATCTATCAAAATAAGCTTATATACTGCTCTAACATACTTACATTACCAAACCACGCACACTACAACAAACCGCTTACGCACAAAAAGTACCCCCCAGCTTCCCGTTACCTTCCCTCTCTTTGCCCAAAAGGAGTGCAGCTAAATCAATTGCTTCTGCCAGCTTTGCCAACGGATACTGGGAGAGGTATGTCTTGAAAATGTTTTAAATATTTTTTGTAGAAATTATATTAATATATTATTTGGTTAATACACAGCATGGTATGATGAAACAACGCAGTATCAGCGCTCTGGAACTGAATTAGAAAAAACATTTGAGGAAAGGCAAGTCTTACAACGACAGGGGGTTATTGACCACAGGCCTGAACTAAAACCTAAACTTATTAGGGAGCCTGAAACAGAATGGCAACAAACAGTAAAGAAGAAGAAGAGTGAAGAGTATTACAATAAACTTCAAGAACTGGAAAATGAACAGGTTATTAAGGAAAGTCGGTTCAGGGAAACCACTCACCAATATGCTATTCCTGGAGACAAAATCGCGAGTAGTTCTCTTGCCAAAGGCATGGCTCAGAGATATGAGGACACCTTGTAAGTCATTTGTCATAAGTTTTAAGTAATGTATTTTAAGAAAGAAATCGTTTACCTACTAATATATCTTTTTTATTACAGAGATCAAACGGAAGTTATTACTGAACAAGTGCAGAAGAAGTCTGTCCCAAAACCTAGAATTCCAGGCCCCTCTGAATCTACTGTCCATGGAAAAGAAGTACATGTTGCCAAACAAAAACAAATCCAGAAAGAAGTTGTTGGAGATACTGAAATAACTCGCAAAATAACTTCCACTGAAACCACTGAAATGGAACATAAGGCGCAAACTCAAGAGAGAGTTGTGGAAGGACCTGTAAAGCCTAGCAAACCTCCAGTCTTTACTAAAAAAATGCAACCCTGCCGAGTGTTTGAACATGAACAAGCCAGATTTGAAGTTGAGTTTGATGGAGACCCACTACCAACAATCAAGTGGTATAGGGAGAACTTCCCCATTAAAAATTCTGCAGACTTCCAGATCCACACATTTAGCACAAAGTCTATTCTGATTATCAGGCAAGTTTTTGTTGAAGACTCTGCAGTGTTTGCTGCTGTGGCTGAAAACCGTGGTGGAACTGCTAAATGTAGCGCAAACTTGGTGGTAGAGGAGCGCAGGCGACAAGGAAGAGGAGGAGTTGCACCGCCAAGTTTCACATTAACTGCCCAAAATGTTAATGTCACTGCTGGTCAACTGGTTAGATTTGACACAAAGGTGACCGGAACAAAGCCTATTGATGTTTATTGGCTGAAAAATGGCAAGAAAGTTCAACCAGACATCAGAAATAAAATCCTAGAAGAAGATGGTACATATACTCTTCTTATTCTTGAAGCTTATCCCCAAGATTCGGGTAAATATGAGTGTGTTGCTATAAATACTGCTGGGGAAGCACGATGCGACGCCGAGTGTTCAGTTAATGCTCCTGCTACCAAAGAAAAACCAAAACCTCAAACTAAAGCCGCTAACGCGCCACCTGAAATTATTGAGCCTTTGAAAGACAAGGCTGTTGCAGAAGGCCAAGCGATTGAATTCAGTTGCAAGATTATTGGTAAGCCGGCACCTACTGTCCAATGGTACAAGGGCGAAAAATTAATCAAGCCTTCCAAGTATTTCCAAATGTCTCGTACAGCGGATGAGTACACCCTACGCATATCTGAAGCTTTCCCTGAAGACGAGGGTGATTACAAGTGTGTGGCTTACAATTCGGCTGGCCGAGTGACTGTTGCTGCAAAACTTAAAGTAACCCAGCCCGATCAGGCCGACAATTTGCCAACCTTGACACCCCTCCGAGACCTTGTCGTCTATGAAGGCCAACCAGCGCAGTTCAAAACACAAATAACTAGCAAAGTCAAGCCGACGATTCAGTGGCTTCGAGAAGGGGCTCTTATTCCTGAAACACCAGACTTCCAGGTAATTTCTACTTAAACGCTCGGTTTTCTCATACAGTTTCTAATTTGCCAACTTTAAATTACTGTTATAGGTTCTAGCTAAATATAATTAATTATACCTAAATATCTTAAACTAAAGAACTGCCATTATGTGTACTCTAAGTATTAATTACAAGCAGTAAAACTGTGACAAACTGACACCAGATGTTAGCTTATTTTATCCATTCAACGGCCTTCCCAGCCCTAAAGGTGTAGAAATCTCTTTTTGTAAGTTGAAGATACAAGGATTGTTTTGTTGAATTCCAGATGATTCACGAAGGGAACAACGCCGTGTTGCTGATTGGTAACACCTACGAGGAGGACACCGGAACCTTCACGTGCCGGGCCACCACCGCTGCCGGCCAAGTCGAGACTTCGGCAAAGCTAGTCGTCAAAAGTAAGACATAGATACAGGCAGCGAGCTCGCGTCGCGCACTTTTAATCCATTAATGTAGTGTTTCTTTGTTTCATCTTTATATCACTTTGAGATCGGGTGAAAACTACTACATAGAGTAAAACTCTGAAAGTTGACATGCGAGTTAGTATTTAATTAAATGGCTTTAAAATCGTAGCGGTTACCGCAATAACGACTTACGTCCGCTTATAAGACACACCCCATGATCACCATCTTGACAATATGACACAAACTACCGCGAGTGCAGGTTTCTACTACGATCTACCTAGTGTTGAACGACCTAGCCCCTTCGGAACGTAGGCAATTGGATAGTCCGCGTGATGTTACTGTCACTAGGCGCACATATCGTGCGTTCCTGTGCCGCAGTACCACAGTGGTGAACAGATTAAACTATGGTATTAAAGAAATGTACACACTTGTACGCAAAAGCACCTTGATATGACAGAAAGACAAATTGGTGCATGTGGTTCTGTAAAGAAGCATGGGAGATGATAAGTCACTTGAAAAAAACCTGTCAAACAAAAATATCGAAAAGCACTTCTCTTAAATAATCTGCCAAGAAAAACTTGTTCATTGTTAGTAACTTAAACTCTACATAAGATTCACTCCATAGAATGGACAATTCTTGATCATTGAATGAAACACAAACAGTGCTCACAAGTTACAACTGTTTTCTCAGAAAATAGAGAGGCAGTGCTAGAGCTAGATATGAATGACCCCATAAAATAAATGTTTTTGCGTACAGTTATGTACATAATATTATGTACCTTTCTTTCATACCAGAAAAATGGTCACCGCTGTGCTACCCACAGAACAAAACACCGCAAACCCTAACATTATTTGCAAATCGACTCGATTGTAAATTTAACTTGTAGTACTATTTGGGCGAATTTCCGCATCTAACATCGCTGTATATTTAAGCTTTTTGTGTAAATAGTCCTAGTCTTACCACGAGGCGACGACAAGTGAAGAGCAGCGAGCGGCGAGAGGAGCTACCCTATCGTTGGGCACACGTAACTGTGATTAACATGAACACGAGACATTTTACGACTGTTTTGTTTTGCTTTACCGCTACGATGTTTACTAAATGTAAATGTATTCTTTGAACGACTATACTGTATATTAGAAAAAATTGCGTTCCAAAACAAAGACGCGTCCTTCGACAAAACATCAAATGTATTTTTCACCCAATACTCATTTATAATAATTATAAGCCTGCTAAAAGTTAATGAATTATTTATTTGGCCTTATTAACCGTAATTATTAGTATTAAAAAGGTTTTACGCTTTTTGTGTTGAGATCTGTTCAGCTATTCTGCATAAACTCAGTATCGAGCTCACTTCTGCATCCGCAGTAAAAACGGAACTGGACACTGACCCTGACAACTGTCGCTGCGGATCCCTAAGTCAATTCAATAGTGAGTTTTTACAAAATAGCCTGGCTGACCTGTGAATCTAATGGAAATGATCTCTGATGTCCAACGTTTACAAAGGTCATTTCATTTGAAGTGCAGTTAATGAGATAGTCATTGAAACTGGGACTTAAGACAGCTTCTGTGGTCTATTAGAGGAACGTCGAATGCCTAGATGCGAACAGAAAAGACCGCAAAGCTAAGAAAAGTCCCCGTTTCAACTTTAACCTTGTCTAAGCATGAATCAATGTTTGTATTGTCCGATTTAGATTTGGCACTATGTTTAAGATCAGTTACACCTAACAACGCTGCACGAGGTTGCGGAGCCCGCGCCCCTGATGTTACCTAACAGCTACGACTAACTTTGTCAATGTCACGTATGTACGGTAATGTCGATGTCAAGGTTTGCGATAGGGGGGGGTATAGCGGGCGCTGGGAGGGTCGTTCTCGCGGAGCACAAAGTTTGTCGTGGTTGTATCTCGCCATGCCTCTAGTTCCGCTGTCAACTCTTCTAAGACAAAGAAACATCAAATTAGTGTACTAAGTCGCTCACCCTTGCGGCTCACCACTCAAACGACTTAAAGTATACGCACGCATTACTTGCCTTGCCAGTTTCTATGTTTTGACAACACTGCCGATGTTGATGACCTAATGTTTTTTTGCAAGTACAAATCCAAATTGAATGAGATTTTATAGTTTAACGTTACAGTGATCTTTAACTTAGTTTGATTTAAGTGCACGATATTGTTAAAATTAAAATGTGTTGTATGTTTCACCTAATTGTATTAAGTTATTAGGCGTGGCAGTATTTTATGACTAAATGAATTCTTAGAATATTTAATAATAATATATTTATGAATTAAAATTTTGTATGTTACCTTTATGTGAAATCTGTTTAATAAATGCTATAAATTAATAATAATTTCGCATTATTCTATACACAACAAAACAATCTTCAAAACTTTCAAGTGTGAATTGCTCGTAATAGCCGTAGGTAGAATAGTTACAATCATCTTACATTAAACACGACGCACTCACACTAGTGCCTGCTATCCATCAGACTTGTTGAAACTTTAAATTATCTTTAAACAAAGAGCGTGTATGCTGTCATGAAGAGCATATTCCCTTGATGGATGGCGAGGTCGCTTTGGTTGCTTATTTCCATCCAACTGGCACAACTCTGTCTAAACTTCTATTTTCTTTCTTCATGCCATCCAAATCTCAGTTGTGATTTAATTAGGCACATGGTGTTTTTTGTTACTGTTGTAACTAAACAGTTGATTAACTATAACTCTTAGAGATTCTATTTTTTTAATAACGCCAGTTAATTGATGCCAGCTTTGATATAAATCTTTTACCTGAAGCAAACATAAGCTATATTTTTAGCTTTATATTTGATAACTTTTAAGTAAGTATTATGCCTTGATGTATTTTCTGAAAGCTACTTGTATTTGAACGATATCATTTTTGTACAACTACATAGAACAACAACACATCATTTACACACCACAAAACACATACTTATTATGGTTTAGACTTATATAGAATCTAATAGATTTGTCATCATATGACAAAGAACGAGAACAGTCATTTTCGTAACATTTTGTTACGTTGATCTGTTATAAAAACACATGAAGGATTTCTGAAGAAAAGCACACAAGGATAGAAGGTGAGTGGAACGGTAAGTAACGTATTGTAGCGGTGTGCACAGTGCAAGTAAACAAAAAAAACGTACAAAAGTTATACAGCAAAAGCCAGCAAAGCTAAAAAAATACCGTTTACTAAATTGTACCTCAGCCCATCGTCAAGAGGGATCCTGAAAAACAACTTGTGACCTCTAACTGTTTTTTCACCAATGCCACTCGAAAAAGGGCATTTAATTCAACGTTAGCAGCGAATTAAAACCATTTGAATTTGAAACAAGAAGAATTAAACGTATTATGTAAAAAATAATAAAAAAAACGTGCCGAAAGTACCTACTGACTGGCTAAATGGAGCTATTCCACAGAGCGGTACAATTAAATAAATAATAAAATATCCCGCCAATTTGAGTTAGGTTTCTTTATATCTGATATCATGGTTGTTTTATGTCATTGGAAAATATATTAACATAATTATAATAAAATGAGTTCTTCCAGCGACGTTGATGAGACACTGACTCCGCAATCATTTCGTTCAAAAGCAAAAATCTTGCCGCCAAAATCTCGGGAGTTACACCATAAAATATGATAAATATAAAAATACTAGTATAATAAATACTATACTATCTACTATTTATTTTCTCGCAGCCAATGGTAAAAAGAAGAGCACACAACACGTGAAAAAAAATATCATCTTGGTCCTTGTATCCCTCGCTAGCCTCAGGAATCTAATCTAGAATCCCTCGCTGCGCTCGGGATTCAACTCTAAACTCCTTCGCTGCTCCCGGGATCCAACTTAGTCCCTCGTATTAAGTTCCCTTTTTTATTGTTGAATAAACTTCTATTATGGGATGTGAATAATTTTCTAGAGATAGACCAGCCCGGAGTCTGGATTTGTGCCCGGTTGATGGCAATAAGCTCGCCCCCTATTAAACATAACTGATGAAATGTGGGTATTCTAGATGCAAATTACTGCCTAACCCTTCGGGATTACAAGAGTGCTGTAATGTAGGCTAATAGTTACGAGATTCGTTTCTTATTAGAATGAGAAGTAACCAATAGCGGCTCCGTTAGAGTCATTATCCGTGCAGGATGTTATTAAAAAATTACCAACGAATTTATTGACGTTTTATGTGAACTACGCTGGTTGAGTTTGAGAGAATGTATTCCACTTATCTCAAATATTAAAGGCGACATCACAAAAATGAAAGTTTAGGTTTGTTCCAATAATTCCTAGGTTAAAAAAAGTTGCGAAACTATCTAAAGATGAATTCATATCACTCTGTATTTTTATGCCACCACAAAGAGAGTAAAATTAAATTTATTTAGACAGTAATTTAAATAAAAGGCGATTGACAAAAAAATGCTGGCGAAAATGATTTTTTTTAAAGTCAAGCCGCTTGTGATTTTTTTTTTGCCATACTACTCAAGTATACTCAGACCGAACTGGATACCTACAAGGTGTTCAGTTATATCTGGGTCCACTCTGATACTATATATAAATAGGTAAGGTAGGACATTGCTGACCGTAAATCGTTCACCTTCGATCATCGGGAATGAGATACCCATCCGTCCGAGATACCCATCACAATCAAGGTTTCAGGAGTTATAGAGTTAAAGAAATATACCGACCTGTGATCACAGTGGATAAAAATCTTAATGGGCCCGATGTCGATTGACTAGCGTCGGTATGGATGGCTTCTGTGACGTTTCTGGGTTTTCTGTGTGAAATTACCGATTCCAGATGAAGTTATGATGACGAATTGCTACCACAAATATTATGAGTGTGTTCGTTTCGGCCTTTCTTCTCAGAGTAGTCAGATAGGAATCGCTGACCTCATCTAGTTGAAAAATATATGAAAAAATTGTTTGTACAAACCTACTTACAGAAAATAATTCATTTACCATTTATGACACCTAAATCAGACCCGCGCATTTTACGAATTTTACGAACAAGTGGCCAGTAACTTGGAAGTTCCTATTGTACTGGGATAGATCCATCATCACAGACACGACTATTGTCACTATAAGTCTGATGGAAAGGAACTCGTGGCTAAGTATAGGTAATGCCGCACGGGTCGATCCATCAGGTTAAGCTGCGCTTGCTGGGTTGTGTCCGTGGATGGGTCGGCACGGAGGAGTCTCGGTATGTAAAGATGGTCATCTTTACATACCGAGACTCCTCCATGCTTCGGAAAGCACATTAAGCCGTTGGTCCCGGCTGTCATTCGTGGATCTTTGACAGTCGTTACGAGTCGTCAGAAGCCTGAAAGTCTGACAACCAGTCTTACCAAGTTACTGGAGGTCAGATAGTCAGTCGCTCCATGTAAAATACTGGTATTCAGCTGCATCCGGTTAGACTGGAAGCCGACCCCAACATGATTGGGAAAAGGCTAGGCAGAATGATACCGGCGATGATAATCGATTAGCCCGCCCAAATGAGATACCATCGCCATGGCGACTGCGAGTAGACAGATCTTGATTTAGCTGTCGAAGTTGTCGACAAGTAAATAAGGATCGGCTATAATCGCGCTAATTGTTGCAACGGCTAATAGTCAAATAATCAAGTGACTTAGCCAAAATATCATGAATCAGGGACAAGTTCCTGTGTCCTGTACAGAAAAGAGAGTCTACACTCAAAATGACATGTATTGTGTTCCATTTTTTGTGGACCATGATCCACAAATGAACACAATATATGCCATTATTATTGCATTTTTTTAAATCCCTAGAAAAATAATACAGATTATGGTACCTACATTTATATTTATAAGAGAGTTATTAAACGAAGAAGCCATTTCTTTAAAACATAATTATGTCATGTAACGCTCCGCCAGCTCGTAGTATTTCCAGACGAATGTACTTCTTAAGAGCCCACACAACCTTTATCTCGCTCGCACCATACTACTCGTGAACTGAGTGCGAGCGAGACGGAGGCGGCTCCAAAATGGCAATAGTTTAGGTAATTGCTTTTTACGGCGAAACTAATGGTAATTTAAAAAATATTAAAAAAAACGTAGTCGCTGCTTTATAGTTAGTTCAGTTAGTATGCAAAGTTTCATGATCTACTTTGAAGTATTTTTTAAATAGCAGCGGTTTATTGTTCGGTTTGGAGGTAACTTTGGATTTTCTTTCTATAGAGAAAATTTTATTAACTTAACATTAATCCTCAACTGTAACACGGTAACATGTATTTCAAAATAAATGCAGCAGTAGTTTCAATATATAACGGCGGATCATGCCTAGCAATTTGAGGTCTCATAGGCCCTTAAGTTGGAGTATTGTTGTTGATTTATTTACTCAAGCGGTAGTTTTCCCTGACCTAAAACCATATGTTTGTAACCGTATGTTATAACCGTAAGTTTGTATGTTTGAGCATTTTATCAATTAATGTTATTGTTGATTGTAAATTTTAATGATTATATTTGTTACCGCTGCAGCTTTTAATCCAATTTCATTATTAAACGCAATGGTGGATTTGCTCAAGAATCTGAAAGCTCAAGCATCGTCAAGTCATACAAAGCATTTATTTTAATTAAATCAATTTCTTTTGAAATGTCAAGGAGTCAGTCAGTCAAAATGAAGCTAACCATTCTAAAGCGCAGTTGGCTCATAAGGGGAGACTGGGCAAGAAACTATACGGACACTTTTAAATCAAAATATTGTTACAAAGTATTGGTTTCATCATTCTAATTGAAATTATAATTATATATTATGTGAGACCGATGTAGGAACACGTGCACATTGAAAGCGTCTAAGATAAAGAATAAAACGTCCTCTGCGGTGCCCTGTTTGTTATTGGTGGATTGCCATTTTGCCACCTTGGATTCCTTAAATGTTTCGACCCATAATTTAATTTAATTAATACTTGGGCATAGCTGTGATATTGATAATTTGACCAAACAGGTCAAGAACGCGTTGTTCTCTCGTAGGTAACGATTCATTGCGACTAAATGTCCTAGGAACAAAAAGCCGCGTTTGTGGTCCGCACCCTAATTGCGTAATACACGATCAATCACAATCTGAATCCTTTTGAAACAGATTGCTAATCCACTGCTTCATAAGTTCGAAAAAAATATGCTCAACAACGTAAATAACGCAATGAATGTTGTTGAAGTGTCAAAATGAAACAGATTGGTCTTAATCGTTTACGAAAATGTATTACGCATTTAGATAGCTGGTCCCATTCCCACTTTAGCGATTTTAAAAGTGCTGATAATGTTGACCTTCGACGTGTCTCGTTGCACAAATGTAGAGCGAGAGGTCCTCGACCAACACCAAGTCGGGTAAATCCTGACGAACGATGGGATATTTTGTTAGGAAATGTTTTATATAGCAGGCTGGATTAGTGTCTAATTTATTTTATTAAATATGCTCGTCCCTATTACATGGGATATTGCGACTTAACTGATAAAGTCTGAGTTTACTATACAAGTCTATCTGCACGCAACACGGTTCAAATATAATTGCAAGGTTCAAATGTTCTATAAAACAAGTAGGTACGTCGCCAGCTTGAATGATGGGGTAATGGGAGGTTATGAGTATTTTTTTTAATTAAAGTTTTAAATCAAGACAAAGATTATTTTTTATTACTTAAGTATAAAAAATAAAAACATTAAGTTCAAGCAAAAACCATAAAATAGATTTTCACAATTTATGCAACTATATAGATTATATACAATATACCTAATAAAAAGTTAAAACAGTAAAAATAATTCATTATTAATATTATAATAATTATGATTCTTCTATACGTTCCTCTGTCTGGAGCCCTGACCACCGGTAGCTTGAACCCTTTTCCCGATACCGGTGGGCTACTATTTTTTATATTTTTAAATATTTTTGTTTTTTAATGAAAATATTAAAAAATGTAAATAATGTGTTAACAAATGAAATAAAAGAAATTATGATAAAAAATTCAAAATGCATAAATAAAATAGAGATCCTCCTCACTGGGACTCATGTCATTGCTTATTTGCTCAGTTCGACCCAAGAGTTTCTTAATTTCGGTTTCCGATGCATTAAGTTAAGATCTTTGGCCTCGCACAGTTCGTTTTTTTTTTTTGTTGTCGTTTGTTCGAAAATAT
This sequence comes from Eupsilia transversa, assembly GCA_914767815.1. NCBI lineage: Eukaryota > Metazoa > Arthropoda > Insecta > Lepidoptera > Noctuidae > Eupsilia > Eupsilia transversa. The sequence goes on from OU611871.1 coordinate 16,857,620, forward strand.
TTACCTATGTCAATTTTGTTGTTTCAAATGATACTTTTTGACTGTGTGTATTTCCAGTGCGTGTTCCAAATAAAATATTTTTGTTTCTTTCTTTCAACCGGTCATGTCGGTAACGTTTGTTAACTTAACCCCACTTACAATTACACCTCCTTGCTATCTCAAAATAAAACCCCCTAATTAAAACGGTGCTAAAACTCAGTATAGTATAACACATTTTTGACAACCCGTTAACTACATAAAGGTTGAACTAGTCGCGGGCTCGAACACACTCACTCACTCGATATCATGTTAAACTTTGAATGTATAATGCCAAACAGTGGAGTTAAACCCCCCCGAAATTTGGGTGGAAAAATATCAACTTGTCGCACCTTAAGAGCCGAAGTAAGTACCCTTAGTCCTTCTACTACAAGCTGTGACGACAACAGAATAATTTGGCATGTATTTAATCGACCCTAAAATAATTCCCATTTTGCGATCCTAAAAATATTATTGAAAGCTCTAATATAATAATTGCGCCTCTTTTTGTGAACCTCAATTAATTACTATTTTAGGGTCCTAAAAATACTTAATGGCCAAGTAACTGCGACCAACTTAGATGAAGCGTTCGCGCGCGGTAGGTCAAACTTCTACCCTGACCTAACCCATTTAGGTCAGTTACTACTTAGTTAAAAAGAAGCTCTATTATTTAAAAAGTGGTCACCAATAGAAGAGCAATTTTTTTTGAGGTTCATTCATTTAAAAAAGTGGCCATCATTTAAAGGTCAATACGTTTTTAGAGGACCATTAAGTAATAAGTTGCAACTATTTATCAGAATTGTCTCCTGCTATGATTAGCAAAGAAACGAAGAAGTATCAAATTGTTCACGGGTCCTAGGAGTGGTCGCGTGAACGTGCGTCGCGTCGTTGGCCTGTGTTTCCTTTGTTTTATTTTGTTTGCTGTCCTTGTTATTTACCTACGTGTTGTTATTGTCAGAAAGGTCACTGATAGCAGATTGTCAGTGTTGCTCGGCGAACCCGAACAAATAATCGTGACGATTGCGTATTCACGCGACGCTTCTTAGCGCCTAAAACAGACATAAAACACAAAAATGTTCATAATAAAAATTTCATCATCACTAAAGCTACTTACGAGTAACGCTAAAGATTCTTAAAAAAGGGGAAATCAGTGAATCATCTGGTGCCTACATAATGACTGAGGGTTTAAGGAAGACGTTTTCTCTATAAAATACCCTCATATTATTATTGATCTCTGAGGGACAATTTTATACAATTGCGGCACAAAAGTAAAAAAATAATACGTTATTCAAAAGCAAGCCTAAAGCGCAGGCCACACTGAGTACAAAGCGAAACGAAACTAATTCGCAGTGTGAATCGCTTCGTTCTCAGTGTGGCCTGTGTGTACCGGCGGCACGCGTGGAATGCTGCGTGTCGAGCGAGGATTCAGCCCCAAGATCGCCGACCGCAGGCTCCACCTTATGATGGCCGGAGTTCGTTATTCGCATTTTCTTAGCTTTAAATATGAATGAAAATCATTTACTCGTACTTAAAAATGAAACAATTATGTATTGGAACATTTGTTCTAGGACTTTTTGTATTATTTTTAATTACCTATAGAATATAGCCCTAGAGTTATGGGGTATAAAAAACACGTTGTAGTAATAATTGCTAAAAAAAGTTTTTTACAACCAAGAACTACGTAAAATAAAGAAGTGGTTAGTTCCATTCTCATAATTTAAAAGCACCTAGGAGTAGTTAGTTTCCTTTAACATATTTATTTCCAAAAACCGTTACAAAATGCGTCCACTCCTCTACGTACTTATAAGAATAAAAGCAAGTACTTATACCGTTTTATATTGCAAAATATTTGTTGCCTATCCGCCATGACACTAAAACAAGGGGCAATCAAATATGGCAGGAATTCGCTGTGTGGACTGCGGTCAAGCAAGGATGGTGAGCTGTTATTCTTCTGGTACCTCATTGTAGACATAAATCAATCAGCCAAAAATGCACATCAAGAAGCACGCAGGCGCAAATGAAAACAGGGATATGGCAAGCAACGGGTTTATTTGCGTTCATCCCGACGCACAACTTAAGACGCTGACAAGAGCTAAATCGCGGTCACTGTCGCACTGCATAGAAAATAAAGAGAAGCGCGATGGCACAACGCTTGTAATTTATTGCCAAAACAAGTTGAGTGATAGAAAATAAAAACAACCAAGTTTTGCATTCAATTATGACGTTCTTGTTATTAATTAAAATACCAACGTACGTTGATATTTAATACAGATATTTTGTTTTTTTTTTTTTCCCTATTTTGGTTACAATCAATTTCTGAGAAATAATTATGTTCCAGATTAACATATATTTTTTCTGCTACCACAAACTATATAGATCTGGCATTTATTTTTGTTTTCCATACAAGCCTACTTTTAGTTTTACTGTTGTCTCTTGTCAGCGCCTTAATACTTGTACGCCACCGCATCCATATTGGTTAATTGAATATGGGAGGCGCATAATAATACGAATCACACATTTCTACCTCCATATTGTATTACACATGCAAGTAGACAATATAATGATTTTGTTGATATTTTTTTAAGTTCAAAATCTAAGTAGTTTCTTGTAAAAAATGATCATACGTCTGTCTCGCGTCGTTTTTCGGAAAACTTGTTGTATATATTTCTGTTGAATATTGTAGTTTGTTTTTCCATGAATATTTCAGTTATTTGAAAAATCCCTTCCATCCACATGCAAAATAAAGAACCCGACTTTTCAAATCACAAATAGTTTACATTCTTTTTCTCTTTCTCAGCAAATAATAACAAAATTGATCAAAATCTGTCGATTTCATGCACGGCCCCTGAAACCTACATCCATGGGCACTTATGAAACGTCAAAAGCATGATTCCAAATAGTCATTTCATAAGTAGAAGAGTCGGCAAAAAACTATACGATTCTTTTTTCAGTTAACCTTAGTATGTTGTCCCACTGCTGGGCATACGGTTACTCTTTTAAAAATAATTGGCTTTTACAATGTTTTCAAATTACACTGTTAGAACGAGTAGGTATGGGAGGACAGTATAGGCCTGTCAGCAAGTAGCAGGTACCTACTTAACATAAAAACTTTATACAAAAAAAACCAATGGACTTCCAAAAAAACACTAGAAAGTGAAAAATAACTTTAATTTCGGAAGTCGGTGTCTTTGGTTATGAATTTTCGTTTTAAGCCACCGACTTCCGAAATTAAAGTTATTTTTCACTTTCTAGTGTTTTTTTGGAAGTCGGTTGGTTTTTTTTGTAAAAAGTTTTTATTTTTCACTTTTTAGTTGTGGTACCTACCCCTACAAGTTCGAATATCACGACCTGCTATGCAAATAACAGTGACAGGAAAATGTTAAAAGATCGTCCATATAGGCTAAGTGGGAAAAATACGTATTAATGAAGCTAACTCAAAAAGTGCTCAAGCTAAGTTAATAAAATTTATATGGGACCACCTTGAGAGCATACCCCTTTCAAACAAAAAAAGAATTTTCAAAATCCGTCCACAATTGACGAAAATATCGACGGACATACACAAAAAAAAAAAACATACATACGCTACGAACATATAACCTCCTCCTTTTTGGAAGTCGGTTAAAAATAGGAAATGGTCAACAAATCGAAGCATCTGTGAGTCTGCAATTCTTACGATTAGATATCTAAGGTTAAATTTAACAATTGGTGGCATAAAAAACAGGTTATTTTCCTCATTTGTGGCAGTCCGAAACGCGGACGAGACTGTCGACTTTTCAGCAGTCTCAGAAAGCTGTCATATTCGTTTAATGTAGGTACCATACAAGGTGTTTGATATACTGAAACCGGAGAAAGGGGTAATTGAACAAATCATTATGAGAGACTTACTATGAAATTGCGAAAAAAAATCTACTGTTCGGTCCATAATTACTTTTTTTTCATATTGGTGAGTACAATGAACTCTTTTCCGGTTTTCAATTATTTCAATTACACTATATATAAGACGCGAAAAACCTATGGTGACAAAATCAATCTGCTTGCCTTTTCCCAACCATATTGTGGTCGACTCCGAGTCCAACCGGATGTGGCTAAATACCAGTATTTTAAATGGAGCGACTGCCTAGTTGACCTCCACAACCCAGTTACTGAGCAACACGTATCGTGTTGCCCAGTACCCAGTTGCCCTTGGTAAGACTGGTTGTCAGACTTTTGGGCTACTGATTACCCATAACGACTGTCAAAACTACAAATGACAGCCGGGACGGGCACGGGGTGGACTCATTATATAATGGAATAATAAATATCATTTAGCCACAAGCCCCAAGCCCGCAGCGACCAAATAAAACCTTTTTAACGGTTATAAAGGTTTTATTTGGATCTATACTAAACTGAATTACAATGTACCTAATGTGGGTACTTATCTACTTTTTCTCCACTGATGAGTAATCGATAAAGATATTTTTTTCTGGAAGGACACCCGCTCTTTGCAGGGAATTGAACACAACTGCTTGAGCAACTATTTACAAACTTAGGATGGGTCTGAGTACAAAAGCTGAGTCGTCCAATAAAATAAAATTAAAATAAACACACACTGCTTGTTTCACTGAATGATGCTTTCTAAATAAATATTTCTTATGTTATGAATTAATACAATCGTCCAACAGTTTGATTCTAGATGATCTTATCTCCGCATTCAAAAACATCTTTTATCACTTGATGGCTACCATTCTTGCCATCTCAATTATATTCATGGAATTGAAGGACGTTTCAATTTCAATATAATTTGTAACTATAATTTGTATTTATTAAAACCTCTTTTTTTTCAGAATCTCGTAAAACCGTACGGAAGACTTTCGAAGACAAGACCGATGTTACAATTTCGAGTTCTGACGATATTGATATAACACAAGTGAGTAAGACATCATATCAATCTACAGAAGAAAGTAATTTACTGAAAATTCAAAATTTGCAAGATATACAGACAAAAAAACTCGTTTCGAACATACCCTGGCGTAAACAATCACAGATAGATACTATGCAAGAAACAAAAGAAGAAAGTCTTGAAGTTAAGCACTGGAGAAAACAAAAACCAGCAACGACACCTACATTTTCGGAGAAAGTATCAGAAACAGAAGATACTTCCCTTTTGAGAGTACAAGATGACACTGAAATTAGCACAACTAAAGAACTCCAAAGCTTAGAAACTAAATCTTGGAGGAAACCCCGAACTGAGACCAAAACGGTAGAAACTTTGTCCACTACGGAGGATATAACAATACTACAAACTGATCGAGATGAAGAAGAAGACCAAAGGAAAGGACCTCAATGGAGAAAACCTCGTGTCGAAGAAAAGAAACCTATTAGAGAGGAAAGAAGAGATTCGATTCCTTGGACGCAAGAAGGTATCAAACTGCGTCCTACGAAGGTTGAAAAGACTGCAGTAGTAAAAGAAAGAATAGAAGATGTGACTTTAAAGCAAGTGAGAAAAGGATCAATAAAAAAAATTGACACTGAAGAAGCAGAAGAAATATTGACATACGAAGAAGACACTGCTATATTGAAAATAAAAGAAGAGGAAGAACAAAAACTAAAAACAAACGATGAGTTACCAGTATGGAGACGTAAATCCCGTCCGAAGGAAGAGGAACCTAAAGAAGAAGTTGTCCTCAAGCCAATTCCAAGGCAAAAAGCACCCGAAGAAGAAAAACCAGAAGAAGTACAACTAAAGCCTATCAAAAAGGAAAAGGTAGTGGAAGAAGCTAAACCCGAGGAACCCAAGTGGCCAACCGGTAGAAGGCGCCCGAAGGAAGAGGAACCTAAAGAAGAAGTTGTCCTCAAACCAATTCCTAGGCAAAAAGCACCAGAAGAGGAAAAACCAGAAGAAGTACAACTAAAGCCTATCAAAAAGGAAAAGGTAATAGAAGAAGCAAAGCCTGAGGAGCCCAAGTGGCCAACTGGTAGAAGACGCCCGAAGGAAGAGGAACCTAAAGAAGAAGTTGTGCTCAAGCCAATTCCAAGGCAAAAAGCACCCGAAGAGGAAAAACCAGAAGAAGTACAACTAAAGCCAATCAAAAAGGAAAAGGTAGTGGAAGAAGCTAAGCCTGAGGAGCCAAAGTGGCCCACCGGTAGAAGGCGCCCAAAGGAAGAGGAACCTAAAGAAGAAGTTGTCCTCAAGCCAATTCCAAGGCAAAAAGCACCCGAAGAGGAAAAACCAGAAGAAGTACAACTAAAACCAATCAAAAAGGAAAAGGTAGTAGAGGAAGCTAAACCCGAGGAGCCCAAGTGGCCAACCGGCAGAAGGCGCCCGAAGGAAGAGGAACCTAAAGAAGAAGTTGTCCTCAAGCCAATTCCAAAGCAAAAAGCTCCCGAAGAGGAAAAACCAGAAGAAGTACAACTAAAGCCAATCAAAAAGGAAAAGGTAGTGGAAGAAGCTAAGCCTGAGGAGCCAAAGTGGCCAACCGGCCGAAGGCGCCCGAAGGAAGAGGAACCTAAAGAAGAAGTTGTCCTGAAGCCAATTCCAAGGCAAAAAGCACCCGAAGAAGAAATACCAGAAGAAGTTCAACTTAAGCCTATCAAAAAGGAAAAGGTAGTGGAAGAAGCTAAGCCTGAGGAGCCCAGGTGGCCAACTGGCAGAAGGCGCCCGAAGGAAGAGGAACCAAAAGAAGAAGTTGTCCTCAAGCCCATTCCAAAGCAAAAAGCACCCGAAGAGGAAAAACCAGAAGAAGTACAACTAAAGCCTATCAAAAAGGAAAAGGTAGTGGAAGAAGCTAAGCCCGAGGAGCCAAAGTGGCCAACTGGCAGAAGGCGCCCGAAGGAAGAGGAACCAAAAGAAGAAGTTGTCCTCAAGCCCATTCCAAAGCAAAAAGCACCCGAAGAGGAAAAACCAGAAGAAGTACAACTAAAGCCTATCAAAAAGGAAAAGGTAGTGGAAGAAGCTAAGCCCGAGGAGCCAAAGTGGCCAACCGGCAAGAGGCGCCCGAAGGAAGAGGAACCTAAAGAAGAAGTTGTCCTCAAGCCAATTCCAAAGCAAATAGCACCCGAAGAGGAAAAACCAGAAGAAGTACAACTAAAGCCTATCAAAAAGGAAAAGGTAGTGGAAGAAGCAAAGCCTGAGGAGCCCAGGTGGCCAACTGGCAGAAGGCGCCCGAAGGAAGAGGAACCAAAAGAAGAAGTTGTCCTCAAGCCCATTCCAAAGCAAAAAGCACCCGAAGAGGAAAAACCAGAAGAAGTACAACTAAAGCCTATCAAAAAGGAAAAGGTAGTGGAAGAAGCTAAGCCCGAGGAGCCAAAGTGGCCAACCGGCAAGAGGCGCCCGAAGGAAGAGGAACCAAAAGAAGAAGTTGTCCTCAAGCCAATTCCAAAGCAAAAAGCACCCGAAGAGGAAAAACCAGAAGAAGTACAACTAAAGCCCATCAAAAAGGAAAAGGTAGTAGTGGAAGAAGCTAAGCCAGAGGAGCCAAAGTGGCCAACTGGCAAGAGGCGCCCGAAGGAAGAGGAACCTAAAGAAGAAGTTGTCCTCAAACCAATTCCTAGGCAAAAAGCACCCGAAGAGGAAAAACCAGAAGAAGTACAACTAAAGCCTATCAAAAAGGAAAAGGTAGTAGTGGAAGAAGCTAAGCCCGAGGAGCCAAAGTGGCCAACTGGCAAGAGGCGCCCGAAGGAAGAGGAACCTAAAGAAGAAGTTGTCCTCAAGCCCATTCCAAAGCAGAAAGTACCCGAAGAGGAAAAACCAGAAGAAGTACAACTAAAGCCCATCAAAAAGGAAAAGGTAGTAGTGGAAGAAGCTAAGCCCGAGGAGCCAAAGTGGCCAACTGGCAAGAGGCGCCCGAAGGAAGAGGAACCTAAAGAAGAAGTTGTCCTCAAGCCCATTCCAAAGCAGAAAGTACCCGAAGAGGAAAAACCAGAAGAAGTACAACTAAAGCCCATCAAAAAGGAAAAGGTAGTAGTGGAAGAAGCTAAGCCCGAGGAGCCAAAGTGGCCAACTGGCAAGAGGCGCCCGAAGGAAGAGGAACCTAAAGAAGAAGTTGTCCTCAAGCCCATTCCAAAGCAGAAAGTACCCGAAGAGGAAAAACCAGAAGAAGTACAACTAAAGCCTATCAAAAAGGAAAAGGTAGTAGTGGAAGAAGCTAAGCCCGAGGAGCCAAAGTGGCCAACTGGCAAGAGGCGCCCGAAGGAAGAGGAACCTAAAGAAGAAGTTGTCCTCAAGCCCATTCCAAAGCAGAAAGTACCCGAAGAGGAAAAACCAGAAGAAGTACAACTTAAGCCCATCAAAAAGGAAAAGGTAGTAGTGGAAGAAGCTAAGCCTGAGGAGCCAAAGTGGCCAACTGGCAGAAGACGCCCGAAGGAAGAGGAACCTAAAGAAGAAGTTGTCCTCAAGCCAATTCCAAAGCAAAAAGCACCCGAAGAGGAAAAACCAGAAGAGGTACAACTAAAGCCTATCAAAAAGGAAAAGGTAGTAGTGGAAGAAGCTAAGGCCGAGGAGCCAAAGTGGCCAACCGGCAAAAGGCGCCCAAAGGAAGAGGAACCTAAAGAAGAAGTTGTCCTCAAGCCAATTCCAAAGCAAAAAGCTCCCGAAGAGGAAAAACCAGAAGAAGTACAACTTAAGCCTATCAAAAAAGAGAAACCAGTGGAGGAAGTTAAGGAAACGGTGCTAAAACCAATTCTAAAGCAAAAAGCTCCTGAAATAGAAAAATCAGAAGAAGTTCAGCATGAAACCGTCATAACTGAAAAAGTAACTGTTGACGTAAAGACAGAAGAAAAGAAAAAGAAAAAGATTAAAAAAGAAAAGTCCGTTGAAGAGACTATTGTTCAGGAAACGACAGCTGTTAAAGTAGATGAGCCAGTTGAAGAAATTGAGGAAGAAACAACAACAGTTGTTAAACGGAAGCAAATCAAGAAACAGATCCAGAAGGATAAAAAGAAAGGTACGAGTTTAGTAACTAGTTATATTGAATTAAATAAGACAATACGTTAGGTCATTATAGGGTATTCAAATAAAATGTGTCCTTTAAATTGTCTATTACAAACAGATGCATGGTTACGTTCATAACTTGTACCTAACAAACGCGATGTAAATATCAAAATATTGATTGAATTCTGAGAACAGTACACCAAACGTGTTTTTAAAAGACATTAGAACTTATTTTGTTTATAATTTCTTAAAGGTCAGCAGAAGAATGACAAATTACTTCACAATTTGTCAAAGACAGTTAAAATAAAACTTAATGAAATAGTTCTAATGTATTCTGTCACTTGTAGATTAATTCGTGATATACAATGGAATATCACTCTATTAATAATACTTTATTATTCAATCCCCTAAACAACAGTAACAAAAACATTGCTGTTGGTCAATCTGTATTTTTTCGCATCATATTGCTTTAGGGGATGGGAATCATAAGGAAGCATTAATAGTTTATTTATTCTTAATAAAGTCATGATGTATAACAAACTTACTTACTTAAAATTGCAAAACGTCACAATAGTTGGTGCCCTTTATTTTGTCAGGTTGCATGTGACCTCATGGTGTTTAAAATACTAAGATTAACTAGTACACTATTTTACAGAGGTGGAACCATTGATAATTAAGCCAATTACGGCTTTGAACATATTGGAAAATAGCACATTAGAATTGACTGTTGTGTATGAGCCTGCGGGTGATAACATTGTGAAGTGGTACCGCAACAGTCAACTCCTAGAACAAAGTGATGACTGTGTTATTCATACTGAAAATGGGATATCAACAATAAAAGTACAAAAAGTTGACAAAAAGAAAGTAGGAAAATATGAAGTGATTGTTGAAAAAAATAACGTGGTTGCAAAATCAGGAAGTTCCATTAAACTGCTAAAATCATTTGATGAAGACCAAATTTTGCCTCCTGTTTTCATAAAACCTTTACGACCGAAAACGGTTATTTTAGGGGATATTGTATTACTAGAGGTTGAAGTTACATCAAGTCCAACCGCTTCCTTCCAATGGTTCATAGACACACGAGAAGTAACAACACATGCTAAACAAAATAAATTAACTAACATATATGTAACAGACAGGGAAAACGTGTCGTGTCTATGTATTGAAAATATAAGCAAAGATTTCTTAGGAGTCATTACATGTAGAGCAGAAAACTTTGCAGGATCTGTTTCATGTTCTGCTTCACTGCTAGAACAACAAGATAAAGAATTTATTGGGCAAGCGCCAATAATTATTACTCCCTTAGACTCCGTTTTAATAATGGATGGGGAACCAATAAAACTTTCTTGTAAAATCGAGGGTCAACCCTGGCCACGAATAGATTGGTATCATGATGGTACACCTGTTCAAAGAGCTAGAGATATAACAGTGGCCCGACAAGAATCAGGCCTATGTGAATTATGCATAAAAGAAGCTTTCCCCGAAATGTCAGGAATATACCGGTGTGTAGCCACAAACGACTTTGGCAGTTGTAGCTGCGAATGTACTGTTGAGATTGAAGGTAGCGAGATAAATTCTACTTCCATCATTGCATGAAGAATAGTTTGCATGTTTATTTAAATATACGGAGTGTATGATTTTTTCATATTAATTCACCTCAGGCACCTAATAACATTGACCACATTTGCCATGCATCTGTAGAACAATTTGAAGTTTGGATTTTAATCGACACTGCAGTGTTGAGAATTTTATTTTTATTAATTTAATTTATTTTCAAAGCTTAAATTAAAACAAAATGTAACAATGAGTTCAAATCATAAAAATAAGAAGCGTAGTGATACATAATTATAATTATAGTTACAAGTTACCGATCATTCGTTTATTAGAATATCCATATGATGGATTTACCTATTGCATTAAGATAGTAAGTTAAGTTTTAAAATATGAAATCAAAATGCTTGTGTTATGAGAGCTTCATGAATGTTAACTGCGACGCATCCTGTTGTTGTGGGTGTATAATTCCCTTTATTGGGTTGTGTAAAGCGACCAAGAACGGATACTTTTAACACATTAACGGCCAAAGTATGTATCACACTTGAATATTGCACAGGAATTAAGCACTGGTGAATAATCTTATTTACAGGACAGAATCTTAGTTCTTACGATGTTTTTATTTTATTTTCTAGCATACGAATATGTGCCAAGTGCCTCAGAGGAAGATATACTTAGTGATGAGGTAAGATACTAAAAAATAGTTCTATAATTTTCCAGGCGCTAGGTGTCCTTAGTTGTGTTTTTTTTATCTGTCACCATTTATGATTATGAACATCGTTAGTCTATAAAATATCTATCTAGCGAAATTATAAACTATCGATACATTGTGAACTGCAACAAACCATTTACAAATTAACGCTTTTTTTTTTCTAGATATGATAATCATTTTTAGGTCATTTATCCAAATCTCCGCCTAAAATGTAGCCTTATTTGCGCGTCAAAGCTATGACCGCCTTACCTGAAAAAAACTTTAAAACCACTTTATTTCACAGAAAACGAGTGACATAGAAGAATTTGCTCCGCGCATTGTAAAAGCATTACCAACTGTAGTTGCTACTACAGAAGGAAAACTAACCAGGTCTGGCATGAATTTTATATTCTCTGATACCAATTATTGCAAGCAGTAGACTAGATCTTGCTTAGTTTATCCCATACTTGATCCCAATCTATTTTTAAAGGTTAAAGCACACTGAATTTGTTCCTAGGATTTTACATTCAAGACGTTGAATGGTAGTAGATGTGGCAAGTGAAGCATCTTTTTTTAAAATCAATGGTACTTTTTATATGTTTTGTCTGAACTGGTGACCACGTAATCGCTGCATCAGTGGAGTTTTTTTTTAGATCTTTAAAATACAGGCACGCAGTGGACTCCAGCTAGTGGACCTGGACAAGCGTAGAGTACTCACATTAGGTGTTTGTCGGATCTGGCATCCTCCCTCTTTGCCAATTTGTTTTTGGCAATGGGCTCGGGTGCACAATCAAATAAGTGCTTTCCTAGTGCGTACCTAGGCATTACGTAGCATTTTACGTCGGGGTGGCGATGTTTCTAGTCAGATAGTATTGTGCTCTCCCAACAACTTGCTTCTCAAAATGTTTGGTTTTTGGATGTCCTGTGTACAGCATAAAAAGCTCTTTCAAGTTTATGTTTAATCGAAAATAAAGCGGGAATGAGATTCTTGGTTTTGTTCTTAAGAAATTACATATATTTTTGTAGGTTTGAAGCGAAGGCTATAGGTATTCCCAAGCCTCAAGTAAGATGGCTTAAACAAGGCGAGGAGATTATTCAGTCGCAAGAATATCAAATTGAGGAAATGGAAGATGGCACTTCGATATTAATTATACCTGAAGTGTATCAAGACGACACCGGGGAAATAGTATTTGAAGCATTTAATCCTCTAGGAGTAACTTCGACAATTGCAGCACTTTCTGTTGAAAGTAAGTATTAATAAAAAGTAACTTATTTCCTCCTAAAAATACATATTAAAAAGTTGTATATTAATACAAATTTTATACTTACAGTTGCAGCAGTTTTCAGTGGCTTGATTATAACAATTTATGATATATTATGTACCTACCCATGGTTCCTTTTCCTTCGAACCCATACTTACGTTCATATACTGTTTACACTAAACACCTCTAGTACGATATAAAACCGAACAGAGCAGTCACTCTCAACTTTGTAAAATAATATTTTGATAGGTTGGTTAAGCTGCAGCGACCAACGTTGCGCTACAGCAACAGATGTGTGCTGTCCGCGTTGAAGCAGGCTTTTCAAACCGTCATTTGCAATTTGATTTTAAGTTTAAACACCATCATAAGTGTTGTTCACGGGACGCGAATCATGTTGATATGATTATTTCCTTGTGCTTCGTTTTATACTGTCAATTTCGACAGTTCCACAACTTTTTTTACAATACGGAATCAACAATTACCTATTATTGACATTCTGTAGGTACATAAAAAATATTTAAACATGTTCTTGTATCTTAAAGGTATAATTGGAACCAAGGAATACCGAAAGCCAGAATGGGTTACACACATGGAGGAATTACAAGCGGCGTTAAAAGGTAACACATAGTCATTTAGCCGAACTTAATTCTGGCTTAGCCATGATCCCATGGGTGTCGGAAAATAACGTACATACGATATATATTATACAGAGGCAGAATATAAAATAAGTTTATAACAAAAACTTATTTGCGATATCAAGAAAAGCTCCTGAATACTTATATAAATAAATAAACCTTTAAATATCAGATTTAATTAAATCGTTGTTTGTATCAAATTGCAACGTTATACATACCTACTCAAAACTTAAAAGCATGTTTAACTACTTATTATTTTGTGGTTACAGCAACTCAAGCAGTACCTACGTTTGTGAAAGACTTACTAGGAGAACGAGTTGACGAAGAAGAAACTGTTACTTTCGAAGCTATATACAGTGGAAATCCTACCCCAGGTATATTATGATGGCGCGGCACTTTATGATTGACAACTCTCGAAAATTGCTCGTTAAGCTTTTATTTCTTGATAATTATTTTAGTTACTACTATACTAAAGAATATCCCAAAACTGCAACCTTTTTAAGATAGTAAAGTCAACGTGTTTTTAATAGAAGGTATATTTATCTCGAGTCAGCAGCTCACATAAAAAAACATTGTTATCTATTGCGAATAATATTGAGTAAGTTTCTCTTTAGGTGCAGGTTCTTAAATAAAAATCGCTGTAATAATAACTATACAATTCACGTGCTGCTTCGTCAACTTCCTTAAGAGATATTATTTTAATTGGCACCTATAAGGCGCCATTGTGGAAAAGAAATAAATGATTTTTTTTATTTTATTATTATTTCAGAAATTCTTTGGTACAAAGACGACAAAGTCATTAGAACAGATGAACGTTATACAATCGAAAATAAAGATAATCACACCACATGCACGGTTAAAAAGTGTGTAAAAGCTTCAGAAGGAACATACATGTGCAAAGCCGTAAGTGACATAGGTATGGCTATTACTAAAGCTAAACTGACCGTATACGATAGTGCAGACAAGATACGAAAAGCAAAACATCTTAAACAAAAAGATAAAAAAGAAAAAGTCGTTAAGCTTGAAGAAGAAGTAGTTAAGGAAGAAACTGCTACTAAAGTTACAGAAGATGTTATAGATTCTGCAGTTGTAACTGAGGAAGTCCAGGTTATGGAAAAACCCAAAACGGTGAAAAAAATTGATAAACAAAAAGCAAAAACAGTCGTTACTGAAGCTGACTATGTTGAAACCGTGGATGTTGCAACTTACAAAAAAACTGATAAAAAAGAGAGATCAGAACCAAGGGAAGAAAAAGCAGAGCCAATCGTTACTCCACAAGAATATTTAATATCGTCGCAACCAGAAAAGGAAGAAATGGTACAGCCGTTTGAAGACTCATATGAAACCCAAAAAGGCATAATCAGAATGGTAGAAGGTGATTCACGAGTTGTTGCAGAGATTAATGAACTATTAGAAGTAATTAACGCTAAAGAGTTTGGTCCTGGTGAATCACCATTAAGAGAATTGGCTAAAATAGGTTTCATGATGAGAAACGGCCTCACGACAGAACAAATAGAAAGTCTGTATGATTCTCAATATTTCCCAGCATTAAGAGTTCCACAATCTCAGTCAGCTTTAGTTCGTTTAGTAGAACGACAAGGACATGGCGCACTTATTACTGAAGTACTTACGGAAGAAACCACTCAGGATGAAGATGTAATCGCAGCCAAAGTTGGATTCCGTGCTTTCTTGAAAATGGTGGAGTTAAAACATTCGTCAGTCGAAGAAGTGATTGCGCATTTCTATCCAGAAGATTTTAAACCACGGTCCTGGGAACAAAAAGAGGCGCAAGAGGTATAAAAGCTGTCTATTTATGTCAATTTGTTACCATTATCAGATAGTTCATAAATATATATAATATATGCTGAAATATTAAAAGAACACAACAATTCAATACAATCCGAATCATTTTGACCGTTTCCGTGGCAAAGCATTGCGAGTCGTCACTAATTACTTAAACTGTAAAAGGAATCGACGGCGACGGTGCAAACCAAAGCGAGGCAGAATTCACTTCCAAATCTCAAATCTTGTATAATGCTGTTTTACAGGTTATAGTGGAATCATCAGCTGAACAGACGGCAGAGATACATACAGCTACAGTTATAAAAGGTAACATTGATTATGTTACTCGTACTAGAAAGATAGAAGTACAATATGGGTTGATAATATTAATTATAAAATATTAAAATTATTATGAATTTTATGTAATATGTTACTAAGTATCTTTTTTCTGATAGAAGGTATACATTCTTATTAGAGAGTTATAACTCCTTGATCAAACATTCTATCAACATTTTATGAATAGTGTGTATCTACAGTCAATCGCACGTCCATGTCAATATTGCGTTTTTTTATTTTATTTATTTAAAAGAATGTACATGGAGTTTCTTGCCCTTTCTTCTTCGTAGGAACCTACTGCGCTTTAGCATGGGTTCACCTTTAAGACTGGCCGACTCCTTAACATTTCAAAAGTGCCTGTAAATGGTATAATTGAAATAAATGCTTTGAGTTTGACATTTAAAGTGTCTTTATGTGTTAGCAGAAACGACAGTAAAGGTGATTTTCGTAGTGCAGGTGCTACCACCGGTGTGCGGTTGACTGTACATGCAAGTCATTCGCGTTAAATTTCGACTGCACCGTCTATAAGATTCGGCATAAAAAATGACTACTGATGACTGACAAACAAGAAACATTTTGTTATTTATTAAATATTATTTGTTTTAGATACTACCAAAATATCGGAAGTTGTTCAAGGTGAGTTTCTTAAATACTAATACATATATAATATAACGGTACAATATTACGGTAGTTTTTTAGAACTCACGCTTTGAATGTTTTTTACGCTAAAATGCCGCGAGGAATGGAGTGTACTCTTCTGCTTTAACTTAATAGGCAAGAATTGAACAAACTATGAATAAAAAATAGTATTGATAGGTAAAGTCGGAGAAATAAATGGTTAAGCATGACGTATAAAGCCACTGTCAAACAATGACAGTTGTGTTTCGAATATACGTATAATTTTCGTTGATAATCAATTTGCTTAGGTAACTATTAATTGCTCTGACTTTACATAAGTATTTCCAAAAATAAAAACAGAGTGTGCTGATTTTATTTTTGTAACGTCGCTTGTTCGCTTTAAAACTTAAAGATTTCACATTTAATGGAAATGAAGTTTATGGACATAAAAAGATCTTAAAAAGTTTCGTCCATGACAAAGCTGGCTGGCTGGCTAGGACGTCAGCGTCTGACCGCAAAGTTTATCGTTATTTATTATAAATTTAATTTTACATTAAACAGAACAAGCAAACACACATTTGATGTTTTAGAATCAGCGCAGAATAATTTTATCCAATACAAAAATAATACAATGCTTCTATCTTAAAAAGCGCTTGACGGCTCATACACACCGGCGCGATATCGCGGGCGCGACAGACAGCGCTGCCCGTGACGCGCCCGCGATATCGCGCCAGTGTGTACGAGCCTAGATACTACTAATTCATGGCAAATAAGAATTATACAGAATATGCCTCCTAGTAGCATGTGATGTCTTATGTGAAAAAACACAGTTACATTTTGATGGTACTTAGCATTAAAGATATCTGCAGACGGCTTTTCAAATGACAAATTTTACACTTTTTACAGTTCATTTGTGGAAGAAATAAAAACATAAAAAAAAAATGTCTGCATACATAGACAATGCATGAAGATATATAATTGTCTACTCTGCATAAGATTTCAGTGTAGGTAGCACGATGTCATACATAATTGATCTCCCTTATAAGTAAGAGCACCTAGACACTGGCGACTATTTGAATTAATTGACATTATTTTTTAATTAATCTTCGTTGTTAAAAAAGTCTTCGTTTAATAGATGACGTTTGAAATTCACGTAAACGCCAAAGTGTATGGAACTGTAACTAACAAAAACTGACGTAAGTCATTCCGATGAGTTACGGTGTATTATTACTACGAATGAGATATTTTCTCACTATTTATACACTGCAATAGAATCTCCAATGGGGTCCCCCATTGAATTCCATTGCAGTGGATGAAAGTCTGAAAAAGGTTTTATCTCTTCATATTACAACGGCTAGGCTAGCAATGTTGGGTTGTTCTATAAGGTATAGTCAACCGCACATCAGTGGTAACACTACAATCAACTACGATCAACGATAGACATCGTCCTACATAACACCATGTATCAGTTAACAGTATTCTCTTTCTTTTAAAATTTAATTATTAGATACTTCAGTGAAATGCAAAGTGTTCAATTTGTTTCCGCTTAATAAACCAGCTTAATCGTGTGTCATTTTATTCTATACAGCATTTAAATACTTCGTTTGGCTTCAAGAATGTGCTTCATTTTCAATAATAATTACTTTATTTTAATGACGTGTGACTCAAGCAGAAATTAAAGTAAGTATTAACATTAATTATGTTCATGTATATAATTTAACAAAACTTTAACATATAATACAATATACCTACATACGTCAGCTTAAATAAAAACACATGTCAATTTCTTATGATTTACTAAATATGTTCTATTTAAAATTCACCTCAAACACTATACTATAATTTCACAGATATCAAAGAAAGAGAACAAGTCAAACGCAAAAAACACACTAAACAGAAAATATCAATTGAAGAACAGCAATTAGAAGATACATCAACAAGAGAACAATTAGTTACCTTAAAAACCATGCAATCAAAGGAAAAACAAGAACATTACATTGAGGACGAAACCAGTGTACTTGAAAAAGATGAAATACCGTACCTTACTACAATTGCCACGGATATTTCTGAAAACAAAGTTGAGATAGTACCTGCCAGCCAGGTGACCCATATTCTTTCTGATAAAACAATTACCGATGTTACAGCGAACCTGAAATTTGATACAAATTATTCTTTAATCGCTGACGTACAAGAAGTCCATGAAAAAGAATCACAGCTGCAAATTAAAGAAAATGCTAAATTAACAATAAAGCCTTCAGTAAATGAAATTGAGCCTTTAGTAGTAACAGAAGTTGAAATAAGTAGTTCTGTAGATGACTACCAAATAAATAAAAGCACTACTGAAAATATTGCAAACAAAGGTATTGTACCAGCAGAATCATTTGTAACAACGGAAATCCATGCCAACATGTCTACGTCAGACTTTAAAAAAGAGGAAAAGCATACAGAAAATGCGAAAACGACTATGATTCTAAAAGACGCACTTAACATATCTGAGGAAATAATATCTATGAAAGAGTCACCACTTCATGAGTCACCAACGAAAAAATCGAATGCTACAGTTGCATTTTCACCTTTGGTGGGTCTAAATGTTCTTGAGATTAATGAAGAAATGAAAGAAAGCGACGTAGAAACTGTAAACGTTGAAAAAGCAGCAACGTCTAAACTCAATTTCAATTTATTAGAATCAATTCAAGTTGGTGAAGTGTTTGTTGAAGATAAGTCTGGTAAATATTATCCTGAGTTGATTGTGCCCACTGAAATGGCACGAAAAGATGTTCTCGTATCAAATCAAGTTGTAACTGAAGTTCACAATGTGCAAGAACGGGAAGGCATTCTATCAGCACTTAAATTGCCACCGGCGCAGGAAGCAAATGTAGACATTGCATCGAAAGATAGTTTATTTATATCTATTGAAGAACTACACGAAAAGGAAGGAGAATTTTCAGCAAAAGAAATGCCTGCCCAAGTTTCAGTCAGTAAAGACATAATGTTACATACTGGCCTGCATAACACAGTCACAACATCGCACATAAAAGAATCAGAATTTCTAGCTGATACCGTAGTTCTTAAAAATGCCAGTGTCGGTATCAATGAACTTCAACATACATTTAACTTAGAAACTAGTGTTCACGATTCGGAGACTACGTTGGAAGAAACAAGATCCACCCTTGGTTCTCATGCTGACATAGCAATATCAACTTTAGATAAAAATGTTGTACATGAGATCAATGTTCATGAAAGTGAAAAAGATCTCATATTAAAAGATGATAAAGTTACAGCTAAAGCTGATTTTGATTTTAAAGCATTTGAGCCAGTTATAACTTCCGAGACATTAGGAATGACTTCTACTGATGAGATCAAAACATCAGAAAAGCCTGTAGAAGACTCTGCTACAGAAACCGTTATAACTTCTAGTGCTAAAATTGTCACATATCCTCTTATACATGACAAAGAATCTACTGAAGAATATAGATCAAGAAAACCTGAGGTTGTACTTTCATCGCTTATTCCGAATTTATCAATAAATGTTTCTGAAACTGAATCTTCGGAAAGTGAAAATAAATTAACATTAAACAAAATACCTGAAACTGTGCAAGCTCAATCAGCATCTAGCCATCCTTTGAAGACACCATTATCTGAAGAAGTAAATACAGCTGATCAAATCGATTTTATGGCCGAACAACCAAATTTGTCTGAAAATGCGTCGGAGACACGGGATTTACAAAAAGAAATAACAGTTCTGCAAACAAATGTAGAGGACCAGCTTCTACAGCTGCAAGAAAATAAATTTTTGCATAGTGCAGCTGAAGCTGTTTTTATTGGCAAAGAAAGTTTGAATATAACTGAAGTTATTACAAGCTTAAGTGAACAAAATCTCGATGCCGACAAACCAAAGCCAACTACATTTGCAAAGATAGACATAGACTCAGATCGTAAAATTGCAGTAGTTTCGGAAGTAACCTCACGTGATACTCTTTCAAATCTTGATACGCTGGCTCCAAATTATGAAGAAGCACAAGTCGTTTCTAATAATTTGATACCTTTGCAAATATCTCAAAATGAATCTTTAGACAGTCAATCTGTTTTGCAAAATAATGTACAACCTGATTTAAAGTATCTAAATCTCGAAATAGTTCCAACTGAAGAAAGTCTTAAGGTTACGGAAATATTGCAGCATGAAAAAGAAAGTGATTATAATATTGCAGCTCTACCACAAACATTTACAGCCACTGCAGACATTACTGGGCGTCCGGTTGCTGTATTATCGGAAGTCACAGTAGATTCCAGTGTTGGTCATACGGATGACATTGTTAAAGATGCACCAAAAAAAGCCAGTATTCAAAACATTGCTCACAACGAATTAATTGTTAGCACGACCACTTACAACGAAAAAGAAAATGAACTAGATACTAATCTCAAAACGAATACAGTTTTGGCTTCATTTAACATTGACTCTAATCAAGCAATTTTAATTGAAGAAAATAGAACTGAAATTGCGCCGGAAGTTATAGAAAGTATGAATAATTTATCATGGGCTAATGCTAAACAAGGAGCTACAGTAACAGAAGCTATATGTCAAGAGGAAATCATGGTTCATTCTTCTGAAGAAAAATTAGCTAAGAAAGAGACGGATAATTTGACAAAACCCGTAATATCTCTTTCAACATTACAAGCACCTCAGTATGACGAAAAACTAGCTATAGAACAGGAAAATATATTATCTGCAAAAATAGTACCTGATAACCAACAAGCGGAGGTCTCTATAATTTTCCAACAAAGCTTAGAAACTTCAGAAGTTATTTCACATTCTGATAATCTTGAAGATACCGATAAGTTAAAAATGGATTACAAAAAGGCATTGCCCAAAATTGATGAAATATATGGAAAAACTGCTCATACTGAAGAAGTTATAACAAGTGAAATACCTGAAGAGTTTAAGGATGAGAAAATCATATTACAAAACTCAAACATAATTCCCATATTCAAAAATACATTCGAACAAATGGAAGTAATACTAGGTGAAAGTGAATCTTTGATACATGAACAGCCACTGACTACATCTACTATTAGTGGAGACATTACTGAAACTGAAGCTGTCATAACAAGTTATACTGAAACGATTGACAAAGAAAAGGAATTTGACGCGCAAGTATTACAACCAAAACATGACGCTTCAATTGGCTATGTTCCACATAGTAGTTCCATTGATACTGAAGTAATAGTCTCTAGTAATGTTGAGGACTTTACGGATACTACTGTCAAAACATCAAAGGCTTCATTGACACGTGATGACTTACAGAAACACATACATAGGACAGAAGTATTAGTCGGTGAAAAAGAGACGAGTTTAATAGACACTAAAACAGATTCACACAAAGCGACCGAAAATATAATTGAAACAACAGCTAAAGAAATCACAGAAATACAAACAGTAGAAAAAGAGAATACGCTGAGTGAACTACCAGAACCTTTCTCTACAACCGCTCATTCTTCAATTAGTGAAAAACAGTCTATACTTAGTACAGAAGTGCTAACCAGTCAGGACGTTGAAGATTTCCATACACCTAAAAATACACTTACAAGTGCGACAACAACACATGGAGTGCGAGAAGCTATCGAAGAAATACAACCATTTGTTTGTGAAGTCGAGGATGCTTATGAAAAAGATGTGGTTACTGAACGAAAATCCACAGGTGTTATTGAAGAGCAAAAATCTGTCGATATTACGGAAACAATTGTTACAGAATCAGAAAAATCATTAGATACTATGGCTCCAATTAAAGGTGAGACGGTCAATTTAAGTTTTCAAGCTAAAAATTACGTTAATATAACTCAAATTACATCTTCTGATAAAGAAGAAGCTTTCCAAACGAAAGGGTTAATACCGGAGTCTAGAACAATACAACCTACGGTTGATATGCCATTGCATGCAAGTATTGGTGTTAATGAAACGGTGTCCAGTGAAAAAGAGATTATATTAGAGTCTCTTAGTGAAATTAAATCAATTCAAGTAGGAGTAAGTGTAGAGCCAAGGGATTGCTTAAACATATCAGAAAATATATTAGCAGAAAAAGAAGAGGTATTACAAGAAAATAAAATACCAAAGGCCGTAACAAACGATGTAAGCTTAACCACACATAAACATATAAATACTGAATTATTAGAAGTATCAGAAATAGAAGAACACATGGATTTGGTTAGCAATAAAAAAACAGAAACCGGTGATATTACTATAGAAGCTGTGAAACCACTTCATGTACAAGAGACAAACTACGAAGAAAGACCAACAGAATTAAAGGCTTTTGAAAAAGTTAAAGAACTTGTTCCTTCAGTTAACTTAGAAGTAGGTCAACATCTTACAGTAACGGAAGTTGAAATAACGGAGACAGAAAACCTGATAGATACTAAAGAAATAAGTTCACTGAAGCAAGTTGAAGAAACATATATCACTAATTTACCTATTCAAATAGAGGAAATAACTTTAAAAGAATCAGAAGTTACTTTATCCCAAGAGAAAGCACCTCAGCAAGAAGTACCTGGAATTGTAATCGAGCCTAAACAACATATTACTATAACAGATACCGTTGGAGAAGAGAAAGAACAAGACATGCCATATGAAATCGCTCCAATAAGTGGAAAACAAAAAATGGATATAAAACCTATAAACCACATCACCACAACAGAAACTGTGCCCATGGAAGAATTTGAAATTTTAAAAGATACAATTACTAAAGATGAGAAAGCTTCGCAGAAGCAAGATACTCTTACAGAACTTATTAATATTCAACCTCATCCAATCGAGAGCTTAAAAAATATTGATATCAACTTTGAACCTGCAGAAAGTGAAAGTCGATACGAATTAGAACTACATAAAAGTTATACTACTTCTGAAAATGTGGTGCAAGAAATTTCTGATGAAATATTGAGCCGTGAAGAAAACTATAAAACCGCTGAAAAATCGTTAACCGAAATGAAATCAATTCAGCAATTTGAAATTATAACAGGAGAAAAACCAGATTCTTTTGATAAGCCCAATGAGCAAAAAGTGGAAAAAGCAGATGAAAGTCATATTACCCATCAAGAAATATATAACATTAAACCAGATGTTGTTGAAAAAATTGAAGATTTACCTAGTTTCCTAAAACCAGATATTAATACAGCGTCTTTAGACGTTGAAGCTCATAAGTCTTACATTGTAACTGAAAATGCCACAGAGGAAACACCATGGGACATGACTGTCATTAACGAGTCAACCAAAGAAGTAACGGAACAACTATTAGAAATGAAACCGATTGAACAAACTGAAATTGTTGTCGATGAGAATATTTCATCGATAAAATCTTTAGATCGAGAAGAAATAAATGTTACTGGAAAACACATTGAAATGCGACCTATTAGCCAAAGTTCTGTAGTTGTACACGAAAGTGAAATAAGTTCAAACTTTGAACAAATAGCACCTCTGGAAAAAGCATCAGTAACTTTGAATACCACAGAAAGTATAACTGTTGACGAAATTACACAAGAAGATTCACAAGACACTTTCAGAACAGACCAAATAAAATCTGCTAAGGCTGAAAAGTCTATAACATTATTGACACACGTACAATGCACTGAAAACGTAGCAGAAACTCAAGTTAAAGATTTAATAACACCAAAAACACAGACTGAAACCACAAAAATTACAACAACTAGTGTAACGCCACTAATAATTACAGACAGTGGAAGTCTTCAACATGAAACTGAATTACATTTACCAGAAACGAAATCACAAAAAATAAGAAAAAGTTTTACGGTTGCCAATGAAATTGAGGTTTCTACAGAATTTGTCGATGAGCAAGCAGTGCCGTACTCTGAAAAGAAGCCAAAATTATTGGAGAGTAAAATTACCACGACTGAGGAGGACCATCATGGAATTTTAATTACAGAACAAGAATCTGAAATTCATGGTAAGTTTAACAAAAAATATTTTTAAGTCGATTTTTTGGTGGTCTTATGCCTGCGGAGACTGTACGTCCTGTTTTATATAGGTAGCGATTTAAAAAAATCCAAGAAAACAAATTATCTGTTATTCCGAACTACATCGTGATGAAAAATTTACAACTATAGTGGACCGTTGACATCAAAATGCCAGAGGTTATAAACGGTAAAAATGGATTCGCGTATAACTGTACCATTTTAAGCAAACCATAAACTACGGTCAACAAACTCAAAGGTTTCAGGGACACACAATTTGAATCCAAAAACGGCGGCGTTGATAAAACAGTCTACGTAGTGCTTAACTGAGATAAATGTTTAATCATTTGAAATATTACTTAAGGTTCTAAAAATTTGAAACCTTCTTTTTATACCTGTAGGCCATTATAAGATAAGTTAGATTAAGGCCACTCGTGTCAATATGTATTCAAATGTACCTGTTCATTCTAGGATTATTTATTTTATTTAACAAATCTTTAATGCGCACGATTTGTTCGACGCCACATTTTAGTTTGTTAATAGTTTTAGTCAGGTTAGGTTATTTTAAAAAAAAAAATTATAGTTTGTTAGTTGATTTATTATAATAAATACGTCATACCTTCAAAAATATTATGTTGTATTAAAACTTCAATATTGGATAGTTAATCTTGAATTCCAAAAATATCAGTTGCTTTGCTTGCCACGTAGTGCATAAATAATGATGTAACCGGTGTAAGCCATTGAGTTAGGTTCTGTGCCTAAAAACGTAAATCGAAACATCACTGATCAAGATCCCTTTTAGTTTGTCTGTCTGTCTGACACAGAGGTTTTTCTCAAAAACTTTGGAAACTTGTAATTTGGCATAATGTTCGGTATCCATGATGCGCACATAATGATCGCCAGCCAAAAACCAGAATAGTTGATTCATTCAGAGAAGAAATTCATTTTTTTTTTAAACATAATATTCTAATTGGGGTGTTTGTTGGTGTGCGTTAATTCCGGGACATGTCAAAAGCAAAAAAACGCCATCACCAACTAACTATTTCCCACATTTCTTAGGCAAAAATACTGATTATAAAACGAGTAGATTTAGTATATAAACCACAGATCACCGGAAAATTTTAAGCTTGCCACAATGTTACAAGTTGCTGAAAATAGCTATTTGTTATGCAAGGCTGCAAAGTTATTCTATTAATGAGGTTGGCGCATTGACATGAAATACGTATATATGCATTTTCAGTGGACCCGATGGTATAGAAAATGATTGAATAGAAAGGTTCGAATTTTAAAAACTCTTTCCACGCTAGCGGAGAAAATGCACTTTTGCACTCAGATTTCGAATTACAAACAGAATCTTTCCGAGCTTGTGAGGTGAAAACAAATTTTCTAATCAAAGAGGTATTTATTTACGAAGGTTTTTTGAACGGTGTATTCATATGAAATAAAAAACGTAATTTAGCTGATCAAATTATTCCTAAACAAATCATTAAAGGCCGTGGGCTACACTTATGAAATATTCATTTTCAATAACATCTTTTTTACAATTTTATTTTCCGGTTGAAAGTAGAATATTATCAATACCTTACCTCATCATCATACCTAGTAAGAAACACAACACCTCAGGAGACCAAGTCTACTTTTTAACAAACGTTGCAATAGTCTCGCCATTGTGAGTTTTTGACAGATTTACCTAAGAAAATCTGTGAAAACCCACAATGGCGAGACCATTGCAGGCTTGTTTTGTAGACTTAAACGCAGAAGACCGGCTGTGCTACGGTAATGATCGCCGACTCGCCTTTCATTACACGCCTCCACGACAGGCCGGAAACGTGTCGCACTCGTAACTCAGAGTTCTCTATAACAAAATTCAAAATCGGTCCAAGCCTTCATTATTACAAAATATGGATTATCTTCATAACAGGTTTCAGGTCCGTATTGCAGAACATTCCTCAAGTCCAATTTGATATTCAATCAGCTAATCACTATTTATGTATAGAATCAGTATTTGAGATTATTCCAGAACGGTAATCAATTTATTTCGAATCGAGCCTCCGTTGAATCGAGACTCAAATCGAGCTTATAGCAAAGATGTATATTGCCAACTTCGAACCTTCTAAAATTAAACCTTGATTCAAAACTAGTTTTAAACTGGGATCGAAATTGTTAAATTTCCTTCAGTAATACGGACCTAAATGTTCTCACTCATTGTTGTATAAAGACCCTTACCTTAGTAAGAGTATAGTTAGACTTGAAAGTGTAAAGATAAGCTTCCTTGTTTTGTTGTAAGGCTTTTTTTAATTCATCTCACTATTCATTATTCTAAAAGTTCATGACTCTATGAACCCTCGCTCACGGCGACTTATTGTAGCGATGCTGCCGCGCGTTTTGTAAACGCACATCTGCATTGCTACTATCGCGCGTTCGTCGCGTTTGCAACGTGCGACAGAAAGCAAACGCGCGGCTGTATCGCGAGCATTATTCTTTATGAGTCCATCTTGCAACTACAGCGTTCACAGGCGGTGCTTTTACATTTCTTTGTCGATGTTGAATCGCGTCTGCATCGCGACTGAAGCGCGACAGCATCGCGGTAGTAGCTATACCTACAGAATAAGGGCTAAGGTACATAGCCAGCGACAGCATCGCGGCTGTATCGATACACATGCGCGACAGCATCGCTACAGTTACTGCATCGCTACAAAAAGTGGGCGAGACCTCCTTAACCTGTATGATTTATTAACTACAAGCAATACAAGCGTACGCAAGCAAGTATTACACAAGCCGTGTAATGGATGCACCTAATAACCACGTGTTAATGGCAACGTATTCAAGTTTTTCACAAATTGAAATAAATTTCATCTTATCAATGGCACATAAAATAAAACCATTCAAGTATTGTTACATAAAAAAGTACATTTATCATTTGCAATTTTACTATATTTACCTGTAACACAGGTAGATTCGACGAAATATCGGACAGCACGCCACTGACTAAAAACAAAAGATAAGAAGCCAATATGAACACCACAAAACCTACCTTCCCTTAAACACTAAAAGCAAAAATCATTATACAGGTAGAACATGTTCCTTTTGATGTCCCATAATTCTATGGTTTGAAGCTGCAATTAAAAAATAATGCATAAAGTCCTAGAACAATGGTCCAAAAAATACATAGTTTCGAAGATAACATCAATCATAATTATTAAATTAAATAAAAAGTTGTCACCCGTATGACGAATCTTTAAGTAGGAGTAAATCATTTTTATTCAAACCAATCATTCATATTTAAAGCTAAGAAAATGCGACTTTGTCATATCTTACGTAAGGGAATACATACAGTTCATAAATAATCGTGACTTTGTCGAATTATTTTGTATGTAAAATGGAAATGAAAAAGAAATATTGAAATTATTTCATATGCCAGTTGATTCTTTGACATGGTCTCATTAAATTTCTTAGAGTAATGATATATCAGAAGGAACACGTATTTATACAGGGTGGCCGGAACATTGAAGTCCAAAAATAAAATTTAGTTCCTTCGTATCGTGGGGTACCCGAATCACCCCCATGTATGTTCTGCGACTTTTGATAGTTTTTGAGTTATGATCTGACGACCTGACCAATTTAAAAAGACTTTTACGAGTTTTTTATTTTGCAACTGAATCTTCATAAGTAACATTCTTTTTAAATTGGTCAGGTGGAAAATTTAAAAAAAAAACTGAAAAAAGAACATAACTCGAAAACTATCACAAGTCGCGGAACATACATGGGGGTGATTCTGATACCCTACAATACGACGGAACTAAATTTTATTTTTGGACGTCAATGTTCCGGCCACCCTGTATATACGTTACTTAATTTTAGGATCTATTCTGCCAGTCAGAACATGCATTTTTACACTTTAAAACACGCCCAATTGAAATGGTATTTTCACATCAAAACTAAACACAAAAACAACTATTTTCAGAGGTTACACAAACTTCACCAAAATCATCTGATATAGAAGAAAGTGAAGAAATTATAACAAAGTTTGTACAAGCACCTGGGAATTCTGAACCAATCCAAATTAAAACCAAAAGAACAATACTAAGAAAGAAAAAGAGAACAAGCCATGCAGATTCTGAACAGGGAGATATAGTCATCGAAGAAACATTAGAAGATGAAGATACTAAGAAACCGGATATGGACAGCAGTAATGATTTAAATATTGTAGAATATGAAGGAGATGAAGCATCCGAAACTGACATCACCGAGAAAAGTACTATTGAAATGCCAGATGAGTTTTTACATATACCCAAAATGCAAGCACAGGTTCAAATTGAAGAGTTACTTGACGAAGAAAAGTCAACTGTTATATTCGAACTTCTAGAAGACTCCGGAGATGATACAATTGACTCAAAGCCAAAACAACAGAAAAAGAAAGTAAAGAAAACTAAAATAAAAGACGTTTTCTTAAACGAAGTCATTGTTATAAACGAAAAAATTGACGAAGTTCCAATAATAACTGATACCGTCATTGAAGAAGAGTCTCCTGCAGAAAAAGAGGACATCAAGCCAGTTGAAATCGTTGAACTACCCGAGGAGACCACAATCGAGGAATCTACGGCGCCAGATGGTAAGCCCAAACACAAGAAAATCACAAAAAGAATCATCAAAAAGAAAGTAGGTCCAAAGGTCGAGACAACAGAAATCACAACTGAACAAACGGACGATACACAACCCATTGTCACAGTACACAAAACAGAGGAAATCGTTGACGACACCACCACACCTCTCGAAGACTTACACAAACCAGGCAAAGCTAAACCTGTCGAGGAAACACCCGAGACTGTACAAGTTACACAAGTGCGCACCGAAACTGGGGACATTAAGTCCGTCAAAACGACTAAACGAGTCATCAAAAAGAAGAGGGGATCAAAACAAGAAGTTACGGAGATCACAACTATCGAAAAAGATGACGAAGCTCCGATCACAACTGTTACCATCACCGAAGAGAAGTCACCTGAAGAAATAGAAGAAATCAAGCCAGTTGAAATTGTTGAACTCCCCGAGGAGACAACTGTCGAGGAATCTACGACACCAGATGGTAAGCCCAAACACAAGAAAATCACAAAGAGAATTATCAAAAGAAAGCTAGGTCCAAAGGTCGAGACAACAGAAATCACAACTGAACCAACGGACGATACACAACCCATTGTCACAGTACACAAAACAGAGGAAATCATTGATGACACCACCACACCTCTCGAAGACTTACACAAACCAGACAAAGCTAAAACTGTCGAGGAAGCACCAGAGACGGTACAAGTTACACAAGTGCGCACCGAAACCGGGGACATTAATACCATCAAAACTACAAAACGTGTCATAAAGAAGAAGAAGGGACGACAACAAGAAGTTACAGAGATCACAACTATCGAAAAAGATGACGAAGCTCCGATCACAACTGTAACAGTCACCGAAGAAAAGTCGCCCGAAGAAATAGAGGAAATCAAGCAAGTTGAAATCGTTGAACTACCCGAGGAGACCACTGTCGAGGAATCTAAGACGCCAGATGGTAAGCTCAAACAAAAGAAAATCACAAAAAGAATCATCAAAAGAAAGGTGGGTCCAAAGGTTGAGACTACGGAAATCACAACTGAACAATCAGATGATACACAACCCATTATCACAGTACACAAAACAGAGGAAATCGTTGACGATACCACTACACCACTTGAAGACTTACACAAAGCAGACAAAGCTAAACCCGTCGAGGAAGCACCCGAGACGGTACAAGTTACACAAGTACGCACCGAAACCGGTGACATCCAGTCCGTCAAAACGACAAAACGTGTCATCAAGAAGAAGAGAGGACCAAAACAAGAAGTTACGGAGATTACAACCATCGAAAAAGACGATGAAGCTCCGATCACAACTGTAACCGTAACCGAAGAAAAGTCACCTGAAGAACTAGAGGACAAAAAGCCAGTTGAAATTGTTGAACTACCCGAGGAGACCACTGTTGAGGAATCTACGTCACTAGATGGTAAGATTAAACACAAGAAAATTACAAAGAGAATCATCAAAAAGAAGGTTGGTCCAAAGATCGAGACTACAGAAATCACCACTGAACAAACAGATGATACAAAGCCCATTGTCACAGTACACAAAACAGAGGAACTCGTTGACGACACCACCACACCGCTCGAAGACTTACACAAACCAGACAAAGCTAAACCCGTCGAGGAAGCACCCGAGACGGTGCAAGTTACACAAGTACGAACCGAAACCGGGGACATTAAATCCGTCAAAACTACAAAACGTGTCATCAGGAAAAAGAAAGGACCAAAACAAGAAGTTACAGAGATTACAACCATCGAAAAAGATGACGAAGCTCCCATCACAACCGTTTCCGTCACCGAAGAAAAGTCACCTGAAGAGGTAGAAGACATCAAGCCAATTGAAATTGTTGAACTACCCGAGGAGACTACTGTTGAGGAATCCATAGCGCCAGATGGTAAGACCAAACACATAAAAATAACCAAGAGAATCATCAAAAAGAAGGTAGGTCCAAAGGTCGAGACAACAAAAATTACCACTGAACAAACAGACGATACACAACCCATTGTCACAGTACACAAAACAGAAGAAATTATTGACGACACCACCACACCACTTGAAGACTTACACAAACCAGACAAAGCAAAACCTGTTGAAGAAGCACCTGAGACAGTACAAGTTACACAAGTACGCACCGAAACCGGTGACATTAAGACCATCAAAACTACTAAACGAGTCATTAAGAAGAAGCGAGGACCAAAACAAGAAGTTACAGAGATCACAACCATAGAAAAGGATGATGAAGCTCCGATCACAACTGTGACCGTCACCGAAGAAAAGTCGCCTGAAGAGGTGGAGGACATCAAGACAGTTGAAATCGTTGAGCTACCCGAGGAGACCACTGTTGAAGAGTCTACAGCACCAGATGGTAAAACAAAACACAAGAAAATCACAAAGAGAATCATCAAAAAGAAAGTGGGTCCAAAGGTCGAGACTACAGAAATCACCACTGAACAAACAGATGACAAACAACCTATTGTCACAGTACACAAAACTGAGGAAATTGTTGAAGACACCACCACGCCTCTCGAAGATTTACACAAACCAGAAAAAGCTAAACCCGTCGAGGAAGCACCCGAGACGGTACAAGTTACACAAGTACGCACCGAAACCGGTGACATTAAGACCATCAAAACTACGAAACGTGTCATTAAAAAGAAAAGAGGACCGAAACAAGAAGTTACGGAGATCACAACCGTCGAAAAAGATGATGAAGCTCCGATCACAACTGTGACCGTCACCGAAGAAAAGTCGCCTGAAGAGGTTGAGGATATCAAGCCAGTTGAAATCGTTGAGCTACCCGAGGAGACCACAGTCGAAGAGTCTACGGCCCCAGATGGTAAAACAAAACACAAGAAAACCACAAAGAGAATCATCAAAAAGAAGGTTGGTCCGAAGGTCGAGACTACAGAAATTACCACTGAACAAACAGATGACAAACAACCCATTGTGACAGTACACAAAACAGAGGAAATCGTTGATGACACCACCACACCTCTCGAAGACTTACACAAACCAGACAAAGCTAAGCCCGTTGAGGAAGCACCCGAGACGGTACAAGTTACTCAAGTACGCACCGAAACCGGTGACATAGAGACGATCAAAACAACAAAACGTGTCATTAAAAAGAAGAGAGGACCAAAACAAGAAGTTACGGAAATCACAACCATCGAAAAAGAAGATGAAGCTCCGATCACAACTGTTACCGTCACCGAAGAAAAGTCGCCTGAAGAGGTGGAGGACATCAAGCCAGTTCAAATTGTTGAGCTACCCGAGGAGACCACAGTCGAAGAGTCTACGACCCCAGATGGTAAAACAAAACACAAGAGAATCACAAAGAGAATCATCAAAAAGAAGGTTGGTCCGAAGGTGGAGACTACAGAAATTACTACTGAACAAACGGACGATACACAACCCATTGTCACAGTACACAAAACAGAGGAAATCGTTGACGACACCACCACACCTCTCGAAGACTTACACAAACCAGACATAGCTAAACCCGTTGAGGAAGCACCCGAGACGGTACAAGTTACACAAGTGCGCACCGAAACCGGTGACATAAAGTCCATTAAAACGACGAAACGTGTCATCAAGAAGAAGAGAGGACCGAAACAAGAAGTTACAGAGATCACAACCATCGAAAATGATGATGAAGCTCCGATCACAACCGTGACCGTCACCGAAGAAAAGTCGCCTGAAGAGGTAGAGGATATCCAGCCAATTGAAATCGTTGAACTACCTGAGGAGACCACTGTCGAGGAATCTACGGCACCAGATGGTAAGCCCAAACACAAGAGAATCACAAAGAGAATCATCAAAAAGAAGGTAGGCCCAAAAATTGAGACTACGGAAATCACAACTGAACAAACAGACGACACACAACCCATTGTCACAGTACACAAAACAGAGGAAATCGTTGACGACACCACCACACCGCTCGAAGACTTACACAAACCAGACAAAGCTAAACCCGTCGAGGAAGCACCCGAGACGGTACAAGTTACACAAGTGCGCACCGAAACCGGGGAAATTAAGTCCGTCAAAACGACAAAACGTGTCATCAAGAAGAAGAGAGGAAAACAACAAGAAGTAACAGAAATTACAACCATTGAAAAAGATGACGAAGCTCCGATCACAACTGTGACCGTCACCGAAGAAAATAAGCCTGAAGAAATAGAGGACATTAAGCCAGTTGAAATCGTTGAACTACCTGAGGAGACAACTGTCGAGGAATCTACGGCGCCAGATGGTAAGCTCAAACACAAGAAAATTACAAAAAGAATCATCAAAAAGAAGGTAGGTCCAAAGGTCGAGACTACAGAAATTACCACTGAACAAACAGACGATACACAACCCATTGTCACGGTACACAAAACAGAAGAAATCGTTGACGACACCACCACACCTCTCGCAGACTTACACAAACCAGACAAAGCTAAAACTGTCGAGGAAGCACCCGAGACTGTACAAGTTACACAAGTACGTACTGAAACCGGGGACATTAAGTCCGTCAAAACGACAAAACGTGTCATTAAGAAAAAGAGTGGACCAAAACAAGAAGTTACGGAGATCACAACCATTCAAAAAGATGACGAAGCTCCGATCACAACTGTTACCGTTACTGAAGAAAAATCACCTGAAGAAATTGAGGAGATCAAACCTGTTGAAATCATCGAATTCCCCGAGGAGACCACCGTCGAAGAATCTACTGCGCCAGACGGTAAGATAATACACAAGAAAATTACAAAACGAATTATCAAAAAGAAAGTAGGTCCGAAGGTTGAGACAACGCACATAACAACTGAACACACAGATGACACACAACCCATAGTCACAGTTCATAAAACTGAAGAAATCGTTGAAGACACCACTACACCTCTCGAAGACTTACACAAACCAGACAAAGCTAAAACTGTCGAGGAAACACCCGAGACTGTACAAGTTACACAAGTACGTACTGAAACCGGAGACATTAAGTCCGTCAAAACCACAAAACGTGTTATTAAGAAAAAGAGTGGACCAAAACAAGAAGTTACGGAGATCACAACCATCCAAAAAGATGACGAAGCTCCGATCACAACTGTAACTGTTACTGAAGAAAAATCGCCTGAAGAAATTGAGGAAATCAAACCAGTTGAAATCGTCGAATTCCCCGAGGAGGCAACCGTTGAGGAATCTACAGCGCCAGATGGTAAGATAACACACAAGAAAGTTACAAAACGAATTATCAAAAAGAAAATAGGTCCAAAGGTTGAAACAACACACATCACAACTGAACACACAGACGACACACAACCCATTGTGACAGTACACAAAACAGAGGAAATCTTTGAAGACTCCACTACACCTCTCGAAGACTTACACAAACCAGACAAGGCTCAAACTGTTGAGGAAGTACCCGAAACGGTACAAGTCACACAAGTACGTACAGAAACCGGGGAAATTAAATCCGTCAAAACTACAAAACGTGTCATCAAGAAGAAGAGGGGACCGAAACAAGAAGTTACGGAGATCACAACCGTCGAAAAAGATGGTGACGCTCCGATCACCACTGTTACCATCACCGAAGAAAAGTCGCCAGAAGAACTAGAGGACATCAAACCTGTTGAAATCATTGAACTACCCGAGGAGACAACTGTCGAGGAATCTACGGCTCCAGATGGTAAGCTCAAACACAAGAAAATCACAAAAAGAATCATAAAAAAGAAGGTAGGTCCAAAGGTCGAGACTACAGAAATTACCACTGAACAAACAGACGATACACAACCCATAATCACAGTACACAAAACAGAGGAAATCGTTGACGACACCACCACACCGCTCGAAGACTTACACAAACCAGACAAAGCTAAACCCGTCGAGGAAGCACCCGAGACGGTACAAGTAACACAAGTACGCACCGAAACTGGTGACATTAAGTCCGTTAAAACCACAAAGCGTATAATCAAGAAAAAAAGAGGACCGAAACAAGAAGTTACGGAGATTACAACCGTCGAAAAAGATGACGAAGCTCCGATCACAACTGTTACCGTCACTGAAGAAAATTCACCTGAAGAAATAGAGGACATAAAACCAGTTGAAATCATTGAATTCCCCGAGGAGACAACCGTCGAGGAATCTACTGCGCCAGACGGTAAGATTACACACAAAAAAATTACAAAACGACTTCTCAAAAAGAAGGTAGGTCCTAAGGTTGAAACAACACATATCACGACTGAACAAACAGACGACACACAACCCATTGTCACAGTACACAAAACAGAGGAAATCGTTGACGACACCACCACACCGCTCGAAGACTTACACAAACCAGACAAAGCTAAAACTGTCGAGGAAGCACCCGAGACGGTACAAGTTACACAAGTACGCACCGAAACCGGGGACATTAAGTCCATTAAAACGACCAAACGTGTCATCAAGAAGAAGAAGGGCCCAAAACAAGAAGTAACAGAGATCACAACTATCGAAAAAGATGACGAAGCTCCGATCACAACTGTAACCGTCACCGAAGAAAAGTTGAGTGATGAAGTAGAGGACATCAAGCCATTTGAAATCGTTGAGCTACCGGAGGAGACAACTGTCGAAGAGTCTACGGCGCCAGATGGTAAGACAAAACACAAGAAAATCACAAAAAGAATCATCAAAAAGAAAGTAGGTCCAAAGGTCGAGACTACAGAAATCACCACTGAACAAACAGATGATACACAGCCCATTGTCACAGTACACAAAACAGAGGAAATCGTCAACGACACCACCACACCGCTCGAAGACTTACACAAACCAGACAAAGCTAAACCCGTCGAGGAAGCACCCGAGACGGTACAAGTTACACAAGTACGCACCGAAACCGGGGACATTAAGTCCATTAAAACGACAAAACGTGTCATCAAGAAGAAGAAGGGCCCAAAACAAGAAGTAACGGAGATCACAACCATCGAAAAAGATGGTGACGTTCCGATCACTACTGTTACCGTCACCGAAGAAAAGTCGCCAGAAGAACTAGAGGACATCAAACCTGTTGAAATCGTTGAACTACCCGAGGAGACCACTGTCGAAGAGTCTACGGCGCCAGATGGTAAGACAAAACACAAGAAAATCACGAAGAGAATCATCAAAAAGAAAGTAGGTCCAAAGGTCGAGACTACAGAAATCACCACTGAACAAACAGATGATACACAGCCCATTGTCACAGTACACAAAACAGAGGAAATCATCGATGACACCACCACACCTCTCGAAGACTTACACAAACCAGACAAAGCTAAACCCGTCGAGGAAGCACCCGAAACGGTACAAGTTACACAAGTACGCACCGAAACCGGGGACATTAAGTCCATTAAAACGACAAAACGTGTCATCAAGAAGAAGAAGGGCCCAAAACAAGAAGTAACAGAGATCACAACTATCGAAAAAGATGACGAAGCTCCGATCACAACTGTAACCGTCACCGAAGAAAAGTCTCCTGAAGAGGTAGAGGACATCAAGCCAGTTGAAATCGTGGAACTCCCCGAGGAAACCACCATTGAGGAATCTACTGAACCAGATGGTAAGATAAAACAAAAGAAAGTTACTAAACGTATTATCAAAAAGAAGGTAGGTACTAAGGTTGAAACAACACATATCACGACTGAACAAACAGATGACACACAACCCATTGTCACAGTACACAAAACAGAGGAACTCGTTGACGACACCACCACACCGCTCGAAGACTTACACAAACCAGACAAAGCTAAACCCGTCGAGGAAGCATCCGAGACGGTACAAGTTACACAAGTACGCACCGAAACCGGGGACATTAAGTCCATTAAAACGACCAAACGTGTCATCAAGAAGAAGAGAGGACCGAAACAAGAAGTTACAGAGATCACAACCATCGAAAAAGATGATGAAGCTCCGATCACAACTGTGACCGTCACCGAAGAAAAGTCGCCTGATGAGGTAGAGGATATCCAGCGAGTTGAAATCGTTGAGCTTCCCGAGGAGACCACTGTCGAAGAGTCTAAGGCGCCAGATGGTAAGACAAAACACAAGAAAATCACAAAGAGAATCATCAAAAAGAAAGTAGGTCCAAAGGTCGAGACTACAGAAATCACCACTGAACAAACAGATGATACACAGCCCATTGTCACAGTACACAAAACAGAGGAAATCGTCGACGACACCACCACACCGCTCGAAGACTTACACAAACCAGACAAAGCTAAACCCGTCGAGGAAGCACCCGAGACGGTACAAGTTACACAAATACGCACCGAAACCGGGGACATTAAGTCCATTAAAACGACCAAACGTGTCATCAAGAAGAAGAAGGGCCCAAAACAAGAAGTAACAGAGATCACAACTATCGAAAAAGATGACGAAGCTCCGATCACAACTGTAACCGTCACCGAAGAAAAGTCTCCTGAAGAGGTAGAGGACATCAAGCCAGTTGAAATCGTGGAACTTCCCGAGGAAACCACCATTGAGGAATCTACTGCACCAGATGGTAAGATAAAACAAAAGAAAGTTACTAAACGTATTATCAAAAAGAAGGTAGGTCCTAAGGTTGAAACAACACATATCACGACTGAACAAACAGATGACACACAACCCATTGTCACAGTACACAAAACAGAGGAACTCGTTGACGACACCACCACACCGCTCGAAGACTTACACAAACCAGACAAAGCTAAACCCGTCGAGGAAGCACCCGAAACTGTACAAGTTACACAAGTACGCACCGAAACCGGGGACATTAAGTCTATTAAAACGACAAAACGTGTCATCAAGAAGAAGAAGGGCCCAAAACAAGAAGTAACAGAGATCACAACTATCGAAAAAGATGACGAAGCTCCGATCACAACTGTAACCGTCACCGAAGAAAAGTCTCCTGAAGAGGTAGAGGACATCAAGCCAGTTGAAATCGTGGAACTCCCCGAGGAAACCACCCTTGAGGAATCTACAGCACCAGATGGTAAGATAACACAAAAGAAAGTTACTAAACGTATTATCAAAAAGAAGGTAGGTCCTAAGGTTGAAACAACACATATCACGACTGAACAAACAGATGACACACAACCCATTGTCACAGTACTCAAAACAGAGGAACTCGTTGACGACACCACCACACCGCTCGAAGACTTACACAAACCAGACAAAGCTAAACCCGTCGAGGAAGCACCCGAAACGGTACAAGTTACACAAGTACGCACCGAAACCGGGGACATTAAGTCTATTAAAACGACAAAACGTGTCATCAAGAAGAAGAAGGGCCCAAAACAAGAAGTAACAGAGATCACAACTATCGAAAAAGATGACGAAGCTCCGATCACAACTGTAACCGTCACCGAA
Source organism: Eupsilia transversa (assembly GCA_914767815.1). Taxonomy (NCBI): domain Eukaryota; kingdom Metazoa; phylum Arthropoda; class Insecta; order Lepidoptera; family Noctuidae; genus Eupsilia; species Eupsilia transversa. Next base: position 16,895,312 of record OU611871.1, read on the forward strand.
GAAAAGTCTCCTGAAGAGGTAGAGGACATCAAGCCAGTTGAAATCGTGGAACTCCCCGAGGAAACCACCATTGAGGAATCTACTGAACCAGATGGTAAGATAAAACAAAAGAAAGTTACTAAACGTATTATCAAAAAGAAGGTAGGTCCTAAGGTTGAAACAACACATATCACGACTGAACAAACAGACGACACACAACCCATTGTCACAGTACACAAAACAGAGGAACTCTTTGAGGACACCACTACACCGCTCGAAGACTTACACAAACCAGACAAAGCTAAACCCGTCGAGGAAGCATCCGAGACAGTACAAGTTACACAAGTACGCACCGAAACCGGGGACATTAAGTCTATTAAAACGACAAAACGTGTCATCAAGAAGAAGAAGGGCCCAAAACAAGAAGTAACAGAGATCACAACTATCGAAAAAGATGACGAAGCTCCGATCACAACTGTAACCGTCACCGAAGAAAAGTCTCCTGAAGAGGTAGAGGACATCAAGCCAGTTGAAATCGTGGAACTCCCCGAGGAAACCACCCTTGAGGAATCTACTGCACCAGATGGTAAGATAACACAAAAGAAAGTTACTAAACGTATTATCAAAAAGAAGGTAGGTCCTAAGGTTGAAACAACACATATCACGACTGAACAAACAGATGACACACAACCCATTGTCACAGTACACAAAACAGAGGAACTCTTTGACGACACCACTACACCGCTCGAAGACTTACACAAACCAGACAAAGCTAAACCCGTCGAGGAAGCACCCGAGACGGTACAAGTTACACAAGTACGCACCGAAACCGGGGACATTAAGTCCATTAAAACGACAAAACGTGTCATCAAGAAGAAGAAGGGCCCAAAACAAGAAGTAACAGAGATCACAACTATCGAAAAAGATGACGAAGCTCCGATCACAACTGTAACCGTCACCGAAGAAAAGTCTCCTGAAGAGGTAGAGGACATCAAGCCAGTTGAAATCGTGGAACTCCCCGAGGAAACCACCCTTGAGGAATCTACAGCACCAGATGGTAAGATAACACAAAAGAAAGTTACTAAACGTATTATCAAAAAGAAGGTAGGTCCTAAGGTTGAAACAACACATATCACGACTGAACACACAGATGACACACAACCCATTGTCACAGTACACAAAACAGAGGAACTCTTTGACGACACCACTACACTGCTCGAAGACTTACACAAACCAGACAAAGCTAAACCCGTCGAGGAAGCACCCGAGACGGTACAAGTTACACAAGTACGCACCGAAACCGGGGACATTAAGTCCATTAAAACGACAAAACGTGTCATCAAGAAGAAGAAGGGCCCAAAACAAGAAGTAACAGAGATCACAACTATCGAAAAAGATGACGAAGCTCCGATCACAACTGTAACCGTCACCGAAGAAAAGTCTCCTGAAGAGGTAGAGGACATCAAGCCAGTTGAAATCGTGGAACTCCCCGAGGAAACCACCATTGAGGAATCTACTGAACCAGATGGTAAGATAAAACAAAAGAAAGTTACTAAACGTATTATCAAAAAGAAGGTAGGTCCTAAGGTTGAAACAACACATATCACGACTGAACAAACAGATGACACACAACCCATTGTCACAGTACACAAAACAGAGGAACTCGTTGACGACACCACCACACCGCTCGAAGACTTACACAAACCAGACAAAGCTAAACCCGTCGAGGAAGCATCCGAGACGGTACAAGTTACACAAGTACGCACCGAAACCGGGGACATTAAGTCCATTAAAACGACCAAACGTGTCATCAAGAAGAAGAGAGGACCGAAACAAGAAGTTACAGAGATCACAACCATCGAAAAAGATGATGAAGCTCCGATCACAACTGTGACCGTCACCGAAGAAAAGTCGCCTGATGAGGTAGAGGATATCCAGCGAGTTGAAATCGTTGAGCTTCCCGAGGAGACCACTGTCGAAGAGTCTAAGGCGCCAGATGGTAAGACAAAACACAAGAAAATCACAAAGAGAATCATCAAAAAGAAAGTAGGTCCAAAGGTCGAGACTACAGAAATCACCACTGAACAAACAGATGATACACAGCCCATTGTCACAGTACACAAAACAGAGGAAATCGTCGACGACACCACCACACCGCTCGAAGACTTACACAAACCAGACAAAGCTAAACCCGTCGAGGAAGCACCCGAGACGGTACAAGTTACACAAATACGCACCGAAACCGGGGACATTAAGTCCATTAAAACGACCAAACGTGTCATCAAGAAGAAGAAGGGCCCAAAACAAGAAGTAACAGAGATCACAACTATCGAAAAAGATGACGAAGCTCCGATCACAACTGTAACCGTCACCGAAGAAAAGTCTCCTGAAGAGGTAGAGGACATCAAGCCAGTTGAAATCGTGGAACTTCCCGAGGAAACCACCATTGAGGAATCTACTGCACCAGATGGTAAGATAAAACAAAAGAAAGTTACTAAACGTATTATCAAAAAGAAGGTAGGTCCTAAGGTTGAAACAACACATATCACGACTGAACAAACAGATGACACACAACCCATTGTCACAGTACACAAAACAGAGGAACTCGTTGACGACACCACCACACCGCTCGAAGACTTACACAAACCAGACAAAGCTAAACCCGTCGAGGAAGCACCCGAAACTGTACAAGTTACACAAGTACGCACCGAAACCGGGGACATTAAGTCTATTAAAACGACAAAACGTGTCATCAAGAAGAAGAAGGGCCCAAAACAAGAAGTAACAGAGATCACAACTATCGAAAAAGATGACGAAGCTCCAATCACAACTGTAACCGTCACCGAAGAAAAGTCTCCTGAAGAGGTAGAGGACATCAAGCCAGTTGAAATCGTGGAACTCCCCGAGGAAACCACCATTGAGGAATCTACTGAACCAGATGGTAAGATAAAGCAAAAGAAAGTTACTAAACGTATTATCAAAAAGAAGGTAGGTCCTAAGGTTGAAACAACACATATCACGACTGAACAAACAGACAACACACAACCCATTGTCACAGTACACAAAACAGAGGAACTCTTTGACGACACCACTACACCGCTCGAAGACTTACACAAACCAGACAAAGCTAAACCCGTCGAGGAAGCATCCGAGACAGTACAAGTTACACAAGTACGCACCGAAACCGGGGACGTTAAGTCTATTAAAACGACAAAACGTGTCATCAAGAAGAAGAAGGGCCCAAAACAAGAAGTAACAGAGATCACAACTATCGAAAAAGATGACGAAGCTCCGATCACAACTGTAACCGTCACCGAAGAAAAGTCTCCTGAAGAGGTAGAGGACATCAAGCCAGTTGAAATCGTGGAACTCCCCGAGGAAACCACCCTTGAGGAATCTACAGCACCAGATGGTAAGATAACACAAAAGAAAGTTACTAAACGTATTATCAAAAAGAAGGTAGGTCCTAAGGTTGAAACAACACATATCACGACTGAACAAACAGATGACACACAACCCATTGTCACAGTACTCAAAACAGAGGAACTCGTTGACGACACCACCACACCGCTCGAAGACTTACACAAACCAGACAAAGCTAAACCCGTCGAGGAAGCACCCGAAACGGTACAAGTTACACAAGTACGCACCGAAACCGGGGACATTAAGTCTATTAAAACGACAAAACGTGTCATCAAGAAGAAGAAGGGCCCAAAACAAGAAGTAACAGAGATCACAACTATCGAAAAAGATGACGAAGCTCCGATCACAACTGTAACCGTCACCGAAGAAAAGTCTCCTGAAGAGGTGGAAGACATCCAACCCGTGGAAATTGTAGAACTCCCCGAGGAAACCACCCTTGAGGAATCTACAGCACCAGATGGTAAGATAACACAAAAGAAAGTTACTAAACGTATTATCAAAAAGAAGGTAGGTCCTAAGGTTGAAACAACACATATCACGACTGAACACACAGATGACACACAACCTATTGTCACAGTACACAAAACAGAGGAACTCTTTGACGACACCACTACACTGCTCGAAGACTTACACAAACCAGACAAAGCTAAACCCGTCGAGGAAGCACCCGAGACGGTACAAGTTACACAAGTGCGTACCGAAACCGGGGACATTAATACCATCAAAACTACAAAACGTGTCATCAAGAAGAAGAGAGGACCAAAACAAGAGGTTACAGAGATCACAACAATCGAAAAAGATGACGAAGCTCCGATCACAACTGTTACCGTTACCGAACAAAAGTTGCCTGAAGAAATAGAAGACATCCAGCCCGTGGAAATTGTAGAACTCCCCGAAGAGACCACTGTCGAAGAGTCTACGGCACCAGATGGTAAGATAACACAAAAGAAAGTAACTAAACGTATTATCAAAAAGAAGGTAGGTCCTAAGGTTGAAACTACACAAATAACAACTGAACACACAGATGACACACAACCCATTATCACAGTACACAAAACAGACGAAATCGTTGACGAAACCACTACACCTTTCAAACACTCGCACACACCAGACACAGCAACAATTGTGGAGGAAGCACCCGAGACTGTACAAGTTACTCAAGTGCGCACTGAAACCGGGGACATTAAGTCCGTAAAAACGACAAAACGTGTTATCAAAAAGAAGAGAGGACCAAAACAAGAGGTTACAGAGATCACAACAATCGAAAAAGATGACGAAGCTCCGATCACAACTGTTACCGTTACCGAACAAAAGTTGCCTGAAGAAATAGAAGACATCCAACCCGTGGAAATTGTAGAACTCCCCGAAGAGACCACTGTCGAAGAATCTACGGCACCAGATGGTAAGATAACACAAAAGAAAGTAACTAAACGTATTATCAAAAAGAAGGTAGGTCCTAAGGTTGAAACTACACAAATAACAACTGAACACACAGATGACACACAACCCATTATCACAGTACACAAAACAGAGGAAATCGTTGACGACACCACTACACCTTTCGAACACTCGCACACACCAGACACAGCAAAAATTGTGGAGGAAGCACCCGAGACGGTACAAGTTACTCAAGTGCGCACTGAAACCGGGGACATTAAGTCCGTAAAAACGACAAAACGTGTTATCAAAAAGAAGAGAGGACCAAAACAAGAGGTTACAGAGATCACAACAATCGAAAAAGATGACGAAGCTCCGATCACAACTGTTACCGTTACCGAACAAAAGTTGCCTGAAGAAATAGAAGACATCCAACCCGTGGAAATTGTAGAACTCCCCGAAGAGACCACTGTCGAAGAATCTACGGCACCAGATGGTAAGATAACACAAAAGAAAGTAACTAAACGTATTATCAAAAAGAAGGTAGGTCCTAAGGTTGAAACTACACAAATAACAACTGAACACACAGATGACACACAACCCATTATCACAGTACACAAAACAGAGGAAATCGTTGACGACACCACTACACCTTTCGAACACTCGCACACACCAGACACAGCAAAAATTGTGGAGGAAGCACCCGAGACGGTACAAGTTACTCAAGTGCGCACTGAAACCGGGGACATTAAGTCCGTAAAAACGACAAAACGTGTTATCAAAAAGAAGAGAGGACCAAAACAAGAGGTTACAGAGATCACAACAATCGAAAAAGATGACGAAGCTCCGATCACAACTGTTACCGTTACCGAACAAAAGTTGCCTGAAGAAATAGAAGACATCCAACCCGTGGAAATTGTAGAACTCCCCGAAGAGACCACTGTCGAAGAATCTACGGCACCAGATGGTAAGATAACACAAAAGAAAGTAACTAAACGTATTATCAAAAAGAAGGTAGGTCCTAAGGTTGAAACTACACAAATAACAACTGAACACACAGATGACACACAACCCATTATCACAGTACACAAAACAGAGGAAATCGTTGACGACACCACTACACCTTTCGAACACTCGCACACACCAGACACAGCAAAAATTGTGGAGGAAGCACCCGAGACGGTACAAGTTACTCAAGTGCGCACTGAAACCGGGGACATTAAGTCCGTAAAAACGACAAAACGTGTTATCAAAAAGAAGAGAGGACCAAAACAAGAGGTAACAGAGATCACAACAATCGAAAAAGATGACGAAGCTCCGATCACAACTGTTACCGTTACCGAACAAAAGTTGCCTGAAGAAATAGAAGACATCCAACCCGTGGAAATTGTAGAACTCCCCGAAGAGACCACTGTCGAAGAATCTACGGCACCAGATGGTAAGATAACACAAAAGAAAGTAACTAAACGTATTATCAAAAAGAAGGTAGGTCCTAAGGTTGAAACTACACAAATAACAACTGAACACACAGATGACACACAACCCATTATCACAGTACACAAAACAGAGGAAATCGTTGACGACACCACTACACCTTTCGAACACTCGCACACACCAGACACAGCAAAAATTGTGGAGGAAGCACCCGAGACGGTACAAGTTACTCAAGTGCGCACTGAAACCGGGGACATTAAGTCCGTAAAAACGACAAAACGTGTTATCAAAAAGAAGAGAGGACCAAAACAAGAGGTTACAGAGATCACAACAATCGAAAAAGATGACGAAGCTCCGATCACAACTGTTACCGTTACCGAACAAAAGTTGCCTGAAGAAATAGAAGACATCCAACCCGTGGAAATTGTAGAACTCCCCGAAGAGACCACTGTCGAAGAATCTACGGCACCAGATGGTAAGATAACACAAAAGAAAGTAACTAAACGTATTATCAAAAAGAAGGTAGGTCCTAAGGTTGAAACTACACAAATTACAACTGAACACACAGATGACACACAACCCATTATCACAGTACACAAAACAGACGAAATCGTTGACGAAACCACTACACCTTTCGAACACTCGCACACACCAGACACAGCAACAATTGTGGAGGAAGCACCCGAGACTGTACAAGTTACTCAAGTGCGCACTGAAACCGGGGACATTAAGTCCGTAAAAACGACAAAACGTGTTATCAAAAAGAAGAGAGGACCAAAACAAGAGGTTACAGAGATCACAACAATCGAAAAAGATGACGAAGCTCCGATCACAACTGTTACCGTTACCGAACAAAAGTTGCCTGAAGAAATAGAAGACATCCAACCCGTGGAAATTGTAGAACTCCCCGAAGAGACCACTGTCGAAGAATCTACGGCACCAGATGGTAAGATAACACAAAAGAAAGTAACTAAACGTATTATCAAAAAGAAGGTAGGTCCTAAGGTTGAAACTACACAAATAACAACTGAACACACAGATGACACACAACCCATTATCACAGTACACAAAACAGAGGAAATCGTTGACGACACCACTACACCTTTCGAACACTCGCACACACCAGACACAGCAAAAATTGTGGAGGAAGCACCCGAGACGGTACAAGTTACTCAAGTGCGCACTGAAACCGGGGACATTAAGTCCGTAAAAACGACAAAACGTGTTATCAAAAAGAAGAGAGGACCAAAACAAGAGGTAACAGAGATCACAACAATCGAAAAAGATGACGAAGCTCCGATCACAACTGTTACCGTTACCGAACAAAAGTTGCCTGAAGAAATAGAAGACATCCAACCCGTGGAAATTGTAGAACTCCCCGAAGAGACCACTGTCGAAGAATCTACGGCACCAGATGGTAAGATAACACAAAAGAAAGTAACTAAACGTATTATCAAAAAGAAGGTAGGTCCTAAGGTTGAAACTACACAAATAACAACTGAACACACAGATGACACACAACCCATTATCACAGTACACAAAACAGAGGAAATCGTTGACGACACCACTACACCTTTCGAACACTCGCACACACCAGACACAGCAAAAATTGTGGAGGAAGCACCCGAGACGGTACAAGTTACTCAAGTGCGCACTGAAACCGGGGACATTAAGTCCGTAAAAACGACAAAACGTGTTATCAAAAAGAAGAGAGGACCAAAACAAGAGGTTACAGAGATCACAACAATCGAAAAAGATGACGAAGCTCCGATCACAACTGTTACCGTTACCGAACAAAAGTTGCCTGAAGAAATAGAAGACATCCAACCCGTGGAAATTGTAGAACTCCCCGAAGAGACCACTGTCGAAGAATCTACGGCACCAGATGGTAAGATAACACAAAAGAAAGTAACTAAACGTATTATCAAAAAGAAGGTAGGTCCTAAGGTTGAAACTACACAAATTACAACTGAACACACAGATGACACACAACCCATTATCACAGTACACAAAACAGACGAAATCGTTGACGAAACCACTACACCTTTCGAACACTCGCACACACCAGACACAGCAACAATTGTGGAGGAAGCACCCGAGACTGTACAAGTTACTCAAGTGCGCACTGAAACCGGGGACATTAAGTCCGTAAAAACGACAAAACGTGTTATCAAAAAGAAGAGAGGACCAAAACAAGAGGTTACAGAGATCACAACAATCGAAAAAGATGACGAAGCTCCGATCACAACTGTTACCGTTACCGAACAAAAGTTGCCTGAAGAAATAGAAGACATCCAACCCGTGGAAATTGTAGAACTCCCCGAAGAGACCACTGTCGAAGAATCTACGGCACCAGATGGTAAGATAACACAAAAGAAAGTAACTAAACGTATTATCAAAAAGAAGGTAGGTCCTAAGGTTGAAACTACACAAATAACAACTGAACACACAGATGACACACAACCCATTATCACAGTACACAAAACAGAGGAAATCGTTGACGACACCACTACACCTTTCGAACACTCGCACACACCAGACACAGCAAAAATTGTGGAGGAAGCACCCGAGACGGTACAAGTTACTCAAGTGCGCACTGAAACCGGGGACATTAAGTCCGTAAAAACGACAAAACGTGTTATCAAAAAGAAGAGAGGACCAAAACAAGAGGTTACAGAGATCACAACAATCGAAAAAGATGACGAAGCTCCGATCACAACTGTTACCGTTACCGAACAAAAGTTGCCTGAAGAAATAGAAGACATCCAACCCGTGGAAATTGTAGAACTCCCCGAAGAGACCACTGTCGAAGAATCTACGGCACCAGATGGTAAGATAACACAAAAGAAAGTAACTAAACGTATTATCAAAAAGAAGGTAGGTCCTAAGGTTGAAACTACACAAATAACAACTGAACACACAGATGACACACAACCCATTATCACAGTACACAAAACAGAGGAAATCGTTGACGACACCACTACACCTTTCGAACACTCGCACACACCAGACACAGCAAAAATTGTGGAGGAAGCACCCGAGACGGTACAAGTTACTCAAGTGCGCACTGAAACCGGGGACATTAAGTCCGTAAAAACGACAAAACGTGTTATCAAAAAGAAGAGAGGACCAAAACAAGAGGTTACAGAGATCACAACAATCGAAAAAGATGACGAAGCTCCGATCACAACTGTTACCGTTACCGAACAAAAGTTGCCTGAAGAAATAGAAGACATCCAACCCGTGGAAATTGTAGAACTCCCCGAAGAGACCACTGTCGAAGAATCTACGGCACCAGATGGTAAGATAACACAAAAGAAAGTAACTAAACGTATTATCAAAAAGAAGGTAGGTCCTAAGGTTGAAACTACACAAATAACAACTGAACACACAGATGACACACAACCCATTATCACAGTACACAAAACAGAGGAAATCGTTGACGACACCACTACACCTTTCGAACACTCGCACACACCAGACACAGCAAAAATTGTGGAGGAAGCACCCGAGACGGTACAAGTTACTCAAGTGCGCACTGAAACCGGGGACATTAAGTCCGTAAAAACGACAAAACGTGTTATCAAAAAGAAGAGAGGACCAAAACAAGAGGTAACAGAGATCACAACAATCGAAAAAGATGACGAAGCTCCGATCACAACTGTTACCGTTACCGAACAAAAGTTGCCTGAAGAAATAGAAGACATCCAACCCGTGGAAATTGTAGAACTCCCCGAAGAGACCACTGTCGAAGAATCTACGGCACCAGATGGTAAGATAACACAAAAGAAAGTAACTAAACGTATTATCAAAAAGAAGGTAGGTCCTAAGGTTGAAACTACACAAATAACAACTGAACACACAGATGACACACAACCCATTATCACAGTACACAAAACAGAGGAAATCGTTGACGACACCACTACACCTTTCGAACACTCGCACACACCAGACACAGCAAAAATTGTGGAGGAAGCACCCGAGACGGTACAAGTTACTCAAGTGCGCACTGAAACCGGGGACATTAAGTCCGTAAAAACGACAAAACGTGTTATCAAAAAGAAGAGAGGACCAAAACAAGAGGTTACAGAGATCACAACAATCGAAAAAGATGACGAAGCTCCGATCACAACTGTTACCGTTACCGAACAAAAGTTGCCTGAAGAAATAGAAGACATCCAACCCGTGGAAATTGTAGAACTCCCCGAAGAGACCACTGTCGAAGAATCTACGGCACCAGATGGTAAGATAACACAAAAGAAAGTAACTAAACGTATTATCAAAAAGAAGGTAGGTCCTAAGGTTGAAACTACACAAATAACAACTGAACACACAGATGACACACAACCCATTATCACAGTACACAAAACAGAGGAAATCGTTGACGACACCACTACACCTTTCGAACACTTGCACACACCAGACACAGCAAAAATTGTGGAGGAAGCACCCGAGACGGTACAAGTTACTCAAGTGCGCACTGAAACTGGGGACATTAAGTCCGTAAAAACGACAAAACGTGTCATCAAGAAGAAGAAAGGACCCAGACAGGAAGTCACGGAAATAACAACTATCGAAAAGGACGGCGAAGTTCCTATAACAACTGTGATCGTGACTGAAGAAAAACCTGAAAGCGATGAAGAAACTGAGCCCATTGAAATCGTTGAATTACCCGAGGAGACTACTGTCGAGGAATACATAGCGCCAGATGGTAAGAAAACTCAAACGAAAGTCACTAAACGCACAATTAAAAAGAAGGTAGGTCCTAGGGTTGAAACTACACACATCACAACAGAACACACAGATGACACAATACCTATTATCACTGTACACAAAACAGACGAACTCACACATGACACTACCACACCACTCACATCCTTACCCACACCAGTGAACGCTAAAGTAATCGAGGAAGAACCTGAATCGGTTAAAGTTAATCAGGTGCGTACCGCAACAGGTGAAATCAACACCATTAAGACAACAAAACGGGTCATCAAGAAGAAACAGGGACCTAAACAAGAAGTCACAGAAATAACGACTATCGAAAAAGATGATGAAGCTCCCATAATAACTGTGAGCGTAACGGAGGAGAAACCAGAAGACGTTGAAGAAACCGAGCCCGTTGAAGTTATTGAATTACCCGAGGAGACCACTGTCGAGGAGTTCGTAGCGCCAGATGGTAAGAAAACTCAAAAGAAAATCATTAAACGCACAATCAAAAAGAAGGTAGGGCCTAAGCTTGAAACTACACACATCACCACTGAGCACATAAATGACACAGAACCCACAGTCACGGTACACAAAACAGAAGATATCATAGACGACACCACCACTCCACTCGAAGACTTATACAAACCAGACAAGGCTAAAGTAGTCGAGGAAACTCCAGAGTCGGTACTAGTTACACAAGTGCGCACTGAAACAGGTGAAGACAAGACTATCAAGACGAGTAAGCGGCTCATCAAAAAGAAGAAGGGACCCACACAGGAAGTCACGGAAATAACAACTATCGAAAAGGACGGCGAAGTTCCTATAACAACTGTGATCGTGACTGAAGAAAAACCTGAAAGCCATGAAGAAACTGAGACCATTGAAATCGTTGAATTACCCGAGGAGACTACTGTCGAGGAATACATAGCGCCAGATGGTAAGAAAACTCAAACGAAAGTCACTAAACGCACAATTAAAAAGAAGGTAGGTCCTAGGGTTGAAACTACACACATCACAACAGAACACACAGATGACACAATACCTATTATCACTGTACACAAAACAGACGAACTCACACATGACACTACCACACCACTCACATCCTTACCCACACCAGTGAACGCTAAAGTAATCGAGGAAGAACCTGAATCAGTTAAAGTTAATCAGGTGCGTACCGCAACAGGTGAAATCAACACCATCAAGACAACAAAACGGGTCATCAAGAAGAAAAAGGGACCTAAACAAGAAGTCACAGAAATAACGACTATCGAAAAAGATGATGAAGCTCCCATAATAACTGTGAGCGTAACGGAGGAGAAACCAGAAGACGTTGAAGAAACCGAGCCCGTTGAAGTTATTGAATTACCCGAGGAGACCACTGTCGAGGAGTTTGTAGCGCCAGATGGTGAGAAAACTCAAAAGAAAATCATTAAACGCACAATCAAAAAGAAGGTAGGGCCTAAGCTTGAAACTACACACATCACCACTGAGCACATAAATGACACAGAACCCACAGTCATGGTACACAAAACAGAAGATATCATAGACGACACCACCACTCCACTCGAAGACTTATACAAACCAGACAAGGCTAAAGTAGTCGAGGAAACTCCGGAGTCGGTACGAGTTACACAAGTGCGCACTGAAACAGGTGAAGACAAGACTATCAAGACGAGTAAGCGGCTCATCAAAAAGAAGAAGGGACCCACACAGGAAGTCACGGAAATAACAACTATCGCAAAGGAAGGCGAAGTTCCTATAACAACTGTGATCGTGACTGAAGAAAAACCTGAAAGCGATGAAGAAACTGAGCCCATTGAAATCGTTGAATTACCCGAGGAGACTACTGTCGAGGATTTTATAGCGCCAGATGGTAAGAAAACTCAAAAGAAAATCACTAAACGCACAATCAAAAAGAAGGTAGGTCCTAGGGTTGAAACTACACACATCACAACAGAACACACAGATGACACAATACCTATTATCACTGTACACAAAACAGACGAACTCACACATGACACTACCACACCACTCACATCCTTACCCACACCAGTGAACGCTAAAGTAATCGAGGAAGAACCTGAATCAGTTAAAGTTGATCAGGTGCGTACCGCAACAGGTGAAATCAACACCATCAAGACAACAAAACGGGTCATCAAGAAGAAAAAGGGACCTAAACAAGAAGTCACAGAAATAACGACTATCGAAAAAGATGATGAAGCTCCCATAATAACTGTGAGCGTAACGGAGGAGAAACCAGAAGACGTTGAAGAAACCGAGCCCGTTGAAGTTATTGAATTACCCGAGGAGACCACTGTCGAGGAGTTTGTAGCGCCAGATGGTAAGAAAACTCAAAAGAAAATCATTAAACGCACAATCAAAAAGAAGGTAGGGCCTAAGCTTGAAACTACACACATCACCACTGAGCACATAAATGACACAGAACCCACAGTCACGGTACACAAAACAGAAGATATCATAGACGACACCACCCCTCCACTCGAAGACTTATACAAACCAGACAAGGCTAAAGTAGTCGAGGAACCTCCAGAGTCGGTACGAGTTACACAAGTGCGCACTGAAACAGGTGAAGACAAGACTATCAAGACGAGTAAGCGGCTCATCAAAAAGAAGAAGGGACCCACACAGGAAGTCACGGAAATAACAACTATCGCAAAGGAAGGCGAAGTTCCTATAACAACTGTGATCGTGACTGAAGAAAAACCTGAAAGCGATGAAGAAACTGAGCCCATTGAAATCGTTGAATTACCCGAGGAGACTACTGTCGAGGAATTTATAGCGCCAGATGGTAAGAAAACTCAAAAGAAAATCACTAAACGCACAATCAAAAAGAAGGTAGGTCCTAGGGTTGAAACTACACACATCACAACAGAACACACAGATGACACAATACCTATTATCACTGTACACAAAACAGACGAACTCACACATGACACTACCACACCACTCACATCCTTACCCACACCAGTGAACGCTAAAGTAATCGAGGAAGAACCTGAATCGGTTGAAGTCAATCAGGTGCGTACCGCAACAGGTGAAATCAATACCATTAAGACAACAAAACGGGTCATCAAGAAGAAACAGGGACCTAAACAAGAAGTCACAGAAATAACGACTATCGAAAAAGATGATGAAGCTCCCATAATAACTGTGAGCGTAACGGAGGAGAAACCAGAAGACGTTGAAGAAACCGAGCCCGTTGAAGTTATTGAATTACCCGAGGAGACCACTGTCGAGGAATCTGTAGCGCCAGATGGTAAGAAAACACAAAAGAAAGTCATTAAACGCACAATCAAAAAGAAGGTAGGTCCTAAACTTGAAACTACACAAATCACCACTGAACACATAGAAGACATAGAACCCACAGTCACAGAACATAAAACAGAAGATATCATAGAAGATACCACCACTCCACTTGAAGACTTATACAAACCAGACAAGGCTAAAGTAGTCGAGGAAACACCAGAGTCGGTACGAGTTACACAAGTGCGCACTGAAACAGGTGAAGACAAGACCATCAAGACGAGTAAGCGGCTCATCAAAAAGAAGAAGGGACCCAGACAGGAAGTCACGGAAATAACAACTATCGAAAAGGAAGGCGAAGTTCCTATAACAACTGTGATCGTGACTGAAGAAAAACCTGAAAGCGATGAAGAAACTGAGCCCATTGAAATCGTTGAATTACCCGAGGAGACTACTGTCGAGGAATACATAGCGCCAGATGGTAAGAAAACTCAAAAGAAAGTCACTAAACGCACATTTAAAAAGAAGGTAGGTCCTAGGGTTGAAACTACACACATCACAACAGAACACACAGATGACACAATACCTATTATCACTGTACACAAAACAGACGAACTCACACATGACACTACCACACCACTCACATCCTTACCCACACCAGTGAACGCTAAAGTAATCGAGGAAGAACCTGAATCAGTTAAAGTTAATCAGGTGCGTACCACAACAGGTGAAATCAACACCATCAAGACAACAAAACGGGTCATCAAGAAGAAAAAGGGACCTAAACAAGAAGTCACAGAAATAACGACTATCGAAAAAGATGATGAAGCTCCCATAATAACTGTGAGCGTAACGGAGGAGAAACCAGAAGACGTTGAAGAAACCGAGCCCGTTGAAGTTGTTGAATTACCCGAGGAGACTACTGTCGAGGATTCTGTTGCGCCAGATGGTAAGAAAACACAAAAGAAAGTCACTAAACGCACAATTAAAAAGAAGGTAGGTCCTAGGGTTGAAACTACACACATCACAACAGAACACATAGATGACACAATACCTATTATCACTGTACACAAAACAGACGAACTCACACATGACACTACCACACCACTCACATCCTTACCCACACCAGTGAACGCTAAAGTAATCGAGGAAGAACCTGAATCAGTTAAAGTTAATCAGGTGCGTACCGCAACAGGTGAAATCAACACCATCAAGACAACAAAACGGGTCATCAAGAAGAAAAAGGGACCTAAACAAGAAGTCACAGAAATAACGACTATCGAAAAAGATGATGAAGCTCCCATAATAACTGTGAGCGTAACGGAGGAGAAACCAGAAGACGTTGAAGAAACCGAGCCCGTTGAAGTTGTTGAATTACCCGAGGAGACTACTGTCGAGGATTCTGTTGCGCCAGATGGTAAGAAAACACAAAAGAAAGTCATTAAACGCACAATCAAAAAGAAGGTAGGTCCTAAACTTGAAACTACACAAATCACCACTGAACACATAGAAGACACAGAACCCACAGTCACAGAACATAAAACAGAAGATATCATAGAAGATACCACCACTCCACTTGAAGACTTATACAAACCAGACAAGGCTAAAGTAGTCGAGGAAACTGCAGATTCGGTACGAGTTACACAAGTGCGCACTGAAACAGGTGAAGACAAGACTATCAAGACGAGTAAGCGGCTCATCAAAAAGAAGAAGAGACCCAGACAGGAAGTCACGGAAATAACAACTATTGAAAAGGAAGACGAAGTGCCTATAACAACTGTGACCGTGACTGAAGAAAAACCTGAAGGCGATGAAGAAACTAAGCCCATTGAAATCGTTGTATTACCCGAGGAGACTACTGTCGAGGAATTCATAGCGCCAGACGGTAAGAAAACTCTAAAGAAAATCACTAAACGCACAATCAAAGAGAAGGTAGGTCCTAGGGTTGAAACTACACATATCACAGCAGCAAACACAAATGACACAATAAACAAAACAGACAAACTCATACATGACACTATCACACTACTCAAATTCTTAACCACACCAGTTAGCGCTGAAATTAGCTAAGGAGAAGCCTAGAACCATTCTGTCACATCGGTTAAGGTAAATAAACTACACAATTAATTTTACTTAGTCAATTATGCCATAATTTTATACGTTTTATTAATTTTTCTTTGTTTCAATCTTACAGGAATCTTTATAACGATGTTTGAACAAGCTGCCTCAAAACTTAGCTTTATTATCATTTTATCATCTGCAATTAAAATGTTACAGTCAGATATTAGAATGGTCTGTTTATTAGTAATAAATACATACATACCGGTCAAAATCATAACCCTCCTTTTTGCTTAGCCGTAGTCGGGTAAAAACTAAATGGTGCACAAGCACTTGAATAAAGCAGAAGATTATCTATTTATTGTTATCGAACTGAATCAGCTTACGTAACGAAAACTGCCTCGTTAGTCTAGTGGTCACAAACGCTACTGCTTAGTGTGAAGTCCTAGATGCAATTCCCATGTCGGGCAAAGTGTTATTGGGCTTTATTAGGAATTTTTTTCTCAATTTGTGCCCTATTGATGGCAATAGGGACTATAACATCTGGATGTACTATGAGTACACTTAACGTAACCCCCGCCGGGGAAAACAGACATCATGTTGCGTTATTATAATAAAATTATACATCGATCATTGGACAGAGCATTTATAAAATAATTTCAAATATTAGTTCATAATCTTAAAAGCTGAAGAATTTACGGCAGTTTTAAATTGAAATAATTGATTGAAAATTCTGTATTTGTAAAGAACGGTAATTTTAAGGTAACATAGATTAAGTATCGTTTTTTATGCTTATTGTTGTATTTTATTTCAAGTAAACCCCGATCAGTTGTTATTGTTTGCCCACAGAAATTGATCTTATATGATTATCAGACGTAATATGAACAGCATTTATATTTTTCTATATACTTAGTACGTAAAGGTAAAAAACAGTGATAATATGTTTTTTTTTTTGCAAACTAAATTGTTCCAAAATTATCAACATGGAAAGTTCCAACCCAGAACTTACGTTATAATTATATAAAAAGTTTAAAAAGTTAAACAGTTTATTTTATTTTTTCCCCAATATATTTTGATAGTGTTTCTCATAAAAGCTTCTCCTTTTCTGTTTGGTTTAGACCAGCAGTGACTACTTATAAGATTTTTTTATTTTTTTGTTCTCGTACTTGATGCTTTTGTATCATTTAAACGTTGAAAAACAATGACTCTCCTATTTGAGAAGTTCTTTCATATACCAAAAAATTCAATGCCTTAATTTTTACCATAATGTATGGGAATATTTTTTTTCTTAAAAAACAATATTGCATGGCGTTATATTACCATATTCAAAAAAAATGTGTAAAAGCAAGGTGTATATATGAGTTTTTAAGGAAATAATTTTAAATTTATATATTTGCAGATACCGACAAAAAACCTGTTATCGAGAAATCACCGAAAATCAAACCTCTAATCAAAAAACAAACAGAAGATAAACCTCAAGATGCCCAAGAAACCGAAAAACAAAAACCTACCAAAAAACTAAAACCGGTACCCATGGAAATAGAAGAAGTTAAAGTGACTGAAGCACAACATGCTCAAGAAGTTCAGGGTCCACAGTTTACGAAACTAAAACTAAAGAAACCTGATCAGAAACCCAAACAAGAATTAAAAACAGTTTCTTTACCCAAATTCCAACTCAAAAGTCGAATCAGGTATAATACAGAATGGCCTCCTGCAGAATTGAAACCTGCTATAACATTTTTGGGTAGTGTGAGACAAAACGGCCAACTATCGAGAAATATTAAGGAAGCAGCTAAGCTGAAAAAGAAACCTGTTAAAATTATCGATATTCCAGATTTGGAAAAAGTTGAACTAGAAAAACCCGAAGAATTTGATTTCACCGTGGAGAAAACAGTAGCACCCGAAAGAGAAAAACTTAGCGAGGATGAGGAAACCAAAGTCGATCACCCTGATATTGTGGAACAAGAATCAAATAAAAAGGTGCAACTATTACCAGAAAAAGTTAAAGAAAAGGAAGTTAAACCGAAACAAGTTCTAAATGAAAGTGTAGTAGATAAACCTGAAATTCTTGAAATCAAGCAACCCGAAACTATCCCTCAAAATTATATTGATGAGCACGAAAATGAGGCAACGAAACCTGATGAAGTTGAAATACCCAAGAAAGACATAATCAAGACAGAGCCTAAAACCCAAACAATCGAACAAAAACAGCCGACTGATGAACAAAAAGATAAGAAAGCTACTGAGGAAAAACCAAAAAAGAAAAAGAACAAAGAAACTGTTAAAGTTGAAGAAACTCAAGATTTTGACAAACATACTGAACAGACAATTCCTGATGAACAAGATTTGAAACAACCAGATACTGTTATTTTTCCCGAAACTAAAGATAAACTTGCCATTGAAAAGAAACCAAAAACAAAAAAGAAACAAAAACCAATTACACCTTTGCTTCAAGATGAGCTTCCAATTGAACAGCCCGAACCTGTTCAACCAACAGAAATATCTGAAATTCCTGAGGAGATAGAAACACAACCAGTCATTCCTACTGACACCGAAGTTTCATTAACAGACAAAAAGCCTAAGAAGACAAAGAAACCCAAACCAAAAGATAGTCCTCAAGAATCTTTTGAAGAATTACCAGAAAAGGAAAATTTGGTGGAAGTTGTAGACAAAATTGTCGAAAAACCAGCAAAAATGAAGCTAACTCCTATTAAGATAGAAAGAAAAGAAGTTGAAATAAGTAAACCACAGCATGCAGAAAGTATAGAAGGAACTCAATTTACCAAGCTTAAATTAAAGAAAGCAACAGCAAAACCAAAACAAGATGCACCATTAGTGACTCTTCCCAAATTCCAGCTGAAAAGCCGAATAAAATATGTAAAAGATTGGCCTACAGCAATAATACAGCCTGCTGTAACATTTTTAGGTAGCGTCCGTCAAAATGGAATTTTATCAAGAAATGTTAAAGAGGCAGAAAAGATAAAGAAGAAAGTATATAAGCAACCAAAATTACCTGAAATAGAAAAAACCGAATTAGAAAAACCAATGTTTGGCTATGAAGATATAGTTGTAGCTAAAAATCAAAGTGAAATTGCAGACAAAGATGAACCGGTTGATGTTGAAATATCTGAAGTAAAAGAAGATGAACCACTTGATGTTGAAATATCTGAAGTAAAAGAAGATGAACCTGAACAATTCACTATTAAACCTAAGCGGCCAAGTATTAAGAAGACTGAAGAAATTGAAGATGAAGTTACAATTAAAAAGAAGTTGAAGGCTGTAAGAAAGCCTTCAGTCACATTGCCTGAGATAACTGAACCAGAAAATGTAACATTCAGGCCAAAATCCACAAAAACAAAAGAAGACGTTGAGCAAGAATTTAACATACAGTTAGATTCATATGCTGAGGAAGAAATATCAATGTCAAGTAAAGTGAAACTTAAACCACTTAGACGACCCACTTTTAGTGAAGAAGCTAATGAAACTTCCATCAAGTTTTATGAAGAGAATGAAGAAGCACCAGATGTTATTGAAATTTTCGAAAGTGATGAAGAGAAATCAGAGGAAACAGCTAATGTGATGATGCCTCTGAAAAAAATTAAAAAGGATTTAAAAGAGGAGTCACTCGAAGAAATTTCTTCATCTATTACGGTATCTAAACCAAAGCAAAAGGAAAAGGAGTCTGAAGTTTCGCAAGACATAAGCATTAAGTTAGAGAGAAAGCCAAAATACACAGTCGATGAACAAGAAGAAGTATCTTTTGACGTGAAGCCACAAGTCGAACAATATACGCAAGAAGAACTATCACTTTCAAGTAAAATTAAATTAAAACCTAAAAAGAAAATGACTATATCAGAAGCAGCAGATGAAACTTCAATCCAACTAAAACAAGAAATAGAGGATGATAGTCAGGCAGAAGAAGTTATATTAAGCGAAGGCGAAACTGATGAAAATGTTGAAATGATTATCAAACGAAAACCTAAAAAACCAGTATATGAAGTCAGCGAAGTAGAAGAATTAAGTGTTGAGTTTAAACCTAAAAGAGTTAATGAAGATGCGTATGAAGAGGAACAAATCACAATTTCAACTAAGAGAAAACCTAGAAAACCCTCAAAACTGCAAGGTATTGAATTTGATGTGACAAAATTGAGCGATATGGACCGCTTCAAAATCTTGGCAGTGCGTTATGCAGCTTTATAATATAATTTGCAGTAATGCAGAAATGCTTCTTACGCATGGTTATATTTAATACGCTTAGAATAAATAAAAAATGGTCTGCAGTTTCTTGTTTAGCAAACACAATCAATCTGTATGTGTTTGTGACGTTATGCTTAATGCCGAAGTAGCTCATTCTAAATATGTGCACTAAGTGTGCACTTATTTAGAATGAGCTACTTCAGATAGTGTGCTGAGACTTTACATCACTAAGGTCCGTATTAGTAAACATATTTTTTTACTGAGCATAAGAATAAACAATTTAAATCATTTTAATACAGAAACAATCAAGCAATCAAAATCATATTTTGAACCAACTTACAGTCTCTCCCAGGCGCGATTCTCGGAGTTAAATTATTAAT
This sequence comes from Eupsilia transversa, assembly GCA_914767815.1. NCBI lineage: Eukaryota > Metazoa > Arthropoda > Insecta > Lepidoptera > Noctuidae > Eupsilia > Eupsilia transversa. Next base: position 16,916,134 of record OU611871.1, read on the forward strand.
ACGGGTCTTATTTACTCATAGCTACGCTCAAAAAAGATAATTATTATGATTAGCTCAAAGATTTCAATTGTAAAACGTAATTTTAATATAATTAAGTAATAAAACAGTGTCAGCTCTGTTAAAAAAATGTTTTTTTTTTCTTACTAAAATCAAAAAGCAAAGCATGATTTTCGGAAATGCTTTAAATATAATAATTCTTACCGATTTTCAATGCTACCAATAACTTTCGGAATATTTTAATTACAGAAGCGGATGCATCGATGAGCATTGCCCGGGAACAAGAATTTCCTGGTAAGTTATATACCTACTGTGTGAAATAATTTTCGCTAGAATTTTGTATTATATTACAAAGTTATTATTTATTGCATATTAATAAAAAGAAAAGTCCTGACTGACTGACTGACTCATCAACGTCCAGCCCAAACCCTTGGACCTAGAAAGCTGTCCCTTTATAATGTAGGCAACGAATAAGGAAGGATTTTTCGAAATGGGTTGAATTTCGAAAAATCCTAAGGGAGTCAAATACGGGATGAAAGTTTGTATCTAATATCCTATTCCTTGAGGTAATAAACATGAAACTTCGCACAAATACTTATTTAATACATTATAAAGTTTTTAATTTTTTGTTTTTCTAAATAACCCCCTAAAAGAAATTTAAATTCTTAAATACCTACATTTCAAAAATTATCATCATCTCACTTCGTTACCACGTTATTTTGAACCGCCAACTGGGTTCAAATATTCGCGAAAGTAATTGCACGTTTAAGTTTTTGGTTAAGTATACAATTATGTATGGCACTATTGGATATTTCGACTGATTCACCGTATTACCGTCATCTCAAATCATTGTCTTTCCTCAAAAGTAAAGAACTACTTATTGGAAACTCTTATTTCGTCGACGTCGACTGTTATTGTATGAGACAAGCGCTATTATGTTTTATTTTTTTTCCAGAAACTCCTGTTGACGTACGCAGTGGTGACACAGTATTTGCTGTATATTCTTACGTTGCGGAGACAGATGAGGCTATTAATTTGGTAGAAGGCGAACGGTTATATATATTAGGTAATAAATTCATTCATTTAATCAATTATATTATATGTAAAAAGAGGTAGATATGTAGGTTAGATATGCATCCCAAAATTCGATCTTCAAAAACGCACAATGTCTACTATTAGAGGAATTAGGATGGCATGTCGAAATTATCGGGAGTAAAACGGAGTTTAACGTGCCACTAGCGGACCTTATATAACCTATCTACCTCTTTTTACTTATAAATAATATCATTACATGAAATAAAATTTCTCCATAGCCATAGACACAGACATAGCTTCAGACATAGCTTTAAAGATTTGAACACGTCATGTTTGGAAGACTTTGCAAGACGAGATGGCAAAGTATAAAATATGTGTTCAAACTTACCACACAAATGCTGAAATACCCCTGGAACATTCGTATTGCTATTAAGCTATGTCTGGCTGAGCTTAATGAGCATGAAATTAATGGTATTTTATGTGACTTTTCGTTTTAGAAACGACAAACCAGGATTGGTGGTTTGTGCGTAAACACCTCACAGAAGAAAAAGGATGGGTACCTGCACAGTATTTAATGGATGAAGCAAATTACACGCTGTATTTGCAGAAGAAACTTAATGAGAAGATTGATAAGCTTCCAGTATTTGAAAGTGAGTGCAAAATTATCTAATGAAAAAAAATAACTTCAGTTGCGTCAGTTTACCATAGTACCTATTTATAACAATATTTAAATATTGTATTTACACTTCCAGATAGTGTTACCTAAATAAAATTAAAAAAAATTAAAATTACCCAGATACCCAGAACTTAATGAACGCCCTGTGAACAGAATTACATAATATGTACTGAAATTTTAACCAAGAGTGCGTGGTAGTGCCCTGCCTGGTCCTCCTAGCTCTTAGTACCTATGGTTTTTCGTTTTGTAATATAATTATCACGTCACGTTTGTTGTATATACATTTGTTGCATGTTTGACGAATCATCACATTATACATTACAGAACCAACACCAGAAGAGCAAGCAATTGCACCAATATTCATTGAAAAATTACGTCCTAAGCACACGCCTGATGGATCTACAGTACAATTCGAATGTCAAGTTGAAGGTTATCCTAGACCACAGATTACTTGGTTTAGACAAACTGCCATCATAAAGCCATCACAAGACTTCCAAATGTACTACGATGATGATAATGTAGCTACTTTGGTCATCAGAGAAGTGTTCCCAGAAGACGCGGGTACATTTACTTGTGTAGCTAAAAACGCAGCTGGATTCGCATCAAGCACAACGGAGCTAACAGTTGAAGCTCCACTCTCTGATCACGGATCGGAAATGACCATTCTTTCCAGAAAGAGTCTTTCTCGAGAATCTTCTTTAGCTGATATTTTGGAAGGCATCCCACCAACATTTTCAAAGAGACCAAAGGCTCAATATGTTGATGAAGGATCCCAAATATTTTTGGAATGTAGATTGGTAGCAATTCCAGAACCAGATATAGCTTGGTTATTTAGAGGCGAAGAAATAATTCCTAATGAAAACATTTCTATAGCTACTGAGTCGGATATGCATATGTATTGTAGTGTATTAAAAATTTCTGATGTAAAGAAATTCCAAGAGGGCACCTACACAGTAGTTGCGGTTAACAGAGAAGGTGAAGCCAGCTTACCCATAGTATTGAAGATAAAAACAGGCCAAAAGGAAAAACCACAAGTTATTGAACCACTGAAGAGTATGACTATAAGAGAAGGAGAAAGTGTGGTTCTGTCGACTCAAGTTGTTGGTAATCCACAACCAACAGTAACCTGGTACAAAAATAATAAACCTGTTAAATCACTCACAACAAAATCTGATGGAGATACTCATACTGTCACAATTATCAAACCGAAAAAAGGTAAAGATGACGGAGTTTATACATTGAAAGCGATTAATTCAGAGGGTTCTACAGAAACTACTGCAGTCATAACCATAGAAGGTAAGGCCGAATACTTTTTCTATATACTTAGTTGAAATATTACTTTGCAATAGTTAGCGAAACAACAGATATAATGGGTTTATAGATCAGAGTAAGCACTAACAAGTAAAGTAACTACAGCACTGTCACTTTAATAATCGCTATGGGAAGTTATGACAAATAACAAGACGTTATTCATGGCTTAACATTACACGGCGCTTGTACTATAATTTTTTTAGTTACTTATTGTTCGAAATTTGAAAAATATAAGTATTTATTACATTATTATTACGTAGAACCCATCACGTCTGCGAATTTTCGAGAAATTATCATATGAAGTGTTAGTTAATATTTGTAACGTGTTTATCTACATATTTTTCAAACCATTCTCTTTTTATACTAAATATTTATGAAATTTGTTTTAGAACCAACCGAAGAAAATGCTGAACCTCCGCTATTTATCAATAGATTCCAGGAAATAACAGTAAAAGAAAATGAAATCATCAAATTAGTAGCAAAAGTAACCGGCAATCCTGTGCCTTCAATCACTTGGTACAGAAATAATCATATAATCACTCCATCTGAGACCGTCACACAAAATTTCGATGGAGAAAATATTGAATTAATAATATCAAATGTTGATTCCGAGATTGATTCTGGTGACTATAAATGTGTTGCATCAAATAGTGCAGGAAAAGCTTCTCATGGCGCACGAGTAACAATTGATGTCGATAAAGTGACATTCGTAAAGAATTTGAGGAGCACTTATGAAATAGAAGAAGGCAAGACTGTAATTCTCGAATGTCAGACATCTCACACTGTGTCCACTAAATGGTATCATAACAACAAAGAAGTTAGTGGAATGGATCATAGAGAAATAGTACAAGAAGGTCGGGTACATAAACTTAGAATTAAGAAGACTAAACTAACAGATATTGGTGTAATTAAATGTGTAGTAAAAGATCAAGAAACCAGTACCAAATTAACGGTTCACGAAACTATACCTGAATTTATTAGACGCCTACAAGACTTTGAAGTAAAAGAAAGAGACATCGCTATTTTAGAAGTCGAAATTAATTCTGAAACTGCTGACGTGTTTTGGGAGAAGGATGGCGAAAGAATCAAGTCTAAGAAAAATAAATATGAACTTGAAAAACGAGGAAACGTACGAAAGTTATTTATTAGAAACACTTCAGTTCACGATGAAGGTGAATACACATGTAAACTACGTGATGATTCTTGCACGGCAGAAGTGACTGTGGTAGAACTGCCACCTGAAATTATTTCTCGTCTACAAGACCAGAAAGTAAATAAGGGAAATAAAGCAACATTTGATATCGAACTAACAAAGGGTGACGCTTTAGTGCAATGGTTCAAAGATGGATCAGAAATTCAATTTTCGAATCATATTCAACTAACCATTGACGGTAAAAAGCAGAAACTTAAAATCTATGACAGTGAATTTTCCGACGCCGGAATTTACACTTGTGAAGTTGGAAATGACAAATGTTCAGCAAGATTGACCGTGGAACAGCCTTCCATTGACTTTGTTCTACGACTACCTGAAGTTATTGTAGTTCCAGCGAATACCGATGCCTATTTGACAGTTGAAATACCGGATGAAACTATGGATGTTACCTGGTACAAAAAGAAGACTATAGTTGAAGATACCGAAAAATTCACTTTGATATCGGATGTTACGAAACGCACTTTAATTATAAGAAAATGTACCGAAGAAGATCAGTGTGAATATTCTTGTGTATTGTTTGATGCCAAATGTTCAACGAAATTGATAGTAGAAGGTATGAATTTAATTTATTACATGACTTGTTCATCTGCGTAAGGATTCTTTAAATAATGGAGATTCCTGAACACATGACACTCTATAATAACTTTTAGTAGCAATCAACACAATTATGTATATACGAGTTCATTTAAATAATAGCATAGCACCTAAATGTCTGATTTTGTACCCTTTTATTGTTAATTTTTATCCTGCTACTTATCTGATTTGACAGCAGTGAGTACGATACTAACTATATCTTCAAATTATGTAATTTAGTTATCTGGTACCTTAAATGAGAAAATATGCTTATATGGAGAACAGTATTCTAAATAAAGATTGTATGTAAAATCAATAATTCTCAGTTGTAGAATTCCCGCCGAAGATTCTCGAGTACGACAGCGAATACAGGATAAGGCGAGGTGGTGATATTACTCTGCATGTCCAATATGAAGCTGTTCCTCAGCCCAATGATGAATGGGTGGTAAACTCTAAAATTATTAAGAAAACCAAACATACCAAACCTTCAATAGACGCCCAATCCGCAAGTCTTACTATTAAAAAAGTGGAAAATACCGATGCTGGAATTTATAAACTTCGTCTGGAAAATAACTGTGGAGAAGCAAACATAGAAATCAACTTAGTCGTCATAGGTGAGCAATTCATATTATAAGACTGGAATTGTAAATCAAAATGTCTCAAATATATACTTTGTTTATGCATTAGTTTCAAAAACCAAAATCTAATAAATGCTTTTGAAATTTTCAGATATATCTTCACCGCCTGGAAAACCAACTATTCTAGAAATAACAAACAATTCAATTAACTTATGTTGGGATGAGCCTGACAATAAAGGAAACTCGGAAATAGATTGTTATATTCTTGAATATCAAGAAATTAATACTACAGAGTAAGTACTAAGATAATTATTATATTAATACATCAGCACCTCAATTGCGTACCTAACACACATTCGATAATATTCCAAAAAAAATTGAAGGATCTAAACCACTGCTTTATGTTTGTTAAAGTTTGCTTGACAATGTAAATGACGTAATGGATATTGTTGAATTGTCAAAATAATAGGAATTGCGGTTGTAAGTACGCAATTAACCTCGGCAGGTTAGAACTAATTTATACCATCGGACTGACCATCGGACTTTTGTCAGTCCGATGGTATAAATTAGTTCTAAAATCCATAACTTATGTCATCAACGTTCCTAAATTAATAAACTGATTTCCAAAAGGACATACCGACTATGCTGGTTGCACCAAAAACCAATTCATTAATACTTTCAGATGGATATCGCTCGAGAACATCAAAAAGACACAGTTCTCCGTAGAGAACTTAAAAACCAAGTCATCATATAGGTTCAGAGTGTTTGCTGTCAATGAAGTAGGTGTAAGTGAATCATCTGAAATAACTGAATATATTCTTGTACAAAAGATCGTTAAGGGCCAAGCTCCAACTGTAGAAAAACCACTTAAAGATTTAGTTAGTGAGCCAAATGAAGATTTAGAACTAACGTGCATATTTGGAGGTGTTCCTGAACCGAAAGTTACATGGCTCAAAGACAACAAGAAATTAAAGACCGCTAGAGCAACTTACATCAATAGGGTAGCCACCCTTGTCGTAACGGCTACAGAAACTTCGGAAGGGAAATATAGTTGCATTGCTACTAACGAACATGGTGAAATAGAGACATCGTGTACCGTTGAAGTTCAACAGAAACCTATAATCAAAGTACCTGACGATAAGGTCAATCAGAAGCACAGAGTTGGGGAACAGTGGTCTGTTGAGGCTTTAGTTAATGGTATTCCTAAACCTGCAACTAATTGGTACATCAATGGTACTAAGATTGAAGAATCAGAGGATATTCAAATAATAACTATAGAGAATGTCAGTACTATCACGATAACCCAATTGACTCGTTCACACTCTGGCAAATACACAATTGAAGCCCATAATAAAGCTGGAAGTACTTCCTTCGACCTTTCACTTAAAGTTTACGGTAAGTTACTATACAGTTTATATTAATTTAGTGAATTCCAGAGCCTTATAGGAATAACAGAAACTTTACTATTTAATTTTTTTCTTTTTCTAATTTGTTATTTTTCATCAATCTATTCGACATGATGGTAATTTATTTCAATAACATTTCAGACAAGCCTAGCAAGCCTGAAGGACCAGTTGTGATGCGTGAAATAAGCAGAGAATCGGTAACAATCGAGTGGAAACCGCCCCTAGATGATGGTGGTTTGGAATTGACTAAATACGCAATAGAGAAACATGAACCCGATACTAATAAATGGGTTAAGGTTGCGGATGTAGATAAAGATGTAGATACCTATTGCATACAAAGACTGAATGAGAATTGTGAATATATGTTCCGTGTTATGGCCCAAAATCCCATAGGGTTCTCTGAAGCCTTGGAAAGTGAACCTATAGTCATTAAGACAGCACTCGGTAATTATAATTATTATTCTATGTAATAAAACGAGAACTTACATTTAATTAGCCACCAGCATTACTATATCACCGTTTTTCTAATTTATACATGAATTTTTCAGATGTGCCTTCTCCACCGCTGGGCCCACTGGGCTTGTTTGGTATTAACAGTGACTCTCTTACCATAACATGGTATCCATCTGAGAAGAATGGAGGATCACCGATCATCGATTACAGCGTTGAAATTAAACAAGAAGGGAAAAAATGGAAGCATGTCGCGACAGTTACCAAGACTAGCGCTAAAATAGAAAAATTGACTATAAACACTACTTACCAATTTAGGATATTTGCAAGAAATGAAATCGGAACAAGTCTGCCTTACATATCAGACGAAAAAATTACGATAGGAAAGACACTGTGTAAGTTCTGTTTAATTGCATAAGGTTGTTTAAATAACAATTGAGTGCCATTTGAATTTTTATGAAAATGTACATGATTTGTTTTAGCACCACCATCGCAGCCGCTTAACTTCGCTGTAAGAGAATCTACTTCAAGATCTGTTACTTTGCAATGGGCTGCGCCAGAGAGTGACGGAGGAAGTGTTGTGACAAGTACGTTAATTTGATGGATTTATTGTTCAAGTATTCGTTATAGTTAAATTAATGTCGTACTATAATACCGTAACGTAATCTTGATTGTGGTAGAAACGTACTCACATATTTTATGTCTGATCCCGATTCAAGCAATGTAAAAGCTTATTAAATTACGTCTTTGCGTATCCATGTTGATAATAAAGTGAAGGTAATTTACTTTACCCTCATTTTAGTGTTAGACATTGAATTTGGGAAGGCCTTTTTCTTGGTTGAGGATTGCGCACCCGCAGAAGCGATGCTTTACATATTGCAAATAGGGATAACCCTATTTGCAATATCTAAAGCACCGCAAAAAGGTTTTAATATATTGCTCAAAAGTCAGAAAAGACACTAAAGCTTGAAATTTCATTTCAGATTACATCATTGAATACAAGACTGCTAAAGCGAAATCATGGACCAAAGTAATTACTGTTAATGGAACAGTTTACGAACACTGTATTGAAAATATTAAGGAAAAAGAAGAACTAGTCTTCAGGATATCCGCTGAGAACGCCATAGGCGTCAGTTTGCCAGCAGAGTCCCAAGGAGTAAGACTAGAGAAACATGCGAGTAAGTAGTCATTGCTACGGAAGATATTTCATAAAACATTACTTCATTCTTTATCTTTTTCATAACCAATTTGAGGAAACTTCGTTCTTATTGAGAGGACTCTCCTCCAATTCAAATTACAGATTAATTTCTTAGTCAACTTCAGCCTCAAGATAAACATGGCCTTTTTTTTTCTTGAGGTGAATTAGAGTTAATCTATTCTTATTTTCAATTTGTAGCTGTACCATCGCCGCCCACAGCTCCACTTGAAATACGAACCGTGGGTAGTAACATCGTGATGACCTCATGGGGAACTCCTGAATGGGACGGTGGGGCACCACTGTTGGGTTACAACATTGCCATTCGTGACGTCACTAAAACAATGTGGATGGAAGTTGGAAAAGTCGATGCACATACACTTAAATTCAATATCAAAGATTTAAGTGACAACCATACTTACATGATAAGAATATACGCTCGCAACGAAATAGGAATCAGTGAGCCTTTGGAGTCGGATGAACCTTTCAAGGTTATCCCCGGAGAAGGTAAGCCTTATTTAAAACGTAACGTAAAATAGAACATTTAACAAAAGATTTATTGTATTATGAATAGAGAAAATAATAATTTCATGGTATTTCACCTGCGTCTATTCGCTTTTCACGATTACACAGCAAATGAAATTAAAGCTTAATTATTATGTTTATAAGACGCCTAAGACCACCGTCTGACCGATCATAATATTGCAAAGCAAACAGGAGCATAACTAGTTACAATGCTTCCAGACTCGCACGCGGACGAGGAGATTGGTGAGCAGACGGAGATGACGGAGCCGACGTCGTTCAGCACAGAGCAAACGACTACTTCTTGGATGCGCGAACACAACATGGATGCCGACATCCGATCGTACGCGCGAGGCTCGCTCCTCCGGCGCGACGAGTACTTCTTCAGAATATGGCACTACGCTAAGCAACTCTTCAAGTGATGCGACAACACGTCCGCGCATTCATAAACCTGTGATATTTAACGACAAAAATATTTAAAGTTCATAGTTGGCGGATAGTAGGTAATGTATAGATACACCTACATCAACTAGACAGTGAATCCACCCACGAACTCTGTCATTTTTTAATTTTATAATAATATGTTTTTTTGTATCAGCATGTAATATTTTATTATTTATTTTAGATAAGGATCAACTATTTATTTATCTAATTTTTCATAATGAAAAAAAATTACTGGTGACACCATTTGAGTCTCATTCAATACTTTTTAAGGGAGACGTTTTAAATATAGGTGCAAAATATTTATTCGATAAATTGAGTGAGGCTCAAATTCATCATCAGGCAATTTTATTAAAAGATTTAATATAGCAATTGTAAAAAAAATGCAGTGTTTTTATTGCCATTCCATATCCAATAAACAGCCCAGTCGTATGTCACACACAAGCATTTAAGTCGATACTCATATTAAGGCTCATAAAACATGATCCTGAAAAAGTGCAGCAAATTTAAAAAAAAACTACACCGATTATAATCAGTTTGATACTTTGCAAAGGGATTATTTTTAAAGTCATCAAGTCAGCCTATCGCAGTCCACTGCTGAAGGGCCTCTCCCAGGCTGCACCACAACCACAGAGCACAAAAAACACAGCAACACTTCTTTCTATGATCTGTGGCCACAAAATTCTGTCCTCCACCCTCCGCATCCACGCGGTAGGTATCCGCCTGTTTCTACAAAAGCTGTTAAACTAACACATCACGCCGCCAGTTATATGACTGAAATTATTGAAAAATCGGCCGTAAGTAAAATATGTAAAAAAGTTTTAAACAATACGTAGATTAATTAAAATAAGAATAAATATCAAACAATAAGGCAAGGATGTATAGTATTCGTATAGGCAACTTACATTCTGCCAGTCCTTTCCAAGTCCCATCAATGGGATTGAGTTCACAGCCAAACACATATCCAAAATCTGGGTCGCCATAGAGAAATCTCTAATGGAAGAACCTAATAACATTTGGCCCCAACGGAATCCGAAACCCAGGTCAGCAGTAGTAATAAAATCTATACTTATAATAAATCTGTAGAAGTGAAAATTCTGTACATTGAAAATATCAAAAAAATAAATGGCAGGGGGTGTTACTAGACCGACACCGAACCCAAAAATTTGATTAAAATTTTTTTTGTCTGTCTGTCTGTCTGTCTGTCTGTCTGTTTGTTCAGGCATCACGCAAAAACTACCGGTTCGATTACGATGAAACTTGGTATAATTATTCTTTAATATCCTGGGCATCACACTGGGTACTTTTTATCCCGGAAAAGTATCCTATCCTACGGTTGGTATGGTGTCAAAGTTTGTATGGAAGATTTTTAACGCGCTGTCCGATTAACTCGAAACTCAATATTTATACTTAAACCCAAAAATTAAGAATAACGTGTATCAGGATTTTTCGAAATTCAACCCCTAAAGGGGTAAAATAAGGGATGAAAGTTTGTATGAAAAATCTTATTCCTTGAGGTAATAAACATGAAACTTCGCCCGAATAGTTATCTAAATATATTATAAAGTTTGTAGTTTGTAGTTTTTTGTTTTTCTAAACTACCCCCTAAAGGGGGTTTGGGGGTCGTCAGTGTTTGTATGGAAGAATTTTAACGCGCTGTCCGATTAACTCGAAACTCAATATTTATATTTAAAACCCATGGGGATGTATGGGGTAATTTCCGACACTCACGCGGGCGAAGCCGCGGGCAGCAGCTAGTAACGAATATAATAATTAGTTAGGTACTAATAAGATTATCACCAGTATTAAGATTGGAACTGGTCGAAGTGGCGGTGTTTGTGGGGAGGCCTATGTCCAAAAAGTTATGTATTAATCTTAACATTAAGACACTCCCAGTAGCATATTATAAAATTTGTATTTTTCATTTATGATTTTTGTTTGAATAGATATTACTACTCACAAATTGCATAGAGACTCCATGCCGTTTGTGAGGAGCTGCCAAGCCAAGACTCTAATTGCCTTGTCCTAAATCGGCACCAAGACTGCAATAGTGGCAATATACTCCTACAATCGAAACACTGATGCTATTTTTTTATCTCTCAATACCTAACATCTTAACTAGTCTCAGTACCCTTAATTAAGAATAACTCTGTCATTGGATATATTAACATAAACATCTATCCTGCAGGTTAAGGTAATAAATTCTTAGAGTACTTAAAACTATGTACAGTCGCCAGCACATCAAGCTACCCAAAACTGTCAAACTTTCCCAACCAAACTTGAACCTAATACTTTAGCGATAAAGTTTAAAATCTACTGAAGAAATTTGACAGATTTTAGGAGCTTCATGTGCTGGCGACTGTACATACCACGGTATCTTACCAGCACACACCTTGCCCACGAGAAGTGGCAAAACGTGCCTTGATCACGTGTTGCTAAAGCGCAATGTCAGGCGCTCATTGCTGTATTGCAGTCAACTATCACTGATCATCAGGCTGTTTTGCTATGCGTAGGCAGGCAAGAATATTGCCCTCGTCTCCAAACTTCAAACTTCTTCCCTCAGAGCACGGACACACTTTTAGCTCCAAATAGAACTCAGGAGATGATGGAAAGAATCGGCCCCACCGATTTGCGTATTTTCGGTGAAACCTTTTCCGTTTTCTTCTCGCCACGTACAAGGATTTCACTATCCAAAGGTCGCACGGTGATCTTCTAGCTCAGATACCTATCGATGTTAGGTTTGAAGGTTCAAAATGTAGCAGCAGCGGCGAGGTTTGATGAAAAGCAAGGCGATGGATGAATTGTGTTGATGACTTGTGTTGAGGCTATGCGTTAGCGAAGTTATAGGTATGTATCAATATTTAAATTAAAACCAATCACAATCGAGATATAGTTATTTACTTTATGACTTGCCGTTTAGTTCCATTTCTTGTCCTGAGATGTAAGTAAGAATTCACAACAATTAGACCCCGATACGCTGCGCAGTAACGAATTAATACCCGGGGGTGAGGGGTGGGATACTGTGCAGCAAGTAGCGCACTTCCGAGCCGCCATTAAGTTTGAATCGAACTGTACTGATATATGAAACGGGTGAAACGGTGTTTTTTTTTAACCTTAAAAATCTAAATGATTTTGATAGTTCTTACTTACCTAAACATGCAAAAAATCTAACATCCGTTCCCGCTGCGACCTCTATAAAGAAGTATGCATTAAGTATAGCAATTTTATCTAAATCCGTTACAACTCCGATGCAATCAGCCTCAGCGCTCAGCGGTTCAATCAACGAGTGCTACGAAACTTTGCGAAAAGGAAGTAAATGAAGCCTAGACTAGATTATATCCGGGGCGGAGCAATTCTTGTCGCCAGATCGAGTGTTTTTTACCGTAGATAGAGAAAAATATCGGTGGTTTGATATAGCATCGGAATATAATAATTATTTAATTGACAAAATATAGTAAGTAACTTGTATTTATAAATCCTCAATAAAAGGAAAGCTTATTTGTCTAATGGCCCAATCCAATGTGAATCCAATAAACCTGATTTGTGTATCGTTACCGTGGCAAAACGCACGTAGCAAACGGCAGCGCCTTATTTTTTAATATATTAACTATATTGTTTTTTAGCTGTTTCATTTATATAAATTGAGTGCTGTTTTTCCGGTGGAATATGATGACACCCTGTATATTTCGTACCAAAAGACATAATGTAACGATGAAAAAATATGTAATAAACTGAAATTTTATTACAAAATATTAATCAACTGAATGGTTATAATTTAAAAAAAGGCAGGGTTGAGGTCGGGAAAACTGTTATTGGGGTTTTCTATTTCTAGTTTCTCAGTAGCAGCCCGGAAACTGGAGTTTTGTCCGGTTAATGGACATAGGCTCGCCCCCTATTACATTGGCGAAATGTGGGTGTTCTATGGGTACCTACACCTCTGCCTAACCCGTTGGTGAAACAAGGCGTGATGTTTATAAGATGCATAAAACTAGTTAATTACGTCCCCTCTGCCATTTATTATTCGGAATTATTCCATACTGAATGACCATACAGCAGAGGTGAACGTTAACTACCCACCCATCCCTACCGTGTCCGAGGCTTCTGTTGGATTATAATCATCACGTTTTCGCTTGTATGAATTAACTGTCACTGGTGCCGATTCCCTTGTTCACAAACTAAACTAAATCTAAGTTCAGTGCATCTTTTTCTTTCTATTTCATTAAGAAAAGGACAGAAGATACATTTTAGTCCTGTCAAATTAATCAGCGCCTGAAGTAAATTGACGTAATTTTAGTAGGCAAGTTTTTAATCACGTCTAAACTTGTATGGAGTAGTGATAGGCGCCGGTTAATTTGACAGGACTAAACTAAAATTTATCTTCTGTCCTCTTCTTAATGAAATACAAAGAAAAAGATGCACTGAACTTAAATTTAGTTTAGTTTGTGCACAAGGGAATCGGCACCATTGTCAATCGTTTATTTTTCAGACCATTTTTACGAACTTTGACGGGTTTTGTTTGAACCCCTAAATCTTAAAGACACCTAGTTTGTGAAAGTATTTATCACGTGGGCTTTTCTTATTCATATTTTACATCAAGAGAATTTTGTACATGATAGGTACTAGGTACTTACCATTACCAGCCATAGATATGAACTTATGACGATCACCGATATCAGCCAGTTTCAGCTAATAAATATCTGTATAATATAATATACATTATATTATATAAAATCATTAGGTATGTATATCATTTTTTTTTTTGCTCAGACTCGAGCACTGACCTATAAGCTTTATAGAAAGTAGATAGAGCCTGCGAAATATAAATTTTCTTATGTTATTTGCAATTTGCACGTCAGTATCAGGTTTTATGTTGATCAAAATATGATTCGCGGCCGTCACAACTACGTACAGAATTATGATAATAAAATCAGCAATACTCAAGTCAAGTCAAAGTCAAGTCTAAGTTCAAATTACCCTATTGAATGACTATTTCACAAAATCATGACATTTGAGGTCAATTCCAACTGAGAGAATCGAATGAATTATTCTAATGATAATACTTCTGTAAATACATATATCATATAATTCTGTAAATATATAATTATTTGTTTTGTCGCGAATCGTTTTTGATCATCCTGTAAATTGCAAAAAACGCGGGTTACCTTAGCGATAATTAGTTTTGTTTATTTCGGGAAAGAAATGTTAACACACGCTTCCATCAATTTATGTACTTACAGCCTTTTAGGCTTTGCGCATTTCCATGTTGTGTATTATTCAGCATTTCAGCAATCTCAAAAATACTTAGGTACAGTCAACAAAGCTATTTTATTATACAGGCAGCTAACTTTAAACTACTTTAAAAAATGTTGTGAGTATGCTGGGTAGTCAATTATTTTTCTCGCTGTAAGTACCTATGCTATACCTATGCTTAAAAAGTGATTACGTACACAATAAAAAAGAAAATTGGCAGTGTAGTGGAGGGATGAATAATTTTGCCTGCATACCAAATAGCTTTGTTGACTGTACATTAACCTAGAGGGAATAAGGACATTGTTTTATTGAGAACACAAAAGAAACGACCACCTTATTTAAGTACTTATTTATATATTTATCTTAACATTAAAGAATTATTTTGATTTACCAGCATTAATAAAAGGAATATGTACTACTTAACAATTATCTAGTGTTCATACAATTCAATATTTAAGAGATAAATTGTACTCATGTACTGTGTATGTTGTAGCTAATTATAGTAATTAATGTTTGTAAGAAACGATTTAAAAGTGTTCACTATTTTGGCACTATTACATAAACAGATGCACCAAGATCAATGCAATAAGAAAGTTCAATCATAATTCAATGGACATTAAATCTTATTGACGATTTCGGCGACCTGTAAAAAGAAAAATATATTAAAACATTGTTTTCAAGTGCGTCCCCGATATAAGATGTCTCATGCTTCAACAAGTTAGGATGAAGAACGCATCGCTTCACGTCAATGCTGTTAGGTGCCCAATACATTACCACAGGTACCTATAATAGTAAATACGGAACACTACCGCAGTTAGCAGTAAATACATTCGGCACTGGAATGTCACAGTTGGACGCATGCCAAAACAAAGACAATACCCGAAAGGCTAACGATGACAAACAGTTAACTAAACACCGGTTAGAATGCGAACAGGGGCCTAAGTCTACTAATTTATAAACGTTACAATGGTCTCTCAATTTTGGTGAGTTTTTGACAGGTTTTCTATGGCAAATCTGTCAAAAACTCACCATTGAGAGACCATTGTAACGTTTATAAATTAGTAGACTTAGGCCCCTGGTATCTGTAAGTAGCTGAAATACCAGTTAGAGGATTCGTAGAATAATGTGACAAATAGGGCACGCTTTCGAAGTAAATTGGTACCTATTAGTGTTAGTCAATAATAATGAGGGGGGGTAACAAACCTTTCTTACCCTTGTCTTTGGAGGTCTTGACCTGCTTGTTCTTGTTGCATTTCTTAGTAATGCGCCTGCTTTGATCGCAACTAGAGTCGCTGTTAGCCTTCAGCATATCAGTCCGGGACATCTCGCCGTTGGGGCTGCATTCACTCCATGAAGATTTCTCATAGCGGCAAGCTATACAAATACATGAAGTTTAGTGGCTTTAGTCTTTTGGCGCTTAAACCCTTTTCTTCAAAATCAAAAGTCATTTATTCAAACGTCAAAATTACAAAGACTCCCCCAAAACGCCCACTCTTCACCACAACCTAGTGCTTTAGTTGAGAAGAACTGGCGCAACAAAGTCCCCAGCAGCACAACTGTCTGATAAACCATAGATCGTAATTTAAATTGGAAGGCTCACATAGAGGTAATTAGCAAAAAACCAAGTAACAGTGCATTCGCATTATATAAACTATCGCGGATATTGAAGACTGTATTATGGCATAGCAGAAGCCATTATCAGATACGGCATAATTATTTGGGGACTCTCTACGGTAAGAGATATAGCATTTAAAGCCCAAAAACAGTGCCATTGATCCATATTTAAATTAAAAATGACTGATAGCTGCAAGCCGTTTTTCATAAGCCACAACATCTCGACGTTACCATCAATTTATATTAGAGAAATTGCGATATTTGTTAAAACAAATCCTAAGCCTTTTCCCCGCACGGTAGACCCGTTTCCTAGAAATAGACGCGATAATGTATTGTATGTACCCACATGTTTGAGCAAATAAATATCTGAATCTGAATCTGAATCAAAAGCGCCTGTAAATGGTTTTGTTGAAATAAATGCTTGGAGTTTGAATGTTCAAATAGATAAATAAAATACTAGACGGATGCTTATTGCGTGGTATTCAAATTTTATCGAATAATGTCTTTCCCCGGAAGTGCAATGAAGGCAAAACAATTTTCCTGAAATGTACCACAGTCGGAAAGAGCTAGCGCCTGGCATTTCAGTCGTCTTTCGTTTTAATACTCGCTTATTAGGAAGAACATGTCGACAGTTCGCTGAAACTTGTTTTCACTTTTATTTTTAAGCTGCTCTTAAAAATATTTCCCTATAATGGATTCATAAGTGGCTTTATCAGATATTGAAAATAAGAAGATTGTTGTTTCTCCTCGGTGTAATCTCATTCAATGGTTTTATAGGAAATAACCAGTCAGACTCCAACCTAAAGGATTGGCCAGAAATGGCAAAATACTGAGACAACGGAATGGGATGCCCTCATAATTAACCATTAAATGGGGAGAGGGGGGTATAGATACAAATAATTATAGGTATTATGTAGGTAAGGACAACGGGTAGTCTCCTGGACTCTGCAGCCTGCAAAGATTCACATACCTTTCTTGCATTTCTTCTGGATAGTCTTGATGCTCTCGCAGCTGGCTGGGTCTCCTTTCTTCAGAGTTAGCTTCCTGGAGCGCATGTTGGTTTTGGCGTCACACTCGCTCCAAGCGCCGCGAATGTAGCGACAAGTCTCTGTGTTCATGAAATTACATCATTTAAAAGTCATGACAAAGCTAAGATATATGGAATTTTCCACGGTTTTTATTTTATTTATTTATTTAATAGTTCAAGTATGTAAGTCAACCAGTGTGAGTCTTTCTTTGTAATAATATTACTTATTGATATATATATATGTATAAAGATATATATATTGATAACTATATAAGTTAATATGTTATGGTTTAAGAAAGATCCCTAAATTACTTTGAGATTTTTTTTGGTAACATTTACAAAAAAAAAATGTTATTATTAAAATTGTTGTTATTATTCACATTAATAACAAGACGGCTTAATGTACCTATCTAGAACTGTATAGTTAGTCTGTAAGCAAAAAGTTATCTATTCAGTACCTACGGCAGCGTCGTGTACCTGAACACATTAATTAAAGGCTCCCACAAACAGGCGCGACGCGACTTTAACAATACAATTTCTAAGAAAACTTCACAGTAGAACAATTACCGGTGTCGCGTGAACTCGTCGCGCGAGTATGTAAGAGCCTTTATTCCCATTATCCATTATTTGCAAGAAACTAAACCTACTGATTTACTTCCATAATCCCTTAAGTCTTATCTTACAAAGACAATATAACCGTCTTCTCATAATCTATATTAAAACAATTCATTTAAAACTGTTTGTGTTCAACGGACTTATATCTCAATGACCAAACTTTCTGTTTTTATTGTCAAAACAAAAAAAAGGCAGAGTTTTGAATGTATCCTAACATGTGCAGATGGGCTACAGACAGCGACCCGAGGGATTTATTTTGAGCTGTCTGGAAGTAGGGTAGCAACACAAATAAGAAAACAAAAGGACCTCGATAAATATACGCCATCTTCGCGTCGTTAACTTGTACCTAAATAGTTTAGACACAATAAACAGCTATAAACATTTACCATCATGTTGCTTCATAGCTACTGAGAATTTTGTAAGTTATTTGAAAAGATAAGTACTTCTTTTGAGCAGTTATTATTCAAAGGAACCAGAATAAAGATGCGCAGAACTAGACAATCCTTTAAAAAGTTCCTGTCAAATCCTTTTACGAATAATCACAATGGATTGAGTGCAAATTCTGAAAACCCGGCCATGCAGTGAGGATGACCGATGTTGAAAAATACCACGAGTTGAAAGGTTTGTATAACAAACGAAATGTTTGTACCTAACTGATAATAAAAGATAATAAAAGTCAAAAGTATTTCAATTTAACTGAAGAAGATAATTCAATTTATAAGTTTTACCTACTTGAAACCCAATTTGTAGCTGCAATTTAAAGTCTCTGATTCCGATTCCAATGGTTTCCTAGTTAAATAGTTTAACAAGAATTACTAAAATATATTGCATCGGCATCGGAAGCGTCGTTAGTTTCGAGCGCTCTAAATACTAACCTCTATTTTTAGCGCCCCTCTCGCTCCGGATGAGGACCTCGTGCTCACTCTCCTCCCATACCTCGCCTTCTGCGGAGACCACAACTGCCGACAGCAGGATCAGCCCTGCCACCAGGCGCCACACGTACTTGGCCTAGAATCATTACAACGATCATTATCTACGAAAAATGCTGAGGCATCTGAATGTCGCCGGAGCTTTCATAAAAAAAAACTAAACCATCGCGCGCGCAGCATTTTGTAAGTAATAGAAAACAAGAACAAAATATATACAAAACATGGATGGTGTCGGGAAGCTTGAGTTCACGCGTAAAGAAATAATAAGAACAAAGACTCATAGCAATAGATAGGTTGCAGCGATAACTGGCAGTGCTCAGTCAATGACTTTAATTGTAACTCAGGCATGGCGCCCGCTAAAATTAACTGGATGTCTCAGAGGTCACTACCCAGTGCCATTGCGATAGTCCAGCCGTTACACAGTTTGAGTCATTTGTTATGCCTACTGTTGACAATCATTCCTTATGTTATTGGCCTCTATTCACCGCGTCTATAATTAGCAGGCCAAACAATCAGTAAACAGCTGTGGCTTACTATTTTCAACCATCACCATTAATTAGTGTTGTATTCATTAAGTTATGGCGTCGTTTGTAAATAATTTGCAAAGTAATGGTAGAAGTAGGTCCATTCGTGAATTCATAATAATGTCATATGGCACGAACGAACAGAGGACACGATATCACTGTCGACTTCCCGGAGTTAACGCACACAAACAAATCTATACCCACCCCCACCGTCCCTGTCTGATTGTAGCGGGATGCTGCGCACACATTTATATTATATAACGAATTTAAATATTCCGTCACAATTTTTGAACAGAATGAATGTTTTTAAGAATTTTAATCCCTATATTTTGATCAATTTAAATAGGAACCTATGATCACTCGAAAAAAAAACATTTAAAAATAGAATTAATTACAAAACCAGCAAACAACGTACAGTCGTACACAATTCAATTTATCCGCATAGCTTTGCACTTCTGTATTTTCTGTTGCACAAAGAATGCCTATTTCTGGAAAAATATCTTTTCCACTTTCGCTCATTAAAATTAATGTTAATAATTAATTACGTTCTAGGATAGCGGCGCGCGGGATGCACAAAAGGTGAAATAGATTTTATAACAGTTAAGATGATGATATAGTTAATTGCTGGTGTTGGGCAAGCTTACCTCCATGTCTGGTTGTCTGGAATCGCGGGTCGGAGCGCGGCGTCGGTCGCGGACGTGGCTCGGGGGCGACTGGCGAGCAGCGAGTGGCGCGGCGCGGGCGGGACCGGGGACACGCAGGACGCCTGCCTATTGATCTGCCTCTTGGGCTCTTGCACCCGGGAGCACCTATACACTCGCTAGTCAGTCCTGTACGCATATTCACACCCCCTCCCCTCGAGCCGATCTCTCTATCTGTGGCTAGGCAAGATTTATTGCTTTTTCCGGGAATAGCCGGATTTCCTCCGGTATGATATGGCGTCAGACTTTTTGCGTCGGGATGCAGATTAGCTTTTGTATGGATCGAAAATTCACTAGTTAAAGTTTCGGTAAATAGTTACGCATAGTGGTAGCACGGATATATATACTTTGTATATGTCACCGCAGAATTATGAACTTCGCTAGTTATAATCAATCCATTAGAAACCGAAAAATTTTGAACTGGTGGAAACTTGCTTGCGACGTAACGCTCCTTGCGTTAATTCTAAATAGCCCGCCTAGCTTTTCTATAGGCTGTGCGAGCAACTTGGAAGTACCGCTCGCTGGCCGTTGCCGCGGCACTGCAAGGCTCGCTGCGCTCGCTCAGCTCGCGCCCTGTTTGTCATAGTTCTAACCTAACCTAACCCATTTCACCCAGTTCACAAATTATCGACAGTTTATAATTTAACGGAAATAATAGCGATAGATAAACTAACGGTTCTCACAATGTTAAGGTGTCATACATAAATATTTAGCTCTATATTTTTATTTCGACCAAGATCATCACTACCCAACTACCTTCTCAGAACTGGCTACTTACTTATTACTTTTATTTTTATTTAAATTATTTTGGGGTTATATTATATATATTTTTGAAATGTACTAATTAAGCCCTTTCATTTGATACCCAATTTTTTCAATTTGATTTCGTTCATGACGCGCCATATTCAATTTAATGTGTCGTCTTATAAACTATAACCAGCGGACGACCGAGACGCTTCCAACGATACCGCATTTGTCAAATTATGATGAGCAATTTAGAAGTTATGAGTGAACAAATGAAAATACATAACTTACATACATACATACCGGTCAAAATCATAACCCTCCTTTTTGCTTCGCCGTAGTCGGGTAAAAAATACAATCAATTTACCAACATTTTTGACAAGTTTGACAGATTGCGACTTGAATTTGAACGTTTTTTTGTGCCTACGAGAATTGGGCTTCTGATCTATATACATATACATACATAGAAATACATAGATACGTATACAAACAAATAAATAAAATTGACTGTCTGTAATCTCTCTCTGTCAAAATAACAGCTTTTTACTTAATGCATATGAAAGTACCTATAATGTAGGTATCCGTGAATGCGCTATATCCCGCTATTTTCGCGAAAATTCAAATTATCATATTATCTCCCTCCGATATACTTATATAAAAGTTAAGCCTCATGCAGTATTGGATGAAAAATTCTCATCATCCATTTTGCTTTGACGGGATTATCGGACTATAGATATACCTAATATCGTTTGCATCCATGCCTTGCATATGGATTGTCATTTGTTCGAATATTATTTTGTATCTTGATTCTTGCCGCACATGCATCTAGCTTGGGAATAGCGATCATTGACCCACATAGATTTTCTACCATGTTTTATTTCAAAATTAACGATAAAGTATTCCAACAATGAAAATCCCTATCTACATAGTTTATTGTTTAAGTTCCTACAGAGAGATATTAGGGATTGGGAATGAGCAATAACCGCTATTGCTGTGCTAAAACGCACCAACTACATAATTATTATACAGGGTTATTGGTAAAACACTAACAACCTCGTATGGGGTCATTATCTTTTAAGTTTTTCATAGTTTCAAATAGTTGTAAGTTAATTTTAAGACCGCGCTATCGCATTAGGTATACACGTTAGGGCGTGCAAAACCGGTTTTCCGGTTTTGCGAAATCCGGAAACCGGACCACATTTACCGATTTTTGAAAACCGGGGCTGAGAGACAAAACCGGAGCTACCTCCGGTTTTCCCGTTATTGAATAACATTTTGATTTAAATCAACTTTTTTCGAATGCACTCAAGAAATATTCAATTTTGAGTCATCAAATATATCCGAACGTAACCTGTATCCACTTGCACTCCTCCCCACGCGACCCCCGCACCCGCGTCCTACCCCCCTACTTGCGTTGTTGTACAAATACACTTGCCGGGGGAGCACCGCATTTGCGGCGGTGACCGGATACTCTGTGCGGACTTTGAAAATTCAGGTACCCATATACACAGCAGGTCTCCATCTCCAAGGTCAAGAGCCTTTTCTTCACCTTGGTACCTGAATTTTAGTCGATAGAATAGTGTAGGTAAGTGAAGTCGGCAAATTGGATCCGTAACTACGGAATAAGGATTGACTCTGAGGACCGGGGCATGTCGGGTTTGGACGGGAAGCGGATGCGGCCGGTGCCGGGCCTGGTCGATGCTCTGGCGCCTCTCGGGGTGCTAGGGTGGATTCCGGACCCGTGTTCCGGCCTTCCGCGGATCTTCCTAGCCGTAAGGCCGTGTTGGTTTCGTCTCGTGCACGATCACCGTCTGTACGTCCGCCGTTCAAATCGGGAATCCGACTGTCAAATTAAAACAAAGCATTGCGATGGCCCTCGCGGGTGTTGACGCAATGTGATTTCTGCCCAGTGCTCTGAATGTCATCCTCGGCAGTTCGGTGACAGTAGGGGTCGTAGGAGTCCTGTCACAACAGGGTAGTGGGAATCTGTATACGTTATTCCATAATGATTACAGTAGTTTCACACTAATGGACGAAAGGCACATTGCTGAGCTAAAATAGCCAAATGCCTCGTCATCTAATTAGTGTGACGCGCATGAATGGATTAACGAGATTCCCACGGTCCCTATCTACATCTACTATCTCATATCATACAATATCTTGGGGTGCCTACTAAAGTTACCAAAAACTTGTTGTTGATTTGATAACAGTTAGTTAATATTTATATTATTTTCATGTTGTCCAAACTATTAATATGGTCTACTTGGTATTG
Organism: Eupsilia transversa; assembly: GCA_914767815.1. Lineage (NCBI taxonomy): Eukaryota > Metazoa > Arthropoda > Insecta > Lepidoptera > Noctuidae > Eupsilia > Eupsilia transversa. The sequence goes on from OU611871.1 coordinate 16,939,207, forward strand.
GTATGCATAGTTGGTTGATTAAAAAGAGGTATTTCATACGATTTGTTTTATTAGTAGATTTTGTGGGTATCAAAGAATATTGTTTTCTTGTTAAAATTCTACTATATAAAAAATATAAATATGTTGCCAAAACCGGGGCTAGCACCGGTTTCCGGTTTTGGACCCTCAAAACCGGAATTCAAAACCGGTTTTGAAGACCTTCCGGTTTTGCACGCCCTAATACACGTGTAATGATAGTGGTTATGGAGATAAATAAATAAATGGTTATGAACAACTTTTACAATATGGAACCAACTTTGAAATCACGAAAAAAAAATCAGCTGTTCCCTACATTTTGACGAGTTATACAAACCTAAATGTAGGGAACACCTGTTTTTTTAAAATATAGTAATAGATTAACCATAGAATAGAATAGAATAGAATAGAATAGAATACTCTTTATTATGTACAGTGGCCAGCACATCAAGCTACCCAAAACTGTCAAACTTTCCCAATCAAACTTGAACCTAATGCTTTTGCGATAAAGTTTAAAATCTATTAAAGAAATTTGACAGATTTTAGTAGCTTGATGTGCTGGCCACTGTACACCAAAAAATTACAGACATGAATTTGGACATTTTACATAGGGTGACACAATGGGCGGTCTTATCGCTAAAAGCGATCTATAACCATACTTGCTATTATTTTTATCCGACTACGGCGAAGCAAAAAGAAGGGTTATGATTTTCACCGGTAATATGTATCTATCTATGTTCATCTGTTCCCTCATAACTTCTAAACTCCTTATCATAATTTGACAAATGAAGTATCATTGGAAGCGTCTTGATCGACCGCTGGTGAAGTCAAATTGAATATGGCGCCCTCTAGAGAACATAACGTCATAAATGGAATTTCTATGGGACGCAATCTTCCTCTACCAATTAATAAAAGAATTGTAAAAATCAGTTCATAAAAAAATAAGTTATGCCCGAACTTATAATATAGACGAATTGAGAACCTCCTCCTTTAATTTCAAGTCGGTTAAAAATAGCTTCTGGGATCTTGCGTAAGTGTAAGGTATTTAACTGTACCGTTACTGATCTCATTTACTACCTTAGCCATCTTAAAAGATGTAAAGGTTATCGTTGATATTCTGTTATCTGAAACCTTTAGCCGCACATACTTCTCGCTGCTAGAAACTAGCCCAAGGCCTGGCGAGACGCCCGGACCCTCGATACTACATCATAATTTACTTGCGACTTCATCAATACGTATAATGTAGGAAGGTATCTAGTTAAGGATAATGTTGTCTACCTGAGTGTACCTTAGGGCAAATTACAACTAATAGGTACTGTCACAGACAAAATACGTTCGTCACTTTAAGGTAAAAACGTCCGGGGTACCCGTGAAATTCAAATTTTCTTACGTTTTGTGCAACTTGCAGGTCAGTATCAGGTTCTATGTTCATCTAAATATGATTCGCGTCCGTATCAGATATTTATTTATACAATTATAATCATAAAAATCATCAATACAACTCTCTAAGTTCATATAATCCTATTGAATGACTATTTCATAAAATCATGAAATTTGAGGATTATTCTAATTTAAGTTAGAATTTGTATTGCTGATTCTAATGATTATAATTCTGTAAATCCATATTTGTTACGGTCGCGATTCATAATTTAATCAACATAAAACCTGACACTGACCTGCAAATTTTCTTTTTAAAGTTTTTGACTGCTCATTGCATCATGGAATCCGCTTTACTGACTCAGCATTACATTATACTAGCACTTCTGCCACGACTTCATCAACATTTTATATTTTCTCCTACAAAATCCAACACCCCTTCCACCCCTTTAAAATGAAAATATATGATAATCTATACATTCATCATTCTGCCTAGCCTTTTCCCAATCATGTTGGGGTCGGCTTCCAGTCTAACCAGATGCAGCTGAATACCAGTATTTTACATGGAGCGACTGCCTATCTGACCTCCACAACCCAGTAACTGGGTAATACGATACCCCTTGGTAAGACTGGTTGTCAGACTTTCGGGCTTCTGACGACTCGTAACGACTGTCAAAGATCCACGAATGACAGCCGGGACCAACGGCTTAACATGCTTTCCGAAGCACGGAGGAGTCTCGGTATTTAAATATGGTTACCCATTCGCGGTCCAACCCCGGCAAGCGCAGCTTAACCTAATGGATTGACCCGTGCGGCTGTTATTACTTAGCCACGAGCTCGAGCTGATAATCTATACATAATTATAAATTAAAAGTCGCTTTTCGTGTTTGTCTGTATGACCGCGTTGTTCTTCTAAACCACGTAACAGATTTTGATGAGGTTTCACCATCGTTTAGACAATTTATTCCGGAAGGTTTAAATGTGTTTGTTTGTTTACATTTATGTAACTATGAATTTCCAAACTTAATTTTTTATCGAATCTTGTTCAATTTAGCTAATATTCTCTGCACAAAGAATCTATTCCGGTTAGGTAGCCAAAAAGTTTATGAACATAAAATATTTTCCCGCGCCCGAGCAACACCCGTTTAAATTAAATGAATACGTGAAAGAAATCTAAGAGTATTAATCTCAGCTGTGCTGCTTTCAGCGGACATTTTCCACGAAGTTATAAGCCAAGCGTATTACTTTTCTCTAACGCAGGCAAGCATATTGTTTAATAAGCATTTTGTTATAAATTCAGAACTAGTTTGTGATGAATTCTTAGCACACCATTATCTTTATTTTGATGGCAAATTTAACAACCGTTTCACCATTTTAATTAAAGTTTGGTCGATGTTTATTTCAGTTTCAATGTTCAAGTCTTCTGTAGCATGAATAAATTAAAAATACTGTTCTTGATTGGTAGTTTGAAACATTTTATTATTCTAATATAATTATAACTATATTTCCTGGTTTAATCGTGTTGTTGCTTTTAGGTGCTTGCTTTTTGCAATGCAAAGGGAGAGAGCCATTTAAGCCGGCCCAGGGAGCTACAAATTTTATAGTAAGTTTTGTCTCGCCCGTCTCCTTACTCTTACATCGTCTCCAAAATCACTAACTAGGAGTTAAAATGAATACTCAAGACAATACGCAGTCGCTCCATCTAAAATACGAGTACTTATTCAGCTGCATCCGGTTAGACTCGACGCCGACTCCAACATATTTGGAAAAAGGCTCGCTAGGTAGATTGGCTAGGCTACATGGCATATCCATAAATAATTTGAGAAATTACTCTTTTTTCATTCATCAACAATTTTTTAGGAGATAGACACCAATCTCCAAGACCATAAAAATATTATTTAGACAGTCATTACCAGATTATCTAATCAAGAGTCCCCGTATCACTGGTCAGTTTCGCTCACAAGTCAGTTTATTTAACTCGCCGCTTATTTCCCTCATTAGTCAGTTTCGCTGATTGGTCAGTTAAGCGGAATAGATAGTTGCGTCAACTCGATAGTTTATTCCAGTGTTCGCCAGTTTCGTTGATTGTCTAATCCGCAAACCAATCAGAGAAACTGACTAAACAACGAAACTGGCGGGAAACTATCCATGCAGTAATAGGCGAACTCACTAACATCACTACTACAGGTATATTTCCCGTCCCGGTACCGAGGACTGTGCGTCGGTAGCCTAGTGTCCCGAGTGGCTGTGATAACGGCAGCCGTGTGCGTCACCAACCCTAGGGCGTCCCCGCCAGACAGGCGATCTATCAACGTCGTGCTCGGCACCACGTACAGACACCCGCGTCGAGGCATCAGAGTGCAGGTCACTAAGCTACTCATACCTAACAGTAAGTATCTATTGATTTTATGGGAGCACAGAATGGGACTCTGACTAACACTGTACTTATTAGTTAGATTCCTTATCTGAAGGATGTAATGTCATTTCTGATATACAATAAAAGGGGCTGCTGGGCGAAGACGGCCAGCAAGCCGAAGCTGCGGTGATGAGCGTTAAAGCCATCTGCGACGATAAGCTCGCGAGGGACCGCGCCGAGCCCTGCAGCGCCGGAGCCGTGACAGACACCATGCCTGCTGCATGTTGCATGCTCGCTTGAATGATGCAGGCATGGTGTATGCTTAGTTTAACATTCTGAGATATAGTAGTCCGATCGACGTCTGAACGCAACGTACAGCGTCGGCGGTCAATACGTCTGCAGTGGACGACGAGATTTCAGTCGTTTCTCGCAAGCGGTCGTGTGACATTTGAAACGACCTGACGCTGGAATAACTAGAGACGCGACGCAAAGCGTTTGAATGCCGCGTACCACGTCGAGACGTTGACGTCGACGTGTGGAAGGGACCACAACAGTACATTTCTATAGTGAGCATCGTGACGTGGCTTATAGGAGACCATAGCCTGACATTTTTGGGGCTCATGTGAAAGAATATAAGTACTATTTTTATTACATTGCTTTTTTTATTTGGAGCCGCCGAATAAAATTATTTGGAGCTCCTAGGAATAAGCCGAATTTAGTTCACTGAATAGGTGCTTTTGCCAAGCGTGGTTATCAGGGACTAGCCAGCTTAGGCAATTTTCAGGTTTAAAGCAATGCATGGCGAGAAGATAAAGGAATTCAAAAGCCAGCAGATAACTGACTAAAGACCAATGACCATGCTCAAGAGTCAAGATAATTTACAGTGCTATTCTTGTTTGCAGTGGCCAAGATCGACTCGGGTAACCGAGGTTACCTTATGTCCATGTCCGCAGCAGTTATGCTGCTTAAGCGAAAAGTTCCTGATATATTAACGGACATACCTGTGAGAAGCATCGATATAGATTGGAAGGGCGAAGAAAAGGTAGCTCTGCAAGAGGAATGCCTAATCGCCGGTTGGCATTTCTTCTATAAAGGGGTAAGTAACCTGGATACCTACCTACATATTAAAGTACCTACTTAGGCCTGTGTGCACCAACATTTAAATGCACCGGTTAGGTATTAAACAGTTGGTTTATGTCAAATTTCGGAAATTTTTAAATGTTGGTAAACTTAGGCCTTAAATAGCAACCAGTTGAAAAGTGTGTCTGGTATTTTTGCTGAAATGTGCCTTTTTGGCGCAGACGCACTTTCCTCCTTATTTCTTACATAGCACTTTACACTTCTTTTTTGTTATCTGAATATTGTGTGCCATTTAGCACAGTAAAATTATTATGTATAGAGCAGAAAAGATACTACGTAAAAACGTTCGAAACGGGCCCACGCGACCCCAAAGCGAATGTTGCAGTGCTATCAATCGCGGGTTAGGTTGCCAACCCTTATCAAAATATATATAATCTATATTAATAAATTAAGTATATATATATATGTCCTGCTATGTTAGAGGCATAAAAGTACATTTATAAAAATGTAGGCGAAAGTACTATATTTTCATTTCAATACAAGATGGCGAGATGATCGCAATAGGGCCAGTATTAATCTCATAAAAGCGGAATGGTATTTGTTACCCTAATTTAGAGTATAATAATTATTAGATAGTTATGTCATCTGCATTTAAAAAATAAAATATTTTTGAGGCAATGGCTTCGAAAATACTATATTTGATATAAAAATAGTTGGCAACCTAGCCTAGTCGCGGCAAGACGACTGATGGGAATTTCACAAATGAAACTGAACGCGACCAACTGCAAGTAAAATTGGACGAGGATATCTTTCCAAAATGTTCACAAAGTAAATAGTCAAAGTACTTATAGACAAAAACAACAAAAAAAACATTGGCGAAGCTTATAATAAACAGTATATTTCAACCAGCAACTTCCCCATACCAACTGGATCCACATGTTTTAATTTAACATTTGCTGCGCAGATGTGACGTTTCTTTTTATTTTCTCCGTAAAGAGAGGGACAAAATATGTGTGGAGTCCATGTGTAGTCTCTCGTGCCCCATTAACGGTGCTATGTTCAAAGCTTTGAACAACAGTTGCCGTTGTATAGAGTTCGGTCAAAGTTAGTATTTGAATCTGTTAATTATCATATTTTATATTTGTACGCCGTTAACGGCAAAACATAGAGATCTGTCTATCTACAATAACTCATATATTTACAAATAAAAACTTTGACTTTGTCTTTGACTTTGAATAAAAATAAAGTCCGAACCGAACTTTTCAGTTGGTTCAGTAGCTTTATTTCAGGAAATATGATCTGTACCTTTACAAAACTTGTTTTTACTGACTAGTTACCTATTGGTGCCAAGATTCTTTGAAAATAATAACGAAAAGAAATTGACATAAGCCAGTAAAGTTCGCCTTTGTACCTTTTTTTGTGTGCGAAAAGTTTGAGTATAGAGAAAAGTAATAGGTGATAACAAACAAAGATGGCGTAGGTGAAGTGAGGCTCAAGGCTGATTGGTGGTGCTGGTAGCCTAACAAATGTTTGTCATTTCAGGACAAGATTTACGATGACAACAAGTTCCTTCTTCAACGGAACATAAGAGCCCAGTTCGTGGATGTAGTGAAAACGAACCTGTGGTGTGAAGCGCTGTCCATTAAATTTCGAAAAGCTCTAACTAACCTAGGATTCCATGGAATGATCGAAAATGACGCCTGTCTTTGCGTCAAAGACGTAAGAATCTTATTCTTGTTAAAACGAAAGGACAATTGGACTTAGTTCTGCCAATAATACCTATAGGTACAGTCAGCTGCAGAGAAATCGGGTGAGATTTCTCTGCAGCTGACTGTACCTAGCAATGTATTTTTTCATTGCTAGGGGTTGAGATTTCTCTGCAGCTGGCTGTACTATTCACCCACAAGTTGTGGGTTTTCGTCATTTTCTTGTAAACGACGTTTTAGTTTGAAATTGCCATTGCTCTGTCATATTTTAGTTGTGAATGAAAAAAACGTAATTCTTATTTACGCGATATACGTTCCTGGATACCAAAGTTGAGGCTGCGGGCACGAAACCAGCGGCGAGGAGCGCTGACCGAGCGGGGCGGTGACGATGGCACAATTTTGTACCGTTTGTCGCCACCGCTCCCGCACCGATCGCTCCTCGCCGCTGAACGCGTGCCCGCAACCCACCCCGTAACCCCTGTTGAACGGTAGTTTTGAAAAACTTGTCGTGTCAAACTTATTATTTACTTACGTAGGTACATATTCGTACGTACGTAAGGTTCATGTTTAATTAACCCAAGGAATAAGATTTTTCATTAAACGAATTTTTAGAGTCGATTTAGGGACTACTCATACTTATTCAGCTCTATTCAGCGTTTGGCCCATAAAAAAGCGCGAAACGCGTACGCGTCCTTTCATCTATCGGCAGCGTACGCGTCTCATACAAAATCGTAGCAAACGCATGGGCAAACGCTGAATAGAGCTGAATAAGTGTGAGTAGTCCCTTACGGCTCGTACACACTGGCACGATATCGCGGGCGCGACTGTCAGCGCTACCCTTGTCGAGCACGCGATATCGTGCCAGTGTGTATGAGCCTTTACGCAAAATCCTGTCTTAGGGCCGAAACTGCGTTAAGCGGACGCCCGCGCGGTTCTATACAAAACTGCTGCTGTGGGTGACCCGCGCGGAGCACTTTTGTATAGAACCGCGCGGGCGTCCGCTTAACGCAGTTTCGGCCCTTAGTACACACCTTCGTTTTAAATTACAAGTACTGTCCAAAATTCGAATTTCTCTCTTTGGTAGTTTGGGCTGTGCGAGTCTGAACATACCCTGTTCCTTTAGGTACATTACAGGGTTTACAAGATGTGTGATGATACGTTAAGGACCTGTCCCGTGTAGCACGTGTTATCTGTAGAAGGGATTACCTGATATTCATTGTTTTCTTTTCTTATAATAATTAATAGTTCTTCCTTAACAATAATTCCCAGAAATGAAGAGTCGTGCAGACTAGCCCAAAATCGCGGCCGCGACAAGGGTCGCACTGCCTGACGCGCCCGCGATGTCGCGCCTGTAAGCACAAGCCGTTAGCCGAAACAAATAAAAACAAGGGCTTAGTATGGCAACCCGTTTATGGCGTGTCCTAGAATTCGTTTAATAAGTAGATAATTATGTACCTACTGATTGTTGATTTGTGTATGATATAAATCTATCTATTTACCTATGTTTGAAAGAACCGATGAATACTTATCAGTAAAAGAACGAATTATTTACTTTATAAGCTATCAAAAGCGGTAAAAACCGAGTAAACATAAGTACCTACCCACCTACCTGTAGAGTAATTATTAATACCTAAGTCCTCTGTACATATCTTAACTTCCTTGAGAATCTCATTTAAAAACTTAGTATCTACTTACTCATACTTTATCTTACAGCCTGACAGAACAGCGCAGGCGTGTCACGTAAGTTATCTGTGCCAATAATAAATGATTAGATGAAGCTCGTCAAATAGTAGGTACCTAGGTAGGTAAACTACACCGAATCATTTCGATAATTTTAACAACTAATTAAATAGTCGTATACAGGCCACTGACTACCTTCTCGCGTTCCTTCTAGAGACGAATTTCTCCTAGTATCCTGCAGCATTGTTCTCGAACTAAAACCAGTTATCAAATTGCGTAACATATAAACAACTAGACTAATCTGTTTCATTTTGACAGTTCAACAACATTCATTGCGTTTTTTACGTTGTTGAGCAAATTTTTTTTCGAACTTCTGAATCAATTGATTAGCAATTTGTCTCAAAACGATTCAGATTGTGATTGATCGCGGGTTTCGCAATAAGAGTGCTGGTTATGTCTTGGCTCAATATTCTTTACGTTTTTTTGTATCCAGGGCATGTATGGCGCACCGCTAGTCTGCCGTAGCAGAGTTTTAGGACTGATGATGGCTCCGGATGGTCAATGGTCCAACTGTACAGGCTATAGTAACATGATTCACGTTTTAAGAAGTCAATTCCTCCGACCCTTCATGGCATGCGTCAGCAGGTAAGTCTTTGTCTTTTGGTTCCTAAGGGACTACTCACACTTATTCAGCTCTATTCAGCGTTTGCCCATAGAAAACAACGATTTTGTATGAGACGCGTACGCGTCCTTTCAGCTGCGGATAGCTGAAAGGACGCGTACGTAAAATCGTTGTTTTCTATGGGCAAACGCTGAATAGAGCTGAATAAGTGTGAGTAGTCCCTAATAAAGCCTAGCACTAAGGCCGAGATCTATCTACCTAAGTTACTTAGCACGAAGTTTGGGTAAGCGTTATTCCTGTCACTGTCGTAGAACTGTCAAACTACATGTGCAAGACTGAGACAGGAACTTGTCAATGGCAAGGAATATAATTATACGCGCCAAGTAACGTTTATAGATCTCGGCCTTAGCTATATCTTTTTGAAAAGATGCCACTGCGAAATTTGTATAACTTTAGATTAGTAAGATGGAAGATGATAAGTAGCTAAGTAAAGGCATCATCACCACGAGTAGGCACATGTCGCCGTCCCCGGAGAATAAAATGATAACTGCCATTATCTTAGTTTTAGTGTTATGTCATTTTTGGGATCTGTGGGTGCTAATACATGTTATCAATTTTTTTCGTTATTTTTATACAGTTATTTACGAAGTTACAAAACATTAAAATAGTATTCAAGGATTTAAAACAGGTCATAAATTACGAGAATAAAGTGTTATTATAATATTATCAAAATGTATTCCCACTTGTTAGTATGACAAACAGTTTTAGAATTATGTTCTCGTGAAAAAATATTTGACTAGATAATGATAAATGCAATTATCATTATATTCTCCTTCAAAACCATCCAGTCGCTTCGTTTCAGAAACGCCTAGAATAAAATGATAAGTGAAGAGTGCAATATTTGATTCTCGTCAGGCTGTACGGAGAATAAAATGATAATCGATATTATACAATTTAGACGATGATTAATTTTGACTAACTTCTTATTTTTTAAATAATATGTGTATTTTGATATTTAGGCGTATTTCACTAAAACATTTGGATAAAACAAAAAATAACCGTTTTTTAAAAGCTGACAATCATCTGTCTACATCCAGTATTTAAGGAGCAATCGACGAAAACATGTTTTTGATTTTTCCTGAAAAGTTGCGTTTTTGTAGTTATCATTTTATTCTCCGGGGACGGCGATGTGTACCCAATAGTTACCTACGGTTCAAATTAAATTAGAAACCAAAATCTGCAGAAATTACAGGTAATCGATATCTAAACATAATAAAACAAAAAATATATTAATTTAATGTTTTTTTTTGGGGTTATCAATCGCGGCCGGTATCGTATAATCACTCACAACATCAGTTAAAAAATATGTTTTCTCTTGTGTAAACTTCACAAACATGAAAGATATGGACGTCTCAACACGATAACACAGATTAAATCCACTCACACATCAACACGCAAAAAAAATCATCAAATCTTTTATTTTGTTGTGTTTAGAATTGATACCCATCACGTGCTGCGGAGTTTCGCTAGTTAATTTAATTTGACCGTGTGTACCTACTCAGCACCCTCAAAAGTCAGCCCCACCCAGTACGGGAAAGGATATAGTATATCCCTTCCTATATTACCCGAAACCAGAGAGAAGACGATACAGAAAGCAGCATCTAACTTGACTCTGCTCTCTGATACTTAACCTAAACTAAAACTTTAGAATGTCAAGTTATTAAAGGGGACACACACACGCGGGACAAGGGTAGCGCTGCCTGTCGATATCACGCCAGTGTGTACGAGCCGTAAATCGCCAACCCCGCCCGAATCAGGGGTTGCTGATATTATATGCACCACAGATGGAAAATAATATATCTCTATCAAAAAAATCTCTTCTCAAAATAATAATAGCGATTCTAACGAAAGCCAATTTTCAAGCGAAGCTTTTATTCGGATAGATGAAACCAGCACCCGATAATTGCGAAACACACGATCTGCTAGTTTACGTAAGGTGAAAGCACACTTGTCATAGATTAATATATTTTTTACCATTTAAGCCTATTTGAAACCGAAGAGAAGAGACCTTGGACGATGATGAAAAAGTCAATGTACGAAGACTACAAAGCGGAAACTTACGACTACGTTCCTGAGTTTTACGACAAGGTTACTAGTTCCAGTGCATCGACAGATGATGATTGATTCTAAATAATTTTAATCCCTCGCGTTTACAAGGAACACAAGATCTACATATTACCTACCTACTTACCAAAGTAGAGGATTGTGTCAATACCTACTTACTTATTTTTTATTTATATCAAAATATTCCAGGATATTTTCAAGATGGGTAGGTATCTAAATAATAACATTATTAAACCATGGTAGGTACTTCATGGCTGCATACAAGACTTATTTAAAACTAATAAACAAAATGTAGGTACATAAGTACTATTTCTATGAACTTACTAGCCGTTTAATTTTAGAATTAATCAAAATTTTAATTCTGCAGGCATACATTACAATCTTGATATAAAAAATATTTCTTTTTAAATAAAATTGAATCAATGTTTTTTTATTTTTTATTATGGATGCTAACCGAAGTATATGCTTTAGTTTTACCAATAGCGGTCCCGTGAAACCTTTTAGTATTTTGCGAATTAATTAGGTCATCCACGCTGTTAGCATCACGAGGTAGGTAATAACGCTATAATTAGCGCATGACCAATAATATAACGTGGTATAATAAAAACAAGGGTCTCATTCAAAATGGTAGTTGTCTCAATATGGGATTACTAGCTTTTGCCCGCGGCTTCGCCCGCGTGATTGAAGGAAAATATGTCACGGGAACGTACTACTGGGATTAAAAGTAGGTACCCCATGTGTTAATTCAGGATAAATATCCTAAGGGGACTTTTCCTTTATTTTCTAGTTAATTAAACCAAGCAGAAAAATCCTCTCCTGTAAAATTGGTTCCCTACCCCTTTTAACCCCGTTAGGGGAAATTTTTCGAAAAACCCTGATACACCTTATTCTTTATTTTCGGTTTTAAGTATAAATACTGAGTTTCGAGTTAATCGGACAGCGCGTTAAAATTCTTCCATACAAACTTTGATACCCCCCAACCTCGGATAATTTAGAAAAACAAAAAATTTACAAACTGTAAGTATTCGTCCGAAGTTTCATGTTACCTCAAGGAATAGGATTTTTCATACAAACTTTCATCCCCTATTTGACTCCCTTAGGGGTTAATTTCTAAAAATCCTTCCTTATTCCTGCCTACATTCCGAACCTCTGTTCAAAATTTCAGCTTTCTACATCCAAGGCGAAACCCTTGCGCTGGGCGTTGATGAGTCAGTCAGTCAGTCAAGATTTTTCTTTTTATTAATATACGGGATGGCGGGGACCTCGACACGAAACGGTTACCACGTTTTCAGTACTTACATAGAACCCTACATAGAAATTTATCATCGGTTATTGAAAAAAAAATCTGCTGATCCATTCATTTTGACCGTGTAGGTATTGCACTATTGTAGGAAATTGCAGTTTTTTTTTTTACCGATGAATAATTTCTATACAGGGGGCCTTAGAATAATGCACTGAATACGTGGTAACCGTTTTCGCGTCGATGTCCCTGCCACCCTGTGAATTACTTACAGTAACCTATTTCTAATTCTTGCGAGATCATAGATAAAAATGTTTATTTTCTATACTTATTCAGTTTTTTGGACGCCCACAGGATACGAGAACCCTTTCTGTCTACTCTAGGTACAGGCAATAAGTACAGATGTTATCCTAAATCAAGAAGGACCCTGTTTCAAGCTGGGGCTAGTACCATCTATTAATTTTCTTTGGAAATACCGTACCGCGTAGTGCCTGGTGCGAGTAGGCAAAGGTAGTATCCCCGACTTGTTTGTAGTTACAGTTTCATTGCATAGATGGAGCTAAGCGACATAGAGCACACCATAATAACAAGGCTGCTTTCTCCGATGGGTTATGCAGGCGTGTACCAATAGCAAGTACACCCACATCTCGCCAGTTATGTTTCAAGTCCCAGTAAGTAATACGGAGCGAGCCTATTGCTATCAACCGGGAACAAATCGCGTCAGTGTGTACGAGCCTTAAGTGTATTTCAGAGTGCATTGCTTTGTGAAATCGTTCCGATTTTACCTACCCGCACTTGGGCTTCGTGGTAGATTACAGCCCACTCCTCGAAGAGAGGAGGCCTGTGTCCCACCCAGCAGTGGGAAAATTATAGGTTGATTATGCTACAATATCCTTGTGCACACGGCTACATAATTATCAAGCTATACATTTCCAGTATAAACTGATCTCGCATTGTATAAGATTTCCGTACAATGAGAGGTCAGCTTATACCTACTGGAATTGTACAGCTTGATATGTAGCCGTGTGTAAAAACTTTGTTCTTCGTGTCACGCCGAGATGTGGACACTCAATGAAAGGCAAATTGGTTAACAAAAAAAACTACAAGAATACAAATGTCTTTTTATGATATATTAAACATAAACATAACAATATCTAGATTAAAGGTAGATACATGGGAAGTAAACAAAAGAAATGTGATTCATTATTTACTTCGTGTTCATATTTAACTAAAACTATTTGACTGACAACTATTGAGACAGAGGACACCTCGTTGTATTTTAAGAACGTCAGAAGTAGGTATTTTGCTAATAAATAGGCACCTGAACAGCCATAGCACAGGACATACAATTTTCTACTTAATTCGCAAAACTTAACAGCTGACGTAGCATAATTATCGTAGAAACGGGTTTTGTCGACGGAAGAATAGACAAAATGAAAGATTGTGATTGTTTATCCGTCATTTGTCATGTCGTGGTCATGCTACGCGTGCAGACATGATAGGTATCGTCAATATAAAAACAATAAGAGCATAAAATAAATATCTATTATACATTGTAACAGTGAATCAATTTTCACGCGTCCCTCTTAGGACCCAGGCTAAATATTTTTTAATATTCGGATAGCTCATGATCTAAATAGGTGCCATAACGAATATGAATAAAAAATCTAAAAAAAATACGCGACGTTTCGTGGGTTAAAGCTAGTTTTATACACTCATAATGGAATACCGATAACCATTACGCCTGTGAAGTATTAAAGAATAATTGTAAGTACCTGCATTACATAAAAAGGCCATGTAAATATAAATAAGTACTTAATTATACAGGGTGGCAGGGACATCGACGCGAAAACGGTTACCACGTATTCAGTGCATCATTCTGAGCCCCCATATATGTATAATTTTTTTTTATCGGTTATTGAAAAAAAATCTGCTGTTCCATACAAATGTTGACCGTGTAGGTATTGCACTATTGTAGGAAACTGCAGATTTTTGTTTTGATAACCGATGAAAAATTTCTATGTAGGGGTCAGAATGATGTAGGTACTGAATACGTGGTAACCGTTTTCGCATCGATGTCCCTGCCACCCCGTATATATCTATGGTATCTAGGGTATAGACATAGAGAACTTAATTGTATATATTCAATATCTAGGTATACCTAGTCGGCCTCGTAATATTAATTTACCACTTTTGTCAAAAACTCCCGCCACAATGAAACTTCATTAAAGCTGTGAACAACGGTAACAACAACGGCTGTCCAAATCAAAGAACTTATTAGGTATTGTGTCGTAGGGAGATGTGTTAATTCGAATTTTCGAGAAAACCCTAGGGATATTGCGAAAACACGGGTTATTAGAAAATGGTGAAAACATTTCTCAACGTTTTGAGCGCTCTTACCGGCCATTCAGCGTTCTTATTTCATAATAGCTAACGTTTCGTTTCGCAATATTACTAGAGCGACTAGTGTTTTGCAAAAACCGTATCTTTTTCCAGTAAGATTGAGAAATATTTTCACAATTTTCTAATTATCCGGGTTTTCGCGATATACTAGAGTTTTCGCGAAAATTCGAATGATCAAATCTCCCTACGACATGTACATATTATTATACCTTAGGGAGGTTCATCTTGCGCCGCATACCCTGTCACATGTGATGACTTTATGCCTGCGTCAGCGAATGGTGTTAGGGTTACCGAATTTTGGGCAAAACAGGAAATTTAAATTATATTTACCATCGACACTCTAAGAAGATGGTAAAGCAATAACGAGGTCGGCTATACAAAACTTATATCATTTATTTTATCAAAACACGCCAGTGTTTAAACATTTACTCGTAAATACATCGCGAGATATGGAAGGTAGTATGGAAGTCCTGTTAAAACTTATTTTTACTGTACTTAACTATAAATGTAGTCACAGGTAGGTCAAGAATATTTAAAATAGAAGTTAATAAATCCAGTTCGCTGCATTTGAAGGTTTTCTGTAAATGTCGCAGTAGAAACGAGTATCTACATCAAATTTCGCGATAACACGAAATCACGAAAGATTTCGAATATTCCATTTTCGTTATGAAATAAGTTTGACAGAGTAGTAATATAAGTAATTATTAAACTATTTCTGAGTGGTTATATGATCAGAAGGATACCAACTCAGGTAAAGTTAGTTTTGTAAGTAATCAAATAAAAAAGGTAATCTTCCATGATTTCGTGTTTAGCCCGGTGATATCACCAAATCTTTGATAGCGTCATCACCGACACGTACGAAATTTAGGGATCCCGCGCACTAGACGCCCACGACACTGGCCAGTCGTGGCCGTCTAGTGGTATTGTATGGTGTGCGGCTAGTTCGTCGTTGCGACCAATTGCGCGATTGGTGTCGGTTTCTATAATTTCCCTGGTCGTGCTCGACGCCGTCTAGTGCGCGAGATCCCTTAAAGTTTCACATGAGTATAGGAACTTACGGATTTCATAAAATATCAATAATTTATTACAGTTAGCAAACTTATTAAACTACGTTCTTGTCAGTCTACGAAACAGCACGGTCAATTGTTATCATCGCAATTCATACAAGACTTATACAGCTCATATTAAGAACTAACAAACTATAGGCTTCAACCATAATATTATAATGTTACATTCATCCTACACAATATTAGAATGTTACATCCATACTACACAATATTATTTAAATGTAATAAAATATAATTTTACAAATGATCTTTATTCTTTATTACATATTGTGATGGTCGCTATAGAATACTATTATGGAATCACTTAGAATTGTAACAAAATTATCGTGTGAAAAACTAACTCAACCACAAAATATTGTCTTTGACATATCTCGGGACCCTTGGGCCTTCCAAATGTCCGGGGACCTTTGGAAGGCGTACGAGGGGCCGAAGCCAAGTCGCAGAGGCCCCTTAGACAGTCACATAAATAAGTCAATTTCAAAGTGAAACGTTGTCAACATATTATATAAAGATGAAGAAAATAGACAAATAGAAAATAAATAAAAGTTACATGGACAATAAGTTACAATCCTAATCGATAATATCTACATAGTGATAGTGATAGGATAGATTGTAAAGTATTTACTAAGACGTTATCATACAAGAATATAGCTACGAACATGATTTAACATTTATACAAACAAAACGATCTGGAACATTCTTCAAATTATAACAAATAATATTAATATTATCATAAGTAGGCCTACCAGGATGCCTATTGCCAGCCATTGACGTCGATCTGAAACAATGCATAAAAGTAATAAATTATTCATTACGCCTGAAATAAACAAGACTTAAAAACAAACAAGTACGATCGCTACAAATTATAACCGCAAACCGCGTGGATGTGGTAGAGTTTTATTACATCGCTAGAACGTTCATAAATGTGGAAACCTACCTACTACCTTAGTTCTATATAGTTTCAGTAAAAAAAAAAGTAATAAAAACTAAAATCACATGGCCTATGACCAGCGGGCGACCGAGACGCTTCCAACGATACCCCATGTGTCAAATTATGATGAGTAATTTAGAAGTTATGAAGGAACAGATGAACATACTACCTATATACATACATACGTGTCAAAATGATAACCCTCCTTTTTGCTTCACCGTATTGTGGTAATAATATCTAGATACCTAGCACCGTATAGGCAGCAGCACACTAAAAAACACGAGCGAGCCTTACAGTAGTCGCATATTGTGATGTGTAACATCCGACAATCTTGGCTGACAGTACCAACCTCTCAGAAAATGGGTTGGTACCATCTGATGGTCAACACTAGCATCGCGCGCTCATTGGTCAAATCAAACAGCGCGCGCTTCCCCGGCTTCCTGTTACACACTTCCGTCCCTTTTCACGAAACCGCTCCCACAGATTGCAGGAAAGCGAGAGGAAAGATGTTACACGTCAATAAATTGTACATAATAACGTCGAAACACTCACCGTTATTCATATGGAGCACCTTAGCCACTTTCTTTAATGTGGAGTCTAGCTTCGAATCGGCATTCTCGAGTTCTGTATTCAGGTCATCTAACATCCTGGAACAAAGGAACAGCACGTCGTTTATTTATACATGGCGAGTTTGAAAACAATAGACAAAATTTAAGGGGTCGTTCTACCCATAAAATATAAACAACTTTGACTATGGGACTAATCGAATTCGCAAAAGAAAATCGTCCAATCATGTAGTAAAATTTTGCCGTAATTCACGGCATCTTAACATACGGTTCGATTCAAACTTAATGGCGGCTCGGAAGTTAGCTACTCGCTGCGCAGTACCGCACCGCTCACCCCCGCTGACACATGAAATTGTTACTGCGCAGCGACTCGAATCATGTTCCGAGCCGCATAAAAGGACTTAACTATTTGGAGTGATACTGTTTAGAATTAAGTAGTCAGTGGCCCACATTTTTGGCGTGCATCCTTTATTTTTTATCCGCCTTTAGCCGATTGCAGTCACGTAAAAACTGATTCACGCCAATTGATGAATGACCGTGAATTGTCTTGCCCTTTTCCCAATTTGTTTGGAGTCGGTGCAACATGTCTTTATATTGCCAACTAACTATTTAAAACGAATAAAGAGGTACTTACACGGCCTGCTCGTCCAGTTCTATTCCAATTTGTTTGGAAACCGTCTTCAGTGAGCCGACCGAGTGGCTGATCACCTGCAGCTGGTCGTTTTGACTGGTCAACATCTTCTCTTGCATGGACATGATATCGCTATCGTAGCCGAATCCGTCGAATCTATTGGGGCTGTCGGTTTGATTGGCAAGTTTCGAGTACTTGGTATATTTCGGCGTGGCAGTCCAAACGTTGCTCAGATGCACGGGACTCTCTTCGCCCAAAAGAGGCTCCCGCGCTGTCCCATCGTTGTCGCGGTTCCTGTTGAGGCTCATTTTGCTCTTCATCACCTTAAACAGAAAAAATTGTGAGTCTCTGTCAACTACATTTAGACTCCTTATTGAAAATTACATAGTGAAAAAGTCATAATGTCTTTTTTATGCAACGTGTCGACAACTGGCTAGCAAGTTAACGCGGCGCGTTTAGGAAGGAGCATGATTTAAAAACAAAATTAAGTTCCCACAAAAAATAATTATAAATCGACAATTTCAAAATATGTTACCTTCACTTCTTGCTTCGTGGCTTCAATAAAACTTCTTCGGTCAGAAATTTCTTTATTATCAATTTTAAATTTCGAAGAATTCTTCTCCACGATACGTGAAAACTTGTTCAGGAAATTACACAATTAACCTAAAGATCTAATGGCTGATACACATTGATTAAAAACTATGTGATAAAATGAAGCTTTTACACACATGCCAGTGGCACGGCCGCGGTCGTATAGTTAGTTTGTCACATAAATATCACAGTTGAAATGAATCTCCCACGTATTGTTCATAATTTGCGGGTGGCAAGGTGTGTGGCCTTAAAACAACATTTAAAATCTAGCAAATAATTAAAAGGATATTAATAGTATCTTCTAAATCCTCCAAGTCCCATTCGATGCTACGGAGTGCGTTCCTCAGCTCCGTAGATGTCCATTCCACTTCAGGACTGTTGGGTACAGAGGGCGCTTTGGAGATCTCCTGCCACCTCAGGTACAGGCCGCGAGTCTTGTTCAATGCTTTGAACACCTCACTGCGCGTAATAGAAAAAATATACAAAGTATTATAAAAATAAAAAATAAATCGTTATATCATTTTTGTCGCTAGCACGGAAGCATTTTTAGCGTGAAAATTACCCAGGAGCTGCAGTTTCGACATACGACATACAGAATTCAGTCTTAAAGCAATCGCAATACGACTGAATTCGGTCGTAAAGTGGTAATGGCGTCCTTAGACGGTCTAAATTGCTTGACAACGCCATTAAGACTTTGCGACAGAAAGCGATCGCTATCTATGACGAGACTGCACCCTTGGGTCTATAAAAGTCACATGAGTGCATTTTGCGAGCATGACAAAGCAGCACACGGCAGAAACCTAGATGAACGCGTACTACATACGTTACTTAAGTAATAAAGAATGTACTAATTAAAGTGTTCTAGCTATATTACCCTGTGGTATAATTCTAAAGTTCCAATGAATGTTTAATAATCTCATCCCACAAGTATTGATTGCTCCACATGCACTTTGTGGTGATAGACTAACACAAATAGATATTTCTGTACAGAGCCTATCTAGGTCAAATGTACCTGGATATTGCAGCACAATTTAGGTCAATCAAGCACATTTGAAAGAGCCCACACGAGAGATAAATTCTTAAAACTGTAATTAATTACTAGCTGTGCCCGCGGTTTCGCCCGCGTTATCAGGTGGTTGAGAATTATTTTGGCATTAAACATTAATTATGGGAACTTAAATTCAGTATGTTTATAGAACAGTAAGTACAGTCAACAACAGAGTTAGGAATACAAGCACAACTATACATTTTTCTACTACATAACATCATGTCTATTTAACCCAAGGGGTTTGGCAGAGGTGTATGGTACGCGCCAATCGCACATTTTCTATTGCAATAGGGGATTTCTTCCATACTAATATTGTTTTTTATTGTGAGCATCTTCGTGTGCATAATAAGTGTTTAAAGAGTAGTGTAAATGCTCGATTTGGCGGGGGCACTGCCGTGCCCCCAGATGACTTAAGGCTCTGACAAGAGGCAAATATTAAAAAAAGCCTTAAACAAAAAAAAATCTATGTAGTTGGTGGTAGCAGAAAAAATATATGTTAATATTGACCATATTTTAATCAGAACTCGGTTGCAACCAAAAAACACGTTTTGAAAAAAAACTATACCAACCTATGTTGGTATTTTAACCTTAATATTTTTTTTATTTTAAATTGAATAGAGATTAATAACAAGAACGTCATTTAAATGTAGAACTTGGTTGTTTTTTATTTTCGATTACTCAACTCATTACTGAGTTAGACAATTGCTTACAAACATTGTCTCATCTCGTTCTCTTTCTTTTCAATGCAGTTCAACAGTGTCCGTGGTTTAGCTCTTGCCAGCGTCTTAACTACTCAGCACACTCACAACATTGTTTATAAGAAGTTACCAGTTAGTTGTTTGTATAGTCGTTGTTTGACTGCTAAACTGGTACGTTGTTTAACAGCGTGTAAGGTAAACATAAAATTTTCTTCCTTTGGGGCTGACAGTCGGGAAAAAAAGGTTGATTCAAGCTCAAAGTAAATATATCTAAAAGAGAAAGAAATAAAATAGCCATTGCATTTTTTGTGCACAGCTCAATTTACAGTTAGTTTGTGTTATAGCTTATTTGTAGTCACATAACCTACCATATTTTTGTGAAAAGTCTAGATAAAGGTAGCACCTACAGCAGTAGACCGATCAATCAGAATAGAATTACCGCTTTCCTGTGTGTTTAGGTAAAACTTCTTTTTGAAGGAAATTTCTCGCTGACTGGTTAATGCTTCACGTGGCTCGTTCTTTGGCCAAAGAATTAGCATTGCCATTCAACATCGCAATGCTGCCAGTCTCCTGGGCTTGCTCCCGGAAGGCAGCGATGCGGATGATTACTTCAACGCCTAAATGTCCTTTTGTTTTTGTATTTATTTGTATAGGTATTTATTTAATTTAGTATCTAGTGTAAAAAGTTAGGTAAAATTGACAAAAGAGGAAATTATAGATATAACATTGCCACTTTACCTCTAGAACTCACTTATATATATTGATCAATACATATCACTCACTAATAATATATAATTATGTAGATTATGTGCCTTTCCCGAAGACGCGCCCCTCTCCGCTCCATACTAAAGTACAGCTTACAGTACAGTTATCGCGGAGTGAGGGCGCGTCTTCTTGGATCTGTACTAATCAGTTGACAGACAATTGGAATAACGCAGAATAGCGCACTGACAGAGTCGGTTCGAACCCAAGTCACGACATACACTTTTTGCATATATTTAATTTTATTTTTTTATTTTTGTGTCTTGTATTCAGCTGATTAAGATGCCTAAAGTCGTACGCACTCCACCAACCCTAAGTACTCCAAAGGCTGTTGTTGTCGAATCGGAATTGGTTATGGTTGAAACTCCGCTGTCCCGTGACAAAGATTCGGAGAAAATTATTTCTTCAAGGGTTAAACGTCCGCGCCCAACTGACTCACCCCAGGAACAGCAACCCAATGACCAATTCGTTCGCTCTGAGACATCCTTTACTGCGGAAATTATTGATACTATCCGTGTCGAGATACACAAAGCCCTAACTGACGAGATAGCCACCACCATCAAAAACTGTGTTACCACCGAACTTTCCAAAATGAATGAACATCTATCTTCACTGCCCGGGCTGGCTAAATCAGTTCAATTTATGAGTGACGAGTTCGACCGTATTAGCGCTGAGTTTGCCGTCAATAAAGAGAAAGTTAAGGTTTTGGAAAAGGAAAATGATACCTTGCGGAGGTCTGTTCAGGAATTTTCGTCTAGACTTAATGCACTGGAGCAATTTACCCGGCAGGAGAATGTTGAGATTAACGGTATTCCAGAAAATAATAACGAAAACCTATTAAAAACAGTCATACAACTATCTAGCGTCGTCTCGAATACCATCCAAGAACATGATGTGCTTTCTGTAAATAGACTTAGAAAGGTAGATACGAAAAATAATCGACCTAGATCAATTATTGTCCGGTTCAAGAATACAGGCATCCGAGACGGTCTCTTGAGTTCAGTTATGAAGTTCAACAAAGCACACAGTGACAGCAAGTTAAACTCTCATCACCTTGGTTATGGGGGTGAAAAATGTCCAGTATTTATATCGGAGCACCTTTCTCCATCAAATAAGGAAATTCATGCTGCTGTTCGGAAGGTCGCTAAAGAAAAGGCGTATAAATTTGTTTGGATACGGGATGGGCGTATCCTGGTCCGGAAGGAAGAAAAAATGCCGGCGAAGCATATCAAGTGCCTCGAAGCTGTGGCACTTCTATAAAGCTGTTTTATTGTCATCTATCATTTGTTGTTTGTAAAAAAAAAACTCCTAAACTCATGTTGTTAATTGTTGTAATGAAATACTTCCTTTTCCATACACATTTACACATAATCCTTGTTTCATATGTTTTGTACTCTAAGTTGTCCAGTAAGTCCGTAATTACTAGAAAACACTTATCTAATATTATTCACTTCTACCCTGTAACTTTGTTCCCTCCAATGACGTTGCCATTACTAAAGTGCCTTGCCTTTTCGTTCACCCCCCTTCTCACTCTCAGAGCAATTTACCAGAAAACCTTATTTTTGTATTCGATAATGTAGACGAAATTAACTCCATTTTAGATGCTGTTTCAGTTGCAAAATCTCATCTATGTGACGTTGAAGACATTTCTACCCACATACCTAAACCTAAACAGTACCTCTCATTCATTCACCAAAACATCAGAAGCATTAGACGCAACCTTCCATCATTCCAAACGTTACTCAGCAGGAGCACTATAGATTGGGATCTCATTATCTTGACAGAATGTTGGCTGCCTTGCACCCAGGTCATTCCTTCTCTCAAGAACTATACGTCACACTCTACCTCTACCAACACTACCCAAAACGAAGGCGTGGTTATTTATCATAATTGTGGCATGAATTTATCTGTTGAAGAACCCTTACTCCTTGATTCAAACTGTCTTTTAGTAAAACTAAATATAGATACTGTTATAATTGCAATTTACCGTCCTCCTGCACAGAAAAATATCTCTGGTTTCTTGAACTCTTTGAACGAACTCCTCCTAAAATACTCATCTACTAAAAATATTGTGTTGGTCGGTGATATCAATATTGATATTACAGACAACAATTCGGACCCTCGATCTCATAGCTACCTTAATTTAATGGCGTCTCACGGCCTACTACCAGCCCATAACTTTCCCACACATGGTCGTACCTGCCTTGACCATGTAATCCTAAAGACCAAACGGAACGCGCATTGTTTCGTAATGCATTCGTCAGTGACTGACCATGACAGTACCTCCCTTTTTCTGAACTTGTCAAATCGACCTATGCATCCAAAGAAATTCAGAAAAGTAATTGACTATAGTGGCTTGGATGATGCTATGAAAGAATTGGACTTTTCCCCATTGTACGCCTTTAGTGACGCCAATTTAGCAGCCACTGATCTGATAAATAGTTTAACTAATCTCATTTCCCTTCATACTAAGATTATCCCTGTTAGTAACCGTCGCCGTATTATTAAGCCTTGGATCACGCCCGGACTGTTGAGATGCTCAATAAACAGAGATAACCTTCATAAAAAGGTAAAAAAGTATCCGAATGACGAGTCATTACAAATCACGTACAAAAGATACCGCAACTTTTGTAATGACTTACTGAAGAAAGTTAGACAGGAGTATGAGAAAGAAGAGATTCGTAGCGCGAAGCATAATAGCAAAAAGCTTTGGAAGGTCATCAGAAAAATTGCTGACACAGACAAATCTAAACCCCCCGCGCAGGAACTTATACAAGTTGAAAACCCCCAAAAGTCTGTCAATGAGATAAACTCCTTCTTTTCCAGTATTGGTAAATCACTCGCTGAGAATATATTAAATCATCATGTACCTACCCCTACCAGCTCTCCAGTCGCTCATCCACATTCAATGGCGTTATTTCCTGCAAATGAAAATGAGGTAGACTCCCTCATTTGTAACCTTAAAAACACCTGCTCCGAAAGTATTGATCCTATCTCTGCTCAGTTCCTTAAGCATTACAAGAACTACTTGGTTCCCCCACTTACCCATTTATTTAATCTAGCATTTTCCACAGGCACTTTTCCGTTACCTTTAAAAAAATCACTTGTTCATCCTATCCATAAGGCTGGGGACAGAGGCTGTGTCAACAATTATAGGCCTATCTCCATTCTACCTTCTCTTTCCAAACTATTAGAACGCCTCATGAACAGCAGATTTACCGAATACCTTGAACGCAATAACCTCATTTCACAGTGTCAATTTGGATTCAGGGCTGGAAAATCCTGTGCTGACGCTGTTCATGAGCTGACGGATCATCTGGTCCACGGTCTGGATGGTAAAAAGAAGGCACTTGTCATATTCCTTGACCTGGCCAAAGCCTTTGACACAGTATCTGTACCCAACCTGCTATACAAGCTGGAAAACATGGGAATCAGGGGTCTACCACTAAAACTCTTCCGGGATTACTTATCTGATCGATTTCAGAGGATTAAAATAGGAAACTATGTTAGTGATGATCTACCTGTCACTTTCGGTGTACCTCAGGGAAGCGTGATCGGGCCCTCCCTCTTTCTTGCCTATATTAATGATCTCTGTAACCTACAGCTACCCCATGGTAGGATCATATCTTTTGCCGATGATACGGCTCTAGTTTTCACAGCAGACTCATGGGGTCATGTCTACCATTACGCACAAAAAGGGTTCGATACGGTCCTAACCTGGTTAAAAAATAATGTCCTTACTCTGAACGTCGACAAGACCAAGTATATAGCATTCTCCCTCACTAACAAATGCTATGAACTACTATCCCATTTCCACATTAAAGCGCACTCCTGCATTGATCCAAATTCTAACACCTGCTTCTGTCCAGTTCTCCAAAAGACTACCTCGATTAAGTACCTTGGAATTGTAATTGATAACAAGTTAAGCTTCCATCCACATATAGACAGCCTCACGTCAAGAATTCGAAAATTAATCTTCCTTTTTAAAAATCTTCGTCACGTAGCTGACGTAGAAGTTATTAGGTGCGTATATTATGCAATGTGTCAGTCTCTACTGACATACTGCATAACATCATGGGGTGGTGCTCCCAAATCGAACATCCTGACATTGGAAAGAGCCCAACGGGTGTTACTAAAGGTGGCCTGCTTTCTGCCATACTTGTATCCTACTGTAGATCTTTACAAACACTTTAAGGTCCTGTCAGTGAGGCAGCTATTTGTTCTTCACACCGTTCTAAAGAAGCATTCCTCCTTAATATTCGATCCCCTTTCTATCGCAGGAAAACGCAGAAAATACTCCGTCTGCAATACTACCAAAGGCCTAAGAACGAGCTTCTCTCAAAGATTCTACACTTTCTTAGGTTCCCACTTATATAATAAAATAAATCGTATTACCACGATCTATCATCTAACAACAAAGGCATGTAAGTGTTCCCTTGTTCAATGGCTTAATGGCTTAGATTATAAAGCAACTGAGGAATTACTAAATCACGATAGATAGTTCATCCCTCTAAATTCCCGATTTGTATAATTTCACCATCGACCACTAATAAGTTCTGTATTAGCGCTCGATGTAGTTCATGCTTTGTTTGTATTTACTTTTGTTTTTGTTTTATTGTTATACTCTGTTGTCTATAATTGATTTTTATGTTATGCCCTACCCCTTCACATTTACTAATTAAGTGATTATGGTTATATACCGTGTGGTGGGATCCTGATGATCTGCTATACAGGATTTCCTAGTGCAGACACCAGTCTCTCACAAACTAGTGTCAAATAAGTAGTTTTTAAGCCTGACTAAATTGTAATATGCCATTGTTTGTGAAGAGAAAATAAACTATTTTGAATTTTGAATTTTGAATTTTGAATCAGAATAGAATTACCGCTTTCATGTGTGTTTAGGTAAAACTTCTTTTTGAAGGAAATTTCTCGCTGACTGGTTAATGCTTCACATGGCTCGTTCTTTGGCCAAAGAATTAGCATTGCCATTCAACATCGCAATGCTGCCAGTCTCCTGGGCTTGCTCCCGGAAGGCAGCGATGCGGATGATTACTTCAACGCCTAAATGTCCTTTTGTTTTTGTATTTATTTGTATAGGTATTTATTTAATTTAGTATCTAGTGTAAAAAGTTAGGTAAAATTGACAAAAGAGGAAATTATAGATATAACATTGCCACTTTACCTCTAGAACTCACTTATATATATTGATCAATACATATCACTCACTAATAATATATAATTATGTAGATTATGTGCCTTTCCCGAAGACGCGCCCCTCTCCGCTCCATACTAAAGTACAGCTTACAGTACAGTTATCGCGGAGTGAGGGCGCGTCTTCTTGGATCTGTACTAATCAGTTGACAGACAATTGGACTTGATGATAACATTCATAAAATTGTTGTTGTTCCTTAGATCAACCAATTTTAACAGTCTAGTTATTATATACGTACAGTAACACTAATTGGCATTTCAGTACTTCAGCACGTCCGATAGTCTGCCTTCCGCCAGCGTGTGTGTCTTACATGTAGTACATAAATACATATTACAACTAGAATATTATGAAATGCTATGATAGTATAATTTATTTATGTCGAATTTTTCTTTACAATCCCGTAATACAATCGTAGTAAGTTCTTCATAGTGCCGGTTTAGTGACACTACTGTACTGAGATTTGAGAACAACTATAAGCAGGTACTCAATCAGGGCTTAAGGATCCTGAATGAATTGGATAAAATTAACTCAGTTAAGTAACTTTTCAAAGACAAGACAACAACTATTAGCTATGATAGTATGGAAAGCAACAAGTATGTTATAATATATATGTATATAAACAAAAATTCTATGTGTCTGAGGTTTTGTTATTCATTCATCATTCTAATTTTTTTTCCCATTCATATGGAGCAAAAAGGTCTGATCCAACATGTATGTGTTTGTGGACTGGGCCATGTTCTGTTTACAAGTGCACAACTGCCACTTCTGATGAGATCGAGAATGCTGCTAATGCCATTGCATGTCACAGATCATGTGGCCTGGCATGTGGGCTTGGATACTATGCACTGTTTCTTGTACGATTACCAAAAAAAAAAAGATGTACTATTAAAAACATTTAAAATGTGTTAAGTTCCTAATAAAGAAAGTTGTTTAATGTTTATCTATTATGATAATGATTCCTAGAAGCACAACCAAAATTATTAAAGCAGCCAAGGACACTGAATAATTAAATAATGCTTAAATGCTTGTCCGAGATTTATAAAGGTAAGTCTCTTATTATTGTTTGTTAAAATAGTACTATTTCGAAATTCAAGGTTCTAATTATTATGGCAAAGTACAAAAACATAAAACTAAAGAGTCAGGTAAAGATTTATTGGAGAATCCCAAATATTATTTGGCCATGGACCATTGTTGTATGAAAAGAACAACGTTCGTCTTGTATCTAGCTTAGAACAAGTGAAGCTATTCAGAAAATTTCTTTAAAATGAACGAGAGAAGTGGTACATTCGCCAGGCTGAGAAAACATAATTAATTACTGTACTATATTATGTACTTACTCTTTGACGACGTAAAATGGATCTTCTAAAGTCATGTCAAACAAGAATAACAACGTTCAAGCACAAGCTGATTCATGTGACGGACAAACTAGGCACGAAAACTTGCAAATAAAATTCACGCAAACAGATAAACACACAGGTGTATCCAGACGATCCTTCGCCTATCCCACAAAATATCGACAACATCATACGTACCTACTCTGTATATAAGTCGCTCGATGAGAACAGTATTCTCCGTCCCTTGCTAACTTATGTAAAACAGGGAGAGCCCGAGCTGCGTAACAAGTCAATGTTGCAATGCGCAATCGCACCACGATTGCCGCGAGCAGTGGAGACGACTAGATGCGACATCACCCCCTCACTCCCTCAATATTATCACAGTACGTACGCACTTTCCTCCTCTTTTTCCACCCAAAACTCTCCCTGAAACCCCCAACCCTTGGTAACTCCCTCTTATTTATTTACGTCAAATTTCTAATGTCATTATTGACATTGACAACATGCTAAATGTATTTACAAGGCTAGCTATGAAAAACACGTTTCACTCCAGGGTCTAAGAGCGATTGGTTTTCTTTTGAAAAACAAGTTTACAAACATTCTATTCATTGAGAGAATTGGGTTAGTCAATAAATTTAGGTTCGTTCAATGGCAAAGCTAGAAAATGATAATTTACAGTACTTAGATTTTTTAAAGAGATTAACAAACTTTTATCTAAGTGATAGTTTCTTCGTAAACGCCAGAGAAGTAAACCACGGAATTAGTTAGTACTATTGGAATTCAAGCAAGTCTGAATTGAAGTTCTGATTAATTTATTTTACGCATTTGATTAAAAAACATTGTTTTAATTAGTTTACGCAATACGCGACAAACCACTTAAAACTTTGTGAAATATGTACTTGGATAATAACATAAACATTAAATATAGGTATATTTACTTCAAACAACTACTTTTAGTCAACAGTACTTTTTGTATTTTACGTAAAAATATAAATCTTAGAGTTTTTAGTAGCCAAACTACAGGAAACCTCAGAATAATAATTTATTTTAGTCTGAGCAAGATTTCTAGTTTGGTCGCGAGATAATTTGAACTTTTGCAGTTGGCAGCACCGCGTATTTTATTTATTATTATTTTTGTTTTTTTGCAAAGAATTCAAAAATATATAAATGAAACATGGAGAAAATAATATGCAGATTTTGTTTGAAATTATCCATAAAAGCATGTGGAGTTTCCAAGAATGCGATTTACTCTTTAGCATTCAAAAATGTCGAACGATAAAAGTAAGTAATTTTACATTTACAAAAGCTTTGACACGAATCGTGTTCAAAATCTTAAAGTGGTGTGCTTTGAACATTCATTCGTGTTTTCTATAATTATGCTTGAAGTACTTAAAGGGTATCCTCCTACAAGTCGTTTCCTAAACACAATAATGCAATAATCCTATTGACATGTATCATTATAAATGATAGTTTGTATGTTTGTTAGTCAATCATGCAAAAACGACTGAACGAATTTGGATGAAATTTGACACACAGATAGTTTATAACCTGGATTAACACATACAATACTCTTTATTTTGGCAAATGACGTTGCTTAACGACTCTGTTATTAATTTATGCTTTAATTAACTTCTGCTTTTTCCATTTCTGTCTGGACCCAATCATGAAATCCACGCAGATGAAGTCACCGGCAAAAGCTAGTTATAAAATAAATAATATTTTTATCTTCCCTCAAACTCTTTGTAATAAAGTATCTACCGGGCCCGATTACCGACTCGGGTACAATTGGTCAACCCGACCAAATTCTTTGTTTTTTGAGATTGTTGGCCTTTTCAGATACCAACTGATGATTCGTTCCCGAGCAAATTATGCAAATATATCGATCCATAAAACAGATTCTTCAGATTGGCAACCCTCTCTCTATTTAGTCTGTGGCCTGTGCCAGTAGGTCTGTGGCATCCCTTGTCGAAATAACCTGGGTCCGTCATACTCATTTTTAATTTAATCTATGTTCCTCCCCTTGCCTTCACAGCTCATGGTAGTCTTACACGAAATATTATTTTGTTACTTTTATCAACAATAATTTAGTATAAATTCAGTAAAATGAATTCTGTTCTAAATCCTGAGGCTCCAGAATTTTACCCACACTTGACGTCTTTTACACAGGTACGTGATTCAGCGAGTTCCTTGACTCAATGACAACAAGCATGCTGTTTTTTTATTATTTGCGTCCGTAAATTATGCGTAGTTTTATTATTTATTTATTATTTGCGTCAAGAGTTAAGAAAACATTTTATGGAGATTTAGTTGAACGAATGATCACAACCTGACAGTATTGTCATCAGTAATACTTGTAATACTTTGCCAAGTATGTATACTGTGAGTACTTTGTTAAATTTTGTGCAAATGTGTCTTCACATGCAGATGAACCTTAGTCCTCATAATTGTATCACAAACATGCTACCTAATATTTAACAAACATGTGATAGTCTTTATTAATCAAATTATAAGTGATGGAATTATTTCATGGTTAGAACAGGTACAGGAATATTTCATATAGAAGATCCAACTACAAAGATCAAATTCTTTATTGTCAGTCCTAATTTGTCATGTAACCCAATAACTGTAAAATAAATTAAATCATCATTTCACAATCCTGTTTGTTGCCTATTACAAAATTATTTGTAACACCTCTATTGAGCAACTGGTTTTGTAACTGCAAAGCCTGTGAATACCTAATGAAATAAATAAATGGTATTATTATTTTTAAAAGCTAGATAGACAGAAATAAATTGAATATTTAACTTGGTATATACAATTGAGGCAGGCTCCCATATAAATCATGAGTGAACAAACAGATTGATATTGGCAAGTTATATAAATGCTGATAAATATTGTTTAATTCAATTGCTGGTGTTTTGCAACAACTCACTATCATTGTTATACTTTCACACGTAATTGACTTTAATATTTAGAACTTGTGCAAAGACACATATTTTTTAGATTTGACTTTATGTTACTAAAAAATTTGCCTAAAATGTTTATAATAACAAACATTTTAGACTCATTTCAAGAATTTTTGTGTACTTTAAACATTGTTTTTATTGAATTCTGCATCAATAAAAAATTGTTTTTTTTCTTTTTTAAAGACGTTGCCAGATGATAGGATATCCCCTGTATCATGGGTGGGTTCACAGACACAAAATCCTAGACCTGGAAAAATTATTTTTGTGCCATATAACTAACTGTTCTGTCTGATGATTGAAGCCAAGCAAGTCAATCGGGTCGTATATTGCTGTTGTATGCATGCATCAGTCACATCTCATTCTTATTATTACTGTCAGATCTTAAATTCTTACTTCAATCTATTGACCTGTTATTATTTGCTTGACCCAAAAATAATAGTATTTTTTTTTCGTTTTCTTTGAAAGAATGCAGTCATAAAACCATGCTGAGAATATTGCAGACTGTAACAGATAATTACAATGTGTTAAATGCTTTCAGGGTGGTTATGTTAAAGTAAACAAATCAATCAAATCTTCCAACACCTTGCCTGCTGGAACCTCATATGGCCTCTTCAAAACTTTTACTGATTTCAACATTATATCAAGCCAGTTAAGCGAAAATGTAGTTCTACAATCGAACCAAATCATTTCAACGGAGCTACCAGCTGTGAAGTTAAAATGGTAAGTCAAATAGAGCAAACAATTGATACCTAATCTGAGAATACTTTGTTTGTTAATGTTATGTTGCATTACAAAAGATCAAATTTGTGTTTGTGTACAGACAGATAAGATTAATCAGATTATTCTTCAACAACTTTAAGGCAAGTCTTTTATTTGCCAGGCAATAAATACCCCAAGCCCGGGTCATTTGATACATTACGCGACTACTCTGTCAGGTGACGATGAACAATGCCACATGTCTGACTGAGAAAAGTTGCACAAAACTTTTCCTGGTCGCGCGATGTTGCAGGTGATGTCGCGGGACGTTTTCCGCCTTGTGAATGTGGGCTAGCATAATATTGTCAATGCAGCCGCATTAAAAACACAACTTTGACTCTATTATTCTCCTTTACACGTAAATAATTCTCTAATATGCTCCGCAAATTAAAAAAGTTTTTATCAGTGACTAATATTTTTTACTGATAGTGTAATCGTTATTTGTTTATTCGTTTTATTTATTTGCATCACTTCATCACTATCCTGCTTCCTTACACGCTATAAAACTTTGCGAATGCTTTAACAACAATGCCTTTACTTATACATGTTCAGTAATATTTGTATATAACGGGTGTCAAAAGACGCGTAACGGAAGTAGAGAGTCACTTATACTCCCCATCATTTTGATCCTTTCTGGTTACAGAGATATTCAAAGTTTAAAGAGTTCCTTTCTTTCCCTTTTTTCACGAAAGCAAGTTTTAAATAAACCCACACAGAATGTTCGCGTGCGTTGCGTTGTGCGGTGCCGAATAGCGATTTTTCACACCAAAAATAAAAGTCGTTTCTCAGCATTAATTTTATTTTTACTCAATGTTACTTAGTTTGATGATGATGATGTTTCCTTGGTTTGATGTTTGTTTCCTTACATAATAATATTACGCGGATAATGGCTAAGTGTCTGTTTTACACCCTGTATATAGATAGTAACTTTCATGTCCACATGAAGTTGTAACAATATAAATCTTGATCAATTTCATCTAGTAACTCTTATGCCTACACCAGAATCAAATTATTCCGTTTTCATTTGTTTTCACTTATGCTGTTTGCACATACAACTGCGAATTTCATAAATATTTGAACTTGCGTTACTCGGCCTGGTACAAGGACATTAACAAAAAATTCATAGAACATTGTGGCTTAATATGCAATCTGTATTTCAGTGTTTTTACTAAGATAATCGCATATATCTATGTGATACATACTTGTAGAATAATGTTTATCGTATCAGAATGGAATACAAGGAGATGGCTATCTTTATCATTGCTTTATTTGTTTAGCACTTTCATCAAGCTGCCGCCGCACTATTTGTTTTAAAATGTATTTGGAAAATTGTTATTCCCTGCTGTGTGTCGAGTATACGATTTTACTGGCATAGTGTAAACTGCGTTTAGCTCGCAATCTTGTTTTTTCTAAATACTATAATTTTATCAAGTCCTTTTCTACATTTTCACAAATATACGCATTTGCGAACCTAAAATAGTAAATAATACAAATATTGTAGCCATCTATAACAGTGAACAAATTGTTCTAAGATGTTCTAATCAAATGTTACATTTTAGCGATGAACACGAATCGAACACTGAGAAAATAGCTGACGTTAACGACAGTATCCTCGACAGGATCAACATAAACATAGATACCGCAAGTGGCGTCAACAAATCAAGTGACACGTTTGTAAATGGAGAACAGACAAGACCCAATGTGACTCAGTGGAATTCCTCTCCTGTCATTGCAAAGATACAGGTTTGTTATATGATTTGGTTTTAGTTTTCAGGCTTTCAGTTCTGTGCTAAGTTAATAGAGAAGGATCTGGAGGTCCAAACTAATATAAAATAACGCATAAATCCACCTAATAGATAAAACGAATGTCATCTGAATAACTACTACTCTGTGCAGCTCTAGGTCAGCGCGGAGTCTAAATCTTTTGTTCTGATTGAGCTGCTACCTTTTTAAACGACTTCAAAGGAGGTTATGTATTCAACGCCCTTTTTTTCTTGTATACTGTACACCGATTTCTCCGTGATTACTGGGTTGATTTACGTGACTTTTTTTATTTGGTAGAAGAACCTCGCGGTGTGGTCCCCTATAAATTATTAACTTTGCTTGGGTAGTTTTTGAGTTAGCTTCAGTAATACGTATTTAATCTGCTTTTTGTATGTTCATGATGTTATTATATTGTCATTGGTCACTGTTGTTTATATAGCAATTATAGTAGTAGTTTAGCGAATTTGTGTGGGGTAGGTACCCCAAATAAAAAGTAATAAAGAACTAAAATACAAAACCAAAGACACAAGTATTATTCGTCTGTCCGACCTTCCTGGAAAATCGCTCGCAAGATAGCTATGCGTACAAATGACGTGCAGATAGCCCATATCACATTCGCGTATCAAGTTATAAATCGCATTTAAATTAAAGCAATCTGCTGTACGCTTGTGTATCTTATATTAGTAGACTCCCACGCTTGCGTACGCTAAGTAATATTAAATAAGGCCGGACTCGCACCAAATACATAATATCTCCGCTCACCAGCCAGCGAGCTCAGAAGAAGATGAAGTAGATGGTGTAACTAGTAGCAAAAACAGTAACATTCACTCCGCATTTAAGAAGAAACAACCATTATTTTATGTCTTAACTTCTTCGGAGATGACTCAACCTACTCAGTCAAGTTGATTCAGCTCATTGTTCGCGAAATAAAATGTAGATATAAAAAATGGTAGCGCATAAATGCCGCGTCGTCATGTCACCTTGCTTTACGCTTATTTTGAACACGTGTTATAGATAGTTTGTGCATTAAAGTCGCAAATGAGGTCGAAACCTTGGGCGCCAGGACGCACGGATGCGGCCTCGGCCGCGGCGTTGATAAAGACATTGATAGTACAGACACACGTCATTACACCGTCTTTGATACCATCGTTATCCTCCAATTTGCTGCGTTGATTGCCGCATTTAGTATGTCATTCACGTCTTAACTTTTCCTGTTCGGAAAATCGACAGCTAGGCTCTCATACATTGTAAAAGTTGAATAGTTCAAATAACTTCATTCAATGCCTTCAAAATTGGAATCGCATTTTTGTAACTTGTTTATTTCACCTATCAAAACTGAAGGTATTTCTTTGCAAAAACAAATAAAATAAACCGTATGATATGGGTATGATAAGCAAAAGCCAAAATAAACATATGATTAACTTCTTCACTTCACTCTAGGATGGTTGTATATATGAATTAGAGATGATAACGTTAATCGTAGGTATAATAACTAGCTAAAAATTTTAGAAAATAATTGCTATATTCATTGATTGATACAATGTCGCTCAACGTGTTTCCCCAATCCTCGATCATGCACTACAACTGCATCAGCTTTCTACCTGAAGGTCGTTGCTCAAAGCATACTATCTTGTGGGTAGTAACAACACCCCAGCTGATTGCGCAAAATATATGATCAGTTCCGTTACTGATTCAAATTAATTGACGCAGTTATAGCTTATCGGCTAGTAACGGCTTATCGTAAATCTATAGAGTATCAATCCCATCACACATTGCAATTTACCCAAAGGTAATTATAATAGTTTTTATATTTTTTAATAGTAATTGTTCTTCTACTATATTCAAATAAATAATTGTACGCACGACGGTTTATAATATTTTCTATAGCATCGTTACTTTGTATATCCTTTAAACCTTCTATATCTCAGTGGCCTGTTCTGAATGTAGTTTAATTTTACAGGTGGGCTCAGCAACATTTATTGGCGCTAAAAATATTACTCGACCTCAAATCAACTTCAAAGATACGATCGACAATTCCGACAGCTTGTGGGTGCCAAAAATATCGGACAAACCAAACAATATCAAGCCTCTGGCTTTGAATATTTTATATAGTGACGAGGGCGAGGCAGTTGGGTGAGTAGTTACACGTGTATCTATCGTAATGGGTGGTAAATTGGCAATAAAATCGATTAAATTGAATAATGCCTCGGCGGGATTGTACGTTGGCGCATGCCGGAAGAGACTGCATCCAGCCACAGCGTCGCAATTCATCTCTAACGCTGTAACAATCACCGCTTATCTTCTCGTTACTGCTGCCATATATAGCATCTGTATAGAATTGCATACAAGTTAAACGGTCAGTTCTATAGGCAATCAAACACAGTGTTGTGTAAGAGATGTTCTTCTATTCAATCATAGTTCCTGGACACGTTTACCGCTTGCACTTTGGACATAAATCACGTTCTGACTACATTCGTTCGTTGTCGTAACATACCTACTTGAGAAAATAAAAAAATGTTTGTACATGGACAGACATTTCAAACAGTACTTTGTAACCCTCATTGTTCATGCCCCTCGACAAGATGGAAATAAACCTCATATTCTATTAAACTTGTCACTTCTGCTGTAAGTAGTCGCTTTTATTTGTTGACCCATTGACCGCTCCACTAAGCGCAATAAATTGCCACCATGACGCTTAGCTATAAATTGACTCGCTCAATTTTAGTCATTTACGTCTATTAGATACATAATATGATGGTGGAAAGGTTAACAAATAATTCCGTTGCTTATATAATTTCGGTTCGACAATCAATTACAAAGTTTTTACAAATAGTTAAGGGCATGGTGCAAATGGCTATTAATACAAGTTATGTAATGAGTCGTTTTATGGATTAAAACACGAAACATTTTTGGTTGATGACTTTATTTAAATATTTGTTTACTGAACGGTAATATAAGATCTTCATACAAACATGAGAAGTAAACAACGATACTAATGGCTATCGAGATATGGTAAAATCAATATTAAAATCGATAACAATGCTTTCAGTTATGAACACCCATATCAAATTGAGTTGGATCAATACCATCCGCCGTCGCAGTTCATCGACCCCATGGAACCGCTGCCGTTTCCTGCACCTCTGGAGGAAACCATGTTCACGTACGTGGACACTGAAGCGAAGCTGGACGCTCTTGTGGAACACTTGAACACTGTGACTGAACTAGCTATTGACTTGGAACATCATTCCTATAGGACTTATCAAGGTCATATAACTTTTTAATATTGAACTTGATGATTAACTGCTGTACTGAACAAGCATTGATAACTGCGTTTGATAACTGATGCTAGCTTGCTGGCGTTCCCAATGTTACGTTCCCGTAAATTGGTGTAGTTTTGAAATGGATTTAGAAAGTAAATTATCATCAACCTACTCCTGGGAATCCACTTCTTCTTCGTCGTATTGATGATTCCAAATTGTATAAGTGATGGAATCCACTGTTGGATATATGACTGCACACTATTGTGCTAGATCCTCGGCAACTCTAGTCCAGTTAGGTTATAGGAAATACGGGCTGGTGTCCGCAATTCTACGTCCAACCGAATATTTTGCGTACGGGTGGGGAATTCGCTTATTCGATCCACTCCAGCTCCTCAAAGAAGGCCAGCAATGCCTTAGTCTCACAGACGATTTCACGTAGAGTACCTGGACTACCTGGGTTACTGAAGTACTTGGCCCTGCATGTGGCGACCACCGGGCAGTTTAGCAACATGAGCTGCTGTCTCGTCCTCCATACAGACCCTGCACAGCGAACTATCTGTGATTCCTATGACAAAGAGGTGTTTATTAAATGACCCATGGCCATCAGTTACAGCTGCTGTAACTCTCTAGTCCAGTTATTTTCAGCAATTTCACAAAGAAAATTACATAATATTAGCATTACTACCCTTGTGTTGTGTCCAGGAGCATGACGACTGGCACAGTCAAAGAGAGGCCTATCAGTAGGAATTGAGATGAAGTCGAGCTGTGGACGATGATGACATATTAGTACTTGCCAGGTAAGGTAATCATGCAAGTACCAGGTCCTCTTGAGGTATGTAATACTAAACTTATCAATTTATTTTGTAGGTATAACGTGTCTGATCCAGGTGACGACTACTGAGGGCGGCGATTTTATCATTGACGCGTTGGCCATTCGGGAGCACATACACAAACTGAACCTGGCCTTCACTGACCCAAAGAAGATCAAAGTAAGTCTCTTTTACAACTCTCTTAGATAGAAAAGTTTATATCTCAGTTGTCATAGTGTGAGTGGAATGGTAGTTAGTGGTCCTGTACTGAAGCCGCTTTTAACTGAATGTTTGTCAAAAATTTAGTAGACATAGTGGTCTACAGAAGTCTTCTAGTGATATTGGGCATAGATTTATTTGGTTTTTATTAGAAATTTTTCTATACCAGCCCAGTGTCGGGTTAGTCAGTGTTAAATGGATGTTTAACATAATTGGCCAAATGAGATATTACTATGCGCCTTCCTACCCTGTCGGGGAGCATCGGCGTGATGTGATCATCATCATCATTGGCATCATTATTCCACCCAATGCCGAGTATATCCTCCTCCGAGTCTTCATAGAAGTAGATACTAGGTGTTATGTTAATATTCATTTGTTTCGTAGGTTTTCCACGGTGCGGAACACGATGTAATATGGCTACAACGTGACTTCGGCGTGTACCTAGTGGGAATGTTCGACACACATCAGGCAGCTATGGTGCTGAACTTGTCCGGCCTCTCACTCAAATACCTCCTCCTGAGATATTGCCAAGTGAGCGCCGATAAAAAGTGAGGAAACTATCTAATACTTACTTGAACTTAAAATTAGGAATTTTAATTATACACTCATATTGTTATGTTAATATTGTGTAGGTATCAGCTAGCGGACTGGCGCATGCGTCCCCTCCCCGCGGAGCTGATAGAGTACGCGCGCATGGACACGCACTACCTGCTGTACATCTGGCGCCAGATGAAGGCCGAGCTCTCGAAGGACGACCAGACGCACCACCTGCT
The DNA here is from genome assembly GCA_914767815.1 of Eupsilia transversa. Classification (NCBI taxonomy): domain Eukaryota; kingdom Metazoa; phylum Arthropoda; class Insecta; order Lepidoptera; family Noctuidae; genus Eupsilia; species Eupsilia transversa. The sequence goes on from OU611871.1 coordinate 16,977,197, forward strand.
CAACGTGTTCGAGACCAGTCGACAGATCTGTGGCGCTGTAAGTTATCATTTTTGCCGAAATACGTAGAGTAAAATGTCGTGAGGCAAGTTTTGTGTATGAATGTGGATGGATATATGAATAGAGGAAGACCAAAGAAAAGATGGATGGACTGTGTGAAGGTGATAGGGTCAGAATTGACTACCGAGATGACGACTAATAGAGAAGTATGGAAGAAAAATACATGTTGCGGCGACCCCAAATTAATTGGGGCAAAAGAATGATAATGACGTCCGCTGCTGAATATAGGCCTTCCCCAAGTGTCGCTACATCGGCCAATGCTGGCTTCTCTGTAAGTTATGGTAATGTAGAACTTAACTCGGGATAAGCGTTGTTTGATATTGTAACACAGGAAGAATTGGGCTATAACCACTTCACATAATATTTCCTTTGCTTTCGACGTGGAGAGCATTAATCCATTCACAAACATCTGGACAAACAACGTCGTAAACTGTATATGTGACGTTTGTTTTGGCTTGGTCACGGCTACTGCAACGTCAACATACATAATTCTGAATGTAGCCGTCAAAATGGCGCCGATGACGACTGACGATGGACGGAACGACTTGCCTCCCCTTGTCAAAGTTTACGACAATCTTGCGTGACAGTGATACAATTCACGCGTTTAGCTGTCAGCTAGTCCATTTAGTTAATGAGACCGACAAATTCCACCTCATAATATCTGCTAGGCTGAAGTGGGATTGGGCGGGCCACGTATGTAGGATGCATGGGATAGATAGGCCAGAGTCGTCACGTAGTAGGAGCCAGAAGACGGGCGTCGTGGTCGAGGAGGAAGGTTTAAAAAACGCTGGCGTGATGACCCTGAAGCATTTATAGGAGATTGGCCGGATAAGGCATCGTGCATGGAAGAGTGTTAAGCTTTGGGAGAGACCTTTGCCCAGTGGGACAATACGGTGTGAAAAGACCCATCACATAGCCGTTGTCTAAGTATTCTGTTTATCAAACTATAATAACATTGTACAAAAAAAAATGGTTGGGAAACAAATTTTATTTGTGGTGTATAAAATCGTGAAGTACCGGTACAGTCGTAAGGGTATTTAAAGTTAAATTAATTATATCGTTTTAAACTTGTTTTCGTAAAAAAAACCTCAAAAAAGTTGGAACTGTGACCGTCAACATATCCGTAACCAGAAGGTAGTACAAAAAATGATCACAATTATGGGAAGAACAAGTGACGCACGGCTTTCGTTAACCGCCTTTTTACACCCGTTATACTAATTATTGTAACTCTTTCAGACGTACAACAAGGAGGTAGTGTCAGACACGAGCCACATCCCGCTGTACGTGCGCTCCAAGAAGTCGTTCAACTCGCAGCAGATGGCGGCGCTAAAGATGCTGTATAAGTGGCGAGACGCGCAGGCGCGCGCGCTCGATGAAAGTACCACGTAAGTTACTACATTACAATATTTGCAGTAGCTACACATCTTAGCATTAAATAATGGTAACATACCAAATGATTTTGCCGAAAAAACAACTCCTTTTGGGGTGAAAAATGGAATACAGTTTGTATGAAAAACTCATTCCTTAGATTTTGAAACTTGGTACAAATACTTATCTAAGTAAATAAAGTAGATCGTAATAATTTTCCAAAACTAAAAAACTACCCTTGAAAGAGATGGAGGGGGCGTTGAAATTCCAAAGGCAAGAAAGTCGCGTACATAGTGCTAGTATAATATAATTATGTATTGATATATTTTGACCCGCTCAATATCGACTGGTCGACGTCGATCGACCACTGTTGTTGCTCCCTTGATGGTATGATGCTCTAATAATTTATGATAAATGATTGACCACTCACAGAACGCCTCTCTGTGAGTGGGGGCGGGCCGTAATCCTTAAAATAAATTAAATGAGACTGACAATGATTTTAAATGATTTAAAATTTAAGAAAATTTGTCTAATAACTAATATATCTGAATAAAATACTTTCAGCTATGCGTACGTATGGATAATTCGTAAATATTTTAAGTTACTACAGCTGATCACACCCTGAATTCGCTTTTCACCACCCGCAGTTGAAATTGAATTTGTTTATTGCAATAATAGATTGACATAAATATTAGGGCCTATAACTAGAGGTACTAATTGGAAAACGAACATCGAACTATGCAATGTTTGTCTTCAACAGATATCTTCTCCCCAACCACATGCTGCTAGCGCTCGCCGAGTCGTTACCGCGTGAGGTGCAGGGCGTCACCGCGGTGTGCCAGCCCATGCCGCCCTTCGTCAAGCAGAACCTCATTACTATACACAGAATGCTCCTCTCGGTACGTCGCAAGGATCACGCTTTTAATATTGTCCCACTGAATTACCCGTCAAGATACGCTCAAAAAACAAACATATCAACAGAACTGCCGAAATGTGGGTGTACTGTAGGTATACCTCTGCCTATTCCTTAGAGGATGACGGGCGTGATGGTATGTAAAGACGCGCTCCTGTCAAATTGACAGTTTAATTCTGTGTTGCCATTTTAACTAATACGTGTCCTTTTTAGGAATAGGCCCTGTACTTAAATAGCTAGAAATATAATAGGATTATATGATTTTTGTCTGTGCATGAAAATACGAATGTTCAGGTCTTGACAGCACAACATTCGGTTATAGCGATACTGTCATGGAGTCCGCTTACAAAACGGGGCCATTTGTAAATAATAATGTACTTAACTTAAATATCAATTTGAAAAAGACCTAACTGTGAGTTTCTTTCGGCATACCTTCTCTTCTTCGTCGCGTACTTCATTACTGAAGGTCATGTCCCTGAAAAGCTTTCGTGGCTTCTATGTGTGATGTTCTTCCCCGTCGTTCGGTTTAAGGCTTCTCTCAGGGCGGTTGTAACAGAGTGTCCAGTGAGGGCGTTTGCTGGGTCTTTTTCTATCTACCTTGCCATGACCACCATATTTCCAAGGTTATCTGGTTCCCGACGGGAATTGTGACCGAAATAACCAAGAATCCTTTGGTAACAGATCGTAGATAGTCTTATCTCTTATGCGTAGTTGTTCGAGGATAGATTTGTTCGTTCTCTTGACGATCATGGTCCGCGGAGCATTCTTCGCCAAAACCGATGTGGTTTTGGCGAAGAATGCTCAAAAGCTTCTATCTATTTCCGTTCTATTGCCCGAATCATCCACGACTCTGAGTCATCAAGGAATATCAAGAAAACCAGTGTCCGAACTAGTCTCACCTTGGTGACACTGGAGAAATTTCTGCCAAATACGTGTCGGCTTAACCATCAGAGCTTTGGCCATTTGAGTCCTCTTGATCTCTCGTTCCTCCCTGGTCAGTAAGTAGTGATCCGAGGTACTCTCGCAGATAAATTTTTGATTTGCGAGTTCTCCCGTTTTGTCGATGAGCATGACTTTTGTCTTCGAGTTATGTATAGTGAGTCCAACCAGTGCATTCTCGAATTCGACTCCGCGAAAGAGATCAGCTAGTTCCTTTTCTGAAGATGCCAAGAGTATTTATGCCCCCGACACAGACGCCTCCTTCCCATTCTTCTAAGGCTTTCGTATCGTCAGCGATATAGTCTATTTAATTACGTGCTCGATCACCTGGCATTATCCACATGTAAAGTCTTCTCGGGTAGCTTTTAAAGCAGGAGTTCATTAATCATTGGAGAGTTTTCCGCGCAGAATTGTAGACTTTCTCGCCCCTATCATTTCTGGAGCCATGTTTGCCGCCTACTTCCTTTAGGTGGCCGTCTCACTACCTTGGCATTAAGGTCTCCCAGCAGAACTGTGATATCTCTTTTTGCCACTCTTTAGAGTATTGTCGACATGGTTGTAGAATGCCTCAACATCAGGTTCTGGTGAGGTGGACGTTGGGGCATAAACCACTACTACATTGACACGACATGGTTTTGTGTTGATTCTCAAAGTTAGTTTCTGGTCACTTACCAGGTTACATCCCAGAACCGATTTATTGGCTTCCGGAGACACAGATAAATCCACTCCGTTCTTACTTTCACTTTCTGGGCCAGAAAAGTATACCGTGTGGCTCTTCGGGTTATAGTATCCTGAACCTCTCATGTGAGTTTTGGTGATCCCAGTATTTTCAGTTCGTAATATGCTTGCTCTTTGTCTATAACCTCTTTTTCCTGGTTGGATCACTCCCCGAAAATACCAGGTTCCCAATCTTAACTTTTTACGTTGTTATGTCGTTTAAAAAGTTGTTCAGTCACCAGTAACATACTGTCCGCACTGTGCCTGGTGAGTCACGAAAGTATGGTTAGTAGCATATTTCACAACATGAGACCTGGACTCCACATGGCGCCGGGTGGTAGCCGGATCGCATCCTATCAGTCTCTTTACTTGGTCCACCTTCATAGGATTTCTTGGGAAAATATTTCAGTGGTTTGCTATTACCTTCTGAACCACAGTGATGCTATATGAGTAGAGTAGTGAGTGCTGCCAACAACTAACATCCGGTTAATGAAGAGATAACCGGACCCCGTGCATCCCTTAGAGCAATAGATATAGTTAGATTATAGATATAGTGATACGATTGCATGTCAAAATGTAAATGCAGTTTGCATTTAGCGCCGAAACTTGCATTTTTATAGGCTGGGAATATACGGACAGCATGTAAGTTGCATCAGCGCACAATACACGATGCGCTCAAGCACTTGAGCTAAAGAAGTTTATGTGGACTGACCAGGGGCCTAAGTCTACTAATTTATAAACGTTACAATGGTCTCTCAATGGTGAGTTTTTGACAGATTTGCCAAACAAAAACTGTCAAAAACTTACCATTGAGAGACCATTGTAACGTTTATAAATTAGTAGACTTAGGCCCCAGGGTGCTGACGCTCAGTGTATTGTTACGTCTCTGCTTGCGTTTATGCAAACCATGCAAACAGCACGTGCACATGTTGTTAACAAAATCTTATCATCATGTTTTACATTAGTAGTATTTTCCTTACATTATTAGTTTAAACGTCTAAAATTATATTAAAGGAGAGTTTATTCATCAATCCCACATAGTTTATAATTTCATCGTATAATAGAATTCGTGGTCAACCATGCTTGATCTTCTTGTGCTTTGGACTAGCATGCTTGTGATTTGCGGCATGCAGTAAAGACATGCGACATGCTCAGATAAAAACGCTTCTAAATATGAGCATTATTGCATCAAAGTTCTGCAGGGAATGAAGATTTCTGTAAGCTGAGTATTTTGGCATTCAGTAAAGAAATGCTCACTCGTTCACAGGCTTAGGTTTCATCAAGCATTCATACGGATACTAGTAACTACTACACAGTATCGTCCGCCCACTGCTTGCTAAACAGAACTATGCGCTTCTTCGGCGTTATTTAACTTCTGTTCTGCTATCCTGTCAGTCTATTCCCAGCCTTAAAGCGCTTGAAAGTTCCAGTCGACTAGAACATATGCATGTAGTCGTCTGTAGCCTAACTTAACAGCCACACACAATAAATAGGTGCAGTTCGCTGTATTCAAGTGCTGTATATGCTCGCTGTTGTTTGCAGTCAGTCTTTCGACAGTCTGCTACTGCTATCTCTGATGACGTATTTAGCATATAAGCACGACTTTCCTTTTACGTTGTCATTGGAGACGAGAACCGATATGGATACGAATGATTGTGAGTAATTTTATCTAACTGAGACGTTACTTCCTCTGTTTCTATACAATGTCAACCTCTCTCTGCTCACACTACGTTTTTCCGTGATTACGGCGTGGACCCTCCTCGTGGACTCTAAAGCTGCCTTCCCATGACAAACCTGACCCGCATTTCAAGACGCTTGTTTAGTTTTCCTTCCACATAGCCATACATGGAACGCGCATCAATCTACGCTCATTTGAATGAGCCTCAGAGTTTTCCGTGTCCTAGGTGTGTTATGCTAATAGGGCGCGGAATTACTGCATAAGTCGTCATATAAATTTGGCCTTTACTTTAGTTGTGTTCTGTAAAATTATTTTCAGACAATATACAATACATTACGACTGCAAAACTTTTCGTTTTAGTATGCCCTTATCCGGAAGAGGCAGAGAAACAGCTCTAGTACATTTACCAGGAGTTATCAGTCGAAAATCGAGCATACCTTCTTTGTCATACTTACTTTGCTTTAGTACTGTTTCAAACTCTGTTTTACTCATACTTAGCCAATGTTATATACGAATATGAATTAATTATACCTCTAATGAGGACTGTTATACACAGCTAGATGGCGCCACACACCCCAATGCTTACGGTAATGTAATGTAAAATGTCGCTATAAAGCACAAACTGAGGAAATTGAATTGAAAATCACTGGCTTGTACAGCGTTTTCTTTTAATAACTAATATTTTAATGCACAATATATCATTTATTTTTTGACATTTATTTATGTTTAAATATCCATTGATAAATCGATGTCGTCAATCGCTGGTGGCGCCAACTAGTGACTAACAATAGTAGCTCTGTTTAACATGATCTTGTCCTGTCCAGTGTCGCGAGTTGCCGAATGAGCCGCAACTGTACCAGATGCCGACAAGTATCAGGAACATTATGAATGCGACGCTGCAACCGCTGACCGCGTACAGCATGCATGACTTTGCGCATTACTCGGATTTCAGGTATACTTGATTTGCAGAACAGTCTACAGGTTTTCATAAATCTATTCAAATATCTCATATCTAGCGATTTGATTAGATTTTTATTCCATCTACTATTCTAATAAGAAACTTGACCAGGATTTTAACTCTTGAACAAATTAATTATTTATTACAAAAACACTTGAGTTTTTCAAGCCTCTATACGAAGGTAAAATGCGTCATGGAATTGCCGTGCTCCTAGATCAGATAAAAACAAAAATATAAAACACTTCCGTTCTGTTACTTCTCCAAATGTTTCCACTGCAAAACTAACGTTTGGGAAAAGATTAGAATCAACAAACTTGCTCTTTTGTGTACATAACGGAAAGTCACATTGCAAAACATTCTAGCCATGCGCAGGCGGTTACAGTTAACCGCACGACTGCAGTGTCATTTAAACTGCGATAACCGACCTTACTGCGACGGATTAAGGTCAACTGTTACACTTAAGGTTGTGTGTACCACGGCACGACTACACAGTAGTCCACACGTACATATGCTATACAACGTATTTATTCATTTTTAAAGACGTTGTAACGCGTACCTGTGTGTTTACCTGGCCGATTAAATGAGCGCGTTACGATTGTGAATGAATAACGCTACCCAAAAAAATAATTTACATTGCGGTGTGGCCTGCGCCTCCGTACATGTGATTTCTGTATAAAAAGCTTGAGGTTCATAACATAAACAAAGGAATATAATACGATTACAATAAGCACACAACGTACTTTTAGATAAGTTATATAAAATTAGATTTAAATACTAGTTCATTTACAGTGAAGCGAACATGATAAATCTGGAGACTGCCGCTGATTTACTAGAGGAGGACTACGACACCTACGACTTAGAGCCTGAGATTGACGCCTTCTTGCCGTCAAACATGGTATCGAATGGAACAGTTGTGAGTTACTTTGATTTTCGACATGATAATACTATAAGCTTACCGGTTACCTACATATAAAATGCTCATGTGAATGAAATCTATATTATTATTAGGATAGCAAACTTTGAATAAGTTATGGTTCTCAAGGACCATTTAAAATATTGCTCAGGCTATCAAGTTATCTGAAGCGTCCCCTCTTAAAATAATAAAATATCTCCGTTACCGGTGGTTGCCATCATAAAAAAGAGAATAAGATTTTCTAAATTCGTAAACAGTAATATTGTGTACTTTGTTTCAGATTTCCGATTTGAATGCTGAGGCAAAACTATTTTTTCCACCTTACTTCAGATACAGAAAGTATCGTTCTATGGCCCAGGTACAGTTATTTCTGATAATTCGAGTGTACTTCACAGCCAGCTGATTTATTTTACGATTTCTGTCAATCAGTCGAGAACTATTAGTTTATTTTACTTGCACCTAGCTATAAAAAAACATCTAAATTAAGGGTTTGATTGATGATTGGACGGGGCACCAATACTTTTAATAACTAATAAGGACAAGCTGACTGAGACACAATTATATTCTCAGCTGTAACTTGTTTACTCTTGCCACTATTGAATTTCAACTTCGTATCGGGTTCGATACCTGACTAAAACCACGAGCTTTCTCAAATACTACAACCGTGAACTCACAGCTCCATTAACTAATTATCTATAATACCCTAGCTCATAGTCTCAGTTTTCGTCCTGAAGCCATATGTATGGATGGTGTTAATAAAATCATAAATTGTTGCAGCAACACGAAATTGAGGAATTCAAAGAGAAGGCGGCAAAAATAACGGCTATCAGTAAAGGCAACGAATTGATCAAAACAGAAGTACTTGTTAAACTACAGCAAGCGCAAACACAGATCGAAAACGAAGAAAAGAAACATAACGTTGAAGAAAATGATGACACACAAAAGAAAACGCAACAACGCAAAAGGAAAATATCTGCTGAAAAAGTGGAACATAAAGCGTCCACCGATATAGTTACTGATAATAATATTATAATTAAAGAAGAATTAACAGAAAGTAGCACTAAAACAATTGACACTAACGTGAAACCCTTCGCATATAAATCTGCAGACTACAAAAAGTTTTTCAACCATTCTAACAAAGATCACAAACAGAAAAAACCCAAAATGAAATTTAAAAAATATAAAAAATAATGCCATATTTAGTAAGCGAAACTATACATTAATATATATAGTTCGTTTTATTTAACTTGTAGTTTTATTTATAGCCCGTGCCGAAATATCTGAATAAATGAAACTCTGACACCAATCTTTGTAAAGACACTTTAATATTATCAAATTGCGAGGTTAAATAATGTACAAAAAATTCCCGTAGTTCTTGGCATTAGTCGAATTGTTTGTCTTCGACATGAGTGTCAAGAACTGTCTGACCCAGACGAGAAACCCTATTCTGAAATATCTTCAGAGACGTCTTCTATCAGCTTTATTTTGTTCTTACTTCCTCTTCGATTTGTGTAAGCACCGGATTCGTTCCTTTCCTTGGTGACCCCTTTACCATCGGTTTTACTTTTATTTTTGACGCGGAACTTCTTACCAGATCTGGGAGGATCTTCCTCGACATTTGCCTTCTTGTAATATCTACGTCCGACGCGTGGTTGAGGAGCCTCCGTGACCACCGTGGTACTCTTCTCTTCTGCTTGCACCTCACGTTTCAACACGCTCTTAAATGTCTGACCGCGAGTCGGTTCGTGAAGGGAGAACGTGATGCGATCATGGTGTACCTGTTGGGGTCGGATAACGGGTCAGTGTTGAAATAACCAGCGACTTGCATTTAGTTTCCAGAGTGAAGTGGAAACGATATGTTACGAGGCCTTTTACAGATAGTAACAATTTAGTGCTTACCCTATATTCTATAGTTATGTAGCATTCTTCCTCGTCTTCACATATAAGTGAATTGACGTCAGCCGGCTTGGCTGCGTTGGCAGGCCGGCGACCCACACGAACGAAGCGCCACAAGGAGCGAATGCGAGGACCACATGCACGGACCATTTCAACCACCTGCCAGTCAATATTGCGATTAAATTATAGTTAGTTATATTTTTTTGCCTTTAATTCAGAATCTAAAATAATTAATATTCATTGCCATCATTCTGAACAATCTACTTTAGCGTTATGTAGTCTCAGTTGATAGAATAGTTGAGTGTCCATTGTAATAAAAACTTCTTATTTTATATTCGTTTCTTTTCCATGGAGTTTCAAATCTACTAAACATTTTGATAATTATCTAAGATTCTGAATGAAGTTTAGCTGTCGATGAAATACGACAACGATACAAAGCGGAGTACGTACTTTCATCTGTTCGGCGCCGTCACAAACGCTGCCCATATGGGGTTCCACGCCGAAGGTGTTAACGCAGGCGCGGTCACTTGGTAGTAGGGAGTCGATCATAAACGCGCATTTTGGCAGGGCGTCCGTTCGTTCCTGTGCAGAAATATTTGATAAATCATACATATAGGTACATCCATATTATACTAATAGAATAAAGCTGCTGAGTTTGAACGCGAATTTGAAAAATTCTTTTTGCTTTTGATAGCCCAATTCCTTACGAAGGTCACGCATTTGAGAAAAACCGGTATGAAACTCATTGACTACTCTTTCTTTTAAGCCTTCACGGTGATGTTTGATTTTATCATAGCTCTAGTGGTATACAGGATGGCCGGAACATTGACGTCCAAAAATAAAATTTTGTATCCTCGTATCGTGGGGTATCCGAATCACCCCCATGTATGTTCTGTGATTTTTCATAGTTTTTGAATATGTGATTCGGATACCCCACGATACGAGGGAACAAAATTTTATTTTGTACGTCAATGTTCCGGCCATCCTGTATACCACTAGAGCTATGATAAAATCAAACATCACCGTGAAGGCTTAAAAGAAAGAGTAGTCAATGAGTTTCATACCGGTTTTTCTCAAATGGGAAAAGACAAATTGGAATCATCAGATTTAGGTGCACGATTATTAAAAATATTTTGATAAAATAGGTACAAGTCATAAAAAAATGGTTATTACGGAAGATTGTCTTACCCAGCCTATGTCGTCACAACGTTTGGGTTCATCGTAGCATATGTAGTAGACGAGTCCTTTCGAACCATCACTTCTTTTCTCAGTAGACCAAGTATACCAATTGTCACCGAATTTAAACATACTGTTGACGTGGCTCTGGTGGTAAATTAACGGAAAAATCAATTCGTTTGGGTGTTGTTGTTTCGGTTTTTCAGTAGTTGTGGTCTTTTCTTCTTCGAATTCGCTTTGTTTCTCATCGGGGTGTTTGTGCGACTTGATGAAAGGCATCATTGTGGGCTCGGAGTGCCTCCTTTGCTGGGGCCAGGAAGCCTCGGTGCGCGGGGTCTCCTCGTCTTCCATCTTAGAGTCCTCCTGATCGGAGTGCATTACCACCTTGACTTTGACCGCGAGCGCGGCGTGCAGCAGACACACACTATACACCAGGTAACTTACCCGCCCCATCTTCAAATGAACCATTTCTTCGATCTCGGATTTTGTATTACTCGGCTTGAATTGTTTTATCCTGCCTAAAGGAAGTTTGTTCTTGGCGGCTGAGCGATAAGGAGAGTGTTTGTAAACATTCGCATAGACCAGCCATTCAGGAAGCAAAAGAAGGAATAGAATGTGTGTTTTAGATACTGAGGCTGCTCGCAACATGTGCGATATGCGATATATTCAGCGACAAGCTACCGGTATTCAGAAAGAAAATCACGCTATCCTTGCCAAGTTGTTTTTAATTTGAATGCTGTTTTTTTATTTAATTTTATCTTTTGTTTTTGTTGTCACCATATTAGCGTTAGTCTACGTTAGTTTAGTCTATTTTAATTCTAGTTTAATATAATAAATTGGAAGGCAGCAAGATTGTTATCAATGCTATGTACGCCGTAATGGTCATGTACATTAGTCCGCTAGTTATTTATTTCTAGCATAAGTGTAATGTATGTGATGTGGCTGTGCTTTTTTAAATAAATAAATATGATAAGTAGGACCGAATCAAAAACAGACGCATTAGATTATTGCTTTTATTTGGGTACAAAGATGTAGAGTATAAAATAAAAATACTGCATTTGGTATCAACCTTTTTCATAAAACTTTGATTATGAAAATTAAGCATTTCGACAAATACATGATAAACATCTATAAAATAAAATTAAAGCATAAGTTGTATTTCTAGACTAATTTTTATCATTATTTCTTTATCTATATAGAAATTGTATAATCGTATAGTACAAATAAAAAAGCAAGTGAAGTTTGGACCATTGTTAGGAATTTAAGTTTTCCATAGTGCTCGATATATTACATCAGCCATAAGAATTCGTATTTACAAGATACATTATAATTTCGTTCTAACTTGATATTTCGTCATAGCATTAGGGTAAGAGTAGCATCACTAAGGCAGAGAGGGTGTTTTATTGTACATTATTATTATTAGTGCCTAACATTACTAACTATCGATACATTAGCATGAGGGAATGAGACAAAACTACTCTTTCTCTCATCTATATACTAACAGCTAGACAAAAATAATTAACGAACAAATTAAGGCCAGATCGAAAGTAACGTATCCTTAGTGTAAACAGTTGCCCTACTTATAAATAATTAGACCTCTAAGTGTTCGATTAGCCTAGTTAACATTGGTTCCGTGTACGTCACAGTCACAGCGTAAAGGACACTACGAACACATCGCTCACGGTTAGTGAACAGTTAAGTAACAAGGCTAGTTGTTGACACTGTGTGCGTTTAGAATGTTCTCTATCAACACTTGTGTACATGATGTACCTAAAACTTATTCTCACTTAAGGACTACTCACACTTATTCAGCGTTTGCCCATAGAACACAGCGATTTTACGTACGCGTCCTTTCAGCTATCCGTAGCTGAAAGGACGTACGCGACTCATACAAAATCGTTGTTTTCTATGGGCAAACGCGGGATAAGTGTGAGTAGTCCCGTATTCTTAGTAACTTTTTATAATACAAAAAATATCACGTCTTAAGTTTAATTTGTTTTTATGATTGCTTGTATCTAGATAACTCAACAGGTAGTTTTATTTTCATCGTTTCGTTACATTTTAAAAGTATTATGCCAAGTGCAATAGCCTAAATAAATTTGATATACTAAACAGCCTCACAGTAGTTCTCACCAACAATTTCATAGAGTATAAATCAAATGTTTCTGAGAACAAATCATTTAGTCGTTTTTAATCAAGGTATAAGAACATTATCTTAGTAACAATAATATTATCTGCTATCGTAATTAAAAATGTAAGTACATACATTCGAATATTGCTTTTCATAAGTTACGCGAAATAAATAAATTCATAGAAGAATATTCAATTTTGTTATTTGTGCATAATATATAGTATTCCAAAAAATATAACATTGGGTGTCCTCTACACTGCGATTAATTGTGATTCAAACTTTACTAAGTTGCAACCTAAATATCGCTCGCTTACATCTAATAAGTGCTTATTCTATTAGGCTCATAACATTAAGCCGTTTCGGTCCACGAGAGGGGAACGTAAGAGCTAGTGATATCACTATGAAGCTTACGTTCGGATACACGCATCGACAACAACTCTACAAAAATAGGCTCTTACAAATGAAATATATAGAATCATTCTTCACCTAAGATAAACTTGTATAACAATACGATGTACAAGAAGTTAGTCTAATAAATAAAGTAAAGATGTAAATATAAAGAGTAAAATGAGAATAAATAAAGTTTACAATATAAAACGAATCTCATAGTTTCGGTGGAGTGATCGCATGTATCTAAACGCAACAGAGGCGGGCCGGCGGCCCCGCCCTGATAATATTGTCAGTACAACTGCTCAATCTAACTTCAACACAGCAAACTACGGAAAATAGACAAATCTCAACAGCTATATATTTAATTATTTCTAATAGAATTTATTTTATTCGATTCAGATGCAACTATCAACTAACAACTTACTATTACAATATTATGCCCTAGTTTACTGTTTATAATGAATTGTGTTGTAAGAAAATAAATGACTATTAAATTTGGTAACTTTACCTTTCAGGATTTCCACTAATTACGTACCATGTCGTGTTCTATGCGGAAGAATGTGAAATGTTCTTAGACAATATTATTATCTTTACAGTATAAAAGCAGTGCTTTGTAAAAAAACGTATCTAAACAACGATACTGCATGGTCAGAAGTAGGAGGCGGAATCTCGCAAAACGTACAGGAGGAGGTGTGAAGGAAGATCGGTCGCTTATGTCTATTATACGTAGCTCACTCGTCAAGTTATGCAGTACAGATAAAATCTATAATCTATTCACCGGTATGACTAAGATCGGCGTAAGTCCATGAGCTGCCAAATGAATCACATCACGATGAACTGATTATACTACGACCCGTGATCGCTCGCACTCGGTCATGTTTCTGTCTGGCGCGGCCCATCTACTGTTATAAACCAGAGCGTTCGACAAAGCCGTGCACAAAGCCGATCGGACGTGTGAAGCCACCTAACACGAATTTCTATTAAGTACAAAAACCACTCGCGCCAGACAGAAACATGCTTCTGCAATCACAAGCGAACGAACATTCGGAGCAAATACTGAGTACGCATCCGCGCGAACCTTCACCGAACAGAGATCTCTTTATTGCACTGTATTGTCAACAAGTTATTATCACTCGTTCCCACTGTGATTGAATAAGACTAATAAATATATAATAGATATAGATTTAGAGAGAATACTGAAGAGATCTCTATCGGATAGGTTGCGTAACACACTCATTCAAAACCTAGTGGTCATTTCGTTACCGGCGCGTGCGTTGAAGCACGTACAGCCGTCTCTCAGTTCCACTCAAGTTTTGCTCCGTGTTGTCCGTTAGTAGGTCATGCCCGCTATGTTGGGGCATGGTACGCGCCAGGATCACGTGGTCGCGTAGCTGAGGGCCTTGCGCTGGAGGAAGAGGTGGATGTCTGCGAAGGCAGGCCGGTCGCGGTGGTCGCGCCGCCAGCACTCGCACATGAGCTCGTACACGTCGCGCGGACAGCCAGCCGCGCGTGGCACGCACTCGAACACGCCGTCGTCGGCTTCCAGGTGCGACAGGTTTGACAGCACCTGTGGTATTAACAAGCTGTTAATATACGATCATATTATGTAAACTTCTAAATGCTTGGTCTAGTGGTCGTAAGCGCTACTGCTGATCATGAGGTCCTGGGTTCGATTCCTAGGTCGGGCAAAGTGTTATCCTTTCGCGACAGGAACCTGGATCCACACGAGACACAATGGCGTTTTAATTGTGTCTGTAATTACGGCATTCGAAAGGTAAATGACGCTTTGAAACATTATCAACAAAGACCGACATTACTATCGGTGACATCAACACAGGAGTGTGACTTGTTTACCGGGTGATCTATATTATTTTTAAGATTTTGTGAGAAGATGGACGAAATGTAATTGCATTTTTTATTTTGTTTATTTTTAAGTGTTACTTTGTTTGCTTTTTCTCGTGTTTTCCTATATAATTTTTGTTGTATTATACACTTTCTAAATCAACATAACCTACACTATGTATGTAGCATTTATGATAAGTACGCACTGTACAACGCCTTGGGTTTCTGAAATTTTATTTACTAAACATACCTCATTATCAGTCAAATGTTCGTAAGGCCTGCGCCTGCACAGGGTGAAGATCTCGTGCAGGGTCACGGCGAAGGCCCACACATCACTCTTAGTGGTATACTTTGCCCTGAGCACTGACTCCCACGCGGCCCACCGCAACGGCAAAGGAATGCGTCCGTCAACCTTGTAATAATCACACGCATACGCCTCATTGTCCGTACCGAAGTCACTGATCTTCACTTGGTAATTCTTCCCTATTAGACAGTTCCTGAAATTTAAGATTTAAAGTTAGGGGAATAGACTTGACTTTAATGTTGTGTGATTTTTATGTCAGGAAGAATAATGCTAGTTTTACAAATGTGGTGTGGTTGCAGTATTTATTAGTTACTGAAGTTTTGATTATTCATGTTTACTCTATACTGGGTGACTCATCGACCCGCGAACTGTAAACATGAATTGAATTCAGCACATGATTCTAGATTTCCTAGCCTAGACTTTCGTTGGTTATCAAAAAAAACTTCTGTTTCAGAATCATGTATTTATCTCCACCCACATTGACAAACTAACCAGCCCTGTTCTCAATTTTAGACAAATTACACAACACTATTCATACTAAAATTGATAGCTTAACGAACCTGGCAGCCAAATCTCTATGCACGAAATTGAGCGATTCCAAATACTGCATTCCGGCCGCTATTTGCGTGGCGAGATGCAGCAACAGATGCGCGGCGGGCGGTACCGCCGTTCTTAGGAAGGCGCAGAGGTCGCCTAGTTCAAGGTATTCCAGAACTACGGCCAAAGGGGGCGACCGACAAGCGCCCAGTACTCTGGCCAAGTGTGGGGAAGATAATGCTGCTAAGATTCGCACGTCGCGCTCAAACTCGTCCCTGAAAAGTGTTGTAGCATAATCAGCCTAAAATGTTCACATTGATATTCATTTGACCCCTCAGCATTTAACCAAACACTCGAAATTATTTTTTTATAGTCTTAAGATGTTCAGCATTATTGCGCTAATATAGTTTTTTTTTTATATAACCAATTTATATTTAACCAATGGGTTAAACAAACCACCGGTTACGTATTAAACAGTGGGTTTATGTCTCCTAATGAAATTGTATATAAAGAGCCGATTAAATAACTAAACAGTTGATTTAAATTTTGGTGAACCTAAAGTGATATTTTTTTTGTTTTTTGTTTTTGGCGCCTGCATGACATTGACAGGAGGGCGTTGTTGGTAAACATTTGAGAAACTGTCACAGTAATTGTATTGACAAAACAAGATTGCGGCGTTAGTTCCGATTATGGCCACGCGTCAAAAGAACCTCGTAGCGTTGTATTTATTTGTTTCTCCATTTAAATAGCAAGTACCGTATATTTTAAGTATTTGAAACAGTAAAACATCTCTCGTGACTCTTCGCAACAAGGTTAGAAGATTTAATCTAAAAATAAGGAAAGAAAGACAAACACAGAAGATAATGACGTCACAGAAGTAAGACAAGGAACAAGCAACATGTAACAAACATGTAGAATCTAATGCTCATACATGATATACCTCTCCTTAACGGTAGCGTCGTGGCACAGGAACTTTACAGCAACCAGGCGCTTCTCCGAGGTTATTGTGCCATTATACTCTGGCACACCGTCCGCCTCCGCTACGTATACCTTCAAAAGAAAAAGATGCTTATTTAACGGCCAAAGATGTACCTATTTTACTACCAAAAAGAATAAAGGGTTAACGTGATGTTCGATGTTTTTGTACGCGCGCAAAATGTACTGCCACCGCAAGTAGTGCTGCTTTTTACCCAAAGCCGCAATAGCAAAGATAGTCTTTGCTCTGGTTTGAAGAGTATGGATGCCGTGATATATTTCAACTTCGTATCTAGCATGGCAATGCATCTGCGATTATTTTGTGATTGCAAACTTCCAAAGGTAAAAATATTGTTCCATCAAAGGGTCGTGATTACATACCGTGCCAAATGCACCTTCTGCTAACTTGGAGATCATTCTCAGTCTGTGTCTCGGGAACTCTATCACGTTGGTCGTCTCGAGGCGTCTCTTTAAGTCTATGAACACTTCCTGCTGACTCGGCGACTGAAATTAATAAATAAAACTTATATTAGACATAACTAACATATGTCTGGCGGGCAACTGCCCTACGATTGATGTTAGATAGTCTTATATTATGTTGATCGCGCGGTAAACTCTAACTGCGTGATGCAGGGTTTGTGTGACATCAGGTCTTTGGTACGTAGATACGCAACAAACTCCCCAGCAGCACAGCTGTCTGATCAATTAGAAAAAAAAATTGATTCTATACACTAGCACGCTAAATCAACCGGGTGTCCCACGACACCTCTCGTTTTTTGTCCTTTCAATTTTTGACATTGACAGGTGTTATCCCGTGTCTTAGTGCAATTTATATCTCAACACTGCTCTCAAAACAATGAAGAAAAATATCATGAGAAAACTGACATATCCTAGGAAATGTGACATTCATCAACCCGTACTCTGTGCCTGCTTTCTGGTTTAAGCTAAGCGCACATTACACCCGCAACGAGCCGCAGAGAGCCGGTACTCCTTCTCAGAGAAAGATGGCCTGTGATCAGGGTTTGGAACCGTACCAAAAGTACAATTTCTGTATCGGTACTTAGCGGTTCTTGCCATTTCGGTACCTGGGTACCTGTCTACCCTTTTTTCTTTTAACTTAGTCATGATATAGTTACCCGTGTGCTATGCTTGGAGCGTATGGACCCCGCACCGGACCTCCTTGTGTCCATGTCCATCTTATCTTCCACGATATCCGTGGCTCGTTCAGACAACGAGTCCAGTCGCCGCTTCGTCAATAACGGTGCCGAACTCAACTCGGGCACCGCATAGTCGTAGTTTGAACTGTCTGTTGGCGATAATATGTTGAGTTACTTATTGTTACATTAATGTAGAGGAATTAGGAATCAATATTTTGTTGTTTAAGCTTCAGAAACTGAGAGCGGATCATTGGACCAGGTAGTAAGAGAATTCTCGAAGATTTTATTAAATCGAGTTTTGCAGCACATTCATAAATGACTGATACAAGATTAGCTTTGCTTATCTCTCTAATTTACTATTTAACAACACAAAAGGGTAATACAAAATAATGACACATCATCCTTACCTGAAAGTGCTGTGTTCGAATCTTTGACGAAATCTTTCATTTCCAACAATACAGTACTATAGCTAAAATACGGAGCACACTTGAGCGCTTGATAAGGCTCCTGGTACTCATCGGACTTAACATCTAAGCCGCAGTCTATGATCATCTTGTTCTCCGGAAGCATCGATGTT
Source organism: Eupsilia transversa (assembly GCA_914767815.1). Taxonomy (NCBI): domain Eukaryota; kingdom Metazoa; phylum Arthropoda; class Insecta; order Lepidoptera; family Noctuidae; genus Eupsilia; species Eupsilia transversa. The sequence continues at coordinate 16,995,726 of OU611871.1, forward strand.
CCACACCCACTGTAGTTGTCTATGGTCCGCTTCTGGGACACTGTTGACTTGGCCAGGGGCGATGCGAAGCATTTCCTATGCCTGTGTCTATGGACTATCAGGAAGATGGCCACCGCGAGTAGGATCACTAGGGCGGTTAAAACGCCCACTACTATGGCAACGTATAGGGGGTCTTCTTGGTGCGCGGTTGATATGGGCACCTCTTTGGTGAGGGTTGTCAACTTTTTGTCTTTGCCCACAGCTGGTTTCTGGCTTTCTGGTGTGTAGTTTCCTTGTGCTACGTCTGAAATTAAAGTGTGTATGTTAAAGCTATTTTTTTTGGAGCTTACCAAGCTATAGGATACAATACATGACCAGTTCTGCCTTCAGATCTCCGCTAGGAGTAATGTTTAAGAGTGTCCTGTGTTTTAGATCCACGTGGTATAACCAAATACAATGTGTGGCTGATTTGACGGTGTCCTGTTACAGCCGAAACGATTTCAGTCAGATCAGATTCATCTGTTCAGTTTTATATATCCTTTACATTAACTATATTAATGTAAATACTAACCAGAGTCAAAAACAACTTCGCTGATGAGTATCCAGCGCGCAGAGAAGCGCAGTTCGATGCGCACCCACTTGCCGATGCGATGGTGCAGTTTGATGCTTACGTTGCGCGAGTTCTCGAAGATGTTGTCTTCCACGTACGTGTAGCGGATCGGCTCGTCTTGGAAGTGACGTCCGCCGATCGAAAATGATATTATTGCTTCGGAGAACACCTGGTACAAGAAAATATTTATTTTGAACTAGCTGACCCGACAGACGTTGTGCTGGTCATCATACAAAAACCCCCATAGAAAAAAGGATGTTCTGTTTTTAAAAAAAATGAAAAAAATTCGGAATCTTTTGTAATTTTTCTTTCCTTATAAACCTAATTCGGACTATTGCGAACATCTTAAAAACAAAAAAAATACCAAATCGGTCCTGCCGGTGTCAAGTGATGCACATCATTTCATTTTTATTTATAGATATTGTTGCTTATCAAAATGATTAAATACAAAAGTAAAAATCATAATACATTCAATGTCATCAATATCGTGACTTCAATATTTCCCAATTTAAAATCCTCGTAATGTAACAAAACTCAGACACTCAACTCTTTAAAAACATTATTTATTGAGTCATTTATAGCTTATTTCCAATTACGCGATAGTTTACAATGCACGTGAATATTTTAACAGTTTCTGTCGACTATTCCAAGTTTTAATAGTCCGTTAGTTAGCAACAAAAGTTTAGCAAATGCTACGAATAGTTTTAATTAGGCTGATCCTTTATTAATTCACTAGAGTAGCTACCCTAATCAGTCTGCTGAAATACTAAAATTAACCTGAAACTAGTGGTTTGAAATGTCGCGACAGTTCGTTAAAATATTCAGGAGCTTTGTAAGTTTGTAAAGCGGGTACTATTGTACAAGTGCAAAATGGTATGCGTAGGTACCTGAACATCGCGCATGAATTTATTATTGCAGTACAAGTGGACAGCGCTGAACTCTCGCACTTTGTCGAACTCGAAGGTGATGATGGGTGTGTTCGGGCGGGAGTCGTTGCGCCAGCCGACCCATGCTGAGTTTTTCGCGGCTTCTCGGATCTCGTCGCCGCCGAACTTGCCGTCGACGAGCTGACCCAGGCCCCCTCGCAGCTCTTCGCCCCATTGGCCATCGTACACCATGTCCGTGAGCTCCACACCGTTGCTACGCTTGTCGCCTTTTGGCATCGAGTACGCGACAATTCCCACTGTAATATAGAGAATATTGTTTGTAAGTAAGTAAGTAGTAAGTTATTTTATTGCTGCGCTGATGCGTGACAGACAGCAGAACAAAGTCTTTTCTGATAACACCATAATTCTAAACTAACTCAATGATCGTTTCGCAAGTAGTTACGTTTAATTGCTATCATGATTGGTAATCTCAGTATGATACTACATCCTCTTGACATAATCCTTTCGTCGCTTTTGCGAAACCAGTTAAAAATATTTTACACAGAAAAACATTATTTGGCAAAAACCATGGAGGCAGTGTGCAGGAGCCAAAAAACCATGGAGGCAGTGTGTAGGAGCCAAAAAACCATGGAGGCAGTGTGTAGAAGCTAAAAACCCATGGAGGCTGTGTATAAAAACTTTAAAAATGCCAAAGATAACATCTGTCTGGCTATTGCAGAAATATTGGTTTGGAAGTCCGCAATAATGCAAAGGCCTTAAGCAGTGACAGGTTGTTAACCCGCCGCCTGTAGCGCCGGATCGTTTCCTTCATTTGACTCATACAACGTGCGCCGTATAATAAGCACTTGCGACAATTGTTTCTAGATCATTCTAAGATCTGACAGACTATACCAACGTCGATAATGAACAAGAATTGAAACCGACCGAAGAACATAATTCAAGAATCAATAACACTATTTTTGAAAGCCGCGTTCTTGATTTGACTAATTAGGGTGACTCACTAATATTAGTCGACATATTAATGTAATTAATGCGTAGATGGTAAGCAATTACTTAGCGCGAAATAACATTAGTACATTAGGTACACCAATTACTAGGATCACTAGTTACTATTAAGACACCGATTCGCCGATGCGAACCTAATGCTTAGACAATAACATATCGATGGGCAAGATTTGCCGCTTGTGAAACTAATGGTGAAACAGAAGTGGTACCTGAGGGATCTCCTTACGTTTAGTGTTACTAAACTAGACGTAAGTGAAAGCGGGCAAAAAGGATTAAAGTGCAAACCTACATAAAGGTGTTCAAAGTTTCAAACATAGCAACTGTCACCGGGATTTATCTGAACTAGTACCTATCCCGTTACCCGTAGTCAGAAATAATTACGCAAAATTCCCGTTTCACGTGACGAACCTATTAAATAGAGGCCCTTTGAAGCGGCTCCTTGTTCAAAACATAAGTATATAGGCGTTCAGTCATACAGTGATTGTACTTATGACATTTTGCACTTAAATGGCATTGCAATTAACGTCGCAAATGCGCCATGAGACGACCAGTGTCGTTCGCATTGGATATCGTATTTGCACACTCCAATAATTATTGCACTTTGCGTCCGAGCATGGCAAATTCTATTTCACGATCGCCATATTGGAATAGTAAGCCAGGAATTGCAATCAAGAGATATGAAACGGAAATTAATTGAAAAGCTGATACGATAAAACAAAACTTTCACATGTCAAACCAGTGTCTCAAACACAACACTACACTGAAACAGTTTTAGTTTTCAAAATATCTTATAAAAGTTAAGCACTATTTCAATTATATAAGCTTTGATAGAAAGCACTAAAACAAATATCACTTTTTATAGTACTGAGCGATCATTTCGAGCGATTTCTCCGAATGTAATATACATTACAATGTCGTGTTCATGGAATTATCGAGTAAACTAAAGAAATTGAGTAGGAGCAGAAAAATTGATTTTAAAGTTAAATAATAAGGGTGTAAAATGGTGCATGTGTTACATCTAAGCTGCTCTTGTGAATCGTAAAATTACATCATGTCCTCCGTCTGTGCATTCGTCACGGTAACCCAATAACTGTCGTCAGTCTGTACCGCTCAAATGTATTCGATGGGCGAGGAAGATTAGAGCAGTCAGTCAGACGCAATTTGATGACCCAAATCCAGAAACAAAATGACTTTACGCATAATAAAACACGCTTTAAATAACCAATTAAACTTCCATCAACGGTAAATAACATAAATTCGAAGAACCATAGTACTTTTAAAGACAGGATCCAACCAAGTCGTTTCCCAAGAAAAAGGTCTGTAAATCAGCACGACGCGGTGGCTACGTATGTGACGAGGTTCCTAATGTAGCTCTGTGTATCACTGATTTATTTGTCGGCGAATTTCACAAAAACATGCACTTACTTGAAAATGCAGAGTTCGTGTGCCGCCGCGACAAAAAAAACCGTCATAGGAATAACAACTGCATTTATTTATATTATATTATATTATAAGGTGTGAATCAAATACAGTATGTTTTATTTATATTCTCGTCCACGCATTAAGTGACCGACACCTGGCTAGTTCTTGCACAACAGGGTAAGTGTTATGGTTTATGGAAGCTTGTTTATATAACCTTCATCTAGTACCTACTTATAAATTTTCTTTGTTAAAGGAAATTGTGTAGAGAGCGACTCGGCGACACGTCACCGCACTAAGCCTGTAACGAGTAACAAAGCTCTGCAATAATCTGCGATTGAGCGCACGTACGTTGAATATCCTGTTTGAAAGCTAATCACTTCCCTTGTATATAAACAGTTCTGATATTCACACGAATATTGAAATTAAACTGGTTTTATAAATTAGCTCGCGGTTTGAGGCCGAGCGCTGCAAAGTGCTTGGCCACTCAGGCACTCAGGCACAAGCTCCGCAAACATTGGCAAAATTATTTTAATTTACGATGAACAACAACATGTTTTTGATATTTTTAGCGTCCAGTCATTCAAAGCAACGTCAACAATCAACAAACAAGCACAATTACTAAACCCCTTGAAGGGGCTTAAAATTAAGCTTGAAGATAAAATATGTATGGTCCTTTTGAAGTATTACCGGGACCTTACGGCGAGGTTAGTGTACACAAACATTCCTTGAACGGGAATGTGTACCTAGCCGCGGTCGCAGGTAATGATAGCGAGGTATCAGTGGCGTGCCAGCCCAACAGCAAATGAAAGCAGTTTAAAAATGCAGACGTATGATTAACTCTAGTAATTTGCCACTTTTTACTTAATGACGCTTTGCATGCGGTCCCCGTGCACGTTCGATAACAAAATTCCTAGAATTCACTACTAAAGCCTTCAACAATACCTTTGTATTAGTAACCATATTAAAACCATGAACACGGCGCATTATAATTTCTGTGATACGCTCCATAATTAACGTTATTTTAATGAACTTTGTACACAGCCCGCACATTATTTTGATTATTTTATGACCTATGGGAATGTAGACGTGTGTAATTACTTTTTGAAACCCTTTAAATATGAATATGAACACAGAAGCTATGTGACAAAATAATGAAGGTTTTGTCTCGAGAGTACAATGTACCAATTACGGAAATTAGCTGTTGGACTACAACAATACTACCTTTATTTTTCCACTTCTGCCAAGGTACTGCCGTAAGCTGGTTTTAATTAACAGTTAAAACAAATTACTGTGTTAGTATATTATTCAGTGTAATAGCAGGGCCACTTTGTACAGTGGCGCCCTCGACGCTGGTATTATGTCGGTGTACACGGATATGATTTAAAGGGCTTTTAGAAACGTAGATTTGAATCGTCATTAGATGTCGACGGGGTTATTTTGAAGAGATAATAATAGATTCAATAAACTTGTGTATTAAACGCGGTGAGATTGCGCGAAGGGTGCATTATGAATCAGACTGTCAAACGTTCACTACAGCTGACATTCGATTAAGCGCTAAGCTTACCTCCCAAGGAGCCGAAGCGCAGGTAAAACGTGAATCTGCTTCTGAACTATTGTGACTTAGGAAATAAGCTCACGGCTTATTGCTTATGCTGGCGACGTTCGCTTCCTATTGCCGTGTTGTTTGTTCTGTGATATTGACTTTTAATGTTCTTTGTTTTTAAGAAAAGGAACACCCATCATTGCTTTTTGAAGATTGTTCGTACAGACTCTTAACATCGTGTGTTTGCTATGTTTAGGTTTGTAAAAGCTCTAATATGTGGGTCTGTACCGTAGCTAAGAAGAGGACCATACCGCAAAAGAGAAATTACGTAAACCTAAAACTAGTAATAGACGTTACTCACCGCTCCAATAGCAGCCGTAGAGCTCGACCCTCATGCAGACTGTGCGGCGATGCGAACTGTACGGAATGAAGCGGATCTTGGATGCCCAGATCGGCGGCTCCAGGTGGTTTTTCTTCTCCAAGTAAGTGTTTGTGTTACCCTGCAGAATCTGTAACAATTGTTAATTTCATTAGTGTCTCTTCTATCGCTGTAGAACTGTGAATGGTACCCTCTGTATTGTATTTCTGTACTCTGCGAAAGTGCCATATCTGTAGCGCTAAAAGGTTTCTTAAGCGCGTGTCCGAAATCGGACCTAAAGCCGCCATCTTGGTTTTCGATATTCCTAATTATAATTAGTGTTAAATTTAAAATACGAATCGCCAGAGTTAAGTGGTCATCAGAAAGCACTTCAAAATGAGAATCTCCTCCATAGCTTGGGGGGCGTTAACATTTCCGTCTAGGGAATACGTAGCTTGATAGGATAAAGTTGCGAGTGACTGGAGATCAAACTGTCGCAGCTTCTCACAGAAAGCCGTGTGGACTAGGGGGCTGTCTGAGGCCGAACAATTTTCAACAGTACCGTTTTTACTCTTTTTGTGAAACATATAAAATCCCGCGGCGATTCCACTTACGTAACTTGGTATTTTTAATTGGTGATTGAGGCTGTTTTCTACGAATAAGAAACTCGATGAGAGGCATATCCTACACTGTGGCCCAATGTCTTTTGAACCTAAACAACAGCTGTTTATAGAACATCGCATACTTAGTTCTATTCTGGGTTTTATTTTGAAGTCGTCTCATATTTAATTCGCACCATGGTTTCTAGTAAACGTGTTCGGAAGCTCCAGAAACACCGGGCTCGTAAACCCAAATTAGGACTACAAAATAATTATCTCTACACACACCGTTGAAAATTAACTGATAAGTTGAAAAGTTGAAGATTTTAACATAGCTTATCCATTTTGCCGTTGTAATCCCCAGTTTCCCCGGCGCTGTATTAGCAGCTTATAATATCACGAAGCTTTATGTTGCAAAAATAATCTAGAACGGAATTGAAATGCGCCTCGGAGATCTGTCCCGCCTCATCGATGGGTATTATTTTAAATCCGAGACCGGCGTACAATAGCGCTTACGTGAATGCACAAACTGAATCGATGTTTAGAATATAAAATCGAATACTCGAAGCGCAATTAGGGATCGACACTTGATACTTATGCTTTAAGCTGAAGGTCAGCGAATGCTAATGAGAAGGCTTTTTAGACGATGAGATTAAACGTAGTATCGAATCAGCTCGAATCGAAACAGCTCGGTTCAGACAATGTGCTCAAAGCTAAGTGGGTAGATGATCGGCATCTTTCGAGGCTGATTTAATTAGCGGGTTTCACATTGAAAGATCTATTAGCTTGTGTGTATGCGCCCTATAGGTTCGGGCGCATATGCTTTCATTCCGTCTCTGGCTAGACTGAATTTTAATTGGTCAAGTAACTCCGCCCGTTCTAACATTACGCGGCGGAATTTTTATAGCGATTTAAAATGTTTAAACGCAGTTCATTTTGCCACACAAATAATTAACTTTTCTAGATTCCGATTTGAGAGAGATTTCCGTATACTAGGGTTGCATAATATGAAGTACTAGACATACTATGATTGATGTTCAGAGTATCGATTAATAACAACAGTCTAAGATAAAGGCATTGATGGAAGTTCAAAACATCAGTACAACTACGATTGCCAATCATGCTGAGCACATAAGTCGCCGCCGTCGTATGATGTCTCTGAATTTGTAACTAAAAGCCCTATTGTAAGAAAATTGATGGTATTGTACCTAATAGCTACTTGTTACTGAACAATCGTGTAGCATCAAGTGATCGTCCAACCCTCCTTGTTGCGAAGGGAGTTTAAAAAGTACGACGTAATTACAAGTTAGCACAAGGCCCGTGCAAATGTCGTGCATTTGTAAGTAGGACGATAGTGAACAGCGTCAGGTGACTAAGTGACGTCTTTTAGCTCCATGTCAGCCCCTCTACTTCACATTTAATAATTGAGTGCGAACTTAAATGAACAACAATTAGAAAAAAAAGGTATAAGTGCGATATGCATATCAAAGAGGCAATCAAAGTTCAAGACAGCATTTGTGTTTGGCAGCTTCGCGTTAATATGAGGCGTGCAAAGTGTTTTTAATTTAGTTGGTACATCAGGCAAAACATGGGCAAAACTATATATTTTGATGGGTAAAACATGCACGATCTAAAATGCGAATAGACAACAGAAGAACAGTTCAGAATAATAATCATTGCAAAAGGATATTCGTTCCCAAAACGTGGAAAGTGGAAACAGTGTTTAATAATCGCCGACCGCTCGGTTGTTATTTTAGTGAGTCTTACGACGCCGGGCAAAACTAATTTTCATATTGAAAACTGCAGTTCACGTTGTTTGTGGACACTCAATTTACGTCCGTTCTGTATACACGGTGGGCATGCCGACTATGCGGGCATTCCGGTCTTTATATCATAGTCAACAATTTAGAAGCAGAGTTGTTTAATGCAATTATCATAAATAATAGAATTCGAATTGATCTTACTGGATCTAATTGGTTATATGTCGCAGAAAGCTCAATAAACGACCAAGACACACTAAGGAACTATGCATAAGTACGATCTCGGGCTGAATAAATCGTCCTTGTTTTCCTTTCCCATAGTATACACATAATTTATTTTTAAATTATCATTTCATAAGTTTGCAAAGCCTTTAAAAGCTCTGCAGCAAAATCTCCATAAATGAAAGTTGGCAAAACTAAAGGTTTATCGAGATAGTATAGTTTAATAATGTCTATCACTGAAAGCAATCGTGGGAAATCCATAAAAACAAACAATCAAACACAGCTGTTGTGTTTGACAATGTTTTATAATAAAATTAGGCCTGCTTGATGATGTTCTCTAGGTGTAAGTATGTGTGTCTGTGCGATTGGTGTGTTTTCAGGACAAACCCAATAAATGTTGATTTGATAAGCATGCCACGTGCTTCAATCTTGGAAAATAGCATACGATTGAGCATTTTAAAATTACCAGCCATGAAATCTTTTGATTCCAAACCACGAGAGTATAATAACGATAAGTACACATTGACATACTTAGTAGTTAATGAACATTTGAACAAGAACACAAGTAGTTCTAAATGTCGGCGCAACGATTATTCATATGTTTAATTAACTGTTAGAACAAACATTGAATTAAGTGGGAGCAAATACAGAATAACACTTAGCTAATGGGAGAAATCCTTTGTATCAGTATAGAACAAAGCTCCTTCCTGCATACTGCATGTTTTTGTGAACTTGATTTAATTTTACACAATAATAATAATATTATATTCTACCATTATAACACAGTTCTGATCAACTTTCTTTTAATTAAGGAATGTCATCTATTTTCGGAATGATGACGCATTGTACTAATTATTATGAAATAATGAAATAGACATAGATATATTGGTGCTTATTGTAACAATTGCCCAAGAGAGGTCAAAGTAAAAATAGTTAATTTCGTAAAAAGTAAAAAGCGAACTATGAAATGAATAGCAAAAAATTCTTGGAGCAAACACAATGGGTGATTCCCGTTAGTGGTAATAATGACGTATAAGTACATAGGTGAATGGAGTTATCTATCTTTCTGGAAATAATTTGCAGTCTATACAAGTCTCGTAAGTAAGACTAAGAATATTCAAAGCTGACACCAGCCAGCAAATTTGAGACTTAGAATTAATGAGCTTTAACTATTTTTTTTTAACTAGAATCTGCAGAGCAATATCTAGCTTGGTATACAATATACGCTTTTAGTCAATTAGGTTTTATTGGCAACGTAAATAATCTTGATATTTTTTACGAGGTCTGTATAAACATATCAGTTGTTATGGCACAAATTATTAGTGACATTGACTTAAAAACTATCAATTAAATTATTATACATGATTATAGATTTTTGCAGCTATTATTGGTACCTAAATTATGAAATTATTATACCGCCTGCTGCTTTCCCAAATGATTATTTATAGATAAGAAACAGATATGTGCATCCAACTAGTATCCTTCCCTATGTTACTTCAACATTTAAGGATTTTTTTTGGCTATTATCAACATGAGAACCCAACCCATGAACTTTACACAAAGGGCCGACTTTCCAGACACGTACAGAAGAGATCGCATGAGTGACAGCCCTATGCCTGTACACTAAAGAGCTTTGAGTGTCTGCCTGCGAACTTGTTCCGCCGCAAACTGATCAGTAAAGCTCTTTGGCTTTCGATTCGATGTCACTTCACTTTTTAAAGTCATTGCAGACTCGGCGAAAATATCAACAAGTTTTACCAAACATCTGTTGACTATCTGTTATGTTTACGTATAAGCCTTTGATCGTGAATTATTTATTTGATTGAATATCCCAAGTGGAGTAACTCAACGTATTTAATTAATAAGCAACATTGGACTCTGAAATCTCGAAATATGTGGATAGTAATAATTAGCACTTTAGCATAATTAGTACAAAATCATGGCTAGTCCATACAGAGCGCAACCTGGGACAGGCGCCCTTTACTGCGATAGGCACAATACAGAAACAACGGCCTCTGATCTGATCTGTGAAGCAGAAATTCTAAAACGAGACACTGCGTCACGAGGAGAAGTTAGTTCGGACTAATATTATGGGCTATAGCAAATTATTTAAAAGTTTCATCACAAGTTGTGTATAAAACGGTTGCGGTAAAATGGCAAGGACATGTGATGGGGAGGAATGAGGAAAATGTCGTGAAGAAAGTTTTGAGCATACATGTCTACACTAGTCTACAGGCTATATGCGTAGGGGAATTCCAAAGAAACGATGGATGGAATGTGGGAAAGATGATGTAGCTAGAAAAGGGTTGACTACCTTATAAGTATGGAAGTGAAAGACATTTTGCGCTGATCATAAATAAGGGCAAGAGAATGATAATTGAAGAAGCTCCTTACTTATTTAGGAAAGCTTGAAACACACATAATTATAAGTAAACACACAAAATCCTTACCTCTTGTCCTTCCCCGGTCCGATACCGCACCCATTTGCCCAGCTTCGGCCGCCAGTACTCGATGACGTAGGCTTCCGCGTACTCCTGCCCCTGGCCATTTCCGAAACGGCCTTGCGTGCCGGTCCCGGTGATCACATGCACCGAATGCAGGTCGATCTCTAGCCATTCTGTCGACTCAGTCACGATCTGCGACCGCGGACACCAGGCACCACCCTTTATGTCCTGGTTAAGCCTGTTTGAGCACCAAAACTATCATTATTAGCGCCTAAGTTACAAAAAAAAAAACAATAGCTTCTTAATTTCATGAAGGACTAAATAAAATCTTGCTTGCATCAGAAATTTGAGCGCTTGCAGCAGTTCTACACAAGCTAATTTAATTTTGAAAAAGGTTTACACGAAATATTTCGGCCTTTGTGAAATTGGGAATGACGAATAATGGTGATCCGGAGACGCAGCATAACAAAGAAGTTATTACGCTATTAGAGTAGATCTAAAGATATAGTACTGTTCATATTTTCTTAAATTCTTCGTTATACGAACTAACTATGAATATTACATTTATGAGTAAAGTCTGCCGCGTTATTACGGTTATGTATTAAATGCGGGACCCGTGGAAATGTAGGATGTGGAGGGTCTGTTTAGTATGTAATCTGTGCTAGTCTCGTTTAGCTAATAACTGCACAGCTCTCGCCCACGCGTTCCGGCATGCCCCTAGTCTTATCTTTCTTGTACCAGGGAACGTGCATGGGCGCCCTTGGGTGATAGCAGTCCACTGCTTCACCAATCATTACGTTAAGTAACATCATTTTTTTGCAGTAACTGCAGTAAGGGCTTTACACAGTAATTTTGTTATTGAGCTATCACTTGCAAAGAGCCGTGTGGCCGCATATTCATCAACATCACAAACGCGACGGGCCGCACTCCGCTCTGCGGCTCGATATAACGAGTCTCTCGTCAAAGGAAATTGACAGCTTCGTGTTATATGTATCCTTGTATCTGTTTTCAAACAGATCGTCAAAGCAATTTTAACATTATGAGCGAAATGCAATTAGGTACCGAAATGAGATTTTTCGAAAAGTTTATCTTTGAAGAGATTTCCTTAATAAAAGTTGATATAAACTTGGTTGTATGTGTATCATATATCTAGGTACTTACAGATTTAGTTATTTGAAACAGACGATCATGATGCGATGAGCACAATGCACATGTCTATCCATATTACAATTTGTGCTCACAATCGCTTTAAAATTGTTATAAATGATACTGGCAGCCATTAGGAAAAGGACAATGACAAACAGAAAAAGATGAAATTAATGTCCAGATAATTATAGCGTTCCGAACAAAATATGTTGCGTAGATAATGGATTCAGTACTACGTTGCAACAAACACGATAATATATATTGTCTTGAAGAAACAAATAAATATTTATGAATAATTGGATATTACTTACTAACTAAAGCTACAGGTGACGGGTACACCACCTTGTTATAAAATTTCATCGATAAAGTGTAATTAGTCGCAAGTAAAAAGTTTTTAAAAGCCCGTACTGAGTCACAACTTCACAAGTTCGTAACACTCATAAGTTCGCCCGCTACGAACTGTATACGCCGTCACGGTATATTATAAGCCGTTAATGTACAAAGCTATTCGCTTCACGCTTCAATACGCTGGACGTACAAAAACTAAGACGCATTGTTATTTCACAACGATCCCAGATTCCTCCTATAATATATCAATCAAAGCTAATAATAGTGGTGTTGTTATTAGCGCATTCACTTATCATGTGTCACTGAGGCAGTGTAATCGTTCGCACCAATCAAATTCCGAGATGGTCAGTCATTAAGCTCATTGACGCGCCACCGAGCGCTCTCTAGATATCAATGAGGCGTGAACCAACTTTCATAATTTATCACTTAGCATATGCGCCGGCGATAAGTTTTGATACTATTTCAACACCGACACTAGAAATGTTGAACCCTTCTTTTTCTCTAGCCCTAGTGTGGTAATACAAATAGTACCGCATAAATCATTGATGATATAACATAAACAACGCGCTGGGTGTTCGAGAATAAAGAAAATAAACATGTCGCATATGAACTTTTATAATTAATGGCTTGTAATAAACAGAGTCACCATTGGTTCACGACCAGCGCTTGCGCTGTAAGTAAATTAACATTTCCATGGATCCCTCTCACGACTTCGACTGTCAATACTTTATATTTCTATGGTCAATACAATTTGGGTTTTTATTACTAATCAGCATTTTCAAGTCAAGCACCCTAATTGCGTAATACACGATCAATCACAATCTGAATCGTTTTGAAACAGATTGATAATCCATTGCATAATAATTTCGAAAAAAAAATATCTGCTGAACAACGTAAATAACGCAATGAATGTTGTTGAACTGTCAAAATGAAACTGATTAGTCTTAATCGTATACGAAAATGTGTTACGTAATTAATTGCTGCTAATTAGCTGATTGATTTACAAGTTTAACCAAAAACAATACAGGAACCTGTCAGGGCGCTAAATTGATGACGACTGAGGAGTATACCTACTTGTCATACATTATTTTATTTGAGAATATCGTAAAGAAAATAAAATTCCTGCTAATAAAACACCATGCTGCTGTCACCAATTATGGCACTGTATAATTTCCCACCACCTTCCCTAGGGCACGTGGCCAGCCTGGAGGGTTTGGTCTGTTTATATATTCAGTATTGGAAGCCTGTTATGATGACATTATGCATTTAAAGCTTAGCAACATTTTTAAGGCGTAGGATAGAAACATAGCTGGCAACGTGAAAGTATACTCTAAAGCGCTTTCAAAATTGAATGAAGTTACTTTTCAAGTGATTCGGATAATGACATGAGTTGACAAATGCACATAAGTGTGGAAAATACGGAGATATCAGTGCTTTAAACGAATCTTTTGCAATAATTCTCTTCTGTTTTTATTCCAGAAGATTCGTTTCTCCTTCACGTCGATAATGCAGCACTATGATACAAGTTCCCATTATTTGTCTGTTTTAAAGCCAGTTACTGCAATGATAAAGATCTATGCAGTAATAATAAGTTGAATTTATTACTTATTTTTTATCAGTTAAAGCAGACGTTTCCAATCGGTACCGACAAGTTATTCGTAAATAATGGTAATAAATAAGTGATACGAACCTTCCATTCTGCGGGGCCACATTGCCGTCGTTGTAGCAGGAGCTAGCGCTGATATCCCTGTCGGGAATCAAACCGCTCTCCATTCCGAGCGGCGCGATACATTGAGCTGTAAACAGACACAGTATGTAGCGGCATACGTATTATGTGTTGTATCAATATGCACACCCGGTTTATGCACCACACCGACCCGGCGACGACTACGGCCAACTTAGATGACATTTAGATGCTTGTCTTGCCTCTAGTCAAGATGCGCGTAAATCATTCAAGACTCACAGAGGTGACGTAAGTTACATTGTACACCATTAGAAAGCTTTTCGCTGTTAGCATTGCTAAGCACAGTTAAAATAATCGCTATGGGTAAAAATACTGAACGCAGCTTACGACTAAACAAAAAACAACACAAAAATAGAGGACAACATTATAAAGGAAAAATTAAAGATAATTGAGCCACACACAATAAAAAAGTAATAACCGCACTAATCACGGCAAAGTCAATTTAGAAGTTTGTGTAGACGTGTCAAAAGTTTTGATGAACTGAAATCGATGGAGACTTCTAAGAACAGGCTGATATGCGGCGGCAGGCCATCGCGTGTGTTACAATTTTTTTTTAACACAGTGAAACCTTCATTTTGCCGCCGCGCGCCGTGCCGCCCTTACCCTGGCCAGCATAAGTAACGAGTAAATTAATTATTTTCGAAACATCCGCACAGCATGTTTCCACTTAACATTAGCAAGCTTACGTAGACAGTGGTATTAATTAATAAAATGTAAAAGAGCACTAAATTAAATAAACATGAGACAAGCTGTCAGGCGAATTTCTCATTGGGCTTGTACAGTATAATTCTCAACGGGGTCGCTTATTAGTCAATCTATCAAAGGGTTCTCGCGTGCGGTAGGTATTAGACGCAACAAACAAACTGATATACGGTACATAGAGGTAGGTATGTGATATATGTTGAATCATTTAATTAGCTAGCAACGACTGATAAGTTGTGTCGCATGTGGAGGGTACGCATCAGTGACGAGCGGGCGCGCGCGCTATTGTAATGTCCAAATTATCTTATTTCATTGTTCAGCTCCTTAACGATTTATAAATGATTTATTGTTGGTATACCATTTGAAGTAGAATACGATCAAAATCATTGGAATGTAACAAATGTAATACTGATTTCGAGTTTTAATTCGCCAAATCGCTCGCGCTTGTTGTTGTTACCACCTAGAGATTCACAATAGCCATCAATCATTCCATTCAAGTAACACTCGTTGCGTGGCCCTTATTAGACGAAAATTTAATTTTGTACTGTTTCACAATCACACGTCGCTCCTACAAAATGAGAGCACACGGCGTGAAATATGTAACGACGATACGGCTATCACTAGGTAAACATTGCCACTGGGGGCCCCACACATGTACAAAGTTAACATAAAAATATGTAATCATTTAATTAAGTCTATTTTTATTTTATGGTGAAGTCATTAACCCAAATGTGAATAATAATGGTTGATAGTGAAATCAATCAACTACAAGAGATGGCTATACAAGTGAAGTAGCTGCGTCCCGCTCTCAGAGCGGAACAGGAATGGATTTAATCAGCCATACAGTAGGTTCTTGACGTCTGCTCAACAGCCTTACTTTATATTCACACAGCAACGGCGCTTACACGCATTATGGAACCGAACATTAATATCGATGACAGGTCGCACAGCCAATGAACGTTGTCTAACCTGGTGTCAAGAGTCTAGACTGACCACGTGCTTCTCATAATGTATAAAACCATGCAAACTTATCGTAGATGTAAGTCTATCTGCAAAATTGGAGTGTATTGTGTGTGTTTCCCCTCCACCAAACAAAAGACAAACGCTTATAGGTCAAATGCAAATAGGATTCGCTTGTTGCGTGTCTCGTTATTTAAGCAGGCCTCTTGTTGCTCAGCACTTGAGAACAAATTGCAAACGTCATAAAGCCAGTTTTGAATATTAATAAACACGAATAAATGATCTCGGTTTAAGCAAAAGCATTTACTTGGGCCAGCGGTTCACAAAGTGAGCGTGCTTCTGACGTCCGGCAAATTGGGTATACTTTTTTCACATCGTCCAGTTTAGCTGCCCCCTAACAATTCCGTAGAGTATAGTTTTGTTTTTAATCCCATTGTAACAAAACACTTTCAGCGTACGGGTGAGTGAAAGGCGAATGGTAAAATTTAAAGTGGGGAAAGTTTCAGAAGCACTGAGCTTGTGCGTGCTTATGCTATTGCGTGACATGTAGTCGTCTAATGAATAATAAACAGCGCAGTGGCGACTCACTACTCATTCATATCCATCCACGAAAGGCAATATTCTTTTTACATAAAACGATCGAATGTCAGCTTAAACAGCCTACTATATTGGTTTCAGCTCCTATAAATTTGTGAGCAACAGCGGCTACTCCACGGAACCTCTCCGTTACCTAGATACGTGTGCGTTCTCAGCCATTAAACACGCCAACTTGCAATGTCACTTGCTTTTCTTTTACGACTTGAACCACTTTGCGTGATATCGTTGGACTATTATTTTAATTACTTTCATTGTACGAGGGGGTCGTTAGCATTTTGTTTTTTTATCCATGTTCAGTAGTTTTCACGACGAATGTGTACGGAACGTATAGCTGACAGCGATAACGGTCCGGCGAGGTAATGACTTTCCAAACTATCAACATACCGCGACGACGACGTACAGCAAGTAATAATTACACAGCCATTGATGGCAGATCGATAGACGCAAGCCAACGGCACATTAAATAATAAAATACACCTTCAAAATGTGCTCCGGGCTGTTTTGGACCAGGAACATTTTAAAGGAAGGCACTTGCGTTTCTTGTAATCGATACCAGACGAATTAAACAAAACAACGGGATGTGCGAAGTGTAGGTAGTACATGTTTTAGTCATTTTAGTCAAGGGTTACGTGGATAAAATAAAGGGTGCCGCAGGGTGAATACGTGTGGGTCCTGCCTGCGTTGGCACTAAGTACTCTTTGGTGTTTTAATTAAAATAAGCATAACGTAGGTACTATAACCCTGTTTATTTTTCTGTGTCCCCGTACATTTATCTTGTTTTTACTTGGTTAACTTTTATATTGCTAAAAAAGAATATATCACACCGTTTCACACTCTTCAATTAATCAAATATTTATAGTTCATTTTACGGAGTCGCTATGTGGTAAAGCCAACGAAGTGCCTTTCGCCGTGTAATCGGATACATTAAGCTGGTTTATTGAAACCAACTAATAATTCCATAAGCTTAAAGCTACATACAACGGAAATAAATGGTACTTTCACAAAACGCTTAACAAACTTTTCCTATTATTTACGTATGCTCCTAATTTCATATTCGAGGGTCGTGAAATAAACTCTGTTACTTATAGCGACTTACTTTAATAAAATATTTGATCTCTCTTTCTTACAGATTCTGTTGGGTAAGTGTGAGTATTTTAATAGTAAGAGCTTATTTGATATGAGATCACAGTATTCCCTGTTGGTATAGTTACGTCCTGAGATGCGTCTGCGGCTTCCGTTTTGATTCTTTAAACTCACAGGGCATGACATTATTCGCCATTGTCACAGACACCGGTCGTACCTACGTGGACTGATTACCAACGCGTCAGCGCGGTAACGTGAGCATTCGCCACAAATAGTGAATGTCGCAGAACTTGTACTTGTATGTATGCTTAGCAACAAGCTGTTTATAGCCTCTAGCTAAATAAACTTAAGCAGCTTTCCTGCACATAATTATATTTAAATGCTGTCGAATATTGATTACCTTAGATAGGTAGGTGAAGCTATATTTTTTAAACCCAAACTTACATACGTTGTAGCTTCTTGTCAGCAAACGGGAATTGCATATTAAGAATTCAGGATATCGCGTGAATAGGATTCGATATTCGATCGGTGTAATTTAGTAATTACCTTAACTATCCACATTTATACTTTTGTATGTACATAGTGTAATTCCGTAACATTTATTATACCTTAATTATTTAATTAAGTCCGTAATAGGATATAATTCCATAATTGTGGAGTATCGACATCCAATACGTAGAAAATGTGGAAATATTTAAACGCACCCATGTTTAAACTGAAGTAGATTAGTGGAAGTAATTATTGTTAAGTGCAACAGTGCAAGTGGCATTGCTGCATTAAAAAACGAACTTAAAAGTACACCCACAAAGTAAGATTAATAGGACTGTTTAAAAGCTGCCCAACAATGCCTATGTAAACATTTTTACGTCGTTACTTCAGTTAATGCAACCGCCTCTGTGGTCTAGTGATTACATCACCTGTCTCAGACCCAGAGGTCCCGGGTTCGATTCCCAGAGGGGGTAAAATTTTCAGTTCGGTTGGTTGGGCTTGTTCTAAGTCCGCCTGGCTAGCTACCACTATCTTATCTAAGTCTGTCGCATTAACAACAATTTTAACAGCATTGTTGTGCTTCGGCATTTAGATTTAAGGTAGCCAGTTCCTCTGTGGTTGAGGATTCCGAGTGCAGCTCGCTTCCATCTTATACCTGATCATCACTTACCATCAGGTGAGATACAGGCCAAGAGCTTTCCCCGTTGTGTTAAATTAATAATAATAATGTCTTTGTAAAAACATCACATTTAATTATGAAGGCTCGTACACACTGATGCAATATCGCGGTCGCGACAAGGGTAAAGGCTCGTTCACACCGGCGCGACTTGTCGCGCGACACGACACCGGCAATTGTTCAATCGTGAAGTTTTATTAGAAATTGTATTGTTAAATTGTCGCGTCGCGCGACAAGTCGCGCCGGTGTGAACGAGCCTTCAGGGTCGCGCTGCCTGTTGCGCCCGCGATATCGCGCCAGTGTGTACGAGCCTTGAAATCGGCCAAGTATACCTAGTTACCTACCAATGGTAAAGTTTGTGTCTTTCATGTTCTCATATAATTGTTTGAACTATGGACAGCCTTGACCCTTTTATGTCTCCACTATAGGTCGACATCGTAGGTATCATAGCTCGGAATACATCGCATTTCAAGAAACCCTGTTTATTGTGTTGCAGCGCCACAGAGCGATAGTCTTCAAACAAAATTCTTTCTTTAACTACGGAATCCTAAAAACCCGGCAAAAAGGTAAAACATCAAAAGCACTAACTAGTTTCAACGTCTGCTTCGCTTCCGTTTTTATTGAAAGGAATTCTTGCAATGACGAAAGTTCAGTAGTTGCTCGACGGTACCTAACTGAATGCAGGAGACCTCTCTCAAATATTAGTGTTTTGAATAAAGTCCTTAATAAAATTAGTGTTTTCATTAACGATCCCATATAGAAGTTTTAGTTCAATTGAAATTTTGAAATATAACAACGCTAAAAGCGACTGGTGGAATTTATAATTCTTCGTACAAGTTCACCGAGGCACGGCGTCCCCGTTGCTCTGGGAGCAGGGAACTTTCTAATTAAATATTAAGGCGGTCCATGCACAGACATCGACGGGGGAGTTGCCACTATAACTTTTTATAGTTGTGTGATATGGTCATAATGTCCCTTGAACCAAATGGGCTGATACTAAAACCTCATTGCTTTATTAACTGTTTTGTTTGCATAGATAAAGAATACCAAGTACTAGCAAAGGAACTGGATTTTATTTATCTGCTATTTCAAGCACTCATTTTTTGTCAGCATCTTCCAACTTTATTTCTTAGAGTGTATTAAAACTTGACCAAAAAAAAAGTCTCTTTATAGTGCCCATCTTGAGCAGTGAATTCCAATCGTTCTTCCGATCTCATTTTGAAAAGGATATAAAAGAATAAAGGTAGCGTTGTCAATGGGTTCAGAGATGAGTGGGCGGATAAGCACTGTTCCATTCAATCACCAGAAAAGATGCAGCCGCTTTGTTAAAAAAAAAATCGATACAGATATATAAAAAGCACAACGATATCCCAATTATATTTGCTTTTCAACCTTCAGACTTTTTTCAGGGCCGTAATAGCGTAAACGTGACTACAAGAGGCATTATAAAGCAGCAGAAATATCCCGTTGGGTGGTGACTAAGTGAAAACTTTTGTTAGTACTTAGTACTCTCCCAGTTTGTTAGTAGGTATTATGCCTACCTCAGTAGCTACTAGGGATTAATTCAATGGTAATTACCAGGACTTAGCCGCGTCGATTTTAATTTTCATATTGAACAAAGAAACGTAAGCGCTACGGAGTTCTAATAATAAATTGGGACCATTTTTCCGTCGGTTGGTTTCCAATTTAAGTTTTTATTTATTTTGTTTGCTGAATGAATTTCGCGATTTGTTAAGAAATTCACTTCGCTGCTGATACTGCCGGTTAGTCGATTTTTATTTAGCGTAATAAAATAATTACACAATGGTTAAAACATGTTTGGTACCATTTGTGTTATATCGTAGAATTATATTACCTACGTACTACATATTACAAAACGTCCCCCGCGTCTGTCAGTCTGTCTGAACGCGATAAATTCCGATCGGATTTTCATACGATTTTCACCAATGATTTATTAAGGTTTTGTGTAAATTATATGACGATGATTGTTGAAGATGTTAGAAAAAATCATGCCGACTGGGAGCTTTACTGGCGAGCGCCGCGTAAACCAATAGTTATATGAAAACAATGTTTTTTTTCTGTTTACCTGAATTATCAAATAGGATATTTTTAATCCCGGTAGCACATTACCGTGGGATATTTCCGGCATCCACGCAGGTGAAGCCGCGGGCAAAAGCTAGTTCTAATTATTTCAAAGTTCACAAACATAACATAACATCACGCCTCTGTTCCTCGCCCTATGCGAGGAACAGAGGCACAGATACAGATAGCACATTTTTTTTTTACATTATATTTAAAGTTCTTAATAACGCGTCATTATCAAAAATAAGTAAGTATTTTATCTGTTCAACATGTGGTTTGCACATTGTGTGATATGTCTGCCACAACTATTTGTAACTGTTAAATCGATATCTTCATTGTTTCTCTTTTATCTATGGTTTCAACGATATATCGTACTCCGGTACACACAGTTAATTCGAAGCACTCCATGTTTTCTAAAAGTTTCAGCTCAGGCTGCTTGTATTTCGAAAAAGAATCTACCGGATAAAATTTTCTACGAAAGTATTTATAATTTAATGTTTCCAGTTTAAAGGTGAAACTGAGACTAATCCCTGTGTTTATTAAACATGAAAAGGAGAGGAAACGTTTAAAATATGAATTTAATTAATGTAATGCACGGAACCTAGGACGCTATCCCGAATTTATGAACAAACAAACTAAATCCTTGGATGAGATAAGAATTTGACTTTTACTACATTTCAAACAATCTGTCTAACAAACTGCGACGGATTTATGTTATTGAGGTAATGTTGTATTAGCTGGAAATACAGGCTTATGGCGATATACAGGTTGGATTTTTGAGATTGGGGTTAGGACAGCTACCTTAATCGTTGTCGCTACTAGGAAACGGTCTTTAGAGACTTAAATCTGCATTCACAGTTTTCAACATTCAAATTTTTCAGACATTTTGATCTGGAAAATGTCAAAACGTCTTAAAAATTTTACGACAGTCTTCTAAGATCATTTTCATGTAGCTACAACGGTTAAGGTAGCTGCGCTTACTGCCCCGTCTCAAAAATCTACCCTGTATAATAATATATTATTACAGGTAACGTTGAATGCACTGTGAACTAAGTTATCTCGGAAATTCCCTGTCGTTTACACTGCCTTTGTATCTCGTCCATCCAATCTATCGATCTGGCTTCTCAATAAACAGAGGCATGTTGACTTCATGCTTCAGAAAGACTGCTCTCGTCGACAAAGTGAAATATTCAAAGTCAATGTTAAAGTTAAAGGCGCTACAAGTGATTCTGAGCTTTAAGTGCGGCAGTACTTATACGGTATAGTGTAGCTTTGCACTGTTCGACAGACAACTCTAAAGAGAAGACATATATATAAGGTGCTATAAAAATATCTGCCACGGCTGCAATGGGAGATAGTATTGTGTTTATAGATTACAATAGTAAAGATAAATTATTGATCATGTGTCATATTTTTTTTCATACAAAAAATTGTACGTATAAATTTGCAAGTGACGAACTAGTCAGCTGATTTCAGTTTTCATTCACAGAACAGATGGAAAGAGATAGCAGTTGTTTTCATTGACGAAGTGCACTTCGCGCGTAATTTGTGAACCACGTTATGCAGAGTAGAGTCAATGTTTATTTAACTACTTTATTTTCTCAAATTGATTTAACTGTGCCGGGTACGAAATTTCTTCACTATTGTTATCTTTAAACACAATACTACCTCTCATTAAAGCCGTGGCAGATATTTTTATAGCACCTTATATAAGGTGCTATAAAAATATCTGCCACGGCTGCAATGGGAGATAGTATTGTGTTTATAGATTACAATAGTAAAGATAAATTATTGATCATGTGTCATATTTTTTTTCATACAAAAAATTGTACGTATAAAGGAGATCATTCATTTCCGGCCCAAAAACCAAAGTGCCGGCCAACGAAAAAAAACGTGCTACCACTGTTGGGGAAGTCAGTCCGAGTATTTTTTACTACGGCACTAAGTCTCTACAGCCATTCCTACAGCTGATTTTTTGCGTTGAAAAATCAGGTTATGGGTACGTTTTATTTGACAAAAATCTTTTCATCAGCTGGAGAAAAAGTGATATGAGCTTGCTGGGATGAAAAACAAAGGCTTCGAAAAATATTTTGTATTATATTTGCATCATACAATAAAGATCCATGCCGACGAATACAATATAATACAAGATGTCTTCTAAGAATAATGCCGGAGGGATTACGTGCGGCTCATGCCTTGCATAAGTTTGTACCAAACAATGCACATTACGTGTGAACAACACCCTACCGTCCTTTTGCCGATATTACAAATGCAGTAATAATGACTGACAGCTTGCCGACCGTTCAACGTCCTGTCAAAACCAACACCAACGTATACGTAGTAAGTTTTTGCTCTCACATGACGGAATTGGATTCGCCCTCGTATTATGCACAAATCTCCTCCTCCCAAAGCCCTGACATCTGATGCTGGCAAAGAGTCACCCAATTCAATTAAAAGTGCTCGATTCTCATTCACGTGTTCCCCGTAGTAGCTGATAGCCTGTTTCAATTGGTAAATACCAAGGCTTAACAATATCAAGTCTTCTTCCGTGAGTCGGGGCAGATCATCGAATTCGGGGAGATTTCCAGACATTGTACGGAATACAGTCCTCCTGCGGTTATAAATATGTCTCATGACAAGATTATTTCTAGAAATCGCTTCAAAATGACAGATAAACAATCACAATCTGTCACTTTGACTATTCCCCTGTCGACAAAACGACAAAAATTCTCCCGTCGTTTCTACTGTGGTCCTGCTACGCGTGCAGAGCTAGACCAGTTCCATGCGACTTTGGTTACAGCGGATCGCTAGTTTTCTTGCGTAATAACTTTTCTACTTTGGGCGCACTCGTACCTGCTAAATGCTTACCATAAACTTATTGAGGACAACCCCCGAGCTGAAACATTTCTGGAAATAATTCAAGAGAGGCTATCAGTGCCTAACACGTTGGCCGATCTTGTCATTAGACATAATTATAACCACAGGAGGACTGTATTCCGTAAAATGTCGGCAAATCTTCCTGAGTTCGGTGATCTGCCCCGACTCACCGAAGAAGACTTGATATTGTTAAGCCTCGGTATTAATCAATTGAAACAGACTATCAGCTACTACGGGGAACACGTGAATGCGAATGGAGCATTTTTAATTGAATTGGGTGACTCATTGCCAGCATCAGATAACAGAGACTTGGGAGGAGGAGATTTGTGCATAATACGGGCGAATTCAATCCCGTCATGTGAGAGCGAAAACTTATTACGTATATGTTGGTTTTGACAGGACGTTGAACGGTCGGCATGCTGTCAGTCATTATTACTGCACTTTTAATATTGGCAAAAAGACGGTAGGGAGTTGTTCGCACGTAATGTGCATTGTTGGGTGCAAACTTATGCAAGGCATGAGCCGCACGTAATCCCTCCGGCATTATTCTTAGAAGACATCTTGTATTATATTGTATTCGTCTGCATGGACCTTTATTGTATGATGCAAATATAATACAAAATATTTTTCGAAGCCTTTGTTTTTCATCCCAGCAAGCTCATATCACTTTTTCTCCAGCTGATGAAAAGATTTTTGTCAAATAAAACGTCCCCATAACCTGACTTTTCAAGCCAAAAAATCAGCTGTAGGAATGACTGTAGAGACTTAGTGCCATAGTAAAAAATACTCGGACCGACTTCCCCAACAGTGCTGACACCTTTTTTTTCGTTGGCCGGCACTTTGACTTTTGGGCCGGACATTGTATGAACCGTGAATGGTCTCCTTTGCAAGTGTCGAACTAGTCAGCTGATTTCAGTTTTCATTCCCAGAACAGATGGAAAGAGATAGCAGTTGTTTTCATTGACGAAGTGCACTTCGCGCGTAATTTGTGAACCACGTTATGCAGAGTAGAGTCAATGTTTATTTAACTACTTTATTTTCTCAAATTGATTTAAATTTAACTGTGCCGGGGTACGAAATTTCTTCACTATTGTTATCTTTAAACACATCTCATTAAAGCCGTGGCAGATATTTTTATAGCACCTTATATAGATAAACTAACGCTTTCTTCCCATGGGGGTAGGCAGATACTACAGAACGCCTGCTATGATCCTTACATAACTACTCGTTGTGTTATAAAGCGAAGACGTGCGACGTATTTTTCAATTTAAGCACGTTATCCATAAGTTATGCTTTGTTAGCAATAGAGGCTTAAAATTCTTTAGCAGCACCGTAAAATATCTGCAATATCATATTTAATCAGGTCCAACGTGGCCGTGCATTCCCCTTAAAATACCGATATTCTTAGCATAGCTTTGACATAGGTATAGCCGTGTTCCCATATCACACCCATACCTACTTCTCGGCATCAGACGCCCGTTTTTGTAGTTTATTAGTTAAAATAGCTTTAAGTACAATGCCGTTTTGTATAATTACACGCGCGACACGAATGTTTTTTGTCTAGCTCTGCACGTCATTTTCGGTCAAGGCGAGTGAAAAGGTCGACAATACCCTTTTATACTGTGTACTTATTATACCTACACATATCAACATTAATGTTATATAGCATTAACATGTTATGTCATCCACTAATTTTGCGATCAGGAAGGTGTGGTGTGTTTATAGTTTCTGGGTTGGCTAGTAATTGGGGTGGATTCTTTTAAACGGTTTATTAATATTGAATGGCTGATTAAAGAATAAAATATTATAAAAATAAAAACGATAGAATAGGTACATAAAAATATAATCGCAGCGCTGGGTCAGAGATGATGTAAAGAGTACGGTACTCACATATGTCGAGAGCGTGCAGCGGTGCGGCCCCGCCGAGCATCAGCAGAGCTACCACACACAGCATCATCGCGCCGCTCTCACTTCACCATTCTACCGACACCACAAATCTGTAACAAAACAAACATTTATCATAAAACACTCACTCAGCTCCTGAAATCAAACGAAACAAATCAAGACCTTCTGCGGCGTATAGCTGTCGTAAAATGCAAGAGACTTTCAAGAGTTTCAAGAGACACATCAACCATACTTTTAACATCTCTTGCATGCTGGCCATCTGACAATTTGCGTTTATGTATTGTACTCATGTTTAAGCAAATAAATGATTATCTTATCATATCATAAGATATTACGAGATTCAATTCCATCGAGACTTTTTCATACTGAGAAGCCCCGATTTAACAGTCAGTCCATCATTATGTGCCTAGCTTTTTCCCACCTATGTTGGGTCGGCTTCCAGTCTGACCGGATGCAGCTGAATACCAGTATTTTACATGGAGCGGCTACCTATCTGACCTCCACAACCCAGTTACTGGGTAACACGATACCTCTTGGTATGACTTGTCAGACTTTCGGGGTTCTGATGACCCGTAACAACTGTTAAAGATATAAATGACAGCCGAGACCAATGGCTTAACGTGCTTTTCGAGGTACGGAGGGGTCTTGGTATGTAAAGGTGGTCACCCGACACCCAGCAACAGATCAACCGCGGCAAGCGTGCTTTAGGTACTTGACTCGATCGACCCGTGCAGCTTGCTGAGATAAGCAGTCAGTGAAGACAGCGGCCGGAAGGTTCTATTAGAAGTTAAAGATAAGGAGAAAAATACTAGAGCTTTCTATCTTTAGGTAGATTTTCGTTGCAGACAAAGCTTCAATTCTTACATGTTAGACACTCGTCTGTGAGGCCCCTTCAGCTTTGAAACAAAAGAATGTCTGGGGCTGACTAACAATAGCGAATGTCATTTAGATTTTGTGTCGTGTCAAGGTCTGTAGTGTTGCTAAGGGCAATGCACATTCTGAAGTAGCCATCAAAACGTGATAGTCGCATCTGCATGTATAAAATATATTTATGGTTATAATAAATATCGATAAATACTTAGGTGGAGTGGCGGCGGAACGTAGGGACCGAGAACGGCAGAGTCGGGACGCGGTGAGCGGCGCCGGTAGCGACGAAGGAAATGATTCCAAAATGTAGGGAGATAAACGACGGAGAGCACCGCAAGTAGTCTGGTACCTTCTTCGACGTCTGATGGATTTTTCGACTTCAGTATTGAAAAGGAAATTTATTTACAACACCACGGATTTTTATTAAATAACGAACGTCTAGTTTGCAGAATATTTTTCTTGGAGTCTGTTTTCGTTGTGTGTATTTGAATAGTAACTTTTACTGGAGTATCCATGAACAAGACAAGTAGTACTCGTATACAGAGTGTAGACAAGCCTATAATCAAGCTAAGAATCTACGCATTCTGTACATCAAACTAAGTACCTTACATTACATCAAGCAAAAATGGCTGGGAACTATCTACTTATATTTTTCGTACAACAAACCGCTGAAAACTGTAGCGCGCGAAATGTAATGCATGCAAAATACTATGCTTATGTCTGCTGATGTCATAATATGTATGTGTTCATAGACCGGGAAAAACCGGGAGGCGGAGTGGGGTGTATTCAAAGTTCTTACACAAACCGCGGTTTGGAAAAGAAACCAAAAAAAAATTACAATTCAATATCTCCTTCACCGGCTCCCAGATTATTTCCCTAGATAGGGGTCCAAATTTTATTTACCTGACATCATTTTTGTATTAACTTACATTATAAAAGAAAGAACAAATAAAGCTATAAGTAGGTCCGAAATTGTTATTAGTTACATGCAAAGAGAGAAGTAAAAACAATAAGATTTATGTCAACTTTCAGACCTTATGTAAATTCAGTTTATTACCGACCATGAAGTAAACACGCAGGTTATGCTGCTTATTACTTTTGCATGAATAATATTAAATACATTTTGCACGTAACAATATAAATAATACCGTAGCTTACAATAGTGTCCTCTCTACATTCAACTAACTGTAATTTAATTACTTAAATAAAAGATATAGGTATAATAGAAACAAACAATTCCTGGCTTTACAAACATGCAAACATACTTAAGGGTTAAACAGCCAGGCTGTATTCGTGGAACCACCATAATTATGAAGGCTATTGTTATCGAAACAGGCGCGGTTAGATAAATAAAATAATGTAATAAAATGGAGTTTGTTGCTGAAATAATATCGAAACCATGCAGTGTGTGTAGGTCACATACATAATACTAAACAACACGATTAACTAAAGAAACTAACTTCAAGCTTTTACACAGGCCATTAACATTCAAACTAAGCAATATAAAATACAACAGCGAAAAACAAAAAGCACCGACGTACCATTTATTTTAAAGCAGGTAACACACGATATGCAGCTGGGCGCAGTAGCCAATCCAACGGCCGAGACGCGACTGCCTAGCCAATCAGACTTACAGGACAGCGCGGGACGTTAGATAACCTATAGTACCTACACTACCTACTGCCTAGCGTATTTTCTACCTTAAAGGCTCGTTCACACCGGCGCGACTTGTCGCGCGACGCGACACCGGCAATTGTTCAATCGTGAAGTTTTATTAGAAATTGTATTGTTAAAGTCGCGTCGCGCGACAAGTCGCGCCGGTGTGAACGAGCCTTAAAGCACAACTCTGGTAACTCCAAGTGACACGTACCTAGTCGCTGCGTAAAGCAAAACAACAAGTGACCGATAGGTTCCGAGCTTACTTACGAATAGATGAAACTTATTTTAAACATTTCGGTTATGATTATAGCAACACATGGACCCTGCTATCTAATTGCGTCAAACGTTTTCGTAAACGATTCCGACTAGTCTGTTTCATTTTGACAGTTCAACAACATTCATTGCGTTATTTACGTTGTAGAGCAGATTGTTTTTTTCGAACTTATGAAGCAATGGATTAGCAATCTGTTTCAAACCTATCCAGATTGTGATAGATCGTGTATTACGCAATTAGGGTCTGAAGTATTTATTGTTTATATGTCATCATTACACGAATGCGATTTTTCTTAACTCTAAATCGATGAAGTTTATCTAAGAATCGATCGATTCTGTAAAAATATCACAGTGAAAAGTTCGGTGAAGTGAGCTCAGTCAGCTCTGTCAATAGTGTCAATCTTGGAATGACAGCTCACTTCACCTACGTTTTCACGGTGTTATTGTATGTATGGTTGATATTAAAATAAAAATGTATGTTTATTTGATTAACTACTTAGCGGATTTAATGAATAGTGGCTGACATTATAACCCCAGACGGTTTTTCGATTTAAAACTCTCAGAAGAACTACTCAGAGGATTCTTCTCTAACATCAACAAATTAACCGAAAGTGATAAGGTCAACAAATTGCAAAATTCGTTTGCTCAGTGAACGAGGTAATGGCCGACTATTACCTCATTTGCCGGGCAAACTAATTTCGTTTAAGAAGCGTTCGGCGCGCGTTTCGCGTTTAGTTCGTAAAGTTTGCGCAGGATAGTTATAACGTTTATTTGGATATCACGCAGTTCAAAATCGTGCTACAATTTACTTGTAGAACTCCACAACGGTTCTGAAAAGGGACGAAGGCTATTGCATTTTTTTATATGCTCATAATGTCGCAAATAAAAACAACACAATTTTAACTACATTTAAAAAGATATCGCGATAGAACCATTTGAAATGTAGTGCTGGCGTTGAATGGAAAACAAAAGGCCCTGCAAAGGAGACAATCAGTTTATTACCACCATTATTCAAGGTTTAATTGAAGCAACTTAAAACTTGTAAATGGGTCAGCATCTCATCATTGTAGTACTCATAATTATGAAGAACTTTTGCCATAAGAGCAAACCAGAAATCACTATAAAAAAAAACTCTTTTCAGTTTTAATTACACCTTGTAGAAGGGAAAATAGAAGCAAAGAGGCAAATCAAGGAAAAAGTTCATAATACCAACTGAAGGCAAGGCACAGGTAAAACAAATAAGAGTTGAGTGGAGGTTGCTACACCAACAAGTGCAACACCTAAGTTTTTGATTGTATTTTGGATGGTAGTTCATTTGATCTTCTAGCGGAAATTACTGTATGAAGCCTGCTTCTGATAGTTTTAATTTATTGTCAATTTTCATTCTTTATTGCATTGCGTATTACAGTTGTTGATAGGCTTCAAATTGTATCTATTGCGGACCCTGTCGAACACAGCAATTCCTTCATTATTAAAGTTTGTTTTAACCCACACTAGGAAAAGGAAATACCAGCTTAGATGCTGCGACCGGTCCAATAGAGTAACTACCAATCATAAATAGAGATAGGATTGAGAAAACTATTATTTTCAAGTTCCTCTGTTGTGTTATTATTGATATTTAACTTGTCTCAAGTAGTCGAGAGATACCTCCCTGAAACGTCCCGAAGGTCCCCTCTTTAGAAACGAGTATGCTATTTAAATAATAAGATATTTATTGTAGTTACGGTTGAGAACTCTTTTCAATTTATATTTGTAGACTTTAAAATAACAAGCAGCTTCTATAAAGAACCTTTGTACGTGTTATTACTGTGTACATCAAATCCTGATAAAGCCAAAAAACCGTGCGATTCTTGTCAACCTCGTGTCGATGTCAATCTAGTTCCACGAAAGCGAAGAAATCTATGTAAATCTGCTTATTATCGGGTTGATCGACTTTTGTACTGTTTCGTCAAACGGCAATATTAATCCTCAATTGACAACATTTCAAAAATGACACGGCCATAAAACAAAAATACCATTTCTTTATTTTCATATCCTGAGTTCAAATATATTTTTTTTATTTTTTTTTATTTCTTCTTTACTGAGAAAAA
The DNA here is from genome assembly GCA_914767815.1 of Eupsilia transversa. NCBI lineage: Eukaryota > Metazoa > Arthropoda > Insecta > Lepidoptera > Noctuidae > Eupsilia > Eupsilia transversa. Next base: position 17,026,053 of record OU611871.1, read on the forward strand.
AAATTAAAATCAAAAAACACGTCATGACGTCATAGAAATAGTGGAATGAGGTAGTTACCTTTGCCTAAGCATTCCATCCATATTAGATGAAAACTTGACTTGTCAAACAAGACGTCAATGTCAAAAGTTTGTTTACAATCTTTTTCTTAGGAAATTAAACTTTAAAATATACACGCTGCTTACTGTAAATATTGCCAACTTTTGATTGATATTTCGCCAATGAGGATAATAACACTTGAAAATAAGAAAATTTACGAATTTAATTGAAAACAAACAAACAAGTTTAGGCACCAACGAGTTTGACACATTTGACAAGATGACACCAGTGACATCTAATAGTTTTTTTTTTGATGATCATAGTCAAGCAAAGGTTTTAACGCTATTCCACTATATGTTTGACGTCATTTGGCGCTTACGTCTTTTTAGAATAAACCGAATTTCAAAGTTAAAACTATGAATGAAAAGTACATCATTTTGAAAAACGGAAAAATACCGGTGCCCTAGTTTTGGATTTACTTTTATAAAACGTAATAATCAATGCAGGTTAAAAATATGAAATGTTGTCAATTGAGCTAGTTTAGTGCATGTCGTATGCTAAGGCTTATTGCTAGCCAGTAGTATGCAGACGATATCAACGGTTTGAGAGCGCGCTTTTAAAGCACAGCATGCAGATAGCAGCTGTATCGTTCAAAGACTTCTATTGTGCATACAGCAACATAGAATCTCAGAACTTCGTTTAAAAGTACTCCAGTAATCTTTTATCACATGTGACATGACTCATTCTGTAACTTGTGCATGTTTAATAGCCCATAGTACCTCAGCTCAAATTCACTTTTTATCTCACTTGCACCATACTGCTCGCGGACTGAGTGAGAGCGAGACTGAGTGGGGTGCTGACGGCTCCAAGGCGCCGATAGATTTGGTAATTTATTTTTACGGTGAAAATAATGGTAATAAAAAAAAACATTATCTGCTTTATATTTAGTTCAGTTACCTACTATGCAAAGTTTCATGTTCTAATTTGAAGTATTTTTTTAATACTTACAGTTTATTGTTCAGTTTGGAGGTAACTTTGTAATTTTTCTATCCAAATAATTTTATGGAATGGTGTTTTCGGAGTACTCCTCAAAAATTAACGTCCCTACATCGAGAAAAGCAATATTTTGTAAAAAGGTGTTAGCAGTTGCCATTAGGCTATTGTAAGTAACTTAGATAAATTACAAACTGACCCACTAAAAAGACACAAATAAAAACTTTTTTCCTAAAAAATACAACCGCCATCCAAAAAGACACTACAAAGTGAAAAATAACTTTAATTTCGGAAGTCACTTTGTAAGAAAAGCGGTTGTATTTTTTTGGAAAAATTTTTTTTCGATATAACGGAGGATCATGCTAAACAATTTGAGGTTATATATTATTGCATTGTAGCGTTGCATTATTTGCAAGGTTTTTTTGTGGTTATTTTTGTTTCCCTTTTTAAGGCTTGCTAACTTTAATTAGTAAAAGGAGTTTTCAGTAAAGGTGTAAAATAAAAATCCAACGATTTTATTAACATAGACGCTCAAAGAGAACAGACGTACGGATTTAATAAACAGGACAAGTCAAAAGAGAGCCCACCCCTTTTGTTTTTCTTTTGGTCTGCTTTGACGTCTCAGTGAGGGATAATTTGTAGCAAAAAATTGCCACCAAAAATCGAGTTTCTGATGGCGAGTTTTCCAATAAGCTTTGACAACGAGTTATAGCAAGAAAACGGAGACTTTTCCAAATAATGATTAAATAAGGTCTGGACCGTCTACGTCGAGTACGTTTTATTTTAATTTAATTTCATCATCATCGAACGCTTCATGGCAAGGATAACGTGTGCAGTTTAAAACGTCTGATTTTTAGGAAAAAAATATATTCAGAATTATATATTTTTCTCTAACATGCTTGGAAATTCGAGCATTATTTTGACAACCTTCTTCGAGATAAATCGAAATTGCTGTACTGGTCAAAAACAAGTGAAGATGCGGCCAGCAATGTTTCTATGATGAAAATCCATTATCTGTCCTGTGTAGCGGCCAAATAAATTACTATGAAAACTCATATCTGTCGTGTCGTGATATGTAAAAATGGAACGAACTTTTTACTTCAACACATGACAACCAAGAAGGTAACTTATCAAAGATTTTATTTAAATTACGATTTAAAGTAAAGAAGAAACAAATTAACACATTGGCGCGTGACGGACCGCGGGCCGCGGCAGAAATGTACTATAAACTAATGCAGCTGGCTGGATCATATCAATTAAAACCTACCAAAAAAAAAAAGTTAAGTACATTAAAAGAAAATAAAATTAATTGTTCTACAGCGGAATCTATCTTGATTTCTTCTTGCCTGGCTGACTGGCTTAATTCCGGCTTTCGCAATCACCGATAACAGACATTTATAATAACTCGATTGGCTGTCTAGCTGAGTAACGTAAGGATTTTTTAAAACCTTACCATTTGAAAGTTACAGAGCTTTGTAACTTTGTATCCTAGAGTAATTGCGCAACCTTTCAAGTAGATACACTTATGTATAACAATGGAATTTCCAAATAGTCTTTAGATAAAAAGTACCTTAAAGATACATTCAAGGGTGTTGGGGGAAACTAACCCAGATTTTGGTATGAAATAACATAAGGATAAAAAAGCCTTTTATAATGGACGAAATAATCATATGAGGCAGATTTCGTAAAAAATAAAAAAGATCAATAAAGAAGGATAGATAGAGATTAAAGATGATCGAATCGGATTAAAGGAGATTTAGCGAAAGTTTGCAACTTTTAACGAAGTTGGATAAAGTATTCGAAAGATACACGATCTTTCTTGGGACATGCAATTGCCGGCCGCGGGCCGACGTCTGTATGTTGAGTAGCGTGAAGGAGGGTAAGACAAATAAGGTTTTTTTTGTTGAATATATATATATATATATATACATCCGTACTAATACTAGTAGTTCTGCGAACAATAGACCTCGCGAGCAGTCGTTCTACGGGAGCTAACCATTTGGCAAGCGACAACGACAGTTTTTTTTTTGCAGTTTATTAATTAAGGAAAAAAACAAAATATTAACATAAACATCACAAAAGCCTCAATAGGTTTATCCAGATGTTGAAACACTTTTCGATTGATCTAGCGGTGCACAGTACCACCACCTAGTGACCTTATTGTGAAACTAACATATATTGGTTTTAAAGCTTCGTTTTAGGGCGGATTCGACCAAAAATGAATAAATTTTATCCGCGGAATAAGATTCACTTCTGACAGTTTTCATATGGAGAAACTGTAAAAAATTCAAAATTTATTCGGAAGAGAACGCTTATTCCGCGGGTAAAATTTATTCCTGTTTGGTCGAATCCGCACTTAGAGAATTATGAAAATTATTTTCAGACTTCTCTAGTTTTGTGATGAGATGGTGGTCCCAGGTGCTCCATCAATCCGTATGCCTAATCTAATAGTTAAAGTGCTGATTCTACTGGTAGGAATTTAAAACTGAGCATTTTTCTGCATTTTGCGGAGCTATTCTGCTCATCAGGCCGAAGACCCATTCATTAGATCTTCACGAAATTTTTATGAGACCAACAAAGTAAAACCTTTCGAATAAAAAAACAACCATCAAAATCGGATGTCATAAGGCGGAGATATCCAGTGGCCCCCTTTTTCCCCATTTTGGAGGAAGTATCCTTCCAATCAAAAATCCCGGCGGCAAAAAAATCTATTAAGTCGTAAAACCTGTATACCAACTTTTGTTCAGGTCGGTTATAAAATACGACCTAGAGAGAAGTACTGGCCAACAAATTGACAGAGGAAAGAAAATTTTGCCAGATTTGAAGCAATTAAAGAGGTAAAGTTGCCTGCTTGAATAAAGGCAGAAATAATAATCCGATTACGTCTAAGACTACTTTTTATCTCGAAAAAATGCACGTATCCTGTGGAATTGACCATGGGAGCGAAGCTGCGAGTAAAAGCTAATCTACAGTCACTGGTAATGAAACTAAACAATTACTAAATAAATGATGACGACACGGTGTAGGTACGGTACGTTGAAATATTACAAAATAATTATGTGGAGTTGTAGACGCACCTTACCATTTGTTACTTATTGAAAACAAATTCTCTAAATATGACTAAGTAGAGTGCTAGAACAGGGCCTAAACACTAACATGAAATTAATTCCAGTTCTATGAAATTTAACCCCAAAGATGCCCAAAATTAACATTGAAAGACGATGTCTTGTAAGGATTATATTAGAATAGTGGACCAGCTGACTCCAGTTTTCTGTAAACATCTTACACTATGTTAACTCTCTGCGACTGCGTCATCGCACGTTTCAATACTCAGAAATGTATCCTAATGACGAAAGTAATCATTACCTATCCATTGGGTGGTGCGATTGTATTCTCCTTCTACCAAACCCTGTAAATGTGGTATTAGGACGACAGTATCAACATCAAAATACATCAATAATGTCGAATTCACGGACTACATTAGAGAAATTGCCATTGAGGGATGCGCCATGATAGCCCTCGAGATTCAATTTTTTTACGTTTCTTGCAATTTGCGGGTCAGTGTCCAAGTAGTATGTTCGCAACCGTAAAAAATATGGCTTAACAGAATTATAATCATTAGAATCAGCAATACAACTCCTTAAGTTAGAATTTTAGAGGTATGAGGAACAGGGTGTAAAATTCACTCATTCTCTATTGAAAAGGGAGGATCCTCCGACCAGACGGGTGTTGTGTCTGGCGGGCAACTGCCCAAGGTTAATGTCGGATAGTCTTATATATTTTAATCGCGCGGTAAACTCTAATAGCGCTATGCAGGATTTTGTGACGTCAGGTCTTTGATGCGTATTTCGCATGTGGCGTTTTAGATGCCTAGATGCCGCCACAGAATAATCCTCAAATGTCATGAGTTCGTGAAATAGTCATTCAATAGGATTATATGAACTTACAGTGTTGTATTGATAATTATTATGATTATAACATAACGTACATATAACATCACGCCTGTATTCCCCGAAGGGTTAGGCAGATGGGTGTATGATTATAATTCTAAAAATAAATATCTGATACAGCCGCGAATCATATTTATTTCAACATACAACCTGATACTGACCTGCAAATTGCAGACAACGTGAGAAAAATTTAATTTCGCGGGTTACCCTGACGCATCCACCTTAATAATATGGATGGCAGACTATTTACTTGATCAACTGCCCTTTTTGCTAGTAAGTGAAATATTTAACTCAGCAAACCCGGCAGCTTTTTAGGGTTCCGTAGTAAACAAGGAACCCTTATAGTTTCGCCATGTCTGTCTGTCTGTCCCCGGCTTAGCGCAGAGACTGTTAGTAGTAGAAAGCTGTAATTTGGCATGAGTATACATATTAAGTACGCCGACAAAGTGGTAAAATAAAATAATTAAAAAAAAAAATTTTTAGGTTACCTCTCCTACACGTAAAGTGGGTTTTTTTTTTCTTTTTTTCGTCTATCCCATGGTGTGGGGTATCTTTGTTCAAAAATATTGTGAGTTTGTTAAAATGGTTTGAACAATCCGTTTGCGAAATATTAAGCTTTAAAGTGCTAATTTTTGTTAGAGTCAAGTGTCCCCCCGCCTCTGCCAGCTAAATTAGAAGTTCTGGATATGTGGAAAAATTCACAGCAGTAGTATATATAACGAAATTAAAAGGAAAACTATCACAGCTAAGTAGGCTCTACAAGTTAACGAGTACTAATCGACCAACTTACATTTGCAGTTGCAAAAACATGTTCTCACATACATTTTGTATGGGAGAACGTTATTCAACTACAATGTTAAGTTTGTTCTAGGGATGAGTTCATCTCAGCTACGGAACCCTTCATTGTGCGTGGTCCGACACGCACTTGGCCGGTTTTATTTTCCTTAGCATTGCTATTCATTGCTCTGGCCTGAAGAGTACTTGTTTGCTTGTCAGCATTGAGACTGAGAGCAGCAGCATAATGAATGAAAATCTGAATGATCGGGAAATAAGTGGCGCTACTCGACTTTTTTAATTTATAGAGGCATCGCTTAGCGACGTTTTATGATTCTGGAATAAGATCAGGCTTGTGTGCGTATGAGAGCACATAATACAATGAACGAACGTGAAAATTGCTTTGCAATATTTTGTTTTTAAATATTTATAATGCCCACATCAATACATTCAATAGTTTTCCCGTAATCTATACATAATATACTAATAAATAAAATTTAAGTGTCCGTTTGAAATGTCAAAAAACAGCTTTTTACTAAATGCATAAGAAAAAGCATTTTTTTTTTCTTTGTCGGATGTCTATCTGTTTGTTCCGGCTAATCTCCGAAACGGCTGGACCGATTTTGACGGGACTTTCTCTTATAGGGAGTAAAATTCTTTTATTTTAGAAAAAGAATTAGTGTCCACGCCGGCGAAGCCGCGGACAGCAGCTAGTCGTTGCTTTATGAACATAGAAGTGGAGAATAAAATAGCGAGTCCCCCCCCCACTTGAGCGAGAATTGAAATAGCGAACCGAGCGAATTCAAAACCGGGAGAACAGAATATTAATTATCCGTTCTAGAATTAACATATTGTAGACAGTTTCTTGTTGAGGCTCATTTTTACGAAGGAAAAAATCTTTGTTCTACAATGAATAAATAAAGGGCGCCTAGCATAATTTTAAAACCTACATAACCTCTGGAATTAATAGTTTGGGGATTCGTGGCTATGTAACAATAACCGCAGGGATCTATTGATCAAGTTAAGCTACGCCTGCCGCGGTCGGTCCGTTGCTGGGTGACCATCTTTCTTTACATACCATGTGACCCCGTCGTGCCTCGGAAAGCACGTTAAGCCGTCGATCCCGGCTGTCATTCGTGGATCTTTGACAGTCGGTTAATTACGGGCCGTCATAAACCCGAAAGTCTGACAATCCGTCACTACCAACCAAGAGATTCGTATTAAAGGGAAAGGGCTAGGCTGATAATTAATTACCGCTGGAGTTTATAAACTTATCTGTGTATAGTTCGTTAATTAAGTATTAGTTTTTATCTGTGTAACTAAATAAATAAAATACACATTCAGTGAGTTTCGTTTAAAAGTTAAGGTTAAACACTTATACTTACAGAAGTACAGAACGATCGATTCACAAGTTTATTGCGGTCAGTGTTTAAAATATCAGAATTATGTTGAGGAATCATTGAGCGATGCCGACTTCACGCTGCGGGCACATTGTCGCATACATCGCGGGTGCGACAAGGGTAGCGCTGCCTGTCGCGTTCGCGATATCGCGCCAGTGTGTACGAGCCGTAAGGCGAACTGCACTTCGCGCGCTACGGTTGGGGGGTGTCAAAGTTTGTATGGAAGAATTTTAACGCGCTGTCCGATTAACTCGAAACTCAATATTTATACTTAAAACCCATGGGGATGTATGGGGTAATTTCAGACACTCACGCGGGCGAAGCCGCGGGCAGCAGCTAGTCTCTTATAAAATAAGCTTCATCTGCACTTTGTTGCGTTACAAACTTCTGTTCTGTCTTCTTATGTCTTATTAAGTAACGCACAAAATTGAATACAAGCAATTGATGGCAGTTGCTTGCATTACTCTTTACATTAATTGTTCGCTAGACACTTAATTGTTTTTATTAACTTTGTCGATTCAGATGAGTTTTTTTCGCGGAAAATGTTTTCATGATTAAATCAGTACCTATGTTTATTTTTATGATATTAAAGAGCAGAAGTTTTTTTTATTTTTAACCACAACTTTTTAGCCTTAATCTCACCTGCACCCTAATTGCGTAATACACGATCTATCACAATTTGTATCGGTTTGAAACAAATTGCAATTATAATCCATAGCTTCATAAGTTGGAAAAAAAATATGCTTAACAACGTAAATACAACAAAAAAACACTAGAAAGTGAAAAATAACTTTAATTTCGGAAGTCGGTGTCTTTGGTTTTGAATTTTCGTTTTAAGCCACCGACTTCCGAAATTAAAGTTATTTTTCACTTTCTAGTGTTTTTTTGGAAGTCGGTTGGTTTTTTTTGTAAAAAGTTTTTATTTTTCACTTTTTAGTTGTGCTACCTACCCCCTACTAGTTCGAATATCACGACCTGCTATGTAAATAACAGTGACAGGAAAATGTTAAAAGATCGTCCATATAGGCTAAGTGGGAAAAATACGTATAATGAAGCTAACTCAAAAAGTACTCAAGCTAAGTTAATAAAATTTATATGGGACCACCTTGAGAGCATACCCTTTCAAAAAAAAAAAGAATTTTCAAAATCCGTCCACAATTGACGAAAATATCGACGGACATACACAAAAAAACATACATACGCTACGAACATATAACCTCCTCCTTTTTGGAAGTCGGTTAAAAACAAACCCAATGAATGTTGTTGAACTGTCAAAATGAAAAAAATTCATCGGAATCGTTTACGAAAACGTTTTACGCAATTAGATAGCTGATAGTAAGTGATGATCAGGCCGAAGTTGGAAGCGAGCTTCACCCGGAAGGAACTGGCTATCTTACCGCTAACTGCCGGAACACGACAATACTATAACATTGTTGTTATGGCGACAGATTTAGACAGGTGGTAGATGGTGGTAGCTAGCCAGGCGGAGTTAAACCAGGCCCAACAACAACAACCAAACCGAGCAGAAAATTTTGCCCCCACTGGGAATCGAACCCGAAACCTCTGGGTCTGAGACAGGTGGTCTAACCACTAGATCACAGAGGCGGAGGCGGGAGGTATGCGCCATTATAGAAACAAAATCAAATAAATAAAAAAAACTAGTTTTGTACTTCAAGTAGATTACATAGTATGTACATTAGAAGTTTGAGCATCTGCAGTATTTCAGTGGCGGTCCGTACACGATGCGACCAATCACAATAACGCGTTAAGTAAGTCGCGTCGTGGACGAACGGGCTAACGCTACGTAATTAGCGTCGCTGAAAATGAATCTTGCATTCGTCGAAGTTGACTTTATTATTTTATTACAAGTGCGGCGCAAACAGCAGTCTTGTACAGAATGCGTTACATACCATGACTCAGTTATTTGCCCTGGGCTTACAATCGTCTCCGGCCCTCATTGTAATCTTAGCTAACCATAGGATAAAATCGAAAGTTAGGTTTGAACATTGAGAACATTGCACACACTTTCGAACCTTTAGTACTTTGAGTAAGGGCTTTTGCCCTGTTTTGCCCTGCAATGGAAATGATATTAGTACAGACACATTTCCATTATACGTTGCAATGTATAGAAGCAGTAAATAGAGTAGTGGTGGCCCCGACTTACGAGTTGTAGATCGTGGGTGCGAACCCAAACGCCTGCATTTTACTTTGAATAATTCGTTCATCACGACTGCTCTCAAAATGCTGAAGGAAAACATCGTGACTGGCACATCCTACAACTTAAATTACGGAGACATGTGACATGACTGACATCCACCAATCTGCACTGAGCCCGCGTGGTGGATTCTGGCACACCTATCACAAAGCGGTACCATGAAAGCTCAGCGTGTATTGGAAATACATATAATATAACTTGAGATGTCGTCGAGCGTACAATATCTTAGCTAACTGTAAGGACTGTCAGCCTTACAGTTTTAGTTATTTATACGTATAAATACAGGAAGCTAAGCTTTTAGAACCCTGTTCGTTCAAATATCTATGACAATCAGCATGGACATCAAGTTCGGAAAAAAATCCAACTGAGCATGGTTATTTTAGATTTTTAATTAATATTCTTTTGTTCTTAGTCTCATGAGCTATCCGGATATCAAAAAATATTTAGCCTAGATCATAAGGGGGAGCCGTGACAATTGATTTGCTGTTACAATGTATAATAGATGCTAGTTTACTTATCATTAATAGATGCAAATAGTTTCATGTTATTGATGAACAATAAGTTTAGGGTTTAGTTAGTGGTTAGTGGATAACAGCCGAAAGGGTTCCGATCGCGGCCGCGGCAGTTTCTTGGACGGTGGCCATCCATTACATATTGAGACCCTCGAAAAGCAAGTTACGCCCTTGGTCCTGGCTGTCATTCGTAGATCTTTAGTAGTCAGAAGCTCGAAAGTCTGACAACCAGTCTTACCAGGGGGTATCATATTACACAGTAACTGGGTTGTGGAGATCAAATGGGTAGTTGTTCCATGTAAAATACTAGTATTCAGCTGCATCTGATTAACCAACCCCAACATAGTTGAGAAAAGGCTGGGCAGATTGATTAAATAAGTTTTACTGAGTGTTACTAGTTTAAATACTACTACTACAGTAAGGAAACAACCTTTTCCAAAGTATTTGTGTAATGTTTTCACAACACCAATGCACGCATGCAGTTTCTTTACTTTTAACTAGACTACTGGAATTCTCTATAATAATTGATAAGTTGCAAAGTTTTGTTGCAGTTTAAGATTAAACTTAAATAAACAAACGGCTACCTATGCTACTAATTAAGGACTTTCATAAAAAAATAACTGATCTATCAGGCATGTCCTGTATAGCTAGTAGTCCCCTGAAAATCTATGGAAGAGTTCATAGTTAAGTGTAAATCTCATTATGAAATTAAATTTTAAAAAGAGCAATAATGAACTAATGGTTTTCAAATTACACAGCTTCATGACAACCAATTCATTTTTACAAAAGCCACTTGAAGGAAACAGTGTCAGTGTATAAACAATGTGACTGCTAAGCCTGTCACCACCACTGATAGCCATCAGTCAGCCATTGTCCTGTGAGCATTGTTGCAGGTGATGGCTTTCAGCCTTAAACATCTGAGTTTATTGTACCATAATGATATGGATTTAATATTTTATGTGAATGACACTATCATATCAGCAAGTGTAATGGAAACTCTATTTTTTACACTTTGTGTTTATAAATGTTTGCATTTATATAAGTATAATATTATAATAGCAATGAAAAAATATTTTGCCACTGTTTTGGAAGAGAACTTTATGATCATTTTTATTTAAATCTATCCAATAGGATAGATTTCAAGCTGTTACTTAGTATGTGTAGTATTACACAGAATTTTAAAGTTATTGTGATGGTAGCCAGTAGGTTACGTTTTTAACTACATCAAAGAAAAACATGTTCAACTCACGGGTATTTAAAATTACTTATTTACCGAATATTAGAAATTATTTATCATGCATTCAGTAAAATAAATACAGGACCATTAAATTAATGTAATTCATAATAAAATATTACTGGTTCATTCAATAAGTACCATACGGATATTGACCCCAATAGGTAGTTTACTAAAACAAGAATACGTATGCCCTACATAAGTAAAACAAAATTAATGTCAGCACCTAAAAATCAACACATTCAGAATTATATATAAACAGATCGCCAGCTAGATACAGGCCAGCATATCAATCAACGAGCATAAAGGAGAATGTATTCGTGTACAAGGAGGGCCCTTCATAGCCCTAAACGCGAGTTATTTATGTTAGCGCGAGTGTTGAATGAAACAAAGGCCTTAAGTATTCGCATTCTAACAGAAATGTTTCAAGATTTCAATTCCATATTAAACTAAATTTAATAAATATTGTATAAACATCATGCAACGCACCTTCAAGTGCCAGGTACATAGGTGGAACCCGGTGACATGGGGAGTAAATTAACATAACTTCGTCCTTACACTGTTTAGAACACTGGCCATAACTTGTTAAAGTTAACACAAAAAGCTCATTCACGACAAAAAACGTTCGAAAGACACCATTCTACATTCACGTTTAGTTATAATTCTACGGATAGCAATTTCACTCAACGAAATAAAATAATATAACACCTCCAATTAATCGACCATAGCATAAAGCCCTTTGAAGTGCGTTTGTAAAGACCGATGAAAGCATAGTCTATGCCAAATTTTCAGGCGAATGAACATCGAACCAAAATAAAACAACCATAGATTGAGACTGACTGAGTGAGAAACAATGAACGAATGGTTCTCCTCAAAGCGGAAGTAAACAAGAACATGAAAAATAGTCATTTTAACTCCTAGATACATTTAAATAATGAAATGACTGCTGTTAGTTAAATATACATTAATTCTTTTAGAATTTCATTACTTACATAAAAATAATAATATATATATCACAATATAAACTGTCGCACTACGGGTCAGTGTAGACAGAGTAGTAAAATGATCTGAGTATGCCTTCAGAAAGCGCCTAATTTATACGTATAAAATAAATTAGTTATATACGTAAAAAACTAAACACTACATACTACTTTTCTACTAAAGATTGGCAAGCCAATAATGTGGAATAATTTAATCATACCTGGTAACACTATAGGTATCTGCCAATCTGCCATTCTGCCTGCCTGCCTGCTTTCATTATTGGTTCTCGGTTCTCAGTCTATTCGAATAAAATTACCTTATTTAAATTTGTAATAATGGCAAATATAGCAGCCAAACGCATAAAAAGGGAATTCAAGGAGGTCATGAAAAGTGAAGAGGTGAGTAAACAACAATGTCTTTAACGTGTTTGGTTAAAAACAGATCGACGGTAGCAGTTACTTGCACTTTTGTTAGATGTCATATTTTTAAGAGAACATCGATCTGTGCGAGTACAAAGTGCGCTTGAAAGTAATATTATTCCACTCACATATAAATTGTAATAATGTTGTGATTGGCTGTGTTTGTTTAATGTTGTGGTGTGAATGATTCAGCATGTTTTATAGATAGTAGTGATGTGTTTATCTCTCCATCACCAATCCAACGTTGGCATATTTTTTTTATAATTTCGTAAATAACATGTTGAAACGGAAAGTTAGACACCTATATTAGGTAAGAAAACCTAGTTAATATGCTTTGCTATATTCTGAATACCCACTTAAGATATTTTATGACCTACTTAAACATACTGTGTGTTGCTATTGCGATTTAGAAATTGTAAGCAAAACAGTATGATACTGAACATCACTGTAGTGATAGACAGATAGATTTTAATTATACATTACTTTAGTAAAACCTGATTCTATTTTAATCTAATTAGCAATGCTTCCAGACCTATTTATTTTTTACATGTTTGTTTTTAATAGTATTTTGATAACATGATAATCCAGCGGATTCTTGTGGCCCACCTTGTAGGCTATGCGTTCTGATATATGCAGTCACAACTCTAGACACTTTCGGCCCCATCAGCCATCTGTTCTGCGAGCAATGTCTACTGCCACTGCCACAGGAGCTCATGGATGCGAGAAGCGCAGAACTGGTTGATGTGGTAACGCTTGGGGGACGCCTACGCCCCGGAAGTGGATGTCTTTTCGCTGAAATGATGATGATTAAACATTAAAACATAATAATTATTATATTACAATGAATGTACAAAGTTTGCTTTAAATTCAAATCAAGTAATACATCGGTGTCTGGTGAATTACTGGTCTGTAATTTTAACATCGCTGTCTTAATTTATTTAAAATTTTGCCTATCTTAATTAAAATTTGTTTGAGCAATAAAACACTAGATAATTATAAGTTTAGCATATTCTTGTGTGATAGTTTTGTTAATGGCTAATGGCATGAAGTGATTTTCTCTGGCAATGATTGAATCTGCTGGTAGCATAGCTGGTAGCATCTGCGTAGCTGGTAGGTACTTTAACATCATTATCTTAGTTATGGATTTTCCTGCAGGCTAGGACATAATATCACACCTTTATTTCCCTGAAGGGTTAAGCAGAGGTGTACCTATAGTACACCCGCATTTCGGCTGTTATGTTTAAGTCCCATGTAATAAGGGCCTATTGCCATCAATGAGACACAAATCTAGACTCAAGGTTGCTACTGAGAAATTCCAAATGGAAAACCCAATTAAACTTTGACCGGGAATTGAACTGGTCCCTCATGCTCAACAGTAGCACTTGCTGGCTAGGAGGTATGTGTAAAAGCAGATATTTGTAAAATACCTACATAGAGAATGGTCAACTGTTGAATGACTTACCTGTAAATCACATGCTTGAAAGGTATTGTTCTGAGAGTCTATGGCCTCATCATCATTAAGAAAACTTTAAGATAAACCAATTTATTGCACTGTGTTTTGGCATTTATCACAGTATGACTAATAACCTTATTAAACATTTATCAGGAAGTGGTTAACATGTTAGTCAGTAACATTTAAAATAACACAGGGAGCTTACCAACTAATAAATCATCTTAAATATTACTAAGGTCGAAGATTGTCATAATTATGAAGATTAAACTAAAATGTGATATCTACAGTATCTTAGTTTAATAACAATATCAGACAGAGCTTACACTAGTAAAGAACTAATTACTCAAAGTTATTAAATAAAATTATTAATAAGATTTTAACCAGATTTCACATCAATCTATGATTGGGTCTAAACTTTCATTCTACTAGCCAACATCTCAATTCTTTGAAAATCTCTTAAAATATGATTGCTCAGAAAATAAAATACATTCTAAGTCATCATGACTGTGTTTATTCATTATAAATAATAAAATATGCTGAGTCAGATTTTTTGGCACACAACATAAGACTTCTACTTACCTTCTTTGTTCTTAAAGATTCAGTAGTAGGTGTATGATTCCAAATATAGAACAGTTTTCCAAATAAATATAGTTATTAGTATACTGAAACAGCATTTTATCATTGAGCTATAAATTTACCATAATCAGTAACCTTGACCGTGAATGAGCAAATGAATACAATAACTCTTTATTGGCTGTGCATCTCCGTTTGAATTGTGTTTTATTATGCAAGTTCTATTCATGGCTTCTTCATCATTGCATTTGCATGCTTTTGACAAATCAAATAGGTTGTTGTTATATTTTAGCTTTAGCAAATTGTACAATCCCAACATCTTATATAAGTTTAAGGCCCATATTACAGAACCTCACTCTAGACTCAAGCATTACATAAAACTAATTTCAACTAATCAAAAGGCTTTAAACGAGTTTTATGTAATGCTTGAGTTTTGAGCGAGGTTCTGTAATACGGGCCTAAGTCGCACCAAATGATACTTTTAGTGTTCAGGAACAAAGACGAAATGTAAAAAATATATAATTATAAAAGGGAAAATTGGGAATTGATACACATACATACATAAACTCACGCCTTCTTCCCATGGGGGTAGGCAGAAATTACAGAACGCCACCTGCTACGATCCTTACAAACTCCTTATGACAAAAAATGAAAAGAGTATGCTTAGATGGTTTGGTCATTTTGAGAGGAACAAAATGTATTTACAAGGCAAATGTGAGTGGAAACCCTGGGAGGATGCGCCCTAGGAGGACATAATAGTGACCTTATGGGTGATAATGTTCAGAAAGGTCAGGTGCGTAGTATTCGCAACTGGCGTGCATGATGACCAGATGTATGAACGTTAACGAGGCAAAAGGAGGTAGTTTCTGCCTACCCCCATGTGAAAAAGGCGTGAGTTTATGAATGTTACATATTTTTAGTTAATTTAATTGAAATTTAAGCATAATGCTGAATTATTAGCATAGTTTGATTTAGTCATTTGTTTAGAATGCACACGAACACATCCAAATTGCGACCGCCTTGCGTTGTGTACAGGAGCCATTGCAAATGACAATTTATTACCGTTTGATTTAAATATTAATTAGTTCTGCCTCACAAGTGCATTTGCATTTCATTTGCGGTGTGTGTAGGTGTGTATAGTTGTACAATCTCACAGTGTTCACAACATTTCCTAGTAAGTAAAAAATCGCTAAAGGTTACTTAGTTAATCGATTCCGCCAGGTAAATCTGAAAAGGAACTTACGACACAATAATAAAAAAAGACAGCATACTTTAAATTAATTTATTGTAATTGAAAATGGACCTTATTATTTCACGACGTGCAGACGAATTTCGAACTATCTATGTTAGAGTAGTAGACCACATTTTTGGGCGAGTGTACCTATGTGTTGTACAGTACAGATCATTTCCCACTTTACACCCAATTTAAAAGCACTTCGTTGTTACAGGTCGCAGGCGGTAGCATTAAATTAGAGTTGGTCAACGACAGCTGGACAGAACTTCAGGGCGAGATAGCCGGCCCACCAGACACACCGTACGAAGGTGGAACATTCCTTCTAGAGATAAAAGTACCAGAGACTTACCCATTCAATCCGCCGAAGGTAATATTATTGACTTACAAATTTATAAATACTGTAACTCTAAACTAAAAATTATGCGCCTCTCAACATAATTTTATTTTACTTGCACTCAATTTTCCACGTTTATCCCTGGTGAAAGACCGAAAGAACTGATTTGAGATCATTATATTTTCAGATTCGCTTTATGACAAAGATTTGGCATCCTAATGTATCATCGGTAACTGGCGCCATATGTCTAGACATACTCAAGGATCAATGGGCGGCTGCCCTTACCCTCCGCACAGTCCTGCTGTCCATACAAGCACTGTTGTCAGCGGCTGAGCCGAACGACCCACAGGACGCCGTGGTAGCAAAACAGTACAGAGAAGATATACAACTATTCAACTTGACTGCCAGACACTGGACCAACTCATACGCTGGAGGTCCAACCGTCATTTGGGAGTTCAATCAGAAAGTTCAAGTTTTACTAGATATGGGCGTTGACGAAGATCAAGCAAGAGTTGCCCTGTCTACGTTTGACTGGGAACTGGAGAGGGCAACAGAACATCTCTTTAGTTAGGATTATTTTAGATAACTTTAAACAGCTAGCATTAATGCCAACAATGCTACTGTAATGTAACTAAAATATGAACTTGCGATGAAAGTTTCTCCGATAAGTCGCCTGCACTTACTCACATATTGTATTAAGGTGGTAATTTGAGATGAAGCATCAAGCATAACCAATTGTAGTGAAAGGAAGGCTTTCTGAGTAGTCTTCGGAGAACATAGCGTTACACAAACGAATATAATACTAATGAATTTAATACAGAGGATGCAGTATTTGTTACTGGGATCCGCCCTCCTTTACCCTGAGGGTCTCAGGGCGGGAGTAGGAAAAAAACACCAGGACAAAACCCGAGTAGAAAAACTTTAAAAGAAAAACATTAAATTATGTTATGAAATCGCTCCTATTTTATTTACTTTTGCATTCATCGAAAAGTAAGAGGGTATCTCTTAAAAATGTTGTTCTGTAGGAGCCATGGTTAAGGCAGATTCGCTAAGGTAGGCAGCGAATTTCAAACTTCTTACGTTTCTTGCAATTTGCAGGAATTGCAAAAAAAATAAGAAAATGTTAATTTCCCGGGCTACCCTAGCTCATAGCTTAGCTGCCCCATCTCAAATTACGATCCTGTATAATAAGTAAAAATATCTGAACTCATTGCAGGTTTTTACATAACCATTTTACATAATTGTTTTGATGAAATATTTCTTAAATTACATAAGCGTTACACAGAAGTTAATTTTTTTCCTTTTCTTGTTTTATGTCGCATAGATGCCAGGAAACAATCATATATATTTAGGTTAATTTACCGAATTTGTACTTCAAGTTAGTTTAGATACGACATGGGTCGTAGATTGACAAGATGCGAGGGTTCCAAAGACTGATTGAAGTCAGACTTGAAATTAAGAACTTTGCGGACAACCTTGCATACTGACAATCTTATAAGCGTTTTGTTCCAGAGCTTATCGTACGAAGAGTTTGATACATATTTTTATACATAAATTGTTATTTCTGCTTCCTTTCTGTAAAGCCTAAATTAGCCTTTACTCATTTAAATAACATAACATGTTATATTCTAATTTTGACTCCAATATTAATCATTTCATTTAGAAGTAACCTTTTTCTTGATTTCTATTATTGTCTTCTGAAAATATTAAATTTGTAATAGTTTAGGTTCTAGATAATGTAATGATTCAATTTGTCATTAAAGTGATGTAATTATATTGCCTCCAGTAAAATTAAACAGACGAACGGTAATATTTCAGAGTGAACGTTAAGACCTTAGGCAGGAAGACAGATAATCATACGCTGTCTTATGATCTGATGACGCCTGACTGTTGATTATTATGACTGTTGCAATAAAGCAATTGATAAAACGATCCATCATCATTTTTGTTGCATACTGAAAACTTTCTTCCTGTGCTTGTATATTCTGTCTAGAGTTAAAAACTCGTGATGAAGCGAATATTGTGTTACCTATTTCTTTAAGAATAACACTAAGATAAATCGCATACAATTGTTCATGTCTTGTGGGCAGTCTACACGCTCCTAACTTGCGCAAATTATTTGACGTTTTTTGCTATGGTGTGGACATCACAGTCATGTTGTTTGGAAATGGAGAACCTTAATGTTGCTGATCACACACATTAATTAATAAAGTATAGAACAAACATGTTTTACACATCTTGCCGAACATAAAGAATTCCGCTCCAGCGAATTCAAAATTTAAAGGGTTGTTGTGTTATGTTGAAAACGAGATACACGTCGACTAGGGTCGCCTACCGCTTTGGTGACTTTATAATCTAGAAAAGCCATAGAGTACACTAAATAAAATACTCTATTTATATTCGACTCTGTCTTTGAATTGAATAGAATTAAATCCTACCACTTCAGCGATCACTGAGTCTTTTCGGTCAGGGCAGTTTTTTCCTTTGGCCACTCTAAACAAGTGCCCTGGGCCCGGGATCCATGGGATCTCTAGATCCTGCCAGCGTCGTAGATTGAGGCTGCCAAAACCTAATTTATCACAGGCAGCGTGCTAAAATTTTCCAGCTTCCATCGCTCGCTCTTGCATTCTACATTCTTCTAGTTCTCTAGCTTTTCTGCCGTTTTTTAGTGGCTAAAGTTAGTATTATTTATGTCACAAGAAATCTTAACCTATTAGACGCTCGTTGTTACATCTTGCATTCTCCATAGGAGGTCTCTATTCTAAAGTACTCAAGCGCGTACTTTACTGCCTCTTGATCGAAGACGGCCCTATTTTCGGTCATAACTGCAAAATGAGGGCCCACAGGTGACAGGGCTTCATTGAAAATGACTGAGCTGCTCATCAATTTGATTCGTGCAATTATTAAAAAAGAACCGGCCAAGTGCGTGTCGGACCACGCACAGTGAAGGGTTCCGTATTTCGAATGAATTTATCCCAAGACCAAACTCAACATTTTAGTTGAAAAACATGTGCATACATTCCAACTGAAAATTTAAGTTGGTCGACTACTACTCGTTATTAACTTGTAGAGCTTACTTAGCTCATAGCTGTGATAGTTTTCCTTTTAACTTTCTTATACGTATCCAATACTATACTGTCGTAAATTTTTCACATTTCCAGAAACAACCATTTAGCTGGCAGGGGGGGGGACATTTGAATCAAACAAAATTTAGCACTTTCAAGCTTACTATTTGGCAAACGGATCCCTGAATTCAAACAGCACAGCTTACAGCTTTCTCGTACAAAGAGTCTCTGAGCAAAGCCGCGGACAGGCAGACATACAGACGGACATGTCTTAACTATAAGGGTTCCTTGTTGATTACGGAACCCTAAAAACGAAATATTGTTATTTTCCACAAAAAAAACAGCATGTTTATGTAACATAATACTGTTTTATAAATAATATTAAGTCATAATCTGCCTCTTACTCTTTATTTACCTACACTCTCTTCAAATCGAATTATATTATTTTTTCTAAAAAAAAATTGGCATCCCTAACGTCGACTTTGAGTACGGACGAACAGTTCCAACTAAAATAAAATAATCGTGCGATGTATTTTCTATGGGTATGGAGTCTAGCTATTTTGCGTACTAGGTACCACACGACGCCACAGACCAGCAATGCAACTTAACTGTCGCACTGGTTAGTTGATGCATGCTAACTGTACGCTGTTGATTATGGTTAATTCATGCGATAGATGGGGAATTCGAATCTCACCCTACCTTGTACAGTTATTCCTTATTTTGTGTATTATTGAGACGTCTCCAGGAAAGAAAATAAACATACGCTCTTCTTGCGAAATAATGCAACAAAAATGTGACCAAAATTTAAGCTCTATCTTCCTAACCTTCACTTTGGCGAAATATAAAATATTCCTAGTTTTTACATGTAGTTAGTTATGTATAGGCAGCTTGGTGGAGTGGAACCCGTGGGTAAGGATTTAAGTTGTAACAACAATACATTTAAGAAATTCTATGTGACTTTGTCTTTTATTACCCGACTGCGGCGAAGCCAAGAAAGGAGGGTTTGTATGTGTGTGTCCCCCCCCTCTCGTAACTACTAAAAGGCTGAACCAATTTTGATGAATGATATGTCGTTAGATTTGTCTTTACATGTGCCGTATGTATACGTATATGCCGAGATCAGACGCTCGGTTGTCAGATTGTCCATTGCGATGACAGCTTCTCGACAATACGGCGTAGAATATATTTTGGGGGAGTGTTCAGCCTGGGCAGTGGCAGTGCAGCACCGTGACCTGATCGCAGCGGTTGCTGCTGCGAATAACATATCGCGTTTGGTCGTGTTCAGCCCATGGTCAGGAGTAGCCTGTGGGGCGCCGCGTCGTTTGCATGTGCTAGGAAGTGATTGATGGTTGAAAAGGAGGCGTCAGAAAGAAAGAGGGAGGATACAACTTCCCTCCCTATATGCAGAAAGCGCACCGGGACCCGGAAGGCTTAGGCCTAGCGCGCACAAATGAGCGATTTTTTACCGTAAATCAATTCACTTTCACAGTGGACTAACGCTGCAAATTTGGCAAAATACCTACGTGCGGTGGGCTCACCGATTTTGCGTTAAAAAAATGCACGGCGATCTCCAGCCGTCATTGCACACTGCGGATGACAAACTTGCTTGGAGTCTTCTGTTATTTCACGCGCGGCCCTCAACAGGAACTGCGGCCGACAGAGGATGACACGGCCCACATGGAAGTCATATGGGCTAGGGCTAATACCTGGCCTGGGGATCATGACGAACTGAGCAAGGAGGTAGGTACCTACTGCAGCGCCCCGGCCAAAGATAGTTGAGGAACACCTTGTGGTCATTAAGAGTCTGACTAACACCGCCGCCCGCCCCAGGACCGGGGACATCCATAAAGATCTACAAAGTCCATTCTTAACATAATAGGTACTACGCAACAAAATGATGCGTCGGGAGTAGTCTGGACGGGATGGAATTTTCAATCAATGCTCCGTAATATGTTTGTTTGGCTTAAATACTGGAAACCTCTGTCGACTGTTGGCCTTTGCATAAAATCTGAATGTCCTTTAAAGCTCCCGCAGACAGGCGCGACGCTAGTAGAACATTACTATGAAAATGTTCTACCCGAATCGCATCGCACCGTGTCGTCGACGCGTCGCGCTCGCGCTTTGAGGCTCCCGCGGACAATTGGAACAATTTCTATAATAGTTCGCGGAAATTGTTCTACATAACGGTGTCGCGTCGAGCCTGTCTTCGAGAACCTATAAGCTATGAGCTACCTAATTATTATAGGCCAAAGAACATCATAGTTTGGAGTCTTTCACCCATAGGTACCTACTTACAATTTATGGGTTGGCGCAGTAGGTACTATGCTGTATCATAAATTAGGACTAATCAGCTAAAATACATTATTCTTGTATCATGATTATAAGTCATTTCTATCAGCCGAAAGCTGATTATTCAACGCCCTTTTCTAGAGTCGTTATATTGTAGGCACGGATTCATAAAGTAGGTACTTGTCGGTCCCTGTCCCTACCTCTACATACTAAAGATTAGTAACCGGTACCAGGGTACCATCTTATAGGCTTCCGATCACCACCCAAATTGGCGATGGTGGTGACAAACTAAGGGCACTTACCTATCTTAGGTAACTGTTCTATGTTCCTAGGTTGTATATCATTACTTTCTTAGCTATACCGTTTAACAATTCTCAGCCCAGGTGTTAGACTCCGTATTCAGCAG
Source organism: Eupsilia transversa (assembly GCA_914767815.1). Classification (NCBI taxonomy): domain Eukaryota; kingdom Metazoa; phylum Arthropoda; class Insecta; order Lepidoptera; family Noctuidae; genus Eupsilia; species Eupsilia transversa. Next base: position 17,047,922 of record OU611871.1, read on the forward strand.
AAGACTACTCGGGTACATGGCCGGGGATTACTGGAATAACCCAAACAGACCTACTTACATGTACTTACATATAAATATTTACAATTTTCACGTAGGGGGTATCGAACCTTAAAAAAGTCTAACAGAAAAATAAACAAATGTTTCCTTTTATACGTTAACAGTTTGTACCTTATGCGCCGTTTAGATTCTAAGTGCTAAAACAAATACCTGTATTCGGCCGTATTGAATACATTTAGGTACCTACAGAACCTATTGCGGCTGTTGTCAACCAGTGTTAGTTTCTTTGTATTGTCGTCATTCGGTCTGACAAAGACTAGAGTGCAACGTCATTAATGTACCTACTTGATGGGTACGTAATGGACATCCAGTGAAAACATACCCTATTTTGTGGAAATATAATCAGAAACAATCTATCTGTGCTTTCCACTAAAATGTATGAGATGCAAAATATTGCAAAAGTTGCATTCTCTCTTGTTGAGCTCAAAGGCTGTATTAAATTACTTGTAACGCCATCTAGCGGCGCATGCGATGACGTGATGCAAGGCTGGTATAGAACCTGCGAGAGGGGGCTGCGACCGCGCAGCCGCGCCGCGTTTATCACGCATGAGCAAACAGCGAGCAGCGAGCGAGTAACTTGAACAACATGCCAAGCAAGGTATCATTCATCAGTCACAGTTGACGCTACTCTGTGGACGGTGCTCTCGCGCGCCCCTCCTACATGCTTTGCAGTAACAGTACGGGGAAGGCAGAGTGCTTAACACATCACCAGAATGTGACATTATAAGTGCACTATTTAGTTAATACTTCCCTTCGCCTTCCCTAGTTACTAACGCCAACAAAACTTTTTATTACTTTCTAAAACGTATTTAATTTTCCGCGTGTGTCTCGTTCCAAGCTCGCGCCAACAAACGTGTGTGTGTATAAATAAATATTAATTTTATAGTGTGTTAAGCTGTTCCAAACATGACTATATCATACGCCGGTGAAGTACCTAATGGCAGCAGTTTCGGATGTTTCTGGAGGATCCTTTGCAAGTAAGTTGGAATCTTATTAGTGGAGTGTGAGGCTTTGACCGCGGAACCGTTCTCGGTGGCCCCGGAGCCCGCAGGCACACAGCTCGGGTGAAACAGCTGTTCGGAACGGAGCGCCTCGCTCCTACATGACGAAATCACACACCGATGGTCCGTAACCACACAATATACATTAACAATAGCAAGTCTCTTGCCGTCCGTCTATTGTGACGCGCCACTTGTATATGTTTAATTTAGAAAATAACTTTGTTCTCACCGTGGCATGTTTACGTCGAAAAGTAATGAAAGTTTGTTATTAAGTGCCATAGCTAATGAGAGAGCGAGGATCACGACGCCGACGCTAGAGTCGACCTCGACAGGCGCGGTGATGAATGCTACTTGTTAAACGCGAACTAGAATCGATTCAATGTCTGATCGCAGATTCGCAGCTCGCTTGGCCCTGACAACGAAAGGCGGCGAAAGTAACCATGACGCGTGCACCAATCGATTAAAACCTTATTCAATCATGCTTATGATCACTTGATTTCCGTTAGTATATTCGAATTGAATTCCACTACAAATTACTAAGCACAAGCACTTCGATGATTACAATATCTTCATTTTTTTCGTTTTAATCCATATAAGCCGACTTTTTCTGTCCAGTTAGAATATACTATCAGAAATTTAAATAGGCGTTTAACAAAACTGTTGGGCATCTGTGAAAAGTACGCTCTAAGCCATGGCTTGATTTACAAAGTCAAGAAAAGTGAATGCATGGTCTTCTGGTCTTCCAGGCAAGAAGAAAATTTCCCACAACGATACCTGCCATAAAATTATGTGGAACACTACTGAAGAGGGTGGAACATTTTAAATATGATCGATTATCTTCTGATCTGAAAAACGATGCAAACAGAGCGAGAACGCAGGGCTTTGTCCGTAAGGGCACCAGATATTGCCCGCAATTTTGCTCGTTGTATCACTGAAGTGAAAACAACATTGTTCAGAGCATATTGTACAATACATCTTTCTACACGAGCAGCCCATGGGGCTCATACACGCGCATTAAACTCAAGGGCGTGTGTAATATAATAGTGCGTTCAGGGTGCTGATGGGGCTGCCCCGATATGCAGCGCATCAGGGATGTTCGCCAAGTCGCAAGTAGGCTGTTTCTATTCTACTATGCGAAAATGATGCACATCCCTGGTGCGCAGGGTTCGGGGTAGCTCCAGCCAGCGGCATCCTGAGGACATTCACACAGATCGATAGTCAGTACCTGAATCATTAATTGCTGTACATGGTATTGGTACACATACTGAGCAATTGAAGTCTATATAAAAACCGACCACCATACCATAAAACCATAGACAATTTTTTTTTGGGAAATTAGTTCGGCTAATTAATGAGATCCGCACCCTAATTCCGTAATACATGATCAATCACAATCTGAATCGTTTTGAAACAGATTGTGATTGCTAATCCAAAGCTTCATATGTTCGAAAAAAAACAACGCGCACCAACATAAATTACGCAATGAATGTTGTCAAAATGAAACAGGAATACCTAGTCTTAGTCATTTACAAAAATGTGTTACGCAATTAGATAGCTGATCCTATTATAGTTATTAGTTATTTACTAATGCTAATGTTATACGTAAGTATTTGCTGTTGGTGTAGGTAAGGTACTTACGTATTGAATCAATCAAAAATGACAAAATAAATCAACAGCTAAAACGTACAATTTTGTAGGAAGAAACTACAGTTATTGCAACTTAAAGGTTCAAAATAACAATAATCACTTAAGGAACTACAATTAGTTGTCTGACGACTAGAAACCCAATTGTTTTGTAACATATGTTAGTAGATAGAATACCGCTACAACTGAACTATGTCTATTTATTTTATTTTTCAAATGGATATCTGAACGGTAAACGCAATAAGTCACAATGAAAATAAGTTTGCTGTTATGTGCGTACTACATAACGAAACCCGTCTGAGTCAGGTTACGGTACACCTATTTACACGAAAGCACTAACTATCACATCCATAAACGTGTTTGTGACATTAGAACAATCTTCGTATTGTTAAGTCATTGCTACATCTTCACTTAACGCTTATTAAGGTAGAGAAATTAGTTAATTAAATAATAGTCTTGGTTAGTTTGGTTTTTCAAATTTTTACATCGAATTTATTTTCAAGCAGGAAGATATTATAATTCGTCGTCGTTTTCCAGTAGGCAATTATAATCACGACATAGATGAAAAAAGGTAAAACAAATCGCGCAACAAAAAGTTCAGTATCCTGGATCGTTTCGTGCATGAAATCATATCAAATCACGAATGACATCCAATCCAAATTGTTTTACATTTTATAAAAAAACCGGCCAAGTGCGAGTCGGACGCGCACACGAAGGTACCCCGTATCACTGTACAATATTTAGCAAAAAAACGCCAAAAAAATAAACGTTTGGGGTCCGCGCGTAAGAATTTATAAAAAATATAATTATAAAAAAAAATTGGAGTAAGTATAGGTTGTATCTAGTTACCTATTGAAAGCACATTCATGTTAGTAGATAAAAACGCACTGGCCATTTAGTTTTACTTACAAAGTCATAAATGAAGAAACCGACTGTATGCACGTAATTAAAATATTATCACGGCGTATTTAAATGCAACACGTAACATATCACACGAATCTGCTATGGTAGCTTGAAGATGCAATTCCAATGTTTAAGCACCCTACGATGTAACTATATGCAAGGTTAAGACAATTATTCAACATGTATGTAACAACTTATTGTATGTATAGAGAGTTTTTTTTTTTTTTTTTTTTTTTTGTTGGGAAATCATCAAATAACTTCGCGTTAGGTAGGGCGTGTCAGACTCTTACTGACTAAAACCCACCCGTGTTCCTTCAGTTGCCTGTGTTGCCAGGGGCCACGGTATCCCTTTCGGACTTTCCCGCAACCCCGGCAGATAGCGAGTATAACACCTCGTATGAATCCAGTTGGAATCCAGTGTGCAAATAAATTATTAAGTACAACATCGATTCAGCCAATGGTCCACAGACTCCACGGTACCTATAGCTACGGCACGCTACCTATAGTAACTTTTTGGGTAAAATTTTATTATAAAGTAAAGACTAATTTAGAGGATTAATTTACAACCCCTTAAATAATAATTACTTATGATGTAGGTGACGCAGGTATGCGTTAAATAAGCTTCCGTATCCTTTTTAAAGATAATATAAATACTCCAGTTGATTCTTTGACATGGTCTCATTGATACCCTGCCCTAGAGAGAGTTATGAGATATCAATAAGAATACGTAAACGCACCAAACATAGAATTATGTTCCTTAAAGACGTAGGTAGTATAATTATTTGAATCTTAACCCAGTATTAAAGATTCATAATCCGAGATCGATAAAGCAATAGATTTTTTGCTCTTAAGTACAGATTCCGAAGGTCGGTCGACACTGATATTAGTAATTAGTAAGCGGTGTTAGTTCGACCGTGGCAACTTCTGACAAGGTCAAAGAATTTTGACGATATCTGACTTAGTATTCAGCATGTACAGGTGCTGTGCAACCTGGCAGATTCTCAGATCATTCAAAAACTCATGTCATGGCCACGGAAAAGGGAAAATTCCGCAATTTTCACTATTAGTATTCGGATCGTAAAATGCATCATACTCTTTTCGTAATATACAGTTCTGTCAGCCAAAAGTTACGCTGAAGACTTTCCTGTTGTTTCCTTTTAAAAAGTTTCTTCACACGCCCTTTGAAGGCCAATTGTTGTACCTACTCATACCGGTTTCCCCCCAAAATGTTATAAACGTATAAAGTGATCGGTAGTATTTTTTGACTCATCATCATTATCAGCTTAATATTAATCTAGTAAGGCCTAATAAAAAATCACACATCGCAAGTAAACAAAAACACTGCCGTGTTACTACGATTTTTTACGAAGTGGGTAGCCCAAAATAGCTTTGGGCTACCCACTCCTCTCGCGCCTCTCCTCTATCCTTATTTTAAAATCATTTTATTGGAATGGAAAAGCACAACATTTTCATCCTTCTCGTTTTATTCCAAACCGGTGTCGGCTAAAGCAATGGAATAATTTCTTTAACGAAGAGTTGAAAATTGTGTTTCGATCTTTTGTTATGCGGCTCATCGGACCGTAAACTTAAATTAAATATTGATAGTTAACCATCACAATCACAACTGTCAAATATAATAACGTTGACAATATCTCTGACTGGCACACTGACTGGACAGGTCCACTCAATCTGTGTGGTTCTTCCCTCAAAAGACCATTTCAGACACGAATCTACAACATGGTCTTCACATGATCTGAACAATATTATGTCTGGACTCTAAAAGATACTGTGATCTCTGAGTTTGTTTCGGCCTTTCTTCTCAGAGTAGTCAGATAGGAAACGCCGAACTCATCAAGTTTAAAAAAAAAAGTGTTTGTACAAACCTACTTACAGAAAATAAATCATTTACCAGGACCCCTGTATGCACTTTGGAAGATTCTTGCCTTGATTCGAAAGTGGAAATTACATAGCCTATGACATTCCTTAGGTTATGAGAATACCTATTAACAGAGAAAGTTAACCCATTGAATAGAATATCGAAACATTCTCAAACAGTGTCATTCTACGTTGTGTCCATAGTGGACGTTTTCAAACAACGTTAACGTTGGAATAAGTCAGCTGCATCCGGTTAGACTAGAAGCCGACCCCAACATAGTTGTGAAAAGGCTAGGCAGATTGATTGAACGTGGAAATAAGTAGAAATATAGGGGTTTATTTATAAACGTTGCTTAAAGTTAAGTAATGATTAGCGACTGTTTAACCATAACTTTAAAGAACGTTTATAATAAACCCCATAATATCTACTATTATTAAAATTCTTGTGATTAAACCATAATAGACTAAACGGATGAATAAGGGACTACTCACACTTATTCAGCTCTATTCAGCGTTTGCGCTGAATAGAGCTGAATGAGCTGCGCCCCGCGGTTTCACCCGCATAAGTCTCAATCCCGTGGGAATATCGGGATAAAGAGTATCCTATGACCTTACCCAGATCATCATCCAAATCCGTTCAGCCGTTTTACGGCTCGTACGCATTGGTGCGATATCGCGGGCGCGACAGGCAGCGCTACCCTTGTCGCGCCCGCGATATCGCGCCAGTGTGTTCGAGCCTTTAGCGTGAAAGCGTAACAAACAAATAAACTCACTTTCAAATTTTTAATATCAGTTAGGAAGGATAGTAGCTAATTAACTATACATACTCTTTTACATTACTTTATGATGTATATATATATGTATATCTATGCTTTTTTCAACCTACTTATAAACTTGAATACAAGTTACTAGAAGAACCTGCTCCTAAAAATCGGACCCACTAAGGAGATAAGCGAGGCACTGATGCGCTATAGAGGGGTCTAGTAAATAGTGCGACATACTGCGAGGAGTAATAGCCTGGGTCAGTCCCCAGCCCCACCACTTTGTTGTAAGTGGTCAGTGAAGAAATTGATGGAAGGTAGAGAATGTTCGATATTTGTTGTTGTTGTTTGTTGTATTTGTTGTTCGATGTTTTTATATTTTTTGTTCATTTTCTTTTTAACTACGTTTCATAAATAAATTATTCTTGTTCTTGGAAACCGTAACTTCTCACGGAACACAATATATATATTGTGCTGTATGGGTGGGTAGCCCCAATTTAAGTTATGACGCCTCTCAGCATGCGGCAATATTTACTGGACACCCACTAAATAGCTAATTAATTTGATAGCATCGTCTATCTAAAGGCTCGTGCAGACTGGCGCGATATCGCAGGCACGACAAGGTTTGCGCTGCCCGTCGCGGTCGCGATATCGCGCCGGTCTACACGAGCCATAACTTCCGGAGAGTCCTTGGTATGAACATTGAACTACACTGTTAATAGGTACATAATTGGTTTGGTTTGTCCAATAAAAGACTGCACAGTGCAGTTGCGTCGTTACTTTGTTTCATGGCGGTATCATATGGAAAAGCTTGTAGCTACTGGAGAGCAGGAATGTATTGATATTGATACCTAATGATAGTTTATCAAGATAACTGGCAATTGATACTTATTGAAAATAGACTCGACAATTTCAGGAACTATTAATAGCGGGCAAAACGTAATCTTATTTTTTTTCTTTTTTTTCGTTTTATTTTGTTAGATTTTACGGTAAATATATTTATAAACTACTTAATAAATAAATAAAAATAACAAAATTATGTACTAACAAACTAAAATTTATGGCGTCGAAAAAATCATCCTAAATCTTAATTTTCCCACATACTTCATCCGCGTAAATGAAATATTTTTTGGAAATAAGTGTGTAGGTACCAAATCAGTATTAGATACTGAAGATTACCTTTAGGAACATGTAAACTTTTGAAAATTATCTCAACATTACAGCCTCCAGCTGTCCACTGTTGGACATTGGCCTGTCCTATTGCACGCCATGCAATTATATCGATAATGAATCTCGGCTGCGTGCCTAATTAACCCTAGATCACTAATAGAATACCTTGACCAAGAATTGTAATCATTCTAACAGGTCGAGCGTTATTATAGTGCCTCGAAATGATTAATTAAACAATGCATTTCCTACGTACAGAAAACCTCGGCATATGAAAAATCTCTTTATTTCAAGTCGGGTAATAAAAGTATATTTCGTTCAATAAGCTAGGGTAATCGATTCGTGATGGATTTATGTAGCTGAATTTCTTTTAAAATCAACGGTAGGGACCGTAGAAAAGACCTTGATGCTTGCTCTCCGATCATATGTGTAAGTGTAAGACTGGAATTTCAACACAAACCAATTATGTGGAGTTATTATGGCGTCTAAAAGAGTTAAAGGCTCTAAATCATGAGGGTAGTCTTGTAGTTACTAAAAATGTCAATCACAACTCACCAGTTTAAATGCCCAACGTACCTATATGGCCTGTTATTACAGGCAGAAGATTTTAAATCAATTGTGCGCAGTGCATTACTATATTGAACTTGATTGCAATAATCAAAACACATTTTGTTCGGTCCAGCTGAATTCACTAAACATTAAACAAAGTTTGGAAAAACAAAACGCCGCGCTGTTTAGTCACAAGTAAGTCCCACCACAAAATAAGGCCGCTAAGGCGCAAGTACCCACCACAAAATTATTCATTAAAATGTTAATAAAAGACTTGCTTGGATAATAAACTTTTGAAAGAGTAATTTGATAGTTCTTTATTTTTAGGTGCACGAACTAAAACCATAGATGTAGTATTTAAAACCGGCCAAGTGCGTGTCGGACAATGAAGGGTTCCGTAGCTGGGATGAACTTATCCCAAGAACAAACTTAACATTGTAGTTGAAAAAGATGTTCTCCCATACAAAATGTAAGGTAGAACATGTTTTTGCAACTGCAAATTTGAGTTGGTCGATTATTACTCGTTAACTAGTAGAGCCTACTTAGCTGTGATAGTTTTCCTTGTAAATTCGTTATATATACTACTGCTGTGAATTTTTCCTCATATCCAGAACTTACCGTTTACCTGGCGGGGAGGGGGGGGGGGGCGCATTTGACTCTGACAAAAATTAGCCCTTTAAAGCTTAATATTTCGCAGACGGATTCTTCAATCCAATAATGGTTTTAACAAGCTCACAATATTTTTGAACGAGCTTTCTAACGATACCCCACACCATGGGATAGACGAAAAAAAAAGATATTCCCACTTTACATGTAGGAGAAATATTAAAAAAATATTTTTCATTATTTTATTTTACCACTTTGTCGGCGTCATTAGTATGTATACCCATACCAAATTACAGCTTTCTAGTACTAACAGTCTCTGCGCTAAGCATGGGACAGACAGACAGACAGACAGACGGACATGGCGAAACTATAAGGGTTCCTTGTTTTCTACGGAACCCTAAAAACGTATAATATATCTACGACTACAACAAAAAGGTTTGCTGAAATATATTATGAATGCGGTCCATAGCAATAGCAATATAGGTAGATACAACAAATTAGAAACAATTTTAACCGACTTCGACAGTGAGAGGAAGACGTCATCTATATTACTAAAAAAGAAAAGTCCTGACTGACTGACTCATCAAAGCCCAGCCCAACCCCTTGGACCTAGGAAGCTGAAATTTTGCACAAAGGTTTCCTTTATAATGTAGGCAAGGAATAAGGAAGCATTTTTCGAAATTCAACCCCTAAGGGGGTCAAATAGGGGATGAAAGTTTGTATGAAAAGTCTCTCAGTCATTTTTATTACCTCAAGGAATACCAAGGTAATAAAAATGAAACTTCGCACGAAAATTTATCAAAATAAATTAAAAAACTTTGTAATTTTTTGTTTTTCTAAATTACGCCCTAAACGGTTACGCCCTACGGTTGGGGGGTGTCAAAGTTTGTATGGAAGAATTTTAACGCGCTGTCCGATTAACTCGAAACTCAGTGTTTATACTTAAACTGGAAAATAGAGAATAACGTGTATCACGATTTTTCGAAATTTATCCCCTAAGGGGGTCAAATAGGGGATGAAAGTTTGTATGAAAAATTCCTTGAGGTAATAAACATGAAACTTCGCACGAATAGTTATCTAAATAAATTATAAAGATTGTAATTTTTTGTTTTTCTAAATTAAAGGGGGGGTGGGGGTGTCAATGTTTGTATGGAAGAATTTTAACACGCTGTCCGATTAACTCGAAACTCAGTGTTTATGCTTAAAACTGAAAATAAAGATCAGGTGTATCAGGGTTTTTCGAAAATCTATCCCTAACGGGGTGAAAAGGAGTAACCAATTTTACAGGATAGGATTTTACTGCGTGGTTTAATTAACTTGAAAGTTGGTACTGATATCACCTATATCATAAAAGTCAAATAAAGGAAAAGTTCCCTTAGGATATATAACCTCCCGCCGGGGTTGCGGGTAGTCCTAAGGGGAAACCGTGGCCCCTGGCATGGCAAGGGAAGGAACACGGGTGGGTTTTAGTCAGTAAGAGTCTGACACGCCCTTCCGCTCCGCCCAGAGCGGGAGAAGTCATTGGATGATTTCCCACCCAAAAAAAAAAAAAAAGGATATATAACCTGAATTAACATATTATGGGGTACTTTTAATCCCGGTAGTACGTTCCTGTGAGATATCTTCCTACAACCACGCGGGCGAAGCCGCGGGCAAATGCAAGTTCTCTTATAATCGTGTAAAATTGATTTGCTCATCATCTCGTTCATAAGTCTGACGGTTTACTCCACAGTCGTAAGTGCTAACTCGAATTGTTTCAAACTTCTCAAGAAGAGAGAGATTACTGTCATAAATTATTATGCCTCACAGAATTCGGTCCACACATCGGTATGTGTCACCAAACATAATCAAGTAGGTAGGTACTGAAATAGGAATCCACATTGTAACATTTTTATTTATTTAAAGAGTGTCCGTGGAGTTTCTTGCCCGTTCTTCTCCATAGGTACCTACTACGCTTTGGAATGGGCAACTAGCTTCATATTTTCTGACTGACTGACTCCTTGACAATTCAAAAGTGCCTGTAATTGGTTTAATTGAAGTAAATGCTTTGAGTTTGAGTTTTACATTGTCTTTGTAATTAGCCAGGACAAGGGCCGGACTCAAAATCTAGGAAATATTGCCAATTACGAGTACCACCGAGTACCGAGTACTGAGTAAATGCGGGCCTAAATTGAATTATATTGAATATCTAAATATTATTAAATGACTAGTTGTTTCCGCCACTTCGTTCGTGTAGTTACCACTTCTTCATTGAAAATTAAAGACTCTTCCGATCTTGCCTGGTGGGAAGCCCTGCCTGGAGTTCTCTACTACAGCCCTTAGATCACCATGTTCCAATAATGAAAAACCGTACATAGTTTATTGTTTGGGTTCTTACGGAGAGCTATAAGGGAAAGGACAATGACCGCTATTTCCACGCTAAAGCGATTCAGGTATAACATAATAATTATTAGATGTTTGACACTTATCACGTTATCACAGTGTCACATGTATTAGTTAGTACCATTTGGCGTCAATAGATATCGTTACATGTTTCGTAATGAAAAGTTCTTTTGGAACACTTTGAATTGATTATTTTATTATATCTTGTGATGAGTGAAGTGATTGGGAGAAAACAAAATCTAATTATTACCCCAAGTTATACACAATATTTGAGTATAAAAGTTTACTATATTGGTTTCGTACTTTTTACGTGATACCTGTTCAACTTTATCTCTCACATCCAAACAGATGAACATACAAAAATTCCAAAAATCATAGAAATGGTTATCCTAACACCCCAACATTTGTTTTTGCAAATTATTTCAATGTACAGAAACGCCTCGTCTCCAGATTTATTATATTATTGTATATGTATATAAGAATAGATACATAGAGATAGATTTAAATTGTACTATTCAAGTAAACGCCGTCACAAAGTGCCGGCACCCTAATTGCGTAATACACGATCAATCACAATCTGAATCGTTTTGAAACAGATTGCTATCCATTGCATCATAAGTTAAAAAAAAAAACTGCTCAATAACGTAAATAACGCAATGAATGTTGTTGAACTGTCAAAATGAAACAGATTGGTCTAATACGTTTACGAAATTGTGTACCGTTGCTGGTCATAGTTGGCAAACTATGTATTGACTAAAATGTCGAACTTACAACTTACGTATTCGTGACACGTTCATGTAGCAGACCTTAAAAGACGTAGAGATTCATAAATACAGTATACGTAATGATACACTAATTCGACAGCCTTTATTTCCGACAAGAACAGGTGTCATGTGTTAATTTACTTTCCTAATTCGTAGTCGCGTACGCTTACGGCAAGTCGACTGCGTCCAAATAAGGATTCTGATTCTATGTTTATATGTATTGGACCCAACATCTGAGGCAAGGGCACTTTTAATTAGCGACTAGAGTGGGCGTGTCCTATCAAACTTTGCTGCTCCTATTTGCAATATATTTGAGCAAAATAATAAAGAATTTTAATTGGGTCGTCAAAACAAAGGCTGGGTAGCCACATTTTTGTCTTCTGTCTGCTTTTCGTCCTGTCCGCCTGTTCGTCCGTGCGTATGTCAATGTCAATGTACTCATGTCACACAGCCATTTTACTCTGAGACTATTTAGCAATGTATCGATGAAAACTCAATGACAAAAAATTGTGTCTTTTCGGAGTCCATTAAAAAAACATGAGCGAATAACGTATGAAAGGAAATTATATGAATTAACGTAATAGCAAAGCAACTTGTATTATAACACACTGGTATACGTAATTTGATTGGTATTGTGTCATGGCAGTTGCGTGTAAAATGGAAACTTATCACGAGATCAGGAGGCTGAAGCACTCAACAGAGGAATGTAGGCCGATGATCCGACAATTGGCCAACAATTCAATTGAACTCATCCTACGATTGATTGTAATTTGTAATCCATCGATCCATTGTCTTGGCTGAATTAGGCTAAGAACTCACGGAGCGATTTTCGCCCGCGTCCGCTGCGGTTGCGGGCCCGCAGCTTCTGTAGAATGCAAATATTTATATAAAAAATTAAAGCACATTTCACGACGCGTTTTACGCCCGCGGTGTACGCGGTTTTATGCGGCTCCCGCTGTACCGGCGGGCAACTAGTAGAATAGCGCGGGCCGCGGTTACCCGCAGCCTCGGCGGGTGGCGCCCGCGCGCTTTGCGATCGGTTGGCGGGCGACCGCGGGGGCCGGCGCGCCCGTCTTGCAATCTTGCGATCATCGCCCGCCACGTTTGCGGGCGATGATCGCAACCGCGGCGGCCGCGTAACCGCGCGAATAACCGGTTTCGTGAGTTTTGAAATAAAACCGCAGATCCCCGACCGCGGCGGTTGCGGGCGAAAATCGCTCCGTGAGTTCTTAGCCTTAATAGGCAGTGAGTACGCGAGAATAAGAACAATGTATTTTTGTCCATATAATCGAAACCATTTATTCATGAACAAACACTTTTTGATACTTGGACGAGGACATTTTTGCCTTGGAAATTTGTACAGGATTGATTCTGAGTTTCTGACAAGTGGCAGCTGCATTAAAATAAGACGTAAAACTGGAATATCCATAGGTACCTGTGCCGTCTAACAAATATCGTGTTATATACTTTAAGTGTTGATGTGGAGGATAGATAGTACCGGTGATTATGAACAACTTTAGCTACTTATTTGCTACAATATGTAGCCTCTCTGATTGTCACGTTCCTAGAATCATCCGGCTCACGGTTAGCGATTAGACATGCAATTATACTCAATTTTTTGTCCGACACCCTGACGCTAAACAAGTTTTTAGAAGCCCACATCGGTCGTATCACGTCACGGCCAACCAATTCCATTTTATATCTGATGATAAATAATAAATCTGCGCATATATCTGCTGTAATTTGTTCTTCATTTTATTTATAGGCGAGTTCATTTTGTATAATAGCTTCGCTGTACCATAATTTTTTGTAGGTATTGTAACTTCATGTTTCCTCTCTGATGACGGTTTAAGTTTAAAGCCATGTAGGTATGTATATTATCGGAGAATTCTTCTGCTAAAACTGAAATTCCTCGTTTGTCACGTATGTATGTACGTTGGCAAGGTCGGCTGTGGGCTGCCCGTGTCGGTCGCCGGCGCCCGCCGGTCAGCAAGCCGCAAACCTGACAGCTTTCTTCCTTGTTTTGTTATAAGTTTGTAACGAGCTATAGCTTTACTTTCGCTTGCAGATGGAGAGGCAGCGTGTACAAGCTGGTGTGGCGGGAGTTACTAGCATATCTCACACTCTACTACACGATCAATTTATTGTATCGGTTTGCGCTTACAGAGCAACAACAAAGGTGAGTTAAAACTAGTATATATATATGTATAATGGGTCAAATTCTACAGACAACTTGGTAAATAAATCCATAAATCATTTATGTTATTATTAATTAACTAATTTTTCATTATACAAATTATACCTTACGATGGCGTATTGAAAGTCAAAACACTTGTTTTGAGGCAGCCGACCCCTAAAACATTCATCACCTATAAAATAAATATATGTAACTGGCACACATAGGTATTACTTTTCGTTCAAAACAATAAACTTGCTGGTTTGAGAGTCATAAAGGACGTATTTAACTATTTAACCGATCTACGAAAACAAGCAAGGTTAAAACTGCATTATTTTAAAACTGTTTTACTTAGCAAGGAATTGTTTTGAGCTCAGTTTACATTATTTTAGTTATATTTGGAACAAAAAACTAATATGTATGTATATAGCCATTTGGTACGAACACTTCATCGTTATTTAGGTGATGATAACAAATGTTTTATATACCGTGAGCTGCAAAAACTAATTGTTAGCTTCACCTGAAGAATGCTCAGGCGTTGTAAACTTTTTTAAGCTTACTCAAGCAATTTCAACGAAAAAATCAGGATCACGATCCAGTAAAGTATTATATCGGCAAATTAGTACGATAAATAAGTCTCATTCAAGGAATTTGCAATTGCTAATCTGGATTTTTCCAATGATGACAAGCAGCTCGAAGATACGGGCATATTGTGGGTGCCTGTTTATGAATAATTTAAGTGGAATATCTATGCGTATATAGACGTGCTGTTCAAGTAATACTTTATAAAGGACAGTACAGACGCCGTCGGTTCGTACTACCTAATAAATTTGAATAAAGGCTCGTACACACTGGCGCGATATCGCGGGCGCGACAAGGGTAGCGCTGCCTATCGCGCCAGTGTGTACGAGCCGTAAGACTGGAAATCGGTTGTGGTTGATTATGTGGTGTGGAGGAATGTGGAACATGTTGTGCGGAAAGTCCAAAGTATGAATGTGGCTGTAACTGCTGTAAGAGTAGGGGAAACCCGAAGAAACGAAAACTATCACTGAGATTACGGCTAAATCTAAATACGTAAGAAATAAATAGACTAGACATGCTGCGCTCACTACAAAAACAGGGTTCATCATCATCATCAACATCAGGTCATTGGACATTTACCGGCCAATTCCGTGTCGGACCACGCACAATGAAGGGTTCTGTAGCTGGCATGAATTTATCCCAAGAACAAACTTAACATTGTAGTAAAATTTTACTTATATATTTTGTGATTGTAGAGAGCGTGCTTCGGGGAATCACAGCGTCCGAATTGACACTTTACCTGCACTACGTCACAACCTTGTTCTTCCATACGAAATGTATGGGAGAACATGTTTTTGCAACTGCAAATGTAAGTTGGTCGATAATTACTCGTTAACTTGTAGAGCTTACTTAGCTGTGATAGTTTTCCTTTTAATTTCGTTGTATAATACTGCTGTCATTTTTTCCACATATCCAGAAATTACCATTTAGCTGGCAGGGGGGACACTTGCCTTTCATGATTTTATTTTACCACTTTGTCGGCGTTATTAATATGTATCCTCATGGCAAATTACAGCTTTCTAGTACTAACAGTCTCTGAGCTAAGCCGCGGACAGACAACAGACAGACGGACGGACATGGCGAAACTATAAGGGTTCCTTGTTGACTACGGAACCCTAAAAAATAAAAATATAAAATGTCAAATTACTCGAAAATAGTTGACATTTACATAGAAGTCATTTACATAGGGTAATTTGAGTGTAAATGACCTCCCCTACATTCCCATATAAGATTGGCGACACATCTATACTTATAATAAATCTGTAGAAGTGAAAATTCTGTACATTGAAAATATCCAAAAAATAAATGGCAGGGGGTGTTACTAGACCGACACCGAACCCAAAAATTTTATTAATTTTTTTTTTGTCTGTCTGTCTGTTTGTTCAGGCATCACGCAAAAACTACCGGTTCTATTACGATGAAACTTGGTATAATTATTCTTTACTATCCTGGGCACCACACTGGGTACTTTTTATCCCGGAAAAGTATCCTATCCTACTATCTATATCTATACCTATTAATAAAAAGACAAGTCCTGACTGACTGACTCATCAACGCCCAGCCCAAACCCTTGGACCTAGAAAGCTGAAATTTTGCACAGAGGTTCCCTTTATAATGTAGGCAAGGAATAAGGAAGCATTTTTCGAAATTCAACCCCTAAGGAGGTAAAATAAGGGATGAAAGTTTGTATGAAAAATCTTATTCCTTGAGGTAATAAACATGAAAGTTCGCACGAATATTTATCTAAATAAATTATAAAGTTTGTAGTTTTTGTTTTTCTAAATTACCCCCTAAAGGGGGGTTGGGGGGTGTCAGTGTTTGAATTTTAATGCGCTGTCCGATTAACTCGAAACTCAATATTTATACTTAAAACCCATGGGGATGTGGTATGGGGTAATTTCCGACACTCACGCGGGCGAAGCCGCGGGCAGCAGCTAGTTACCAATAACCTTGTATATTGGGTTGGGAATGTTGGGATAGGTATAGGCAGGAGAATTGTGATCTTAGCACCTATATCGTCATTATTAGCTGTTACTTACTCGTGCGCAGATGAGAATGGAAGATTTGATTGATGGCAGTTAATAAAAATATAACAGAGACTTCATCATAAGAAACATGACTTAGGTAAGACGTAACCCACGGGGTTAATTTTTTAAGGCTGTCTGCGGGAGCCTTTACCATGACGCTATTTTTATAAACGAATTCAAAGCTAAGTTCATGTTTGATAAAAAGTGCGGAAGTAGACAACAGTATCTCGGTGAGTGGCTGCGAACATTTTGTGACTAACATTGTGCACTAACGAGTTTTACGCAATATTTTATTTTCGGATGAAATAACAAGGTTGTGACGTAGTGCAGGTAAAGTGTCAATTCGGACGCTGTGATTCCCCGAAGCACGCTCTCTACAATCACAAAATATAATAAGTAAAATTTTTAACGGAACTTCCTCGGTTTTAAGAGCCCACACTACTCAGGTTTTTATCTCGCTCGCACCATACTACTCACGGTCTGAGTGCGAGCGCGACGGAGGCGGCTACAAAACGGAAATAGTTTAGGTAATTGCTTTTTACGGCGAAAATAATGTTAATTTCAAAAAAATAAAAAACATAGTCGCTGCTTTATAGTTAGTTCAGTTAGTATGCAAAGTTTCATGATCTAATTTGAAGTATTTTTGGAATAGCAGCAGCGGTTTATTGTTCTGTTTGGATTTTATGAAACGGCTAACATAGTCGCTAACCATAATCCTCAACTTTAACATATATTTATTTCAAAATTAATACTGCTGTAGTTTCGATATAACGGCGGATCTTGCTAAGCTATTTGACGTCCAGTAGGCCCTTAATGGGAAAATCTGTAAGCATAATAATACCCAGACACAAGTTCTTTATGTGGAGGTTACTATCTTAACTTAGTATAAATATACCTACTCTTCAGTCATGTTTGATGTGCTGGAGAGTTCAAAATAATCGTGATGTAGATTGCTATCGATATCGTAACTTTATTTAAATAGTTAGAGCTCCTATAGGTACTACTTTTATACTCAATACTAGCTTCCGCCCGCGACTTAGTCCGCGAGACATTTCCGCGCGAAATTTCAGCTCCCCGACGCACCGCGTCACAGGCACAGCCCATCGCTTGCCCGCACTATTACTTTGTTTTCGATTAGCGTTCTTTCTGTTTTTATTTTTGCTCGGCTCCTAAGGTTCGTACCGTGATGATACATAGCCGTCCTCAAGAATTGGGCTATCCAATGCAAAAAAAAAAATCGAATCTGACTGGTAGTTCCGGAGATTACCCCCTAGGGACATAGAAACTTACAAACAAACAAATATCTCTTTAGAATATTAGTAAAGAAAAAAAAACTTATGTACTTATATTCTTTGACTCGTGCGTCACTAGCTCTCATTGATAGCCGTGTTGATTGGCTAATTCGTTCAAATTGATACCTATCCCTCCGATCTCTCAATAGTTACTAGCGCTGTTTGGTTTTTTTACCACAAACTTTGACGTCTGGCGGCGAAACATGCAAATATTTTTATAATCAAACGTACCTAACATTTCCCACTCTCTAATTCAAACCTCAATAATTCTCAATGCTCTGTAGTAGCACGGTAATATTATCATAGTAGGTCTGTAACACACATTATAAAGGTTCGTACACATTGGTGCGATATCGCGGGCGCGACAAGGGTAGGCGATGCCTGTCGCGCCCGCGATATCGCGCGCCAGCAAGTTTAAAGAAACCTGTGTGTTATTGTTGTGAATACCTTTTTTCTAAATAGCACATTCAGAGTTGTATGATCACGGGAATCATCGTCTTTCTTTGAAAATACGAACGCACGGGTTCATAATTATAGAGCTGAGCATAATCATAGAGCAACCATGCCTATTTTATATTACTTTCATTACAAAATTGTTCTAATTACGGTACCTTTACCAGCCAGCCTGTTACACCGCTCGCTGATTAACCAGACCTTATTTGACAGGTAGTTCTTAATGCCTCGTCTTCAATATTTTTATCAGTTACCGGAGATGAAGACAATGGCCTAAGTGTGATCCTGGGGATAAAATTTAAAAAAACTGAATTGTGGGACCAAATAATTGATGAACCGGTTTTTTATTTAAGTATCTTTATACTGAAGCATTTTTGTTGCGAGTAATAAAAGGCGATTTTTTGAGAGACATTAAAACCTCCCGCAGACAGGGACGACGCGACAGCGCGACTTTCCTCTAGTAGAAAATCTTCTATGAAAACTTCATGGAAGTTTTTCTACCAGAAACGCGTCGCGTCGGCGTCGCATCGCGAATCGCGCCTTTCTTCGGGGAGCCTGAAAACTACATACTACATAGGTACTTACACTTACTGTACGAGTATAACGGCTCGCGCAACCCGCGCGACAGGCAGCGCAACTCTTGTCGCGCCCGCGATATCGCGCCAGTGTGTACGAGCCTTCGTAATTATTTTTAGAAATAATCTAAATACTAAGTGCGGGCTAGTCAACTAACCTATCTCGCCCTCTGATCCTTTCTATTAGAAGTATAATTATCCAAAATAATGCTATTAAAGGCTCGTTCACACCGGCGCGACTTGTCGCGCGACGCGACTTTAACAATACAATTTCTAATAAAACTTCACGATTGAACAATTACCGGTGTCGCGTCGCGCGACAAGTCGCGCCGGTGTGAACGAGCCTTAACTCGTCAAACATTCGTGGAAGTTGGATGGTAAAGCCATCCAAGCAGTATACTTATACAGCACCGAACAGAATAAGGTATTTCGATTTTCTTTCGAAACAGCAGGTAATAAAATACGAAGTGGAATGAGCCCTGTGAATGAACCGACTACATGAAGGTACAATAAGTGCATACATTATAATATAACAACCAGCGCGTCGTCATCATGGTCGAATACATTTACAAAGGACAATGGGCTTAGTTCGGCTCGTTCTTACAGCTGCAGCCACAACCAGGTATACGGGTTGTAAGTACATACCAGCTTACTCATAGTCTCCGAACAAAATGGCGAATAAATAGGTACTCAATTACTCATCGCTTTCCTTTCGAAGGCTATGAAAATGAAAACAAATAAAAAGATGCGATTCTTGAAAATTGCAAAGAATTAATAGAACCACAACCGTTTCGTAATACCTATACTTACCTACAGTACATGCTCTCTTAAAGGCTCGTGCATACTGGCGCGACACCGGTAATTGTTCAAACGTCAAGTTTTCTTAGAAATTGCGTCGCGCCTGTCTGCGGGAGCCTTTAAGTCTTTGTTCATAAGTAATTGTAAGTTAGTAAGTATTCGTTGACTGCAATATTTCCTGACTTACTTTCAGGGTCTTCGTTGTCTGAAGACAATTCGTGCACTCGTGGAACAACAAACTCACGACTAGAACAAAAATATAAAACAAATAATGATAAAAATACTACGAATTGAGTCAAGTGGGTCAGCCTTTTTTGAAGTTCATTTATTTATAACTAGCTTTTGTTCCCGGCTTCACCCGCGTAGAGGTTGGAAACTATACGACGAGAATGCACTACCAAGATAAAAGTATCCTATGTCTTAATCCAGGCAATGGTTTACCCATGTGCCAAATTTTGATTGAAATTAGAACAGCCGTTTAAGAAATAGAACTAGAAATATCATTTATTTGCTAAAAACAAGCGTGAAAGTGAAACAAAAAAAACTCAGTTTCGCATTTATAATATTTTTAGTTAAGATTGTATTAAGCAGAAATTACCCAAGGAGAAAAAAAAATCCCGTTGTAATTACAAGAAAAGGAACGAAATTCCAACTTAATGGTTTTCACTCTAAGAAAAAGCAGGCTTATAAGCAAATATCTAAAAACCTAAATCTTACGAACGAGGGATTCGTACTATTTAATCACTGTCAACTATTGTATTGACACAATAATAAAACGGAGAACATTATCTAAAATGGTTTACATTATTGCCGAAAACATAGTTGACAATCACACTTAAATTATACAGTATATTGTTGTCCGTAGTTGCAAAAATGAGGAAACATATAATAACAAAGCTAGCAATAAGTATAAAATTGAGTGATGATCTGCTGGTCTAAGACTAACCAGACAGATAATATATGACACCGTAACAATGGCTTTATTCTACTGTGCTTATACTGATGTATGGGAAATCTTAGGTTACATATAGCGAATTTTCCAAGTCTGCGGAGAGTGTCAAATCTGAAGCTAAGGGACCCATATCTCACAAGGACAGCAGTACCGGCGGAACCAGTCGCCGTGCTACCAAACAACATGAAGCATACCAACAAAGTGACCTATTACCATCTGTGGTACACAATTTCGTAAACGATTAAGACTAATCTGTTTCATTTTGACAGTTCAACAACTTTCATTGCGTTATTTACGTTGTTGAGCAGATTTTTTTTTCAAACTTTTAAATCAATGGACTAGCATCTGTTTCAAAACGATTCAGATTGTGATTGATCGTGTATTACGCAATCAGGGTGCTGGTGTCCGCTTGCTTGCTTTAACCAATCATAAATTTTTGACAGCGCGACCATGGTTGCGTCACCATGGTGTCCTAGTGAGATATAAGCCTAAGAAAAAGCGAAAAATACTGAAAGGAGTCTCGGGTCCCGGGGACGATTTTGATGAAACTGAAACTGCATCTTCATATTGGTTCGGCAAATTCAGGCGGTACATGTCATGGACCAACTGATTAATCAGGGCACTATGTATAATGCCTGGGCATTATGAATCTAGTCAAGTCAAATCGGGCAATGTAATGAATACTGATTTAAACTTCTATATTTATCACATTGTCTGAATATTGCTACATAACGGTTGGGCAATTCGATAATTATGGTCATCGTTTTCTTCATTCTAAAATGTTATTAGGAGAGCATATGAAGCAAGAGCGAGCGAAGCGAGCTCGGGACTTTGTGCACCCCGACTCGGACAGGTTAGGTTCGAAGGGGATCTAGTGAGATGGCATTTCTGCCTTCTACTTCTTTTTTAGATTTTTTTTAAATTGGTCAGGTCGAAAATTCTCAAAAATTCAGAAAAAAAAATCATAACTCGAAAACTATGAAAAATCGCGGAACATACATGGGGGGGTGATTCGGATACCCCACGATACGAGGGATCTAAATTTTATTTTTGGACGGTAATGTTCCAGCCATCCTGTATATGTACCTACACAGATTCTGTCTTCCAACAAAGTGGTAAATGTTGTATATTCCTCTAAAGTAGCTATCAAATGGTTGCGTAGGTATTGGCTGCCACCTAGTTAATTTTATAATAAAAATATAATTACATTCGCTACTTATCCGTAAATCGTTGAAAAAGATTGTACAATTGGTACTTATAACTAATATATTTAAAATTATGAAACTTATTCCGAGACATTCAATGATCCACATCAAAGTCTCGTGGTTCGAAAGATATATGTATATTATAGAAAAATCCACATAACTATTCGTAAATAATGAAATATTTATAAATTACTTCCTATTATTATAGTGTAGCACTCATTTTACCCATTATTTCGGGTTCTACTGTATTCTACAATGCCAATACGACACGAAATTTACTTCAAATTGTGGCAAAGCAAACCTGTTACCAATGCCAATGTATGCACACAACAAGATCTGATGTTTTTTAATAGATATTATAATTGAAACGAGTTTTTCATTCCAATATTAAATCATTTATGTTTATGAATGAGTAAAAAATAACATCATTGAGGAAAACTATATGATAAAATGAATTTAACATGAGGTTCTTGATTTACTGTGAAGTAGACATTTTCATAATCTTTAAAACATTCAACCGTCAGATAACTTTTATCTGAAGAATAAAATGGCATTTTGACATATTTTCTGTACTTATAAGAACTGTCAAACCGTCATATTTATTCCTCGCATAAAAGTTAACTCGATTGAAAAGTCGTCCCTAACATGAAATCGGCAACCACAACAGGCAAATCATTGGGGATTTTTTATTTTTTGTGTCCCACTGCTTGGCAAACGCCTCCCCTTTTTCCTTCCAAGCCTCTATATTTTATGTGATCTCTGGTAGCATGGCCAGAGATCACACAAAATAGAGAGGCCCGGCAATCATGATAAGATTGTCACACCACCTCAGCCGCGATCTGCCTCGATGGCGATGTCCTTTCTCAGGCGTCCAGAGATCTTTGCCCCATCTCTTCGAGTGCATCCGTGGGACGTGGCCAGCTTACTCGCACTTCAGCCTGGCTTCCAGGCTTTGTGGAATATTGTCTAAAAATAATACAAAAGGCACAAAACCTCTGGTAGTGCACTACTTCACTTGTTTTACATGGAACCACCGTCCGTGGCAGACTTTCGTAAATCTGTTGGGGAATAATACTTCCAAAATGAGTACGAAAGAAACTTCCACCCTCTAGGGGATAAAATGAGGTGCCTCTTTCTTTTGTTCTTGAATCCAGAACGTACGCGATGCCTGCGTCACTTTTATGACGTAAGCAGTTACGTTCATTCTGAACTCGGGACAAAAGAGCCACTAAGTTTAGGGCGGAGGGTGGAAGTGCCCCTTGTACTAATTTGGATAGAATCCCCGAATGGAATAACTTAAGTCAGTTCAGTAGGTTCACAAGCAAGTGAGTCACTCGATTCCTTTGAAACTAATTTAAGCAGAATTTTACATGATTTGGGAAACCTCACTTTTTTACACATCTTTGTCGTTATTTTAAGTAGGTACCTACTACAATAGGTACTTATAATTTCCGCTATGCATCCTAAACCGAGGTTATTTTGAAAACTTCTCGGTTATAATTCAAGAATCTTATGAATTATTATTATTATCATTTTGAACCGACGTTCAATAAAAGCTTTTAAAATTTTAAAAAGATAAAAAGCTTTTGTCATGGATTGTCACGGAACCAAACACGTAGGATGCCAAATTTCACCCCGATAGCTTCTGTGGAAGTGGGTGAAATATTGATTGCAATATTCCAGGACGTTTTTTTTTAAACTATTAAATGTAATCATGCATTGTCACGAGAACCAAACACGTATGCCAAATTTCAGCCCGATAACTTCAGTGGAAGTGGGTGAAATATTGATTGCAATATTCCAGGACATACATACATTAAAAAGGAGGAGATTCTATGTTCTATTTATTATATTCATCGATATTTTTGTTTTAAATTGTGGATTGCAATTGTGGACCTATTTTGAAAATTATTTTTTTCATTTGAGGAAGGTAGAGGAAGCTTGCGCGGTGGTCGAAACTTTTTAGGGTAGTTTTTGAGTTCTACAATAATACGTATTTTTCCCACTTAGTGTATATGGATGATGTTAAAATAAGTTCCTCCATAGACCTACGTATATGATATTAATTTTCAACTTGATACCTCCACGCGTTCCTTAGAAAAAGGGTCTTGGCAGAATGACAAACCGACATACAGATGAGTGACCTGGTGATCATAAAAGAGTTCCGTTTTTTTTTTCTTTTTAGCTACGGAACCCTGAAAACAACTACAGTGAAAGTTAAAAAAAGATGCATTCCAGATGTCACCTACCCTAGCTGCATTAAAATAATGAATATTATCTACCATGTAGGTACTATAGTGTTCGATATTTCGTGGTCGTTTAACCATTGTACCTACGCTGTGACTTTGGTAATGAATCATTGTATTTATTGCTCTTTCATGACACAGTCAGCATTGTTGTAGTGTTCCTTAGATCTCGCCATTGGATAAAACTTTACTTCAAAGTCACGAATAGTTTATGAAATATTTTACTAAAGGTCACTTAAGGCTCCCGCAGACAGGTGCGACGTGACAGTGCGACTCAACACTAGTATAACAATTACGATTCATCTTTATCCCCTAATATGGCAGGAACATAAATTAGCATGATTATTAGCTGCACTCAATACTCAATATCTTTATTGCTTTACCATAATGTGTACTTAGGTGGTAACTTTATACACTTTGTGATGTGCACGGGAATACACTGAATATATAACATTTCGATGTGCTTAGAAATCAGAACACGTTGACGTATAGCCGAATCAGGCCGGCTGCGTAAAATAAGCGCCCGTGCGCTTATTTTACCGCAGCCTAGCCGGCCTCAACCCCCAACAGAGCACATCCCTAGTGCGTTAGAAAAGCGTACTTTAAGAATTTCAACTCTCCGCTAAGCCGAGCGTTGAAAATCCAGCGCGCGTAGAAAAAAAACGCCTCGGCAAAAAAGCAGCCGTTTGAATATGGGCTTAGTCCGCTAATTTGTAATGTGCTAAGTTTAGTGCAGAATGGCATACCTACTACACTTGCTCTTTATCTTTTTCTTAGCGAGTCGCCTGTCGATGTCAATCCGGGTTGATACTTAAATTGTGTCAGCTCAGAAGTAAGCTAAGCTAGCTAAGTTCGGAGATTCCATCCTGGCATTATCTCGTAGCCTCGGCCTCGTAGCTAGGACTACGAGCGTATTCGATCATAATAACTTGCAGGTTAACTTGAAGCTAACTTAGCGTTCTGAAAGCGAACTTCTACACATGCCACTTCTCGGTATTTTATAGTTGACTAGCTTTTGCCCGCGGCTTCGCCCGCGTGGTTGTAGGAAAATATCTCACGGGAACGTACTACCGGGATTAAAAGTACCCCATAATATGTTAATTCAGGTTATCCTAAAGGAACTTTTCCTTTATTTGACTTTTATGATATAGGTGATATCAGTACCAACTTTCAAGTTAATTAAACCACGCAGTAAACTCCTCTCCTGTATAATTGGTTACTCCTTTTCACCCCGTTAGGGGTAGATTTTCGAAAAACCCTGATACACGTTATTCTTTATTTTCGATTTTAAGTATAAATACTGACTTTCGAGTTAATCGGACAGCGCGTTAAAATTATTCCATACAAACTTTGACACCCCCCAACCCCCACTTCAGGGGGCAATTTAGAAAAACAAAATATTACAAACTTTATAATTTATTTTGATAAATATTCTTGCGAAGTTTCATGTTTATTTATTATTATCTCATTATTACCTCAAGGAATAAAAGTTTCCGTATAAACTTTCAACCCCCATTTGACCCCCTTAGGGGTTGAATTCCGAAAAATGCTTCCTTATTCCTTTCCTACATTATATATCCTCTGTGCAAATTTCAGCTTTCTAGGTCCAAGGGTTTGGGCTGGGCGTTGATGAGTCAGTCAGTCAGTCAGGACTTTTATTTTTATTAATATAAATAAACTTGATAGGGAGAGGTCTGGAATTACGAGGGCTATACACTGACGGTAAAAGTATACAGAAAAACATTTAAAAATCGAGATGCTCAAAAATCGACTTGCATGATTTACTCATGCAAATCCTATTTCCATCGTAGTTAAAAGTTAAAACAATAGCATAAGGTGTAAGGCCCACTAATTACCTGCTTCTCACTGTGCCCTTCAACATTTTAAAGCGTAATACTTATTAATTATACAAACGTACTACTGTCAGTCCGGTCAAACAAGTTAAAAATACAATCGAGACTTTAAAAGCATTCGATATTAAATCATAAACGTAATACTTGGACAAAAGTTCAATTAAAAACGTATATTGAAGTGGTTACTTAATATTATATCGATTTTACGATCTAGAATACTGTTATTCGACAGAATATCTTCTGATGAAGCTGTCATAATAATACTCAGAGCTAAATTTACTTTCGTACACGTATAATATTGAAATATTATTGTCAAAGCGGTCTGACTGGTTCTCAAGGATTATCAATAATAATGTTAATCGTGTGTTATGTTAAAGGTGACTTTTCGATTAGAAGATATGTAGATAAAAAGGGGTTTATTTATAAACTTTGCCTAAAGTTAAGTGACGTTCAAACGTCAAAAATGTATGACAGTCGCTAATCATTACATAACTTCGAGCAACGTTTGTAAATAATCCCCATAATGTCATAAAATGATGTTCACAACATTGATAATTTTTCATACGTCTTTATTTATATCATTCGTAAAATCGAATCCTGTAGATGACAAGACGTGTCATCTTGTAATGCATTCGTAATTTGTTGATTTACTTGAGTTATGTAAATGTTACGTCTATTTACTTAGGTACTATTAAGCGAACTTGCCGGATAAGATGTTAATTAAATGGTAAATAACGAATAAACCTCTGTTAGTCATCTGATTTTCCTGCAATCCTAATTGTCTGGGTATTTGTTAAGATTATAAGGAAATAACAAGTTTTTTTTATATATATAATAATAAGTTCATTAATCTTCATGAACGCTTTTAAATTAGCAGAAACCATAACAATACCTATACAATCAGTTGAATACATTATTCAAGAAAATTGTCAAGAAGGAACAATAATTATAAAGACATCATGATAATGGATGTACTAGTGCCTACCTGGTCTGCATATACCTTTTTTATATTCTTGTTTTACTTGCATTGTCATTAAGAAATAGGCTTGACAAATAAAACTTTGTATGTTTGTATGTAGGGACCGGACCTACCCGTCGAATTAGAAAAAATATTTTCGCATTGGATATCCCAATTCTTGAATAAGCTATGTAACATCACGCTACGACTCTTAGGAGCCGAGCAAACAGAAAAAAAGTCAGAAAGAACGATGAGCGAAAACGAAGTATTAGCGCGGGCGGGCGATGGGATGCAACACGGCGAGTCGGGGGCCGAATTTCACGCGAACAGAAGCTACTATACATATTATAGTAATTGGAATTAAAAATATTATCGTATCCATTGCAGAACATTTAAAATGAAGGTTGACCTACAGCGTGAGACTCGCTTGTCTCGTAGTCAAAGAAGAATAATTTGCCCCAACTAATATAGTATTCTACAGTTTGAAAGCTATTAGAAGAAGAATATAATGAAGTAAGCCCGTAGGTAATGTCCTTGACTTTATAATAGCATGCCGCGCAACAGCCTCCCTCCATTCTTTCCATCATCGGTGCATGCGCTAGTTCTTGCCAATGATCAAGCAAGACATCAAGTGACAATGTCGTCTTCATAGAAATATCTTGTACTTATCTATGGTCGTCCTATCTCCTTTGTGGGCTACCGTGACCTATAACGCTGATTCAGAGCACCAATCCTGAGTTCTATGGTCCCACAGCTCGTTCGGCATGTTGCAGACATGTCCAGCTTTGTACCATTTAAGCTGGAGTGGGCTCCTTTAAACGTGGTGGTCACTTTCTCAATATTACACACAGTTGCCACTTGCATTTAACTTGTCAATATTTCAATGCTAGGTTTAGGCTTCTGAAATCTAAAATAATTTCTGCTAAACAATCATTTTCAAGTTTTGCTTATTGCTTTATGATTCATAAATAATCATAATGGTCGATCTGTAAATTAAAATGCTACACGGCCCCATCACGATTGTTCTCGTCTAATACAACGTGCTATCGCTTATTGCTGCGAGGAAAACCATTTTCCTTAAGAGCTACCGGGTTTGCAGTGCGCAATTCTAAATACCTACTTCTGTTGCACAAATATTATGATTGACGTGTGCGTTTAGAAAAGGGAAATCGTGAACAAAAATCACGGACACAACACGCACTTACCTCATCAAGGTTTATAAATTATTGATTTGCTAGCGAAAAATACCTTGGATTCTGAGAAATATTACACTTTCTTGTAATTTTTTTGTACATCCTCCACCCTTCCTTTGTCTGTGTTTAATTGGTTTACAAAACATTGAATTGAATCTCTCATGAAGTGTTCATTTCCGTCTATTATTTGTTTGTCAACCTTCACTCAATCTAATTAAATCCGCATGTTATCATCAAAGTCTCGAAGGCTTTTCGCCAAACGTGACGGGGTCACTGCGCCGTTTAAACTTGACGATTACTAGCTATTATAATTTTGTTTCCATCAAGATTTAGATGATAGTAATCTTAACTAAGTAAGGTATTATATATTTCTATCGGTACGTCACTATTATGATAATTTTGTCAAGACTGTAGGGGTCAGCTGCCAGTTTCACTACATTGCCAGGCGTTAAATATAAATATCGCATATATGTATTAGAATATTCGGAAATATTGAAAAATATACGCAAGCTGGTAACGGGCGGAGGTACATTCTTACTACTGTATGCCAACTCTAGAGTAGACACGGTGCCTAGTGCCTATCGATTGTAAGTTGTAACTTCTAATCAATATGTGTTTCGCCAACAGGGTATTCGAGAAAGTCCGTCAGTATTTCGGTGCACAAAGCGAGTCGATTCCCATGTCGTTCGTGCTGGGCTTCTACGTGAGTCTCGTGGTGAAGAGGTGGTGGGAACAGTACAAACTCCTGCCCTGGCCGGACACGCTAGCCCTCTTCATATCGGCGGGGATACCTGGAGCGGTTAGTAAAGTAAAGACAAGTATTGAATTTATTTAACTTACTCTTTTCACTCTTCAAACCTCCTTTTGTCATCATCACAATTTTTGCCTCAGCGAAATCAACATTTCCTACCTACATTATGCGATTGAGAGTTGCAATAAAAGCGAATTTCTGTATACGTGTTTGTGTTTACGTAACCACAATTTGATAAGGTGCATGAATTGGTTTCGTTTCTATTGGGAGAACGAATGGTAGATTTCTGTAGTTAATAATATCTGTATCACCCTGCTTATGAACGCATGCGCTTCTTGTCATATTAGATTTTTTGGCAACATCGATTTCGACATTGTGCGCTTTTTTATTTGTGTCATATAATACTTAGATAATAGATTTATACTGCATTATTGTATCTGGCCGTAATTGTTTAATTGAACCATTTATTTAGTTGTGGGTAGGTACTAATTTCCCATTAAATGTAATGTCTAACTTTTTAAGTGTACAATCGTTTTGTATTCATTTGTTTAACTAGGTACGACAGAAGCGTGGCATTATAATTATTCCATTAACTTCATCAGCATGTTTTTAGTACAATAATTGTGCACCCGCACCACGAACCTCACCAATCTAAGTCAGTCGTTTCCTCATACACTTTGCTATGTTGAAACGTTCATTAAGTACAGTTTCGCGAGCTCCGTAATAACCACCGACTATGACTAGCATGATAACAGTTTCGTTTCGTCGCTAACTATAAAACCTTTTACTTACTATTCAATTTTATGCGACTTTACTATATCTTTTCTATCGTTAACAATGTTTTGTTGTGCTCATTATGAAGCCTTGCGAATTCCACTATTAGAACTGTTAAAAGTCTTCCAGTTGATATTTTAGGTGTCTCTACATTGAGCAGATTTTCCCAGCAATTGAAAACAATCGGGAAGCAACTACAAGGTAATGTATGTTAATGATGGAGTTAATTAATTGTTTTTATTGTGTTGTTGTAATGTTAGTATTGTAGCAATTAATGAAGTTTGTTTAGCGTCGGCAGTGTCTGACGCACACTCGTGCTCAACTAGTGTCGCTTCATGTTTAGTCAACAGTTGTCTGCAATATTATATAACCAATTAATCCTGTGCTAAGTACTCGTTTACTTTTTAGAAATCTTGTAGCTCCTAGGTGCGTAGATAATTCTCACATCGTTATTCATAGAAAATCATAACACACATAACAAAAACTTTAGTAGTGATGTTTCTGTTCGATATGGAAAACGTATCCTTCTATAGAGGTCAAACCCATATAACCTTAATTGATTGCAGTAAGACTGGCACTAGCTAGATTAATCAAAATATCAACAGCTGAGCTATAAATCAATCTAAATAGTTGTAGCTTCATATTGTGCGCGTTTGACAGTCATCACGTTGTACTCAATAGTCATCCTCATCACCTACTTATTAATTTGCGATTGTTCCTATTTATCGACGAAGCATTTTAATTGGATACTTAGCGCCGAAGGTTCGTGTCTATATTTTTATTCGCTAATGTTTTAACCTTGACCACAATGCTACTTTGCACTGTTAGGCTTCGTATACATGTAGGTACAGTTTTTATCACACCAGGCGACGCGCGCTTTATTTGTGGTTACCAAGTGTACAAACACGCTGTGAATGTGTGTGTAAGCGCAGGAGCTCTCGGTACAGTCCGAGACAACGGCGAAGTCGGAAATGTTGTGTGTGTGCGTATGTGTTCTGTGCTGAGGCTACTCGCCTTCATGCACACATTCACAGTTTGTTTGTACACTTGGTTACCACAAATAAGACGCGCGTCGTGAGATTAAAATACCATAGCTGATTATTTTTCTTATTTTTATTTGTTCAGTGTGGACGCGTGCTTGGCTTCTACTCAAAAAGACATCACTGTTTTTTTGTTCTTTGAAGCCTCCCGCCGTATATTACCAGTCTTTATAGCTATCTTTATTATTTTATGAAAACAAAAAACCGTATAACTAATGTGTATTGTGTTTAAAACAAAAAGATACTTGTCAGGCGAGGACGTTTCTTACAAAACGTGCCATTTTGCTTCACGGCTTATTTTTACTGTTAGTTAATTTACCAGAAACAACTCATCAAAACAATGTGGTTTTGTTTATTCAGCATTTGTTTTCTGTGGGTAGAACAACGGTGAGATTTGGAATAAACCATATATTGTCAAGGTGCGTTTAATATAGTTATTTATTGATTATTTATTTTAAAAAAAACACCACACCCAGGGCGATCCTTCAAGCTGAGAGTGCTAAGCAGGCTAAGCTACCCAGTTAGGTGTCAGGTCATTGTCAACTCTCTAGAGTTAGTGTTACGGTTTTATTTGTAACGTAGCCATTTATTCTTCAGAATAAACAGTATGTTTTTTTTTGGGGAACTGAGGACTTCCTTCGTCTACTATAAGGCGCCGTTCTTATTGGCCATCGCTCGTGCGTCCGATGAGCATGATCGCACGGCCGTGCGACCGAACATACTGGTGTCTACTTAATGTCTTAATTGACGGTCGCGCGATCATGCGATTTCTCCTTCCAAATTTCATCGCATGATGAAATCGTATCGCATCATCGCGCGAGCGATGGCTAATTAGGACGCCGGAAAAGTTCGAAAGGGCTACTGTGGCTGTGGCCCCTGGCAACTGAAGGAACACGGGTGGGTTTCACTCAGCAAGAGTCTGATACGCCCTCCCTCTCTGCCCAGAGCGGGAGAAGATATTTGATAATATCCCACATAAAAAAAACGAAATACCTACTATAGAAAAAAATCGGTTCTCCATCTCCATTTCAATAACCTCATAGGGTTGATGATAGCATCTTTGTCTAAGATACCTACATCTCGGTCAATCTCGAACATAATATTTAATCATTATATTCCATCCTACTCTGCGTTAATTAACATGATTATCGCATTACTATTTTTCCATTTCATTTACTATGGCTTCCTTTTCCTTATCAAGTTTCACCTGTTTCATACATATTCATGAAGTTCCTATACATAAATAAGTTATTGTAACAATCGTAAAGTTTTTGCGTCACAAGTCCGATTAACTTTCATTTTGAGAGCGGTGTTAACGTCACATGTACAGCCTTACTTATCATTAAAATGCAGGCGAAGCTTGTTTATGTGTAATGTTATTCATAAAATAATCTAGTTTATTCTCTACCACGTGTGAGAAAATCAATGTACGTGTGTAATTGTGGAGTAAAATACAAAGGCATTTTAGTTAAATTAAAAGAAGATGCATTAACAGACGTCATTTTTCTTTTTGGTCATTTTTGGTGGCACTAAGTTCTTGGATGTTTTGTCTAAGAGTTGGCATAGCATTGTGACCTGTCGAAAGAATGGAGGCAGGCCTTTGCCCAGCCGTGGGACGGTAGTTACGGGCTTGTAATAAAGTAATATTTTATTAATATTATTATGTTCTATTCTTGTTGGTTGTTAAAATACCCATTCGTCTTTTGCAAGTCCATTCAAGGATAATAGTGTGAAAAGTACTTATGTAAAAAAGTTATAAAAACTTAAAACCCAGATACGACAAAAAACTCAACTCATAAACAGGTATAAACAAGACATCACAGACAGACAAATTGAAAATCATCAACATTTCAATTAAATCCGGAGTCACACGTAATCTGTTATTATGAGGAGTTTAGAAGTTATGAGGGAACAGATGAACATACATACGTACCGGTCAAGATCATAAACCCTCCTATTTGCTTCGACGTAGTCAGCTAAAAATTTTGCTAATCCGTAAAACCGTGCTGTGTCTGTTCTGTACCTAGCTGTTTTCATTATTTGATCACAATCTTATGCTATTGTTTCTTTAATAAACATCTTAATAAGGCCGAGCGACCACAGTTATTTGTGTCGTTAGGATTTTCCGTGATGCTTCGGAATTACGTTTTTGTTTCGTCACATGGATTTATATATTTCTGAACATTATTAGCAGCTTCTCAGCTTCGTATCTTAAAGTTTTGTAGCCTACCTTTCGTGGCTACGGAGTCTACCTAAAAACACACTGGGGATGCTGGAAACTCGAAATATTGAGCTTTTCTAACAGGAGATTCCTCCAACAGATCGGGATTGAATATACAGGCTGACTTTGAAAACATGGTACAAAATTTAAGGGGGTGTTCTACCCATCAATATGAACAACTTTTCCTATGGGACCAACTAAGAATTTTTTTGCATGATTTTAAAGTCAGCCTGTATTGATGTTTTCTCATGTTCCCCTTGCAGCATACCTAATATGACCACCGTCGAAACGGGTTATGTCGACGGGAGAATGGACAAAATGACAGATTGTGATTTTTTTTCTGTAATTTGGTCTATTCTTCCGTATTCTGGTTACAAGGATAGAGTTGCACCTGGTGGCAGGCTCTGATTGTTTGTCAAATGCTTTCGATAATTTCAATACAAAATTTTGTGTCAGTGTTTTTCTTATGCATAAGGAAAATAATATTGTATTAAATACTGACATCTACATATGAGTATCTAAGTATGTATAAGTACGAGTATTGACTTGATCTTATATACAGGTGCAAGTGCCTCTTAAAGGTGCAAGTTATGTAATATTTGTTACTAACTCGTCACTCGCTTACGTTTTAAGGTTATTTTAATTATTAATTGATGTAAGCCGAGGAAGTGGCACGAAGGTTATGTCATTGTGCCGCAAAGTTGATAAATATCTGCGGTATTTTCACGGCGCGAAAAGAAACAATGAATCTCGGGTATCAAACATCCGTATGCGACGCAGAGTGACCAACTTTGGAACCAATCGCGTAGCTACTACCGTACTCCGCCTACGTCATCGTTGTATTTCCGAGGACGACAAAGCGAATTTATAGCACAGTAATTTTTGAACCCAGTAGCAGTTTTGTTGTGTGTAATCCGTAGTGGTTTATTTACGTTTCATTTCCGGGATTAGACGTCGAAAACCAATGTTCTAACGCCGACAATTTAACAAGCGCGTTTCATTGTGTTGTTACATCGCGTCGCGTGCCATATGTGGGCTGCGTTATGAAATAAGCGATAACTTTGCTGTAGGTACCTGTGGTATATTATAAAATTTCAATCTTTTTACCTTCTTAAGACTTCGTTTTTGGATCCTAATGGAGTTATTTTGAGCCCTAACATTAGTTGAGGCGTTTTTAAAGAACTTTAATCATTGCTGCGGCTTTGCCTAGTATATTAGCGAAATTCTTTAAGATATTGTAGGCTGTTGTAATGTCACTTAAATCACGATTTGCCCTAAGACTAGGTAATAATTAACTTTAAATAAAGGCTTTCATCGTATTCTAAAGTCAATTGCCTTAGTTACAAGCCTGTTTAAACACAATAGCTTACATATACGACGCATAAAAGAATCGAAATCGGTCAAGTGCGTGTCGGATAGCGCGTAACACATTTATTTCCATGCTTTAGGCTGTACCATCAACCGCGCGTCTATGGAAACGGATCGACTTTAACATCTTCGATGGCGGGCAATTGATATAAAATGTTGTTCTGTTCAACGGTTCCTGTTCCAACAAGGTGTCATCAGCCTTTTTCCAACTATATTGAGGTCGGCTTCCAGTCTAACCGTATGCAGCTGAATGCCAGCCTTCTACATGGCGCGACTGCCTATCTGGCGTCCACATACCCCACGTTATCAGTCTTTCGGGTTTCTGACTACCAGAAACAACTGTCAAAGATCCGCGTATAACATCCGGGACCAACGGCTTAACGTGCTTTGCAAGGCATGGGGCGTCTCGTATGTAAAAATGGTGGACCCATACACGATCGACCCGTGCAGCTGTTATTTAAATAACTGAAAAGGGTTAATTGTAAGTAGGTACTTACTTATTCATCATTGTATACAACTTTTACTAGGACGGAACTTGAACACATACCTAACACTTAACTAACAAAAAAAAATTGTTTATCGATAGGTTTTTGTTTAGTCAATCTTTTAATAATTGAATTAAACCGTTTCTACTTAATAGCTCGTACAGACCGGCGCGACAGGCAGCGCGACCCATGTCGCGGCCGCGATATCGCGCCAGCCTGCATGAGCCTTAAATCGCACGAGCAATAACTTACTTTTCCCAAAGGCATATTTGTTATTAAATAAACGATCTGACATTACCTATAAGCGAGAAAAGCAATTATTCTGCATTTTCTCAGTTACTGTGACATTACTCTGAAAAAGCTATAATTATGTTTGTTTTAATTTGACGAGACTTGATTTATATCGCTCACTGCTGAAATTTTTTTTTTCGGCCGGCAACGAAAATGGCCGAAAACCGAAAACGAAATTCAATCGGACTCTACAAAACGGTAATGACTCAAATAATGCAGGTTGATTGGCAGACTAATTATCAGCAGAACGTTTAGTTCAATTATAATATAATTAGTTATTTAGGAATTGTTACAATAATGTTATTTATATCGATAAATATCACCTGCTGGCATGGATCGATAGGCTGCGTGCGCGCATGCCATGCAATGCCGCAACGAATGTATGATGGACGATAAAGCATTATAGAAAGGATTTGTTATGCCTCCGTTACACACATACAAAGAAAATTATTGATTGTAGCGCTTGACTTTTTGCCATTTGCGCTCAATTTAATATTCATTGGAAGAAACAAACGAGCGGTTTTTATGTACCGAACGTGATTTTATGAATCGTGTACTGCTACTGCGTAGGATACCTCGTTCATAAATACAGTAGGTACACTAGGAGTACCTTCATAAAATATCTGGAGAAGTA
This sequence comes from Eupsilia transversa, assembly GCA_914767815.1. Taxonomy (NCBI): domain Eukaryota; kingdom Metazoa; phylum Arthropoda; class Insecta; order Lepidoptera; family Noctuidae; genus Eupsilia; species Eupsilia transversa. The sequence goes on from OU611871.1 coordinate 17,083,505, forward strand.
TGGCGATTTTTAATTGAATCAATAAAGGGCAACCGCATACAGGCGCGACGTGACACCGGTTGAACAATTTCCGTGAAGATTTCATAGAAATTTTTCAATTTCGTATGAAAAATATTATTCGCCAAATCTCCACCACCACCACCACCAACACAACCAGCACCACCACAGACCACACCACACCCCGGCCCTTTCCCTTTCCACGACACATCCCTTTAGATAACCCCACAGAAAAAGGACTAGACTTGTTGAATCTCATTAATTTGGGGGTCAATTAGTGAAAACAAACAATAAATCCCTTGGAATTTATTTTCTCGGAAACATTTCTCTCAAAGTTTCGATTGTGTTTCGTGCTGCAAGGTTTCTGTCTCCGTCTTATTGGTACCAAACATGTTTTTTTGCCTAACTGATTGGTATCATGAAATAAATAAAAATCTTAAAACGGTAGCGGTCACCACAGTAAAGGCTCGTACACACTACGCGACACGGGTACGGGTAGCGCCTGCCTGTCGCGCCCGCGATAGCGCGCCAGTGTGTACGCCGTAACAGCAGTACCTGTTCTGTAACCACTTTAAAGAAGACTAGTACAATTACTGCACCTAACCAGCAGAAGAGAATTTAGGTGTCCTACGTGAGTCAACGAAGGTTACCCACTCTTTTCCACTATAGTGAAAATTTTGTCTGTTCAGAAAGCCTCTGTGATCAAAATTAGATTATTTTTAGGAACTTAAGAATGACTAATTTACTTACTAAAGTTACTGCAGTGGTCATGGTCCTATAAATAGTTTGTAACGAATTAGTCGCATTTTAAACTAAATAGTGGAGAGTTATCAAACAAACATAAGATTTGGCACCAAATCTAAACGGTGGCCAAAAAATATTGTTTATTTTTCCACCCTTTCTATCTGTGATACCTATGCTCTTGCTCATCGTTCCCGCGAGTATGATAAATGCCTCAAAAATCGGACATCACTTTTTTATTCTTCTAGTCGATAGTATGCACTGTTTAGAATGCGAGAGTAGAACTCCCATATTCGAATTCAACTTAGAACCAGAGCTAAAATTTATTTAATATTTTATTCTGGTTATCCATAGAAATCAAAAGAATTGTTATAATTTATTATCTATGCAACATTTTTGTGTTTTAATTATAGTATGCGATAAAGCCAAATGGCAGCTATTTTTAGAAACGCAAAAATAATGTTTAGGTGTAATTTAAAGCAAGTTACGTGTTTTTTTTATGTAATTTTAAATTTATTTTTTTGCGCAGGTTCTAGAAGGTAGTAGCATTTTATTTTCACACACATTATTGTTTAGTGTTACGTCAACCTGCCTGTAAAATCTCAGATTCATAACACGAAGGAATTCGAATTTTTCGAGTTCAGTATTTTTTTTGTTAGGGTTATCACAAATGAAAAATCTCCATTTTTTTTTTAAATTTGAAATTGGTTTAGGTTTTACTCATTAATTATAAACAGTAGGTATAGAGGTACCATAGCACAGTATGATAAATGCCTCAAAAATCGGACATTGCTTTTTTATTCTTCTAATCGATAGTATGCATTGTTTTGAATGCGAGAGTAGAACTCCTACATCTTAATATACTTTAAAACAGAGTTGGAATTTTTATTAGTTTTTTCTGGATAATATAAAGAGATAAAATTTGTGAATTTGTATAATAAGGGGTTATCTCCGACACTTCTCATACAATTCAAAAATTCTTTCACAAATAGAGAGCTACTACACTATTGCCAAGTGCTATAGAATATTTTATTGTAAAAGTATGTGACGTGGACAAACTCGCGGGCAGAAGCTAGTAATTAATTAAAGAAGAAAGTCCTCGTTTTCTGTTACAAGAGTTTGTGTGTCAATATGTTCAAACTCTACGAGGCTTGTGACTTGGCTGGAACTAGATTCCTCTGATTGGGGTTCTTCTCTATTACTTTGGACATTAATGGGTTTTAACAAATTCAAAACTGTGATTGACAAAGATTGGCGTTTTAACTTCTTTAATCTCTGTTGAAGCCTGATATCGGAGATGTATGGGTCTGAAGACTCTAGTGCTAGTGCATCTTGCCTACAAAAATCCAGTCAAAAAGTGGAGGGTGTCTCAGAATTCTCCGGAAGCTATAATAGTAAAGAGTACTAAAAACAAAATTCAGCAAGAAGGAAGGGCTAAATTAGGACTTTTGGTGGATGTGGTTAGGCCTAATTCTGGCACCACAAATGACGGAAATACTGCTAGGACAGCTTTGTCTGACAAAAACCGCACTGTGTTTGCCGAAATATTAGGTCTTCCACAGTGGTTATTAGACGATCTACAAACAATATTAGTAGTTTTATCCTGTGGATTGCCAATAGATGCTGAAAAATTTGGTAATTTCGCCAAATCTGTTGCGAGTAAATATGTTACGGAATATGAATGGTACCCAATGACAGTAACTTTACACAAAATATTGGTCCACGGAAAGATAATTATCACGCATTCAGCGTTACCTATAGGTGTCCTATCGGAGCAAGCCGGTGAATCACGCAACAAATTTTGGAGACACGACCGCGAACATCACAGTAGAAAATCTGACCGCGAAAAGACCATGTTAGATTTATTTCATAGAGCACTAGAGTCTTCAGACCCATACATCTCCGATATCAGGCTTCAACAGAGATTAAAGAAGTTAAAACGCCAATCTTTGTCAATCACAGTTTTGAATTTGTTAAAACCCATTAATGTCCAAAGTAATAGAGAAGAACCCCAATCAGAGGAATCTAGTTCCAGCCAAGTCACAAGCCTCGTAGAGTTTGAACATATTGACACACAAACTCTTGTAACAGAAAACGAGGACTTTCTTCTTTAATTAATTACTAGCTTCTGCCCGCGAGTTTGTCCACGTCACATACTTTTACAATAAAATATTCTATAGCACTTGGCAATAGTGTAGTAGCTCTCTATTTGTGAAAGAATTTTTGAATTGTATGAGAAGTGTCGGAGATAACCCCTTATTATACAAATTCACAAATTTTATCTCTTTATAACTAGTACAGACAAGTACTGCGCCGGGCACCGGGACCCGCGTTGAGATATAAAATAAAATTGTCTCAACAGAAATTATTAATTAACATTTTTGTATTCTAAAAGTGTTAACCCTATTATCATAGAAAATTTTGAAAACCATAGAATCATCATATCTTCGATTTCCTGATAGATTAGCATCTGATTTTTTTTACAGTTAATAGTACAGTTCTGAAGAATATTTTAAGATAAACATTAGGTGCTACTTACAAAAGATGTCCGAGGGAAAAAATAAAAAGGAAAAAAAATAAAATCAGGCATATTTGCTTTTCTATTATAAATAAATATTTTCTGTTTCGCCTATAGAATACCTTGTATATATTGTCAATAAACTACGAAAACAAATGTTCAAATATGTAGATCACATCGTTTATTTTAGAGTTTTTCTGAAAATCCAGAAAAAACTAATAAAAATTCTAACTCTGTTATAAAGTATATTTAAGATCTGGGAGTTCTACTCTCGCATTCAAAACAGTGCATACTATCGATTAGAAGAATAAAAAGGTGATGTCCGATTTTTGAGGCATTTATCATACTGTGCCGCGTAGCTGTCATGAAGTCTTGAAACCTTTTAGTAATTGTCATCCAACACAACTCTAGCTGAGTTTTGTAATAGTAAGTACTTAAAATAGGTATGAGAATATGTCGTGCCGTAGAAAAGTTTTGGCCAGGCAGCAAGGTTCACGAAGTCATAGTAACCATTTATGCCCTTAAGGTCGATGCTCCAATGTAGCCCGCGAAATTCGAATTTTCTTACGTTTTTTGCAATTTGCATGTGAATGTCAGGTTGTATATTGATTAAAATATGATTCGCGATAGTAATTTGAATTTTGGCATGGTAATGTTAGGTTTCGCTGAAGCGCACACAGATCGCCAATCATAGACCAAAAAATATATGATTCGTTGGTCAGTTCGATCTTAAGAAAAAATACTTTTGATTAACATTCCGTGTTCGGTATCATTTAAAAGAGCTTTCTTTAAGGATTCTAATAATAGATTATTCACTAAGGGGATAAACCAGTGTCTTTACGGCTCGTGCAGACAGGCGCGATATTTTGGGTGTCCGCGATATCGCGCCAGTGTGTACTTTGTTCACGGGCGCTAACTAAATCTACTTGTAACTTTCTAAAGTAAATAGGTTATTTACTCTTTAAAAAAAAATCTGTACCTAATATTCTTTTTGACGACTGCTGAGCGTGCGATCTTGAATTCAACCCGAGAATTAGGCAAATTATTATGGTATATTGCGATTTTCTTACATGAGAAAATTACACGGAAAAAAGGCAAGATTGTTATGTTACTGTAAAACAATACAACCTTCCAGAGGCCTAAATCTAAACTTTACAATGGTCTCTCAATGGTGAGTTTTTGACAGATTTGCCATACAAAAACTGTCAAAAACTCACCATTTAGAAACATTGTAACGTTTATAAATTAGTAGACTTAGGCCCATGTTTACTGTGACCGTATTAACGTTTTACAGCAATGAAAACTGCACGAATGGGAATTTGTCATGTGTCAGTGTACCTACTCTAATATGTATTTATGTCAAAGTCAGTGTTCTCTGATTTTATCTTCCGAACGAAAAATGTCACGTAGTTATCGACACATGGCGACTTTAGAATGATATTTATTACTTATTAGTGATCTATGTGTAACTTGTCCTTGGGTCACATTGTTTCAGCTGAGCATGCTTTGCGTAGGCACGTACCTATAAGCGTCGCTATGCGTTGTATTGTAGCACTTTTTAAAATGCAATGTCACATAAAAAGCAGGGTTTTAATAATATTATGAATATTTAATGCGAGATAACTTGTCAGCATGTAGTTACAATACGTATATGATTTTATTAAAAGAATTTTCACTTTCATTCTACACACACCGGCAGATTTAGCGGAGCATCCGTATACAGATAGTTTTTTTTTCATTCAATTTTTAAGTCTGGAATGTAAAAAGATGGTGATCACTTTTAGTGTATGATATTACTTTATGTGAAAAATGTACATTCTTAATTTGATAAATCTTAATTTGAAAGCATTGTAAAACCCATTTATTTTTAAAAGAGTAACCGTGGAGTTTCTTGCCGGCTCTTCTCCATAGGAAACGACTAATTGGAACCGTGCACCTAGCTTCTGACGTTTCATAAGTGCCCATGTAGGTTTATGTGAAATAAAATATTTTGATTTTGATTTTTTGATTTTGATAGGAAAGTTGAAAAAGATCACACAGAAATAAAATGTACCTACATTTTAAATGTTTAAGATAATGACAAATTTGAAACAGATAACGCAAAAAAAAAATAAAAAAATGCCTGTTCCTACGACGATATACCTCAAGTTTTGGAGCTTGGAGCGGCACGTACGAAGCAAAACCAGCTTCTTTCAACCTTCTTCGTATTGTACGCTCGCTTACAGTTAGTTGTACCTCTAATTTTCTCAAGTTAATTTCTGGCTTGTATGGCCGTTAGATGTGGGTTCTTGGTTCCTACGTATGCGAATCTGAATGAATCGATCACCCCAGATTTTTCGTTCGCCTTTTTCTGCCTTTCCCGGTCTTCTCTTAAAAGCATCAGTCTCCCTGAATCGACGGATACTGATAGAATTATGGAACTCACTGTGTAGGTTTAATCATTTCCCCTTATCTCATTTTAAAACATAATATGCTAAAGTTTAATAAAAAATAACTGAATTTTTAAGGAAATGATGTGAGTTCGAGTAAAATTAAAACAATCGCATAAAAGGTGACGTTCAATTGTTTTCACGATTTGCAACCCGGGTATGGTTCCAATTGTGAAATGTTTCAAAAAAGATGATCGATTTTTTAATGGTCTGCTAAAACCGGTGTGTGTATAAACCTATAATCAAGTTCTCTGATCTGCGTTGAGCTGCTGCAACCTTTACCTATACTGTATGATAGACACATGTCACAATACCCCGCTCTTTGTTCCAGGACGAGACCGGTCGTCTAATGAGAAGAAACATTGTGAGATATGCCATCTTAGCTTACGTGATCACGCTCCAGAGGGTTTCGCTAAGAGTAAAGCGACGGTTTCCTACATGGCAACATGTCGTGGACTCAGGTAAGTGCAAAGGAGACTTTGAGATCCAAGTAATCTTTTAAAAATTCCGTATTTAATGTTTTTTTATCCCTTTCAGGTCTTATGTTGGAGAGCGAGAGGAAAGTTTTCGAAAAGATGGATGGAAAAAGTCCGATGTCAAAATATTGGATGCCACTCGTTTGGGCCACCAATATCATAAATAGGGCAAGAAAAGAGGGCTTGATAACCAGTGACCACATTGTCCAGACGCTGCTGGTCGAGTTGTCGGACATCAGGCGGCGGCTGGGAGCGCTCATAGGATACGATACCGTGTGTGTTCCTCTCGTGTACACTCAGGTTAGTATAGTCTCATGTCTCACGATAATCTATACTTACATTATTTAATGTTTACAGACAGACGTTTGTTTCGGACGCTATTATTACCACAAATGTGAAAAACATTTTTTAAATACCGAGCAAATGTGGCGCAAGCCCAAGTATACTTGGTTATATAGTTAGAGTTATACATAAAATTATTCTGATAAATATTACGGTTTATCCCATATACCTACCATTTCTACGGATTTCAATACCATATTTACTCGGAAAAACCGGGCAAGTACGTGTCGTATCACGCACAATGAAGGGTTCCGTAGTTGGGATGAATATATCCCAAGAACAAACTTAACATTGTAGTTGAAAAACATTTTCTCCCTTATATTCCAACTGCAAATGTAAGTTTAGACGCACAACTGTGAGAGATTTTAAAACCATAAACTTCATAAAGGACTTCTCCCATAAAAGTAATCTTTAAATAAAAGTAGAACTATTTTCTGTTTTTTTTTTTTTCAAATTTTAATCTCAGTAGGTTCGGAGATAAGGGCGGAATTGTTAATTTTCATCTATTTTATTAAATAACTTTACAACTATTTATTTTAACATTCTAAAAAAATATAAATCACTTTCATTTCATATGTCACATGGTAGTTTGCAAAACATAAAAAATCTTATTTACCTCCCAAAATGGTCTCCCATATTCAAAATTCATTTACTAGGGTACATGTTCCACGTCCGTGACGACACAGTAATTCATATTATTTTATATACCAAATGTCAACTAAATCGATCCATTAGATTCAGAGCAAATTGGCTGTGATAAACAAAACAGACATACGAGTAATCCTTTAAGGGGTTCCGTTATTTCATTCGGACGTACGGAACGCTAAAAACAAGTTTCAGATGCGCTGGTGATGATGAAGCATAAAATTAAATTAAATAACAAGTATTCTAGGTTGGTTTAATTAATAACAAGCGCATTTACCAGGCATTATGTATCATCATGTAATAGGACAGGTCGTCTTGAAACATTATATGTGAGATGCAAGCGTCACTTGACAGAGAATTAATGTTTAAATACTTGTAGAAAAACAAGACCGATATGATCTACCATGTGTGATGTGTCCAAGCTAATTCGTTCCGATGATAAGACAGCATTATAATTATCTGTGCATGCGGGCGAGGTCTCACGCTCTGACATCGTTATACGTGCCATGAGGTTTTGTATTACTCGTCGATGCTAGACATGCTATTACTAAGCGACTGGTAGTTAAGTAATAACAGCCCCACGGGTCGATCGATGAGGTTAAGCTAAGCTTGCCGCGTTTGGTGCGTAGATGGGTGACCATCTTTACATACCAAGACCCCTCCGTGCCTTGGAAATCAGGTTAAGCCGTTGGTTCCGGTTGTCATTCGTGGATCTTTGACAGTCGTTATGTGGATGTGGGTCATCTGCTCCTTTCATTTCATTTTTCGATAATTCGGTGGTCGAGTGATAGATGTTGGATCAGTTCACTAACGAATTTAGTTTTTAACTTTTGATTCATTTTGTGTTCAGAGGATTCACTTCGGGTGAAAGACAGCAAAAATGAACAGAAAGTGAAGTGTGTTGATATCAGCTTGAGACAAACTTGCAACTAAATCAATAATTTAATTAATACTTAAAATTAAGCATACTTGCACTTACGCATACACCCCCTCCAATACACACAAAATTGTAAATGAGAGTGATATTTTAGTATTTTTTTTACTCACTTTTTATTTTCATTTTAGTTAACGAGGGAAATTGTATTATGTTACAAATATTGGCTTATTACTTGGTGACATTGCTGCAGAGGGACACTGATCTCTAAGATAACAGGGATACCCATAGAAATATGGGGATACCCGTAGTTTGGAGATCACGGTTTCAATGTAATATGCATAGCATAAGCCACTAGTTATAATTGAACTTTGTATTAATAAGTAGGCTTTTCTTCAATAAACATTTTTTATTTTACTATTATTTATTATAATAAAAACTATGAGCGCTATTAAACATATTTTAAACATCATTCTGTCTCAGTCAATTTAAAAAGTAGTCAGAAGCACGATGTTTTAATTTATTTCTAAATCTTTCTTTCCTAAAACCATAATAAAAAATATACATTCTGTTTTTATGTTCTTATGTTAGAAGCCGTAGGAAGTTACTGTACCGGGGTAGTAATAAGATAGAAAATGTCGAATCGATGCTTCATTTGAAAAAAAATATGCAAGAGTTATTTCCATATCCTTTTTATGGAATAAATAATTTCATTTCAGTTAGGTACACGCGTATTTTTCTCAATAATTTCATAAACCACTTGAATGCGATGCGCATTTTGAAACGTCCGCATTTGTTTGTATTTAGTTCGACAAGCGAAGCGAAATTCTTGTCGCGAATTTACAGGTCATCTAAAAAACGCGATCAAGGTCGCAGGTGCAAGTAACTTGGTGTGGATATTGTTAAACAAATAACACTTGTGTTATATATTATAGTTTACGCGTTCCAAATCAATATGGGCGAAAAAAAAAAATGCCATCTTGACTTGGTACAAGTTGCAATTCGAAATTGATCAGTGGTCACACCTGCACCAATGATTTTTTTTTAGATATTCATGGGTCCATCAGTGATCCAGTATTTGATGTTAGTTTTTTTTTTGTGTAGGATTTTTTTTGGCCACAGCATTTATATTTCTTACAGGTATTTTTTATAGGTTACCTTAAATTGAATACAACCAGTATTAATACCGGTTAGGTACTGAAATAAAAATTACCTCTATCTTACTCTCTCTATGTACCATAATTTATAAAGGTTAGGTTAGGTAAAAGTCTTCTACTTAATCCATCTGGAGAACGGAAGGTTTTGTCCTTCCCTAGCCGACTAAAACTTCATGCCTGCCTCCTACCATCTGTCGGAAGTCGAGTGCAAGATTCGACCGCGCGATTCAATTATCGGATTGCCATGAATGCCATACTTCAGCAGACCACATTGTTGTGTGCTGCCAATTCGCGATTGCACGCACATAGTCCTTGGGTGCGCTCGGAACACTGCGCGCCGTCTCGAACGCGATTCTAATCGAGCAACAAAATGCCCCTATGTGACATCGCATTCTACCATTACGAGGATCGTAAAGCGCCCTTTGGTGCTCGGCTGCCTTTTTGGGGTTTGATCTTTCTTCCACTCCGCCGCCTCCAATGTTCACCAAGTCGGCATCACAAGCTTCCTGAATCCGGACCATAAAAGGACCCAATGCAAGAAGCAAAAACAGCTGATCTTGACTGGTACATTATAGTAGCCGTGCCCGTACGTTCATGTCTACTTTCATGCTGGTAAAAACAGTAATTAACCTTGGCCCGGACGTTCACTTGATTGCCTGACTGATAAATGATTCAAGAAAAAACATTAGAGAAAAATGATGTTGTCAATTGTTAATTTTCTTTACTTTATACAATTTTTGCGCTGTATATTTTTACGCTGCTCTCGCAACTTTACTAGAAGCAATAGAAGCAATTTGAGTGAAGAACGTGAATAAGATGCGCATAATGCATGACACATGACACCTTGCATAACTTTTCTTCAAACATGCTTGGAAATTCGATTTTATTATTTTGACAACTTTCTTCGAGATAAATCGGAATTGCGTTACTGGTCGAATACATGCCAGCGTGTTTAGCGGCCAAACAAAAAACTAGGAATAGGTACTCACATCTGTCATGTTATTTAAAAATGGAAAGAATATTTTACTTCAACACATGGCTATCAAGGAGATAACTTCATCAAAGATTTTATTTAAATTTCGATTTAGCTTGCAAAGTTTAAAGTAAAGAAGAAACAAATGAACAAATTGGCTCGTGAAAAATTATCGGTGTTCGTCATTGATTCTGGAATTTATAATTAATTTGTTGAGTTTGAATTTTCGCGCATTATTTGAGAAATGTACTACCTAAACAAGCCTTGGCCGCAACTAGGCATAGATGGACTCACGTATGTGTGCCTCGGCTTCGCCTCGACAATTTCACGATCTTCCATTGGTGCCTCTGTTGAAGGCCGCGACAGTAATGTACTATTTATCTAGGATTTTAAGATAAAATATCTTCGACTCTACCAGTCATTCCCAAGTTTAGATACGGTCAACCGCACGTTCGTTAAACTACAAAAACAAAAATCAAGTCGCTGTCAAATTGAAACTATCATTATTTACGTGCGAACCTTGCGTTGCACCGTGGATGCACATCTAAACCACAATTAAGTTAACATAAAATTAATTTATTTTCCAGGTTGTAACGCTGGCACTCTACACATACTTCGTGGCTGCCCTGATGGGTCGTCAGTTGGTGCCACCTGCCCCCGGGAGCACCTCCAAATACGAGCCTGACGTATACTTCCCTCTGTTCACCGCATTACAGGTACGAATGTGTATGATAGTGTGTATGGTGTTTAGTAACTGTAGTGGTGCGGTCTGGGGACCCCGTCAGTAACTATGCTCGTACGCACGCAGTCGTAAGTATAGGTCTATAAATATATAGGTCACTGGTAATTAGTGCAAAAAAAATATGCTGTTCCTTACATTTTGACGAAATACAACGAGAGATGAGAGAACATAACAGCAGATTTTTTTTCGCGTTTTCAGGTTTGGTCCCATAGTAAAAGTTGTTCATAATGATGAGTTAATAAGTCACGTGTTTAAGTATCGGTCACTAATTACCAGTCACCCTTGATAATAAAAGAAAGAGACAGAGAAAGAGGGAGAAAGTTGCAGGGAGGAACATACCGCTTTTGGCGAATCTGGTGAATCTTCTCTCGTATCTGTACGATGTATAAATAGCTCATATCGTTAAAATGCCAGTAAGATGATAGATGAGGCTAGTCATTCTCCATCCAGCCCGCTACTGCGAAGGTAGAATAACTCTTTGTGAGAGAGTTCATCATCTGGGCAATGACTAGTAACATAGTAATGTCTGTCGCTAAGCAGCATTTGCTGTGTTCCGGTTTGAAGTATACGAGATGCTTCAGCTTTGTCGATAAAATGGACAAAGCCGCTTTTTTTGTGTTGGAAATCATCAAATAACTTCTCCCGCTCTGGGCGGAGCAGGAGGGCGTGTCAGACTCTCACTGACTAAAACCCACCCGTGTTCCTTCAGTTGCCTGTCGGACTTTCCCGCAACCCCGGCAGGTGGACAACTCACCTCCGATCAATCAACCCAGCCTGTCGCACTACACTGCTGGACATAAGCCTCTCCCAGGCTGCGCCATTCAGTCTGTCCCAGCCATTTTTTTACGACCGCGACCGTAGGGGTCCCTTGTTTTTCTTCGAAACCCTACAAACGGTTGCCCATAAAAGATACTTATATCCGTTGTCTATTTGTAAACCATTGGTGGGTAGCGTAGTTTGTAAGCATCAGCCACTCTTAAAGATACGTTTAACTCATCAGGGACTTGTTAATTACATCTGTCTCTATGCATACCACGTTAATTCACTCATAACTATGCTGATAACACTTGTACAGGTGGAAGAGTAACCTATTGTTGATCGGGCACAGTTCAATGGCTCCGTAACTAAAATGTATTTATTATTATGTTCCAGTTCTGCTTCTACGTCGGCTGGTTGAAAGTTGCCGAGGTGTTAATAAATCCTTTCGGCGAAGACGATGACGACATCGAGTTGAATTGGCTCATAGACAGACACATAAAGGTATGTCGAACACATTGTAGGATCATTCAAGTTGTACAGAAAGCGCAAACCGCGCTTAGTAGTGGCGCACTTGAATGTGGTTTCATAATCAAGTAGCGCACTTGAAAACAGGGATCGAAAACCTGTATAATTACGGTACAGCACCTCGATTCAGTAAAAATCTCACCGTGAAAACTGAGGTGAAGTGAGCTTAAAGGGAGCTGTCATTCGATCCTTATACTAGAGATTGACACTATTGAAAGCTCACTTCACCTATGTTTTCACGGTGAGATTTTTTACAGAATAGCACTACAGGTATCGAATAATTTTGGTTACTTCTACGACTAAGGTTACTGCTATCTGGGTAACCGAATAAGAAGAAACATGTTACCTCCTTTAGGTTACCGTTTTAATACCGGTCGCACACACGGAGGCGATGCGTGCCCTTTGACCAATGCCGACGGCACGTGTAATGGAGAGGTACTTTTGATTTCGGTAACCGGTATGAATTGTACTGCTGCGCGGCGAGTAGCTAACTTCCGAGCCGCCATTAAGTTTGAATCGAACTATAGTATATGATGAATAAAGGGTTTTAACAATATTTCACAATTCTACTTTGACAGGTGAAGATTGATAGTAGTTCGTTACGTCTGTTTCTACAATGTGCCTCTCGAGGATAGACAAGTCGGCGCTAAATATAGTCAAAGGGCGCATTAGTCAAAGAGCGCGCATCGCCTGAGTGTGTAACCGGTATTAAAATAGTAACCTAAAAGAGGTAACAGTTTCTTCTCCTTGGGTTACCTACATAGCGGTAACCATAGTCGTAGAAGTAACCAAAATTCTTCGATACCAGTATCGTAATTTATAAAGGTTTTCGGTCCCTGCTTAGTAGGTAGTGTACTAATAGATACTTGAAGCATTACCTGGAGGAAGGCCTAGGTATACATGTGCAGCTATTCTAGGTGCTCTTGTGAAGGCGACCGCAACCACAAGCGGCTCGTCGCCCAATCGCAATGACAGACCGCAAATAAGTGATAGACGTAATAAATTTTCATACTAGAAATGAAGATAAAATAGATCAACCATTTTTCAGATTATCTAAGTACATTAACTTTTTATGGGTAAGTACTGTGTGAAAGCTCCCGCAGACAGGCGCGTCGCGAAACGGGTAGAACAATTTCCGTGAAGTTTTCATAGGAATTGTTCCACTAGAGTGAATTTATTCTGCCACAGCAAAGTACGGAGAGAGCAAGAAGGCTGAAACTCTATGCCTGAAAAACTCTTTTCTCTCCAAATTTTACTGTGAAGTATTTACCTCGGTGTCAACCTCAACCCCCAGATGCCTCATGTCATTATTCCAATTAGTCAATCATTCCAATAGGTACCTATTCATAATTATACCTTATTACAACGATATTACTTAGGTACTTACACATATTTTTGTAATCCAGTTTATGACTTTCTTTTTCTTCCTACTTCTCTATTAGTCGTCATCTCGGTAGTCATCCCCTTTCTAGCCATACCACCTTTCACACAGTCATCCATCGTTTCTTTGGTCTTCCTCTATTCTTATAGCCATCCACATTCATACTCAAAACTTTCCTCACATTTTAGACTTTTTGCGTATCCATTTGAGTTTCACCTGTTGGAGTCACGTCAAAACTGATTATGCCAAACTGCTATCTAATTGCGTAAAACGTTTTCGTAAACGATTCCGATGAATTTGTTTCATTTTGACAGTTCAACAACATTCATTGCGTTTGTTTTTGTATTTACGTTGTTGAGCAGATTTTTTTTTCAACTTATGAAGCAATGGATTCGCAATTTGTTTCAAACCGATACAAATTGTATAATTGTAGATCGTGTATTACGCAATTAGGGTGCTGATCGTGGTGAATGAACTGAATGTGGTAGGTACATAAACGTTCGCCGTATTGGTAGTCCAATTGAAATCGGAAATGTAATTCGGTCATTTTCGGCCAGATGTACCCATAAAAACCGGCCAAGTGCGTGTCGGACCACGCAAAATGAAGGTTACCGTAGTTGGGATGAATTTATCCCAAAAAAAACATTGTAGTTGAAAAAAGCGATACATCGATATACGTCACGGTCATACTAGGTATTTTAATAAAAACGACTTGTAACGACACGATTTTTAAAACCTTACAGGCTGCCTACATGATAGTCGACGAGATGCATGAGGAGCATCCGGAACTTTTGAAAGACCAGTACTGGGAGGAGGTGGTCCCGAAGGACTTGCCGTATACTGTGGCATCGGAGCATTATCGCAGACATGAACCAGCCTGTTCTGCCGACCACTACAAGGTGAAGGCTGAAGATGCGGTCTACGCGAACGTGCAGGCCCCTAGAAAAAGTCACGACGAGACTTACGCTGATTATGTGAGTTCATAATACTTTGATACGATATACGATCTAAAATCTTGTACGTTGATTATTCCAGTCCTATAGAAAGTAAAAGTAGGTACCTGTGTGGTACTGACGGCAAAAAGCTATAACATCCTTAGGGAGAATTCGACCAAACAGGAATAACTTTTATCCGCGGAATAAGCCTTCTCTTACGAATAAATTTGGAATTTTTGACAGTTTCTCCATACGAAAACTATGAGAAGTAAACCTTATTCCGCGGATAAAATTTATTCCTGTTTGGTCGAATCTGCCCTTAGTTTACTTTGTGTTCTATGACTATATAAGTAGCTTTTACTTAACTTCGTGTTCCTTTTTTGACTTCGGAACCCTTAAATGAAACAAAAAGCGATCAAGATGTTTTATTACTCTATCTATTTCCAGGAAAGCGTTGATACGCCATTAGTGGAAAGAAGGAAAAATTGGTTCCAAAGACAAATATCAAGAATGGGGTCGGTAAGGTCTGCTTCGACCGCATACTCCTCAGGTGGATTGTTTGGCCGGAATAGGCATAACTCGGTGGTGTACTCAAGTCCCGAGGCCGGGCAACCGGTGATGCCGCCGCAGCCTCATCATAAGATGTCATTGTATGAACGCCTGGTGGGCCGCAAATCCGGACGCGGACAGCACAGACCGAGCTCTAGACATGGTAAATCTTTGTTTCTGGTTTAAAGCATGTAATACTCATGCCTGTAACTCAAACAGAAATATGCGAGTAATTTGCATGTCAATGTGACATTCTCCAATCAGAAGCTATTTTGGCATATTGGCATAACTCGCATGCGTTTTATATTCACTGTTTTGTGAACCTAAGAGCAGCGCAATTAAAGCCACTTTACGAGCAAGTGTGTTGCTCCTGACCTGTATTTTACTTGTACCTGGATATTGCATGCAACCATAAGCACGATGTTTTGCGATTTTTCACACCAAAAATAAGTTGTTTCTCCGATTTTCTTGTGCAATGTTACTTAATTTGACGAGCAGAAATTAATAGAATTGCGAAGTTGATGGGTTTTGTTACATCCTGTATAAAAATGAAGCACTTAACACGAGTTTAAATCTTTACGTTTTCATTTTCAGGGCAAAAAAGCAATGGGTCCGCAGTTCCTATAACATTACGAAATAGGCCTCGCATACCAACACCAGACGTCACAAAAGAGGTTATGGATCGCGAAAACAGAATTGCCATGGGAATGCAAAACATGGGCGTTATCATGGCACACCAGGGTTACCAGAACGAGGTACCTGTGCTTGGTGCTCTCGTCCTGTCACCCATTCAAGAACTGGATAGTGGATCAGTTAACAACACATTGCACGCGGGTCAGCCCGGAACGACGGCGTTGGCACAAGCGGTGTTGTCGCCTTCGTTGGGTGGGGGCGGCATGCCACCGATGATAACTGCGGCGCCTGTGACTCTGGGAGTGTCGCAGCTCACCAGCCTAGTGAGCTCGGCGCCGTCCACCCCGAGGGCCGAGCGGGGCGCTGCCGATGGCTCAGGGGGCTCGCCCCACTCCCCGCGAGCAACCGTGACGGAGCTGCCTCCGTCGGACCGCGACAGCGAGCACAGCAACGCTAGCACCGGCACACCACCAGAGTTTGCTCGTAAACGCAGCAGCTCCAAAAGAGGAGAAGTCTACGTATAAATTATATCCGCCCGTAACGCGTGGTGCTTATAAAATTGTGATCGATAAAGTTTTATTAGTCGAGTTTTTCGTCTGATAATGATACTAAGTACATGTACTTAGAAACTCATCATGGTTAAAATGAGAGAACTCATTTTTTATATAATGTAAGTCGATTTCCATTGCAAAAATGGAAAGAATTGAGTTTTACGCACAGACAGGGATTGAATTGTATTTTTATTATAGTTTTTCATTTAAAAACTTTGTTTTTTTTCTTTGAATCCACATGTTCAACGAAATCTTTCAGTTGATTTTGATATTGCGATAACAATTATTATAATGACAAAAAGGTTTCTTACGCCTGTTTCGTTGAGGCGGGGTCACCGTGCCAAAGGTCATGATTATGGCAGTAGAATGTATGGTCGGGAAAACCAGAGTGTTTTCCAGCAAGCATATTCAGCATAAAAACTTAACAGCTGAGTTAGGTGGGGCGTGAGGAGTGCCGAAAATGTTTTTGAAAACTTTCACATACGATTTCTAAAATCTAATGATGTAGTTTTAGTTTTTATCAAAACTTTTTTAGTTTCGGATTTGGCCATATCTTTTCGCTTGAAAAATTCACCCAATATGTGCAGTCGAATTGATAAACGATACCTAAAAAATAGGGGCATAATGAATAACGTTATCAAGCGTACAGGTAGGACCGTCTTTACCGAGGGATTATAGGGGTGCGTGGCACTCGGGCGCAGGGTCTTAGGGGGCGCCAGCCGATCGCCTTATATAAACACATACCATGAGTGATCACAATCATATTTATTATACCTATAAAAAAAGCCAACAATATTGTTTGCATACATGAAGAAGTGCTCTTTCACTCTAAACTAAAGAGTTATATCACTCTTCTAGCTCATTAGATCTTCTTTCTATAGCTCAGTCACAATATAAATCAGTACCTAACAATATTATATCTCGGCACCGACCTTGAAATAATAATCTACGGCTACTCGGTAGATAAACCTTCGCGTTCGTGCGTAACTGCCGCGCGCTCGATACAGTTTGGCGGCTCGGAACATGAGGCGAGTCGCGGCGTAGTAACAATTTCATGTGTCAGCGCGGGTGAGAGGTGGGGTACTGCGCAGCGAGTAGCTAACTTCCGAGCCGCCATTAAGTTGGAATCGAACAGGATTCTACCTACTAATTTATAAACGTTACAATGGTCTCTCAATGGTTTTTGTATGGCAAATCTGTCAAAAACTCACCATTGAGAGACCATTGTAACGTTTATAAATTAGTAGACTTAGGCCCCTGTACTGTTGCGTATTGACACTGATATTTCGAAGCGCGTCGATTCGGCCATTTTTGGCAACTGTAAGTATGCAATCGCAAAAAAAAATTGTACATGTAATAAAACTACAAATTAACGATTTACGGACATTTTCCTTTACTTGTACTCTGACCCTGCTTCTTGCCATGTTTCGTGATTCTAGGTCAACGGGAAGTAAACTTTAGGCTTTGATTTATTTGCGAGTATCAAAATATGTCGCATAAATGGCCGTATTTTTTTATTCAGTTGAGTTAGAAGATTGATAATTTAGAGCTCCAAGGGACTGAAGACCTACCTACGTACAATTTGATATTAATTACAACTTGATACTTCCACGCGTTCCTGAGAAATAGGGTCTTGACAGATTAACAGACATAGAGACAAACAGAAGGACAACGAAGTGATCCTAAAGGGTTCAGCTTTTCCCTTTTGCGGCACGGAACCCTAAAAATGTATCTACGTTGATTGCCTTACCTATAATGGGTACCATACTACTCATACATGCTTGAATTTAGATTTATTTTTGTTCTAATAAAAAATTAAAGACTTTTAGTTTTCTTGCACATTCATCAAACACAAAATTACCCACGAATAAACACGGATTTGCGGCGCTTAATCGAGGCGCATGCTTCTTGCAAACCCGTGCGCGATTGGAGGACGATGGAACACGGATTTGGAAAAGTTAGCGTAACAAGCCCGTGCGTGTTTCAAGGCGTTACTGCCTCCCTATTGGACGCGGAAACCTCGGAAACCGTCAGGCGTTGGGGACTGGGCGATACGCCTCAGGTCGAGTTTAGCAGCACATCTAATTAGACGTGGCGATGGCCCATGGAGTAAAGCTGTCACCGAATGGTGGTCAAGGTTAAAACCAGGGCCGTCTAAAAGAGCGTTGGGTTGATGATGTCGTCAAAGTCGGCATAAAAGTCGGTATGGCAGAAAAAAGGGGTGGCCAGAGAAAGGGGGACAGGGGCGGGAGGGACCCAGCAGGGGGTGATTCCGGGCTGAAATTGTGATGATGATGGTAGAAAAGGAGATTTTTTTTAAATCTCTTGGTGAATTTAGGGTAGCTTAGACAATAACATCATGTATTGTTACTTTACATTCTTTCAACATCTTTAGCTTTGAGTAATTGCTCCGGTTTTATTTTGTTTCTTACACTAATACTATACAGAGAAAAGATTTGTATAGAGTAATAGGCTATAATTTATAAAGTTAACACGCGGGCGAAGCCGCTAGCGGAAACAAGCTGTTTAGTTTTGTGAATATACAGGCTGGTCCAAATAAGTGACGTCATTTAAAAATATATTTGATTGCTCAAGCCTAGGGGTATCCGAAAATACCCCATGTATGTTACGCGATGCTTATTGTCCTGACGAATATTGTGTTTCCAATTTTTTTTCGGAGAGTTTTCTCCCACAGTTTTCGTCATTTTAAATATCTTTGGTAAATACATGGGCCTCCGCATTTTCGCAGTCAAAAGCTGCGCAACGGGTCATAATTCTGAGGGCGCTTCTGTATAAAAAATGTGATAGTGAGTTGAGTATCTTTATGTAGTCTGTGGGATAGTGACAGCTAGCTGTCAAATTCTAAGATAATAATTCTAGGATAGTAGCGACATCTGAAGTGACCAAGTAGCACTTTTTATCCACAACTTCTGGCTATTTTGCTTTAGCTCCCGTAGAAAGGCGTTGCCTTCGCGTCGCGAAGCCTTTTAGATAGGTAGAAGACTTGTTCTAATAATAATTAATAACAAAGAGCTTGGGTAAGGGATATTGAGAGCTTCACTGTGTCGTGAAGTGACAAGAGAGAGTTGTTGTGTTCAAATTGTCGTGGCATGCACTGTTGACATAAATACCGTGGCATAATTACTGTCGTCGGCGATAATTGTTTGTTTTCGTCATGTTATAAGTAGTAGGAAAAGCTAGAAAAACTAGTTGTCCAAACAAAACATAATCGTCACTACTCAAAAATATGGAAAGACTTTGGCACTGGTATGAACTGTAGTTTGGTTACAATGTTTGGTTATATATCCACTTGTTATTTAGTCAAGACCAGTGGCAGCGGGTCAAACCAAAATTATAGATAAAGCTGAAACTTTTTTGGATTCTTTCCGACTGTATGATCGTCTAATTTTGTCGTCAAAACGATAGTTTCGACATGGAAATTCGATCACTTTAAATTTTGTAGTTGGTAACACTGATCAGCCATGAGCCAGCCATATTTTAGTCTGTGAGCCAGCCATCTTGTTCTTGTTCATCCGACAAAGTTCATTTTGTATTGATTTGTTGACTTGGACAAGTCGTTTGATAGTCGGTTTCGCGGAGATTATTAATTAAGCATCATAACAGGCGTGAAAAATAACATAGTTCAACGTGTGGGCTTTTAATGTGTGTCTATGTTTATTCGACAAATAAAATATTATACCCACGTATGATTTAAAAGGAAAGGAAATGCAGGGTGTTACTGTAGACGAAGGTAAGGTTTTTAACTTTACAAAACCCTCTTTTGTTTTTGTTATGATAATGAAAGTTTATTAGATTGTTGATTTTTTTGAGAATTTTTAAGTAAAAGAAAATGAAAGTAGTCTAAATCGCAGGACTAGGATAATTCAGTACTTACCCACATTATATTTTTTGTTGCTTCTCTCTTTTCACTAATATAATTTCACAAGTACGACTCCTTATTGAAAAAGAAAGTTTAAAAAAATATAATAATTCAATTTTGCTTGACTTTACCCTCATAACTTCGCATAATTTACTTACTTTCATTCGCTCTGAAATCTCATCTCGAAAATGTACCTACCCTCAACCCTATAAACTGCAGCCATCCTAAAATTACCACATGTGCCAAAGAATATAATGTCCTACTTTGAATATAGTTTTGAACTAATTTAAAATAATTTCAATGTACAAGCCACATTTAGTTGAAAAGTTAGTCAATGCTATAATACTTATAATTATTTGTTTTTATTAACCATCATAGATTATTAGTTTGGCCATATAGATTGTGGTTTCAGTGGCTCCTGCACATTTGAGTACTTATTTAAAGAATAAATAAGTCCTCAAATGTGCAGGAGGTGGGTCACTGTTTACACTCCAACAAGTGGGTCATCATCTAACCATATTTAATTTTTATAAAAATACTAATATACTTATTTAATTATTTTCAGAAAATCAACCCAAATTGCGCCATGATGAAGAATTCATGAATTTGAGGCCCTCACCTAACTTCAAGCATAAGAAGTATTTAAGGTCAAAATTTGAAGAAGCAATGATGATTGAAGCCAATTCATCTTCGTTGGGACACAACAAACGAGAGAAAGTCAATAATAATACATTGGTGGCAAGCGCAGCAGCACAGCCGCCTCTACCACCGAATCCGCCACCGCCAGATACGCCACCCATGATAATGAACTTAAAGCAAGAGATTGAAGATGATGAATATACATCTAGTACCGTTGAAACTGTATCTGACTTCAACCAGCCAGATGAACTAAGGGTTGCAACTGCAACAATTAAAACGGACCAATCAGAAAATGTAACGATGTGCCGAAACTTTGCACGTGGTACTTGCCGAAAAGGCGCAGCATGTATATTTGCACATGAACTAATATTGTCACAGCTCCCAGGAGTCTACACATTTTGTCGGAACTTTCAAAATTCAGTGTGTTCTTTTCCTAAGTGCAAATTCGTACATGCAACTGTATTTGAAAAGGAACATTTCTTTAGAACAGGGTTTTTACCACCTCATACACTAGCTCATCTTAAAGAAGCTAGTGTACTGCAACCGCCTCCTCCACCACCACAATCTGAAGGTAAGACACTTTCATGCAATTTACAAAAAATATTTATTTATTCAAAAGCTTAACTTGTTGGTACAGTATGTATCTACAGCAAAAAAAGTAGGTTTTTATGTAGACCATAAATCGAAAAAGCCTTTAAGCCATTCATGTATTTTAAATATGGGTTTTTCCTTTCAGAAGTATCAGTAGAACAGCCTCCAGGTAAGAAACTTTCTTGCATTCAATGTGGCCATTTACAAATCATATATATTTATTTAACAAGCTGATATAACTTGTTGGTACTGTTAGCAACTACAGCACCTTATATGGTTTTATGCAGGCCACAAATATGTTAAAGCCATTCGTGTATTTTAAATGTGGGTGTGTTCTTACAGAAGCAGCAGTAGAACAGCCTCCAGTTTATTCTAATGCCCCACCACCTTCCTCAATATCATGGTAAGGCTTCATTCTTATACCCTCAAAGGCTAAAATGAATTTAAATAATTTAATAATAATGGTAAAAATATTTCTTATGTATAAAAATGCATTGTGCCGTTATTGATCATCGTTGCGTAGTTTAGCAGAACAACGCGGACACACAGACAGACAACTAAAGTGACTATAATTATTATAATATGTATAGATATATTAGATTGGACGCCGCTTTGATCCTCGCCATTTTCAAATGGTTTACCGAATTTTGTCATGCAAGTCTCACTGGTCTGAATATTCCCATTTCAGTATCGATCCTGTGGTTCGATACAATGCGGAAAACGGCGTAGAACGAAGTGATCCAAACATCTTCAGCGCCATAACATCTGCCGCAAGTACTACATCTCCGAAACGTGACTGGAGCGAGGTAGACGACGATGGTACGTACTTGAAACACAATATTTTTTTGCTACTGAGGCGATTGTGCTACTTATTATATCTCTTGTTTTTAAACTAACTAAGCGATACATTGAGCAGCTTTATTGATATAGTCAACAGTCATTACTTTTCTAAATCTAAAATGATGTATTGTCAGAAAAAAATATTATTTGAACAATCAAATACAAACGAAACATATAACTTTTCCTTTTATAATATTTGTAGAATACCTTTGCCGAGCAGCGGTACCGTACAAGTTAATTTTAAGAAAGACCATGTCCAGACTTATCTTTTGCTAACAGGTTCTTTGTATATTTTGTTACTTTTCTTAAAACTCAAATCTTTCTATTGCGAAGCGAACAAAGTTAGTTTTATCTCAATTTTTTCATGTTTTGGCGGGTCGCAGTAACCCATATTTCTTGTTTAGTGTATTATAAACTGGATGTGAATACTGCATGCGCCGCGATTGTAATTATTCATGTTGGTTTTGTCTCCAGCCAGCAGCTCTTCGCGCGATTTCGACTCCGGTGAACCGCTGGCAAGGAAATGCAAAAATTGTCCTCGTACTGAGATCAGGTATCATTTTGCATCTCTTAGCTGCAGCTGTTCAGAACACGGGGTCAAGTATGCCATTACTGATCACCCTGATATGCACAGTGTTTATTATATCTAATAATATTAACGCATGCGTAGATGATGTGCTCAAATCTGCTATTACGCATTGTTTTATTTTTATAATTAATATTGAAATGCGAGAAACTTTATATTTATCATGTGTTTTAGTTTACAAATTCAATTGACTTTACCGCGGGTTTCAAACAGCTGGCTAGTGAGACTTCCTTGTCTACTAGAATATGGCAAGAACATGTTATACTTCCTACTGCAGAACTGCTTTTACTATGTAACTTTTGGTCTTTGTGCGTTTTGCGTTTTGGTATTTCGTGACTTTTAATCGAATTTTTAATACATTGTATAATATAAATTACACTAAAAAATATCATCAGTTAATGCGAAATAAAATATACCTAATAATGGCTGCAAAATTCACAGCAATTTCTTTTATTATGTGTAATGCTATTTTCCGACATTTAACATGTTGTTAGCCTTTCGTTCAACATTTTCTGACATGCTTGTATAATTTCACAGGGAGCAATTATTGAAGAATAAAGTTGAAAAGCGTGCTCGCGCTAATAAGCAGATGAGCCAGAAGATAGCGCGGCTCGACAAGAGCAATGCCATAGTTGCAGCAGTGCTGGGAGCTGTTTTTAAGTCGGTATGTAACAATACTCAACTTCTAAAATTATTACAAAATACTACACTACACACAATCTAGAAAATTGTTTTTAATTGTGGTTTCCCACACAAACTCTGCTATGTATGTGTGCTGTGGGTAGGTACATGTAATTCTGTAGTCTGACTTCAAATTGTGTTTAAATAGAGTTTAGTGTTGCTTTCTATTTTTAAGTATTAGCCGTAAGTTTTTCAATTTATTTGGTGTGTGTGTGCAAACCACTATAGCATTGGGGTCATCCTGTAAAGATAGTGCGTGTAGGTAAGTTTAATAATAAATGTCTACTCAAAAACCGCTCATCAAAACTAGATCAATATGGGACTTTAGCCCCTCCCCCCCAATAAAAAAAGAATCATCGAAATCGGTCGACGTGGTCAAGAATGATCGCTGAATATAACACCTCCTCCATTTTTAGAGGTCTATTAAAAACGGTAACCTCCATTTGAGTACCTAGTTATGTTAGTTTATAGTTAATTGTTAGCTATTTTATAAACGATTACATTACGTTTTTTATTTGTTATAGAACCAGCTTAGTGGTGCTTCTGGATTCAACATGTCCCCAGAAAAAGACATTATGGTAAGATAATTGAATTACACAATTGCGAAGCTAAATAAAAACATATCAAAACCAGCCATATAATAATACCTACAAATTCTATTTGGTGGGTGGTAACGGCCACGAGTTACGAGTTTGTAGGTCATAGGATCGAACCCAGTCATGCGCTTTACTTTGTGTAAATTATTTCATTACCACTGCTCTCAAAACGGTGAAGGACAACAGTGTGAGGAAACCGGCTTGTTCTAGAACCAAAAATTCGAAGACATGTGCCATCTACCAACCCGTACTGAGTCCGCGTGGTGAATTACGGCTCGTACACACTGGCGCGATATCCCGGACGCGACAAAGGTAGCGCTATATCGCGCCAGTGTGTACGAGCCTTTACGACCTACTCCGTCTCACTGAGAGGAGGCCTTTCTTACAGCAGTGGGAACATTATAGGCTGATTATGAATTAATACTTTATTACCACTTTTCACCTACTAACATTCTTCCATACAAACTTTAACACCCTAATTGTAGGGTAGTTTTGAAAAATTCTCATCTTAAACTTTTTTTATCTAGAACTAAAACTATTTATTATTCGTGCCAAGTTTGCAGATAATAAACTCAACTTATACAAATTCCTCCCATAAGAGTTGATTTTCGAAAAATCCTTAGTACACATGGTTTCGTTTTAAAACTACAATTACTGCACCAAATACAAGTTTCTATCTTTAGTGGTTGGGCTGTGTGAGAGTAGTACGGACATACCCTGTTCTTTTATATACAGGGCGGTGGTTAATTAAGCATTTGTTTAAATAAAACCATTTATAGGGACTTTTGAATTTTCAAGGATATTTGCAAAAAGTTGGAACACGATAACTTGTGTCCATGGTTTCATCCTTGTTAATATATTAATGTAGGTTAAAATAATACGAAATGGTTAAAAACATGCACATATAAGGTGCTATAAAAATATCTGCCACGGCTGCAATGGGAGATAGTATTGTGTTTATAGATTACAATAGTAAAGATAAATTATTGATCATGTGTCATATTTTTTTTCATACTTTAAACATATTTGTTTGTAATATAGAGCTACTTTACTATACCTAGATTTTTAAAAGTAACTACGAATATTGTGTTTTTTAATTGTTTTTCGAACGATTCATTCGTTCGGGATCTATCAGAACAGGATCAGAATGCCAATTCTCGTACTTTAAAAACGTTCATATTCAAGTCGCAATCTGTCAAAGTTGTCAAAAATGTTGGTAAATGGATTGTATTGTTGACAGATTGCGAATGAAATGCGAATGCTCTTAAAAATACGGGAATTTCCCTTCTGTTTAAAGTGCAAAGCAGAGTATATTGTGAACCCTAAGATCTGGTAATATTGTAAATTAGCTCTAACCCTAGCGGCTCCCAATCACCAATCATCCTGTATTTAGAAGATTAAATCATGAGCTGACGTATGATGTTAAATTTCAGAGTTTGTTGCCCAACAACAAATTGACCACCGTTCTGGCGAAGTTGCTGCTGCCGCGCCCCGACGCTTCTTGATGTAGAGATGAACGTGGCTGAACAGTCTCAACAGAACTGCGCCAACTACAATGGTATAAGGATCTTTTGACGCGTGGCCAAAAGCGGAACTTGTTTTCGATGTGTTAACGCCGCGATCTTGTTTTGTCAATACAATAGGGAATATGCATGTAATTTTTTTCACTAAATCAGTCAAAGACAGAAATATAAACCGAAGAAAAGTATTAAAAGATGAATTCAATTACTGCTTATTGCTCATGTATCGACATTTTTGGATATTGCACATAAAGTTTACAATGCCTTGTCATTAAAATTGCTCGCCGTGTTGCTGCCGGCCGCTGCCATTTCAGTGTGAATTGACCCTTAAGAATTAAATGCCCATGAATTCAATTTCACTCTGTATAATGAATACATTTGAATAACGTGCATATTCCTTATTTCTGTGACAGATTCACAAATGTTTAAAAACAATGGCCCGCTGTCAATGTCATTCTGGCGCCAAAAGATTGTTCAAAGCACTGTATTCGTATAGTTGTAGAATGATTGTAACAAAAACTATTCAGAGTTGACAAATGTTGAAATTCTATTCATCCTGTAAATTCACGTGAAGTATTTGCAATGATAATTGCACTATTTATTGGTATATCTATAAAATAGCGACCCGCTGCTGCTTCGCACGGTTTTTACGACTTGACAAAACATTGAGATTTCTTAACTTTAATACTAACGTATTAAACACATGAACCTTCCGGAATAAATTCTCATACAGACAAACAAGGAAAGGTACTTTAATTTATAATATTTTAAGATTGTATATAAATTAAGCCGCTTTTGTGTCTGTGTGCCCACTTGATGCAGTGCTCACCATAATTAAGCGAAGCGAATTTATTCCGGAAGGATTGTGGAAAGCTTGGCTTATAAATTTTGAATGCGGTCATGCGGGCCTTAGTAGCTTAGTACAAGCGGTGGGTGCAGCGCGTTTGCTATGCGAAGATCTCAAACATATAAACGTTGGAATGCGCAGCTACTACGCTTGTACTCATGACCGACATCTAAGAGATTTGAACATTCAGCGACATCGAAAAATATTTTCGCAAAAATGAACTTCATGACTCCTGCATTAGTCAAATTTTTGTTTTTAACTTTTGTCACCTCTGAATACTACTTTTTATTCCATCATTTAAGTAATAATATTAACAAAAATTTAACGTAAAGATTCTAGGATTATTCAAGTATTTTGTTATATGATTAATTTCAATATTGACATCACTCGTCATATAATTTTTATATTGACAACACAAAACAACATTTCGGTATGAAATCTGCATCCCAAGGTGTTTTTCAATGTTGACGATACAACAGCAAACGTTCAATCCAGATACGGATATTTATTTGTATGTTCACTTAGATAAGGATTATCTAGTAAAAAGGTTCAAATTAAATTAGCTATCGAAACTCCGAAAAGTGTTGAGGGGGTGATCGATATCCAAATATGATAGAGTAAGAAGAGATTAATTTGATGGTTTTTTTTGTCGGGTCATCGATCGCAATTATAGTCACATTCATGAAATATCAGTTTATTTTTGTGTAAACTTCACACACGAGATTGGTTAGGATCGATGTCTAAGGGTGGATTCGACCAAACAGGAATAAATTTTATCCGCGGAATAAGATTTACTTCTGACAGTTTTCGTATGGAGAAACTGTCAGAAATTCAAAATTTACTCGGAAGAGAAGGCTTATTCCGCGGATAAAATTTATCTATCTGACCCCCCAAAAAAGAAATCAAATCTTTTATTTTTTTAATTTGACACTGTATAAACATAAGATTTTTAGGTATTTTAAAATATTTCAATAATATTAAATAGAAAAGTTGTGCATGTAGAATTAGGTATGTATAAGTAGCCGTTATAGGTTGATTTTACATAAGTATTTTTATATCATATGAATGTTATCACAATTAATTTTGTGAAGATTGTTTGTATAATTAATCTAGTACACACACACACGTGCAGCCTTATAGCATTTATAGCCGTCATAGGACACTAATACTAATGTGACCAGACAGTGCAGTAACAGAAACAAAATAAAAATTGACGGTGCGAAGTTTCCTAGATTTAGTTTTTTTTTTGTATTCGCTAGCGTTAAATCTTGAATCGGTTCGAAGCTTGCGAGACATATGTCGTGACCAGATTTTTAACATTTCATGAAATGGTTGTTTCATGAAATGGCCAGCTAAAATTTACCATATCGTTAAAACGAGGTTAGAACTGTGACCATCAACCGCGAAGGCCCCGAAGAATACGCTAATATTTAAAATGTCAACGAACTACGCGTAGTGCTATTCTGTAAAAATCTCACGGTGAAAACATAGGTGAAGTGAGCTTTCAATAGTGTCAATGTCTAGTATTAGGATCGAATGACAGCTCACTTTAAGCTCACTTCACCTCAGTTTTCACGGTGAGATTTTTACAGAATCGAGCGGCTGATCAAGTGCATAACTGCTGCTTACAGTTTTCCCTAGTTTTCACTGTGATATCACATCAGCACCAAGTATGTGAACTGCTAGTCTATTCTGCAAACATCTCACCGTGAAAGCAAGGAAATGAGTTGAAATGAGTTGTTGAAATGAGCTTGAGGTGAGCTGTCAAATTGTGTCAATCCCTGTGGAATGACGGTCACTTCACGCTCACATCACCTAAGTTTTCACGGTGAGTTTTTTACAGAATAGAACGACTGGACATTGCACTATCATCATTTTAATAAAATAAATAACGGAAGTTTTTCTCCTTTCGCGAACAACAACGATTTATATACAAATCATTTTACAATAAGTGAAGATAATCAATAATCTTTTACAACAATCAATTGTTCATATTTAGTACGTAAGGATAATGTACGTAAAGTACTTTTTCAACACAATTATTCGAAAAGTGGCTCTTATTGCACCATTTTTATTTTAGGTGCAGATGAACTACATTTATATGTACGTTTACATAATGTCTGTTCCAAAAGTATTGTTACGCAGTCACTCACTAAGGCCGTATACAGAAAGAAAGCTGGAAGCTGGCGCCGATCTACCAGCGCTTATCGGCGCTGGTCCATGTCGAAGATTCTCGGAACTTGTCGGCGACGTTCGGTGCTTATCGGCGTTTATTCATATAAATGCCTGCGCCGGTTACCTGCGTGGACCTGTTCCTATAAGCGCTTGTAGGCTGCCAGCTTTCTTTCTGTATACGGCCTTTAGGTAATAAGTAACACATTCATCTGTGATTAGAATGGTACGGGGAGCCTAGAGTGTTGTTGAGCAAGCGTATGCAGGGCGAAAAGTTGATAGCTGAGTAGGTGGGGCATGATGAGAGAACACCGAAAATATATTGAAATGTTCATAAACGAGGCCCGTGGGCAGGGATCCAGTTTACGATTTACAAAATGGGCAAAAAGTTACGTGTTTCTCAGAATTTTTTGCCCATTTTGTATATCGTAAAGTGGATCCCATGACCCCCCAGACCACGGGGCTCATATCTGAAAATTTTCAAATATATTTTCGGAGTTCTCTCATCATGGCCGCACCTCATGACCTCTGCAATTACTCAGCTATCAACTTTTCGCCCTGCTTGCTTGCTCAAAATAATTTTGAGCAAGCGAAAGAGCTTTTCCATTTGATGATTCAAAATTAGAATTTCGGTTTTGTAAGTAGCAGTACAAATTGGCATCCATAGGTACGTTATGTGCTCCATTTGATTACATTTTCTACAAATACTTTTGGAACAGATATTTTTAAAGAGCTGCCATTCGTTTTCCTTTTTTTATGCTTAAAGATTTTATATGTATATATAAACTGTGTAAATAAATAAATATTCATAAGTACTTTCTGAGTTTATTTTTGACATTACTGATATTGATGCAGGAAAACATCTCGAGGAAACCACCATACAATATTTAACACTAACTACAAATTTTTTTTACCACTTTTTTACTTATAAAATAATTGAGTTAACTATTTTTTAAATACTCAAGTTACAAAATAAACAGGTTAACCCCTTGAATTATTAACTTTATTTAATTTTTATTATTTGTTGTTTTAACGGCAATAGTATTTGTTGTTAACCGACTTCCCAAAAAGGAGGAGTTTCGGTTGTATTTTTTTTTATAAATACACGGTTTGTGAAAAATTCATCTTTCTACCTCTTACGGTTCCTGAGATGCAACCCGCTGACATACAGACGGACGGACGGACAGCGGAGGGTTAGTAATAGTGTTCCATGTGGCACCCTTCGGGCACGGAACCTTGAAAATGAAATGCTGTTCGTTGGTAAGTTCATCACCTGAGAACGGCTGGACGATAAGATATAAATATAAGTAATATTCAAAAGAAAACCTAAAGCTACGGGTTCATAAAAGAGCGGTGCCGCCACTTAACGGCCGAATTGACGGCTGTCATGAAAATGACGCTGGCTGTGTCAGAAACACACCAACTTACTTTCATAAATAATGTTTTAGTAACGTCATTCGCCGGTAAATTACAGACGCTACCACCGCTCATATAGGAAAAGATTTTCAATTGACAAAATTTTCAAACTCGCTTCGCTCGCTCTTGCATCGTATGTTCTACAAATTCTCGAACTTTTTTTGCATTAGTCGACAAAGTAACATGTTGAAAACAGTTCTGAGACTATACAAACGAGCTCGCGTCACTCGCTCTTGCAGCCCACATTCTTGCTATGCGATGAAAATTGCCGTGAATATCACAATGTGGATATGACAATTCCCTGAAAAAAAATATCCCGGCCCCATGTTTCATAGAGAGTGTAGGAAGTTATAATTACGCATGATCGCGCATCTACTAATAAAGGCCGCCAGGGTATTGATTGCACCCGGACGCTATATGGGCTATAGCAGGCGCAGCTCTCTCAATTGCCCTTTAGGTGACTCAGCCTTCTGAGGTCTATTGTGAGCGACCACGTTTCAGTTCCATAGGTCATCATCATCACTGCCAACACGCACTGGTGACGCCTACAGTATGTGAGACGAGAATATAATGGGTACCTTACCGGACGCTGTCCAGCCGAGTCGAATTCGACAATGGACCTCCTTAATTAATTGAACTGTTGGTCCTAGGTAATCGATTAACTGGTACCTCCTTAGTTAGACTCGTGTACTGTACAGCTTATGAGGAGTGAAAGACTCAAGGCTACAAAGAAGGAATTGTGAATTTTGCTTATGTTCAAAGACTTATTTATAATCGACTTTCGACCAATGGAATGATATATAGGGGATGGGATGGGACTAAACCATAATTAATTTAAAAAAAGACATAATTACTTGTACGACTTATCGGTACTAGCATTTATTAAATTTTTGAAGTTATACTTGCGCTTGGATACTCATAGAAAAATGTGCGACGATAGCATAAAACGCAGAGTAAGGCTGCTGGTAAAGGTAAATACCTACATCTCTAAATACGCCACGGTTTTGCTAAATTCTAGCTGGCCGCGACTTTCACGACACTGAAAGATGCCGCCTTCACCCTATAAGTCAAAAATATCAAAATTTACAAGAGGAGAAAAATGTTTATTTGTCCATCTAATTATTACATTCGGTATCATCATGGTGATGATACTGGCATACTTTGTACACTTATGTGTTGTGAATCACACACGGAATGACGTATTCAAAATATACAGGCGAGCATTTGATCGGAGTAAGTGTACTTTCTTTTTGGAGTTTAGGCAATAGTAACTTATAAGTTGATGTTTATGTAGGTATGTAGCATGAGCAGACGTATTCTAATTCCGAAATCAGATCCACTATCAGTAATGAACCACGTTCAGTAAAGAACCTAATCTATAAATGTACATGAGATAGACAATAGAAGATTTCGTGATTCTAAAAGAAATCTATTCAAATAGTTCCAATTACCGCTCCGCTGCGCCCGGTGCTACGCCGTAGCAATGTGCTACGTTTTCGTAGTCTCTTCACATTCTTTTTGCGAAAACTAAAAAACATGCAAAGGTAACAGACAGACAGAAAGCCAGATAATAAATACAAATAATCTTTTTTAGGGTTCCGTTCCTCAAACAGAAAAATTGGAACCCTTATAGGATGACATCGTTGTCTGTCAAGGCCCTTTTTCTCAGGAACGCGTGGAGGTATTAATTTGAAATAGATATCAAAAATTTAGATCTACGGTTCATAGGAGCTGTAAAGAAAACCAAACTTCCAAGTCGACGCAATAACAAAGAACGGCCATTTATGCTGCAGTATGTTGTAAAGATTCTTCGTTTGTTTCTTTGATTCTGCAGGTCTATCCGGCTTGTCACTCTCGGATTACCAATCTGTCGGTGTAATATTCCTGAACGTGACGCCGCCGACAATAGTATGTGTCACGTTATTACTAGGACAACGGTGGTCCTTGGCTCCTGCACAGTGCACATCAATGAGAGACGATCCCGACATGTCCGAGTATCTTCTCCAGTGGAAAATTAAATATAAAATTGGTGGTAAACATATTCGTAAGTACATCTTTTTATGGTACTTTATTATCCAACGTGTTTTTTTTATATCCCATAACTCTACGGTCATATCCTGTAAAAGTAATACAAAAGGTCTTAACATACCTATATGTGGTCCAAAAATTCATAGTTTCGAAGATAACATAACACTATACTCTCGATGTGAGTATCTAAGTTTCATTGAAACACTGTACGAGTAAATCATTTTAAAGCTAAGAAAATGCGACGTTATCATATTTCACGTAAGGGTGTTACATTAATCGTGACTTTGTCTAATCTTATTTTTATTTTGTAAAAAAATGAAAATTCCATATGCCAGTTGATTCTTTGATAAGGTCTCATTCTCTAGAGTCATGGGATATAAAAAAAAACACAAACTGAAACACTCTTAATTTAGTTGTAGGTATTAGTCGATCTCTCCTGTGGAGTTTCTAAAACATGGAAAAGCGAATATGAAATCGTTGTATCTTCTAAACACACTTTATATCTATCTGCTCCACATCATGCAAAAGCTACTGTAATGGTTAAAATAATAGATTTCGCTACTTATGTTTTAACCCTATTATGATAGTAGCACCTATCGTCACGAACCGGACTAAAATCCATTGCCATGACCAATAAATCAATAGGCAATAAAGCCTAGCCTTTTCCAAACTATGTTGGAGTCGGCTTCCATGGCCAATAATCAAAGGGATTTCACGAGCTGGGCACAGATTCGGTTTTTGTACAGACAAATCAGAGCCGACAGTAGTTACGGGTTCTTAATGAAACTACGTCGGCAGATCCAATTAAACTCTGTGCAAACCATTTGTTAATCTCGTCGTGATGTGTTGTCTAATAATTCAATTTATCAACCCTCACCATTGACCATCCCAAACAATGGCGACTAGATATTTTTTTGCGAAATCGAATCAGACAGAGTCACAGTATGGGTATAGGTACAGTATGTTAGTATGTATTTTTATTTTATTTCGTAAGGGAACACAAAAAGTAATATATATATTATAAATAAACAGAAATAACTTAACATACTTAAGAGCAAGAGCCCACACAACCTCAGGTTTTTATCTCGCTCGCACCATACTACTCGCGGACTGAGTGCGAGCGAGACGGAGGCGGCTCCAAAGCGGCAATAGTTTAGGTAATTGCTTTTTACGGCGAAAATAATGGTAATTAAAATAAAAAAAACATAGTTGCTGCTTTATAGTTTCGTTCAGTTAGTATGCAAAGTTTCATGATCTAATTTGAAGTCTTTTTTGAATAGCAGCGGTTTATTGTTCGGTTTGGAACATTGGATTTTTTTTCTATCGAGTTTTTTTTTATGAAATCGTGTTTTCGGCTTTATATTAGTATCTATATTAATATAAATTAAAATCGCTTTTCGTGTTTGTAATGACCGCGTTGTACTTCTAAACCACGAAACAGATTTTGATGAGATTTCACCATTGTTTTGAGAATTTATTCCGGAAGGTTATGTGTATAATATACGTTAGTATTAAATTTACATGTAACTAAGAAATCTCCATGTTTTGAAACCGTGCGAAGCAGGAGCGGGTATGTAGTAGATAATAAATAGACAAAAAAATATAAAAAAATAATATAGTATTTCTTCGTACAGATTCCGCCATCAAACGGACTTTAACGCATTCTCATTTCAACAGAGGCGATTACCTCAATAACATTGGACTGTTCGAGCATGCGGAGCCGATATTAAAAAAAGAGTATTATGTAGGTAAGTTGCCATTAACATAACAACTGTCCATCTTGTATACTTATCTCTGAAACCTTAGAAAATCATAGTACCTATACTTATTAAATAGGAATGAAATGTTTGAAATTCCCTTAGTATACCACTGTATTTTGAATTATTAAGTACCTATCCAAAGGCATCCTCAGACAATAAATTTAGAATACTCTGACTTCCCATCCGCCGATGTGTGCTGGCCTTAACTTGACGATAGTGAAAACGGGCATTAACCAACTTAACTATGATTATAATTATGTATTAACCGTGGTCAGTGTACTGACAATTCGCTGACGATTCCCTGTTACAAAAATTACAGGCAAAAATATAACAATGAACTTTGGGTTACAAAAAAAAATTGTTTAAAAAGAAATCAGAAGTTAAAAAACACTTACATGAACTGATTAACTTACAATTCTGTGATACCCTGTGTAGTGTGTACCGGTTATCTTCCCTATTGCTTTCAGTAGAATGCAACAGTTAATTCCCTACCTGGTAGAGAACGGACGTGCGTGCTGTCAATAAAGACTGCTCTGCATCCGCGAGTGACGGAAGCTTTATTAGGTTTAAAGAAACTTTATTTTCAATATAGACATATACATATCACTTACTTGAGAACAATACAATAACCATCATCAACAGTTAACAGTTACAGACTAGATGCCCATCAAATGCTTTTATTTCTCTTAAAGTTATCGATCCGCAGTTATATACTGACTTAGTTGACTTTTAAATGCATTGAATGAGTGTAGATTTCATATACTAGGCGGTATTCTATTATAAAGTTGTGCTTGCTAAAGCTACCTCCTGCATCTTCCTGGCCAGGGAATCATCAGCGATGTGGTTTCCAGGGTGGCCCTACTACCTCCTCGTACATAAAGATAAAAATGACGTAAGTTTTTTTTCGTAATTACTGTTATCTCATTTTGTTTCAGCCCCTAAAAACTTTTTGGTTAATGATGAAAGTTTAGAAAAATACGAAAAACAAATGGCTATCGTAGATTGGGAACTAAATTTTTCCCAGAAAGGTCGGTATTTGATGACGTAATGATTTAATCAGGGCTGTTTTGATTGATGTTAATTTATTACGACTTTTAAAATTTTATCCTACCTAAATTGGCTTGGATTATGTTTGAAGCAGTGGACCAAAGTTTTTGCTGATTTAAAAGGACTTCATTAGATTAATTAACAGTCAATATTAAACAGCATTGCTTTTCTTATAATAAATCTATTAGATTAAAAGACAACAGATACCTGTACCTACCTACCCAGTTATATTTCCGACTAAATTCTGCACCTGTTAATTGCTATAAAACTGAGAGTAAACTTTCTTTTGTTCGTTTAAGGTGACGTTTCTGATTCCGTCGCCAATACAGTTCGACCGATTTTTTCGGACAAATGTTCGATTTATGCTAATCCCATAGTCGAACAGTTACGACCGTACGAGTTTTGTGTGACTTTTGAACAAAACGGACCTAATGCCGGTTAGTGAAATTGATATGTAATTAGTAAAAATCTTGCAACTTGGACTCTAGATACCATTGTCGCCACAGTAACAATAGCTCCGTCGTATTTAAATCTTTAAAAAATTATAGCAGCTATAACATGTTTTTGATAGTTAATTTACTGAAAGTGAACTAAAATAATTAAGTGACACTGTTATCTAGTGATTAAATACACGGTTTAATAAGTTAAATACTGTAAAAATTAAGAATAAGAATCATTTAATCGCACAAAATACAGGTGTACAAGTTTGTGGTTTTAAGTACAGTCCATATTTTGCCTGCTTAGGGCATGCAATTCACATAATTATAGATCTAATAGGTATAGTGTTCTATGCCGATCAAAATAGGACAAAAACAGTAATTTTGAATCACAAATTAATGAATGGTTGGTCGAGCGGTCTACGTGTTGGAATTGCACGTTTGTTTGCGTGCTGTGGCAAGTTCGAGACTCGCAAGATAGTTGGTTATTTTTCCATTTTACAATGACTTTCTTTGAGAACTCGTTTAGAAAAAAGCAAAGACGGAAGAAACAAATGCAAAACGTACAAAAATAGATGGCCGCACCAGTAGTTTACCGAATATATCAGCTGGCGATGATACTTTTATAATTGATGATTGATATAAATATGATTTTTTATATTTTTCAACTTCGATAAAAAATACAGTAGAAAAAAATTATCCTGAAGAAAGTCAAAAAAAAAAAAAACTAGCAACTGTATTTTTTTCCTATTATTTACCAAAACTTTCAAGAAGTTAATCAAAGGCTGAAGTGGGAGTGGGCCAGCCACGTCGCACGAATGCTCCTGGAGAGATGGGCAAAGACTCACTGGACTCCTGAGGGAGGACATCGCCGCCGCCGCCGAGGTACACCGCGGTGAAGGTGGTGATGTGACGATCTAATCATGTATGCGGGGCCAATATGGCCGGAAATCGCAAAAACAGAGACGTTTGGAAGGAAACAGAATAGGCCTTTGCCCAGCAGTGGGATTCAATAATAAAAAATAAAAAACAGCGAAAAACTTCTACTGAAGGCTACAGGTGTCGACCTCAGGACGAGCTGCTTCTCACATGGACAACTGTTCGTCGCTTGCTCCCGCTCTCTTCATATTTTGGCTGCTGTGCCCAAAGTTACAAACGTGACTGTCATTTTAGTATATTGTGGTGTCTTACGACTGTCACGCGAACGAATTCGCGGGCAGAAGGTAGTATATCAAATAGCCTTAATGAAATATTACGCTTCCGTTCCACGTAATGTGATTCTAGCTCCACCTGTGCCAATCTATATCTATACTTATAATAAATCTGTAGAAGTGAAAATTCTGTACATTGAAAATATCAAAAAAATAAATGGCAGGGGGTGTTACTAGACCGACACCGAAACCAAAAATTTGATTAAAAAAATTTTTGTCTGTCTGTCTGTCTGTTTGTTCAGGCATCACGCAAAAACTACCGGTTCGATTACGATGAAACTTGGTATAATTATTCTTTGATATCCTGGGCACCACACTGGGTACTTTTTATCCCGGAAAAGTATCCTATCCTACGGTTGGGGGGTGTCAAAATTTGTATGGAAGAATTTTAACGCGCTGTCCGATTAACTCGAAACTCAATATTTATACTTAAACCCAAAAATTAAGAATAACGTGTATCAGGATTTTTCGAAATTCAACCCCTAAGGGGGTAAAATAAGGGATGAAAGTTTGTATGAAAAATCTTATTCCTTGAGGTAATAAACATGAAACTTCGCACGAATAGTTATGTAAATAAATTATAAAGTTTGTAGTTTTTTGTTTTTCTACATTACCCCCTAAAGGGGGGTTGGGGGGTGTCAGTGTTTGTATAGGAGAATTTTAACGCGCTGTCCGATTAACTCGAAACTCAATATTTATACTTAAAACCTATGGGGATGTATGGGGTAATTTCCGACACACACGCGGGCGAAGCCGCGGGCAGCAGCTAGTTTAAAATAAACTAAAATTCGGCGTTTACTGCAATTGAGATTTTAAAAGTTCAATTCAGACCGAGATAGTTTAAGGTTAATTTTAAGGTAACTTATCATTATAACTGTAACAAGCAGTACCTTGGTCATATGTGAAGTTTAATGGCCAGAATAGAATGAAACACTAACAGTTATGTATTTATTCGTAAGTGATCATTGTAGGTATGTTCTATTAGAATAAATAAAGAATCTTTAACCTCAATGGAATGAATTGAACTTCACTTCACTGGATCAGAATTTTGGGGTTTGACTTGATCTCCTCAACAAAGTTTCCGTTTTGTAGGCATGGAGCTTACACGCATGGAGTCAATCCGTAGCTCGCGCTACGCCGTAGACCCGTAGCGCGTCGCGTAGCAAATACTAAGGCGCGTCGCTCACTGGTAAGTCGAGGCGAGGTTGCGGCACGGTCGAGGCGTGGTCTCTATGTAGAACTGTATGCTCGTCTGCCCGTGCCGCGACTCTAGTATATGAGCGCACTGCGATTTATTCCTAAGAAAACGTAGAAACGGCGCGCCGCTTGTGCGCCCGTGCCTTGTTGTCGCCGCCTCGACTCCAGCTCGTGTG
Organism: Eupsilia transversa; assembly: GCA_914767815.1. NCBI lineage: Eukaryota > Metazoa > Arthropoda > Insecta > Lepidoptera > Noctuidae > Eupsilia > Eupsilia transversa. The sequence goes on from OU611871.1 coordinate 17,121,356, forward strand.
AGCGACGCCCCTAAGGCGTCACGAATTCACGATTCAATATTGTAATTAATTATAGTTACACTAAGCTTAAATTAGCCCGCGTGTGGCATGCTCTTGAAGAAAGAAGGCGGTCGTGGAATTTCGGGTGTCGAGAAAAAAAAATGTCATAAAATAAATTAAAATAAAAACATTTTGATTCAGTAAAGTAAATTGTGTTGCAAAATTGCTAATAACCCAATTATTGAAAAAAGTATATTATATTTGTATAGCATAATGCGAGCTAAGCCGTAACGTAGGCCCGTAGCTCGCCGCGTAGCGAAAAACGCGTTACGATTCTATATTATGTGTAGGTGTAATCTATCTAATCTGCATACATAAATATACAAATAAATAAAATTTAAGTACCTGTCTGTAATGTCAAAATAACAGCTTTTTATTAAAATGCAGAAAGTATATCCGGTACATATTACAAAAAACAATGTTGCTTTTTGGACTGTCTCTCTTTGTTCCGGCTAATCTCCGAAACGGCAGGACTGATTTTGACGGGACTTTCATTGGCAGATAGCTGATGTTTTGTGGAGTAGGTAACTTAGGCAAATTTTATTTTAGAAAAATAATTAGGGTCCACGCGGGGAGCAGCCATTATTACATGAATAATTAAGTTAAACTAACTTTGAATTAGCTCACAGCGTCCTGGGCCTAGAGACGGTTACCGTTTGTATATGTATGTTTTTATATTAGGTAAATAAAAAATAAATAAAAAAAACTCTTGCCTGTGAAGGTTACTTGATATTAATGTGATGCAGACAAAAATTGCCAGTTATAATATGGGTTCAAGTTATATTCATTTAAAATACAGTCTGAGGAAGGTACTAACTACAGCATGTCTATTCTGTCAAAATGTCACCGTGGAAACTTAGGTGGAGTCATGAGCTTAAAGTGAACTGTCATTCGATCTGATGCAAGAGGATCGATACTATTGACAGCTAACTTCAAGCTCACTTCACGTTAGTGTACACGGTGAGTTTTTTTACAAAATAGCTAGGCAGTAATCTCTTTGTGCGCAGTTACTTTAGAGGTTTTGATACCATAACTTTGTGTTTTGGATACAATCAGGGCCGGATTTAGAGGTCTGGAGGCCTCGGGGTAACAAAGGAGTGGAGGCCCCCTGGCCCCAAATTATTTTCCAAATAAAATGAACAATATTTTTCAGTCGAGTTTTTCAATAAATAATTTATTGTGAAACCAAGTAGATTCTTTTTTTTATATAAATATAATCGAAAACATGAGTTATCCTAAATTAAATTTTACATGTTTGTACGAAGCAACGGTACCTACTGTAGGTAAAGGTAAAACGGGAAAAAAATGAAAGGAAAAGTTGTTTACTACTCGGAATTACCTTTTTTTTTTTCGAAATCTCTATTGTGGGGGCCCCTCTTCTAAATCCGGCCCTGGATACAATACAGACAGATCTGATTCTTGTTTTCAATATTTTAGATCACGGCGCCATGCTTGTGTTGAACACGAAGATCATTGGATTCTTCTCCTGGGGCGACATTAGAGGAAGAGGCGTGCCTTTAATTATATTAAACATTTTACATTTTAGAGAATGGTTTGAAAGTATAGTGTACTTATGAAGTATTTCCGCTGTTTTAATTCTTATTTTCTATAGCACTTTCATGTTTTCAGTTTCATTTTTCAGTTTCGAAGGTTTATTTTTTTATTTTACACATGTTTCATTTTATTTTGTTGATTAATATCTGGATTATGTATGAGTACTTTTCGGATTTATAACTTACAAATCGAACTACAATCATGTAGTTTCACACTAATAGTCTCTGCGCTAAGCTGGGGACAGACAGACAGACGGTACGGAGATGGCGAAACTATAAAAGACTGTTAGTACTAGAAAGCTGTAATTTGGCATGAGTATACATATTAATTACGCCGACAAAGTGGTAAAATAAAATCATGAAAAAATATATTTTATTAGGCTACCTCCCTTAGACGTAAAGTGCGTTTTTTTTTCGTCTATCCCATGGTGTCGCATATCTTTGGAAAGGTGGTTCAAAAATATTGTGAGTTTGTTAAAACCATTTTTGGTTTGAAGGAATAGTGTGAGCTTTAGAGTGATGATTTTTGTTAGAGTCAAGTGTCGTCGTCCCTGCCTGCTAAATGGTAAGTTCTGGATATGTGGAAAATTCACAGCAATAGTATATTTATAACGAAATTAAAAGGAAAACTATCACAGCTAAATAGGCTCTCCACGATAACGAGTAATTAGGTATAACGACTTTACGACGAGTAATTATAACGACTAACTTACATATATGCAGTTGCAAAACTTCATGTTTTTGCAACTGCAAATGTAATTATTCTCCCATACATTTTGTATGGGAGAACATGATTTTCAACTACAATGTTAAGTTTGTTCTTGGGATAAATTCATCCCAGCTACAGAACCCTTCCTTGTGAGTGGTCCGACACGCACTTGACCGGTTTTTATTATCAACTAGGTATATCTCTTTTTGGGTTTTCTTTTGTCTCATTTGTATGACATTTTATTCAGTACTTCATTCGAAGAACATTTTATCCAGAACTTTAACATCTAGAAACTTCGTTATTATGTGAAGTGCAACCACTTGCACTGGTAAGACATTACTTTATTAGTTTTTCTTAACTATCATTTGTATTTAGACACGTTTCTTCAGAACAATATAGATTTGAAATAATTTTATTACTTTGTACTACTTTTACCATTCATTGATTTTATGTCCTGTTTTTTTACATTAATTATGACATTCAACAAAAAAAAGATCTTTAAATATTAAGTTCTGTATAAATGTATTATGTCCAGATCTGCAAGCTTATCGACGATGTCCTTCATGTTCAAGTGATTCACTATATTTACATTTCTTTTTAATTTGGAGTAATACTGCCTCGTTGGTCTACTGGTCGCTAGCGCTACTGCTGAGCAGGCGGTCCTGGGTTCCATTCCCGGAGGTCGGGCAAACTGTGTTTAGATTTCTCGGTAGCAACTCTGACTCTAACTGAAAATGCAGATGCTCTTTGCATTCATGCAAGGGCATAAGGGCCTTGCCCGGAGCCGTGTCCCCAGTGGCGTCGCATGGACTAATATAGAAGTGGGTGAAGTCGCATCAGCGAGGCCCCATTTCTTTCGTTCCCAAGATCTAGCCAAAAATGCTTTGACACGACATACCTACTCATGATAATAGAAAAATATAAATGCGCGGTGGGAGAGTATTGAAAAAGCATAGATTTGAAAGAAAGTTTTATTTTATAACTTGCGTTATTTAATTTTTTAAATTAATTAGTCATCTTTGGTAAAGTCTGGGGGTATCGCATTTAAAGCGGCCTTGCGAGGCCCCTTCAAATGTGAGGCCGTGGGCGGGGGCCCTCTTCAACTGCGTGTCTCTAGAAAGGAAGCAGCCCGCACAAAAAAAGTGCTGGACGAGCTGGCAGAACAGCTGAACGCGTTGTGGTCTGGGTCTACTTAAAGACCCCGGAAAAATGGCTTAGAGTAGGTAGGTATCTAATCATAAATCAGTACTTTTTGTTTTAGAAATAAAAAATCATAAAGAATGAAGTGAAGTGGGACCAATGGGAATTAAAAATAAAATTACTAAATTATTCTCGTTCGTCCCACTAACAAAATCAGTGGGACGGACGGGAATACATTTAATATGGGGCCCAGTGAGACGACGACTGTGGTACGAATATTATAGTACCTAAGTATATCAAGTTTTGTATCTGTGTTGCTGACCGCTAAGCAGTTCCGTCTTCTGGAACCAACCCTGGATGCAGCAGCCAGGTCATGGTGGACTTTAGAACGGACTATCATAATCAAATGTGTACCTATATTCAATTTAGTGTCTGTGCTGTTGACTGTTGAAGAGTTCCCTCGAATGTAGCCAATCCTGGGTGCAGCAGCCCGATCATATTGGACTTTAGAACGGACTATAATAATTAATTGGATATAGATAATGTCGTGTCTTTACTGTTTACCGTTGAGGAGTTCCCTCGTCTGCAGCCAATCTTGGGTGCAGTAGTCAGGTAATGGTGGACTTTAGGATGAGCTAACATAATTAAATGCATATATTAAATTTCGTGTCTGTACCGTTGACCGTTAAGGAGTTCCTTTGTCTGGAGACAATCCTGGGTGTAGAATAAGGTCAATCATAACATGGATTGTCTTCGAAACTGAACCAACATGTCAAAACTGACCTGCAGGCTGCAGGTCAGTTGCAGCGTAACACACGAGCAATCACAATCTGAATCATTTTGAACGATATTGCTAATCTATTGCTTCATATTGTTCGAACAATTTGTCTGCTCAAAAACGCAATGAATGTGTTGAACTGACAAAATGAAACGGATTACGATTGATCGTGTGTTACGCAGTTAGAAAAAAAATGTATTTTGCCGGCATTTCAAATAAAAATAACCTATAAATTATAAAATGTTCATATTTTATTTACTTTTCACTAAAGCTGCTTTTTTAGTAGTGGTAGACGCTTCCCTTTTCCGTCGTCTTTCTACACTCCAAGTCGCATGCATATTTATTTAGTTTTCTTTTAATTTGTGATCAACCCAAAAGTAAACATACACAAAACAATACTCACTGCTCTATGTTGTAGACTGTAGACGGTGGATAGTGCTGCCACCTATGACGAGCTTTCAGTTTATAACCCCATTGTGCACAAATCTGTTTATCAGTGCGCGTTATTTGGGATCTCGCATCTTATATAGCTAGTGCAGCTAGTATTTCGACTTTCGACAGCGATCATCATCATCATCCGAACGATCCTTAATTGCGTTTTTTTAATAGGTATATTTTTATTTCGAATTTTCTGTCTGTTTTAATGCGATAGTGTACACCGTTCTTTTGAAACGCATCTTGAAGTCTTGAACTAAAATGACGTTTGAATAGCAATGTTGCAAATTAATATTCTCACTACTAGTGTGGTAATTTATGATAACAAAATGAATTACATAAAAATCTTACGGAAACAGTAAAAATCTAGTTTTTATAAAATAAATTGAAATTAGCTTTAATTAGAAAAATATTACCCATTATTTTATTTATTAGAGTACTAGCTAAAACGTAAATATTAAGATTTGGCCTTTAAATTTCGAGTTAAAAAAATATCGTTTCTTGAATTAAATTGTAAAGTTATTTAATTTAGTAAATGCATCTGTTTTCAAAGAATTTAACAGATGTATTTATCAGTTTTCAAATTTTGTAACAGCAGTAACTACGGCCATCAAACTGATCAAACTTTTCGGTGGCCATAAAATAGAGAAAAATCAAATCCATATGATAGCTTTTCGCCTTTAGTCAAAAAAATAAACACAAAATTTCAAAAAATCATAATTTATAATATGTTTATTCTGTTTGCATTATCAAATATTTATATGGTTATTTATTTCTAACAAAAAATCTAGTTTGTAGGGCTGGATCAAAGTCGTGATAAATGTTGACATTCAATATGGCGGTATGTCGTCAGTGCTATGCTGTGTCGTGGTGAGATTTGATTATTTTATGGTTTTGTATAGATTTGCTTTCAAATACAGTCGATTATCTTCGATTAAACTGTTAACAATCACGTTTATAGTATGTGATATACGATTTGGCCTAACGGAAGTAGTTATATGAGGCAAGTCTTGTCTCACGGCGTTGTAATTTTTACCCATCGTTCTATCGGACGGCCGATGCCTACCTACAATAGATAGTAATATTATAAAATATAGCGATGTTTCACGCAACGCTTTGTTGTAATAAGGCGACATTGTTACCATTTTGATTTGTTTTTTTATTATGATAACGTATAGAATACAGAAGCTAACGAAAGTGTCTATTGCAGCTAGTGAACATCGGGTTAAACACGTATAGATAGCAACAGAGTTATACGAATCTACCTACATCCAAGCTAATACACCACGAGCTCCGACTCAGCAAGCATTGAAGACATCTGAGGATTTTGCATAACATAATCTTATGTAGTTTTATTTTGCAACATAAGTGGTTTTGGTGTATAAATTGTGACTTTTGCGTTGAAGACTCTATAGTGTTCTTATGAACACAAAAGACTAAAGAAAATGTGATTTGATGTAAAAATTTGAAACTGCTACTGAAAACTTAACACCACACAATATTCTGTGATATTAATAAATACAGTACCCTAGGTACTGCAATTTTCGACGTTTATACTACACCACCCGCCAACTATGTCCAGTAATCCTCAGTGGAAGATGTTCCAGCCGCCAGATTCCCATTCATCACCTTTACAAGATATATTAGATCTCCAGCATTCGAATATGCAGTCCAAAGCATCATACCGTAATGGTGAGTGCGTTTCATATTCATCTCTTGTTATGTTGACATTGGCATTTATATCAATTGATGCCACAGGAACTGCTGGTATTTTTATCTTTTTTTATTTGCTGCTATGATTTGTATTAAATTGTTTAAAGTAACTGGGGAATTGTGTTACGTGCAAGAATTTTTATTTTCGATTTGGATGTTAATTTTGCTCTAATCATTATTAAGTGTTCAATTGAAACACTACATAATTATAAAATGATGTATGTTTACAATCTGAAGGTTATATGGCATTTCAAACGTTTTTAGATTGTGTTTATGCTGTATGAAGTCTAATTTGCCTTTTCAACAACAATATCTTAGTATGCTCAAAAAAGTTATTAAATACTTTGAGCTGATCTGATAGCTTCCAGTAGTGGTGGTACTTAAATGTAATGACAGCAGCCCCATTGATGACTGGCTAGTATTTAAACAATGCAGGATGCTCTTCTCTTATAGTTAGTGTATGAATGACACACAAAAATACTTACTTTATGAACTGAATTGTATGTATTTTTGTAAAAAAACATAACATAATTAGTATTTAATGAATGGTGCTTATGTATAATTGTGGAAGTCCTTGGTCCTTGTTCATCACCAATGTATCAGCTGAATCAATTATATAATTCAGCTCACAAGTGAAGCGAGACCAATCAATGAGGCCCACCAGATAGCTATACAGGAATGAGGCACAGAGTATGGTAGTGGGAACCATTTCATATTCTGTATTTGCTGGAGTAGAAATAGCAGGAGCCTGCCTTCTTTGCTTTAATCTGTACCTGTATGCATTCTAGCGATCCATAAAATAACAATTTCCCCGGTTTTCAATATTATCTCATATCTATCTTTTCATATATTGTTACTTTATTTAAAAACAACAGCAACTTATTTAAAGGCAGTTCTTAAATTTGTATGTTACATAAATACTTGACAGACTTCTATTAATACTGGAACGTGAACTTAGTTGATGTAGGCGCATATTACAGAACCTCACTTAAGACTGAAGCATTGCTTAAAACTAGTTAACCAATCAAAAGGTGTTAAATGAGTTTTAACATAATGCTTGAGTTTTGAGTGAGGATCTATAATACGGGCTGCAGTTTATTAAACTTTTTCTAAACGTAACTTTCCTTATTCACATCAGTAAATAAATCTTTTTTGTAATGATGTGTTTTCTGAATTAGGCTTTTAAAGCAAAAGGTTTCATCCTTTATACAAGTATTGGTTGGTGAAGTTATTTTTTATTTTTAGTGGCTGATTTTTATATGCTTCTGTTTTATGTTCATTGTTGTTCTGTTCTATAGTGAGTCAAACAGATGTTTTGTTCTATATTATGTTTACACCTGCACTTTGATTAACTACAAATTTAATTATTCTACTCTCATTCCCATTTGCTGATTACAGTTGGTGTGTAATTAAATTGATTGTAATGAATTAATTCACATCATGAACTTAAACATAAGATTATAGAGTATTTTTATTTTATTTAAGCCCTGATAGGACCTGGAGAAGGACATAGGCTACCTTTCGCCTTTATAAAAAAAATATGGAATAAAAAATATATGCAGACAGAGTCGCTGGCAACAGCTAATGTTACAAAAATGTATTCACTGTGATTTTGTTTTATTCGAAGGTGAGTACCCGAGTTCACCAAGGGATAGTTACAACAGTCAGTCTAAGTCTGGTGGCGGAGGTGGAAACCGTTTCTCTCTTGGTTACAATATAGACGGCTGTCCAATGGGGGACTCAGTTTATTCTTCTTCTGGCTCTACTAATAATACGTCATCTCAGAATTACGATTCAATGAATCACCCACCTATTAGAGAGACGGGTATTATTGAGAAACTTCTTCACTCCTATGGATTTATTCAATGCTGTGAGAGGCAGGCTCGCCTGTTTTTTCACTTCAGCCAGTTTAGTGGCAATACTGAACATCTCAAGATAGGAGACCCTGTAGAATTTGAAATGACATACGACCGCCGCACAGGGAAGCCGATTGCATCGACGGTTACCAAGATAGCGCCGGAAGTGGTAATATACGTTATCCTGTTTTAATTCTGTCATAAATGCAAAGAAAGGGTTTGATTGTTATGTTATCATTTATTTAAGGTGCTGAGTGAAGCACGTGTAACTGGAACAGTGACAACTGAAGTCAAGGGGGAAGGCTCTGGGGATAATACTGGAAGAATTTCTTATGAAAATCGTGGTGAATGTTTCTTTTTACCTTATACTAAAGACGATGTTGAGGGTAACGTCACCTTGCGTACGGGCGATGCAGTAAGCTTTCAGATAGCAACAAATCAGCGGTAAGTGCCTATCAATTTTGTTATTTCACTTTATCTAAGATGTATCTAATAATAATAATATTCTAGAGGTACTTTGGGAGCATGCCATGTCCGCTTTGAAAATCCCGTGCATCCCGTCAAATATCACGGCGTGGTTTGTTCGATGAAGGAAAACTTTGGATTCATCGAGCGCGCAGATGTGGTGAAAGAGATATTCTTTCACTATTCGGAAGCTAAAACTGAAGAAGAGTTGGTTTTGGGAGATGATGTCGAGTTCATCATTCAAACTAGAAACGTAAGCTTGCATTTTGTGAAAAATAAAATATGGTTCATTGAATGTTTCTGTAATGTTTATAATTATTGTATAGGGGAAGGAAGTGGCTTGCCACATTACGAAGTTGCCAAGCGGTTCCGTGGTGTTCGAGGATGTGAGTCCGGAGATAATGCGCGGACAAGTGTTGAAGCCCCTGGAGCGCGGCACTTTGGTCCGCGTGGCGCAGAACGACCCGCTGCCGGGCCGCATCCGGTACCGTGCAGCTGACCACTCTGAAGTTGAGGTAACATTCAATATTATTTTATATTATAGTTCGTTTTCAATCAACATAAGCTGCAAGCCATGCTTGTATCAAAAATACACCTACACATATATATATATACTTCAAATATGTCATCTGTAATGTTCACCTTTTAATTCGGTAGAGAGCAGTGGTGGCCCAGTGGTAACAGCCACGACTTACGAGTTGTAGGTCGTAGGTTCGAACCCAGACAAGCGCCGCCTTATTTCCACTGCTCTCGAAAAGGTAGAATGAAATCATCGTAAGGAAACAGGAAAAAAAAGCGAAGATAATTATGTGACATCTACCAACCCGCACTGGGCCCGCGTGGTGGATTACGGCTCACTGCCTCTCGCCGATAGGAGGCTTGGGTCCCGGCAATGGGAACATTATAGGCTGATCATGCTTATGCTAATTCGATAGAAACATCCTATTCGGTAATTAATAATTTTATAGTTGCAAATTCAATAAAATGTCTACGTTTTTCGAAATTGTAAATGGGGATAAAATCTACCACTTGCTCTCTTCAGATGTCGCTATTCATATTTTTTTTTGTAAACATGCGACTTCTTTTACTCATAATTAAATTATATGCCTCGTTGAGCAGCTGTTAATTGCAAAAATACGGGGACAGGTATTTGTCAAAGTTTTTGTCGTGTTTTTCTTTAGATCTTCTTTTAACAGTGCTACACTCTAAGCCGCATACATATTTATCTAGTTTTCGTTTAATTTTTGATCGACATAAAAAATAATCATAAACAAAACATTGGCTGCTTGTAGGCGTTGAACAGTGCTGCCACCTATGACGAGCTTTCGGTTTCTAACCATATTGAAACCTTTTCTCGGAAACATAGCGTCACCTGCGCAGAAGTGAGTTATTGGGTCCCTTTACGTATTTTGTCATAAGCGTACGATGCGCAAAGCCATCCCCACTCTTCCGCCGAGCGCTCAAGAACCGTGCCGGTATCTGTACGCCCGATCATGTAGGGCTTTAAAGTAAAAAAACTATTTTTAATTGGATTTTTTTAATATTCAGAGCTGCATTTAATTCAATATGAATTCCATAATTATTTAAAGCTGTGTTCAGTCTGTACCTAACATAATTTACAATAAAATAATAAATAATTATGATGCTTTGCGTGCTTGATATAAGCTTGTTAGTGTTCATGGCGTATTGGGCAGAAAGAACAAGATTTTTTGAATAGAAAACGGTGGCCTAAATTGAGTTAGAAATAATTCTAAAAACATTGAATGTAGGTATTGAAATCATACATATTGGGCATAATATAAAGATCGGGCGAATATTAACAAGGTGTCAGTAAATTTTCTGTGCAGAACTTCTTCATGTTACAGTATACCAATTCCGAATGCGTCGACAGCATTAATTAAGCTTCTCTTAAATCCAATATTTTCGTTTACATTAAGGTCGGCCGCCGTTATGTCGACAAGAAAGGCAACCGAATGTGTTTCCACAAACCATCTATAACTAATTGCAGGTCACCGCAAACGCATTTTTCCGCACGCACCGGTTTGGTCAGAACTTTACTAGGTAACTAACCTGGTAAAGCTCCGACCAAACCGGTGCATTAGCGAAAAGGGAGCGTCTAAAACGCGAAACCTAAAGTACATATAATAATATCAGTACTCTGTGACTTATTAAACGCCTACGTCCCGCTCTTTCGCCGCGTAGGTGTGCGTGACTATATTTAAAAACAAGGTTGGCGTCTGCCATGTGTTGGACGCTCTCGCTTTGTAGTAGCCATGATCACTAAGGCCGTACACAGAAAGAAAGCTGGAAGCCGGCGCCGATCTACCAGCGCTTATCGGCGCTGGTCCATTCTGGTAACAGTTACATAAAGCAAGCAGATTGAAGCAGAGCGAGCAAAATGTCGTACTCAGCGGACGATGATTTGGGCGGGCGGCGCCATCGCTGACAGGCGCGTGTCGAAGATTCTCGGAACTTGTCGGCGACGTTCGGCGCTTATCGGCGTTTGTTCATATAAATGCCTGCGCCGGTTACCGGTTCCTATAAGCGCTAGTAGGCTGCCAGCTTTCTTTCTGTATACGGCCTTACTTACTGAAGCTTAATGCCAGCTTTCTGAAAGAGCCATCCACGAAACCTGAATATATTACAAAGGCACAAACTTGGTGGATTTGAGGCAGTTGCTATCGGTGACATGGTACATCACCGTAAACTTCACAAAGTATATTTTAGAGCTGTGCGTTCCAAAAAAAACAAATCTGTCTATTCCCATTATTTCCCATACCAATCTTCACGCGGCGTACGGCAAGATGCTCGCGCTGCTGTATGCGGCCTATGCCGTTTATAATAGACGACTTAGCTCAGTGACTACGTTTTAAAGAAACATTTCTGTCCGCCTAGGTGCCTTTCGGTGACAAGGACCAGTGTGGTGAGTTCACCTTGCGCCATGGGGACTGGGTTCAGTTCCAAGTAGCTACAGATCGTCGGGATCAGCTGAAACGTGCCACGAACATCTCATTGTTGGACGAGTCATTCAACGTGTCTGGCGAACGGTAAGATAGTGGCGGCTGTATCTAAACATTGCTATATTTGTGTATTTCATCGATTGTTATTAATATTCCATCCTGAGCTACCTGAAAACATTTACATATGAAAGCGATTCCGCCTTCATAGGTAAATGTTCCTTCCTCCTGAGTACTAAACAACGAAACATCGCTTCTCTCAAAATCAGCGACAGTTCTGTTATGTATTTTTGCGTCATTTAATCCTAAACACGACTACCTATGAATCGATCGTACCCATACATTCTTAGTTATCAATCTTAGAGCATGTTCTTATGAAAGTTCGCTAAGTACAGTGTTATGAACAATTTCCCGTGTTCGCAAATTTATCGGAAACTTTTGAGTTACTGAAGCGCGTTTCGTCTGCAGGTACTTTGTATTTTCTCTCCTCATTAATTAATTGGCTTTGATTGCATGTTTGATGTAAATCGCTATTCAATGCCTTTATTTATAAACCCTGAAGTAATAGTAATAACAGAACTTATTTTGTAGCTGTTACAGCTTTTACAGATGACGTTGCACGAGTGTTACAATACTTTACATCGAGATTGTTTGAAATTTGTAGAATGCGAAGAAAATATTGTGTAGAGATAGTATATGGTGTCGTAGTTTATTTAGACAAAATTTTGTAAAATGAGGTATTTAATGTATCTAAATGATGTATGTATGTGGAAACAGACGGGAGCAAGGAATCGTATGCTCTCTGAGGGACGGATTCGGATTTATCCGCTGTGTTGAGAGGGAACAAACAATGTTCTTCCATTTCGCCGAAGTACTTCGTCTAGGACAAGAACTCAGCGTAGGCGATGAGGTTAGTGCGATCAAACCGTCTGGTTTTAATGTCTTAGTGGCGATTATTTCTTTAATTTCAGTAACAATGATATCTATTGAATCGTGCAATACATATTTACTTTCATGTTGAGGTTTACTTTCTGCAGTCCAACCAACATACAATATTTATTTATTTACTAATTATGTAGGTACACACAGCAAACAAAGGAAACAAATATACAGGAAATAAAATGTGTTTGCCAGGTGGAGTTTACTGTGGACCCAGTGAGCACTTTCTCAAACATGAACAATCGTCAGTCTGGGATCCGTATCAAGCACCTAGTGCCCGGTACTGTTAAGTTCGAGACTCTGATCGAACAGGGAGCTCGTGGCATAATCACCAAGGAGGCTCAGATGTACCCGTCTTCCACTTCCAGCCCGACAAGGCCCCCGCAGTCGGTAAGTGCACAGCACAATTCACAACAGTAGCACAGTATAAATATTAGTATCAAACATATTATATTTAATTACTTACCATATCAGTAGGCCTCACACTCTCACTCTCACTCTCATAAATCACAAATTGGCCGGTGTTCTCCATTCCCTATTGAAGGAGTTCCATGAGAGCCCACTTCGTCGCTTTTTACACCATACATTTCATCTCTAGCTAAATTCCTCTTTAGTTTAACAGTCACATTCTACCTGATGCGCAGAGTAGTTTCTAACATTATTAGTTACTTTGAAACCGTAGAATATTGCGCTTTATGGCTTAGAAAAAAATTTGCTTAGATTTATATGAGTGATTGTAAGGTCCAACTTTCACTCACTAAAGAAATCTACACACGTCTACGAGTCTGCAATTAATCGTGGTCAACAATCTATGTCTATCCTAAATGGTTTGTTACTAGCTTGATGGGATACATCGCAAAGATTATATTTAATTAGCATCCTGTTTTAATTTAACCCTTTTTTATGGGTTTCTTTATCTGCTGCTTTATAGTGAAGGTGCTAGCAGCTTAATAGATATTTAGAGTTAACTAGATTGTAGAGTAATTTTTAAGAGGGTGAGTTTTATTTGTTTATGGGAAGAATCCTGCAAGTGCCAAGACTGGATCTGAAAATTCTTTTGCTGTTAGGAAGCCATATTAAGCATGAATTCTGACTAGATTATTGCAGAATTACTATCACTATGAGTTACGGTCTTAAAAAAATCTCCAGAGAAATCTACAATATTATATCTATCTATTTTTATGGATAAGCTATAGTATAATATTTATCGATTTATTATTTATAAATTGGTATTATTGTAAATAAATATTCAATTAAGTAATCTTTTAAACTAAATGCATAAAGTAATATTGAGAGTAGTTGATAAATCTCCCTATCAGTTGCAATTAAATTAAAAAGAATTCCATTGTTTTAAAAGTAAAGTCAACGCGCATTTTGTTGATAACACTTTATGCCTTGTAATCCCGCAAAGGGAGCAGAAACGTTCTAATGGCGCTTTAAAATATAGTCAAATCTCGGTTAAATTATTTATTTTCTCCCGTATTAAGTCGGGAAGAGTAGCTAGTTATCATTATACTTGGTTCTATTCGTTGTCTGAATGTTCCAAAGCTGCGACAATGGCCCAAGAAGCCGCAGGTGCAAACGCCTTTGCATATGCTACGCAGGCTTTGCAAACTGGTAAGTTCCATAATAATCTTGGTATATATTTTAATTGAGAACGTTGTAGGCTCAACAGACTGTTGATTTGTAGACCATTTTCTATTTTGTTAATTATCTGGCCAGTACAGTACAGTGGCTGTTCAGTACTTGTTGGCAGGCCTACACTGTCCTCTCATACCTATTCACACTGTAATTTGAAAACATTGTAAAATCCGTTTATTTTTAATAGACTAACCGTGGAGTTTCTTGCCGGCTCTTCTCCATAGGAAAGGACCAATTGGAACCTATTGTATGTAGGTTTATTTGAAAATAAACGTAGACCTAAAGGTTACCTTACACGAAGATAATACTTTAAAACTGGACAGACCGTGACAGTTCACATTCGAGCACTTACAATAAAATATCTAGGTTGTTAAGTAAGATTTGCTTGTTAATCGTTCTGGCCGTTGTAGGCAATCGTCATTGAGGCTGTAACAGAACCAAAATGAGAGAATTTTGGTTCTGATCAGACGGATATTAAGGTGGAACTGACCGTGTATGTGCCTTTAAAAGACTGACTTCTAAAATATTATTCTAATTGTGTGACAAGCTGTTTTTGCCATCATAATTTTAACCATTTTGTTATCTCTAAACAGGGATATAATGGAGTGATAGGGTGGCAAGTAAACCAACAAACAAAGAAATCGGTCCCATTCTCTTCCAAATCATGTGAATCTAAGATGCTGCCCCGTACTGGTGACATTGTTACTTTCGACGTGTTCCAGGTTTGTAGCTTTGATTTATATTGTATTTTTTTTTTTTGGTACGTGTGTTTGTCACCTAACTGCTCCTAAACGACTGAACCGATTTGGATGAAATTTTGTGTTTATTCAATGGGTTCGTGGATGGTTTGAAAACACAATTGGTAGGTAGGTAGCGCTGATGTCGGTATGTCACCTTTGATTTAGGCAGGACGACGTTTGTCGGGAACGTTAACGGCTAACGTTTCCCAGGAAAGTTACATTATTGTCATCAGAGTTTTTAGATCAAGTCGTACACTCCATTTATGCATACATTCTGTTACAAACATCGGCACGTTTCTTGAGCGCTGACCTTCACCTGCGCAGAAGTGAGTTATTGGATCCCTTTACGTATTTTGTCATAAGTGTACGATGCGCAAAGCGATCCCCACTCTTCCGCGGAGCGCTCAAGAACCGTGCCGGTATCTGTGCCCAGATTGTCAGATTTTATGTATGTTATTGTTAATACAGATTTGAATAAAAATGATACTAACTTGAATTTACTTACAATATCTTGAATTGCGTTTATACCTTGCGACTGTGCGACAGCAAAGACAGGGTTATGTTTTTAAATGGAAGAACATTTTGCATGTATATCATGAATACCGTATATGCTTTTTTAACCTGTCCGGTATTTCCACAGGTGAAACGGACAAAAGAATTGGTAGCCAAGTCAGTCCAAGTACAACATAGTCTTACTAACGGGAACAGCAGTAATGGCGCCGGCAGCCGGCCCATCATGCAGGGATTTATCGCTGCTCTCAAGGACGGATTCGGCTTTATAGAAACTTCAGATCACTCTAAAGAAGTGTTCTTTCATTTTAGGTAAGTGTATTTCCAGCTTTGAGTGTACTCTTACTAATTTATCGCTTTAAGAAGTAAGCAAATTAGTATCTGGAAGGATGTAGAAATATATTTCAAATAATCTCTTACGAAAGCAATTTGTTGGTACGGTTAAGGTGAGTATAGATTAGAGAATTTACTTGTAACAACGTCGAGCAGTCGCCGTTTTCAAATTTTATCGAACCGCACTTCGTACACGACGGTCGATGTTTTGTTACAACCAGATTTTAAAAACCACCCGAGCGTATGCTCGAGTGGTTTGTGGTTATCGAGCAAAGGCATAAGCTTTTGCGCCGCGGAGTGAGGTGCGCCGGCCGAGGGCAGGTCGTTACAATGAAAGCAAGGTAAAAATAAATATACCAGGTAAATGTTCACTCGCCGTGAGCGTTACGTCGTACGCAGCGTCAAGCATTCGCAGGAACATTACATTACATGGAAATGGTTTTTTTTAATTGAGCTTTTAATTGTATTGTACCATTTTTAAGAACGTTACATTACATGGAAATGCTCTAGTGTAAACTCGCCCTAAAAGGTTGTATCTTATCACAATAGTAAAGTTGAAATGTTCGTGAATACTGTGTTGACAGTCTAATTACTTACTTAAGGAGTAGTGAGGGTTAGTGAACAGACTAATCGCTTTATATTAATTTATTTTGCAGTTTTAAAGTTACACATAATATTATTATTTTGTAAATAAGGTCTATTTTTAGCACTTCAATCGACATTTACGAAGCTTATGCCGCGTAACGCAGCCGCGTTCTAATTCATGATGGAGCTGCTTGCACGGGCTATAACAATAACAGTATATCAAATCTAAAACTATATTTTGCCTCGCGAAATAGTAACGCGGCTGCATTATTACGGAACCTTTTTAATATACCATTTGTCCGTCTGTCACAAGTTTTTCGATGCGACGTAGAACTTAAAATTTTGGCATAATGTGAGCGCCGCACACAGATTGATAGTAAAAGAAAAAAAAAACTTTATTTTGGGGGTGTCTTCGATCTTCGGAAAAAGAGGAATTTACATAATAATATCCTGTTTGATATCGTTTAATAGACCTTTCTTGGATTTTAAAATTTTTGACCTATGTAGTATTGATATTTATAAAAAAAAAATTTTTTTGCTGAATCATATTGTTCAGATCATGTTTTTCCTTGACACTATGTCATTATAACCCGCAATTTTTTTTTAGATTTTTAATTCATATTCTTTATGGCACCTCTGTAGGTCATGAGCTATCCGAATATCAAAAAATATTTGGCCTAGGTCTTGAGGGGGAGGCGTAAAAATTGAAACGCTGTTACATTGTATAATACATGTATTGTTTAGAAGCTAGCGCAGCTTTGTTCATTACGCGTAGCACAGAAATTACGGCAGACCAGCGATCTTTCCACAGAGTACTTAATGTAGTTTTGTTCGGAACCTTAATTGTATGACCCCGCTTCGCACTTCGCCAGTTTTTTTTTTTTTAGTACCTTACACAGGCACCAGCGATAGTACTTTGAAATATTATATTATGCTACTTGCTATGCGACTGCTTTAAAATTGCTATTTCGACGTATATAAATAATAAATTGACAGTCGAGCTCGCTGCGTCGAGTTAGTTACATCGGAAATCTTTTGTTGTTAACCTTACACTGCACTTGAAGCTTCTGTTTATTCAATAGTATGGATGAGTCGCGCAGAATTGAAGTAATTGCTACTGCAAGTTGCAATTGTTATAACTATGCGATAACTAAGCCCAGGAAAATAAATAACCATAAATACAAATTTTAAATTCTATTGTCAATACATTTTTGGCCAAAAAATTTAGTAAAACACAGAAAATAATTTTTTCTTCTTTGATTATTTTGCTTTGTTTATTTTATTTGGTTGCTGTAAAAATAGCGATTGTTTCTTTTTGCTACTATTTGCGACTGCGATATATTTAGCAAATAATATATATCATTGTTTTAAAGTCCAAGCGAACAATCTTTTGAAGAGTTACAAGAAAGAAGAATACTGCATTCAAGAGTTTTTAACTCTAGACTATGACACTTTCATGGCAAAGAATAAAAGATAATAAATAGGTTATCAAATATTGTTTGTTTACTTCCGCAAGTTTTAATCGCATTCGGCACTAGTCTTAAGATTATTTTGATAATGAATGCAAATAAACAAATTGTTGGTCAGAAGACGGCTTCTCAACCTCTTAATATAGGGCTAAGCCCGCTTTTCCATTTAGCCTTTTAATTAAACGTACAATTAAAACCAAACGTCAATTAAATAAGTCTCATTTCAAAGTCAAAGGTCTCATAATGCAACTTTGCAATGCGAAGATTCTTATCTTTGAGAAAAGGTGGCATTCAAATGAACTGCATTTATCAAATTAGTGGTAATCGTTCTGCTTCGCGCTTCACAAGAAATTCTTTGAAACTGTAAATCCCTGATTTCACGACATTATGAGCATCACTTATTACATTTTTGTTGACAATGCCAATAGCGGCGCTTAATACTTTGTTTTTGCAGTTCACATGACTATACATTTGTGGCGAAGGTTTAACTCGTGTCAAGTTTATCTTGTTATAATTGCGTGCATTATTATCTATACTATATTTTTATATTATTTTCGCATCATATGAGTGCTAAGGCTATTCTACCCCACAATCGATGAACGAAAGTATAGAAGAAAACATGTTAAAACACTGTGTAATGTTAATTCCAGTAATTTGGAAGGCAATCCAGATGGTTTGGAGCTGGGCGGCGAGGTGGAGTACACATTGGGACGTGTGAACGGGTCAGGGGGAGGTCGTGTGAACGGGTCGGGGGGCGGGTGCGCGAGTGCGGAGTATGTGCGAGTGCTGCCCCGCGGCTCTGTCTCTGTCGCCAAGCCGCTGGACGCCACAATCAATGGAACGGTCACTAGGACCTTGCGGGCCCTCAATCCCGACCAGGCCCAATATTGCGGTATGTACAGTACGGTTCAAACAACTCTTAATATTGTTAGGCCTTGATCGATGACCGACTTTTTCTGCCAGAAAACTATTAATATGGTCAGTGTATCTGAGTGGTTGGCGCGCCTTACCTTAAAGGTATTTCAGCAGTTACATTACTATAAAACCTATAAAACCCTATAAATTCCGTTTATCCAACTAGACATTGGGTGAATTCTCGGACATACGTTTCCGAGTATCCATCTTAGGGTGGATAAACGGAATAACCCTACGGTCGTCTATACTGCCTTTCGCGATCTTTTTAGTAAGGGAACTCTGACAATAATTTTTATTTACTAATAATAGTAATAACTAGCCTAATCCCTTAATAGCCTACGTCATTGACAGGGTATGTATAGTTTTCTGGGAACATCGAACACAGCTAAAATATGTGCCCACAAGTATAACTTGTCTGATCACATTCCCCCACAACAACTGACATACAGAATTGGATAATTGGAGTAATAGTTCTCTGGGCGTCTAAGTGGATTGCTTGCGCTGTGGTCCAGTGCAGGCTTCCGCCTTGACTCTACCAAAGCAGGGTTATAGTTTATTTTGAGAACATGGTGACTGGTTGGAAGCAGTTTTGTAAAATGATGCCTATGATTACTGCTTGCAAACAAGCAAGTAATGCTGAGGAGTGCGTATAATGTTACATAAAGAAAAGCGTTGCGTTTATATATTACCTTTTATTATATAAATTGGGAAAAAGCTAGGTAGATGATGATATTATACAGGGTTATTGGTTATATGACAGCAATCCGTACAAGGGATGTAGGAGAGGTCATTTGCAACCAAATGACCCTTGATGACCCCTATGCCAATGTCAACAATTTTCGAGTAATTTGACATTTATTATTTTAAAATGTATGAAATAAAAGCATGAAATGTTAAATCACTTGAAAATTGTTGACATTTGCATAGGTGTGAAAAGTTGACTTTAAATTTCACCAGTTATTTTGAAGTCATATGTAACAGCGGGCGAGCCTAATGCCCTTAACCGGCTACATATCCAGACTACCTGCCGCTACTATCAATAATTTGTGAATGAAAAATCTCAATAGCACTCCTGTCCCGTCGATAGAGCACGCTCACTTAGCTGTGCTGTTTCCGACCTCTAGATCCACGAGGCATATTATTATGTTAGTTATATATTTTTGTTTTGTACAGGTCTAATTCAAGTGGAAGGCGGCACGTCATACGAGTTCGGTATAATGGGGCTGGCGTGCAAGCGCGAAATTCTACAGGTCGGCGACCCCGTCACTTTCCAGGCCGACGTGGAGGGTCGTGCCACTAACATTGTGCCAATCAGGAAGAAGAGGCGTGCCGCTGTCGATGCTATTAAAGGTTAATTTATTTTAATTCTTTTCGTTCTTGGTCGAGAGGCCTCATTAATTGTGTCATCAGTGAATCCTGAAATCTTCTAAAGAGCTGGTGTACGGGCACATAGAACACTGAATTATTTGACATAATGGTCTGGTCGGAAAAGTCCGTCAGAAGCACCATACTCGCATGATTATGATTGCAGCGGTCAATAAACGTCATATCGAGAAAAAATTAAAGAATTTCCAGATGAGCTTTGACCTAAAATACATAAAAATAAACTTGAGGATGCACAATGTTCCATATTGGCTTGTTTTTTTTTTCTATAGTTTCACTGGCCTATTACATTAGTTGGGACACATACACGCCATAGAACAGGAATTCAAAATAGCTCTGTGACTGACAGCTATAGTTATAAAATAAATTCGGTTAATCGCAAATCTGTTTAATTATTTATGATCAAGTCCACACTCTTCTGTAACTTGGGTATCTGTACCATTGGGTATTGTGCATAGCAGAGTCTATGGGTCAAGGACCAATGTCCAGGGGACAATCATGACTGTTATCATGGGAGGCACAAGCGTTGATTTCCACTCTCTCTCGTGTTGGTGATTTCAAAGGTCTGTCCAGATTTACCGACTATTAGAGAATGTCTTGTGGCACTGTTCCCCTATGTGCCGCTTTTGTACATGATTTTAAATAAATAAATAAATTCGTTAAGATCTTTCCCCGTCAAAAGTCATGTGCATCTTGTATGATCTAACTATTCTGTATTATACGTGACTTTGACGTAAAAAACCTACTTTGTGCAACTAAACTATCTGATTTATTGCGTTGATTTCAAACTAAGTACAGTCACCAGAACAAGCTGTTACTTTCAGTATTATTATATTATACATGCATAATTTTGAGAGAAATTGGTACATAACTAGGTACTATACTGAGTCTTACGCCTCCTTACTATGGGAGGGGCCGCAGATCATGCCATAGCGCAGGTTGATGAGAGAAATAAACACTATTACTTTGTCGTAAAAATTATTTGTATTTTCCAGGTGGTTTTGGTTTTCTATCATCTCTGGAGGCTGAGGACAACCGCCGTCTATTTTTCCACATGTCTGAGGTGCGTGGCAACCACGCCGAGCTACAGCCCGGCGATGTTGTCGAGTTCGTCATACTGACCAACCCTAGGAATGGCAAGTCTTCTGCTTGCAATATTGTCAAAATTGGGTAAGTGTACCATTCGTTATTTGTTTGTTTTGTTTATTTAATTTTACATCATGTTTAAGCCAAAAAGTGACTCGTTTTTATTTTATTGGATGGATCACCGTCGCCTATGGAAATCTCAGACGCAAAACTGAAATGTCTCATGTGACTTGTAATTACATTGGGAATTTGGCACCCCACACCCAACACCAGCACTATCCTCTTTAATGATGAAAACTTTCAAGGAAAACGATTTTACAGTCTACCTATATTATTATCCATCAGTAGCCAAATCTAATTCAACATCTGTTGAATGTGTGGGTGGGAGCCACTGATCTCATTAAATTGCAATAATTCTTTCCGTTAGAGCCCTATTTCTACAGCTGATCTTGAACAGTTACTAATAAAATTCTAACACATATATATTAATGAGATACCAAGGGGTATTGTGTTGCCCAGTAATTGTATTGTAGTGGTCAGATAGGTACTTAGATAGGCTTCATGGAAACTATACAGTATTCAGATGCATCTAGTTAGACTGGAAGCCGTCCCCAACATAGAATAGAATAAAATTTTACAGTAGACTGGACACGGTCTGACCGACCCCAACATATAATTGCCACAACTTATTGTATAAATTAGCTGCGGTAACAAATTGTTTTTAATAAATACGGATGCTGAAAGTTGATGTAAATTCCTGTATTTCATGACGTAATTCGCAACATACCGTCGAGTCAGCTGATACGTCACTTCTCAAAATCTTGTCCAGCAGAGTGGTTAATGAGATGCTTGTAATTTGCAGTGGTAAAGGTTCGGGGGCCAAGGCTCGGAGCGAGCGGCCGGAACGCCTGCTGGCGCGGCTCCGTACGGCGTCGCTGGAAGAGTCCAGTGGACCGCGGGTGGTCGTAGCCCGCGCGCCTCGCGGACCGGACGGCACGCGCGGATTCCGCCCGCGTCGCACCGTCGCCGGTAATCATGAAATAACTTTAAATCCTTTTGCTTTTCCATCATCTGATGCAATAAAACTGCTGGAGAGTTTGCTTTACCACCTGACCTTTTGGGAATGTCTTATATAATTTTGACGATGAAAAGGTTGCTGTTTTCACATTAAACGCAGCCTATCGCCTGGCCTTAGCCTCTCCAAAATTCCACCACAATACTCGGTTATCCACCATCCAGTCTGTGCCATCTGTCTGTCGGAGGACTGATAGCCGTTGGAGCAAACGAGTTACAACCATTTCTCCAGGAGAAATGGTTGTAAGCTAGACGATGAGTCTGATCATCGCAGATCACCCACTGCTGGTCTTAGGCATCTCGTATCTTATGCCTCTACGCTCCTGTGCTAGCCTCATCCAGGTTGTACCCGTTATGACAACAATGTCGTCCACCCATCTCGCCGTCAGACAACCGACTCTTCGTCTTCCTGGCATCAGGGTGTTATTCGTGGCGCACTGCTTGCAAGCTCAGTGATTTCCTGCTATTGTAACTTACCAGAATTCCCGCGAAATTTCGCGGTTGCATAACTTTTTAATTAGTCGATATTTTTAATTCATATTCTTGTATGGCACCTCTTTAGGCCATGATTTCATGAGCTATCCGAATATCTAAATATATTTGGCCTAGGTCTTAAGTTTTAAATTGATTCGAACATTGTAAAATAAAAATTGCAAAATCGGTCAGCCGTTCTCAAGTAATGCTCTTACTAACAAACAGCATTTAATTTTAGAGCTTGAGATTGACCTCCGACATCAGAAAAAGGCTCTATTCAGAAATTTCGTTTACACGTTTAAAAAAATGCTCTGATGTAGTAAATGTATTTTTATATTTTAATTGACTTTTATGCTATCCAAATCTATAGTAACATTATAGATTTTTTGTTTACAGAACAATTAGCTGAGTAAGAGATCAAGACATCAGCACTAAGGCCTCAACCATGTAAAACACCTTAATGGTTTGATTTTCCACTTCAAATTATTTCATTGTATTCATGAGAGACTGACTTATCCTCTTTTCTTTAGCAGCATTTAGGAAATTGTTTTGTTATTTTTACTAATTCTAGGTGTAAACAATAAATTATTGTCAGCTGTCATTAATACAGATCAAATACACGTTAACATGTATAACATCAATAAGCAAGGTACATATCAATTAATCAAACCAATTTGCGTTGCTTATTTACAGTTTATTTATATAAGAGGTTCTTTTTCGCATAGAGACGTTGTTCAAAATTCCGTTTACACCATTCCTTGGCCAACGTAAATGTTATGGTTTGCCAAGTTCAATATGTATTTGTCTGCGTTGTCACGACACATGACACATGAACGCGACGTGATCACACCGAACAGCTAAGCATCTGTTTCCAATATGTTCGCTGTATCGGGATTGGCATTCGAAAACAATGTAAATATTTTATAGAAGCTAGGTATAATGTGTATAAAATGCTCATAATTGAACAACCCGGCTAGTGTGTTAATCTATTGTCAATGAATATCAGCAGGTAATGATTTAATATACTTATCAAATGTTGCATTTGCTGTCTGTCGGTTGGAGATATTTTTCGTCGATGCTTAGTGTGTCTAAGCAATCTGTTTAAGTAAGGTGCGTGATGAACGAATGTAATAAATTGGTGGACATTTGATACACGTTGTTGCGGTTGTTGTTACGTTTAGTAGATCTCTTTATGCGAAACATACTGTGATCAATGAAAATTTGTTGTGCAATAAAAAGATAAGATGTTGTCCTCATAGGGCAGTGCTAGTCTCATAGTATTATGCGATCCCGCTTGTCACGCGCGCTTCATCTGGTGTGTGTCGTCGTACAGTGTTTTATTGTGATGATGGCTAACGTTTATTAACGAACAAAATATTCATTGTTAATCGGAAAAGCATTTATGCAATGAACTGGAATGGAACCAAAGACTGACTTAAAATATTTATAACAGTAATACTTATTGGTATTAGATTATTTTGATCGGCTAAATGATGTGAGCCTTCATGGTGTTCATTGTGGCCATAGATTTGTAACAAATTAATGATTTCAGGAGAAATGTATTTGATTTAAAATTTAGTTATACTTTAAATTATGAAATCAAAGATATCTCAGTCTGCATTCTATTTTCAATATATAATGTAACAACGTATTAGCATAAGTAAGTCCTAAACAGCTTACACGTATTGATTATTATTTAACATAAGGCCACAATAACTTTTTCAAATCTTTTGTACTACTACTACCTCCTAAATCTAAAGAAAGGAGGAGAATTGTATACAGCAATGTAAAAAGGTAGTCGGCATCCTAATGGCGTTACTCTCGCGTACGTAAGTAACTATTCTTGAGAATATCCTCTCTTCGACCTGCTCTAGTCCCATTTTACTTGCAGTGAGCAGTGTAATATATTATCGGATAGTCTTCATGTAAAGATATAGTGATCGTGCGCGGTACGCAATTAGGGTGCATAACTTCGAAAGGTTTCGAGTTTCAAATCCACAAAAACTTAACTATTAGCTATTTATTGATTAGAATTCTATAAAACAAGAACTGGTAGCTCTCCAGCACGTGAGTAAGGGATCACTCACTCAGTCACCGAAAAATAAACTTAATCAAGGAATTAATAAACGAATATTAAAATATGATTGTATTATTTGTAGTGATTATGAGGAAAATGAATAATCTATATATTTTACACAACATTATATATTGAATTTGATTGCAGCTTAACATTAACATTTAACTATGCCGAACTTATTTTGTAGATAATACTCATTGTGAAAAATCAATTTCAAGTAAATATTATATTTTGAATTACTCAACAAAACGCGGGTAAAACTGTGATTAATGATAGGGATCTCATTGGATCGATCTATTAATTTAATTTATGTTGCCATTACCATATTTAAGACTTTAAAAGGAAAATGAAACTGCCATTGACTCTGTATTTGCAAGCCTTGTTGGCGAAATTTCAACCCATTATCTAAATAATACAAATAACTGTTACATAATTATTCATTTCACACAAAAAAAGTTTCTTTCTGACGTTCTTTCAAAAAGCTGTAATAGTTTCCCATGTAAGCCGCGTTTTCACTACCCTGCCGAGCGAACATTTTGTTTTGAGCAAATGTTTGCTGTTCTGCCGATGTTCACTCGCAACAGAAGCCATCTGTTTTTACTGCGAAAAGAAAACGAACTGGTAAAAAAAGATCGGACACCAACCGAGTACGTCGAGCAAATGCACAGAGCAACTGCTCGCTCGCCGGTGACGTCGTTTTCACTGAATGAATGCGCGAGCGAGCAATCGTTCGCCGAGTCGAACCGATCATCAACGAACAAACATGTTCTCTCGCGCAAGTGTTTTCATTTACCGCGCGAACGCTTGCTCGCTGAGAACTGTTCAAAACGCTAAGTGAAAACGCAGCTTAATAAGCAGTGTGTGCGATTTGCACTTTGTTGGATGTTGCAAGAAACTGCAATGCTTGCTTATTATGCACCTCCGTCATTGCGAAAACATGTATTGAAGTAGCCAGACGAGACTTACGGCATGCTGTAACGAGCCATTGATTATACTAGTAATTAATTCTTTACCTTTTATTGTTTTATTCGAATTTTTACGAAATTCTTTGTTCAGTGCGGAATACTAGTTCCGCATCTTGTAGTTGTATTGTGCCTGTCTTGTCGTTACTTTTTGAGTGACGGTTATATTTTTAGTCTTATTAGTTACTTTTTTGTTACTATTATACCACTTTCATTTTATGTCCCACGTTATTGTCTCAATAAAAATAGCTTTATACTTTCTTTACATTTATGTTGAACTCGTATCCACTGCCATCCCTATCATTGTTAGTTTCGTCGGCGATATATTCTATCTGTAGTTCTTTTGAGCGCATACGGGACTTGCGACCATCGATTTAGCGACGTAAGTTGTACTTTATTTTATATAAAATCTTGCTTGACGTTCTAGCGGGTTCTAAACATCATATAGAATTTAATGCAACTTGATGAAACATGAGCGCGTCGTGTCGTAAGTCGTGTCATGCATTTATTATGATTTTCTTCACTCTTAATGTGCCTAAGCACGCACTTTACCCTGTTAAACTGTTTCCATCTTATTGTGTTTGATACGTTTGGGTAACAAACTTAACAATTTCGCCTGACTTAACGCACATAACCATTAAAACTATAGTACATAGTTTTACCTCGTGATTATTGTTAGATATGTCTCCCTTAAGGACTTATGACCCTGTGATAGCTGTAACAATCAACTGATATATTAAAATAGAGATGATTAAATTTTTAAGATGCCTTAGAAGATTGAAATATTTGAGCATTCATCTTGTGTTAATTCAATCTCAAAGTATATTTTGTTTTAGTAGGTTCAGAAAAAGTTGCTTGTTATATTATTAATTTTGAAATTACATTCAATATCTAAATGAACAAAAAGCGATACTGAACCTGGCGCGGACGTTTATAACAGCTGTGTGACCCTGCGTTTATAAGCGCGGCGATCGCTGTTAAGGGTTTAGGTTCGCTGTAAGGCCTGCCAAGCTTTTTCTTTGTCGTTAGAAATATGGTAAGTTACTTTAGGTTGCGAGGCGACTTCTTGTTTATTCATTACCTTCTAAAAGATCAGCGTGTCGCCTGTGGCCCGTTAAATGTAGCAGAGGTTTACGTGTGCAGGTGAGCCTGCGCAAGTAGACCGGAACATGTATTGGAATGGACCTGAGCAGTTCTTGGAACATACGACAAGTCAGTAGACCTGCGCAAACCTGCACAGGTAGACCGCAGAGTGTATGGCGGCCTACATTAGAAACAGGTTCAGTATCGCCATGATAGACCTTGCAGCACTGCAAACACTAAGTACTAAAAGCTAATTCGCGAGAACGTAAATTATTGTTTAAATGATCCATTAAAAATATTAGTTAAAGTACAATTTTTCAAAATTAATTTACTTTACTGTTAAGTTTGGATGATCGGCATCGTTCTTAGATTTGATATTGGCAGATATTAAATGAGTTGACGGGTCAGCGAGAAGGCAGTTCAAATAAAATAGTTTGAGGTGATATGGGGTTCCTTTCAAAGTGATGACTTTGGCTGTGAGGTTAAATGCGAGTTTTGTTATATGTGTATATAAAAATTATTCTCAACGCAATAACTTACGGTTGTTTGCGACTTATACGGTCGACTTTTTGTACTCCGCTAAGGCGGCTCTGTCGTAAGTATGGTGATTGCGCCTATTTCGGACACCAAAGTCAATTAAACAATTTCTAATGTATTTCACCGTTTTTTGTCGTCATCCCAGGGTTTACGTTAATAATATTTGTATTGTAAGGAAGCATCAGTCATGATCCCCACGAGTTTTCCAACATGCCTACCATGTTACGTGTAAAAAATCAATCCTTGACTACCTTTTAAATTTTCTGTACCTGTTATAATACGAAATCTTCCAAAAGGTGTTTACGTTTATATTATCCATATTTATCTACCGTCAAATCTATGAACGACTTAGATTTATCGTACCAAATATGAGCATTTCTCATAATAGAAAGCACTTTTGTGGACTGACATTCAATTAAGCAATAAAAAAATGTGTTCACATGTGTTTATACGAAGCACAAATCAGCTTTCGTGGACCTAGTTCACATTAGTTACATGTTACGGTTTGATGTTCACAGCAGGATAGTAGTTGTCACTCGCAAGGTGTAAAGCTGCTATCGAACATTATTACAATTAGTTAAATTCCTTGTTTTTATTATCATTGTTATTTTTTTGTTTAAAAAAATAATTGGGAACTATCTTATAAACTGTCAACCTATGTATACAAACCGAAATTGTAGATCCCATCTTAATTAAGACCTTGTAAGTGCCGGTGAAGTATTTTGAGTAACACTGTTCTATCAACGCTGTCTTTCAAACCAATAAAAATTTACTCGTATTTATGGATACTTAGTTTTAAATATGTGCAGTTGAAGGACCTCAAGTATATTACTTCTCCGGGTGCCGCTTTCAAAGATGTTGTTGTTGCGAAAAATTTACATACAGCGAGACGTCTCGTGTGGTCAACCTTTCATATGTATACATAGGGGCTTGATCATTATTCTTTGTTTTTTTAATGATTCCTATAATTATGAAAGGTAGCGTTTCAAAAAAATCTTTTGTACCAAAACAATAAAGTAATACAATGCAATAAGGAAATCGATATTAGTCTAAGAGTAAATTGTAAGATGAAATACATCATTATCTTCAGTTTCAGGAGAGCAGTGTTTTACACCTTGTTTAAATTTACGTCATAATGTTCGCACTACTTCTACGATTGTACTGTCTGTAATCTTGGGTGTTTAGTATAATGTTGTAATAACAAAATATGATAGATATAATATTGTCCATGACAATTTGACATCACAAAGTTCTGGCGCGTGTTCCACTAAGATCATAGTTGTATTTAACGAATAAGGTATAGTGAAGTAATTATTTAGAACCAGCATCTTTTCAGAGCAATAATTACTCGAGTATCTTACAACTATACGTTGCTATTTATACGGTATCATCAGTAAGCTAAGCGGTATGTACTGATACATGTCCATGACGGATCTCTGTAAGAGTGTATATAGTTAGTAGGGCGCCGGTCACTGACCGTGCGGCTCGGCGGTGTCAAATTGTCGCTCCCGGAACTATTTATGAGTACTCTTAAGTGCTTACGCTTTTCTAAATATGTAATCCCAAAGAAAATAGGAATTTTGAACAAACGTTATATGCTTTACGCTTAAAAACTACAGTCTTTATTATGCTGTATCAAATATAATATGTATGCCCATGTAACCAATTTAATAGTCATAGTGAAAATGATGTAATAATTAATCGAAATACTTGATGTTGTAGTGTATGCGAACTTAAGCCCCGGATCATTTCGGGTATAGGTAGTATTATAAACTAGTCTTAAACATTTACGCCCGGGCGCCTGTCACGAGCCGATGTATTTTTAAGCTAAACTGCTAAAAAACTAAATGCATAATGCATGAGATCTGATAAGGGAACCTTCGTATTTCTCCTATAAAATCGAAAGTTTCAGTGTAGCGACGAATTTGGCTAACCAGTAAGAATATATTCAGTGCCTAAAAGAACCTCTGGGAGATGAAAAAAAAACCAAACAAAATGTGAAATTATTTAAGCATTTCAGAAATTACAAACTTTGATTAATCATAAGAGTTTATTTTTATTTTTCTTCGATTGTATTCTTTAGACAACTATGCCAAATGTTTATACAACCCTGTACATTTAAAAAAATTGTGATTAAACCAATGTACACCACCTTCTTAGCGTTGTATGAGTCTCTTAATTATTATAATTATAGCGTGGCGTGGCGTGTGGGAGGTATCGCCTGTAGAGGGGATTCAACATGCCTTGCACACTTTGATCCTTATCGCAACACATACACATGGGTTGGTACACTAATTCAGGTATTATTTTTGTGCCAATAAGGCTCGATGGTAAAAACAAGTAGTTCCAAATGGATCGCACAATACCAAGAAGAAAAGTCGACTGCTGGTGGTGAGAAAGAAAAAAGAAATCACTGTTAAATAAAGAAATAACACTCACAAATAACTCGACGTAAAGGTAGTAGAAGCAGGGTAAAGAAACTCGACGTTAAGGTGGATGCTCCAAGGTAGCCCGCGAAATTCAAATTTTCTTACGTTTTTTGCGATTTACAGGTCAGTGTCAGGTTGTATGTTGATTCGCGATTTAGCTTTGAACTATATTTCACAAATAACACTTTTTGGGTAGGTTATTTCTTAGTGTTTTATAAATTAAGCCGGCTCTGCTAAACAGTTGCTTACTTGGTACTCGGTGACTGGGGAGTAAAAAAACCTTGAAACTTCGAGTTGTACGTACCTATCTTCACTACATTTACGGGCCTTAAAAGCTCGTGCAGACTGGCGCGACGCGACAACGGTAGAAAAATTTCCGTGAAGTTTTCATAGAAATTGATCTACCGGAGTCGCGCCGTGCCAGTCTGCACGAGCCTTTATTGGACCCCCGTTACAACCATAAACTATATCTATGAAATAATGTTCTTGCCAATGTTGTTACGGAACGAATAAATGGTCAAAGTAAAGAAGGATAAGAAAAACACGCAATTTGATTTACCTAATATTTTATTGAAAATTGTAAAAATATATCTATCACTATCATATTTGGGAAAACCCACATGACTGACCGAGGTTATCCGGGATCACCAGCACCCTAATTGTGTAATACATTATTAATCACAATCTGAATCGTTTTGATCGATTGCTAATTTATTGCTTCATAAGTTCGAAAAAAAATCTGCTTATCAACGTAAATAAAGCAATGAATGTTGTTGTTGTTGTCAAAATGAAACATATCAGTCTTAATCGTTTACGAAAATGTGATACGCAATTAGATAGCCGTTGTGTCGCAGATATTCAGTACCTAACAATAATAAATTAATCTAATCAAAATTATCTGTACCTACCTAGTTTCAAATAAACGTTAACGTTATTAATTAAAAAAAAATTAATCACCTTTTAATTTAGAATTTAATACTTTGATTAGATTTTTGAGCATGCCAATCAACATTAATAAGTAGGTAACAACTTCTAACAAGTAATTTTTTATTACTTATAATATATGGAAAGTATTAAAGGTACTACTTGCACTAGGACGTAAAATATTTCAGTAGGTAGGTACGGTCAGTTCTCTGCATTACCTGACCCTCCTCGTACAAACAAGAAGAGGGGTCGGGTTATACAGAGCACTGACTGTGCCTACCTAAAGAAACGTAGCTAAATACTTTTCAACACACTTGCTCGTAAAGTGGGGCCCTTATTCTTATTGAACAGCTTTTAGGTTCACAATGCAGTTTATTTTAAACAAGCGTCTGTTTTTCTACATATTACCGTTAAATGATAATGTGCTCCACAGATAACTATTTACTAGTCGTAGTAATGACATGGCAGTATGGAATTAGTATGTACTATACAGGGTGTTAGGGTAAACACCGTTTTCCTCTTAAGGGGTCATTCTACTCATCATTATGAACAACTTTTACTATGGGACCAAACCTGAAATCGGGAAAAAAAAATCAGCTGTTCCCTACATTTTGACGAGTTATGCGAACATAAATGTAGGGAACAGCTGATTTTTTTTTCCCGATTTCAGGTTTGGTCCCATAGTAAAAGTTGTTCATAATGATGAGTAGAATGACCCCTTAAGAGGAAAACGGTGTTTACCCTAACACCCTGTATATACATGGAATTAGTATGAACTATCCTATACTATCAGTTGAGCATTCAAGACATTATTTTGTGTTTATTATATTTTTTTATAAAGGCGGTTTTGCGGTTTTGCCAGTGCCTTTATTTACAATGCGCGTGCATAGCAGGCGCGGCGCGGTGGTTTTGTTTTTACCAGCGCGCCATTTTCCATATTTGTTAACGTTTTCGTTGTGTGGTTAATTATTATCAAAAATACGAAATCTAAAGTATTCAACCGACGTTGAAAAGTTTCTGCTCCGAATAGTCAGTACCTACTTGGCAACAAAGGTCAGTTGAACTTTATAAATCTAAATATCATCTCTGTAATTACGTTGTTGGAGCTTAAGTCCTTACAAAAAGTTTCTTTTTTCCTCACAAGTGTGTTGAAAAACGTCGTATGAAACGCGTATGCATTGATCATTACACACTCGGCTCCATTATAGCGCTCGCTTGCAGCTCGCGCGAATAATACCGTTGCGTTTGTATTATCCAACACAGCACACTTGTGGAATATCACTAAATACACGGTTATGCGATGTCTTAGTCCGGTGCAGTGTAAGTGTTCGAATAATATACCTACATTTAAAAACATGGTCACATATTTCTACAATAACATATACTTAAAAATAGATTAGGTATATAAAGTAAAGAGGCACCAATAACAGTGTCTGTGTTGTCAGTAGGTACTTGAGCGACAGAAACCTGCCGTTTCGAGGAGCAAATTTTACATCAGATCGCACAACGAGAGCCTCTTGGCATGTCGAGGTCGAGGCTTTTGGTTGAGCTTCATACAGTCAAAAAATTACTATAGACAAGGGGAAACAATACTAACTTTATAGTAAAATACTACTTATACATACCTACTTTCTACAATAATACCTTTTTATCCCAACATATCACCTTTTTATAACAATATAACAAGTAAGTGGGTACCTAACATTTACGAAGTAATTCAACGTGTTTATTAAAAATGAATGTTTTTACTACCCACTTAATAGTCTATCCATATAATTATACATAAAGCCGATTTCAGACACTTCGATGGTTCCGTAGGCGAGTGAAAGATGCCGACTTTGTTCACTAAAGAATTAATTTTGTATTCAGGCGTCTAAACCCTGAGTGAAAGATACCGAATGAAAGTCAAAGATGAACAAAATGTGAAGCGTCTGATATCGGCTTTACGGGCCTTGCGGATTTCGCAATCGTACCGGTTCTGTGTAGTGCATTAGGAAATAAGGCTCTTAGCGCCCGAACGGCCGGAACCTGGATAGGTAGGTACCTAGGTATGTGTGAAAAAGTTCATACAAAACGGATCACTTTTCATCGTTTCCATGTAGGTACTGCGCTGATTACAATTATTATCCTTTCCGAAGTGTTACACAATCTGCATTAGTTCGATACAAAATTGTTTTCAGGCACTATCTGCGGCATTAATTTATAAACAAACATTATGTTTAAGTATGTATCGACTGGTTACCTGCTGGGTTGCTTAAAGCGGATGACAGTGTAGCCGTATGGACAGCAAGGCTTGTTTGATTTTCGGTTCTGTTATATATTTGTTCGCAAGTTTTCCCTCTGTAAAAGTTGTCATGATTATAGCTGGACCACTGTTGTATTGCCCTGTAGAGATTAGTGCCTGGACTAAGCGAATTCTGGACGTCTTTCGCTCCGAGGACGTGGTAATCTTTTTGCAAGTAGCCCAACTCGACTCCTTCATCAAGCAACATTTTGGCCCTCAACAGCTGCAACGCTGTCACTTTTGAATAAGATGGTAGTCCTTCGCGGTAATCACCTGCAATGATGTGCAATATACATGAATATCTTCCAACAGCTCTAGGTACTGTTGAACATGAGGTCCTGGTTTGGATTTCGAGGTCGGGCGAAATGTTATTGGGTTTTTGCTTCAGAATTTTTTCAGTAGCAGCATGGTCTCTGGATTTGTGCCCGGTTGATGGCATTAGGGCTTGTACACAAAACTGCGCTGCGTCGTCGCATCGTAAAAATCTGCGACGGCACCCGAATATTTTCTTTTAGGAACGAAGGGAAGCTTCTGCGTTGCGAATTCGCATCGCATCGCAGTTTTGTGAACGAGCCCTGGATATAGGCTCGCCCCTATTACATATCTGGCGAAATGTGAGTGTAGGTATTACAGGTCTGCCTAACCCTTCGAGGGTTACAAGCGTAATGTTATACCTACTATGTTTATCTTTCGACGGATAAAGTTATATCGAATCATGTAAAGACGTCGTACATTACTTAAACAAACCTATCTACCTAATTTTAATAAAAGGTGGAATACTTAGTTTTGGTAGTTACATAGTTTTTTTATCATAACTGCACTTATGAATGAAGGGTCTATTGCCCCTTTCTATCTAATGGTCGTTGAGAATTGAACTGCCACACTAAAGGCTCGTACAGACCGGCACGTCAAGGGTTGCGCTGCTTGCCCTGTCAAGCCCGCGATATCGCGCCGATCTGCACGAGCCGTAAAATCGAAGATATTATTATAAGAGTGTGCGTAGTCACAGAAGAAGATTGTCCAATTTATTCATTTGATTTGAGTAGATGATTAGAGCATAATTGTAGAGGTACCCTAGGTAGGTACCTCTAGCGGGACAGTTGACGCTAGCTAGGGCTTTGCAAACCAAAAGTTATTTAGTGCTCATTTTGTGCTCTTATACTTGTTTTTTTCTCGTCCAAAGTCCTGTCAAATTAATCAGCGCCTGTCACTACTCCATAAAACCATAAAAGTTTAGACGTGATTACCTAAAAACTTGCCTACTAAAATTACGTCAATTCACGTCAGGCGCTGATTCACTTACAGGACTAAACTAAAATTTATCTTCTGTTTATTTTCTTAATGAAATAGAAAGATGCACTGAACTTAAATTTAGTTTCGTTTGTGAACAAGGGAATCGGCACCAATATACTGCGGGTACGATAGGTATTTAAAAACAAAATGAGGCTTACCTATAAACGCTAGGCCAAGGGTACAGCGATTGTACCCTAACGTGTGAGCACCAATCTTGTTCCAGCCACGGCCTTCATACACTCTTCCTTCGTTTCCGATCAAGAAGTTGTAGCTGGAAAGATAGAAGTCAAGTTACTACCTACATCATGAAATAAATACTTATACTGCTTTAAGTACGTACACACGGCGACATATCAAGCTATACATTTCAAGTAGGTATAACGTCGGTGATATTCTGAAACCGCGGAACTAACATTGTTTAAAACCGCGTAAGGTAGGTGCAGTGAATTTTGCAGGAACGAGTTTAAAAACGTAATATTTAGGTACTAAACCACTTGATTTTCTATTGTTTAAACTTTTAAATTGTAAACTTTTAAGTTAAAAGTTTAATTCGTTACTGCAAAATTCACTGCACCTACCTTACGCGGTTTTAAACACTGTTAGTTCCGCGGTTTCAGAATATCACCGACGATAAGCTGATCTCGCATTGTATAGGATTTCCGTACAATGAGAGGTCAGCTTATATTGGAAATGTATAGCTTGATATATAGCCGTGTGTACCTAATAGTTAAAATTATATTTCCTTGCTTGTTACTTTTTGTAATCCTTTCGGCTATCCCTAAAAATAGTTTTTGACAGTTTCTGCAAAGGCTTAAAACAACGATAGTAGGTAGGTACTTACCTACCTATCGTTGTGTTTTTGCAGCTGAACAGTGTAACCAGGTTACACTGAACATAGCTTATCTTATCCTACCTACGAACTGGTTAACCCTTCAGCCCTATCACACATCGTGAACGGGTTAGTAAACACCTTCACACTAAACAGTTATTGCATAAGTGTAGTTACATAATCCTCATTCAATGAACGTGTTAAAGCTCCCGCAGACGGGTTACGCGACTCTGGCGGAACAATTTCTATGAAAACTTCACGATCGAACAATCACCGGTGTCGCGTCGCGCCAGTCTGCACGAGCCTTTACTAAACAGGTATGGATGAACGGGTTATTAAGCCCAATCAAAACCCCCTTAAAACTGTTTCCCTCGAAAGGGTTTTTAACTAACTCGTCCACGGTATTTTAGGGGTTTAAATAGGTTTTCAAGGGGTTACTAACCGCATAGGATAACAGTTTCCACAAAAGGGTTTCAATGAATTATTCGTTCAATCAGTTACCAGAATGTTAAGTAGGCTAAGCCAATCAAAGTATCACCGATAATATTGCGGTTGAAAGGCCTTGCAAGATGTTTAACTACCTACATGCTTGATATGGGAACCGAAAGGCTCCTGCAAACAGGCACGACTTCGTCGCGACGTCGTCGCGCGACGCGGACCAAACAAACAATTTCTAGGAAAACTTCACGGTAGAAAAATTACCGATGTCGCGTCGCGCCAGTCGGCACGAGTCTTAACTCTCAAACGGGTTTTTTCGGTCCCTAGTCCTATCTATGTAAAGACTTAAAGAGTAACAGAATAAGCGCAACACCTCAGACACCCATTTTGAATAATCTTATTAGAACCATATGACTCCAATTTTTTTAAGTACCTAATGAGTAATAATGTAAGATGTACAAAAACAATGGATTGTCTAGCTGTTAGCAAGCGTAAAGGGAGCCTGCCGTAAAATTTGTAGGGGTGGGTGTCGTAAAATTTTAATGGGGGAGTATGACTCGGGGGATATTTAGACGAATCTAGGTTTAGGTTTAGGTTTCGTCGCTTTGAGGATCATAATTATATTTCATGAAGTTCATAAATTGAAATTCCATAAATTGTAGGAGTTTACTTACGGAAGATCGTATCCAATTTTTGAGGTGAAGTAATATTGGAGATTTCTTAGCTCAGCGGCGCAATTCTTAAATAGATTGCACTCCGCACTGACCGTGTGAGCAACGATGACCAGCTTCAGGGGTGCGAACTCAGTCACTGCATTTTGGTTGATGAATTCCGGTGCCAGCCACATGTCCCGAGTAATGTACCACTCGTGGGGAGCTGTTAGGGAATATAACTTGTATTAGTACATTATAAAGAATCATCAATCAGTTTTACGGGTCATTTCTTATTTTTCAGGTGCGTAGTTCAATGTTAATCTACCAGGGGCCTCAGGGTGGATTCGACCTAACACGAATAAATTTTATCCGCGGAATAAGATTTACTCTGGCAGTATTCGTATGGTAAATTCCTGTTTGGTCGAAGCCTTCTCTTCCGAGAAAATTTTGAATTTTTACAGTTCTCCATACGAATACTGTCAGAGTAAATCTTATTCCGCGGATAAAATTTATTCGTGTTTGGTCGAACCCGCCCTAAGTCTACTAATTTATAAACGTTACAATGGTCTCTCAATGGTAAGTTTTTGACAGTTTTTGTATGGCAAATCTGTCAAAAGCTCACCATTGAGAGACCATTGTAACGTTTATAAATTAGTAGACTTAGGCAGTTAGGCCCCAGCTTTAATGCTGAATGCTTTTCACGAACGAGTGTGTTCCGCCACCAAGACACAGACGGTCTATTAAGTGGTCTGAAGAAGTGTGTAGTAGGTACCCATAAGGGTCGTGTCTGTTCAATAAACTTACTCGTACTTTAACTACTTGCAGTATCTATAAAGATATCTTTATAAAGGCTGGGCTGTCCTTGTGCGCGTTATCAAGTATTTACTTTTGCTTTCTGAGAATCCGAATCGTTGCCTTTCAGTCTTTCAGGTACTTGGTAGATATGACTAATTTTATTGTTGTAAGTAAGTACCTATTTTTACAGCCGATCTATTCTGTAAAGATCTCACCGTGAAAACTTAGGTGAAGTGAGCTGTCAATAGTGTCAATCCCTAGTAGGGTAGAATGACAGCTCACTCTAAGCTCACTTCACCTCAGTGTTCACGGTGAGATTTTTACAGAATCGAGCGGCAGATATCACATTTTTCGTAAACGAGATTAATCTGTTTCATTTTGACAGTTCAACAACATTCATTGCGTTACTTAAGTTGCTGAGCAGATTTTTTTTCGAACTTATGAAGCTATGGATTAGCAATCTGTTTCAAAACGATTCAGATTGT
This sequence comes from Eupsilia transversa, assembly GCA_914767815.1. Taxonomy (NCBI): domain Eukaryota; kingdom Metazoa; phylum Arthropoda; class Insecta; order Lepidoptera; family Noctuidae; genus Eupsilia; species Eupsilia transversa. The sequence continues at coordinate 17,158,939 of OU611871.1, forward strand.
GATTGATCGTGTATTAGGTACGCAATTAGGATGCGGGTTTAACTTTTGCGTTTGGATATGACTAGTCAGTAGGTCAATATTCTATGAAGCTGCACTGCTGCAGTGATGTGATATCCGAGGAATCCATGTCTTCGTGGTGTTGATGAAATGTTTTTATTTATTTACTATCTTTTACCATATATTGTATGTCCATATCGGAAAATATCCCACGGGAACGTACTCCGGGATTAAGAATACCCTATGTGTTACTATAGCGGCCGAGGGCTGCAAGCAGGAATCAGCAAGGAAGTCCTTACGGTGTTCAGATATGCGTGTCCGCAGGAAACCTAAGCTACATAAATGAAGAAGTATCAACAAAAGTTTCCTTACCTACGTCCACGACTGATTCGGCAGTCTTCTTGGCTATGACGGTGAAGTAAACAATTAAAACGATGCACACTGATAGGACCACTATTGCAGCCGCACACGACAGTCTCTCTGCCCTTGTGGTACTTTTCGCTATGTCCCACAGGTATCGAGGAAGAGGTAAGTCTGAAATGGAAAAGTAAGTTGCTACAGATGTTTAGTTTGGAATACCTACATTTGGAATGTTGTATAATTTCATCGCATATTTCAAGGCATTGAATGAGATTAAAAAAAATAAAAATTACCTTTCATCTCAAATATTCTGTAAAATTAGATATGACAAAAATACATAGGTGTGTTAGGGGTGTACCTACCTAGGTGTTATTGTAATAAATGAAAACCTCTTAGGGGGTCATCGAACCCAATGATAAATTATAAAATCGCGACAAAAATATCGCTTTCATTTCTTAAATTTTGTCGAGTTAAGGCTCCCACAAACAGGCGCGACGCCACTTTAATAATACAATTACTAAGAAAACTTCACGGTAGAACAAATACCAGTGTCGCGTCGCGCGACAAGTCGCGCCAATATGCACGAGCGATTTTTCGAACATGAACTTATGTATGAAGCAGCATTAGCAGAGTAAAAAGTCCTTCATAACAATAAGTACCTCTTAAGAGGTTATCAGTTAATTTAATAACTTATTACCTACTCAAGGCTGTAACAGTCTTATACTGTAGTGTCTTTTTCAATTTAAAAAAAATATTCTTTCTTCTGTACATTTTGTAAGTTAGGTTCCTAATCGATGGTTAAAATAAGCCGGATATTCAACATCGACCTACACATACCTACCTAAACGAGCCCCACTTCACTTATTACGAGTAGTAAAACGTCGGTTGATAATGTAGCTAAGTTCTACTGAAGGGATATGAAGCTAGAAATTATATGTATAGACAAGCACCCGAATTGCGGGCGACACACAATCAATCATAATCTGAATCTTTTTGAAGGCTATTGCTAATCCATTGCTTCAATTATGATCGAATTTGTCTGCTCAACAACGTAACTAACGCAGTGATTGTTGTTGAACCGTCATAATGAAATAGATTGTGATTGATCGTGTGTTATGCAATTAGGGTGAAGGAAACTTGATACAATAGGCAGGTATATTATGTAGGTACTCAGATACGAAAATTGAGAAAATAAGCTTATAACCTTCATAAATGTAAAGATAATGGTTTGGGTACTGGATTTTTGTATCTCATTTCACTCGTGCAAAGCAATGAAAACAAAAAAGCGAAACTAAAATGGATCAAAAACTAGTAGGACAACAAAAGGCATTAATAAAAAGCATAGATCATAGTGGCATTAAAGATGTGTAAAACTAAAAATAAATCCCGTGACCGAAAAGTTGTGTGGCACACGATTGTCATGGCATGCATGTGATGCGGAGGAATGGGGAACATGCCGTGAGGAAGTTTATCTACCTACATTTACTCAAAAGACTATGAACGTAGAGATTATAAGAGTAGTTGTAGGATACCTAGCTATAAGATGACCAAACTAACGATAGATGGTTTCTGCAAGAAGACATGCTGCGCGGCTTCCAATTAAATAGACATAGGCAGAAGGATAGCTGATGATGACTTGTGTAGGACTGAAGAACCTAGTGGGAATTTAGGAACATACCTAATGTAGTAATTTTTTAAACGGGTAGGTTAATGGCTCGTGCACATTGGCGCGACAGGCAGCACGACCCTTGTCACGCCCGCGACATCGCGCCAGTGTATACGTGCCTTAACTATTGTGTACCTTCCTATCTATGTTTCAGGGACAATCATGATACTAGTACTTCTCAAAAACATGTATAAACTTAAAGAAAGGAATTCACAAAAAAAACATGATTTCATTAAAAATCTATAATATTACGAAATCACTGACAACAACTCATTCAAATATAACTATAGAACTCTCAATTATCCGACTCACAACTTTAAATTATCGCTATTTTTGCACAATTTTGTAGTCGTTTACATATCACAAAATATTATGATCGTCATCTGCTGAAATTTAGAGGTAGATGATTTCACTAATCTTAAGCTTAATTAACGTTACGGCTCCGGCATACGGACCACTCGCGTCTGCCACTAGTGGTCACTGTTGGCAGTTCGTTTTCATTCATTTAGCTGCTGCGGATACTGGTATTGGTGACTGTACCATTGGCTGCTCGAAGCGGCCAATCGCTAATACCTACCTATCCTGCGTTTGCAACTTAGTTTCCAAATTTGTAAACAAAACTGTGTTTTTGGAAAAATTACTTAAAACCCTGCACATAAAGTTCCATTTGCGATACAACTTCAAACTTTTGATGAAATATTTTTTAATGGTTCTTACTAGTCATTTTGATGTCAACTTAATTTGCACTGGTGTAAAGTTTATTTAAGTTTGAGTGGAACTAATATAAATTTAGAACAAGCATTTGAATATGGAATAAGTATATGAAAAGTCGCTGTAGACGCGAGTGCTCCGTATTCTTATACATTACACTGTTCGAATAATATTTTGCACCATTTGTAATGCCTATGTACTCGTAGTATTAGTAGATTCTTGCCTTGCCTGCCTTGTCACTCGCTCCGTAGATGTCGGATAGTAGGCACCTAGTGAGATGTGGTAGTTACGAGATGGGGTTGCATAATTTATTCGGCTTGCCAAAATATAGGTACCTACTCATCATCGAATAATAGGTGTCTACCAGCTATACAGCAGCCGAGACGCGTGAAAAAGGCCGTAACGCGTAGGGGACACTACATTATAATAAGTACTTACCTACGTAGCTACAGAATGTAAAAAGACCCATCACCTCACATAGCCCTTATCTACACATTTTGAATCAAAAAACTAAGTAATATTGAGCAAAAATTATGGCTGGGAAAAAAATAACTGTTTACGACAGGGCACTGAAAATTTTTGTTTTCGTGATAAAGAGTAGGAACTTCAATATCTCCGTAACCCAGGTATAGTCCTGAACAAAAAAAAACAATGACGAAGAGTAGGTACAAGTGACTTTCGGCTAAAAGACGATTACAGGCTCGTTCACACCGGCGCGACTTGTCGTGCGACGCGGCACCGGCAATTGTTCAAGCGTGAAGTTTTATTAGAAATTGTATTGTTAAAGTCGCGTCGCGCGACAAGTCGCGCCGGTGTGAACGAGCCTTTAATCGTCTTTTTACACCCGTCATAGTAGGTAGGTCCCGGAAGAAAATATGGCACATTATAGTTTTCGAAAAAGACTTTCACGATCCTAATTTTATTATATAAATTGCTACGGTAGGTACATCGAGTTTTAGAAAAAGACACAAGAGTGTCACAGATGGTGCTATAAGCAGTCTAAGTCAAGCAGAGCTTGTTCTAAAGCTCCATGTGACATATAAAAACCGCGCACTGTAGGTAGTAGCTATAGTTGTCGCGTTTTAGCATGGCAATAGCGGTCATTGATCCGCCTACATTTTCTAGCATTCTTTATTTCAAAACCTACAAATAAAGTCCGAAGTCCTGAATCAAAATCTATTGTGATCTTAATCAAGAAAAACCATACTCAGTTTATTGTTTGTGTTCCTACGGAGAGATATTAGGGAAAGGGCTATGACCGCAATTTCCGTGCTAAAACGTGATAACTATAGCGCATTGTAAAACAAAAAAGCCCAGTGTTCGATGGCGCTTACACTCAAAATGTAAGCGATACACGATGATTTTTGCAATGTATTGCTTTTCGCAGTTTCCCGGGGAATAGTGCGCTAGCCTTTATTACGCCTTCAGTATAATTTTAAATAGGTACCTATTTAATTATAATTTGTCATAATTAGGCACAAGTGGTGCAAACTTCTTTATTCAGTGTTTATATATTTACTAATATCTAATGTCGGGAGATCATTGCTAGGCGTATCAAATATGGTTTTACGCATTTCAATTATCAGTCAGTTGCAATTATTGTGACGGCTTCAGCATTCTGTTATCAATTGTAGTCAATCTATCACAAAGGCCAATAAATAGTGAGTAGGTGTATGTAAAGTTATACATTATGTACTATGTAGGTACCAATACCTACGTCGTTGCAGACAATGGTAAGGTTCCCGCAGACAGGCGCGACGCGTTTTTGATGGATCAATTTCTATGAAAACCTCACGAAAATTGTGCTACTGGCGTCGCGCCTCTCTGCGAGAGCCGGTAAGTCAGAGGCCTTAGTGTAAGTTTGCAAGTGAGTAAACGTAACTATTAAGTTTGCGTTAAGATTTTTATTCTCACCTTTATATTCTTAGCATATGATCTATCATCTTAACGCAAACGCGATAGTTACGTTTACTCACTTACAAACTTACACTAAGGCCTCAGGTTTCTAATTATTAATTTTTAAAAGTATCCACGCTTACGATACGTAAATAAACCGATGTTTAGTTATCTATGCTGTAGATTTATATAACCTTCATAATGATGAGTATCTACAATGTTCTAAGCTGTTCCTAAACCTGAAAAGGGTTTTTTCAAGTTTTACATAAACAACAATTAAGCTTGATGCGTTCCTTTCCTATTTAAGTTCAATCTATCATAACTTCAAGAAACATAAACGCAAAATACCTGGGTTTGTGAGTAGGTATCTAATTGCATAAATAAATTGAAAAATCGCAACGCATAAGTAGGACAGCTACATCGGTCAGATATACAAAAAATTCAGCATATCGGATTTAATCTAAATCCGTTGACGTATGAAATCCCAGCTCTTTACGGCTTTTCAGTACCACGTCAATGTATTTAGTACCTAGGCTCATTTAGCACAGTTCGACAGAATTTTCCTGCAATGTAACTGTATAGCAATAAAGTTGAATGATCCTCATAATGCAATGTATATTTACCTTCAATCAAACATGTTATTGTTCAGCACAAGATAATTTTAAAAGGTTTCGCAATGATGTTTCATGGTGGAAAACAATCAACCGTTTTTGAAAATTGTTTTAAACTATCAGTTAGATATAGTTAAGGGAAATATAGGTAACTATTTTATCGTGCTTTTGTATGTTATATGCTGTCTTTTGTGTGCACCAAATAAACGATTTATGTATCTATCATTCTGCGGTGTGGCAAGCGCGTCGTACGAAAGGAAACCGTGTCGTGTATAACGGGACTTAGAGATTTTTGAGAATAACCCGTTTTTCCTAAAGTGCATCGGCCATTTACTGAACACCGTTCAGTGAAATACTGCCTTCAGGAGACTGGACTGCTCAGATTTTATTTTTATTTGTATGTATTTCTTACATTTTAATACATAGCCTATTACCATCAAACGGGCACAAATCCAGACTCCGGACTGCTATTGAGAACATTACATGGGACTTAAACATAACTGGCGAAATATGGGTGCACTGCCCAACCCTTCAGAGAAAAAAGCGTTATGTTATGTAACACATAACTTTTCATTATGCCAAGTATAATTCAACTTCCTACCTACTTACATAGCAGTATTTTTACTTATATAAGTTCTTTCTAAATTCTAACCTTACGCACATTCAGGTGAAATTTTGCTCTTGAATGCTTCTTGGTAATAGACTTCGAGACCGCCAAAAAGAAGTTGGAAGCACTTACGTCACGCTTCTTTACAAAAAATTGGATTATAACACAGTCAAAAAAGAATCGAACTTAAGCAATATGTTGAAAAACGAGTCTATTAGTCGTTTACTAACTAACATCTATAGGTAGTTGAAAACTGTTGAGTCATTAACGTACCTACATACGTATAAGTCATCTAAATGCACCACAATTTTTTTTACGTACATAACTAAGTTTAAAATACATACTAAATGCTTATAATATAGTAAAGTCTATTTTTTACATGTATGTACTCCGTCTCACTCAACACCGTAACCTTCTACGATTACATAATCACAGTCTTCTCAAACAAATGGTTTAAAGCAAACTTTCTGTAGAACTGTCACTTAGGTATTCCACCCGACACATGCATCTGCGTTTGTCGAATTCCAGTGTTCGAATTTGTCCAATTGTCTCAACAGGTTTATACCTGGAGGTTTTACTGCTCCTTGTACCTGGCAGTGACCGTACATTGTGTAGTCTGGCTTCAGTACTTCTTTTGCCACCAGCTCCTCCAAGAGAACCTTCACGTGGTCGAACTGATCTTTTATCGGTTCTGCGGTCATGTAGTCTCCCAGGAACATGATGCTTACTCCCTTAAGATTCCATGACTTCACCATCACACCTACAACATTCGCTCCTCTGCCTTCGAATACAAGTCCATTGCCACCGACGAGGAAATTGGGGCCGATATCAACCCAACCACGCACTTGGTGGTCTCTTTGTATTTCCAACACGTCCTTGATACAAGCGTATCTTTCCATGCAGTGCGTCATGGCCGAATGGCCGATGAGTACATAGGATAACGGCAGATCTAGATTGACTATTTCATATTCAGGCATTGCTTGCCAGTCTCCGCGTCGCAGGTACCAGTCCGCCTTTAGATCTAACCAAATCAAAATAATTATTGAGATTTTTCCCGGAATATCATGTTGGTAAAAATTGGTATAAATTGATTGTTTTGTTAGTAGCGTTAAGGTATGTTAGTGGTTTAGATAACTTATTGATAAAAGGAAAGATGTGAATTGGAGCATATGGGATTGTGTACTGGCCAAAAGCCGATCCGAAAAGAGATTTTTACCTAGATCTAGTCGATACGCTTGTTTTGCCAAGGCAAAGTGGAAGATGAAGAACGTGAGTCCAGAAGCGACTACGAAGGCCCAGCACACGAACACCGCGATGCTACAGCGGAGCCGCTTGGAGTTCTGGGGCGAGACCAGCTCCAGGCCCAGTATGCGGCCTGAAACAGCACCAATATCGCGGGGTTTAAGAAAAAGTGCGGGGAATATTTTATTTAAAATGAGGAATTAAGTGATTGCCGGCGCTTGGCGCGGCTGACGAGCGATAGCTTTAGCAGGCATGCAGTTACTGCGATCCAGAATATGAGTGGGTGTATGGATATTCTGAGATTTTTCGGACCATGACAACTCTCGTTCGAAAGTATAAAAAATATATTTCTTGTTTGTAATATAAAACTGATGTCTGTGCTTTTTAGGGTTCCGTAGTAAACAAGGAACCCTTATAGTTTCGCCATGTACGTCTGTCTGTCTGTCTGTCCCCGGCCTAGCGCAGAGACTGTTAGTACTAGAAAGCTGTAATTTGGCATGAGTATATATACTAATAACGCCGACAAAGTGGTAAAATAAAATCATGAAAAATCTTTTTTTTTAGGGTTCCTCCCCTACATGTAAAGTGGGGGGTTTTTTTTTTTTTCGTCTATCCTATAGTGTGTGGTATCGTTAGAAAGGTCGTTCAAAAATATTGTGAGCTTGTTAAAACCATTTTTGGATTGAAGGAGCCGTCTGCGAAATATTAAGCTTTAAAGTGCTAATTTTTGTCAGAGTCAAGTGTGTGTCCCCCCTGCCAGATAAACGGTAAGTTCTGGATATGTGGAAAAATTCACAGCAGTAGTATATATAACGAAATTAAAAGGAAAACTATCACAGCTAAGTAGGCTTTACTAGTTAACGAGTAATTATCGACCAACTTCAATTTGCAGTTGCAAAAACATGTTCTACCATACATTTTGTATGGGGGAACATGTTTTTCAACTACAATGTTAAGTTTGTTCTTGGGATAAGTTCATCCCAGCTACGGAACCCTTCATTGTGCGTGGTCCGACACGCACTTGGCCGGGTTTGAATAAAATGTTGATGAATTTTTTAGTGTGGAAAATCTGAACTAGATAGTAATGAAATGAAATTTAACCATGGAAATTTATCATGAAGGTAACACAAATCATCGCTTGGACGAATTGAGGGACAACTCACCATGACCTCTACTTTCTTAGGATACAGAGTAAGTACTATTTAGTTCATGTTTTTATGGAAATTACGGCCGCAAAATCACGCATAAATAGGTACCTGCCAACTTATGCGTAATTTTCTTTTGACCTCTATGTTCAAAATATCTATGTTTTGGTAGAAAAAGACAAAAAATATGCGTTTCTTTTACATACGTTTATTGTTTGTTAAAAAATCTGGCGGGCTCATGCTAGATTTTCTGACCAGCTAGTGTCAAGTAAACTAGCAATATTTGTTTTTGAATGTGGCCTCAAACCTGCCGTCAGATTAGTTGGCAAATAATATTGCGGTATATGTCAGCTTACCTAAGCTAATTACCAAGGTTTTTACGATTTGCGTGAGCTAAAAATCCACATTAAAATTGAGTTAGCGCGCTACCTACATTTCGTATCTAAAAATTAAAATATGATAGTGCTAGATGAACTCCACCGCACCGTAGATAATTAAGAGTCTAAAGTGCAGCAAGCTTATCTCGTCCCGTGGTGGCTTTAATATTGTAATTATCAATTCTAAATCTTGACAAGGGCTTTCAGTTTTTCTACACCGACAGCGCCTGATATGAGCATAGGTAGTGATATGACTTTACATGGAGCAGCTGCCTATCTGACCTCAACAACCCACTTACGGGGTAACACGATACCCTTGGTATAAGACTGGTTGTCAGATTTTCGAACTCCTGTGTGTTGGATCATTTAGCTCCCTTCAAAATGGTTGACCTGAAGGGTGCTAATCCATGCGTCATATTCGTGAACGGGCGCCGTCAGTTGGGGCTGGTCATCTCTTAGCTGCCATGGCTTATTTGTAATTTTTGAATTGTTTTTATTTTTATGTACGGACGCTTTGATCATGCACGTCTTTCTACATTGTTCTCACATGTATTTATAAGTAATTTCAACATGAATGATGTAACCAATTTTTGTAACATTTTTTGGTTTAAAAGAGTGTCCGCTTACCTACTACGCTTTGGAATGGGCAACTAGCTTCATATTTTCTGTCCGACCGACTCCTTGACAATTCAAAAGTGCCTGTAAATGGTTTAATTGAAATAAATGCTTTGAGTTTGAGTTCTGTCTGTCCGTAAGGTCAGAGATTTACAAATGACAGCCGGAACCAACGGCTAAACGTGCTTTTCGAGGCACTGAAGGGTCTCGATATGTAATAGATGATCACCCATCCACAGACGGACCCGTATGGCTCTTATTACTTAGCCACTAGCCCCTCGTAGGTACGGTTAGTAGGTAAGTGTTATGGATTTATTCTCCGGCCGCCGCTGCTGGCCGTGCTGGTTGCCAGGACCAACCTTCTAGCTAAAACGCCATAGACCCGCGCAACCGCGTAATTCGGGTTATTATTGTTATTAACGATCTTCACGTGATGATCGATTGCATTTACGAGTTTGAGTGAATTCGCAAAAATACTGTCGTTTATTTTATGTTATAATGTAGATTAGATTAGGCTATGTGTTGTGGTGTTTATATTTTAAATATTCTGTTTTTTTTAAATTGTTTTTAGAGGTTATTAATGTTATTATAAGTAAGTACTACTAGTTTTTTTTAGTTTTTCATAGTTTTAAATAGGTCATTGTAAGTTAATTTTAAGACCACGCTATCGCATTAGATATTATTATACACCTGTAATGATAGTTGTAAGAGAGATAGAAATAAATAATTAAATCCTTTCCTCTTGCACCATCAAAGTCATTACTGCGCATGCTTTGTTTATGTCATTGTATTTATTAGAAATATGAATTTATATTTATAATTTTATACAATAAACTTTATTACCTACCTATAGGTATGTATTGGACATTTACTTAGCTTAGATATACGTTGTTTCAAAGTTAATTATTTTATGATGTCCTGTTTGCGGTAAAATAGCTATAAATAATATGATGGGCAATAAGTAGTAGATAAATTAAAAGACGTACCTACTATAGGTATCTATGTGTTTTAGTATCATTTACGTAGGTAATGAGGTATTATTGTCAAGTCAGCTTCAGTCCGCGCACAGCTATGCGAATGTTAGTTGATTATCCACTTAGCTTTTTCCTAACTAAGATAAGGTATTTTGCTATAGGATTGACTCAAAACCGACCTATATCACATCCCGGCAGTCGAGTCCGTCAGCCGTCAGCTCAGACTGCTGTAGTCTACCAATCTATTTTGTAAAAATCTCACCGCCAAAACTTAGCTGAAGTGAGCTGTCAAGTGCCAATCCCTAGCATAAGTAGAATGACAGCTCACTTCACCTAAGTTTTACGTTACGATTTTAACTGACTGAATTTATTATAACTATTTTATGTCCCCGCTACGGAGTTAATTCATTTGTAGGCGAATCGACGGATTATTCCTTGGAGCTCCAAATAATTTTACTCCCCGCGGCTCCAAAAATGTTAAAATACAGATTGCACAAAAAATCATATATTTACAATAAATAAAATATAATATAGATACAATATAATAAAGAGTATTCTATCTACATATCTATCTATCTTCTAACGCCTCACGATAAAAATAATATTATTCAAAAGTGTCGATTCGCCCGTGTCGGGCGAATCCCCAATAAGCTAAACCCATTGTTTAGCAGTGCCCTGGCTTTCAAGTAGGTACTTACAAAAATCGACACTAGTTACTATAATCTATTGTAAAATGTGTGATGTGCATGAGTAAATATATAAATATTTTTGGTGTACCGATCGACAATTAACAAAAGCTTTTATTATTTTTATTCAATTCAGCACCCTAATTGTGTAATAGACGATCAATCACAATCCGAATCGTTTTGAAACAGATTGCTAATCCATCATCATCTTATGTATGACTTTGTTGAACTGACAAAATAAAACGAATTAGTCTTAGGTACCTAATCGTTTACGAAAATGAGTTACGCAATTAGATGATGGTTGAATGATGATTACAATTAATTCAATTAATTCAATAGTTATCTTTGTCCGCATAGATAATATTTCTACAATAATAATAGATATACTTAGACATAGTATATACGTAAATCCGTGAATAGATAAACAACCACGAAAACAGGAAAAGTAGGTCCGTTTTTGAGAAGTAACCAGTTCTCGAATGTCAAGTGAAAAGCGCACTACGGTATTAGCGATCATGATACCAAAAGTGGAATTTAAATTCCATATTGCATGGAAACCACATAATCTTTGTGACTCTTTTTTTTTGTAATGAGCTGTGATATTTAATATCACGTATTCCCCAAAGGATTGCTGAGATGAAAATAGTAGGGTAGGTACACCCGAATGTCGCTAGACAAAAAAGACAAAATATTCAAACCCATTTGGAATAGTCTGGTTATTTGCTGGAAACGCCGCTCGGCGACCGATGACACGATCCTTGGCCGCTGCGCCAACAATCTTATATCGTCTCCTGTGCTTTCCTCGAATTGCTCCTCATCGCTCGTATTATCGACTACACAAGACCGCAATCAAGAAATTTTGAGAAAATCAGCAAGGTTGTAATGTAACCAGACTGCAGTTGATGGAATCGCCTGAGATTATGTAGGTAGGTATGTCACCCCGCGTTTACACGTCATGCTATTAAAGCATGTCTCAAAATACACGTGACAATGTCACGATGTCATCAATCGAAAGCAGTCTGGTTGCACCTTTACCTAAATAGATTAATTCAACAAAGCCCATTAATTACTATTACAAAGTGTACTCTGCTGATTTTAAAGTTTGTGTAAACTTGTTTTAACTCGAGCTATTTATGTAAAATTGAATCCAACCGGGCAGTGTTCGCTACTGCAACTCCTGCTTTTGTCTGGGTCATAAACTATACCATCACGCAACCCCGAAGGATAACTCAGACCTATTTTGAGACTAGCATGGAACTATAATGTCATACAGACTTAGTTCAAAACCCGTATTTAAACTTAATCTTATTTTTTTTTAAACATAATAAATCGCTTTTCGTGTGCACCTGTGTGAGACCGCGTTGTTCTTCTAAACTGCGCAATGGATTTTGATGCGGATTTCACCATCATTTAGAGAATTTTTTTTTTCATTGAAATCATATAAAAATTACATAGGTATTATGAAGGACTCTCGATGTTTTGTCAAGTCGTAAGAACCGTGCGAAGCAGGGGCAGATTAGGTACATAATACCATTTGATATTCATTTTAAGTTCAAGTTAAGATTGGCAAGTGTTGTGATTTAATTATTTGAGTTTATTTTTATTATTTTGTCTTTGTTTATCGATATGGATTGATAAACATGCCAAGCATAATCATTAAAAATGATTCTCTGTAGTATCCTTCGGGTGGGCGTTAGAGTTATATTATCCTTTAAAATTAAAGTATTGAGTTCTTTTTTTATTTAAAGATCTTACACAATAATTGACGCCCAGTTGAAAGCAGGGCTGCCATTTTAATTTTTAATATTAAGTACTTTTCAATAACAAATATATTTATTGATCTATAATACAATTGATAGTTAAATAAATAGCGTACGCACCGTTACTACACCAGACCATTATTCCATACAAGTTCAAAACTACGCGGGAAAAGTTTCGGGTGCGTTCAGGAAAACGGCACTATTCACTGATAGTAAATCAATTTGAACGCGACTCTTTATTAGGAACGTTGACGGCACGTTATCACAAACATAGATAATTTAGGTAATTTACTTAGTAATGTGATAATATACGGATATAGTAAAAAATAGAAAGTAAAACTGACCCAGTGATAACAATAGATAACACAAACAGTTTAGCTTATCAGCAATCGTAGGGTAACATAACAATTACAATGTTCGCCTAATTTGATAACGTAATCAATTAAGTGTATTATAAATAGACTTGTTAGTAATCTATGCAAACTTAATGCAGTTTTATGGTACCAACCTGTTGTTACAAAAAAGCGGGCTTATATCATTATCATAAATCTCTATTCTAACTCATCATCATAATGGTTAATAAAATGCACAATCTTAAATAGAGAAAGGTGTCTGAGGTAGGATCCTGAGTTACAGATCACCCGGCTCTCTTAGATAGGACATGTTAATTTATAAAATGATTAGAGTCAAGATAATATAGTTAAGGCGGATTCGACCAAACAGGAATAAATATCCGCGGAATAAGCCTTCTCTCCCGAATAAATTTTGAATTTTGACAGTTTCTACATACGAAAACTGTCAGAAGTAAATATTATTCCGCGGATAAAATTTATTCCTGTTTGTATTTTTTGTCAAGAAAACCCTTAGAATATTAGTCTGAAATAGCAATTAAGTTTAAAGAAGAACATACAAAATTAAAAGATACATTTAAAACTGTTCATTTATTGTTTTTGATAATCATGAAAATTGGGGGAAATTGAAAATTATGTGGACAGATATCTAATTTGACTATCACTCAAACTATAATGTCACCACTGCTGGGTCACCAGCTCTTTGAGAAAGTATGGGTCATAACTTCATAAGTAACGCGGGCTCAGTGCGGGTTCTCACATGCCTTCGAATTTTTGGATATGCCGGTTTCCACATGATGGTTTCTTTCACCGTTTTGAGAGCAGTGGTAATAAATACACAAAGTACAGTGCCTGCCTAAGTTCAAACTCCACAGGTCGTTAGTCAGGGCCGATACCACTACACAATTCGTTCTAATTTGACTGATAGGTACATAATAATTTTGAGTTGATGCCACATCGAGCTGTAGAGGGAGATTGGCACAGGCGACGCTCTCGAAGCCGAATTTTTTCTTTTGTCTTTATTTTTTTTTTTCTGGGATACCTATGTACCGAATGTACTGCTCCTAATACTATTAATTTTGCAAGTAAAGATTAACTTAGAGAGAACTATTTATAGGTACTTCTTCGTCATTCTCTCAATGCTGAAAGATCGCGACCACATACGACACGTCTCCAAGCTATGCTGTCTTTTGCAGTGTGGACCGCTTGGTAAATGCTGCCTCCAACAGCGTTCTTGATCATGTCTGACCATCATGCCGGTGCTCTGCCTGGAGCGCGTTTTCCTTCCACCCGGCCCAGTATGATAAGCCTTTCCATACCATGCTTAAGTGAAAGCATAAAATGTTCGGAAAAGCTGAGGCCACTCTCCTGGCATATTGTAGACAGCTGCTTGGTGATGTTGAATTCCTCCTGTATGGATTTATTCGTTCTGATGGCGGTCCCGTTAATTCATGTTCAATTTATATCTAAGTACTAAATATGAAATGTAAGTAGTCAGTATCTAAGCTACGAAAATATAGGGCAGATCTTCATCAATGTTATGCACTTATTAATAATTTAATCGCACTTAACCGTATTTGATTAGTTATTGTACGAGATAAGTAATTAAGTACCCACCTACTGAATAGGTACTTAATGGAGCTAATAGTTTAAACCCAAGTTATTTTTATCGTGGCGATTTTTTCCGTGGACTGTATTTTCTACTCGGCGTATTGAGCCAAGCATTGAGAATCCAAGAGAACGCATCCCAGCGCGTCAAGAAAACACACTGTTGAATTTTCAACTCTTGGCTTTAACCAGAGCGTTGAAAATCGAGTGTCCGACAAATTTTCGCCGCGAATGTGTCGCACCAGTTTTCCTTAACTTTAGCGAAGTTTTTTTAATATGCACGGTATAAAATCAATGCAATTTTCAAAAGTTTTTACTAGGCACAAATCAACTGAATAGGTATTTTGTACAATATAAAGGGGAAAAAAGGGAAGAGCTCATTTGGCTTATAAAAATTCGCCCACATCGCTTTCTGTGGGAAAAGTGGCCAAAACGGCAGCATTGACTAAATATTAGATTTAATAGATGCACATTTCGTACCTTAGCTAACGTTCTAAAAACTGTATCAAAACTAAACTTTGTAAAAAAGGGTACTATAAAATTTCTGATTATTAGAAGACAAAAAGCTTGGGTCGCTCTGCTGTGATAAACCATAAAAACTTGACACTTTAATAATTAATATGTAAAATCAAGAAAAAATACCAGTTTTATATACACATTGACATTATTGAATATTACAACAAAATGACATGATTACTTTGTTAAGTATAATTAGGTATATTATTTTTAAATATTGTGAATGTGAGGACTATTTGGATATTTTTTTATTGTTTTTTTTAATTTCACCTTTAGTGTTAATGATGTTCTGGCAGTTTGAGTATTTTATGCGGCCTACTCAAATGTCCTTTCTTTGGTATTGTCCGTCGAGTCGCTGAGTTCCTTAAGTTCTGAGATGAGCTCCACGATTACTGACAATTGCTTGCACTGACTGGACAGGTCCACTCAAATCTGAGTGGTTCTTTCCTCAAAAGACCATTTCGACACTAATCTACATGGTTCTCATATGGCCTGACCAAGATAATGTCTGGACTTTAAAAGAGACTGTGATCTCTGAGTTTGCTTCGTCCTTTCTTCTGAGAGTAGTCAGATAGGAAACGCCGACCTCATCTAGCTTAGCTCTAATATTTTTTCAACATGACGTGTAAAAGTGATTCCGATATCCTATTTACAGAATAAACAATCTCATTAAATTTCATTTCGTTCAATACCTACTTATTCTACTTATTAATTGCAAAAATATGTTTGCAAAGTTTGCGCAGGAAACTTAATTTACCTACTAACGTCATAATAATTATGAATGATTGTTAGATAAGTACAACTTTAACGACTTTACCAATTAACACAATAAATGTGAGTAGGTATTCAATTTAAGGTAACCTTTACAAATAACTGTAAAAATATAAATGTGGTAACCGAAAAAATACCCGTATCGATCATACCAGTTTCGGTCTGGTATTCAGCTACATCCGGTTAGACAGGAAGCCGACCCCAACGTAGTTGGAAACAGGCTAGGCAGATTGATTTTTGAGCTTGAACCGACACGGCTGAAGAAGCTGTACGTCTCCCCCATTAAAATAAACTCGAAGTGTGGTTTTGCCAAATTTTTACCTGGAAAAATATGGGAAAACCGAAGTTAATTCTGCTTGTAAATTTACTCTGAGTTCATTAATAACATGATGGGGGGGTAAGTGTTCGTGGTAAATTATACTTAACTTATAACGATTGGCAGGCAAGAGTAGAGAGGAAAAAAAATCAAATACTTTTGAGAATCGTGAATATAATATTATCAAGGCCGGTGGCAACACAGAGATTGGTCGATCAATACTCCATGGTAACATACAAGGAAAAGATTTTGATGCTACTTAATGAATCGTCTATACAGTTATAAGTCCTATAGAACTAAAATGTTTTTCCCAATCGCAAACATTTTGTCTAAATCATTTTGCGCAGCCGCGAGGCACACTCCCCAGCTAATTTCTCTTATCATACTTTACACTTTTTATTTTATTTTATCTTTTTATCTGCTGTATTATTGTGCCTTTTAGTCTCTATTAAATAAATGTATTTTCTTTCTTTACATCCTTTCTATACACGTACGGTACCCTACTACATAGATAGGTATATACCTACTACTAGTAGTTTCCCTAGGATGTGAATGAAATAGCAGGCAAAAGTTAAATATTTGTAGAGCATAGTATTCAGGGTTATTAGTTAAGCCGGATTTATATTACTGTGTTGTGTCCTGTCGTGACGCCTTCTGACGCAGTGTTAGCCAAACAGAACTCGTTGTGATTTGACGTAGTCCCGAACAGATTCGTTTGATTGGTGTATCCCGCGTCACGACACAACACGACACAGTAATGTGTCGGTGGCTTTATATGCTGGCAATCCATTAGGGGATGTAGGAGAGGTTATTTACAATTTAATTACCCCTATGCCAATGTCGACCTTTTTCGAGTAATTTGAGTTTTTTTTTATCGTTTTGTTATATGTAGGTATATAAATAAAAACATAAAATGTCAAATGAAAATTGTCGACATTTGCATAGGAGTGAAAACGGGTAATTTAGTTGCAAATGACCTCTCCTACATTCCCTTTATGGATTGCCGACATAATATAAACAATAACCCTGTAATATTTACAAAGGAGGATCGAGTGTCTCATTGACAGCAACTAAGACAAACAAAAAAGGTGTCAGACAATGCTATCCCTTGATCAGTTTGTCAAACTTCAGACTCTCAAGTAGATAAATAAGTATAAGTACCAGATAATTCTAGATATTATTATGGTTTGAAAGAGCCCTATTACACAATTATATCATATCATGCAAGAAAGGCGCAAATGATGCATAAAAATATTAATACGCAACACGACTAGAGAGCTAAGGAAATGACTATGATGATATGGACGTGACATCAACGCCGAATGAAGTTGTTTTAATTTACATAGGATTAGAAAGCGTATCTCCTCAGTCAATATGTCCCGCATATTTTTGTACACTCCGCATTTTTCCAAAATGGCCGGTCTCTCCGCTGTCAAACACAACACTACACGTAGTCTCCTAGTGTCCCGTAGTGGCCTTTTTTATGGGATCTAGCAAATCGACCTAGAAGGTTGTCTGTCAGCTGCATAACGGGCTATCATATCATAAACTAAACATCATCATTTAAACTAAACGACTACCCGCTAAGGGCACTCCCTAGGAGAGATACGGACCTCGGCTTTTAAGTATATTAGAAGTGAATAAAAATACACATATTGATTTGCCACAGTATGAACAGCAGATAATATATACAGTCAATTTAATGGTACCTATCATAACAAATAATTAGGTAGGTACATAGTTACAATAAAAGCACTTAGAATGAAGTGCGGTTATAAGTTGAAATTCATTAGGAGATCATTGGCACTAATTATGATAACTTTTAGCTATTTTTATGGTAGGTAAGTACTAAGTAACAGTGATGCTTACAAAATAAATCTACGTGTGGACCTACTTGATGCTTTAAGCTTCTTATCGTTTCGGCTGCAACACGTTAGGAATGAAACTATTTGACTAAATGGATTCGTTCGCAAGCGACGGTATGGAGCCAATCGTATGCGTCGACATCCCGCCGGACGCGATCGGCTGTCGCCGCATCTTTTCGTATCCTTTCCGATCCGATGCGATGCGAGCCGTTTGGTGGAAATCATTCTTTACCCGACTGCGCGACAGCAAAGATAGGGATAAAGATATAGCAGATACACACACTCATTTGAGACGCAAACTAAGCGGCTACTTTTTATTTTTGTAATGACAAATGTAATTTAAATAAAAATTATACTTTAGACAGGTTGCCCACCAGATTTCTTAAAAGCTAACACAAAAATTTGCCAACTGCCTGTTAAAGTCAATTTAACTGCAGTGATAATGATAACAGAGCAATAAAAACTTTAATTCTAAAATATAAGATTAAGTTTCGTTTGCAGAATGAAAACGTTAGAGTTAAGTTTGACATTAAAAAATATTTTTTCTTTTGATTAGTTTATAAGAAAACGGGTGTTTTAATATTGCTTGAGTTCTGGATTTGTCTAAATAGTAAAATTCAACATGGCGGCCGAGCGAAAATTTAATGTGAATGAAATCTTCAGTAGGTAATTGGTTCTAAGTTCTGCTTGTAGTGCCTAGTGTCAGATGCAGTCGCTATAATAGGGAATACGCATGTGATTTAATTAAGAGTAAAATCTTTTTTTTTCAACTTTATTCCTTCAGAATTATGCCTCCAATTTATGATTATAGTTTCTTTTTATCACGTAATTAATTTTTTTAAAGAGATAAGAAACTGGGGGATATTCAAATATTTAAAAAGCGACGCCATTTGTCAACGTGACGTTATTGGTTGTCATAGACTTTTTGACAACCAATAACAACAATAAAAAAAAGTCAATGTGTTTTGTAGGAGTGTTTGCGATTTCTTGTTTGTTTGTTGTCTAAGACTATTGACGTCACACCAAGCGCGCCAAAACGGAGGGCGTTTATGGTGCTCCTGTCGCTTTTTTAAACTTCATTTTTAAAGTGCTTTCAATTGCTTTTTTGGCATTGTTTTTTTTTACTATAGGTACTATACTACTATAACTGTCGAATAATAATAATAAAAAAAAAAATATATTATTATTTTGTCAGAATTATGTGAAGTTGATTTATGATTTGAATTCGTGTTAAAAATATGGATTTAAAAGCATAATTTCCGTGGTACGCATTGCAAAGAAGAAAATTCGCTTGGAAATACGAAAATGACAGAATATCATCGTAAAAAATTTGACTTTCTTATAAATAATGTTCAGGAGCAATTTAAGTAAAATGGTAATTGTTCAAGATACTGTACCTAATATGCTGTATTAGAGTGAGATTCTGTGCGTTCACGTTTAAAGAAGTGTATTCAAAATAATTTTCTTAGATACAGCACCATTTTCAGCAGGTGAGTAATCGTTATTCCGTCTAATGTGAGACGAAGTGCATTTGACCATTGTATTCATGTGGCCTTTTGTTTTTCCCTGTGTGACGCGGGAAGGCGGCCATCTTTGATTCTGTCTTTGTTTATTTTCAATAAAATTCAAAAGGTGCGTTCACAAGTAATGAACATGCAAGATACGCGTGGTTTGTGCACTTGGTCGTGAACTGCGAACTTGCTGATTGGAATTGTTTGCACCCTTATCCATAAGTATAACTGTTTAAAAACCTCTACATCTTACAACATAAATGCTGTATGTTCTATACCATCACAACTTTGTAACATACCTACACACTATTTTAATGTCCTAAGCGTTAGTAGTTACTTCAATCATTTAAAGTAAACAAAACATCAAGCAATGAGATGGCGCATCTGTTTCTAGGTATCACATGTTATTGTCAAGGTTATGAATGCAGTTGAGGGCAATGACGTATTATATATAGACACGTTATCAACAAACATCTCGGCGCTTAAAAACGGCGAAAATACTAGATAACTACTTATACGCGTAAAGAAAGGGAAATACGTAATATTACGTATATATAATTATAATTATTATTATAATAGGGAAATATGTAATATATAATTTATTTTTATCGTTTTCACACACGATATAAATTAAAAACAAACGTAGCGTCGCGCGACAGGTTGGTGCGTGACTGAGCGCAATGTGGCCAATTGGCTTCATTTCATGTTGCCATTTTAGAGTGCGGACAACGTATCTATAGTTTTATACATCATTGGTTGAGGGCGTTAATTTAGCCTGAAATTACTGTATCGTGAATTCGTCATCGGTAAATACATAGGTAGGTACCTACCTAATTAGGTGTTTATATACTAAATTCCATAAAACTAATTGTGCGTTATGAATTTATGATCAGTAATGCTCTTATCTACTTTGGTTCCAAGTCCACATAACTTGTTTCCTCAAGAAATACTAATACTACGAAACCGACAGCACAAAAAAGAACCTGATTCAAGTTTATTAATAATCAAAACTGTTCTCAACGAATCATCTTAGTTCTATCAACAAATATTATTAAATGTAGTACAGCGGAATTCTTAAAAGCAGGAAAATCGTACAAAATATTTCGCTAAACATGATTGCATAGCTTCCAACAGTATAAAGCATAAAATGTGCATACGAGGAACATAAATAACATGAGGCAGGATGAACGCATTTTGTGGTTATCATAACAAGGTAGTGCCAATATAAGTTATATGAATGTGCGCAAGCTCCGATATGAGTAAATATCGCAATATGTGGATGTGAACACAGCGGCTCGGCAAACAGTGCAATCGCATTGTTTACATACGAGTGATTGGAGGCTCACCTTTGACCACCTCTGTGTTGTCGACGTTCTGCGTGACCGACACGAACTTGGGTCCGATGTGGAGGCGCGAGGACTTGGTGACGTTGATGTTGGTGACGCCGGGCTGCGCGCGCGACGCCGCCTCGACCACCCGGTCGTCCATCACCACCACCTCGGAGCCGGACTTGCCCAAGGCTACCTCGTGCCCCCGGAGCTCTCGCCGCGGGTCCCCCTCGTTCCACATTGTCACTGACTATCTCGTCTGTTTACCGATTTGTGTGACGGACGTGGAAAACCCGGCCACAATGGCGTGACGTAATCTGATGATTAACGACTTGGACGTCGACTCGCTTCGTTGTCTGCACCGCGACTAACTTCGCGACTCTGTATATGGCGGCCATTCGGGCCATTGATAAGTTTTGCAATCCAACGCATTCGCTTATCTGCACTCTCTATAGTGAGCGACTCTGAGTTGAAACCTAATCAGTAATCACTAATGTTTTATTTAATATCTCATTGTTTTAACGAAACAAAATGACTGTTTGTTTTTTCAATAGCAAAAAACAAAGAATCATTAGGTATATTTCTTTTACAATTTCTAAACCAATGTTTTGATAAAGTTGAGGTAGGTAATCATTTATATACAATATTCTATTGTATTTATATTACGGTCTGATAGAGTTTAATCACTTATTATTATCAACCTGTCTGACTATACAGAGCTTGATCTAGTTGTTAAAATAGATAGTTAATTATCCTTTAGAATGTTATTGTTTAATTGAATGTTTGTATCTGACATTTGCGAACAAACTATTCTTTGTACAGTGGCCAGCACATCAAGCTACTAAAATCTGTCAAATTTCTTTAGTAGATTTTAAACTTTATCGCTAAAGCATTAGTTTCAAGTTTGATTGGGAAAGTTTGACAGTTTTGGGTAGCTTGATGTGCTGGCCACTGTACGTTATTCTGTGCCTTCTTCGTAAAAGCTCGAGAATCTATGCCTACTGTTGAAAACGTACTACTCACACTTTCGCATTTCGCTCTTTTCAAAATATTGAATGGAATGGAAAGTAGTCATGGGCGCTTTTAGATTTTGACGCAAACTGTATAAGTATCCGATTTCAGATTTTGAAATCGTTTTCGGATAGGTTGTTGAATTGAATAACTTGTACAGTTGGCCTTACATCAGTGGTAACAAAATCAGTACTTCGGTACAAGCCTCATATTCAATTGAAACTCAGTACTATGCTAGGCTGGCTCAAGGCCACTGACGTGCAGCCCAATGTACCAATCACGTTTATGTTTTAAACATGTTTTTTTATAGAATCTTTTATATCAAACACTTTTGAAGCAAACCGGTTTTTTTCATTTAGATAATGACGTGTTGTTTATTTTTCTGAGAATTTCATTGATAGAGTTTTTTTTTGGGTTATCTCTATTTGTGGAGTGTAAACTATTTGCATATTCGGAACAGGCACACTTTTACTGGGACAACACGGGAAAACCAAGTCAGCGATTAGTTGGAATTTAAACTTAGTGTTTAAATTCCAACTATACGATATATATGATTCAGCATAGCATAGCAAGCTATTTAGTAGACGCTACGTCATGAAAGATTCCAAACGTAGGTTGATATCTACCTACAGTAGCTACCCACCCAGGCGTTAATATGCCCTTCGAGCTTTAGACAGAGACAGATGATTGTGTGGAACAGAGAAGAAGCTGCGAAGCCAAACTTTTTCTGAAACTGCATTGATTGCGTAAATGCGTACGTAAGGCGCTGAGCAGACGATAGACAATTTGGAATTGTCCATCGTCTGCTCAGCGCCTAATAGGTATAAATCATGCCATCGCTACTAAGTATTCGTATTTAGTTACGTTATGAGAATATGGTATTAATTATGATTTGTGATGATTAGAGACCGGATTATATGCAACATAAAAAGCTTGTGCTTGTGCATGAAAAATGCTTGAAATATGCACGAAAATTGGCAGAATATGCAAAAATAAATGAAAAATTTTAGGAACCCAAAATAAATGAAAAAAGTAAGCTTTGATTTTTTTATTTCAAAATTAGCATACAATTAGTAAATTATCTTTTGATAGCAATAATAAGTAGGTACAGTAACATTACATGGCATTCAAATCTATCTATACTTATAATAAATCTGTAGAAGTGAAAATTCTGTACATTGAAAATATCAAAAAAATAAATGGCAGGGGGTGTTACTAGACCGACACCGGACCCAAAAGTGTGATTAAATTTTTTTTTGTCTGTCTGTCTGTCTGTCTGTCTGTCTGTCTGTCTGTCTGTCTGTTTGTTCAAGTATCACGCAAAAACTACCGGTTCGGTAAACCCAAAAATTAAGAATAACGTGTATCAGGATTTTTCGAAATTCAACCCCTAAGGGGGTAAAATAAGGGATGAAAGTTTGTATGAAAAATCTTATTCCTTGAGGTAATAAACACGAAACTTCGCACGAATAGAAATCTAAATAAATTATAAAGTTTGTAGTTTTTTGTTTTTCTAAACTACCCCCTTTTTTTTTTTTTTTTTTTTCTTTTTTTTTTTTGGGTTGGATATCATCCAATGACTTCTCCCGCTCTGGGCGGAGCGGGAGGGCGTGTCAGACTTTTACTGACTAAAACCCACCCGTGTTCCTTCCCTTGCCATGCCAGGGGCCACGGTTTCCCCTTAGGACTACCCGCAACCCCGGCGGGCAACGGTCCTAGCGGACCCCGTCAGTTTTGCTGACATCTCTTTGAGGCGCGCGTGGAACACGACGCGCCGTCGACCCGGGCCTGGTCCTTATCGGGGGCGAGCTACCCATTGCTCACCGCCCGCAAGACCGCGCCTACGGTGGCCGGGAATCCTCCAAGGAGTCCCGACGCCCAGGGCGTCTTCTACGGCGGCTAGGCGCGTGAGGGCGCGAACTTTGCCTCTCCCTCATGCGCTCCGCCTCCTCCTTCGTCTAAATTACCCCCTAAAGGGGGATTGGGGGGTGTCAGTATTTGTATGGAAGAATTTTAACGCGCTGTCCGATTAACTCGAAACTCAATATTTATACTTAAAACCCATGGGGATGTATGGGGTATTTTCCGACACTCACGCGGGCGAAGCCGCGGGCAGCAGCTAGTTGTTTAATATTTTTGTAAACGTAAACAATCATTTGTTCCAAATATTCAGTGGTAAGATTGTGTCTTCGATCATTTAGAATATGGAAATGGTTCGCTCCACATCCACTGAGGTAACTAGGCAGAATTTGAACTTGGATGCTATGTCCCATTAAGCGCACTCGGAAAAATATTGTAAATGTACCGATAATATGCATCATAACTAGATCTTAGGTAAAATATGTTACTTATTACCGCTGAGAATGGCTTAAATATGCAAATGCATTTTCAAATATGCGAATGCATATAATCCGGTCCCTAGTGATGATAGTGGTAAAACGCAGGCCTATTCAAGGTACACATTTAGGGCGATATCACACTGGCGATTTGCGAGCGTGTTTCCAGCGACGTGATGTTTAACGCGCTCGCTGCGTGTGTGTAGCGAGATAACGCTCTTACATTACATATCATCGGCTAAAATTAATTTAATTGTCAAGAACAAGAATTCAGTTAATGGAAAAAAGATTGTAGTTCTTCCATCACGTTGTATCAATGTGTAGACACAAACTATCTAATTGCGTAACACATTTTCGTAAACGATTTAGACTAATCTGTTTGACAGTTCATTGTCATTGTCATTTTGACAGTTCAAAAACATTTGGGTTATTTACGTTGTTGAGCAGATTTTTTTTTGAACTTGTGAAGCAATGGATTAGCAATCTGTTTCAAAACTTGGGTAAGTACTTCATTGTAGCTGTACATTGATACATTACTATGGAACACAACGACTGAATTCTTGCCAATGTAGCTATACATCCTTTTGAGGCGGATTATACCTACATATTATAAAAACAAAATCAAAATTCATTTATTCAAATTAGGCTGAGAATCAGCACTTTTTGAACGTCAAAATTACATAAGACAGTCCCCCAAAACACCCACCCGTCACCACTTCCTAGTGCTTTAGCTGGGAAGAAGTGGCGCAACAAACTCCCCAGCAGCACAGCTGTCTGTTCAGTTAGAAAAATTGATTCTATACAATAGTTTCGCAAAACATACATTTAATGAACAGCCATATGTCAGCTAGTACACGCCAATATACCAACCAAAACATCGAGAACTAATACTCAAGTAGATCATGTGATGCCCTCGCAGAAAAAAAATGCAAATTAATGTTGTAATCCATTTTATCATTTTATCACATTATTTACCATTAAAATGCAGTATACTAATAAACAATATACCATATACCACACTAATCTCTTGATAATATTATGTACCTACTTAAGTGTAGCGTAGTCATAGATATTATCAATATTTTAATACTGTTGGTACTTATAGTTACATTAATTATGGCTTTTTCGAAGCTCTTTTGGAAGGTATTAAAGTAGAAACGCAAATTCGAAACGCCTTTGAAAATGCCGGAAGTGACCTCAAAATACGTTTGTGAAAAAATATTTATTTTTTGCAAACTTCTTGAATTCTCACTAAGGTAAGTTTGTAAGTGAGATTTCTGCTTGAATAAAGCACAAACACAATTTAATTTATATGATTTGGGGCTAAAAAACCTTAAAAACAGATGTAAATAACGATAGAAAACTGTTGGAGATTCATAATTTTTTTGAGCAACAAGCAGTTGTTGAATTTAACTTTTAATATTTTTCGTAGGTTTATTTCATTGATTTAGTGAAACACAAAATTACATGCGTCTTGTCGTTATCGACAAAAGGAAAATTAGGGCTGTCGCGCTTGAATTCGCCGCTAGAGACGTACAGTGTGTAGAGTTAGGTCGAGAACTGTCAAGTGTCAAATGTTAATGAACTTTCATTGTTCGCGGGCTTTACAACGTGACGCTGGCAGAATAGTCGAAACCGGCTCAATTGCCAAAACAAAAAAAAGTTTTTTTTACTAATTATTCATGAGTGTTGTAAAGATTGTAACATTCCTGATTGATTATGGCTTATGATTATAATTTAAAATTTACGACCTAATTTTGTAGAATTTAAAGGAAGAATAATATGGTCTGCTACATGCTTGCCAATTTTATTAACATTAGCTTCAAGTTATGGGTACTTGAACATAAATCCAAAACATAACAAATAAAAGTTTTTACTGACAGGACCTAACTCGACAGGCACGTCAACGAGTGAGCACGAAAACGATAGCCTCTAGATTGATAAGTAGATACCGTATAATGCTTTATTAGAAAAGTGCTAATTCTAGTACCTAGGTATTGCAGATCAAAGGCAACAATTAAAAATGTAACAATATAGGATTAATATTTTATATTTGTTAAGAAAAACTCTGCCTCCTTGCTCCTTTTATCAGTTTCATTCCTAGATATAAGAAAGTATGGTTTCATCGCTTACGCTTAGTACAACCACTAAGCGTAAGCGGTGGTGGTAGTGGCGTACTCATCATTCTCTTGCCCATAACCCAATTTATTTGGGGTCGGTGAAACATATCTTTTTCTTCCGTACTTCTTTGACACCGAAGGTGAACCGTCCGAAGGTGGACGGTCAAAGGAGGTCAGGTTTCTACACTCGTTCAAAGCTAGTTAATTCATCAATTTAACAACTGGTTAATTCCCATATTGTAAGTAAGTACCAGTGTGACAGGCTAGAAAGGAGGTGACTACCGACATGACGACTAACAGAGAAGTATGGAAGAAAAAGTCATGTTGCGCCGACCCCAAATAAATTGGGATAAGGGCAGGAGAATGATGAAGTAAGTACCAGTGTATATAAGTTTAGGTTAGAGATCCTTCTGTAAACACTGTAGGATGTCTAGCTGTGGACAGTAACTGTGTGATGGTGTGTTTATGTATTTAGTACTGTCAATGTATAAGGAATGGGGTTGAAATTAAACCAGTAACCACATTGCTGATGACCTTTTATGATAGAAGGAATAGAAAATAGTTATAGAAAAAACAAACGCTATGTCGATCTCCACATTATACATTGTGTATCGAAACAAACTACAGAAAATATTATATTATATGGCCAGGCGTGACGACATGGAAGGGTGCCACGCGATCAACGATAGCTTATTGGCTGGCTGGAAGAGTGACACGCAATCCCGGCTAGCTTCTTGGCTGGCTGTAAACGGTGGCCCGCGATCTGGCAACTTGAAGGAGCTTATCGACTAAATTTGTTCATATTCGCATTTTGGCGCCTTGTAACTCAGGTGGTATTAGTCTATCTGGTTCCTCAACATCTGAAAATTGAAAAGGAGTACATGTTATTTGGAAATATTCAATGTTATTTTGTAGGGTTGTACTTGTATGGGGAGGTTAGAGGAGATCTCGATGGGGTATTATTTTTTCATTAATAAAATCTTGCAGTCTAATAGATAAAACAGCAGTCTGTAAACCACTGGCGGACTAAGAGAGGAAATGTTAAATAGGTTCCTCAGTTGATTAATATTACATTTATATCTTTATTTGTTGAGTTTTATTTGTTTTAACGTTCAGTAAATACATAAATTAAGTTTTGTATTTAAATTGAAGAGATTTTAATAATAACGGTGGTATAAAATATAGAGTACCTACCTAACAACGGATATCTGATCATTCACTCTGCCTAGCCTTTTCCCAATCATGTTGGGGTCGGCTTCCAGTCTAACCGGATGCAGCTGAATATCAGTATTTTACATGGAGCGACTGCCTATCTGACCTCCACAACTCAGTAACTGGGTAATACGATACCCCTTGGTGAGACTGGTTGTCAGACTTTCGGGCTTCTGACGACTCGTAACGACTGTCAAAGATCCACGAATGACAGCCGTGACCAACGGCTTAACGTGCTTTCCGAAGCACAGAGGAGTCTCGGTATGTAAAGATGGTCACCCATCCACGGACCAACCCCGGCAAGCTCAGCTTAACCTGATGGATCGACCCGTGCGGCTGTTATTACTTAGCCACGATCTCCTCAACGGATATCTGATATTGAGGTATTATTGAGTAGGTATCTGATATTAGAACCCTGTTTGGTCACAAAACCTGAATTTCATATTAAATTGAAGTAGGTACCTATATAATTTTGTGTATATTTTAACACTGCTTTTTTGTAATTTGTTCAAAATTCATATAATATACGGAACCAAGAATATACGCAAATTGTTATTTAACTAATTTTAAACGTAACGTTTAATATATTTTCTACCATATTTTCAAAAAGTATCCGATATTCCGTTCCCCTCCCCTACTAACCTTCATCTCCAGATTCGTCCTCCATCTTAGCTCCCCGGGGTGTGCCCTCTGCTCGGATGTGTCGCGTCACTCCTCTGAGAAGCCTCGCATCTGAATGCCGCAGTGCCGGGGCGCGGTACTGCGACACCGCCTGCGGTTTCCCAATCAATGCAGGTCGTCACAGTGCGCAAGTGCATTTCAGGAGGCTGAGTAGTGATTATACGGTCCTAATTTCGGTCAAGCTTGCTCTGATGCTCAGAAAGCAATATCGGCCCAATGCAATGGTAACGGCCCCAACTTACGAATTGTAGATCGTGGATATACGTGCCACTGTTAGATATGCAGGTACCTATAGGACGGACAATAGTCAAGCACGCTAGTCAATGACACACTAACCTTTAATATCTATGCACGGGTTACTTAGCCGGGTCGCAGCCGCGGTATGTTACACATACATACATAACATCCCCTTCCCTTTATATTGCAAATACAATTCAATCCCGATTTAACAATCAAATGCAATACTACGCTAAGGAGTAAAATTGTCGGGAGACACCTCGAGACGTCGTGGATTTATCACTGGTATGGTCAGCGCATCGACCGAGCTGTCTGTGTCAGCTAGGGGCGTGGCGAAGGTCACATTTCGCTCTGAACCACATTCACCCTCTTCCTCTCTTCTGACCGGTGTACTAGTGTCCGATGGTGATATCGTTGTTTACTGATGGTGGAGTTCCTATTTCCTCTACATCTGAGTTGGTGTTGTTGCTGGTTTAGTTGTCGTCATCCAGTGTCGTCTGGTCTGTGTCTGGTACATCGCGCTGTACATCTGGGATGTCATCAATCATCATCCCAGTGTGCGTCACGTTCTGGCATTTGTATTTGTCCGTGTGCCGTGAGATCTTCTTCTTGCTAATTAAACACTTATGATTTTATTTATTAACTGTGAATGTGTTTATTTATGTATGACCTGTTCACCTAACTGACAAATTTTAAATTGAATCAATTTTTATTGTAATCTATTGACATGCCACCTTAATTGTAATTGCTTCTTTATGTTAATTTTTGTACGCCATTATATTGGCAAAACATAGTGCACATATTTTTGACAAATGATACTATCTGTAACCTATGTTTAACAAAATAAATGATTGATTGATTTATTTATCTATACTTATAATAAATCTGTAGAAGTGAAAATTCTGTACATTGAAAATATAAAAAAAAAAAATGGCAGGGGGTGTTACTAGACCGACACCGAACCCAAAAATGTGATTAAAAATTTTTTTGTCTGTCTGTCTGTCTGTCGGTCTGTCTGTCTGTCTGTCTGTCTGTCTGTTTGTTCAGGCATCACGCAAAAACTACCGGTTCGATTACGATGAAACTTGGTATAATTATTCTTTAATATCCTGGGCACCACACTGGGTACTTTTTATCCCGGAAAATTATCCTATCCTACTATCTATATCTATACCTATTAATAAAAATACAAGTCCTGACTGACTGACTCATCAACGCCCAGCCAAACCCTTGGACCTAGAAAGCTGAAATTTTGCACAGAGGTTCCCTTTATAATGTAGGCAAGGAATAAGGAAGCATTTTTCGAAATTCAACCCCTAAGGGGGTCAAATAGGGGATGAAAGTTTGTATGAAAAATCTTATTCCTTGAGGTAATAAACATGAAACTCCGCACGAATAATTATCAAAATAAATGAAAAAGTTTGTAATTTGTTGTTTTTCTAAATTACCCCCTAGAGGGGGGTTGGGGGGTGTCAAAGTTTGTATGGAAGAATTTTAACGCGCTGTCCGATTAACTCGAAACTCAATATTTATACTTAAACCCAAAAATTAAGAATAACGTGTATCAGGATTTTTCGAAATTCAACTCCTAAGGGGGTAAAATAAGGGATGAAAGTTTGTATGAAAAATCTTATTCCTTGAGGTAATAAACACGAAACTTCGCATGAATAGTTATCTAAATAAATTATAAAGTGTTTTGTTTTTTGTTTTTCTAAATTACCCCCTAAAGGGGTGTTGGGGGGTGTCAGTGTTTGTATGGAAGAATTTTAACGCGCTGTCCGATTAACTCGAAACTCAATATTTATACTTAAAACCCATGGGGATGTATGTGGTAATTTCCGACACTCACGCGGGCGAAGCCGCGGGCAGCAGCTAGTGTATTAATAAGTATATTTTTACTTTGCGCAAGCTACAGGCTATGCGAAAGAATATTTTAATACGTTTATTTTTACTTTACACCAGCTACAGGCTAGGCGACAGAATATTTTAATACCTTTCACAGAGCGAATGATATCATGCACTCAGGGCATAGAAGAAGTGACATTTAATCAGTAATAACGTTGATAGAAAAATGTATGGGACTGACTAAAGCTACCGAGAAGCTTATGTCAATCCTGTTGAAAGTCATTGTAGAAATACGAAACGCTTTGAAAGCGATTGCCACTTATGTCCTCTGCATACCTTTGATACGTTTTAGGCCTAAATGTTTGGATTTGCTCGAAAAACTTATCCACATAGCTTCAAGCTAGACCAGCCATGTCTATCGAAGGACCGACGACTCCTTGAGCGGAGACAGTTGTCAGAAAAACTAATGTGTAGCATCCCCCAGCTAGAAAGAAAAGACTGGAAGGCTGGGATAGACGTGATGACTAAGAACTGGCTGATGTGGTGCACCTTAGGAGAGGCCTTAGTCCAACAGTAGACTGCGATAGGTAATTTCAAACAAGATCTAACCAGTTCTTTGAATAACAGTTAAAGTAACCGGTAAAGTGGGATAGGATATTAATTTAAAAAAAAAATATTTATCACCATCGCCTATTTATAAAATATTGCAAAAAAACTGATTAATACCCAAAACATTGTCTGTTTTGATACTGTGTTAATTCTCGTTGAGTTGTAGTTGGGGTGAAAGATTCAGCACGTTTTTTGACAATAATAATTTAGGAATGTCAGAAAACCAGATATTTCTGGGTTCCATGGATCTTTGTCTTCCCAAGAATAGCCAAAAAACTGGATGGGGATAGAGTAAATCCGGCCTATGGCCAAGTAGCGGCTTTCGATACGCTGAGTTACTGAGGGAAATACGCTGAGTTACTGGGGAAATACGCTGAGTTACTGGGGAAATACGCTGAGTTACTGGGGAAATACGCTGAGTTACTGGGGAAATACGCTGAGTTACTGGGGGAAATTGAGTCAAAATATACGGTTCTTCGCATTTTGATTGCCGCAGTTGAAAGCCTTAGAATTATTTTGAGTCTCATCTCCTGGATACACGACGCTAGTTACAGCAATAAGTAATTATAATGGCTTGGCTTGGCTTGGCTCCAAACCGCTCTACCTTATTGCTAGAGCGGTTTAGACGATTCTGGTAGATTTTAGAGTAATGTAGTCCGTGGAGCAAATTGATTCGATTAGGTAGGTACTAGCTTTGATGGCTCCACAAGGTTAGTACACAAGCTAGGTGGTAAAATCATATTAAACTATCACAGTAACTTACTATCTTTCTCACTAGCTTAGTAACCAAAAAATGAAGATAGTTCTATAAACACGAGGCAAGACTCTTGCTAGCTTACTAGAACTAAGCTGGCTTCAAAAACTAGCCTCGTATATACTGCCCGGGTTAGGGCTCATGTATACTGGCGCGACTTGTCGCGCGATGCGACACCGGGTTCGACCGTGAAGGTTTCGACGAGGTTCGTTTTGAAGCTAGGCGTCTAAACCCTCGTTTTCAAGGGTTTATTAACTCTTGCGTACACGTAAGCAGTGACAATGGTTAACAGCAATGACAACGCTTACATAGTAGGCTCGCCGAATGGCAACATGAAATAATGTTTTCCGCAACGCGAAATCATGTCTTTATGTTATGTAACTTTTATTTACCATAAGAATAAGCGTATACAGCCGAAGAATTAGTTCCCACTGAAGGGACGCAGGCCTCCATTCTTCGAGAGGGAGAGGGCTGTAATCTATCAGGCAGGTCCATCCATCGATTGTGTGTATGATGCCTGGATTTCTTGCACATTGAGAATGTTCTGCTAGCCTAACCTAACTGTTTCAAAAATAGTATGTCATTAAAATAGCTTTCCTATTATCAATATCATGTTATTGTTATTGATTGATACGAAAGATTTGAAAAGTGCTTATCGTTGTCGGCGTTTATGTTTAAATTTAAAATGAAAAAATAATCTAACCAAGAGGTATCGTTACACTTCGTTAGACTGATTGTCAGACTTTCGGGCTTCTGAATACAGTAACGTCTGTCGAAAGATCTACGAATGACAGCCGGAACCAACGACTGAACGTGCTTTCCGTGAGTCTTAGTATGTAATGGATGGTCACCCATCCACGGACTGACCGCGGCAAGAGTACCTTAACCTTGTACCCAAAACCAAAGCCCCAAATTCTGGGGAAAACAGGGCAACTTGGGGAGACTTGATTACTTGTAGTTTATCCAAACCATACCGGAAATCCTTCTGAGTGACCAAACCAAAATATGTGCCTAGTAATCAGGTATTTATCAGTAGCAGCCCGGATGCTGGATTTATGCCCGGTTGATGGCAATAAGACTCGCCCCGTATTCCAATAACTAGCGAAATGTGGGTGTACTATAGGTACGTCTGCCCAACCCTTACGGGAAACAAGGCGTGACGTTATGTTGTGTTATGTTAATCAATAACTAATTTCTTTGCAAGTGTGGTCGGTACCTACCTACTTATGCTATCTTTTTGGAAGTTCTTCTTCTAATCTTGTTGAAATTATGATTTTTAAATGATTACCGGTTTTGATCGGTTTTCATCGATATCTAGGTACGGGGGACAATTCTAGCTAAATTGTCAAGGGAGTTGTTTGTACAGTTTATTTTGTATTTAATCGATGAGTAACTTGCTTATACCTTTAGAGCAAGTAGGTATTGTATTGATCTTTTTGGAAGATCATCAACCTTTTCAGTCAACGCTAGTATTAGACCTAATTATGATGATTATGAACCGGATTTCATCGATACGTAAATCGTCGGGCCTTTTATACAGTTTATTTTGTACTAGCTGCTGCCCGCGGCTTCGCCCGCGTGAGTGTCGGAAATTACCCCATACATCCCCATGGGTTTTAAGTATAAATATTGAGTTTCGAGTTAATCGGACAGCGCGTTAAAATTCTTCCATACAAACACTGACACCCCCCAATCCCCCTTTAGGGGGTAATTTAGACGAAGGAGGAGGCGGAGCGCGTGAGGGAGAGGCAAAGTTCGCGCCCTCACGCGCCTAGCCGCCGTAGGAGACGCCCTGGGCGTCGGGACTCCTTTGAGGATTCCCGGCCACCGTAGGCGCGGGCTTGCGGGCGGTGAGCAATGGGTAGCTCGCCCCCGATAAGGACCAGGCCCGGGTCGACGGACGGCGCGTCGTGTTCCACGCGCGCCTCAAAGAGATGTCAGCAAAACTGACGGGGTCCGCTAGGACCGTTGCCCGCCGGGGTTGCGGGTAGTCCTAAGGGGAAACCGTGGCCCCTGGCATGGCAAGGGAAGGAACACGGGTGGGTTTTAGTCAGTAAAAGTCTGACACGCCCTCCCGTTCCGCCCAGAGCGGGAGAAGTCATTGGATGATATCCAAACCAAAAAGGTAAGGTAGCCAAGGTAATTTAGAAAAACCAAAAACTACAAACTTTATAATTTATTTAGATAACTATTCGTGCGAAGTTTCGTGTTTATTACCTCAAGGAATAAGATTTTTCATACAAACTTTCATCCCTTATTTTACCCCCTTAGGGGTTGAATTTCGAAAAATCCTGATACACGTTATTCTTAATTTTTGGGTTTAAGTATAAATATTGAGTTTCGAGTTAATCGGACAGCGCGTTAAAATTCTTCCATACAAACTTTGACACCCCCCAACCGTAGGATAGGATACTTTTCCGGGATAAAAAGTACCCAGTGTGGTGCCCAGGATATTAAAGAATAATTATACCAAGTTTCATCGTAATCGAACCGGTAGTTTTTGCGTGATACTTGAACAAACAGACAGACAGACAGACAGACAGACAGACAGACAAAAAAAAATTTAATCACACTTTTGGGTTCGGTGTCGGTCTAGTAACACCCCCTGCCATTTATTTTTTTGATATTTTCAATGTACAGAATTTTCACTTCTACAGATTTATTATAAGTATAGATTTTACCGAAGACTCATACGTCATTACAAAAACATATCAGGACAGGTTTTACGTCTGGTAGGCCAATACCTTGGTTAAGTACCAGGCTAGAGATAGTGCGAGGATCACCGTGTGGTTTTCGGAATTATGCAGGAAAAAAGAGAGCGTAACATTCTAAGGCAGAGATAATGAATATCCGGCACCTCTGCTTCAGTGTGTGAGAGTGCTTCACTCTCGATATGTCGCGTTGTTACAATTTTCCAACATAAAATAGTTGCTATACTCTCAAAATAAATTATACATGGAATTCATACTAACAGGAAAGTTCTAAAAACTAGAGAGTATAAAATTAATTTAGTTATTTAGATAGATATTACCTTGTATTAAAAAAAAAAAAAAAACTTCTTGTATGTCACGATTCACGTGCGTCGTAGTAACAAAATGGATTTATCTAAATCTTCTTCCATACTTAAGTTTTCTTAGAACCCTATTGTTTTCGTTACTCATTAACCGTTCAAAAGATATTACCAAAAATCGATCTTACATTTTTTCCGAAAAAATCGTCAACATGTTTCTGTCGGTGAAGCGTGTTTTTTACTTTCCGAACGGATGCGAAAAATATAAATATTAAAGTAAAAATTAACCTTTATAATATAATTTTATTTTTCCTAAAAGGTGAACAAACCATTGATTAAAATAGTCAACCAATTTCATTAATTCAGTTTACCTACAGAACAACGATATACGAATCCACCTGATCGGGCTCCGATTAGGTCATGCTTAGCTGGATAACTTGCTAATCGGTTTTATGGGACGGCCGGATATCTGGTATCCAGTATCCGACCAGAGACGTTTGACCTTTAACAATACTTTTGGTTAAAGCCTGAAATACATTTTATGTACAAGAAAGAGCTAGGTTTCTCGTTGTCTGTAAAATTGTGTTTTTGTCTTTCACTAGTATTAGGCTACGTGGGCCCCGTTGATATTATACATAAGTATAAATATGTAGTACAGGTATAAGGTAGTAATATAGATTAGATATATATTGCAGATATTAAGATTATTGGAAGGACTTACTAATATATGGCAAATGTTGATTAAAAAATTGTAACAAATTGTGTTATCGTCCACGACCTACATTTAAACGATTTGCAGACATACCTTCAATAATAGATAAAATAATATTTAGTGCATGAATCATTTGTAAAAACTACTGCAAAGTAAAGCGCATAAAACGGGTTAGGGGGCAAATCGGCCCACTCCGAAACTGGGACCGGGGACCAATTCCACCTAAAACACCTTATTTTTCGTGTCAAGCATAATATATTGATTGATACACCAAACTATTGCACGTCCATTGTTAAAACTAACACTTCGAACTTCTTCGTTTGCTTAAACTGGCTCATATGTTACTTACGGTGCATTTTTTTCCATTCTTCTGTACATCTTTTCTTTCAAAACCTGTGTTTTGTGTTAAATGTTATGAAAAATCTATCACCATTTATATTTATTACACAGCCATAAGCTTGTCTGATTCCTACCTCATCACATCACGTGACAAACGGCTAGGTCATTTGACTTTTGAAAACGAATCTTATCTAATTACTTATTCCAAAATGTAGCATAACCGGCTACCAGTTGAGAACACGTTGATAGTGCGTACACTTAAGCAGTGGAAATCCCTGCTAGAGCCTGTTTTTCCCGATAACCTTGGGGTTTTCAAATCTCGCGTGAGGAATAATAAGTTACTACTAGGCAAATGTCTCTATCGTCGACCGCATGACTTAAATACCTAACCTAATATCTGATTCAATAGAGCTCAAACGTCATATGCCGATCCATTTTGTAAAAATCTCGCAGCTCTCACGTCTCAATACGTTGTTGCAAAAACATTGTAACGCGAACGGAAGAATCACGCTGTCTTTATTATATTTCAATATATCCATATTATATGTCAATATTTTAAACCGAAAAGCCACAACCAATTTTCATAACTTCACGTCCAACACACGTAAAAAACACGACGGATTATCACAAAAACTTAGTTATATTCACTTATTGGTACGCAATTCTTACAATTCATAGGATATCAGTTTTTTTTCGCAGGAGAACCAAGGCAAGCGAGAAAACCCGAAGAATTGGCAAACTTAAGTGGCAGTGGGCAGGGCATATTGCTCGCAGAACATATGGCCGATGGGGCCGAAAGGGTCCTGGAGTGGCGACTGCGTACCGGAAGACGTAGCGTTGGCAGCCTCCCATAAGGTGGACCGATGACCTTGTGAAGCACAGAACTGGTCAAAGTGGCGGTGCTTAGAACAGGCCCATGTCCAGAATGGACGTCTTTCAGCTGAAATGATGATTATGATGATATATTACATAATGTGAATTTAAAGACGATCCGTATCAAAATATTCTATTCGATTCAGGAACCCAAAGAAGGTGGGAAGTATTTTCCGCTAGCTAGAGTCAAGATACTGACTGACTGCTTTAAAACATAACCGTGTGACACCATGCTTGTTCATAGTGAAAACTTATGTATGACGCAACAATAATTTGGGGTCCAAATATTTATTCTGCAGAACACATAATACTGTACAAATATTACGGATTATATTGTTCGTAAAAATAATGTAGTATTACGTCAGCGCCTGCTGTGCTGATTAGTAACATGGCTTTCTTTTTTATCCAACGTGAAGTGGAGTTTTAGCAATACCTTCACAGGTAGAAATCGAAACTGTAAAACTGCGAACTAAGAAGGGCTAAATCCAATCTTATTAGAACTTACATGTTCGAGCCATTTGCGCCATGCGTTCCGAGTGGCAACTTGGTTTTTTGAGACATCGCCAAGCGGTTGATCGACTCGTCACGTGTCCAGAGGGCAGGCCTATTTTTGGGCCAAAGAATCAGCATTGCCGTGGCAATGTTTCCAGCCTTTTGGGTACTTTTCCTGTTGACAGCGATGCGGAAGAATTGTGTGATGCCCTGTGGTTCAGGCCTTTTTATATAATTGTACATATTATTATTTTAAGACTGTAATTTTTTAAATTATGTAATATTATCTTCCATGTTTGTTAATAAATAGGTCATTGACAATATTCTGGAAAATGAATTGCTGTTGGTATATCTATCATATTAGCGTTCTAACAGAAATAAACATTTCATTTCAACAGGAGGGCTAACATACTTCGGAAAATTTCAGACACAGCTTGGAAGCCTTCCAATGCTGTGTATAAGACCTATAATAGGCATACATATAAGTTTTTTTTTTCTGTTTTAATTTTTTGTATGTACTGCTGTTGGTGATAAATAAAGTTTATTTGGGTACATGGCTTCTTCTACCATGCTTCCCTATTAGTCATCATTTCAGTAGTCACCCTCATTTCTAGCCATATCATCTTTTACATAGTCCATTCATCGTGTCTTTGGTCTTCCTCTATTCTTATAGCCATCCACATTCATACTCAAAACTTTCCTGTCGATTTTATCCTCATTCCTCCACATCACATGCCTTCACTTTGACAACCGATTTCCACACAACTTTTCAGTCACCGGTACCTCTTTCAGACTTCCTCTTTCATGATTTCTTATTCTACCCATTCGCGTTAAACCACCACCAATCACTCTTTTAAATTAAAAATAATACATATTATAATTATACAGGGTTATTGGTTATCGGTCGGAAATCCGGTAAGGGGATGTAGGAGAGGTCATTTGCAACCAAATGGCCCCATCATGACCCCCCTTGACATAGGGGGGTCATGATGGGGCCATTTGATGTCAACAATTTTCGACTAATTTGACATTTTATATTTGAAAATGTATAAAATAAAAATACAAAATGTCAAATGATTCGATGTTTTTTTGACATTTGCCACATGGAATTCGGTTGTAAATGACCTCTCCTGCATCCCGTCACCGGATTGCCGACATTATAACCATATAACCCTGTATAGGTGTAGTTTGGAGACTAGAAACTTGTTTATTAAAAGTATTTTGTTATCTGTTTGGATGATTAAATTGTTTGTTTTACAAAGATAGCGACTACATGATGATGACAAAGTGCACAAACGTCATCTAATTCCAGAGACCACACCTCCCTTGCGTAGATACAATACTCAATACCTACTTGTTATGTTATAGGTACCTACCTTGTTTTATTAATTATTTCCTAATTAAACGCCGACCTCATCTAGTTTTAAAACATAATTATGATTGACGTGTAAAAGTGTTTGTATGAACCTACTTACAGAAAATAAATCATTTATCATTTATCATTTATCAATCAATACTTTAAAATTGCCGATTTGAAAATTCATTATAAAACTGCTAGATGCAAGTAGCGCAGTCAAACCACAAAATTCTATCAATTTTTTTTTTCGACTAAATTTAATTTTGATAAAATACAATAGACGTAGATATATTTACTAACCCAGTATATCTACGTCTATTGTATTTTATAATGGATTTCCGCACAGTCACGCCTGAATCAATTAACTATCGTAATTTTGATATGCAAGTAAATAAATTGAGTGTAGCAGAAACAGTGTTTTTATTAAAAAACGACTCACGGAGCGCCGTCGCCGTTTTCCGGTAACGAAGACTTTCTAAGTCTAACTAAGTCTCCGGATCTCGACAGTTAGAACTCGTTCTATTAACCTTATGATAAGCATGGAACGCTTCATGCCTCTTTAAAATTAACCCAGTTTAACTACACGTAAGGCATAATGCTGTCAGAATCGCAGTCGAGCTTCATTCGTGAAACATGAATAGCATCTCATGAGCCCGCAGCATGAGGTAATGAATCAATCATGTCACATGGCGGGACTAATTCCGAAGCTGTCTGAATTACAGGAGTAATCTTACCCGGACGAGGTTTTTCGCGGGAACCCTACTATTATACAATGTGACAGCGAATCAATTTTCACGCCTCCCTCTTAAGACCTAGGCCTAATATTTTTTGATATTGGGATAGCTCATGGCCTAAAGAGGAGCCAAAAAGAATATGAATATAAACGCGACATTTCGCGGGTTAAGGCTAGTGAGAAACATCCGAACATTAGAAATCTACGATTTCTATTCCCAGGCCGGGCAAAGTAGGTATAACTGCGTTTTTCTGTCAGAAATCTCAGTAGCAGCCCGGAGTCTGGGTTAGCACCGGGTGATGGCAATATAAGGCTCACCCCCTGTTACTTGAGACTTAAACATAAGTGGTGAAATGTGGGTGTACTATAGGTACACCTCTGCCTAATCCTTAGGGGAAAACAGGCGAGATAATGTGAAATCTTGAAAGTCATCGTTACATAATGTGTTAACTTTGTGACTTTCATCAGCATCATAAATCGATAAAATTGTTTACTTCTACTTTTCTCCTACAATAAGTAAGGAAGAGTATTAAAACCTTCTTATCTCGGTGCTAATAAATAAGTAATGTAAAGATAGATACATTTTATCGAAAATATTCACTTTCGCAGGTAAATCGCCATATTTTATTTGTTTGTAAGGCATCAATCAGATAACACTTGATATTGATTAGTTGGTACTTGTATATTTTTGGCTATAAGATAACCTTTTTTTGTACTTATTAAGGAAATATTTCACAATAATACTCCCATGGAGCATTCATTACTTTACCATAAATAGACTAGCCGCACAGAAAATTGAAACTGCGATTTAAATATAGAACAAAAATTTGTCGTGCCGTAAGATAATGGAAATGATGAATTCTCTGAAGTCCTAGTTATGAGAACCGGCGAGCAGGCTCATTCGTACGAGCTGTCTACAATTTCTACCAGGCGCACAGAGCGGCGGGAGCTTTCACGCTAAAAATCAATAAGCGACCTGCGCACATTGAAAGAGAAAGTATTTGCGACGTCATTTTGCGCATGTCCATTGTTCGTTACGGTACGATATTTCTTTCGCTTCATGGATAGGAGCCAGCCGGGTTTCTGATATTATGAACTGATGTTATTGTTCATTTTCTTCTATTTTGCAGTTTACTTTATGAAGAGGGCAGAGATTTGAATATTGCTCTTCAGAAAGAAGTGCATTTACGTTGCATAGACGACTGGATCCTCTTTATTCATTTACCTACAATTTTTTTTATCATCAGGCATGTAGGCTGTAGGCAGCTGATGTGATGTGATTTGGTTGTCCATTCTAAGGCTGGGGAAGAAGTTGCTAATAATATGTTCTTTGATATCTGATCTGCACCCTAATTGCGTAATACACGATCTATCGCAATCTGGATCGGTTTGAAATAGATTGCTAATCCATTGCTTCATAAGTTCGAAAAAAAAATCTGCTCAACAACGTAAATAACGTAATCAATGTTGTTGAACTGCCAAAACGATACAGATTAGTCGGAATCGTTTACGAAAACGTTTTATGTTATGTTATGATTTTATGATTGTACCTAATATACATCATAAACAATATCGTATTTCATTTCTCACTAGATAACCCGGTGAAATTCGTACCACGTTAGACAATGTTTCGATTTTTCTGCTATTCCTTGGGTTTTACCTAATTTTATTTTTTCCAAAATCACCCCAGTATTGAGCGGAACAAAAACAAATGGTTTAGCCATTTTCAAATTGATGTTTAAGTTTGCTATACCATCTATTCAATCCATCATCCATCCATACCATATATCTATTTCAAACGCCTATCATCTCATATCCTGTATAAGCGCAAGTTAGTTTGCGTTTATTAAAATATAGGCGCTAGGAGGCTGATGCTCTGCGAAAACCTAGATAATTGGATATTATTACTTCTGTTTCAGGGGCTTCAGCTATCTAATTGCGTAACACATTTTTGTAAACGATGAAGGCTAATCTGTTATATTTTGACAGTTCAACAACATTCATTGCGTTATTTACGTTACTGAGCAGATTTTTTTTTCGAACTTATGAAGCAATGTATTAGCAATCTGTTGCAAAACGATTCAGATTGTGATTAATCGTGTATTACGCAACGACGACCTCTTTTTTATTATAATGTAGGAGAACGAAGAATATAGTTTGGGCTTCTTAAAATATTCCTACATAATTATATATTTGAGTACCTACCTGTGTTTAGGTTGTGTGATTGTGTTTAATTTGTTATGTTGTAATATTGTAAACAAGGAGATAGGTAGTTTACCAAAACTGATGTTTAGGAGAAGTCCCAAATCTTGAGTAAGTAAATAAATCAGAATGACCAAACAATTTTATGTTTATTTCATCACAAACTCATATGACATCAATAATAAAGTAGGTAACATAATATCTTATTCAAACAAAAAAAAATGTGTTATCTCAAAAATAGAGCAATAGATTTATTTATTATAATAGCCTTACACAACTAATACTAATTAAAATTTAATTTACATTAATATAGGCTTACATAATTTTATTTATATAATTACATTTTACTGTTAATTTATCACGTGGTTTTGTTACCCTACCTATTGTATAAAACCTTGCCTACGTGTTGGGACAAGCGGGTAAAGACAGGGTAATCTAAGAAATTGTACCATAACATGGATTTTCCTAATGCCGATGTAATTCTGATAATAAATAGTACACTATGAATTAGTACCTCGACAGACATTAAGCTACAGCGTTTTGTTGCCCAAAGATTTGCCAAGCATTTGAACTCAAGAAAATTTTTGCAGATTTTGAGACATACTTTGAAATATTATTTATAGAAACGAATCTCTTACTAATTTGGAATAGTTCTTAAAGTAATAATAGTTTAACTGTAGCTCGTTGTGGTTCAGTTGCAATATTTGTTAGGTCTGTTGGGGTCCTAATAGCATATTATATGACGTATAAATACTTTTTAGGATCTATTATAAATATTGAAGCATGCAGACGTACTTGTAGGCAGCCATGCTAATTTAATATACCTTTACATAAAACTTAACGTTATCATTACGTTTAAAATTGTTAACATTGTGAAAAAAAATAACATTTCCTCCACCACCACACTGTGCGCATACAATTTTAAACGTAAATGTGATAGGTATACACAAAGCTTAATTTATCTACGTATGTATAATATTACTATAATTAAAAATAATATTAATCATTTGATCTAGTTACCTCACGATCAGATTTTTCAACCGCATTCTAAATCTATCGCAAAAGGTGTTTTATTTATAATAAATTTCAAAGAAACAAATTGCCTATACTCGACATGTCTGATTGTGTAGTGTGAACACAATAACAATAATATTAACAATTGTTTAGTTGATATAATCCGCATTCAATCAATTATTTAATTATTATTTTAATTTATGTCAACTGATAGTTAGGTATGTAAATAAATATGATGTCTATCCTAAATGGCGCTATATTGATTAAGCTTTAATACTGTTCATCTTAAGTGCATAATGATTACTGTTCCAATTAAAAAATTATTTAATAATAAAACATAACCATTGACAGTTTACTCAGCAGTTTATTCCCAAAAAAATAATATTGAGAGTAACTAGCGTAATCGCGCGCCATCTATTGACATCTCAGCAAAATAAATACTCGAATTAATAATATTTTATTTATTCAAACAATTGTGCAGCGTTGTGCGTGTTATAATAATTGAATTTGAAGTAGTAGACAACATGTAATATTTGATACTGTATATTATAATGTTAACAATGTGTAGTTTTTGAAGATTCTTGTACAAATTAACAATAAATTGTTCACTACCGTGTACTATATTAGGTAAAAAACAAGATATTTGATGCGGTGGGCAACGTACGAAGAAAAGCATCGTAACCCCGCACGCAAGAATAAACCAGTAGAAAACAAATACAATGCTAGAATTCCCTTTACATTACAACGCTCATTACGACAAAGTGTGAGGTACATTCTGTTTGTATTTTACCATTTCCTAGAATGGTTACTTATAGCAAACACTAGCATTGTCATTCGTTCACAGAGCTGAAGGCATTTTCTACCGATGTGGACAAGAAAAACAAAATATAGAAAAAAATCAGCCAAGGACTACGGAGTCAAATATTAAGACAATTCTGTTAATTACTTACGAAAGAAGAATAAACGCAGATGGTTTCATTGGAACCAATCATGAGTCCGTCGTCAGACAACCGTCTAGTGACGCTGAACAAGGACAAATAGATTGTGGTGCGTACAATCAGTTGCAAACATAAAAAAATAACTGACAAGGAGACGTGAGAATACTTTTACATACTGAAACACAACGGTCATTGATTGAAAACTTATTATGGGTACCCATAACGAAAAAAACAATTTGTATTTTTAGTTTTGTAACTGATTGGACATCGAATTTCTTTTCTTTTTCAAATTGATCGATCCTAAAGATTTTCATCACAGATATCTGCTTAGCATTTAATTCAAAAGATGATAATTGAAGATTCTTTCTCTTATCAGATATGACACATAAAAGGCCCATATTGTGTACTTGAAAACGTGAAATACTTCAGCATACCTATATAAGAACATAAACATTATGAGATTATTTTGTCCTCCCATATATGGATTTGTACCTTCACAGTGCTACGATGAATGAGATTCATAGTTATTTTATGGTTAAAATATGGGCCTCGCCACGCGTTACAGTTGTTAGTACCAACAATAGTAGCAAATAACTGCCTTCCGGTTTCACCTCATGTTTGTACTTGTAAAGTCTTTTAGATTTTTCGCTCCTCTTCCGTCTTATAATAACTTAACTATTGGATACATAAATAGTACTAATTACATTCGAGATTATATATGGATGTCATTGTGATTTTGTACATACCTAAACGTATGGCAAAATTTTGTATGTGCGTGTGGGGTAGCCTAGGGATGTGGGTGAGGCTTGTTCGAATTTGGACATCGGTTTGGAGCAGAGTAGGGGCCGAGGTTAGGGCTATGCCTGGCTGTTGGTCGGCTATGGCTTACAGGTGCGTGATGATGATTTCGTCATCGATTTCGTCCTTCTCGTCGTCCTCTTCTGGCGGCTGCTTGGCGGCTTCGGCGGCGATAGCGGGGTCCTCGGCGATGGCTTTCAGACGGCGAGCCTGTGGAGCACAAGGTGTAGGTGTTATTGTACGTTCCGTTCTGAGGTGCTACAATTTGGTCAATTATGCGACATTTTGAGAAAGGTGATTTTCAGTTGAAAGACCCGCAGCTCTATAGAGCGCACCAATAAGTGATAATGCCGAATAATATAGATACCTACTTTATAATTATATTAAAGAGTTCTTTAGACAAATGCGAGATATCCAACAACAATTTGGGAAGATACGCACGAGTTCCTAACACAGGGTCGTTATTTATGGCTAAAAATATTATTCAAATCAGCTCTTTTATTTTACGATATATAAACACTGTGCCGACAATAGACTATTCTTATGTTAATGCAATTT
Organism: Eupsilia transversa; assembly: GCA_914767815.1. Lineage (NCBI taxonomy): Eukaryota > Metazoa > Arthropoda > Insecta > Lepidoptera > Noctuidae > Eupsilia > Eupsilia transversa. The sequence goes on from OU611871.1 coordinate 17,203,682, forward strand.
GGGCCCAACACAATATGTTTTGAAGTTTAGCACATGATCAAGACAGAAAAGCAAAACAGTGACGAAATAGATGAAAATTGGTTTCTCTCTTCTGCGGTACTCACGTAGGAAAGAAGATCAGAAAGATGCAAAAATAAAAGTAAATGAACGTTTTGGAAAAACGCAATAAAACTCGGGCGACCTTGGAATCGAACCTAGGACCTTATGCTCATCAGTAGCGCTGGTGACCATAAGACAAACGAGGCAGCAAGGAGGGAAATTATATACAGGGAAGTAGTAGCCATAATTTGGTGTAAAACAGACGGACAGAGTTCCCTATTTACCCATATGTGTACGAACCCCAAAAATATTGTCTTTATACACTGACCTTTCTCTTGTGCAGTATTTCAACGACGATGTAGCCAGCGACTCCGATGAGCAGCATGACCATCATGACGTAGAGCTTCATGCGGGCACACAAGTGGGTGGAGTAGGCATATGCGATCACGAAGCCGGCAGACTCCCAAAGACGGTAGTTGGAGAAGGCGGCCTCTTTGTTACGTCTGAACAGTACTCCGTACAAGCCTGGAATGGGAGAATTAGAAGTTTTCAAATAATTGCTTAAACATTCGGGTTGCCGTAAGAAAACAATAAGTTGGCAGATGTCGTCAGACATCCGGTTAGAACGCAGTTCCTTGCGCTGTATATTATGTATTAATACACCACTAACTTAACTAAGCTAACTTACATATATACTAGATGGCGCTGGTATTAAAAAACAAAAACTTTTGACACTTGAAACTTAAGACCTTGAAACTGACTTTTTCGGGCATAAGGCTTTTTCTTTCGTGAAGATTCCAGTCCAGACCAGTCAACTCTTACCACAAGCCGTGGTAAAACCGTGGAGTTTCTTGCCGGCTCTTCTCCATAGGAAACGACCAATTGGAACCGTGCACCTAGATTCTGACGTTTCATAAGTGCCCATGTAGGTTTATGTGAATAAAATATTTTGATTTTGATTTTTTTGAAAGAAAATAGTTCCAAGAAAAAAGAAAAAGGGACATCCACCAGCGGCGGGGCCCACGTGATAGATTACTGCCCACTCCCTCTAACAGAGGGTAGGCCTGTCTCCCAGCAGTGACAACAATACAGGCTGAGAAAACTGTGGAGTGTCTGGCTCTAAAGTTTTAAGGTGTTAAGTTTAAAAAACATGTAAGTACCTACCAGTACTGATCATGATTGAAGACAGTTCTTCTGCCAGTCATGAATTGGAACTCAACCAAATAAATGGCAGCATACTTAGTTACACTAGTAGGTACACGACCGATAAAATTGACTCATGCAGATGATGGGCGTAATTAGTCATTAAATTATTAGTTGAATAGCGGAATGCATAGACGCAATTACTTTAACACTAATAGGGTTGCCAGCACTGATATTATAAACGTGTTGCGGTCACGTGTTCTACCTAGACAAGTGAAGCAAGACGTAATCAAATAGTTTTTATACAATAACATGACACATCAGCACTATATCCATGGCATTTTGTGAATGGAAGAAAATATCGATTATCCTTATGAAGAATGTCGCGGCAAATGAGGAAAATCGCGCAGGCGCAGCGACCTGCGATTGGATTTTGAATCGCCGTTTTATGGTGCGATAAAATTCTATTTTTAAACCAAGTGCTAAACTTTTATAGCATTCGGGATAAACCATGTCTGGTTCAATGGTGTAAATAGTAAGACCGGTTTAGATACGCACCTTTTACTTAGGTAGGTACCACCGCGGTCACGCATATCTAACCACTTTGAAAACAAAATCCCGTGCACACGATGACCACGTCTGTTTACAGCCCCTTTTTTTTGTAGGTAAGCTTTACTATAACGACCGAGCGCTGCAAGCTGGAATAGTCCTTACGGTGCAGATATGCGTGCCCGCGATAGTACATACCTACAGATGTTATAGGCAGTTATATGTATTTATTCCTTTTTTAGATAGAGTGCCCATTTTATATTTTATTCAAAGAAAATTACATTATTATTTAGATAATATGCTTTTGTCAATAAATTAGCATAAAGCTTCACCAAGCTGTACGATACGTATAAGTACTTGCATCCGGGAACAAAAGATTTCAACGAGTTTAACTTCACTTAATGTTTTTATGTTAAGTTTAATAAAATAAACTTGTAACATATGAAAAATCCTAATAATAATTTCCTTTCTTGTAATAAAAGCGACTTTCAATTTATTAACCCATTTTCAATAAATATGCCTTTAGAAATCTAGAAATGGCTATTCATTCGAAACTCCATACGTTTGCAGCATAAAATGGTGAGAGTACCAGACGATACGATTAAAATATTCGTTTCTATTCTTAGTGCGCAGTTAATAGCCTAATAACAATCGCGGATCGTGGGCTAAGTTATATTGCAGCTTTTCACCTGGGGCAAGCGCACACGTGTGATTCTAGATATAAGTCTAATAATGCAGGCAGGATGGTTCATAGTTATAAAAGGCATATAATTTGAGGGACAAAAAAAAAAAATATAAGGCCCTTTGTAGACGACACGGTTTCTTTACGATACGGCGGCGGCGGCTTATGAACAGCGCTATAAAACGTGTCTGTCAAAACAAGCTTCCATAGTGATGCATACAAAACTGACGACCGTGCTTACATACGTCGAATAAGCCGTAGTTTTCCACGGTAAGAAAAATTAGAATTTAGAATTTTTAGAATTTTTATTGTTCCAAAAAAACAGTGTTACAATTTAATTTTCCACCAGTTATTGAGAAGAAACTATGCAATACAATACAGTACCTTAAATTTAGTGGAGAAGATTACCTGTATCCTGTACTAATTAAAAGAAACTGTATCACAAGAGACAGGGCCCTCCGTTTAAAATGAGTCAGCGTATAGAAAAATATGTGCAATATAACAATATGTGTGTACAAAGGGTCTAACCATAGCCTTAAATATTCTTTGCACATCACTATTCAGAATACGAGTTTGATATTCAAAATAAAATATATTTTCTTATCGAATTACTTACGATCGTGAGAAGGTCGTTAATTTTATTTTACAAAGACTTTATATCTTACTTATCTGTGACTTTCACAGTATCGTAATTAAAATCAACAAATATACATTATAAAAAGCTTAATTACCTATATTTAATAATATGTGCTGTGATCATGAAGTTTGCGTTTAATTTCTGCCCACTAACTTTCTTTTATCTATGGGTTTTTGCAAAATGTATGATCTAGTTTACCTAGCTAAAGTAAAGGCAAGATATTTATAACCCAACTAGCTTTTTTAGAAGCCCGTGGCTTCATCCGCATGGATGTGGGAAAATATCCTATGTGTCAATCCAGGTTATAAACTACCTAGGTATAAGTGTGGCAATCCAAATCCGTTCAGCCGTTTTGATTAATTAAGTACCAAGCATCCAATCAAAAATCAAAAGTCATTTATTCAAATTAGGCTGAGAATCAGCACTTTTTGAACGTCAAAATTACATAAGACAGTCCCCCAAAACGCTCACCCGTCACCACTTCCTAGAGCTTTAGCTGGGAAGAAGAAGTGGCGCAACAAACTCCCCAGCAGCAGCAACAATATACAAACTTTCACATTTAAAATATTATTAAGTAGGATTAGTAAGATAATTCATAATAATATAATATCAAACACGAGGTTACATCGCGTGGTCACAACGGATTTATCTTCTATCCAAAAATGGTTAGTAATTAAACACAGAGTCAGGCATAAGGCTTAATTTGCTATTCCACGATCAAGCACGCTACTGCTAATAATTCGCGCATAATGATAAGAATCAAGACATCTTTTTGCCTCTTTAGTTCCCACAATGGCAAGTAAAAAACTAATACTTAAAGTAATAAATTGTATCCACAGTATGGTCATGCATATTCATATCAAAAACATAATGTTAACTAGTATAGCATAAAACTAACTCGTCTGTATCCAGCTTAGGGCATTCACAGACGAACAGTATTCATGTAGTGACCTGACTGTCGGTGTCAGGTCAGCGTTCGTTTGCAAACGTGTTTCTTTATCAATGACTGAATGACGTTGAAATGCCATTCATCGCATGATAGTAAATTCGATACTGCCCTTCCAAGATTGTGGCTGGCATTGACAGACTGTTGTCTGCAGTGTTAGTCTTGTATTAATTAATTGGATTCAAATCTAATATTTTTTCTTAGAATTTTACTATTTCTGCTTGACTTTATTGTTGATGTTTATTCATTAAATACTTGTCCTGTCAGAAATCGGAGTTAAGCGATGTTAAACATACGGTCAACGATATTCGAAACTAACAGTCAGATGAACAGTTCTGTCGAAAGTTGCGGTGATACTGGCGTTTTTCTAACCGTCTGCAGGCAGCCTTAGGAGTATCATTATAAAAGTTAATAGCAAACAAATGAATATGTATTTGAGATTCATGATTGTCGCGTTCTGTAATATTATACTTGATCTTACAACCTTTCATGTTTGCTTTATGAATACACTTAGGACTTATGTTCGTGGTTTCATTATTCATTTGTCCAGTTAGCTTGACCTGTGATTTGTACGAACATGCACCGTCTTAGGGATCAAGAAATAATAGATTTTATCTTCTATGCAGGACAAATAGATAAAATTTGCTTTACGAAGAATAAAATTATTAACTCCATTCTCTACTGAGTATAAAGAACATATAATAGAAACTGCAACTTCCATTATTTACATTTAAAGTTTTTTCATGAAGCCTATTACACCCAACCAGTTTCTAAAGTAATTATTACATAAGAAATAATAGGTGTCATAAAAAATGAACTAGGAGAGTGCTAAGTGGCTTCATTGCACTTTAATAGTCTTGCCGTCTTCACTCGTAAGGAAATGTTTTCAATAGAAAATGATCAAGTTATTCATTTGGATCCATTATCCCAATAAACGTGGACAGGAAGAAGACCTCGTTTTACTGAGTTCACTGAGTGTTTGTGATTTCAGTACAGGTTTTCTCTCACTGTTTCCTTTTAACATAACTCAGTGCGAGATAAGTAAAATTTAAAACTACACAGTCCTTTTAATTGAAGAAAATATTTAAATGTAAAATATTGCTAATATTGACTATAAAAAGTAATATTCCAGGAAAACCCCACCACACATATGAAGAATGTCGCCATAGTAAAAAAGTATCTAATCGACGAGACGCTTCGAATGACATATTATTATGTCTCAAACTTGTTGGTGGGTGGGGACATTTATTCCCAAGGTCCTTTAAACATCCATCTAATAAAGATACATAAGAAAATTAAACAAAACTCACCGTTAATTTGCGTCTGCCATACAGCATCACCAACGCCCCAAAGTCCGGAGATGATAAAGAATGTCGTCGGCGAATCAGCGTGGACCTTCCAAATGAGGAGCCACACGATAAGTCCCAAGTGAAGGGCTGCTCCCATCACGAGGATCGGGAATCTTCCGATGTACTTCATAGCTGAACCGAAGACTAGCGAGCATATCGCGTTGACCACACCGAAGCAGATCATCACGTACCCGATGGAACGGATACCAAGCGCGCAGGATACGTAGGCCTGGAAAAGAACTTTGAGTTACATACTAGTATTTAAACCCCCCAAAGCTGGTGACACTATGGAAAGGAAACAGCTGAATGAAAATGGGCCGCCCTGATGACTTTCTATATTGTTCTCGAATGTATAATTTCAACATGAATGATGTAACCAATGTTTTGATTTAAAAGAGTGTCTATCGAGTTTGTTACCCGTTCTTCTCCATAGGAACCTACTACTCTTTGGAATGGGGAACTAGCTTCATCTTTCTAACTGACCGACCCCGTGACAATTTAAAAGTGCCTGTAATTGGTTTATTTGAAATAAATGCTTTGAGTATTAGATTTGAATTTTCAGTAAAGGATACCGACACCATCATTACTCGTGCGGTGGGTAGGTAATCGCAGTTAATATAAGTAGCAACATGGTTTTTTAATATATGTATAGTTTAAATGGTTTGATCATGGTGTATCATAAAATTAAAGATCAAGTTACCATTGCGTCCTGGGAAATTACGTAAGTGAAAATAGCAAAATGTTATAGTTCTTAATTATTTTTTTTATAAACGTTATATCCATAACATTGGTAAGCATTACCTACACTTCTTTGCGTGCACAGTCGGATAAAAAACTTTTGTAGCCGTTACGTTTCAAGTGAATATAATTAATTTACCTAACATCCTAGTACAACGGTACCTATTCGTAACTAACATTTGAGGTCATGTTATCAGCAAAAAATGTTCATCATTCGTTCAGACACTGCGGTTTTGGCTGCTTAGAGGCCAGTTTTAAAGTAAAGCAACCATCGGCGAGGTTTTTAATTTGATGGGTGACCATTATTATTATTACATACACCTTTAACTTTGCAGATGTACTTAAATAAATAAAAAGAATGCTTTAATAGCAGCTGGGCTGCTGTGTGTAGAAACATTATTAATAATTATTATTTTGAGGCTTACTCGATTGCAATTAAAATAAAACTATTGTAGACTATGAGTACTCATTTGCCATTTGTTTTATGATTGACTTCTGTGTATAAAATAATAATGATGATATTATATAGACATTTAATTCAAGGTAATAAAGATCGAATGACCTCAACAAAGTTGTCATCCTGATACCTCAGGACCTCTGATCATAGAAACAGATCATTCTGATTTCCAAAATCACTTTTACGAAAATTTATTCGGTCTGTAAACTTTAACTAACGTAGGTACATTGAGTGACTTTTCGATATAACAGTGAAATTGGAAATTGTACCTAATTTGTTTTCGCAAATACAAAGAGTTCAATTTCAATTATACAATCATCCTCCGACAAGCTAACGTAAACATTTGCAATTTCTAGCACTATTCGCCTGGGATTACACGAACGCCACATTTTAGCGTCGAGTCTTTAAAACCGGCCTCATAATACCAATTAGAAAATTTTATAGACCAGACCATGAAAAAACAAAAGAATAAGCTCAAGCTCGCCCCATATTACATGGGACTTGAAGATAACTGGCGAAATGTGGGTGTACTATAGCTACACCTCGTGTTGCGCGTGGTCAACATACCTGGGTGAAATCTGCTCCAATGAAGGCTTGCTCCATGCCGATCCATAGTGTGATAGGGATCAGTAACTGTTGGTTGGGTTTCTTTAACTGGTAAGCGGTAGCTGACAGCAGCTGGATTCCAGTCAGCTCCTTTGAGGGGTCTGACTGTCTTTGCTTCTCACCATACCTGGGCAAGTTAATGAAATTGTTAATTCAAGAGGACACACTGAGAAGTGGCAAAGACAATCGATGATGACACTTGAAATTTTAAGCTATGACGCAAACCTGGTATACCTTAGGTTTCTGGTGAAGAAGATAAAGGTAATTATTGTTTCTACTAAAAATATAAACAAAACCATTTTTTTATAGAGAACAACAGAACTCTAACCATAATTACTTTACAAGAGGCAATGAAAATCAGTAAACCGTACCATTAACAGTCGAACAAAAAACCAAGAAAAACACATGCAATTAATAACATGAGATGTATTCAAAAATACTCGGGTATATTGTGGGAAGTTGCTCAGAATTTTAAGTAACCAGTAAATAAGTACGTTATATAAAGGCATTGACATGACTTGTGGCGGTTTCGCAAAAAAAACGGGCGCGTCCAACTTCGAGCCGACAAATATCAATCTAAGTAACAAATGGAATTCGTAAGGCAAAAACTAGACGACAACACTGTGTACAAATTGGGTTTAGGAAGCGGTGTGTGACACTTAATATACGAGTATAATATGTTCTGTACGAATCACAAAACATTTATTTAGGTGTTGGATGTTTAGATATTATTAATGTATATATCTATCACCGTTATGTTACAACAATGAAATGAGCCTTGAATAAGAAAAAGATTAAATGTATGATTGGCGAATTTTGGCTTGCTCATACACTAACGTTGCTTGATGTACCACAACCATTTAACGAAGTGGGCCTAATACTGCTTACTAAAATTGCGTAGGAGTAGTATTTCCTTTCGGCTGAATAAGCATTGAAGAGACGAGATAAATATCTACTGAAATTAAAACTCGAACCTACTCATGATATCACATCCTTTAAGTTTAAATATATTCCATAAGCATATATGCAGCCAAATGTCACTCTTAAAACATAAGTTTGACTTCATTCAATGTTATGTTAGTAAAGTTATTAGGTATAAGAAGATAATAAGTTACCTTGACAGTGGGTCAACAAGGAGAGCTACCATAAGCACGGCTACGACAACACAAGCAAGATATATGGCACTGATCTCATATATCTCGCTGTCGGGTGGCCGGTGCAGGTTCTGGTTGTCATGATGACCACCGCCGATCATGCAAAAGTTCGCGCCGCAAGTCAGTATTGTCTCGCTCGAGTTCGCAGTCGCCACTGTCGCGTTGTGGACTCCCGAAGAAAACACTGCCGAAGAAAGTTGCTGAATTCGTAAGCATATACAAGATGTGAGCCCGAGTATACTGTTTAAAATATTTGGGACGTGGTTCAAAACAGTCATAAAATTGTAGATGAAAAAGTAAAAAAATAAAACAATCAGATTCATTGGACTCACCTAAACTTGAGATCAAATTTCCCCAAAGCTCAGCCGTCTGCCAAGCCAGGAAGAAGAAGCCGAAGAACCGTACTATAATACCGTCAACGGCTTGGTCGGTCAGCTTCGCGTAGACGCTGCCCGCCTGCGTCAGGTACGTGGCCTTGGAGGTCCACATAGGAGCTGCTCCTAGCCCAACCACCACACCCGCTGGTACGAGGGTGTAGAACGCCGGGTAAAACTGCGCCCCAATGTATGGGGCGTAGCACATCATAGATATACAGAGGGTCCATTTGACCGTTAGCCTCTTTATTAGGAATGTGGGTACAAATATACAGGAGACGACGAGCGCCGCATAGATTGAGCTCAGGGAAACTGTCCCGAGGCCGTCTGCGGCGTTTATCGAGGACTGCAAGTTAGCAGTTCCCTGGAAGGCGGTGAATTGAATCATGAACGCCGCGCTGACTGCGGCAATGTTCTTTAGTATTCTCCATTTCTCGTTCACGTTTAGTTTAACTTTTCCAGACATATAGTTATCGTCTTCAGTAGGTAGCGGTGGGGGTTTGACGATGTCATCGTTCGAGTCGCGGTCGTAGGCGTCGTTTTTGAATCCTGTCTTGATCGTGTACACGGAATCTTTGTCCGGACGATCATCTTCACGTCCGCCGCCGTGCGTAGCCGTCATGCCGTGTTTCTCGTGTAGCCCTGGGAACAAAATAATAAAATTTTATAATTTTTATATTATCTAGTACTGCGCAAACTTGCACGTAAGTTAAAACGTAGGTAATTTTTCAAATATATAAATAAAGAAACATTATTTGGGCTGCGACTGGACAGTCAGTCATATTTGAATATACTGAACAGGATTTTAGCGCGATAAACAAAATTATTCGTATGCAGACAGCGGTTAGGATAAAAAAAAAACATGTTGTACCTATATGTTTTTAAAAGCGTATCTGATTGGTATTCTTGAATTTCGAGCTTCATATTAGCATGAGCTTGAGGAAAACAGTTTTTAAAAGACAGTGTATTTAGTTACAATAATGTTTTATTACTGTAGACATAGAAAAATGAAACTGTACAGGAAAGAATTGGGGCTAATCTATTAGGTAGCTGTCAGCCCGAGTTTGACATGTGTCGTTTAAATTGCTTCTTTCAGCAAGTGTACGCTCCCAAATAGCACACTTATTAATCTCGCCTAATCAGCACTGTACAAAGCGTGTCTACTACGTAGTTTGGTAAAGTTTTTGTGACAATTACGATTTGATCCGCATACAGCATTACAATGGGCAACTTCGGCTGAGTACATATCGCCCTATTGTTAGCTGGGTTTCACAAAATGTTTCGTCATGACATAATCACCACGTTTACACCGAGTGCGCCTCCCATCTGAAAAACGACCGATTCAAAATAGCAACTCTTTTTGTACGTTTGACGTCGGGTGGAAGTAAATTACGGGTTGTTGATGCTTGTAGCCTTAACTTCAGAAGGCAAGTCATACCATTAGCACTTGTCACTTGTCAATAGATGTCGCTACGTGTTTGAGTGGAGTCAGTCAGGGGCGTTGCAAGGTGTTCAACGATACGGACCTGGGTAACTGAAACACCTGTATTTCTCAGTATCCCCTTGTATAATTGTCAGTTCATTCTAAATGTGAAGAAAGTTCCCGAAGTAGTCATCCGTCAATACAATTGTCAGCACAGTCGCTATCGGTCACCGACACCAGGACGCTACAGCATGAATTATGAAAACAAAGTATGTAGTTTACAAACATTCTCCTCTATAGCAACGTTCTATACACAGCACAGATATCATGCAGCATATTAGGATCATAGACGGCGGTACGTGGCGTTACCAAACCCTTACAAAACATTTACTTTAAGTTACTATCTAAATATCCTTTGTTGTGTCGTTAGCATTGAGTGTATCTTATCGACCAGTTGTCTTATATAGGTAAATACTTAAACTACTTTTATAGTTATTTGAATGCCATATTTTAGTATGCAGTTACGGAGGTAGTTAAGTGTGCCACATCAGGGATGGCAAGTGTTACTCTCTAGGGTAGTCATACTTGTAAGTATATATGCGAAAAAATCAACATATTTATTTGCCTAAACAATTCACACTGATAATGTCCGACACTCGCGTTACGACACTTTTTAAATGTAATACATGTCTTGTTTTCGACTTGATTTCCATATTTCATGAATAAAAGCGCATCAGTGAGTCAGTGGGCGTCCTTCTATTAGAATATTAATTATAAATTACTAAAAATACATGTCAGTATCATCTTGATAGTCACTCGATAGCTGAATGTTGTTAGCGAAATCTATCTACGATAATGAATCGACGTTGCTGTCAGTTATCGTACCAGAAATTGTTTTATCAATACCATAATGGCTGCCGATGTATATCTACCGCCATGTAATGTCAAAAACCGTTTTATTGATCATCACCTTAAAATTTGCATGAAGAAGAATGATGAATATTTATCAACGTTAGGAGTGAGAAAGGTTTAAATATCATTAAAACGAGACTGTGGTGTGCCTGCGCTCCGTTCATGTCGAAATGAGCGCGCATGTATTCAGACCATGCCTTAGACACCCAAATCGAATAGCTATCGAATGCCCCATTGTGCAATTTAATGACTGCGAACGAAGACTGTTTGTTGTTAGATTTGTAACTCGAGTTATTATTGTCTGAACTCATTGTCAGGTGATTGTGGTATGCTGTAAACAGTGCATAGGTAACGGCTTACAGAACACTAACACCTACACTTTGCTGCATAACTTAGCCTGTAGTTGACCTATTTACTTAGATATATACATTTCAAAGGTAGAACATAGCCAAGATTCACCCTTTTGAACCCCAAATCACAGACCCTTTTGAGAAATAGGTACAGGATATCTGAAAGAATAAACAAACAAGGACAAAAAGCTAAGTTCGTAAAGACCTAATAAATAACGTAACCAGTAATTTTCCATTTATCAAAACTATGAAGCAAATTTTAATAATGGCAGACAGACCGATACATTTATGGAACTTTTTATAATCTGTTTATGAATAAGGGGTGGTACACAATCGCACAATTTATTCCTAATAGTGTTTCTGCCGGTGTGATTGGGTGGATACTAACCGGATTATCGTTCTAATGAGCGTGTCGGCCCATTGTTCAACTCTATTCTTCCCATCGTAGATTTGTTAGTGTACTAGTACGTACTGGGAACCACGTCATCACATGTGATCGACACGTGATTTTTTTATATGGTCCTTAATCATTGTTCCGGATTTGTCCATGTGCAATTTTGGTTTATTTTTTTAAAAAGATTTAAGTATTGATTGTAAATGTTCGTAAGATATATAGAAACGCCAAAAACTGAACTGTCCACTTTCATATCAAGTTATGAGTAATCTGAGGCATTGATACCTGCTTGCTTGGCTGGTAGATTAAAACACGAATGTTAATTAAACATAATGGTTTGTTTACTTTCTTATATAGTACGTGTATAAACTTATAATAACTGTAAAAATTAGTTTTGGTTAAAAAGCGTTTTGTTTTTTTTTTACAAATCTCGTGTCGGTTTTCCTCTCCGTCAAGAATAAATAAAAGCCACGTGTACATTTACGTGTTTTTTGTTAATGTCTAAGTTACCTCTCTTATTGATCAGTTGCTAGCTAATAATATGCCTCTATCCTGCATAACACACTTTTGAACAAGTAAGTAAACAGATTAAGTTCACTAAGAAAATTAAAAAATTCTATGTACCGATCGTATGTGTTGATGGTAAATAAATTCGTTACATTCGTTGTGTCTGTGTGTGTTGTATGAAGATAGAGTCCGTATTAACTAAACAATTACATAAATAGTTTTAATGTATGCACGAAGCGTGGCCAGCCGTCACGATAATCGCTTTACGTAGAATCGACTGAAGTGTCCTGTTTGCAACGAAAATGTTGTGGCAGGTGCTCAATAGCTTGTACTTATTGCAGCCATCTATTAAATTACCTACAGCAAGAACAACATGCAACCAGTTTCATTAAATTCGCAATGTTGTTTCGCTATTTTTGAATTTAGGATGGCCCTGGCCTTTTTGGCACATGCCCTTAAAAACAAACTCTATGTATATATTTCAAAAACCCAAAATGCATCCTAAACATTTTCAATTAGAAAAGGCACAAGTTACAACAAAAACTTTAAAGAGAAAACTCCAACAGATTTGTTTATGTTTAAGGAAATTCAGAGTGCAACAGTGTGCCCTAAGCGCTAGAATATTGCCTCCTAAAATGATAATGCGAAGCAACGTCGACACTGCATACCGCAGCAATGCTGTCAGCACTGAGACGTGAGATAAAAATCCTGGGTCTAGCCCGAACAGTGATATGATATTTTCGAGGATGTTATAAAGCACGTACTAAGATTATTCTTACCAAACAATAACAAATAAACGTATCTTTGTAAGGCTAAGTTAAGACAACACTGAAATTGCTTGCTCTGGAATACTTGAAGACAGTGTGGTTTTCCTTATGTTTATTGTTCTGAGTATTTCTTTGCTATTGGTAAGTACTTAGAAATATTTGCATAGGGAAAACTAAACTGTAGACATTTTTCAGTTTCCGTTTTAGTTTTTCCTCAATAGTTATAAATCTTTCTCTCGGGATGTCTTTTTCTAAATAATGTGCAATGTATAGGTATTTGTGTACGAGCAACAATGCAAAGATTTCAGAATGAGGCTGCTTTGCAATGCAAACACCGAAAACGGATGAAGACGTACAACATAATCAGGCAGTATCGTTTCATTGCTAGTTACAATACTTCAAAATTCCCACAGTGGATCACTGAACTTGTCAAAACAATGGTTATTCTATAAATAAAGGTATCAACAAAAGGGGCTTATTTTCCGAATTACACTCGCAAAAACAGTATGACGGTGGCACTTTGTGGCGATTCCCACGAGCACAAAGCATAAGCATCATGCAGATGTTCGTCAATTTTCACTTCCGTCGCTTCCACCCCGTCATCGTTCCATAATGAGTTCTGTCAAGGCTAAACGCTAAATTACTCCCTGTCATGTACAATACAGCTTATAAAGTGCTATTGTCAAACGTTATTGTTAGGTGCGTGATTTTGGCGTGATGCTGTCGCCACAGTCCCTTTGGTGACGGCCTTGACTTGACAACCTGTTGGTTTTGTTGGCAGTCGGAGAGGATGTTGGTTTGTTGATATAACACCAGTTATTATTCGAAAAAACCTATTTTACACTAATTGCAACAACTTATTTCTAAAGATAAATTAAAAAACCATTTACTCCTAGAACAATGTTTTCAGTTTCTTAATGTTTGATATTCTCTATCAAGAATCTATAAATTAAATTGTAAACTGCATCGCGGTTTAATCGATTGTTACGGCGTTTATCGATATTCGATCAAGTTCAAGTCGAAGTAATCACGTTGATGCGAATGTCGTCGGTTCCAATCGATTATCGCCAGATTCGTGACCGCACTCATTGTCGTTTATAATTAATTAAATAAATCCCTGATGGTAATATCATCTGTGGTTAATATAAATAAATTAACGTCATAACATCCAGCCTTCATCAGAGACTTTTGTCTACTCGACGCGACCTCCATTACCTCATCAAAGAGTGCATTTGCATAATTATTAAATTGAAAGTGATTAAGTTTTTGTGTTTTCCGTCGTGTGGTAGTACAATGGAGACGACATTGTTGAATGAGGTCGGCGTTTAAATTTGCATTTCATGGTGTTTCGGGAAAATTACAACGAGATTGTTCCACGAGTGAAACTAAATCAAGCGCAACCGTGACCACAACATCTACAGACGAAAAAGAAAAGGATCATTACAATAATTATTTTAAAGTTGCTTTTACTATTTCTAGTTAAATTCACTCGAATTCTCCAACAGTTGACCTTGCGGATGTAGATAAAGGTGGTCGTGACATTGGTTTTGCACTGTAAACTCTATCATATCCAACGTCCTTAGCACATAACACGAAATTTGCAATCACAAGGCCTGTGACGTAGATAATCAAGTATATTTTAATACGGAAGCACTTAGATTGACGCGGTGCATCCTTAACTATTTAATTATCAAGTAATTTTTATTCAATTGTAATTGTGGCATTCATGATTGTCCTGTCACAAGCCTAGGATTCTAACATTTACACAAAAATTGTTTTTTTTCTTCTACCAGTGTTTGTTTTAATTAATTACATAAGTCAATTCGTTTTCAGTTTGAATTTCACGTGCCTAAACTCAGTTCACGCACCTGCAATGCTTGCATTCTGTACGTTGTGTAAATTATGTATTTTTAAACTCAACTGAATTTACAAGTTTTACCAAGTCACAGGAAGCCGTAAACAGGGAAGCAGGCATTGATTCTGGTGTTTAAAAAATCCTGTCATCTGTGATCTTTACTAAATTTAAAAATACCAATGGATACTTAATGGATCTTTATTTTATATAATTATGTAACAGCTGGTGTACACATGAATGCAATAAAGAATTTGAGTTTGAGGTTGAGTTTGAGTACTTAAAAACTACGGAAGACGTTGTTTGCTGTTCAGTCTACTAAAGGAAGAGAAGATTAGATACCTAGAACAAATTCTATTTAATGTCCCGGAAATAGAGGCTTATTATCGTGCATTAGGTACGCGATGCTGTATTAATTGGTGGCCAAGGTCGAAACACAATGGACATGGCCGGCGCGGGCGCAACAATTGTGTACGCAACACCACTGCCTTCGGCTTGAAAAAAAACAATCGTAGTGTATCGTTGACGTTTAACACACACGTGACATTTCAAACGCAGCGGTTATGCACGATTCACCCGGTGTACCCTGAACTTTTAACCCCTGCCGGCGCATCGCACAGCCGCCATAGATTTGGCAATATCTCTAATGCCTGTCTATTAGCGTCAGGTGTACGTTTTCCAACTATAGCACTGTGGCTACACTGTTCTAAAGAAGCCAGTGATGTCTTTGCACGGGTGCTTACCGTGTCTAGGCACTGAGAGTTTCCGTGTGATAATATATGGTTGTTTTCAAAAGATTCACTGTACCTACTTAGTTATTCGTCGGCCTTATTTTAGTTTGATTAGGGGTATTAAAATGGAAGGATAAACACAGCTTTTTAAGTGACGGAATAACAGATTTTGACGTAATTTGCAATTTATAAACATGTTAGTGTTATTTTGGTGCAGATAAATTTTGAGGTTTTTCATACAATCTGTTCTTCTGGTTTTTTTTTGCTTTTAATAATGAAATCTTACAGTTGTAGAAGTCATGACATCGATCTAGGCCAGGCCCCATGTTATCGTAAACACGAGATCCAAAGCTTGGTTTTAATAAGGGAAATCGTTACGAGTACACAAATTACTTGTATCACGCGACAATATTCTCCATTATTACTCATGATTTTAAGATGTTTTGTATAAAAAAGTTGCCGTCCACTGACCAATCATGGAAATTCATCTTTGTTGTCTCAATTTATGTTTTGTTTTTTGATTTTCTTAAATGCTAGTATTATTTTTACGTGTTTGTGTAGGTAGGTCACGGTGTGTTATTTTGTTTGAAGGATCATTGGACTCACAAAATTATACTTTTAACATCTTCTCTATCTTATTAATTACCTATTTAATTATTTTTGTTTCATATTTTCCTTATACATGGTCCTACCACCATATACATAAATTATTATTTTTATAAATACCGGTGATTTTAGTTCACAGAATTCTGTTTTTTATACGATTACAGGTTTTTTGATAAATTGAGATATTGCACCGCACCTATAGTTTTAAATGCTAACTAGTTGCCGACTGTGTTAACGATTTATTATTTTAATGGGTATTCATGAAACAAATACCTAAATACAACAAAACCCTACAAACCCAAATCGAACCCGGGTTCCCAGCACTCACTGGTCACACTTGAGATCACTAAACCAACGAGGCGGTCGCACAAAGACTATTCACAAAGGGCATCTATTAAACGGAATGTAGGTACACTATAAAATGACAAATAGTTTTTATAGCAGCATTATATTTCCGCGGTAAGTAAAGCAAGGAGTGGGCATTCCTGTTCTAGTATATATTATTTATTGAATGCGATCGCATGCTACATTTAGATTGCAAATCTTTACTGTTATTTATGACTACATTTCGCTCCAGGCTTCGTTCGTAAAGGCATTTTATCGTCAGGAGGACGCTCGATTATTCTTCAGTTTCGTGTTCAGAAAATTTTGGTTCAAAGTGATGCGAAAATATAGATTGGCTTCTGCTTACAATATCACAGCATTTTTTTTGACTGTTTCTTTTGCATTTTCGTTAAGATATTTTCCGTAACAGATACCATTACTTGGTACAATTTCTGATGAAGAACTAGAAGTTAGATTACGAATTAGGTATAAACTACCTATAAGAAAATATTTTACCTGGTAAATAGTGCAATGATTTGCTTTAAAATATGCTCGACAAAGAAATCCTTTAATGAGTTTAATTAAACTGCTATTAATATAAACAAATTGGTCTGATTTTATTTGTTTCAGCCACGTTCGTCAATCCGTCTGATTACTTGTTTGTAACTCCTTAGTTACAGGGGCTTTATTCGCGATCTAGGATGAAAAGTAGCCTATGTTCTTCTCCAGGTCATGTGCCAAATTTCATCCAAATCTGTTCAGCCGTTTAAGCGTGAAAGCGTAACAAACAAACAAAGAAAATTACTTATAATATCAGTTAGGATTAATGCTATCATTTTTCCAGCGCCAGAGAGATAGATGGAGACGACAATACGGAGGCGGCCGACAAGGCGGAGACGAGAATACAAAAATAAATGAAAACTCTAACAATATTAATGCATAATTATGAGTATTTAGGAACTATCAAACAAATCGTAACATTGAAAATATAAAGTGATTTTTTCTAAAAACTAAATATTATTATTAGTGATGGGCCGACTATAGGTTTTGCCAATTTTGACTAGCTATAGTGACTAAACTATTGGAGATCTTTGATTGATTTTTCGTATGCAGACTGGGAACGTCATTAGATATACGCAGTTTCATTTATTGTTGTATTGTCGTCTCCGCCTTGTTTTATATGATTTATAATAAGGACCCAGAAAAGATAATGAAACTTTAATTTGGAGACTTCTAGAAAAAAACAGGAAAATAACCTACACACTATAGAATGCCTTTGTTTTCAATTGAATAAATGCAACAACATTTATATTATGTTATCTTTGTTCAAAATAAACAATATTTTTTCCTCAAAAGACAAAACAAGACAGATTTCCTTGTAGTTTAGAATTCTAAGAGGCGTGACTGAATTTTGAATTGTCTTTATTTAGTAAGGTACAGTAAAATAAAACTATTTATTATTAAATAACAAGCCATAGAATATAATATTACTAGTTTTTGCACGCGGCTTCGCCAGCGTGGAGGTTGGAAATTATTCCTCGGAAACGTTCTCCAAGATAAACTCTCTGTGTGTTGTGTGCCAAATTTCATGCAAATCCAAGTAGCATTAAAATACTAATGATTGAAATACTATCGTGAAGTCATGAAAGCCTAGTACTTATCGCTCAGAAATTGTGCACAACGTGTCGTGAAGAGAATACCGTCTTTTGCAACGTTCTTCCGGGATAAACCCGTACTAAAGGTTTCGTATGGCCTAACCCAGGTCATTGTTTGTTTACCCATGTGCCGCGTTAAAGCGTATAAAACAATCAAAAAAACAAACAAACTCACTTTCGAATTTATAATAATAATTAGGATAATAGGGAATAACGAACAATACCAAGCCCTTAACTATAAATAATAAATTTCACAATAAACGCGTAATATAGTTTTCTCTAATTAAAATAGCTGTAATTAAATAAATAAGAAAGCTACAGACGGACACGCGTCGCCGGCACTTAAATAGCAATGATCTAAATCAAGTGCAATATCTAAAGATTCAAGCTGCGTATGCTATTGGCAATTTGAAGAGATCCTTAGTATTCAACGGTGACAGAAGTAGCGGGCGGGGCAGTAAGTAATCGTTGCAAACAGAATCTAAAATAAGTTTATCAGCGACATCACGCTATGTTATCGTTAATACTTCGTCGTGACAATTAATCCGGCGGCTCGGGCCGGTTGTCACCGGATAGAACTGATGCGATACGGTTGATCGGGACAAACTCGGTTTCATGATCGAGTCGTTGATCCCTACATGTGCACAAACAACTGAACACTTGGGCGGGAAAGCCACTCTATATTAGATATGCGAGAGAATGTTCAAGAACGATCTATTCAAATTAATAGACATTTGGTTTGTGCAGAACCCCAAAGTACTTCTTTGGGTATCGTTTCAAGTGTTGCCGCAAAAAAATAATGATAGATGTTGGCGTGGTCATCACAATCACTTAGGAAGACCATTATGTAACCTATATTTTGCTAAATTGTAACAATGGGGCACCCATCGTGAGATATAATGTACTTACATTAGATAGACTTGATTTTTTGTTAACATAATAAGTACTATGTCACTTGAATTAAATAAGATTACATGCTTGTATACTTAATGGAATGGAGACCAATGGTGGCCCATGAGTTGTTGGTCGTGGGTTCGAACCGAGACAGGCGCTTTACTTCGTGTGAATATTTACCTATATCAGAACTGCTCTCAAAGCGGTGTTGGAAAATGTCGTGAGGAAACCGACATGTCCTAGAACTAAAAAATCAAAGACATGTGGCATCTACCAACCTGCACTGGGCCCGCGTGACCGCGTGGTAGATTACAGCCCAGCAGTGGGAACTTTATAGACTGATTATATATACTTTTTATGCGACTAAGGCTGGATTCGACCAAACAGGAATAAATTTTAGCCGCGGAATAAGCCAAGCCTTCTCTTCCGAGTAAATTTTGAATTTTTGACAGTTTCTCCATACGAAAACTGTGAGAGTAAATCTTATTCCGCGGATTAAATTTATTCGTGTTTGGTCGAATCCCCCCTTAATGGAAGATCTTTACTTAACTATCGTCGTAAAGGTCGTAAAGGTCGCAATGGCAATCACCTTAAAAGTACTTTTTTTAATTTTATAAAGGCTTGAACAATGAAAACTTTTATTATTTATAGAAATATTTATAGTTAGTTAGTTAGTTATAGTTTAGTCTTACTTGTTTAAATATAGTATTGTAACAGTCATGTCGAAATGTATCATTACTAGCTTTACCTCGTTTTTTTTTAATGTTTTTAAGTTCATAATCTTTATGCCATGATCTATCCGAATATCAAAAAACATTAGTACTAGGTCTTAAGGGGGAGGCGTGAAATTGGATTCGCTGTTACATTGTATAACAGAATACTTATCTACACATAAATGTTGATTTAATAAACCTACACGCATGACTAATTAGTAACTAATTAAGAATCGTTCGCGTAATTGGCAAGTTAGATACGCTCCGTGGACGTATAAATTAAATAAAGATTCTCCCAAATACAGATTCTACTTGATGCTAATTAAAAAAGCAAAGGCTTCAGTAATATTTTTATTTAGCTCTAGCTGATCCGACGGCCGTTGTCCTGTCCAAATTAAAAAATCTTATGGGGAAAAGATGTCCAGTTTTTCCAGAATTTTCCAATTTTCCTGGCAATTTTTCAAGAACCTGATTCTGACTATTACGAACATTTTAAAACAAAAATGTGCCAAATCAGTCCAGCCGTTTTATAGGGAAGCATTTCATTTTTATTATACAAGGTGTTTTCTTTATATCCCATAACTCTAGGCTATGAATGAGACCTTATCAAAGAATCAACTTAAACACAGATAGTTTATAACCTGGATGAACACATAGGGTCCTTTTTTCCCGGTAACAAATTCCCGTGGGATAATTTCCGACCTCCACGCGGGCGAAGCCCCGGCTATAACAAAACACGTTGTATACATTGGCAAGAAAACAAATCATTTTTAATACAAGAACCAGCCGCGGTCGCAATCAACTCCTTTACTCCTAGATTTATCCGCTTCCCGCTAGTTTGTCAATTGGCGCACGAGTCGAAGGGTGCCAACGAGAAAAACACTATGCAATGCGACCACGTCAGCCTGTTCTAGGAAACCCATTCCAGCGAACTACTGTTTAGATATTCTGTGAGCGACAAACATTATTACCCTCCACTGTTTTGGCTTGTAGGTACGTTTCTGCGTTTGCCAACCTTAAGGCTTATAACACACGGTACATGCATGTTGGATGAAGCAACTGAATTCGTAAAGTGAATCATCCGATGTCTTGCATTTCTGCGCCTTTCGGTCAAAGTGAATCAATTTAGTTGAACTGTGTGTTATTGCCTTTACATGTCAGTTTGTCTAAGGAGCGGTCACTCAATCACGCAAAGATTCGCTTCTGTCATATTTTAAGACTACCTCGTCCATGACATTCGTGTGTCGAAACCTCTTAGCGATATTAAATTAGCGAGGTGACGAGGTTCTTCTTTTTATTTGAAGACGTTTGACCATTAGATTTTGGTAAATATTTGGATCGATCAAAATCTACACTGATTGCTTTTGTGGGATAGTTTATAATGGTTTTAACAGATAACATCTTAGGAAAAGTGACAAAGGTATAAATATCAGAAGGCATGTAGAATTTATAGAGGTGACTTATTAAAGTAAATAATAAAGTGAAAGTAGCAGATCGTAAATATATAATGTATTGAAAGTGGTTGTTAGATCAAACGATATAAATCTACATATTAAATAGTACTACTACGTATTCTTGATAGCTGCATGTTTACGAACATTTGATTGAAAGCAAGCTGTTTTGATTGACGTCTGTCTATTAATGGGAAATAAAAATCAAACAGGAACCGTATTTTTTTGTACTTTTGAGCTTTTTTTGTTTTTACATAACATTTTTTTTTATAATTTAAATCGTATGCCTAGCTAGTGTACGAATTTGGGTTTATTTTAAATAAAATCTATAGCTTCGCAGGTTAGTAATTTTAGGATAATTCTTTGAATAAATGCTATAGAAGGAAAGGAAGTGGTTTATTAGAAATGTAAGAAAATAATGTTCATAGACAGTTATTTTATCTTCGTTATGCTATCATACATTCATAGAATAACGTCTTCGAAAAACCAGTGCAGGTCTCATAGCACAGGTTAATATTTCCTCATACAATCGTAGCTTTATTATAATCAATTATTTATGTAATTATAGTGTATTTTCCTGTTATCTCAAACAGCCACTCCCTTTCGGAGAATGCGTGTATAAATATCCTGCAAGGTACTGATCTTTAGTGCAGGGAAATAACGGCTTAAGATATTCATGTCGTTCACACGTACACTGCAGCGGATCTGAAGCCAATTCCAGTAACTATAAACGTTTAAAATTTAGTCGCAATCTCACCTCAGCGACAATCAATGCCAAATATTTTACAAAAATGTATGAAGGTATTTTTGACAGATTGAGACTAAGGGCGAATTTCACCAATAAAAACTGAACGCGATCAGCACATAAACCAAGTTTAAGAGCTGTCAGTGTCTTTATTTTCTTTGGAATATTGAAAGTGACAGCTCTTGAACTCGGTTTAGACGTGCTGATCGCGTTCAGTTTCAGTTCAGGTGAAATTCGCACTAAGATTACAATATGAACGCTCTTAAAAATACGATTGCCCCTCTGTTCTGTAAAAATCTCACCGTGAAAACTTAGGTGAAGTGTCATTCCACCTAATGCTAGGAATTAACACTATTGACGCCATTGACGGCTCACTTCAAGCTAGGTATTTGATGCGTGTTTTTTTCTGACTGACCTTATGATTAAATTATTAAAATTACCGGTACAGGTAAATACTGCTTAAAAAAATAAGGAAAATAAATACATACCAGTTCTTGTTTTCGTACTGTATTTATATTTTTCAACATAATTAATTGATGTTATTATATTCCTAGAATTCATACCAAAAAAATTGAGACCTCAGATTTGCCTTAAACATTTTATTTTTCATAATGTGTTTGGTAAATGCAAATATCGTGGGTCTCAGGCGGTTTTTATTAACGTCTTTATTCCTTGGAATTTTCTCATTGAGTATGATAATAATTATAAAATGCATTGCTTCCAGCTATTCTTAAACAGTCAGTGGGCATTGAGGGCAACGGAAAAAAAAAATTGGTAAAGATTTTTGTTTGTTTTAAGAATTACGTAAAGTATTCATATGCCTAAAATAGTACTTACTTAAGCATATTATTACTAAAAATCGCATAAATCTTTAATATTAGAAACATCGTATTGTTCCTAAACGATTGCATCGCTGGCCCGATGGGTAATACCGATGGCAATGCGCCACAAAGGCAGCTAGCTCACATAACTTTCGGTAAACACCGCAGAGCAATGTCGCAAGCACACCATACCGTGCCGCCGTGTTTTCCCGACTACCTAACTAATGTACTGCCACATTTTGCGTCGCTAAACATTTTGCAATAGTGTGGCTGTAGCATGATGATTATATCATTCGGATTCTTGTAGAATCACAGAGGGCCACTTCTAGAGTTTATAAATATAATAGTGACCTGCGTCACGCGGTTTTTGGCTTGACCGAAACATCGAGATTCCTTAGTTATAATGTAACTTTTATACCAACATAATATACACATAAACCTTCGGAAATAAATTCTCTACAAGATAATGAAATCCTCATCAAAATCTGTTGCGTAGTTTAGAAGAATAACGCGGTCATTCAGACAAACACGAAATGCGACTTTAATTTATAAT
Source organism: Eupsilia transversa (assembly GCA_914767815.1). Taxonomy (NCBI): domain Eukaryota; kingdom Metazoa; phylum Arthropoda; class Insecta; order Lepidoptera; family Noctuidae; genus Eupsilia; species Eupsilia transversa. The sequence continues at coordinate 17,227,054 of OU611871.1, forward strand.
AATTATGCATAGTTTTTTTTTTGCTGGTTAAGTTGCGCCGAGCCCCAATAAAACCTAACTAGAACTTGTACTAGAGAATACTACTGCAGTAGTTCGTGTAGTCACCCTGTATTTCCTTGTATCCTGTATACAAGGAAATACAAATATACAAATACTTTGTTTTTTTTTTAAATCATTCAGGAGTGAAGCTACTCAAGAATATGAACCACTATTACTATAAGAAAAAAAATTGGGGAAGTCTATTGCATTTATATAATATTGCATTGTTGATATTTCTGACTTGGTGAAATTGTTTAAATCCTTTATATTCATGAGTACCTGTAGGTACTTCACCGGACCGGTGTAGTTTCAGAGGGTGAAGTTCACCCTCTGAAAGATTGCAAATGAATTGTATGTAAGCTACAAACATGCAAAGGTCGGTCGCCGACTTTGTCAACTTTCCAACGAATTGGCGTTGCATATAGAGAACTAATAATTCGGTGATCCCACTAGACCTTGTGGCATTATCTATGTGTAGTTTACTGCAGTTTGCATATTAAGTGGTTTGGCAATGTTAATAACACGAAGCTATACCGATATGTTTGATTCAGTAAGTTGATTTGCTTCACTTGTTTTTTTATTGAGGTTCATGGTTATGCTCGTTCGATTCCTGTTTTTTGTATATATTACACTAGCAACTCGTCCCTGCTTCACACGGTTTTAACGACTTGATAAAACACCGAAATTTCATTATTATAATTATTATCTTACATTAAACCTCCCGGAATAAATTCTCTAAATTATGGTGGTCAGTCGCGGTCACACAGACAGACACGAAACGCGACTTTAATTTATAATAATTATGCGCAGTTTTTTTTTAGGGACATTTCGCCCCAAGCCCACATAAATTGGCACAAGGGCAGGAGACCGATGTTGATGTATAGATTTACCCTGTATAGATACATGTATAGTCTACTACAGTTTGGACAAGCAACGTCTTTCATAAAACTCGAAAAGTTGCGATATCGGTATAAAACTTGTAAAGTGTTTAATGAATGTCAGTAAACAAGTGTTTGCTAATTCCGGTTTTTAGGATATTAAAAGGCAAATCAGGCGCACTCTTTTCAAATGCAATCTTTTCTTTCAAACAATAATTATATACGGATTAACTGTTTCTTAATTTTTCTAGCCTAGATTTTTTCATCAACAGAATTTTTATTAAGATTATTTAGCTTTAGTAGGTCCTGTTAATGGTGTCTGCGCTTGTTCGGTGCGTGACCGTAACTGCAATTTCAAAGGAATGTCTTAAGACGCCAATTTGCGACTTGAAACAGTTGATGAACTATACATAACTTTATGATATATAATGTAGGTATATACAAAAAAGGAATATAAGTGGAATATTTAGTAATTTTCTGCTTCAATATTCTCCTGTGTTTTATAATTTATTACTTAAATATACAATTAAAATTACCGAGTAAGTTGTTAAAAGAATTTAAATAATATCGCACTTATGTGGTAAAACACTTAAATGTTTACAACATAATGCAGTTAATTTCTGTGCTAATTACTTATCACAATAGTATTGTGCTTATTAAAACATTATAAAGGTACATTAAAAATCTTAGAGTATGCAATACATAGCACGTTGCGGGGTAGTGAGTAAATAAATAATAAATCAAGTTATCAATCTGTCATCGTATGTCAATCAGCGCTAAAACATCATACTGAGTCAATTAGAAAACATTTGTATTGTGTGTTCATTTATTTTTCCTTTAAACTCATGAATGGATCACGTCATGGCATGGCTCGTACAGTAATTATGAGAGAACTTAGGTATATTTACGAGTAGGTACGTCCCTATACCTACTGGTTACGCTACTGCTAAGCTATATGAAGATACATAGTGGAGTTTGCAAGTGTGCATTCCGTCAGTGTGCATGTATTCTATTTTTATCTCAACACTTTCTTGTGCGTAATTTTTAGTTAGCTTTGAATCGTAGGCTCGATTTCAAAGTTTCTTTAACTAAAAGTTGAAGGACTCAGGTGTCCTAGACATCTGCGGAACTTGTTCTTTTTTGGTTATATGTCTCCCAAACGTCAGAATCTAACTAGGTATCAATGTGTGCAAAAAAACTGGCGCCCACAAGAGGATTCGCAAAGAAAAGCGACACAGAAAAACTGTTTGTTACGCCAACAGCGATTTAGTGAAAGTGACCGCCGCAAGCCGACGACCGATTTAGTTTACGAAAGCCTGTTCAATAATATTTTTACTTTACTGAGCGTGTTAAGGAAACTTGTGGGGTTAATCATTGGGCGACTTTCTGACACGAATTCTGCCTAGCCTTTTCCCAATCATGTTGGGGTCGGCTTCCAGTCTAACCGGATGCAGCTGAATACCAGTATTTTAGATGGAGCTACTGCCTATCTGACCTCCACAACCCAGTAACTGCGTAATACGATACCCCTTGGTAAGACTGGTTGTCAGACTTTCGGGCTTCTGACGACTCGTACCGACTGTCAAAGATCCACGAATGACAGACGGGACCAACGGCTTAACGTGCTTTCCGAAGCACGGAGGAGTCTCGATATGTAAAGATGAACCAACCCTGGCAAGCGTAGCTTAACCTGATGGATCGACCCGTGCGGCTGTAATTACTTAGCTACGAGCTACGATTAATCTCGCCCGGTGCGGACTGATTATGTCGCTGTAATCGGCGCGGTCGGAACTGGTGCGTCATAGGCCCTTTAATAAAGCTTTAGAACACTCGGCTACTCAGTTGCAACTCTTACCACTAAGTGATTGTAATTAGTCTGTGACACAAGGTCAGTGTTCGTTGAACCACTACGCTGCACTGTATTCTCAGTCAATCATTATAACTATTGAAATAGGTTTTGTTTTCTAAAAAAGCTTTTAATTTGTGTGCGAATAGTTTGTTTGTTTAAAAACAATTTCTTTTTGTTATTAATACAAACTGACACGCTTTTGTATGGAATCACAACTATCTATAATTGCGTAGCACATTTTCGTAAAAGATTAAGACTAATCTGTTTCATTTTGACAGTTCTACAACATTAATTGCGTTATTTACGTTGTTGAACAGTTTTTATCTGTTTCAAAACGATCCAGATTGTGATTGATCGATTATTACTCAATTAGGGTGCAGATCTGTAACGTAAAATGAATCACCTTAATATTATAAGTATCAATAAGTATTTTATTATAATAAGGTTTCGAAATTGGTCAGTTTCTGAGTTTCTGACATCTTTTTCATGGCCTTTCGCTACTTTGCAATAACATGCCAACTCTCGTATAAAACCTCGTTTGCAATTTATAACGTCATAGGTATTACTTATTTATTTTTTTATATTAACGCTTGTTCATGATTCTGTGATGACGTGTGTAGTTCATAACTAAGACCAACCTCAATTCGGAATAAATAAGAAATCTATGATTTCTATTTAATTCAGCTTACGGGAAATACCCGGTTCTGTGCCAGTTTGGTGTTAATTATTATTATTATTTATTTATTTGTCAGACAGGGACATTAATAGGTACAAATGTAAAAAAAAACAATAAAACTGTACATATGTATTTCTACAGTTAAACTCTTAAAATAATACATACAACATGGCAATGCTGCCAGCCTTTTGGGCACCTTTCCTGTTGACAGCGACGCAGATGAATTCTTTGATGCCATCATACTTTCCCCTCCCCTTTTTTATATACAATTGCTTAACTGCATATTATTTCAAAGTTGCAAAATCACGCTAAATATTATGTGTGTTGCATGGAATAAAATGTTTTTTTATTTTATTTTATTTATTCATTCGGCATTATAAAGATACTAGCTTTGCCTCGTTTAGCAGACCTTAAAAATCTTGTTATTAAAAACTGGTACATTACGAAACGTAAATTTCGAGTTTCACGGTCGTTTTAGTATTTTTTCGAAATGTCATAAAAAATGCAAAGTCTGTGGTCAATAAAATAATAGGATGCTATCGATAAAACTGGCTATATTTAATGGTTTTTTTAACACTACAGCCTGACCTAAATTCCAGATTTTTGTTTAAAATTAACATTAACATATATTAAGTACCTGACTGACAAAATCTGGGTGTACTAGGTAGGTACACATCAGCCAATCCCTCTTCAGGGAGACTGGTGTGATGTTTAAAATGAAATGAATTCATATTAGTATCGCCAGAAAATTGCTATTACTCTGTCTAGTGTCTTCTCTGTAGTAACTTTATTTGTGAAATGAAATACCTAGCAACGGAATCCTCATACTGGCCGAAATCAATAAGCTTGACGACACAGCCAACAAGGAGGTAGGCACCTATGAATTATCGCTATGACTTATGTTTGGGCGAATAGCCTTTTTTGCAAATAACATGAGCAAAACTATTGCTTTCGTCGCCATTTCGTTGTCAGAATGCAAATCACTCTTTATTGGCTGTATAACAGTTTTTACGTCACGCTGACGTATCGAGATACACAATGCCCATAAATATTCATAGAAGGCTGTAATGATTGAATATTTAACTTTAAGTTGAAGGATGTAAGGTAGAAGTTTGAATGTGAAGGTTCTGCGTTGAAATCAGTATCCGAAACACGTCTACGGCAGTCAATGTCGATCAATTGATTCGCATGTGTTTCTCTAATATTAATGTCAGACTTGATATTATGATTTTGCCGACACTATTATCATTTGATTTTGAAGAATGAGGTCATCCTGAAATTTGTTCCATTGGAAAACTTTGCCAGAGGAGTTTGGCCATAGATTTAAATCGAGTTTGGCCAAAGATTTAAATCGAGTTTGGCCAAAGATTTAAATCGAGTTTGGCCAAAGATTTAAATCGAGTTTGGCTAAAGATTTAAATCGAGTTTGGCCATAGATTTAAATCGAGTTTGGCAATATTATACAGTTATGTAGGTCAAAGAAGTTACTAAAGTAAGTTAAAACTTGATAACGATATCTAGATATCTAAACATCATAAAAAAACGTTTTCGAACAGGAAGGTGATTCTGCATAATTCTGAAATCTGCATCGTTATTTCGCAAGTGATGTTGTACATCTGTTACTGTATCGTTTAAATCTTATTACATCGCCATAAATGTGTTTTTTATGTAAATTAATACATTCATCTTGTAAAATTGCAGTATTAATGAGATGCAGAGGCAATTATGAAATATTACGATACGTCTAAGTACTATATCTTGCGTCACTTATTTAATAAAATATTAAATAACTAACGTAACGTATTAAAGAGCTTATAAACGCGTCTTGACCAGGAAAGGGATTAAAGTGGTTACCTAATTAGAAGATACCACTGGATTGAACAGGATTTTTTTAGCAAAAAAAGGATAATATTTAAAATCAGTAGAAATGTTTTGCTTTAAATCGCAATTCCACGTTTTGAAAGAAAACTTGCAACAGTCCAAACCTTCAAAACTATAAATGTTCCGTTCTATGTGCTAATAATCTTTAATCTATTTTTTTTTTGTTTTGTTAATCCTTTGAACTACCAGTCGGATTAAAAATAATATTTCTTATCATACATCACGCTAGGACCGAGCAAAAAGAATAAAAGTTGGAAAGAACTCGAACGAAGTAATAGCGCGGGCGATGCGATGCGTTGCGACGGGGTGGGTCAGTGGAACAAGAAATTTCACGCGGACGAAATCACGGGCAGAAGCTATTTATTTATTTAGCTACAACGGTTGTGTAGTCAACCAATGACAGTAACTAAAGACTAAAACACATTTAAAAAATATACAAAATAAAAACATAAATAATAGAAAGGTTAACAACACTTTCATAAATTCCTCTCACAGTACTTCTGACATACCAATAAAATCTTCGTCCATCCATCCGCAAACAGGTCACCTGTTGGGTTAGAATCCAGGAGATCATTAAGCGCTGCCAGAGTGCGAGGAATTGGCGACTTCGCACGTTTATGTAGAACATGTCATCAAAGGTTTTCGTAAATAACGTTACCGGTATGCATTATATTCAAATCATAACAACAAAAAACAGTTGACGTGCGAGAGTTATTCAAAACGGAAATATTCAACAATAATGAAATTTTTGTTGGTAGCAGGTACGTAATTATATCATATAACAATGGTATATGACGCCACATCAAACCTAGGTATAGTGAATGGGTTTTCAATAACCAAAGTTTCACCACAGTCTCTATTGTATCAGCCTACCTTGATATACCGGGTATTTGATACACTTATCTCTTTTTGTCTGTGGCCTGGACCTGTGTGAATGATTGTTTCTATTTAATTGATTAGATACAAAGGCTAAACGATTAAATTGTGTGACAATAAGTAGCAGTAGCAGAAATCATTGTTGATTTCGATAATAAAGCAGTATAAAGGGTTATTGGTTATATCTCGGGAATCCATTAAGGGGATGTAGTCTCGATGTGTCTTCCTTCTTCATTCAGTCTATCTCTCTGTGGAATGCGCTCCCCCAGGAAATCAGGATGACCACCAACCGATTATCCTTTAAAGTTAAAGTTCGCGAGCATATTCGTAAGAAGCTGGCAGTATCATCACAACGGTAATGTTTTCCCATTGCTTGTCTTATTTTGTTGTAGTATATTTATGTGTATTTATTTGTGTTTATATATAAATATATAATGTATATATATATATATAATTAGGTGTATATATTACATTCATAGTTTAGGTATTAAATCCATATATTTAAATAAATATTTATCTCTTGAATTCTCGCTATTGCACCTACCACTGTTTGTCTCTGCATCACCCAAAGGTTGACTGGTAGAAAATGCCTAAGGCATTAAGTCCGCCTCTGTACATTTGTGTGCTTGAAGTATTAAATAAATAAATAATAATAAATTTAGGAAACGTTATTTACAACCAAATGACCCCTTTTGAGTCCTATTCAATTGTCGACAATTTTCGAGTCATATAGGTACTTACCATTTTATACATTTTAAAATAATTATAAAATGTCAAATTACTCAAAAAATTACATTGGCATATGGGGGGGGCAATCATGAGGGGTCATTTAGTTGGAAATGACCTCTAATACTTCCCCTTAACGCATTGCCGACATATAGCCAATAACCCTGTATACATAAGATGCCGATACAATGATGTCAGCTCGGTTATACCATCGACAACGAAAAAAAAACAACTAAAGCAAAGCGGAACAAGCACATCTTCAAGGCAATTAGTCTTTAGAAACAGAAAATTATTGCTGACGTTAAAAACATGAGCTCAGGGGTCAATCACCAGCTGAAATAAAATAAAAATGACGTAACGGGTCATCATTCAATAATTCTGTGAACTAAGAATTATGAGAAGAGGAGCCGCCTATCACTTTGATGTTGTACATAAGGCGACGGAAGAGTCTCAAATACTTTTTAACCCCCGACGGAAAAAGAGGGGTGTTATAAGTTTAACGTGTGTATCTGTCTGTTCCCTCGTAGCTCCCAAACAGCAGAACCGATTTTGATTATTATTTTTTTGTTTGAAAGGTGTCTTGATCGAGAGTGTTGTTCGCTACAATTCAAGAAAATCGGTTCAGCCGTTTGAAGATTATCAGCTCTTTTCTAGTTGATGATTGGATGTGCGCATCTTCCACAGGTCTGATCGATTCGAAATTTTGTATTCTGTTACTTCAATGACATTAGAAGAACATAGTAACCTTGAACCAATACTGCAGCATCACCTGGAATTGTGTCGGGGGTTATTTAAATTTTTAATTTTACTTTAGAACAACTAAAGTAATGAAACTACCGTCACTGTACCTTCACAACACAGAGAGACGGAAATGCCTATGTTTTCAAAATTTGAAAATATAGGTATTCAAAATGAATAAGTACAGAAACTATGAATAGCAAGTCAAGGAAAATTTCGACCGCCCTGACCAACAGAAATGTAAAAAATATACACTTGTATGTAGGTACTGTAACCTCTATGATATGCTCGCCATGTGTTATGCCATCAATGGGGTGGTCCTCATTCTCGATAGGAAAATGAAAACCACAATCCATTGTATTGTCATACTGTCATGATTTGTAAGTTGCTGCGGTTTTTAAGCCGAGTGACTTTGTGGTTACAAACGGTACTCCGTTTGAAGTTCCATTAAATTCAGAAAGGAAAACGATGTATGTAACCGATTGACTAAACTATTGCGGTCAATTGTAGGTTAATTTGTAGATGAAAATATGTTTGTTTTCAACGAATATTGTTAATATTTTTTTGTCAGTTTCGATAAAGAACGTCGAACAACCAGATTGCCGTCAACTCCAATTAATATACGCACTACAATGTAAAACACAAAACACTTAACTATCATTTTCATATTTTTAACCTACCTCAATAGATATTTACATACGTCAATGTTTCCCTTTATTTGATTAGCAATTCAAATACGTTTCCTCTTTATAAAAACACATATTTCCGTATTGATGACCGCGGCGATTGCGGTCATAATAACAGACGATCAATAATTGTAAAACATTATAACTAGCACTTGTACGCTTGCTTTACAATGTAAACAAGAATGGAATAGAAATATATTTTCTTTAACGCATCATTTCATGTAAATAGTCTCGTGATTTAATACTTCCTTCGATAGTTTTATGACTGAGGAAATAGTAGTTTTAAAAGGCAGTAATAGCAATATTATTTAAGCGTACATCTTATGGCATATTCATAGGGATAAAAGTGCAGGAGTTCCATTATAATTGTAAGTATCGAGTGACGTCTTTGACAGTGTCAATTACAAATTGCATAACCAACAAATTAAATTGACCACTAAGGCCTTCGGGGATGATCTGTACGATATTTCACTGTACATTTTTAGGATTACGTAGCAGTTTCATATTGAATTTGTTTTTAACCGTAATTATTGGAATGTTGACGTGTGATCCCAATTTCTGCACAGCCGCTGTGTGAACAGCCGGTCAAACATCAACCGGAAAAAGATGTACAAAAAGATTCATTACAATATACGAACCCTGAGGAGTAATTTGTGGGACTGGCTGGCCCTGCTCCACAGACTATTGTTTTTTTTTGTTGTTTAATTGCAGTAATTGTCACAGAGTCTTGACTGCCGACGTAATCATTGTCATCGTCAGACACGCAACGCCTGTATGTAAACTTCGTGTTAATGCTTGGATTGCGTTCCAAGCTGCTAATTAAGAATCTGTTAAGAATCTGGAGCACGAAAATGTATGGAAAATTACATTATTAATTTGGTAAATAATCTAGAATAACAGTCTAACATACAACTAAAACACATGCTTGGACTGTACTTATCCTTACTAATGTTATAAATGCGAAAGTTTGTTTGTTACGCTTTCTTGTTAAAACGGCTGAAGGGATTTGGATGAAATTTGGCTAATGGGTATACCATGACCTGGAAAAGCACATAGGATACTTTTTATTTCGAGACTTATGGGGGTGAAACCGCGGGGCGCAGCTAGTTAACAATGAAAATTAAGAAGCTTTTCATCAAAATCATTAGGATTACTTCGACAATGGAACTAAATTTGATGTGGGTTGGACCGTTTTGGCATATTTAAGGATCAAATAAGAGAACTCTAGAGTCCTTTAGACTTCTCTTCGTAAAGCCTCGTTCTTCACTTCACTGAACACGAATCATTTTATATTGAGGCTGAGTCTTCGTAAGAACAAGGTGTGCAATAAAATTAATTGTCTTCACATGTTTTTCTATGTTACAAACGTGTGAGATAAAATAAATATGTTTTTATTTCGTTTCGTTTTTATATTGTTTTTATTCCGAGAACAGTCAGCCAGTCGTGATGTTAGCTGTCATTATAACGCGAAAAGGTTGGCAGTTCTATCAACAGAGCCCTCCCTCGCCTTGTACTCAGAATAAGTTAGCAAAAACAATGGTACACATTACTCTTTTTGTATTTGTGCAATATTAAATCTCAACGTAAAATTGGACAAGTCATGTTTTTCCGTAGAACACGTCACTATAGAATTTGAAAATCGTTCTCTTTTGAAATAAAAAACATAACAAGAGAATATCAGCCAGTACTAGATATGGTGTAGGAAATTGTTATTAACTTTTAGATAACTATGCAAGGTTAATTCAAAATCAATATGATTGCCTTAAATCGTTTACCCAAGTTCAAAGTCGTCATGGAATAAAATGTATTTTGAATTACTTTATTGCGATTCTGAATTACCTTCTCATTGAAACATGAAATATTATTATTGTCAATAAAAATCGGTTGGAACTAAATTGAAGATGCTGTGGCGTTGTGCGGTTACAGATAGTAATATGTTTTAAAAGTGTCTTTTTATAATTAAAAAAGTGGTTTTATGGCGATTTGTTGAAAAGTTTCGGGGAATCGAAGCTATAAAATAATAATTATGCACCTGGATAGAAATGTTTGTACCCACATAAAATCCCAGGGTGATAAAATTTTTGGCCTTCCAAAGAATGTTTTACCTAATAAAAAATTTAATATCAGTAAAAATGTTGAATGAAATATTGAACCTCCTAAATTTGCAGCTCTTTTAATTGACCAAGTTTGGCAGGATTATAAAAATCACTTTGTCTGACCAATTTGATATCGCTTCAGTACCTAAATAGCTGTCTCATAATTTATAAATCGTATCGGCCTCCAGCCAGGGCATAAAACTTATAAACTGAGCGACTACACGCTAAGGGCCCCGCTGTGGACCTCGACTTAGGGCGTCGCCGGGGGAGAACGGCAAGGGACAGGCTGGCTCGAATCGAGATTATTTAGGGTGGATTTTTTAAAGTAACAGGCTCAGCAGCGCGGGCTGGAGAAGACATGGTACGCCAATAATGAATTTATAAATCATAGCACTTATTTCTGCATTTACCTACCTACTTGAGGATGCATACAAAGATGTAAGCAAGTTACAGTTTATTAAGGTCAATAGGATTATGGCAGTGTCTATAGCCTCTAAGTCTAGGTATCATAAGAGTTATATCCACTTATAAGCTAGTATCTAGGATTTAGATTGACTAGGATCTAGATTGACTACGATTAGATCGAGGCCGCATCTCTTACGACTTTAATTTATAGTTTAAGTATATAAACATAGCTCTTTTATTTAGAAATATTTTTTTACTCGTGTCCTATAATTTCTCTTGGGTCGGAATGAATTATGGTCATAGATGCTTGAGATGCAGATTATATTATACTCGTAGTATGTAATTATCCGTCAGATAAAGTTCTTATCTACAGGAAGTAGTCACTTTTAATTTGAGAGATATTTTTGATGAGCAGGTTTCTATTATAATTTATCATTTTCAAGAAAAAATATATTTCACGATGTAGTTCTACATCACTAGAAATTGATATAAAACGTGATTCAAATACGTTATTAAGCAGAAATACATACTCCTATTAATAGCTGGCTAGTCAGAAATAACTATGTATATGAATAACTAAGGCAAATATAAATAAATCCAACGTTTATCTACTATATTCGTACAAAAAACGTCTAATTATAATTCATGATTGTTTCCTGGATATGGATAAGCAGAACTTTGCATAAAGATATGAATGGATCCGGAGAAAATTTTGATTGAAAAACCCAATAACACTTTACCCGGCTCAGGAATCGAACCACAGGAAAAGACCTCATGCTCAGCAATAGCGCATGCGACCACTAGACCAACGAGGTTTTAAACAATAAAGTTTATAAATAAACCCCGTAATGTTAATTTGTTCTAACGATGTAAATAATTAGAGCTCAACCTTTTTTTTCCATAAGCTCTAAACGGATCCAAATGTGCGCTTATAAGATCGTGAGTACAACATTACCATAATCGGTATCTTGTGACCATAAGCTTACAATGGTTCTGCCAAAGGAACGTCAAACGTCTCAAATCGCTTTGTTTATTTTTTTTGCAAGTTTATTACTTTGTCGACGTCTGTACTTGAACAATACTAAGGTATCTGGGTCTGCCGCATGCCCAATCAGCGGTGGGCTTAAATGGTACTGCATAGCAAGCGCTGGATTCATGGGGAGAGGCCTTTGCCCAACAGAGGGATGATACAAGCTAACAGTAACAGTAATAATAATGAATTATATTATGTCTTTGATGGATCTCGGGACCCTGCCGGTCCTTTGGAAGGCATCCGAAGCCCCGAAGCCAACTTCCAGAGGCCCCTAATTGCTTACCTACTAGACCTATGTGAGCACTATGACCCCTGCCTATCCTGTTGTCTACTTGCATAACACATTTTTGTAAACGATTAAGACTAATCTGTTTCATTTTAACAGTTCAACAACATTCATTGCGTTATTTACGTGTGCAGATTTTTTTCGAACTTATGAAGCAATTCTGTTTAAAAACGATTCAGATTGTGATTGGTCGTGTATTACGCAATTAGGTTCTGATTTTATAATTTATATTTGCATAGTATTTTACAATTGTTGCTTTTTTATTTTCTTTTATCTAAATAATATTATCTAAATTAAATTGAATTGCATGTATTTTGATAATAATATTTGTACATCATCTTTTTTGGAATATTTGTGTATATGTTTCATGCTGGTTTATATTCGAACGCAATGAGAATAAATAAATTGAAAAAAGGAAGAATAAATAAATTGAAAAAAAAAATATTGATCACATTATTATTATGGTATAAAAATATTTAAGCATTTTAATAGATTATGAGTAAATTTTGGTTTTATTTTTTGCTCAGTGCTCACATACTTTTGCCGATGTCTGTACATAGTTAAATAGTGCGCCTGCACACAAATATTATCAGAGTCAGTAAATAGCAATAACGAATAACCGGTATACTTCATGTGTTTAACATATAAATACATAGTTTTTTGCACGACATTTTTGTCGAGGACAACTTCTTGGAAGTCTTCCTATATACTCTACTTCTGTGACGTCATTACTATGATACAAAGAAAATTTGATTTAAAAGGTATTCTTAGAGCTAAAAGAAACTTGCTGATATGATATGAACAATATTATCATTAGGAGAACCATTATCATAGATAGTTACTTTCCTCAATGTAAAACTCTGTTTGGGTACCTAACACAAAATCGGTGAAGGGATTGCTAAACATAAGATAACATCACGCCTGCATTCCCCGAAGGGATAGGCAGAGGTGTACCTATAGTACACCCATACTTCGCCAATTATGTTTATTTTGTCCTAAGTAATAGGGGGCGAGCCTATGTGCCATCAACCGTACACAAATCCAGACTCCAGGCTGCTACTGAGCAATTCCAGATGGAAACACCCAATAACACTTTGCCCAACCCGGGAATCTAACCCAGGACCTCAAGCTCAGCACTAGCGCTTGCGACCACTGGACTAACGAGGCAGTAAAATTTATTTATTATAATATAATATATCTTATCTATCTTTGTTTCTAAATTCTGCAATAGTCATACATCAACCGGGGGTTGTCCTTGGCTGCACTTGCATAATGCTAACAGGGATAATCATCGGTTGGTGCCTGATTTCATTAAAAACGCCTAACGGGTCTGCGAGTTGGCTTCGGCCCCTCGTTCGCCAGGACCGGGACCCCAGGGTCCCGAGAAATGTCAAAGACGAATAATAATATTATAAATGCAAAAGTAAGTTTGTTTATTGGTTTGTTTTTTATTTTCACGCTAAAACGGCTGAACAGATTTGTATGAAATTTGGCTCATGGGTAGACCATGACCTGCAGAAGGACAGGCTAATTTTCACCCTAGATCGCGGGCAACAGCTAGAACAAATTAAATGAAAATAGCTCGTGTACCTACTAGGAAGAAGAATTTAAATAAAAATACGCAAGTTGAAAGGTTAAAAGCAATAAAATGCGGAGCTTGTATGTTTCGCAATGAAAATAATCAACCACTGACAACAGAGCAATAACTACAATCCTTTATAAATGTCGATCTGATTATTATTCACACTTAATAAAACTAGAATTTTATGTATTTCCCTGAATGCATAAAAAGACCTTAAAATGCTGTCCATTTTGTTACGTTTTCCTGTTTCAGTTCCGAGATCGTGCATCATCCGCGACGCGACGGTGCGGCGCGATTCTGGTAGAGTTTTGAATCAATAAATCCATGAAGTTTTCATAGACATTGTTATGGTAGAGTCCCTGCCTGCGGAAGCCTTAAAATGCGAAATAGTTATACCTAAAATCCCTTTTTTAAATCTTGCCAAAGGTAGGTAGGTGATACCGAACAGTCATGACGAGCTGATAAAACCGTTCTATGCTTTATTTTCTCTGAATCATTACAATAGAGCCTTCACAAACAGACGTACTATGTATTATTAAATGAATCACTATCTAAACATTTTGAAAGTAAAGTAAAACAGCTGCACGCCACAGTTTTATAGATAACATATACATATTTCATAAAGATACTGCGCGAATCACATTAGTTAAATGTAAAACTTTTATGAATGTACAGCTACATATCAAGTATAAGCTGGCCTCGCATTATACGGAAATCCTATACAATGCGAGATCAGCTTATATTGGAACTGTATAGCTTGATATGTACCCGTGTGTAGTAACGCCTACGTGAACTGGTTTATCTTTCTTACATCTATGCCTTATGTCTATGGCATGACATTTAAACGAGGTGCCCTGAGCCCTGGCGAGAGACAGGCTCATCATCATCAGTAGGATAAGACAGGCTCTTCAGTTAACTTACTCAATGTGGAGACGACAATACAACAATAATTGAAAACACTGGCAATATTAATCCATAGGCGTATTTAGGAACTATCGAATAAATCCTAACATAGAAAATAAAAAAGTGTTTTTTTTTCTAATATACTAAATAGTAGTGATGCGCCGACTATGGCTTTAGCCAATCTTTAACTAGCTATAGTGAATAAACTATTGGAGATCTTTGATTGAATTTTCGTATGCAAATTGGGAAGGTCATTAGTTAAACGCAGTTTAATTTATTGTTGTATTGTCGTCTCCACCTTGTATACTTCAGTGATCTTAAAGCCAATATCGGCCCTTAAAATCAGCCACACCCCGAAATTCGAAGATAATTTTCTGTTACTCCAAAAAGGTTCGAAACGAACATAACGTAGGCATAAACTATAGGTAGTCTAGATAACTATGTAGAAACACATCGGTTATGCTGCAGGCTCGATTTGACCCTGAACTAACTTTCCCTGCAATCATTATACAACAGCACGTATCACACAGAAATAACTAGCTGGCCAGCCTGCACTAACAGTCACAGAATAAACATAATATTTAAACAACCCAAAGTCAAAACACAAAATTCAAAGACACGTCAAGGCATTTTTCACAGCAGAACTAACCGGAGATTTCGCTCTGCTCGCCGTTCATAGCATCATTTACATATAGCCATAAACCGAAACTGCTGTATAAAAACGCAACGTAAGCACGAGCCGTTTCGTGAGAACGGATCCTGTGAATTAGGAAATCGTATTGCACGGACACGTAGCTATTTTAATATATTTGTCGTTCAGACACCGTGCTGTCTTTAATGAACCATGAAACTGAAAACTCGCAAGGTCGCTGTCATCGGTGACAGACTGACAATACAAGTACTTACGTATGTGAAATCGTTATGTTGATAAAATCCGTCAATAAACAATCGGGTGACCGATGATAACTGATATTGACATGCCTCTGACGGTTGGTTAATGTACATTGATTGAAGTTCATGTCAACACTGATTATTTTGAGTACATAATTGATTTGAAGTACAGGAAGGAGAGTTACTGGGTACTTATTTATTTGCTTGTAGAATTTTATGTGTTTGATTTTATTTTTTACAATTTTAAAATATGTTGATGCTGTAGCTTAGACATTAAAAAATTGCGCGAGGTATAGTCACTGAATTCATTAACAAAGTCAGCCTCTTCAACAATTTGCCACGACATCGACATTGCGAGGGCGACTGATACACGTATAATAAAATGACTACTGAATAGTGTTGAAATGGCAAACTATTTGCATACAAATTTATGTTATAGGTACCTTATTTTTAAACCAGCACAAAGGCATCGATTCTCAAATAATCAAGCTGATAATGCAGGCAATGCCACAGAGCTAAAATAATGTTGAGTATTTTCGATTTATAAAAAATCCAAGTATACATACTACGTGTTGGTTGTTATGACGACGTCGATGAGTCCCCGCGGGCCTGTGGCGGGGTCCGGGCGAGTGGCAGGCCAGTCCTCGGCGACTATAACCAGACCGCACCAGTTAGAGTAGGTTCAAACTCAATCGCATAGCCATCATTCGCAAGAGGAAACCTACGCCAGCAATTGTAAGACTCCCACATCCATCTTTTTCTGAGTAAAAACCTCTTTGCGGAAAGAGTGGTTTGGTATTGCCCATTTAAACCTATTTTTGCTTAAAGTTTAGTTTCCAGTTTCCAAAAGTTTCCTTAGAAATAACGTCAATATAAAATAATCTAGCTTCGTCGTTTTGTTATTCAATGAAATGATTGTAAAAGTAAGGATTGATTGTTGAATTGATTGATTCAATCGATGGCTCGTAAATGTCAAATGAACAACTTGTTTTGGGGTTATCTACAAATCTAGCTTCAAGCGGTGGTCTGCGGTTTCTGCTGTGGTTTATGCTGCAGTGAATTTCCCCAATATTTCAATTCCCAATAACTGCAGGGTTTAAAAACAGAACCTTTAATTAAAACTATGTTAAGGAAGCTATATAGCGACCACAAAAAGGTGTTTGCTAAAATTACAGCCCTTAGCTACTTATACCTTTATCAGATTCAATTAATACTTGCAACATGACTTTATTAATTTCACTATACCATGAGTAGATAAATAAAAATGTAAAACCTTATAAATATAAATATAATTATAACGACGCACAGCCAAAAAGTTTATACATTATTGAATAATTGGACACGCTTCTGTCTACGAAAATCACTCGTGTGACGCAGTGATCGAGTTTTTTATTCGATAAACACAACTCGTTTCTTCAGAAAAAATTTATCGAGGAAGTGTTTTGTTTTTTCTTATGCCATTCTAATATGTATAGCAAGGGTCGTTGATAAATGCCAATCTCAGTAATCTACTCGTTGTGACTGATTACGATCTTTTTAACGTAATATAACTGGTATTCTATGTCCAGTGTTGCTCTTGCGCACACATGACGACGGATGTGATGCAGAGAGCTATGGATCACAATAGATATTCTTTTCTTGGTTGAAAAAACAAGAATTGTCTCTGGCACATCAAGGAGGTTGTAATTTTTTGAGGTTATTTTTATTTCATAAACGACAACAAAAAGATGTTTGTTCACTACAAACAGATCTTATTATAATACCACGTTAAATAGCCGTTACTACATATAGCATAATATTTACTGAACGTGATAATTAAATATTGTCCTAATGTTCTCGAGACGATTACGAGTTTTGTACCACTTCGAGATGTCATCGATGAGGAAAAATCTCAGTAACGAAGATTTTAAGCGAAATTTCGAAGTAAATTGTATGAAATCTGATCCGTTGGTAATTTTATGAGAAGTAGTCTTTACGTAACAGGCAGTTATAGAAGCAATGAAGAAAATTGTATCTAATAACTTGGTAACCGCAGAAAACGTAGGCTCTGATCCTAGATATGAAAATTACCTGCTTATTTTCCAAGGAAATTCAACGCATCAACACTTACAGCTTTTACTTCAATTTTGTAAGTTTTGTTTTATGTATATATCGAGAACGCATGTTTTGTAAAACTATTTACCACGAAGGGTACTTACGGACAAGCACCGTTCCACTGGCTAGTTTTATCGCTGTTTATTTTTTTTTAACTAGACAAAGAAATGTGCTTACTTTGTAAGATAATAACCGTGAATTATTTGATACCATACGATATTAATATTCTGAATGGCTACAACAGATGCAGTTGAATCAATCGTATAACCCGTTGATAATAAAATCCATCCGGTTTTTAGGACTCTGTAGAGCTTCGCAACGTAGAATTGAGACGTGTTTGATGGTATTTTTTTCCATATTGGCAACTTATATTATACTTACCTGCATTGAAATATGTTAATGTGTCTTTTAACATAATGTTCACACGACAAAAAATACTCGAGTGTTCCTTTTTGTAATGCTTTGTAATCTGTAGATTACGGTAGTGTCTTTAAATGTTTAGTGACACACCAGAATGATTACTATAGATAGAGAATTATAACAGTTTTTGAGCTCGTGGCTAAGTAATAACAGCCGCACGGGTCGATCCGTCAGGTTAGGCTACGTTTACCGGGGTTGGTCCGTGGATAGGTGACCATCTTTACATATCGAGACTCCTCCATGCCTCGGAAAGCACGTTATGCCGTTGGTCCCGGTTGTCATTCGTGGATCTTTGACAGTCGTATTCGTCAGAAGCCCGAAAATCAAACAGCCAGTCTTACCAAGGGGTATCGTGTTACCCAGTTACTGGGTTATGGAGGTCAGATAGGCAGCCGCTCCATGTAAAATACTGGTATTCAGCTGCATCCGGTTAGACTGGAAGTTGACCCCAACATAGTTGGGAAAAGGCTAGGTAGATTTTGAGAGAATTACTATAACAGTTTAGGCCTTTATGATTGGTAAAATAAACTAATCTTGTTCCAATATAGGTAACTACACAGCATAAAACTATAAATAAACGTTAAAATAATCTAATTAAAAGTACAGATCACTAGTGCAGGTGGTACTGGTTAGCGTCGTCGCGGTATGCAGGTGGCGACCGCGGAAACTAGCTCTGAACTATGTACAATGTAAGAGTACCCACGACTGATAGAATCGTCAACCACCGCACGACGCAGTTCAATCTGGACTGATACCCAACCAGCGAGGTAATGACGTAACACATATATAACGGCAATTGATCGCAATGGGTTTAATTTTGACAGTTCACCCATGTCCATTGCGTTAGTTACGTTACTGAGCAGATGAATTTTCCAAACCTATGAAGCAATGGATTAGCAATATGCTTCAAAACTGTCGGATTGTGATTGAAAAAGTGCGTTTCGGACCACGCACAATGAACAGTTCCGTAGCTGGAGTGAATTTATCTCAAGAACAAACTTTACAGTGTAGTTGAAAATCATGTTTTCCCATACAAGTCTCTGCGCTGGGGACAGACAGACAGACGGACATGGCGAAACTATAAGGGTTCTTGTTTACTACGGAACCCTAAAAAGTGTGTTACCAATTAGGATGCTGATTTGTTTGCTTTTATTACGCTGCATTTGCTCTGTGGCTTGTCGTCACTCAAAGTCTGGCGTAAGCACTATGATCAGTGAACCACATGCAACCCGCACAGAGCAAAGCCTAGTCCTCTCATTCCTTGTTTCATAAATTAACATCTAGATAAGTTAGCAATGACCCATTCTACCGGATGGGACAAGATGCAATTTAAGATGAAGATCGTTTACCTACAAGATGCCTATTCCTAGATCAGCGAGGAAATAATTAGTACTTAGTTATAATTCATTAATTGAGACTGGCTTCCGCCACGCGTCTTATGCATGGTGGGAAACTTTGAAGCAAGAATGGTAATGCTACGGCGTTTTGATTTATAAAACAATTAAGTATGTGGGGTTTCCCTGCACGCTCGAAGAGGCACCAGCTAAATGCTAATACAGAGGACGTTCATACTTGCAAGTAAGCTTCTGAAGTGAGCAAAATTCTAAGCAGTGCTAAGCTCAGTAGATTGCCATCTAAATGGCGATGTAACTTGTTACTTGCGTTACTAGTTGATTTATTTATAGAACCACTGGCGAACAGCCAGGGGCTTTGCCTGTATTCAAAAACCTTTCACGAAAATACCAGTGGTGAAAATTGCATGAATTGCAAAATAAATGCATCTCGATATAAAACTTGAAAATGTCGCATGTAATAATATATTTGTTATACTATTTGTTTTTCATACGTCAGTAACTTGCATGACATCATTTAAGTTAAGTTGTAGGTTAAGTTGTCCAACATAATTTGTTTAATAAGCGAGGGTAGATCATGGTGCAAGGCGCTCGGCTCGCAACTTGATGCGATCTTTCACGACGACATGCACAAGCATGCTCTGCTAAACAAATGGTTTTTATCTCAAATTCTATCTTTTCCTGTTAAGCTAATTGATGGGAAATGTTCCTTATATTTCTGCAAGTACAAGGGTTAGAGAACGAGGACTGTGGGTAACTAAGAAACATATTGACGGTCATCATGTATCAAATATGATGCATCATAAAATTCACAGAAATGAAGGCAGTGCCCTGGGGCCTGAGTCTGCTAATTTATAAACGTTACAATGGTCTCTCAATGGTGAGTTCTTGACAGTTTTTGTATGGAAAATCTGTCAAAAACTCACCATTGAGAGACCATTGTTACGTTTATAAATTAGTAGACTTAGGCCCCTGATAATATGTGACGCCGATGACAAATAGTGGAATGTATTTTAATAAGTGTGGAAAGTTATGTCGGTTGGTATAGATTAGTAAATACGTAGCATGAAATGTAACATAAGTGAGCCGCCCAATGTAAATAAGCAATGCAACATGAAATATAACTATACCAGAATTTGTTTCAACTCCTTATAGCGGGCGGGTTCGACCAAACAGGAATAAATTTTATCCGCGGAATAAACCTTCTCTTCCGAATAAATTTTGAATTTTTGGCAGTTTCTCCATACGAAAACTGTCAGAAGTCTTCCAAACAGGAATAAATTTTATAAATTTTATTGCATCCGCTGTTTACATTTGTATTAATATTTATTCGGAAGAGAAGGCTTATTCCGCGGATAAAATTTATTCCTGTTTGGTCGAATCCGCTTTTAGTCGCATATTATCAGAATCGCAAAATAACCAGCATAATATTACACTTCATGTTAGGATTCACCTATCTGTACTTGAATTTTTTTGGTTATGACCAACCAAAAAACAACAAGATTTCTGTCCAAGTTTCCAGAAAGAAATCCGGATTTAACACGCATGAGCACGTATTTTTTATCCGTTCCTAATTTTCCAAGATTCAAAGATAGCAATTTGGCCATATGTTTTTGTTCTTTCAGTAGTTTTTGCTTTATTTACACCGAGTTACTCAATGCTGCGATCACAAATGATTAGTATGGTCGATGAATTACTGCTAAGCTAACCTTTGGGTGAACACTAAGCACCTCAACTTAAGATTGGTGTACACAAGCTATGTTTTGGTAAAACAATATTTAACCAACATCTCTTTAATGTTCCTTAACAATATGTTAGACGACGGCTTGGTAAGTCATAGCCACAATTAGCAATATATAAACGTAGTCGAAGCCAATGGAAAATGAAAGTAGCAATAAATCCAATAAACTTGCAGTTTCTATTGCTTTACGGCTTACCCGCATACGCAAGAATAATATTCGAATAATGCTGCAAATGTGTAAGTACCCTTAACTTTGCAAGTTTTTGCTGTACACGAAACGCGTTGAGGTAAATTACATTATAACAACCTAATGGCAATACAATTTAATAGTGTCGGTACCTATTCATCTTCATAATTTTCTGATGCCTGTAAATCGTGCCTATACGCATTAGAATGCAACCTTAAAGTTTAACGTCCATTGCGTTCTGACCAAGATCTTTGCTGAAAGACGTATTCACAAGTAGCAGTGGACGTTAGCCTTGGCGTGTCGACCAGCACAGAAGCAAGATATCAATAACTTAATTACTGTAATTCATTTGCGAGTGAAGTCAGCAATGGTCACGAATGTTGTGCAATGTTGTCAACCTCGTGCTCTGCCTACCACTGGTAGGTAAAACGTGATGGAGCGTGAAGGTATTTTCGCACACGTATTTCGTTTCAGATTGCGATATGTCTCAGCACTTGGGGTGGATGCATTACAGTCAGCAAGTCGAGATGTAGAGGCTGATCTGATCAGTTGTCTTTTAGCCCTTATAGAGGCAGTATGGGAACAGCCGTTCTATTCTGTAAAAAACTCACCGTGAAATCTTAGGTGAAGTGAGCGTGAAGTGACCGTCATTCCACAGGGATTGACACAATTTGACAGCCCCTCAAGCTCACTTCACCTTGTTTTCACGGTGAGATGTTTACAGAATAGGCGTACAGAGTTGACTCTAGGCACAAAACCAATTTGTGACAAACAAATTACCTTTCTTCAAACTTTGTCCAACAGGTAGGTACTCTCTCAAGTTCTATTTCTAAGACCGAGCCTTTGGTGTTTCCACCTTCTTAAACTGGAAGTCCTAAGAGGCTAATTCGCGCAAACAGTTCCAAAAAAAATTAAATTCCGATTTTGATCACCAAAGCATTGAAAATCCTAACTAATATTATGAAAGTGAGTTTGTTTGTTTTTTCGCTTTCACGCTAAAATGGCTGAACGGATTTGGATGAAATTTAGCACATGGATAGACCATGACTCGGGTTAGGACATAGTATACTTTTTATCCCGATATTCTCACGGGATCGAGAGTTATGCGGGTGAAACCACGGAGCGCAGCTGGTATAATAATAAATTTGAATCATCGACGCGATGACGACTGAACTGGGATGCATTATATGTTTGTACAGTCTTTTGTGGTGTGCGCAAAAACTGCTCATTTAACTTTAATTGTGCCAAATACTAAGCTGTGCAAACAAAGTCATCGATTTCATTGTGTTCGTCTATAACACGATTGTTGTTGGTTACTTTACGAAGGTGGACACTGACGTATTGTTTGTACGGCTGCACTGCATGGGGACGAGTATTCTAGGCTACATGAAAAAAAAAATGTTACATTTTCTATCTAGGATACTCTAGGTTTAGACTTTAGGTAAATAGATAAAGGTAAACAAAACGTAAAAAGGGTTTTTATAGATGACAGTTTCTTGTTTAAAAATACGTTATAACCAATTTTATTTTAGGATAGTTTCCTCTTTTATTAATAGGTATTTATGTTCAACATTATCATTTATTTTTAAACTAATCTTCCTAGTTGCAATTGCTTGAGCTCAATTTTTTTGTTAGATTTTATAATATTATTATATTACGTTACTAAATTGAAGAGTGCAAGTTTGAGGTAAATAGTGTGGTCAAAACAACTAATTTGAAAAAAATCACGAATAAACTTCAAAAAAATTATTTTAACGATTATAAACCTTATTATACATGCAAATGCAAATCAGAATGTAATTACATTTTGATTTTTTGTCAGATTATTCTACAAGCAACATACTAACGTAAGTATTTTCGATTTTTAATCCAATCAATAGATTTTTTGTAAATAGATAATATAATAATTGCTTCAAATTTTGCAATAAATAGCGTTGAGTCATCGCGCTTCTCTTTCTTTTGTATGCAGTCTGACAGTGACCGCGCTTTAGCTGTTGTCAGCCTCTTAAAGAGTGTTTATAGCCTATTAGATAATAAATAATAAACTCAAAATCTACCAAGAAACAAACAAGACTACAAGAGCATTGCAAATATAACTTCACCAAGAAAAATCTCCATTCTATTTATTATTGAACATATGCTTAAATATTCTTTAAAGTTTACATATCAAGCCCTTGAAAACCATACGGCACCGTATCATGCCAGTTTACTCACCTCAAACGAGTATTTTGTAAACACTTTAGTATAGTGCGACTAAAACAGAATGTTTTTAGTCCAACGAAAGTTCGTAAAACTTAAGCAGAGGGCCGTATTATGACGTCTTAATGTCACCATTTTTCCAGTGTGATAGAGAGACGGAGCTATACAAGGCCGATAGCACCATCCTTTTTTCGCAGTGGAATAATGATGGCATTAATACTTCATAATAAGGCCCCAGGGCCTAATGAGGAGTAGGTTATTAATATTCTACAAATAGCTATACTGTAGTAACGAAGCTAGGCCACACTGAATCAAAACCAGTTGTTATGGTCTTCATGAAAAAACCTGCTCGTTCATTTCCCCTTGCTAAACGATTGCACTGAGCCACAGTATAAATAAGTAACAGTACCTATTATATAGGAAACAACCGAAACAACGAGCTTCGAAATCTCAGTGTATATCAGTACGCAACAGTATCGAGTGCGCGGCGGTTATGCACGGACACGGAAGGTTTATCTACCGAGCAGCCGTAGGTTATTATTTCATGATCACTGCCGAGATATAATACTGTTAGTTTATTATACTGTGACCGTGTAAGCCACACGGTACAAAAAGTAACTTTTACGCTATAATATTCCTTAAAAATAAGAATGTACCGCCTCTACCACTAGAAAAATCTCTCACATGTGTTTACGCCAAGGCACGTGTACCAGTAGGATTATTATTACAACATAATAAGTAATCACTGGGTCATCAACACTAGTTACCAATTACCTTCAGTAATTTGTGTACCTACTGAAAATAAGCTGTTATTATTTTCATTTACTTATTCTTAGATCGCCGCAGCAATCACTTACCTACCTACCTCTCCCATTGTCTATGTATCTGTGATAAGTGTAGCTACCGTGGTTTGCTCATATAATCACATAGATGTTGCAAGTAGGTACTCTGTGTTTTTAATAAACTTCAATGATAGAAAGACAGTGTATGTCCGCATCTCAGGCATCCTTGTGACTCAATGTTGTAATTACTTATATCGATTCAGATACTCTGTTTGATGTCTGATGGATTGTAAGATCCGTAATAAGAAAAAAAACAACTACCACGTTTTTTTGTGATCTGTTAAATACTTAAATGTTATTTGCCATATAAAGGCTCCCGCAGACAGGCGCGACCTGACTCTGATCGAACAATTTCTATGAAAGTTTCACGCAAATTGTTCTTGCAGTGTCGCGTCGTGCCGTCCGGGAGCCTTAATATCAGATAAAAAGTATAAGTACAAATTGTACCTATAATTAATTTTATCTACACCCATGCTATAAATCCTCTATAAAAGTTTCTAAAACAACCAGTGTCATAGTAACCGTTATATCATTCAAACAAGTGTTATAATGTTGTACTAAATTGAATTATGCAATTCTTGCTTGTTCGATCCCTTCCCATTCCCTTCCCTTCCTACCCGGTCACCTGCTGACCCCCGCGCCGACACATGATTCACATTTTTGAAAATACAGTCCGTCACGCTTTTCGGGCTACGGGGTATGATCGTTTTAATGTTGACAATAAGCTAACTGTTTTAGAAACTTTTATAGACGATTATATGAATCCTCTATAAAAGTTTCTAAAACAGATGGGTATAGCCTTGTATGCAACTGTACATATTGAGGTATTAAAACACTCATGTGATACTATTCGCCTCGTGTGATAATCCCACATTCGTGTTTTAATACCCCTATTATACAACAGTTGCATAAATAACTATTGTTAAATCACATTATCATCATTATTTCAGCCTTAAGACGTCCACTGCTGGACCACGCATCGCCACTTAGACCGGTTGTGTGCTTCTCGCATCCAGCAAAAGTATATAAGTTTAACGGACCTTCAACCTAAACATTCCAATCTAAGACAGGTGTAATTTACATATGTTGTGATGTAAACATTTGTGTCTAGTAGATATCAAGTAACAAGCTTTGTACCCACGTATGTTTGGACGAGGACTCCGTTTTTAGCAAACTGAAAAAACAGCAAAACGAATTAAAAATTAAATTTTTATTTTTATTTTAATGATGATCTAATGTTTTGTAATGTACGTACCTATTTTATTTTATTGATGTATTGAACTTAATGAATTGTCTGTATTTGTGTTTTGTATATTGGGACTTGGTGCTTTAGTAAATAAATAAAATTAAATTAAAATAATTGATTTTGTTTAGCACTAATATTTTTAATTATTATATTTTTATCTCTCTTTTAAGAAATATTTTAAAATGTATTTTAAAAGTTAAAAAAAATATATTGGACGAGCTACAAAACGCAACATTTATCCATCAAATCAACGGTTATAAAGATACTATAGATTCAATTAAGCGCAATCCAATTAAGTTATGTGTTATAAAATCAATCGGATTAATTAAAACTCCTCGTAAAAGATAACTAACTTTAAAAGCGGAGCATTACATTCAATAACGGATTTATAAAAAAGATTAATGTATTATGTTTAAGTAGGATATGTCCTACATTAACCTGAATTTATCTCGTTAAAGCAATGATTAACATTATCATAACTTACGCCATGTTTCAAGGTACCCTTTCGCCATAGAAGTTGGATGATTTGTCATATAAAACGTTATAATTATTTTTTCGTATAACATTAGCCTTATTCCCCGAAGGGTTAGGCTGAGGTGTACTATACACTCTACACCCTACACCCACTCTACACCCACATTTCGCCAGTTATGTTTTAGCTACCGCGCTACCGCGCACAAATCTAGACTCCAGGATGCTACTGAGAATTTGAGAAATTGCAGATGGAAAACCCAATAATACTTTGCCCGACCCGGGGATTGAACGCAGTACCTCATGCTCAGCAGTAGCGCTTGCGGCTACTAGACCAACGAAGCAGGTTTTCATAAAACTACAGAATAATCATATTACCTACTATGAGGGTTGCCCTCTGACATCAACGCCTTCAAACGCCACGCCTCAAGTAACCCTACAAATGCAACGGCCAAGTATATTTCGTGTAAATGTTTTGTTTTTTTTTGGGTTTTGTTCGCGAGACTTGTTTAAAAAACTGGTTGATGTAAAGATAATACCCAACTACATATTTACATAATTTAAAAAAACTTATAGTAAAATAATACTATGAACAAAAATTCGTCCACAGGAAAGTTATGAAAAATGATATTTAAATCCTAATTTATTTTAATTCACACTACATCAATCTTTTCGTCATGTTATTGCTATGTTCGTTGCCTTCCATTGCCATTGTTAGTAATAAAAAGTCTAAGCAGGCAGAAGTCTACCTATCTAGCTGTTTTAAACATCCGATGATTCTTGCGGGTGGTACATAGTTATTAATATTTATAATTATTACGATTTAAGGCGAATTAAATGAATCTGTCATAAGAAAACACGTGCTTTTGTAGGTATATTAATTTAATACTACTGAATTAGATGGCGCAGCAGAATACTTTTTCTGCAGTGTCATGGCAACTGTGAATTACCTAGTATGGTTATTAAGTGTAATTGTAAATAAAATGTATTAATTAAATAACATAATGGCAACTTGTTTTGTAACATTCCTCAAGTTGGCAGCTTATTCGGAAATTCCTGAGGCGCTCCTGTGCAATAGTGGCTTTTGGTTACCGGAACGACTAAAGACGATAATTATCAGTAAATCGTTTAAATGAAACTTAAAAGTAATTAACCTAACCCTAATTCCCTTAATAATTATGCTTATTGCGATGTACCAACATGAAATGTAAAAATGTAGTTTTTTTTAAATTATTAAGTATAACTTTAATATTTGTTTGACAAGTAGATTTTACATTACCACGAATGTTTAAAAAAAAATTAGAAAAAATATGAATCGCACTTTTTTTGTTATCTATTCTCGAGTCACTGACACGAGAAAAAAGATCAACGAAGTATAAAAAATGAAGTTGGAACTCGTTTAGTACGACGACAGAACATCATGATTGTATCTTAACAATATATTATCAGAAAGCGGGCGGCGTCAATAATCGGAAGGATGCGCGAAAGCTCTAACAGCATCCTAAAACCATTGTTGGACAAGGTGGACTGCCTCTTTATTAGGCCCTGGATGCAAAGGCACGTGCCAACATGTGTTCAGCTACGTAGTTATTAGTTGTTGTTAGGTTAGTTTGTAAGTTTTGCTAACATAGTTTTTAAATCTTTTTTACTAATACTACAATGTACCAACTTTTATGTGTGATCTGCAATAAATAATAAATATTAAATAATTTTTACGAGATCCTATAAGTAAATGCTTAGCACGGTTAGGGTTATCAACGATATCGATAGAAATGTTCTTCACAAAGCTGCATTAAAAAATCTTCTGCTCAACACTGTTGCAAGAAAATCAAGGTCTCTTGCGTTATCATTTGAATTAAAATGTGGCTAAATTGCAACCCTAGGCAGACTGGGAGATAGCATCTAAATGGGACTATAATTACCACGCCAAGATTAACTTGATTATCAAGGACCATAGCTCAATATGTTACCTGGGATAATTACTTACAAGTAAGCCCAAGTTAATTAACCGTGAACAAAATGCCCCCAAATTTAATTACATGCGCGTTTGTTTACATGAGTCGAGTATTTTATTGCGTTACGAAATTATTTTATCGCTCCAAAATGCTACGGATTATAATATATCAATGTATGTATTATATTATTAGGTCCGTACCTATGAGATTGGCGATTTGTGATACTGGCTAGTGTGAAGATCGATATCTTTAATTCTATTTAGAATTCCAAATTTAAATTTATTTTATAATGTACATGACATTTTTTTTAATAATGGCCAATACTTCGATTCATTCAAACGCATAATTTTCTTTAAAAAAAGGTTTGATTTTACGAGTATGTATAAAATCACTCGTCTGTAAAATATAAATAATTCAAGCTTTGCCCTTGATAGGTTAGTAGTCTGCTATTTATATTTTTTACCCGAATTCTAAAAAGGAGGAGGTTCTATGTTCGTATCCTATGTATGAGTTTTTTTTAAGTGAAAAATAAAAATGTTGTTTTTTTTGTACCTAACCTACATTTAAAGGACACGCTGGTTTAATATGTCATTTCAAATATACAAAGATGACTCATAAGTGTGCACTGTTATTTATTTTGTGTGAGTTATGAGTTATGTATGACATGTATATAAATCACTATGTATGTGCTACATTGCGCCACATGTACCTGTTTTACCATAAATGCTTATCGCAAAATTATGGTTTAAGGTTCCCTAAGACAGACGCAACGCGACAGCGCGACGCGGCTCTAATAGAATAATTTCTATGAAATCTTCATGAAAATGGTTTTACCAGAATCGAGTCGCGACGCGCCTGTCTGCGGGAGACTTTAATGTTTTTTGTCCTGCTGTGAATTAAGACAAAATGAATTACATGTTAGTGCTCAGATTTGATTGTAGCCATTATTTTGTGCTTTATTACCACAAAAAGACAAAACCTATTTATTTTATGTACATGCGTTTTTATACTCCACCCGTCCGTACCTTATAATGACGAAACATTTAAATTTGGAAGTAGGTACAATTATTTGTAATTGGCATAACTGAACGGTTACAAACACTTCCATTCCATAATGTTTTTCCATTGATAAATAACGATGTTATATTTGTGTCGTAGGATTGTTACGTCGTTTCATATCTTTGGCGTTAATCATTGTTATACGACACGTGTATTTCTCTAATTTCCATTTTATGTTTTTCTTACTTTTTGTTATGTGGGTACTTGATACTACGCTAGTGCTCAGATATTAGACACCTGACATTTTATACCATAAAATAAACGACGCAATAAAATAGCGTGTGATTAGATGCGATGTTATTATGGAAGTTGGACGATCTTGGGCAATTTATGTGGAATTTTTCATATCTGACCATGTGGAGCTATGGAAGTCAGTCCCTTGTTTGTCATTAATTTAAGGTTTATCCCTGAGGACTGACACGTATTGCAACAAGGTTGCAGGGTCAATGTTAATTTGAAACGAATCATAAACGATGAACCTCTTAGCGATGAGGTGTGGAATACTAATGACTATATTTTATTGACCGTACCAACAGTTAAAATTGTTTTATTACTAAAACAAGCAAGGTCTCCGCGAAGATTCAGCCTTCTACGGTTTTTCTAAATATTTATACGTCGTCGGCCCCTCAACTATGACATTAGGATACGGACTTCCGCGAGTTTGCAAAGTTTGACGGAGAAAGTTAAAATGTGAAATCAGATGTACTCGTATGCAAAAATATATTTGCTTTAGCGGTAAAGGACCTCCTCACTCGTTGAAGAGGTGTGTGCTAAATTACTGTGGGTTAGAACGAACGCTTGTTGATTTTTTGTTGTATTTTAATTACTTAATGTTATTAAAATAATTACTAACTGCCATTTTTAGCTATTTTTTGTGGCTTCAAAATGTTAGAGACTTTTTTAATTGTCAAGAACTAATTGTTGAGCTATTTATTTATTTATTAAAGAGCACCAACAGCATATACATTCAACATTGGTTTAAAAATAATTAAGAAAGGTATAACTGTTAATATATGCACAATTTATAGGTGTACATATCGTTATATACTTGAGTTATCGCAGATCTGCTTGATTTTTATCTAATAAGCTGACATTGCCCAGTCGATCCATGAAAAATAGACTGGAAGCCGACCCCAACATAGTTGGGAAATGGACAAGGATAAGGAAATGGACAAATGATGAGGATAGAGCTGATACTGCCTTAGACCCAATCGAAGATTTGGTGGCTATCGTTTCAAAGTTACGTTACGTACGTTTCAAAGTTACGTTACGTACGTTTCAAAGTTACGTTAAGTACGTTTCAACGTTACGTTACGTACGTTTCAACATAGATATGTAGAAAAACAAAATCTCCAAGGTAGTCTTGTAGAGATTTTCAAGACCACAGACGCTTTATGCTAAATGATGCAAGAATATTAGTCAAATATAAATGAAAGGTTTAAAAAAAATGAAAAAAATATAAACCGGTGAATTACCTATAAATACTATACATTCGTATTATTTAAATTTTATACTGAGTGTTATCAATTTCAGGAAAATCACGTTATGGGAATTTTGCTTACCTGCCCTTAATATTTAATACAACTCGACCAAAAGCAACAAGATACATATTACAAAATCTAAAGGAAAAGGACCTTTATGTAAGACGAAATACCCAAACGCATATTATCAATGAACCATCAACCATGTATTGTCCTACTGGGGGTCTTCAACAAATACCAAGGCACTGATAATGACAAGTCAAGGGAACAACCAGACATGCATACTAAATTACCTGTAAGTATTACTACCTATTTAAATATTGTGAAATGTCCCAGCAGTAAAACTTACTTACTTTACGAACGAGAACCGTGCACCACCGTCGGTTAGGTAACATAACATCACGCTTGTATTACCCGAAAGGCTAGGCAGAGGTGCCCCTATAGTACACCCACATTAATAGCTATAGTTATGTTTATGTCGCATGTAATTGGGGGCGAGTCTATTGCCATCTACCGGACACAAATCCAGTCTACGGTCTGCTACTGAGAAATTCATGATGAAAAAAAAAACAATAACACTACCCGACCCGGGAATTCAAATCAGGACCTCATGCTCATCAATAGCGCTTGCAACCACTAGACCAATGAGGCAGTCATAATACATTATAATACTTACACCTTATCTTACATGGAAGATAGTGTACTAACGCGATTTTCTAATTCATATTAAACTAGAAACATTGGTACATAATAACAGAGTAACATAGTAACAGTCCTTCTCTGCATGAGAAGGTCATAGTCCTGCAGAAGGAGAATAATAAGCATAAGCATAACCAGCCTATAATGGACCCACAGCTGGGATACAGGCCTCCTCTTTTTGTGAGAAGGATTGGGCCATAAGACACCACGCTGGCCAGTTCGCGTTGGTGGATGTCAAAATCAAAATATTTTTATTTCACATAAACCTACATGGGCACTTATGAAACGTCAGAAGCTAGGTTCACGGTTCCAATTGGTCGTTTCCTATGGAGACGAGCCGGCAAGAAACTCCACGGTTACTCTTTGAATGTCTCTTTTGATGTTACATGTCTATTATGGCAATGACAATAACAAGCTGGTATTATTTAATTCAAGATTTACGCAAAAATTACAATATAATTACTAAAATCCCAGATCTGTTATTTTACACTATCAGTTGGCGATTTCAGGCCACTAAGGGCGAATTTCACCAATGCAACTGAACGCGATCAGCACATCTTAAACGAGTTCAAGAGCTGTCAGTGTCAATATTCCATGGAAAATAACGACACTGACATGCTGATCGCGTTCAGTTACGTTGGTGAAATTAGTACTTAGTCACGAACGATATCGTTTATTGAAATATCTCCTTTAATATGTTTCTTGAAACCAAAAATTCAAAGGTTTTGCTTGGATTTTCCCGTTATCGCTAAGGCTATTAACGATTCTTACATGTTCATGTATTGCAGTAAATTAAACGATAATTACGCAATAAAATTGAAGAAGTGATAATATAAATCCGCTCCACGACCAATGTGCAATATATT
Source organism: Eupsilia transversa (assembly GCA_914767815.1). Lineage (NCBI taxonomy): Eukaryota > Metazoa > Arthropoda > Insecta > Lepidoptera > Noctuidae > Eupsilia > Eupsilia transversa. Next base: position 17,259,211 of record OU611871.1, read on the forward strand.
TGTATTAATGTTAGTGTTTAATTTGCATTTACAAGACTAAAGGTCTAATATTTGTACTTAATTGCCTTAGTGCTGCGAGAAAACTTTATAATAGAAAGTAAGCAAATGAAAATCGTTCAAAAAATGCTACTGAAAACGCGCAAATAGGTATTGTAATATTTATAAAAACTTGGTATTCAAGTTAACTTTAGTAAGCCATAAACTACGTATCCATCCACCATTTATTTACTTATTTAGCTACAACGGTTGAGTAGTTAACCAATGACAGTAATTAAAAATTAAAACAGACTTTAAAAATATACAAAATAAAAACATAAATATAAGAAGGTTAAAGGCTCGTTCACATCGGCGCGACTTGTCGCGCGACGCGACACCGGCAATTGTTCAATCGTGAAGTTTTATTAGAAATTGTATTGTTAAAGTCGCGTCGCGCGACAAGTCGCGCCGGTGTGAACGAGCCTTAACAACACTTTCATAAATTCCTCTCACATTACTTCTGACATACCAATAAGATAAGATAAGATAAAATAAAATCTTCGTCCATCCATCCGCAAACAGGTCACCTGTTGGGTTAGAATCCAAGAGATCATTAAGCGCTGCCAGAGTGCGAGGAATTGGGGACTAAGCACGTGCAACAGTACGACATGGAGGCACGGCAAACAGCCTGTGCCTTCTGCCCCAGCAGTAACTGTCGGGGACAAAGAAGCGCGCCAGCACATCAAGCAGATCAGGATCGTCAATAGCGCCACGGAGCGTCTTACAGGCTATTATGAGCTGATCTCGAGCTCGCCTTACCTCTAGCGAGTTGTATCCGAGGCAACCGAATAAGAATTTTGTCGGGTAGAGGTAACGATAGTAACCCTGTTTCTGCTGATATAGGTACCATCTAGCTGCCCGCCCCAGCTCCGCGCGCAGCACTAAGGACTTATCTACGGCGTAAATACCTACTTAGCAACCAACCTACCCACCCTACCCACCTACCGTGCCTACCTGCCTACCCTTCCTACCCTACCTACCCGCGATATCGCGCCAGTTCGTACGAGCCTTTATGACTCGACTCGAAGATTGATCTAAAACATTCGAAACTAAAGTAGGTGTAACGTTGATTATGAATCTTTTTGATAGTTCCAAGTCGCCGCGTTTCATTAACTAATACGATACAACTGAGCGATGTCAGTTAAATAGATTCAGATCCGAACCGTAAATGAATGAAAAAGCATCGCGCAGTATCTTCGCTGGAGCTTCGGCATATCAATTAACGAAACCAGATTTGAATCACCATAGACTTTAATTAATACCTACAATACCTGTTCGAAATTGTGCAGATTTGGGCTGCTCGTCCGAAACAGGCGAATAAAATGATTTGTGATTGTTCGCTTGCTAATGATCGAGCGAAAGTGGCAGGAATGTAATTATAAAATTAGGTCTGAATTTCGAAAACCGCTTCAAGAGTTCAAGATTCAAACGGCTGCCGGTCGACAGCGTCGCAGCGGCCATGGCTATTAAAAAACTCCATAATTAATAATCACGTGGTAATTTTAAATACACGTGACCGTACAACGAATAAAATGAGACAGGTATTTCAATGAGCAATAAAAAGTTTCCTCAATGTCCTTATCGCTGAGAATATTATCGAAAAACTATAATATAAATATTCACACATGAACTGCGTTTTAATTCAACGTCTATCTAATTAAAAAGCAGTTTGCGGATTCACGAAAGCTTGGTCACGAGAGTAACATTAATCTACCATCTTGTAGGAAGTGAATTTATCCAAAAGTTAGGTACTTATATTAACGATATCGTTCCGTCAACAGCTGTGATGCACCATTTTGTATTTATCCTCAAATAAGCTGTATAACGAGTGAATATTTTTGTTCTTAGTCATAAAGAATGTGGTGAGTCGTTGAACTGAGCAGGTAAATCATTAAAAAACTAGCTTAAGTTAGCACGCGTTTGACCAAATGTTATTGCTCAATGTTAATGATACATAGCCTATTTATTGTTAATTATTTTTCTGATGTGTCACCTAAGACACCGCAGGTTATACCTATACCTACCACCGCAACAAGGGAAAATGTTTAGCGACTTGGAAGCAGTATGTTTGGAGAAAAATCCCGAAAAAAATTGGTTGCATCAACGGTTATTGTTTGCGTTTTTCACTTATTTAACAATGAGCATAACAAGTTTATTTATATCTTATCTCATAGGTTACACAATTTATGTGCCAGTGTTGTTAGTCAGACACGCTTTCTTTATTAGACACTGTTGGGCAATAAACGGTCAGCTGTCACTTACCTTCTGTAATATCTAAGTAAAGGTCCAGACAACCGCACATTTGTGATAAAAATTTGAAATTAACAGCGCCCAGTGAGTAATATTTGGTAGTGCAAGTGTTGTTACCACTGAATTTACTGTGTGAAGGTAGATAGTCATCTGTCGCTTATTTAAAGGCTCCCACAGACAGGCGCTACGCGACACCGGTGGGACAATATCGGTGAAGTTTTCATAGAAATTGTTCCACCAGAGTCGCGTCGCGGCGTCGCGTCTGTATGCGGGAGCCTTAATACAGTCTGTTTAAGACTAATCTCATGATTAATTAGTATTTAAATAATTAAAAAGCTTGCAGGAAGAGCTAATTGTCAATTTGATGCTAATCACAGTAATTACTAATCCGGGACAGGTCACACTTTGTTAAAAATTCTAGTTCGTAACATACAAAATTGTAAACTAAAATAAATACAAATAAGTATACTTCAATCATTATTTTCAAGTAAAAACCCAGAAGTACAGAGTGAAGAGCATTCTATTCTACCTATCTTTCGGGCTAATCGCAATCATTTTCTTAATTATACATATTTTAAGAAGATAATCTAAAATACCAGTCATAACCTAACATCCGTATATACCATCTCTTGCTCGTAAACGACTGTTTTTTCGTGTAAAATCACGCTCTAAAAGCAAGATCTGTGGTACCCAGGTCCCAGAATATCTATAATTTAAAATGTTACCAACTTTAACGGGCCATCTTCCCCATAAAAGTAGCTACATACTTAAATTTTCCATACACTTTGACCACCATCGTATAAACTTGGCACACTGAGCGGACTACTCGCGACCCATCCATCAGGATATTTGAATATCAAGCCATTCCAATGATCACTATTACCTATTGTTTCACAGATCAGTGTCGTAACGAAGAATCGCTTATCGATCTGACATGGGTGGCTTGGACGAACGATTGTTATATGAATTAACCTTAGAACATATTATATGGTGGGTCATTCGCGCGGATTTGGCTTCGGTCTACCATTATGGGTGGCGAATAAAAATTATTACATGCTATTGAAACCTAAGAGGTCCGGTGCCCTGAGACATTAGCACGGGGCCGAGGTAGTTTAAGTAGAAGGCCAGAACATATGTCAGATAGAAAAGGAAGGGTTTTGGTCCTGGAATGGTGCAGCATACTGGCTAATTAATAATAATTATGAAGGACTAGATTGCGATCCAATTCGCACTAAAATCGCTGAAGGAAATTTTATGAATTGCAGCAAAATAATTATGATTCTGTACACAAGACAAATAATATCTCATTAACCCAGAATTCTACCTTACAGTTCTCCAGTTACAAAAAGCTAAGTGCAATGACTAGTTTTGTTCGTAACGTGTTGCGATGAGGCGCAACTATGTATACATCGCAGCAAACTTGTTTGTGGTACCGTTCTTGGTTAGGGTGAGAGTGAGAGCAATCACAGTTGCAGCAGCCGCGCTGCGCGGGCGCCGCCCGTCTGACTGAAAGTGGCGCCGGCGATACCAGCCGGTTTACTTATCTGTGCATGTGTCTATTTCCACATAATATTGCCTTTGAGGCTATTTTCTTCAAATCAATGTAGATGCACAAGTTTAACACAATGTTTATCTAATAATTTTGTCAGTATGTGTGTTGCGTATACACACGTTTATAGCGAATGCCATAAACCTGATATATTTCCTAAGCTACTTGTCATAAGATGAATGGCTAATTAAAAAGATGAAAAGATGTCGTGTGTAACTTTTGTAAATTGCCTATTGCTTCATCTGAAACTCGAGATATGGTAGGCCATAAGGTTACATGTTTAAAGAAGATGGTTTTCATAAATTATGTGTAATTGAAAACTGGTTAGGTATTAAAAAAAACTTGTAATTTATATCAGAGTGCAGCTATAGCTTAAACAGCTATAGCTGCACACTGTGTTGACGTCACAATACATTTGACCTAGCACAGGTTGCTTTTCGATAAGCTATAATCAATTTAGAGGATATATAATTTTTCCCCCTCGTTCACGTCATCCAAACTGAATAAATCTGACCTTAATATAAAATTATGCAAATCCATTTTCAAGTAAATCACAGATGAATTGATTATTCCTTATTCTGCGGCCTTTCGGCAAATTTTTAGTTCACAAAGACGAACTTCCGCTTGACTTTACCGGAACATCATTTGTATGCATAACAGGTATTCTTTCGGGTCGAATTGATCTTCCTAGTTGAGGGCCGTCCATCTTGAGGTTACTAGTGAGGTTGCCATTATTATGTATATCGAATACAAATAAACTAGGTTGTTTTCGATCGAGTTCTGATAAGACATTTTGGGTGACGCTAGAATAATAAGATTGGGAAGATTCGCTGTCGAGAACATAATGACGAAATCGTTTAGAAACGAATTGTAATTGAAAGTCGCTTAGCATTATATAATGGTTTAGTCAAGTTCTAGAGCTTAGGGCATTACTAAGAATTAGTTCTGCTAGCGGAAACTGAAAAAAGAGCTAAGTACTGAACAAAATAATGATCTCCGAAGCTAAGGCCAAAGCCTTGGCCTCCGGAGCTCTCCATATATTGGATCCCCGTATAAACAAGATAAAGTAAAAGTACCGTGCTACATAAACAGAGTGCACCGTACATACAACGTCCTAAATTATATATCGAAAATATGTGTAAATAGTTACAAGTCTGGCATGTTTTCTTTGTTTGACCGATTTGTTTAGAAATTAACGGCTGTCGGAGACCAGGAACCGATGCCCTAGTTAGTATGTCTACTATGTGTACAAGATAATTGTTATAGATACCTAAAAGAGTTTTTTTTCTTTCTCAACTTTTATTTTATTAATGTAGGTAACATTTCTTCTACAATATTTAACACAACTAACTGATTACACTTGGTTACTAATTGAAATGACTAATTATACAAAAATAAATACTAAAATGAAGGACAGTAAGGTGTCGAAGTACCTACTCGTTCGCTGTCAGCCGGAAACGTGCCTAGAAGACTGGCAACATTGCCACGTTGAATGGCAACGCTAATTCTTTGGCCAAAGAACAGGCCAGCCCTCTGCTTTTAACTTAACAAACATACACAGAGGATGCGAGTTGGAACGATGTAGTTTAATTTAATTAAAATACAGTATTAGGTATGTAAATATTATTAGAGTAAATAAGAGTTAAGAAAAAATAAAATAAAAATAATGTGACAAATATTGAAACATACGGCTTTAATGAAACCACAAAACCATTATATATTTTAATACTAACCGCAAAGGCAAACCCATTAATATATTCAAATATTTTCTTGATTTTTCAAATAAATACGCTGAGGTAACAATGACTGCCAAATTATCTCCATTTAAGCATTTTTTTAACTCATAAGATTTAGGTAATAATTAAATATTGTTGTTGGGGAAAAACCCGATGTTAGAAACATAAATCTAGACTTTCAACAGTCAGTGCCTAGCACGGATTGAGGAAGATTTCGTGTCTAGAATTCAATTTAGACACAGCGAGAGACCACTTACATTTCAACTAATCACGAGAAAAAGGAAGTTATTTTATTGGGATCTTCTGATTACGGTCATTATGTAAAACAAATCTACGTATTTACGCCTTAATAATGTGCGCAAAGGCGTCGTGGCCAATCCAACCGGTTAGATTTGACTGGCGAAAACATGCATGAAATACAGACAACTATTAAAATACATGAAGAAATATTTTTAAAAGCTATGAAGTTGTCCTCAAAGTTATATTGAGTTTAAAAAAAGACCTAAAAGTGGAACGGACGATGTTGCCTGACCGGCTCCGTTGGTCTTGTCTCGATCAATTAGTCAATCACTGAAAATATCGATTCGTTGATTGCGAGACATTCTATAAATAAATGAACATTATCTAAAGTTGTATGCGAATCAAGATATATTTTAAAGATGTATTTCACTATTGATTCTTTTAGATTTTCATTTTATTTCAGCTATGTCCGTCACCAACTAAGTGACAAGCAAGACCAGTTTTCTAAAGTTGCATGTACAACATTGTTGTTTTTTAACGCTGCGCAGCAACGGGGCAACTATCAAGATATGTAATAAATACATCATAAAAATGGAAACGTGATTTATTCGCAGAACTCCTGTATAATTTAAATTAACGTGATCACGCTTGTTCTATACGAGGTGTACCTATTCCACACGCACTAATGACATTCGTGTTGTAGTCTAAGACTACACAGTCGACCTTCGACGAATTGACTTTGACTAACATTGTAATCTGCAAATGTCATTTTATGCGCATATTTTGTTCTGCATGTGTCAAGATGCTTTGCTATAGTGCCAAAATGAACCAACTCACATCAATTAAATGTATTCTGTGCACAGGTTTTGGAGATTTTTGCTGGTCCTGGTCCAATATACATCGTTTGGAATATTGAATAAGTTGGGGCCATAGCTAAATAACTGATTTATTGAGTGACAAGCCAATGAGCCCGATGAGAATGCCCATCGGCAAAAAAAAAAAACGAACTCCCATACAAAATTTCAACCCCTGTTTAACCCCTTAACTTTTCAAAAATCCTACATTAGTGCTCACTTTCGCTAAAGGATTGCAAAATGTAATGTTTCCAAATAGGCCCCGCGGTTTAGGTTGTGCATTATCAGCCAGTGAATTAATGAATGTAGTGACGATATTTAATTAGTAGATTGTTGGTTGGTTCGTTTTGGCAGAACTAAGCTCAATTTTCCTTACACCCCGATAGTGTAGCGTTAGGTTTATTATTGATAAATAAAGTGTGCTTAGCCTGTTTCCTGCACTCAGTCTTATGATGAGATATTCAAAGATATCATTATTATTGCATCGTGCCTTCTTGAAGAATTGTGGCAGTTGCATTAACTTTTAAATATGTTTATCATATTGGCCGCTTTGTTTTATATCAATTGCCACCAGCGCCCATCAAATCGGGTCATGCAATGAAATTAAAAATTAAACAAACATAGGTTTTCAGTCGTATAAATACGACTGGGGCATGCCGCCCCAGTCGTATTTATACGGCACAAAAAAATATGTCGGTTTAATCCGACTGGGGTGGTCAATAGGTTAAGTAAAGCATGCATTACTTTAAAAATAAATAAAATCAGGAAATAAAATTGCGACTCATCGAAATGTTTCTGTTACCAGCAGTGCAAAAGAAGACAGCCTGATAAGTTAATTGCCACAAGTTTATGCTATGACTAATCGCCCATTTAGGCATATTGTGTCACAGAGGAGGTTAAAAGATGAGATTAGAATATTGATTTCGTTCTAAGATAAAATTAACATTTATGTACCGACATTTATAATCTGTTAATTTAAAGCGCAATACACATTGAGCCCGCCGGGCTGCCGACATATATTATGTCGGCAACAGCATACAGCCCACGGCAGGCTACGGCATACAGGCCGCCGGGTTGTGTCGCCGGGCTTTGTCGGCGGCCCGGCGGGCTCAGTGTGTATTGCGCTTAAGAGAATCTATAAGCTGAAGAGGGTCGAAAGTCTGTACATGGAAGTTATTCGAAAAAAAGTTGGCTGGGGATACTTAGAATAGAAACGATAACAGAACACGTTCCAACAGTTGTTAGAATTTTTGTCTGTTTGTCTATTTATCTGTTTATTTGATCGCGCATCACGTTAAAACGGCTGAACCGATTTTGATGAAACTTGGTACGGGAATACTATGAACCCTGGGGAAGGCCATAGGATACTTTTTATCGAGGTACAATGCGGGCGAAGCTGCGAGCGGAAGCTAATATTAAATAAAACCATATGTAAATACTTACTAAATAAAATCCTTCTATATGGATATTTTGATATATGATGTCAAATCAGCGTTGTTACCGTAGCGAATGCTAACGACGCGAGTCGATAGCAAACAGTAGATAAAAACAACTGTTCTTACGTATTAGCGAACAAAATTCCGACAAATTGAAAAGCCTTTAGCATCGTACTTCATAAAACCTGCACTCAAAATAAACCGGTACGCTATTTTTGGTTCCCATCGGGCCTCGACAAGGAAAATAAAGGTGCACGAAGAGGAATTCAATTCGGGAAGCCTGCAATCAAACTGCCCATATTTAACTTCACTCCATAAAGCTTATGGGAATACGTATATATACACTTCAATTATTTTTTGGCCCAACAAAAATATACGCTCGTTTAAACGTTTACAATTAAGAACCGTTATTACACATAATAGGCGCTGTGCAGTCTGCATACAGACAGCTTCCTCAAACATCTTGTTTTAAAGCGTATATGAATCAATAAATGAGTTTTAGAAAACTATTTCTGTCTCATGCTGGTGCTTGGAAGAGACAGAGAGGCACGTAGTCTGTGTTGTATATATTCTGCAAGGCTATTACGGATTCCAAACACGCGGCATCGCGCCGAAACAACCTTGTTGCAAGGCTTTTTCGTTGTAAACCGACAACTTTATGTCGTGTGACTCGACTCTTGCATGAACGATGGACGGGACAGAAATTCTTAATAACTGAGGCATATATACATAGATTTATGTGGATATAATTATAATGAATGAATCTGTAGTTTGCAAGCGTTTGCCACTGAGTCTAATAATTTTAAACGGTGTCTGAAAAGATTTCTTGTAGGTTGTTCTTACCTACTGTTTGCCAATTCAAAATGGTTACTGTTTTGACCGCTACATATAACGTAAATATAGTATTAATGATCTTTTTCTAAGTTTTATTAGCGGTATCGTTATACGTAATTGCAAATGTGCTTACGAAATTACATACCTACTTACGTCTTATTAAACATTATTTACATTTCAGCACGTAAAATTGGTTGTGTTTTCTTTATAACCTCATGAAACAGGTTATGTTAAGTATTCGTTTTAACAGTTTAATATTATACCTAAGTACATAAAACTATGTGTCTGCGGTTTCCTATGTTAAATTCAGTTTTTTCAAACCTAGCTTATTTTTTTAAACTCTTTTCACAAGTTTTTCTTCTTAAGATTTAAGATTATTTCGTAAATGACGTTTGAAAATTTCACTGGTAGTCCAATATATAGATGTTCTTTCTGCAGAGAAAAATGAATTTAAAAAAAAATATAACTCGAAAACTATTCCACTATAGAAAAGTCGCAGGCGCCGAGTTTAGTGTAGTCTGAGTATAGCCGGGCGCGGCCTTATAAAAACATTTGACACACGGCTCATCGAGACATAAAATAGTCTATAGATCAACTCGCACGCATGTCAATATTTATTCGTTTGATGTTTATATCGCACACATAACAATGACATATATATTTACATTTACTAAAACATTATTTATTTGAGTCTTGAGGATATGGTTATGGCTACCGTGAGTTTGCAGAATCATTGTTTCAAGTGCAATTTTTTTATTAAAGTTTGACAAACATGCCTCAATAATGATGCAAGTTCACTGCGATTTTACAAAATACGAAGTTAAAAAGGTAATTCAATAATGATAGTTTATTTAATAAATTATTAATATTATTTAAGTAATGTTTATAAGATTCAATGATTTCCACCAGGTGACCAGAACGGGCAACAATATTTTTATTTAGTATACAAATATCATATAACTGTTTATTGTAGGTTCTGTATATTAATTAGCGTTGGTATTGTAGATTGTTACTTCCTTATCAACACTAATTAATTATATTTATTGCATTACTTGAAGTCTCCTGGATTTCCCATGAAGAAGACATCAAACCATCGACATTGACCATAAACAATTATTATACAGAATAAAAAACTAATGGTTATTTACTTACATATGAACAGTTCTTAACATAATAAATGCATTTATTTGTTATTTTATTTCCTTATTATCGTTATTTCCTACAATGTCGTGTTAGGTTGTGTCGTAAATTGATATCGGATAAAAAAGACCCTTTGAAAGAGCGAAAACTTGCAAACCCTTAAAAATTATAAAAGAGTAACGACAAGCTATGGAAATTCTACGAATTAATCAAGGAAGATATCAAGTCTAACAGTGCAAAGGGGAGTATTATGAGCATAAATCTACGGATATTGCGTCGGTCTGTAATTAGCGACGTACGACTTTATGGAAGTCTGCCGAAGACTTTAAAGCTATTCAATAAGAAAATAAGAAAACAGGAAGAAGCGCAATGTATTACAACTTTCTCAATGACTTCATGCTGAATCACAAAGTACAATGGGAAGCCAATCACCAAGTGTCAATGACTGAACGTGGTACAATGACTCCAGTTGCTGGTTATTTAAATTTTGGCAAAAATAAAACGCAACATTCAGTCGCGCCTCGAATCTTTTTATTAACAGAATGTAATTGTTTAAAATAAATAATCGACAACCATAACAATTACTTCTTATCTTTTGACATCCATAGTGAGTATTTATTTATCCATATCATAAAAATTCATATCAAACAATCAAGTAAATCCTTCACGTGTTCATTTTCAATTTGAATACGTACGTACTTACATCAATTAAAAAATGACACCGCGTTGACATGCCCTCTTCCTGTTAATGTTTCATACATTCAAAGTCTTCTTCTGCGTAATTGGCGAAGTAATAGACACATGTACAGGTGAATACTAAACGTGTAAGACCAAACTATGTAATGGAATATTTATGTAAATCCAAGCGAGCCGCAGTTTTAATTTGTTTCGAATCCGTGGGAGCACCAGGATGTCATGACTCGACGTATGTATCACGAAAATCGACTCAATCAAATGTCCGTAACTGATTTATGGTACAGCCAACTAAGCGTAAACGGTTCAAGTTTTTGCACCCAACTTGTCTGAATGAGATTCACGCCTATTGTTTCGTGAGTGATGTTATTGTAAAAAAAACTGATAAAGTACCTATACATAAACACTATACCAACAATTTACATTGAAACTCGTTTCTAGAAAAAGTTCCTCAAGGTTTTAGCTGCATATTCTTATAATAATCGCAGTTGTCGTCATATGAACGCTTGTCTGAGACAGCCCAGCGACTGAATGCGTTTAAAAATCTTAATAACACTAGAAAATTATTTCCAACGTGCTACAATGTACGTGAGCCCGATGATGTTAGTTAGTTGTACTCTTGACCGCTTTGCGTGGTCCTGGCTTTATGCTAAAGCATTGTATCGTTGTACATCTTTTAGATACACTATAGTGATAAAAACACTTCAAGGAAATATATTATTGCCTGTTTCATTTGAATCCATCCTTATTGTTTTTGATCCATTGGTTGTTTACAAACGAGAGGAGCTCGTGGCTAAGTAATAACAGCCGCACGGGTCGATCCATCAGGTTAGGCTACGCTTGCCGGGGTTTGTCCGTGGAGACTCCTCCGTGCCTCGGAAAGCATGTTAAGCCGTTGGTCCCGGCTGTCATTCGTGGATCTTTGGTAGTCGTTACGAGTCGTCAGAAACCCGAAAGCCTGACAACCAGTCTTACCAAGGGGTTTCGTATTACCCGTTACTGGGTTGTGGAGGTCAGATAGGCAGTCGCTCTAATACTGGTATTCAGCTGCATCCGGTTAGACTGGAAGCCGACCCCAACATAGTGGGGAAAAGGCTAGGAAGATTGATTGGTTGTTCACAAACGACGTGTAACCGGACGTTACACATCACCACGGGCCAATTTAGAATACATTATGCGACCTCTAAAACTTGTAATCTCCGTACCTGTTATACCTCGCTTTTATCTAAAATAACTGTAAATGAGTCAAGGTTTCAATTTAAATGTAACAGATTATGTATCGTCACGTAAAGGACAATGATAGTGCCTGAAACTACGGCCGGAAACTAATCGTTTGGATTATAGCTTGCTCTGTACCTGTAGATATTGTTGTTATCAATGAGTAGCGTAACGTAGTTTTCGTAAACATTTCGTTGTTAGGCAGCTACTAACACGTTGTGTGTGCAACGTTTTCTGTAGTTTCCAAGGCGATTGCAATGTTTTAAATTGGGAGAGGAAAATCAAGATTTAGCTTTACTCTTTTTAGCTTACCTTTTTCAATTTTATAGAGGACTCAAATATGACGTCGGCAATAAAAAATGCAACAAAATAATAAACAATTAAATCCGTCATCCCATGTCATGGGAAATACTCGAGCTTCTACGAGTTGCGCCCGCGCCGTTTACAGTCGCGGATTTTAAATCAAATTGATTGAGCTTGATAAAAAGGCAACAATAAACCTCGCTTATCATTAGTTTTATGGTTTTAAAACAACACAGTGGTTAAAAAATAATTGTACAAGTGGGTCAAGCGATGTGGCGAACTGCCGAATGAGCAGCTCAGCGACACTAATACAAGTTCTGCGGACACTTCGTCGAATTTACTAATTAGTTTACACATCGGAACCGGTTTCGAAAATAGTCGTTTATACGTTTTATTTGATATCTAGAAACACTGTAATGAGCACATCCACCTATGAATGTGCTAATATTATTTTAAAACAGAAACGCAGTATCGATGTAGCGTCTGAAGCAGCTGCAGTAGCGAACACAATAGCGTAATAAACATTATTGTACAATTAAACGAATCGTTTCGCTGTTCTTAGTTACCCTAACGTGTGTGATAAGTACCTGTATGTAAATTGCAAAATCGTCAGACCATGATTTCATATCACATTCGAGCATATCAAACCCGCATGTCCGTTTGGTACAACTGTGTCGTTGTGCTATCCTCTGTTATCTTTAACTTACCCACTTAACTTCTAATTTATATGGGGATATTCTCGTGAAATACTTACTAACCTACGTCAATAGTTTTGCACTTGGCAGATAAGATGTACACGTACTGACTCAAGCAATTTATGGCCTGTACACACGAATCAACCAAATTTACATGCGCAAATACCCTGTAAGTTTCTTAGCCGATTACATCGAATTTATAGTTAACTAGTTCAAGTCTTGAGTTGATAACGGCACGTGCCTAGCCTCCATTCATACACCCATTATATTTGTATACCATAATCGTCACGTCTTTTGTAAACTTTATTTTCCACCACACATTACACAAGACAAAAGGAAAATGATAAATAACTGCAAATATTTAAGCACCATTATTCTTTGGCAAAATAACAGGCCGTTGACGGAGTGACGGAGCGTTTAAGTAAATAGTATTATGTTTTCAGTAACAAATGTCGGTTTTTAAAATATAATGGAGACGTTCGGAGAAAATGCATGAGACGCTTCGTACACATGACAACTTTGCAAAGAAATGCATTTGTTCAAACAGAGGATTCCACGTAAAATGTTTATTAATTTCTTGGAGTGAAGAGATAAAAGCAATTTGGAGAAGTAAAGGCTGATTTTGTGTTTCAAGTGCATTATCGGCTATTCTCGACGTAATAGCGAATGTGGTAAATTACAACGAGTTATGTGGAATTTGATAATAACTCGTATAATGCATGTAATAGGTTCTTAGGATTGCTTTTATTACATTTCATCTCGAGATTTTTGTCTTGAGAAGGATTGGGACAGTTTTCGTAGCCGCGTAGCCAATTTCGTAGCACTTACAAAACAATTTAATTTGTTCTTTCGCGTTAAGTTCTAAGGATGCCAAATAATTTAGCTAATGAAAATAAAACATTACAGTTTTGTTTTGTAAATATGGAACGTAAACCTTAACGTCTAGGCAAGGCACAGGTAACTAAGAAAATAGGTGTCGTACCGTTTTCGTAGGCCTCTCCTTACACGGAAAGTAAGCTCTCATTACTGGCACCCTCCACATAAATATATAATTGGGTTAATAATTAATTTAAATAGTTGTCTTCATCGCTATGATAAACCATGTCTATGAAGTCTGTTCGCTAATTATACCACCACCAAAGGATTTTGAATCCCAACCCCAAATGTATCGTCCAAAATTGTTATAATAATTTTAATAAAAAATACATTAGGTCACAGTTTTTCATTGTGTCAGTGTGTAACAGCGATGATTAGGAGGATCTCTCTAATTGACGAGCATATTTGCTATCAGTTATCGCATCGATTTGAAATCATTCGCTAAAAGGTCAGCGTTTTATCGATGTTGGTTGGACGCAAATAGACACAATTTTATAAATATGGGATACATTGATGGGTTATGAAGAAAACGTGGGAAATTGACTCGTTATTTTATTTAAAAAAGGGGAATTTCTTCATTTCCGCTGTTAACTATTACCGAGAAACTATAACTTACTCTTAACTTATACATATAATTTATGTATTTTAGATAGTGTGCTATTTTCAATGGATAAAAGGACACAGCGGGTCGATGGGTAACGATGCGGCGGACGAACTGGCTAGGAGAGCATCCGGCACACCAGTCTGTGGGCCCGAGCCCATTGTACCCATCCCCTTCAACCAAATACGCAGGTGGCTACAGGAGGTCACCCATACACAAGCAGTGAACTGGTGGACCTCGGCACCGGGCTGCAGGCAAGCCAAGGAAGCTATGCCCACCCCGGATAGCAAGTTAACCAGGCGTCTTCTACGCCTGGACAGGGACGGCCTGCGCCTGGTGGCGGGGACCATCACAGGACACTGCTCACTAAATAAACACTTCCACACAATGGGCATAACGGACAGTCCTCTGTGCAGGGCGTGCATGGAGACTGAGGAAACCGTTGCGCACGTGCTCTTCGAATGCACGGGCGTCACCCAGATCAGAACAGAAACCCTTGGATCACCCTTATCTTACACAGACGTTCTTAACAGACCAGGAGCTTTAATTAACTTCTGGAGGGAGGTGGGCTGGTTGGAATAACCACCGCCGGCCGCCATGGCCCACGCACAATGGTCCACTTGAGGACTAAGTGCGGAAACCAAAACCCCTAACATAGAACATAGATAGTGTGCTATATCTGTTATATGATAAGTTTGTGAAATTATGGAAACGAAATGAGAGATAATTATATTCTATTATAGGAGTAAGATCGGTTACCTAAACCACTAACATTTATTGTAGACTGTATGAGTTATTTTCTACGAGACAACATTTTTAACATACACGACAGATAAACACAAACACGTATTATTTAAAAATGATTTACTCAAACACGATACAATATTGGGTCAAAAATTCATTGTTGTGACACGGTCACCTGAAAACCTGTCATTGACTAAACTCAGACAAGGTAAGCAAGAGTAAAACAGTTATTTTTAGGGTTCCGTACAGTGCAGGCAAAACTGAGAGTTCTTATTAACGTATGCCTCTCACTCAATGAGACGTGCACGAAATTTGACCGAAGTGAAAACTTGTATTGGGTATGAATTCTTAAGAGTCAACTCCGGAGCGGAATAGTCGTTGTGCATACGACAAGTTACTTATAGGTGACTGACTGATCAGATAACACTATTGTGTAGTCTACTAGATATGTTAATTCTTCAGTATTTGTCTAGCTTAATAGCTAGAATCCTATTTCATACAAGTGTTTTCCCCTCAGGCGCAGTTCACATGTTCAACCAAAATACAATTTGTCTTAAATGCTTATTTAAAACGTCTTCTAAATGAGCAGAACCCTTTGTCTGCTACAAAGTCCACACTATTGGTCCGATACTAATATAATAACGAGTCAAGTAAATAAAGTTACATGTGGAAGTGGCACTCTATTCACCTAATTCAATTATTGTGTGAAAAACAAAACTTTCTAAGTTTAGAACTAACCTACTCACTTCAATTAGTACCTATTTACCTCTATATATATTTAAATAGTCTGAGACTCGTCATTCTTCTTTGAATCATTATGAAAATTGTTTTTTTTTCACAAGGTACCTATGACTGTCTATATTTACATTTTTCGTCACTCTAGCTAGATGTATGACAGAAAATAAAACTGTTACTAAGTACTCATTAAATGTCATATTAACAAATAGGTACTTTTATATTATTTATTCAGGTAAAAACGTCGCCAAAGTCGAACGGATGAAAAGAAATTCGGTACCGTACCTAAATTAATTGATGTACTTACTTGCAGTTGTGCATACTGAATGTAAGTAATATTTGAATTGCATACTCTTTTTTGTACCTACTTTTGCAAAGGTAGGTACGTATGTCATGTATGATCCACTAATTTTCAACGCCTGAAAAAATATTCGAAAATAATTTTGTAAATAATATTTTATTCCAAAATGTCAAGTTTAATTATGCATAGAAACCATCCCAAAACAATTTCTCCCGCCAAACAATGACAAAACAAAACATTCTTCATTCTATTAGATTCTGAAATGTTCGAAAGAAATTATTTTATCAACGATAAAAGAGTCGGAACTAATGCACTTCGTACATTAACAGTCTCGCAACATGTAAGGCGGTGCTGCACGTGACCGCGACGGAAACCCCACGTTATGATAATAATCGTTGCTATTTTACTTGCTTTATACCTGTTACCGCATCAGCCAAACTGTATCACAATATAACGATCATTTTCCTAAAGCACTACAACTGACAAACGTCAATTAATCTTACAATAATCGCTTCGTGTACAGAAGGCTTTACTCTTACCTACTACAAGCTCCATCAGGGACATTTATCTATGGTTGATCTGCGCCAGCGCCGCTCAAAACGATGTCAGTTTATCTGTGCCTAACGGTCACCCCTTCCTTGTATTTGCTTTGTACATTTAAAATATCTTTGCATAGAATGTATGTGTATAAAAACTAATAATCTTTTCATGTTAGATGGCTCCAAAGTGTGCCGATTGTACAAGTATGTATAGGAATGCGTCATTCATTTATTCATTTCGACGTCTTGATAAGAGATCTTAGCACTTTAAGCGTAACCAATATATGAATGCAGGAAAATGCCAGATTGAAATTGAATTGCTAAAGGAAAATACTAATAAAATTCAGTTTTGATGTGTGATGTAATGAAGGTTATAAGATACCAAGAACTATGAAGTTATTTACATTTAGCTACATTTTCAAAACAACTAATTATTTTTTCTATCTTTCACGCAGACATCATAACAGTTTTATAAACGTTACAATGGTCTCTCAATGGTGAGTTTTTGACAGTTTTTGTATGGCAAATCTGTCAAAAACTCAGAGATTTGAGAGACCATTGTAACGTTTGTAAATTAGTAGACTTAGGCCCCTGATCCTGAACAGATTTTAACGGGATATATATTTATATTAGTTACAGTCAAAGCTCAGAAGAATTGAATTACAAACTTCATCATAATCAAGCGGTATCTAATATTAGGTTCAAATATAATTTGTTCAAAATTAATTGCAGCACCGCATGATGTATTCATTACAAATATCAATTTATAAATGGCGTATGTAACTATAAATCTCTCGAAGTCTATGAAATAATACGGTGTAACTATGTTCACTCAGCAGGAAACTCAGAATTATAATTGAATTAGAATCTTAATTATCTGAACAGCACACGCTGACCTTATCGGGATGATTCTAAGGACACCTACAGGCAAAATCGTATCGTATTTATTCTGCCATTTATGGTATGTTGAGTTCACGACCTTGAATCTCAACAATAACTCTCAAACTCACATAATAAAATAAATATTTCACGAAAAACGGTTAATTAAAATAAGTGCATATTATTTTCATTGTTATGTGTTAAATATAATATTAATATCATTTCGTGTAAGTAAAAAAATTAAAGAGATCATAATCACTGTCATATTTCGCAAAAGAACGAACATTTTTCACATGGCTTTAATAAATTCCGCGTTATCGAACCGTAAAGGTTTATTTATAGGTGTTATGTATAAAAATATTATTGAAATTCTGCGTTACATTAGAAGGTAAGTCATTTGAGATAAGGGGTAGCAAAAGCCGCGATTATGAAAGCGTATTACAAAATATTTCCTTGTAAAACTTCAAGTTACGTATGTAGTAAAGATTTACCAATGAACTGAATATAAGGTAAATAAATTACATTAAAGTAAGGCTAAAGTTCTTTAAGAGTTCAACTATACTGTGAACAAATTCTTAGAACGTTTGCAGTCAATTCTTTAAAATCCACGTAAATCCTTCGTGGACTTGCGTTCAGTTTGCACAGCAAATTCTGAGAAACATTATCGTTGAAACATTTCCATTCCATGTATTCGGATATCTATATTTGAATACTCGATATTTTTAATAGTCGATAATCATAGCGAAAATGCGATGATGTGCGGTCTACGCGAACTTTATTACCTGTTATTACCTACTGTTATAGGTACCTAAATATATTGCAGGAATTTAGATTCAAGCAATTAACTTTAGACACCAAACAAAAAATGGACAAGAAGCAGTAACATACCATAACATCATGCCTGTATTCCCCGAAGGGTTAGGCAGAGCTGTACCTATAGCACACCCACATTTCACCAGTTATGTTTAAGTCCCACGTAATAGGGGGCGATAACCAGTATTTTAATATTATACTAAAATTATGTTATCTCTGCAAGGAATGTGAATAACTTGACGTATTTACGTTAGTCTCGAAAGATTGAATACAATGTTGGACAAGATTGCAGACTATTTTAATGGACAAGATCATTAACGTACAAAATATCAATTAAAATGACGTTCATTTTGATAAATCTAATTTTAGTTTGTGTTTTGTGGCAGAAACTTTGATATTGTATTAGTATGGATGCTTTGCATACCAATTACGATCTGTAATCTCGTTTGCCTCGATGCGGCGACAATCATTCCTTGATGAGTTTAGGAACAATCACTGCATTTATAAACTGTATTTGAATGATTAGCAAAACACATTATTGTTTTACTATTATTATTGTCAGAACTCGAAATAATAGTATAATAGTTTTGAATAATCTGAAAGGGAAAAGTAACTAGGTACCTACCTACTCATTTATTTATTTTTTAATTTTTGTAAACAAAATTGTGTGCATTGATCTAAGCTAAGTCTAAGCCTTCTCATGCTGTTCCATGTAACTGGAGAAACCTGGACCCCTGTCATACAGGATGTCCTAGTTCAGGAGTCGAGACCTCATTGATGTAACGTGTACTGAATTTGGAAATAAATAATTAAATTACCTATTACTCATGTTGCAAACAAAAGCGATGTTTGTGGGACAATCCATCCGCTGAATCAGATTTTAATTTTATTTGTTTTGTATGTTGAAGTTCAGTATTCGCATACCTTTAGTTATTTTCTTTCCTTATTCGGAACTGTTTCTTTATCTGAGATTAAAATTATACGAAGAAATACGAATATTGTATACCTCTAACCGCCTCTGTGGTCTAGTGGTTAGACCACCTGTCTCAGACCCAGAGGTCCCGTGTTCGATTCCCACTATGAGCAAAATTTCTGCTCGGTTTGGTTGGTGGTAGGGCTTGTTTTTAGTCCGCCTGGCTAGCTACCACTATCTTAATCATCGTAAGATAGCCAGTTCCTCTATGGTAGAGGATTCCGGGTGAAGCTCCCTTCCACCTTCGGCCTGATCATCACTTACCATCAGGTAAGATTCAGGCCAAGAGCTTCCACGTTGTGGATTAAAAACGAGTAGTCAGGCCAAAAACAATTCCTATCTATACTTTGTCACGTTGCAAAAATATTCCATACGCCCCTTTGTCATAAAATAATCATAATTTTCTTAAATTAAAAAAATACTTTATAGAAAATATTTTCAATAAAGAGTCCACTACGCTAAGACGCTCCTAATGATACTTCCTCATTGAATCACCCAAGGAAGTGGAACGGAATGATTGTAAAAAAAACCACAATTAATATCTACGAGCAGATAAGCGGCCAATTAACAAACCAGACAGAAGCAGTTTGTAATATGGAAGATACGCGTCTTTCTTAGTATAAAACAGATATATATTAAGGGCATGTGCTCATGAAATTATTTCAGCTTGTCGTTTTTCGTCGAGACACGTTTCACATGAAAACAGTGTCTAAAATCCTTTCATATGCTATCGACAATGTGTCCGCATGAACTCCGCTCCGCGAGCCTCCTTTCCGTGCTCATAAAATCGGCCTTCATTAAAAAGCAGCTGCTTGGAGCCCAATTGATGTGTGAATTTAGTGGATGCCCAGAAATTTTTAAACGCAGGAGTCAAGTCAAAACAAAATCCGAGATATTGTAAGTCAGTCGTATAAAAGTCTTGTATTGCTGATTCTAATGATTATAATTCTGTAAAGCCATATTTGTTACGGTCGCGAATCATATTTTAATCAACATACAACCTGACACTGACCTGCAAATTGAAAAACCGTAAGAAAATTTGAATTTCGCGGGCTACCTCGGAGCATCCACCTTAACATCAACTTAACCGGGATCTTGACAATGTAAACGCGCGGCGTCCTTGTGGTATTAATAAACTAGGAATGAACAACTATTTATGACAATAAGCCGTGGGAATGCCTCGTGTACCTACAGCTGCCTGGCGTATCGTTAATCAGTGAATTAGATTACAAGTACCTGTTAGTAAAAAGCGATTTAGTATCAAGTTAAAGGCACGAGGACCTTGTGATCACTACAGTCTAATAAATTATCGCTAAATCTGCTTTACTACGTTAAGACATATTTTTATTACATTACATAGGCCTTTAAATCGAGGTAGACACAGTTACAAGCTTGTTATTACAACTACGCAGGGAAAACTACATAATTAATTGACAAATTAACGTTTCTACATACAAATAAACCTCGAAACGTTAAACTTCAGCACCATAAAATGCTGAAACCTTGTCAATTGTGATTATTTGCGTTCTGGGTGTCCTTAAAATTTGTCGAGTGACTTAAATGACCATAATATAGAGAGCTAGTTGTCACAGATACCGAGGTAGCGTGAAGATTTTAGCAAACGGACAATATAATTACGCGTAACTGTGTTATTGAAATACAACGTGCAATCAGCGACGCTTGTACACTGAAATTACTTTTTCATGAACATAAAGGTAGCCATGTTGAAGTTACAATGGGTTTGGGATGTCGAAGACGTATGGACGCTAGGAATATTTTTATGAGTGTATTGTCGGAGTTTTCAGCTAATTTTTCAGCATGGATCAACGGTCAGTGATATTTTTTTAGAGAGCTATAAGAACTGGCATTAGGACTACAGTCCCCTTTTTATAATATTTTTAAGTAGGTAAGTGCATTTTCACGCCCTATGCACATGCGTTTTGCATGGACCTCTAAACAAGACGTTCTGGATAGAACCACAAAAAACGATGTGATACAACAATAAGTTTTTATACATCCAACTGATTGTATCATCCGATTAGCTGGTTTTGGGTTGTAATTTTTCAAATAATCATATAAAATCGGACAGCGGGGATTTTCTTAGGATATTTCGGATCATCGGATTTCTTAGTGGATTAATCCTAATTTATTGTGTCAGGTAAAGTAAACAAAACAAGGAAAATATTATCGCCAGATGTGTCATCGGGCATGCAAGTATGTATTGGGCCATTCATGCATGTAATAAAGTGCACTTGTAGTCGTTACAATAAAAAGTAGGTAGGTATATAGGTACAGTGCTGTTTTATTCATGATTTTTCCGAGAGGTTAGAGCTCTCTGTAGGGAAGTGGACGTGACGTAACAGTCATTTTAAATATGGAACCAGTTTCTACGAATTTAAAATGAGCATTTTTTTTTAAAGCCCTTTAGAGATTCAGTTGTCTTTCAATTCGGTAAAGCTACGATACCGCAGGCTGAAAGCTGAACCCTCAGAACAATAAGGCTGAACCACCGCATTGACATATGTCATGAAAATGATGCCGCAGCAGGGTTTGACATTACGGTGTCAAAAATTACTTTCATATTTTACGTTTCAGTGACGGCATTTGCCGGTAAATTACGAGGGCTATGTGACGACCACCGCTCTTTTATATACGAAACCGTAGCTTTAGACTCTTTGCAATTTATTTTAATCCACAAGAATCGTAATGGTTGTCGATGTAGTGGTTCTTTTAAATGTAGGAATTACGAATTCGTAATCAATTCAGTTCAAGTAGCTGAAGACAGAGTCAAATGGGCATCACTGGAGGAGGCCTTCACCCATTCTGGGGTTCCGGTAGATTAAAATAAAAATTAAGTACCTAACTATAAATACTAAGATATAATACATAGGATATACATAAAATTATAATAAGTTATAGACAAATAATTAACATAGAATAAACTAAACAAAACTAACACATACATAGATTTTAAGTAATATAAATTTACTGGAAATTAAAAGGCTTTTTATTTTATTTATTAATAATCAATTCAGTTAAAAAACATGACATGTTTATCCTCTTCGAGACCTTAAGGAAACTTTTTACGAGGAAAAATTTAAGTCTCCGTTTTGTATTAGTCATCAGAAGTACCCTTATAAATATTGTAATCATTTATTGTAATGAACAATAATAGCGGAAAATATTCAGAATTTGAAAATACAGACCTTATAAATACAAAGTTAAAAATGCGACGGAGAGGTCTGGTATAGGTACATTTTTTTTTAAATCTACGAATTCTTTACTACCAACAATTTATTTGCACATTGATGTCTATGCTATGTGATTATGTAAATTAAAGCTATTGTTCGTAATAAACATGGCAGGCCTTCGTTAACGTGCCATTCTAACATCATTAGAAGTAATAAAAATATAAAACGTTTTTTTCTGTAAACATTCATATATTTATCAATATTAATCAATAAGCCTTCAAAAATACCTCAGGTAGCGAACAAAATAATTTGATAGCTTCAAAATGTTCGTGGAAGAAAAAAATTGTTTTGAGTCTGGTATAACCTCGTTGGCCCAACTGAACAAATCCGCTGTGTAAATAAATGTTCAGCGGAACGTATTTCATATAATTTCGTCGTCAAAAACTTGCAATACCTATCACTCAAAGAATATTGCTCGTATTTACATGTCTAGGTACTTACTGCTCGATTCCTAATACCTACGAACAGTTAAGGGTTAAAGTAACGAGACGTTTAAAGGCTCGTTCACACCGGCGCGACTTGTCGCGCGACGCGACACCGGCAATTGTTCAATCGTGAAGTTTTATTAGAAATTGTATTGTTAAAGTCGCGTCGCGCGACAAGTCGCGCCGGTGTGAACGAGCCTTTATGCTCCCTAAAAATTAGGGGTGCGAAATATGAAGCTAGGAACATTTATTGAAATATTTATTGAAGTTACCTAGTGTGTATAAGTCTAGACTGGTAACTAATCTCTATGTTAAAGCCTTGAATTTAGTATTATTTACCTTCAAATAACTACAGTAATTTTTTTTTTTTTTAATAGTAGGTACCTACAATTTATTTACAACTAGCTGCTGCCCGCGGCTTCGCCCGCGTGAGTGTCGGAAATTACCCCATACATCCGCATGGGTTTTAAGTATAAATATTGAGTTTCGAGTTAATCGGACAGCGCGTTAAAATTCTTCCATACAAACACTGACACCCCCCAATCCCCCTTTAGGGGGGAATTTAGAAAAACAAAAAACTACAAACTTTATAATTTATTTAGATTACTATTCGTGCGAAGTTTCATGTTTATTACCTCAAGGAATAAGATTTTTCATACAAACGTTCATCCCTTATTTTACCCCCTTAGGGGTTGAATTTCGAAAAATCCTGATACACGTTATTCTTAATTTTTGGGTCTAAGTATAAATATTGAGTTTCGAGTTAATCGGACAGCGCGTTAAAATTCTTCCATACAAACTTTGACACCCCCCAACCGTAGGATAGGATACTTTTCCGGGATAAAAAGTACCCAGTGTGGTGCCCAGGATATTAAAGAATAATTATACCAAGTTTCATCGTAATCGAACCGGTAGTTTTTGCGTGATACCTGAACAAACAGACAGACAGACAGACAGACAGACAGACAGACAGACAAAAATTTTTTTAATCACACTTTTGGGTTCGGTATCGGTCTAGTAACACCCCCTGCCATTTATTTTTTTGATATTTTCAATGTACAGAATTTTCACTTCTACAGATTTATTATAAGTATAGATAAATAAATTAGTTTCTTGTATATTCAAACGATGCAGTTATGTCGATATACATAGGTACGCTTAATGAATGGAGCGTCGAAAAGTAAATTGGTATACCTATCACAGTACTGATTCGTTAATAAAGCCCCCCTGAATATTTACTTTAGGTTTAATAAGCTTTCATTATTACGTCTTTTTTAAATTACCCAAATCTTTGTAAGAATACATTATACAGAGTGTAACAAAATAAATCTCAAATACTTTTGGGTACTTTCCTGTTCACAACAATGCGGACGAATTTTTTGATGTCATGTGATTCTTTCCGCTCCTTTTATAAATACATTTACATACTATTATTATTTTAAGACTTAGCTTAAATAGGTACGCTGGCCTAAACACGTGTCGATTTCTTACAGAGTTTTTTATTACCATTTAGGAATAAATAACGTCTATTGTATTTTATATACGCTGAACGCCCTGATTGAACGACATGTTTATCAATAGAAATAAATCTATTTTAAATATTTGCATGATGTTTTTTAGTTAAATGATAATTGTTGTTGGCTTGCTGCGCGCTTTGGTGTTTACTGTAAATGCAGAAAGCAATTGTAATATAAATAAATAAAAACATGTATTATGTAAATATAATCTTGTTTAAAAACATATTGAGTAATTTTGGTTACATCATGTATAATGTCACCTATTATCGCCGTTACAAAAATCGTAGACTTATTTTGACAATCTCAACACTGCTCATCTGTTCACAAATATTCATTTTACTAATGAACCTAAGATAAGGGCTTCCGTCGTAATGGCAACCGTCGGACTCGAACCTGTTCCTATCTGTCTCTATTCATTAACATAACTGTCTCAGCACTGAGCTCTTATCGCATAATTAGTATTAGGAGCGTAAAACATCTCAAAGGGTTCTGTATTAAGAATTTAGTTCGATATTATTTGTCACCATTCGTATGGTAATGAGGAAAGCGAACAGGTCATACGTGTTTGACAAGTTTAGAAAAATCTGGTACGCTACAGCTTCTCGGAGACTTATAAAAATACCTATGTTAAATTTGGGTGACTAAAAGGCTCAAGTATGTTTAAACTTCACAGCCAGACGGCGCGACGGCTTTGTGTTCGAACATTTCGCTATTTATATCGTATGTGCTAAATTATACCTTGACCCAGTTGAGGTAGCAATGAGCCCCCCAGGTGGTCCAAGAAATGCAGGTGTAAAGATGAGTCTTCAAGGTTGCAATAAAAAAACGACTTTATGTTGCACATACTTATACAACTTTAAATATTTGCAGTAGCAGCCTTTTAAAGGAAAAGAAATAATGTCTCTATACCTGGGTCCAGTAAGCAGCAGTTACAGCCAGTGACTATCGTAAACGAGATATGAGGAACGTCTATAGGAAGTATAAAAGGGGTTGTGGCGACATCTACAACGCCACATGCGAACCACACATCAAAGACCTGATGTCACACGAATCCATATACATATATAAGACTATCCGACATAAATCGTTGGGCAGCTCCACGCCAGACCCAACACCCGTCTGGTTGGAGGATCCTCCCTTTTCTATAGAGGATGAGTGAACTTTACACCTGTTCCTCATACCCCTAAAGGGTTAACTCAGTGAGTGAATGAAAACAAAACCAGGATGTAAGTATAAATGTGTGTGCTTTAATACTTATTTAAAGATATGTGAATAAATTAAGCCGCAGAAGTTTAGCCGACAAGTTTTTCGTCTCTAACGTAAGTTAACCTAGAAACGCAGATCACGATGTTTGCTAACAGGATACTGTCGTAAGATACACTAACGGTTTTTCGCGGCGCCGCTCTCTGATTCGCGACGAAAAAAGCACATCTCATGAGAAACTTTAACGAGGACCTTGTTCAACAACACACTCCCGTATTAACATGATTTAAAACCATAAATGCGCTTCGCTGGTCGGTTTTCTTTTATTTCGTTCGGAACCGGTATCTGACGCAATCACCGGAAAATATCATTTGCTCGTTTCATTTCACGGGTAAAATATGGCCTTTTACAATAATTTTTCTACATTATTATTTTGAATCATTCTTTAATAGCACACATTACTTCCCAACACATAAAAAGCGTAAATCGCGTCACCAAGAAAGCACGTTTTCTATAACATGTTTAATTTATTTTTATTTTTTCACGGTAAGAAAATATGCGTACGCTCACTTAGTTACGGTTTAATGGGTCAGTTAATGCATTGCTTGTTTATTTTCAATAACTGAAGCCTTGACTGAGTGTCCGAGTGCATTTGCCTACATTGCCAAATCGACGTACGGCCGACGCACTCGAAGAACCAGTTCCCTCGATTATCTCGGCATCCACAGTAGAGACCGGTTCCAGTCAGCAATAGGCGTGTTCTTAAAATCAAAATAACCTGGAAATAATTGACTTTTGCTGAACTAAAAAGAATACATGCACAGTTGCAGACATGCAATGCTATCTCCGGTCGCAATTGTAAGCTGTCTGTTACCTACTGCTAATTCTGAACAGTCATTCGACGAATGTGTGTCGTGTTCGTGTATAAAAACTATTTTACTTTATTGAAATGTATTGAAAGTAAATTGAAGCTATCACGTTTGGTTCTGACACGAAGACAAACGCGTCTGTTATGGTTTGCTTGGATCAATCTGGTTCACATCGAGCAAGATGATATTGCATCGATACGTGAACGAGGAACCTCAAGATGAATACAATTTTATGTCTTCGGTTTGAAAAATATAAACAAAATTGTTCAAGAACTTAACGCCAGTTGGTAGAATAGGTTAGCAGTAAGTATAGTCGACAAATACCGTCTCCAATCAGCCAATTCAATAACCAATACGTGATGTTTTCATTTCTGACAATTTAAATCAGGTAGGTACGTTATACGTTACGTTAACAATAACACACGTTTTACGCAGATTATTCTTTATTTTTTTTACTATTATCAGCAGACATGTAAAAATTACAAAAGTAAATGTTGAAAAAAAGGCCTGTCAAGTGATACCTAGCCATTATTTTAGATTAATATATTGAATTAATATTAAATTAACCGTATTATCTTTACGGTGCATCACTTTGAACTTGAACTATTACAATATTTGAACATAAATAAATAATTTATATAATTTAATTATGTGAAATTAATTTTTACAGTGTAGAATTTGGGATTTCAGGACGCAGTCGTACAAAAAAAAGCTACACAGCGATCAATCAAACACACTTCCTATATCTATACTTCATGGAAAAATTATAGAGGATATTTATTTTTTTAAATAAGTAACGGTCATAGACGAATACCATTTTATAAACCTACTGTAGGTACAGTTAGCGAAAGATTAACATCACTCTTAACCATTTAAGGAAAAACCCGTGGAAGTTACATATACATGTAAAAAATAATCAATTTTATTTCTTTCTATGCGTGTTAGTAGCACACAAAGGTGAACATAGTTTGTTTAACTTTATATAGAGTTCGTCATGAACTATGGAACATGAAGTATGCACCGTAAAATCAAATCGAGGCTAAATAACATTATGGCGTATTAATAAATCGTGAAAAGTATTCAAGTGCGAACTATTTCATATTAAAGAATTAGGTATTTACTTGAAGCCTCTAATAATAGACACAATACTTGTTTCGTGTTTCGAAAAAATTGTCATATTCGGTAAGTATCTACGGGGTTATTTTTAATCTGTGCGAGTGGTAAGTATGTAGGCAAATATAAATAACCTAGCTTCGCACTGTCACGTTTTGCTGACCCAGGGTTCCGATAAAACGCGGCGCCTTTACAAAACACATCATGTAGCTTCCTAATCGTGCCTACTTTACTGTTAACACATTTATATTATTGCCTGGCCGCGCCAGTCTGCATGAGCCTTATAATCTATATGCTCTATCTGCCTAATCTTTATAAGTTCTTTAGATTTTCATGAATTAGGTTGTTCGTAAAATTCTCACATAAGGTAAAGACATCACGCGAGGCGGTCGTTAAACCATTATGTAAACTTTAGAACGGGAATAGTTTTTCTATTATATTTCTATGCATTAGCCCCTATCTCACCAGTAATAAAGTTGTATGTTATGCAATGGGTCCAGCCGATATTAACAATGCAATTGATGAAGTTTGTTTTGGACCACCGATTTATCTGTTTTTTATTATTATTTCTACATGTTCATTCGAAAAATAAGTAGATACCTACCTACAACTACAAGGAGTTGTCAAATATATTCATTTTTTTTTAAAGAATGCTATAGTACGCTTTGTTGAACGAACGGTTTAAAAAATGTTCAATCGGCGTCTGCCTAAAAGCGGAAAACTAAAACCTTTTAGAATTATAGAAATAAGATGACCTAGACGCTTTCCTTCTCAGATGCATATAACATTAAGTTTAGTGTTATTTAAATATAACTTAAACTCTAGCAGATTATGTAACATTGCGACCACCTCCATGTTTCTTCTCGACATGAGTGACCAACGCGCGGCTAGATGGAACTAGTTATATCCAGTTAATTTGAAATAACGACGCATTATTTTAAACGTTTTTCGTCCCGCGGCCGGTATGATGTTTATAAAAAACGTTTAATTGGCTCGATATTAATCGCTTAATATCTCGAATTCCAGGATTTGTTACGATAGATTAATGTCATCGTTAAAAATAGTTGTCACTTACGTACTTACTTGAATAAAAAGTAGGTAAATGCATTGTAGTACATACTCGCCTGGACGGAAACGGAACCCTCCGAATTTATATTTTGAACTATTTGGATTAAAGGAACGCTCACCAATAGTGGAGAACGTAAAAAAGAGATTCAGAACCATTTCCAGGTAGATTTCGGCTAATTAAATTAATAATTCGGTTAATTAAAAACCTACAATAACTTTCCCATTTGCAACATGGTACCTACTTATGTTACAAATTCTGGGCCGCCTTGCAGCCTTGCATGTGTACGCATCCAAAAAGAATTTTATTACCGAATTCCGAGACCACTTGTTAAAATTAGAGAAAAGCCTTCGAAAATATTATACACGTTAATTCTTAGCTGTTTCGAAATCGCAGTCAGAACGTAAACACGTCCTCAGGCGTCGTCACCCCACTTACGACACCTGCTGTTTATTAACTTAGACCTGTATTCCAACTATGTTACACAAAGGACACATAAACAGGGATTGTTACACCATACTATGCAAAATTATAAAACAAACGCATCTTTGTCTTTGACTCCACAAAAAATCGAAACGGTAACATAACGTTAATGTCAGTTGGTCTTTAATGGGTACATTTTCTAGTAAAAAATACGGTTGTTCAATTTATAACACTTCCAAACAAGTTTTACATACGTACTTATGACCTGTTATTTTTTTCTACAACCGATCTCTTTGTCCATCGGCCATTTATATTTGTTACATTTAGTTAGTAATATTGATGGCAGTTATTAATTAGTTAGCAGTACCCAAACTGCCCAATGTCAAATCTCGATGATTTATTTATTCTTTATTCATTATCGACCCGCTCCTGCTTCGCACGGTTTTTACGACTTGACAAAACATCGAGATTTCTTATTTATATCTAACTTTAATATTAACGTATTATACACATAAATCTTCCGAAATAAATGATCTAAGCGATGGTGAAAACCTCATCAAAATCTGTTGCGTGGTTTAGAAGAACAACGCTGTCATACAGACAAACACGAAAAGGACTTTAATTTATAATATGATTACCAGAATTTGGGACTGCACTGTAGTCATGTTTTTGCATGTATGAGATGTTGACTAATTTGGTGATGCTTAAAATTGTTTTTCCGTTAATACCTGTACTAGTAACATTTGTAGTTACAATGAAATAATGTAATACCTACCCACAAACAACACTTTTGTAATGGAGGTTAGTAGATAGTTAGACATAAAGGGGTTTATTTATAAACGTTGCTTAAAGTTAAGTGACGTTCAGAACGTCAAAAATGTATGGTTAAACAGTTATAAACGTTACTTAAAGTTAAGTCATGTTTAGCGAAATCATGACTTAACTTTAAGTAACGTTTATAAATAAACCCCCTAATGCATAATATTAGCGAGTTAACAAGATCTGAGTCTTATTTAACAATAACGAGGTAAAATAATATTTTTCCCGTGAGGTCAATCTGTTATTAAGTCGCAAGTTAATTTTTAATTGTCATTGTGTTGTAGTTATTAAACGTAAGTAGGGAAGAAATGCTTCTACTGCGGTGACCAGTTTTTTTTATTGGTTACGGACAGATCCTGAAAAGCGCGCCACTAGCGTCATCTAGCTGAACGTTTTGAAACTTTTGGATAAGTGTCAGATGCCAGATTTTACTCTTCAGAAAGCGTACCTTTATAGTTTTCCCTTTTTTATAATAGCTTTTCTACTGGAAATTATACCAAAATAATCTATTAACGTTTATTTAGTCAATTAAAAAGATATGTTCTAAAACGATATAGGTACCATACTTATTCATATTCGCTTGCGAGATTGAACTGTCCTAAATTGATTTATAATATCGTACGACTACTATTTATTTGGACATTATGTTGATATTTTCGCAACTGGTGGCTATTTCATTTAAAGTTTAGTTTTGGATATTATAAATATTTACTCTTAGCTTTCTCTCGGCAGAATAAAAATGATAAAAATGTTCAATGTAAAATATATAAGTAACGTACCTAAGAATTTAACGTAATGAGGGTATCATTAATTTATTTATTTTTAGTTACGACATTTTATAGATTACAACAAGGTTTCCAAATATCCATTAGAAATATTTAATTAATTGTGTACAAAATCAATAACGTTAGATATCCACGTACTTATTAATGCAAGAGAAACATTGTTGGTACATGTCCAAACCAATCATTGACTAATTAAATAAAACTTATAATGATTACTCAATCGCCTGAATGGCAACTCGTCATATTTTTATTATTAATCTACAATCTAACTACTCAGTCTGGTATCGCGCTGTGAAAATAGGTTTTGTGTATACCAGCCGCCAGTGGATTATGCGCGAACAAAAGAAACAAACATACACGTCGAATTGCAACACTTTTCACTGTGACATCGATGCCAGATATTCGAACAAAAATACTTAAACCTAAAAAAGCAGATACCATAATCATCGCGCCGTGAATAGTTTAAAATCTCACGACGGACACTGAATATTTACAAATACCGTCAAAGCTGTTAACCTTAACAGTACAACGTGCACGAACTGTAGGTAATCGTTAATCCAACTTGTACAGCCGAGTCTCCGCAGAACGCCAACGCATAATCTGCGAGTAGATTTCACAGATCGCGCAAAGTGGTGAAGGCGCCTGCGCACGGGGCGCCGCTGCGACCGCACTCCTTTCAAGGAGGTGCGGGTATTTTGGAAAGTAAGATTGAAACAACATTATCCACTTCGGACGTGAACTCGCAAGAGCAGACAGTCGCTGTGCCTGATAATAAAAACAAAATAAACTAACTTACCTATTGAAAAATTTCAGAGGTCCAAGCCGCTGCGGATTCCTTGTAGCTGTCTCGTGTCAAGAGAGTAGTCCGGTTTTGTATTCACGTACCGAAGCACGATCACACTGCGTGAGAGAAAGGGCGCGCAACTCGTTCACAAGTGAACACTATCGCGTGTTGTTCCTCGGCGGTGCGGTGCGAGAGTGGGCGTCGCGAAAGCGTGTTGGCGTTCGCGGGTCTCAGCTTGAACTGAAGGCCGCGAGGTGCGGGGGCCACTTTATGGTAGCGCGCGGGCGCACCCCGCCTGCGTGCGCCCGCGCCCCCGTGCAACCTGCACCCGCGCTGCTGAAAATTGTATTAATCAATGTCATCATAATCTCATCCTTATCCTATAATTTTCCTTTCAATTTATGTACAAAATTACGCTTTAACAATGCGCTAATTCAAGGTTTACACGTGTCGCCTGAAATACATTTGTCAAACTCAACCCTAAACTATAATTTTCTTCATTATTCTACAAATTTATAATCTGGCCTTAATTCTATATAAGTGGCACTTAGGTCCTAGATTTTTACAATGATCATTTGCGGTGCGTCATATAATTTGTACTCTGTCCAAAGAATTCGAATTCATCACAACTAAGTTTATTTACCATGACCATTCGACCAAGCTGACTAGTAGATTACAAATTAATTAAAAGCTGGTTTAACTCTTGACAAAATCCTGTTGCAATGCCAAAATGTGGTCACCTACATAATTTACCTAAATTATAAAAAATAATACTACTAAATTATTATCCCTAATTTTTAATAAATGTTTATATACTTAAAATATTATTCAGGTACCATGAAATACTCTGCCAGTCACATTGATTCTACATATACGACAAATACGTTTGCAAAATATTTTTAAACCAATGAGTCAGATCTATCCAAGTTCTGGATAACAAAAATATTTCCATGGAAAATAAGAACCTATGAGTTGTTGCATGTACGTAGTAAATATTGTGTAATAATATGCAAATACATAAGGAGTAAGAACATAATGTAATAATTGAAATATTTATTAGGTCAATATTGATTATGGATTCATAAACATTTTATTGAATAAAATAACTTTACCTAAGGAAGGTATTTTTGTGTTTCTTGTCCTTCTTCCTTTCATATCTATATTGAACCAATAAATCCTAATTCAATCGTAATGTCGTTATTTCACTTAGAGCGGATTCGACCAAACAGGAATAAATTTAATCCGCGGAATAAGATTTACTCTGATAGTTTTCGTATGGAGAAACTGTCAAAAATTCAAAATTTATTCGGAAGAGAAAACGAAAAATACAAATTCTGTCAGAGTAAATCTTATTCCGCGGATAAAATTTATTCTTGTTTGGTCGAATCCGCTCTAAGTGAAATAACGACAATAAGATTGAATTAGGATTTATTGGTTCAATTCAGTTCATCCTCACAAACTTTCGCATTTATAATATTAGTAGGATAAAAATTTGTCAATTAAAAAAAACGTTAACAGCACTAATCAAGGACAACTGTAACATATCGGGCCTTTTTTTTTTCTTGTGTGAGAAATCATCAATAACTTCTCCCGCCCTGGGCGAACCAGGAGGGCGTGTCAGACTCTTACTGACTAAAACCCACCCGTGTTCCTTCAGTTGCCTGTGTTGCCAGGGGCCACGGTATCCCTTTCGGACTTTCCCGCAAATCCGGCAGGCATCGGCCCTAGCAGGCCCCAAGTTTCGACCGTTAATTAATATTCCAAAGAGGTTTATTGCACCATGTGGAGTCAAAACTACGCGAGGACCGGCGAGGATGATGCAGCTAGGATCAACTTTACCGTTTAACAATCACCCGATCCGGAATTCAACTCACTTAAAATTATAGATCAACAAGTATGTGCGGCCGTGTGCTCCTTTCGAAGCCTGCGCCAGCAACCTGGACGGCCTGACACCACATCCGAAGGCCGGGAACGCTGTGAGTCCCTTTTGAAGGAGGTGACGGCCCGGATCTCATTTTCTCCTTCAATGTGAACGAAGCCTTTAGTGATATTTTATATGGGGAAAATCTATGTATCCTGCGCAAAAAGGATGTTGGCATTCGTCCTATTGCCGTAGGGTCCACTTACCGTCGTATCGCAGGCAAAATTGGCTGTGCTTTCTATAACGAAACACTGGCCATTGAATTCTAGCCGCTACAGCTGGACTTCGGGTCTAAAGGGGGCTGTGAGGCTGCGGTACATGGATTATCCAACTATAAATGTTACAGTAGGCGTCCCTCTAAATTACTTTATAAAGACAGCCTTTTGATATCAGCCGTTAGATGTCAATAGGGTGACCTACTTGAGGCAGTCATTTTTCTTTTGGCAATTAATTCATTTATTCAACAACTACATTCTTAATTCAAAATTCATGTTATGGTACAGTTTTGAGCTGTTTAAGGTCGAAATGCTCAGGTTATGGGGCGGAGGGCGCGTCTCCTTTGAGTCGACTGCGGCGAAGCCAAAAAGGAGGGTTATTAATGAAATTTCTCGCCGACTGGTCGACACTTCACGTGACCAGAGGGCCGGCACGTCCTTATGCCAAAGAATTTTATTAGCATTGC
The DNA here is from genome assembly GCA_914767815.1 of Eupsilia transversa. Classification (NCBI taxonomy): domain Eukaryota; kingdom Metazoa; phylum Arthropoda; class Insecta; order Lepidoptera; family Noctuidae; genus Eupsilia; species Eupsilia transversa. The sequence goes on from OU611871.1 coordinate 17,293,514, forward strand.
CATTCAACGTGGCGATGCTGCCAGTCTTCTGGGCACATTTACTACTTCGTAGTTAGTACTTCGACACCTAAGTGTCCTTTTCTTTTTGAATTTATTTGTATAGTAAGTTAATCAATTAATTTAGTACCTTAGTGTAAATAATTAGTCGTGTTAAATATTGTAAAAAATTGGTTTTAAATATTGCTCCATTTTAATCTATTATACACATAAAATCTCCACAAATAACTCTGTACACATTTATCACATGAACAAATTGTTTTTATTATTAAATCAGACTCTAAGAAAGTGGAACGGACTTGTTTATAGTGCAATAAACACTATTCTAAGTTTTAAAATAATTAACAGGTAAAAAAATAAGTTACATTAAAATTGGTTATTACCTAGTCTTAAAGTTCGTAATTAATTATTAAGAAACTGGAATTAATTCTCTAAATGAGGGTGAACACCGCACTAAAATCCGTTGCGTAGTTTAGAAGAACAACGCGGTCATACAGGTAGACACGATAAGCGAGTTTAATTTATAACAAGTAAAAATAGATGATAAAATTAATAAAAACTAAAACCCAACTACAGCAAAAAAGTCAACTAAAAAGGTATAAACAAGCCATCACAAACAGACAAATTAAAAATCCGGAGTCACACGTAATCTATTCGATTTATCCCATATCACGTGTGACTCCGGATTTTTAATTTGTCTGTCTGTATTTTTATTTAAATTATTTTGGGTTTATAATATATAGATTTTTGAAATGTCTAAATTCTCTCAATCGAAATTAAGCCCTTTAAATTCATGACTTTATGTCCTCCTCTAGAGGGCGCCATATTCAATTTAATATGACGTCACAACGCCTATAACGGAGGGACGGACGGACTACAGCGGAGGATCGAGACGCCTCCAACAATACCCCATTTGTCAAATGGGGGATATTTTTTCGAGCCGTTTGGGGTTGAAACATTAGGCCCATGGGGTCCGAGTGCCCACCTGGTTTTCCAAGAGATCACCAAGTGGTTGGTCGACTCTTCACATGACCAGAGGGCTGGCTTCCTGTTGACAGCGACGCGGACGAATTCTTCGATTCCCTATGATTCTTTCCCCTCCCCTTTTTCTATTAACATGTACATAGTTTGCTAGTTAAATTTATCAAATTATGATGAGTAGTTTAGAAGTTATGAGGGAACAGATGAACATACATACACACACATACATACATACCGGTCAAAATCATAACCCTCCTTTTCGCTTCGCCGTAGTCGGGTAAAAAGTGAGATATTATTGTTTTTAAATGTAGCTGCCTGGTTCACTGTGAGACACCCGACCCTAATGCAATTTAATGAAAAAATCAAATGTTCTGTTTAAAAGTTCTGTCTGCACAAAACCTTATAATTTCGATGATTAATTTAAGAGTAATTCGTTCTTCAATTTTACTTAGTGTTGACATATTTTTGCTCGTGACTGTACCTAATAAGTTCAGACAATTTATCGTTTAGCCTCACATGATGATTCGAATCGCTGGACAAAAGCCTCTTAATATGCCTCACATGTTGCAAATTACATGGATACATACATCGCTCCATTAGTACCTACTTCAATTAAGCTCCTGTATACACGAACACCGATGGATGTAATTCTCCAATCAGCTGCTGACGTATGACATGTTATACTTAAAAGCTGCAAGAACACAGATGTCTTACGATACGTTAAAGCATGTTATTATAAAAACGACCTGGTCACTGTTCCTAATAGGATAATCGTTTTCTTGATTATAAAAACGAAGAATAGGTCATAATAGGTTTCCCTTATTACCGTCCCTTGTCACATTCAACGATATTTTAATGAGTATATTGTTACCGAAGTCATAATAAGGAGACAATTTGTCAGATTTCATTACTAGTTTTACCTCAAGTTGGTCATTAGGCGCACATTGAAAGGATGTTCACTTATAATAAGATCACGTTTCCTCAGGGTCTGATTGTGCATGAGCTAATAGGCACGTTTTCTTACGTACATTTTTCAATGTAATTGTTTGCTGATAAGTGCTACTGTTGATTGTTCCTGTCTACCAGCATAACTATTAACTATATACTTACCTTACATCAGTTTATTGCTGCAGGTCTTAAAACCACCCATTCTGCCTAGCCTGTTCCCAATCATGTTGGGGTCGGCTTCCAGTCTAACCGGATGCAGCTGAATACCAGTATTTTACAAGGAGCGACTGTCTATCTGACCTCCACAACCCAGTAACTGGGTAATACGATACCCCTTGGTAAGACTGGTTGTCAGACTTTCGGGCTTCTGACGACTCGTAACGACTGTCAAAGATCCACGAATGACAGCCGGGACCAACGGCTTAACGTGCTTTCCGAAGAACGGAGGAGTCTCGGTATGTATAGATAAATGGTCACGCATCCACGGACCAACCCCGGCAAGCGCAGCTTAACCTGATGGATCGACCCGTGCGGCTGTTATTACTTAGCCACGAGCTCCTCTCGAGGTCTTAAAACCACCCCATAGACGATAAACCAACCACCATGAGTCTCTTAGTCTAATAAATACACAGCCAGCAGTCTTCTAATTAAAAACCTCAAACGGCACATATTTAACAACCTTACTAATAAGCATTTAACTATCAATACATAGGTGTAAAGTTCAGCACATAGGAGTATATTGATGTAACATTATACATCGCAAGTCGAAAAACGTGTAAAAAGTAATAAAATGCGAACAAATAAGTTTCGCAGTAGGGCAAGTATTATTGGGTTTTTCTATATGTAATTTCTCGGTAGCAGCCAATAGTCTGGACATGTGCCCGGTTGATGGCAAATGGCAATAGGCTTGCCCCCTATTACAAAGGACTGAAACATAACTGGCGAAATGTGGGTGTACTATAGGTACAACTCTGCCCAACCTTCGGGGAAACAAGGCGTGATTTTGTGGTATGTCTATGTTTCGCACTAGAATAGGACACCTGCGAGATGAAGCCAGACGGATCTGAAGGTAGAACTGCCCATGTTAAGAGCCTATGCTACCTCAAATTGCTTAACAAGATCCTCCGTTATATCGAAACTACTGCAGCATTAATTTTGAAATAAATATATATGTTAAATTTGAGGATTAATGTTAAATACTCGTGAGACGAAAACAAGATTCCATAATTCGGATTAATGGATTGGGATTAACGGATGAATGGATTAAGGATTAATGGAGAGGGAGAGGAAAGCAAAAGAAAAAATGGATGGATTGTGTGATGAATGATATGAAAGAGAAGGGAATGAATGATAGCGTGACAGTTGACAGGGAAGAGAGGGAGAAGAAAACTTGTGCGCAGACGCAGACCACAACTGACCACAAGTACCTTAACACCAAGTGCCTTTGTCCCATAGGCAGGAATGATAATATGATAGTAAAATCTCATAATTATCATAATTAATTATTGTTATATTAAGGGCCTGCGCCCACTGGCGGCACGGCACGGCACGTCAGGGAATCCTTCGGCATCACTACATGCAAGCGTATTCTGACGGTAACGATGCCGCAGTATCCTTAGGCATGCCTTGACGTCCTTATGCATCATCATCGAAATTTCAGTTTAATTGTCATATTATTAAGTTATATTTTTAATAAAAATCCCTTGCCCTGCCGTTCCACCAGTAGGCGCAAGACTATCAAGCAGAAGAACAGAACTATTATTAAAAAAACAAAGCTAGCAGGAAGTCTATTCACGGTGCTAATTTTGAACATAGTCAATTTAAATACGTCAATGTTTTATGTTAAAGGTATAGGAGCAATTGATATAAATTGAAATGGATATAAATTGTCATACAACACATTATTGTATTGAAACGTTACGTCACAAACTGTAGCACAGTACAACTTCGAGAAATTACTCTTGAGATTTTCATACCATTGCAGATGGTTAGGTACCTATTTCTTTTGGAGAAAAATAACGTCTGACGAAACCGCTTAATTTTATTTTAAATTATCTGTTAGAATGTCAGCCACGGTGGCCATCTCTACGGACACGCCAAGTGGGTACGCAGGTGATTTACAGTGTACAAACACAGGTGCACTCAGGTGCACTCCGCCATCTCTCACCCTCATCCCTTTTCTTGGGTTGGATATCATCAAATAACTTCTCGTGGCGTGGGCGTGGACAGGGCGTGTCATACTCTTACTGACTAAAACCCACCCGTGTTCCTTCAGTTGCCTGAATTGCCAGGGGTCACGGTATCCCTTTCGGACTTTCCCGCAAACCCGGCAGGTCACCCTCATCCCTCACACTCATACACCAAAAAAAAACAATCTGCCTAGCCTTTTCCCAACTATCTTGGAGTCGGCTTCCAGTCTAACCGGATGCAGCTGAAACGCACCCTCATACTCCAATGGGACGGTAATCTGACACGACCTAGAGTTAGGCGCAGGAGCTACGAGTCAACGAGTTCTCCGACGCATGGGCATATCTCAGCTCACACCGTCCACTTCCTAACTCCGGGCTGATATACTGAGAACTTCTTGACGGAAAACCCCTTTTCTTTTTTCCTGAGCTTACGACCACCGAGACAGTCAATATACTAATATACCAATCTAATGTATAAAATCTCAGGTTCATCTTGTTTTGATGACATAATGCACTGACATTGTGCTAAATTAAATAACATGACCGACTGAATAATAACGTGACGGTAATCGTGGAGAGGTCATCTGTGGTGCAGGGGCAGAAGCAGGAGGTTCTTGGGACCCATGTGGTATTGTACTTATGTTCTTGACTTTCACACTAGGTTTAGATTGGTACACCCAATTACAGCTTGAATGATGCACTTGAATGCAATTTGTATCCTTCATTTTTACACGTTCATTGTTACATTTTGATCCATCATGATAGGAACGTCAACCTTCGTGCAACGTGCAACCTTAGCACACAACGGACATTATGGACAATAATAGTGCTGTAATCAGGGATCTGGAATCTGATTAACTGTGAAAATAGCACAAATAATAAAATAAACAAATATTACACCTCCACTTATAATTGTGGAGAAAGAAGCAAAGATACAATGTAGGCTGTTTAAGATAAAATCAAATTATTTTTGGTTTAAATTCACCAACCAAAATGGTGTCTCCATCCACACTAACGGCAAAATATTCGCTCCAAAAAAATGTGCAAATCTGTCAAAGTCTGTCAACTAAGCCAGAGATGATAACCAATAGTCCAGGAAAAATAGCCTAGGCTAACGGACAGCAGTGCCACTGGTACGCCGGGACTGGTTCTGCGGTCATTAACCTTTCTGCTCAACGTGGTATTGGTATAATTTCTACCCTTTTCGGTTTAGGTTGGTGTGGAACCGCGGCGGGAGTTATGCTGAGATCGTCGTGTCTTTAACGAGATATTTACCTAACCAATGATTTTAAATACACTTTGATGATTATGAACACTGCTGATTTGTATTTTAGTGAGACGAATTTCGTTTAAGCTAAAGTCTTCCGGAACTCGAACATATCCTTCCCTGCAGGTCACAAAAATATAAGTATGCCAAACTATGCCAAATTAAAAATTCCGTGTCGCAAACATTTTGAAGAACAGATTGACGCGATTAAAATTTTAAGTACGACATCACGTTTTTACTTTTAGTGCTTTTTAAAGAGCTTGTATCTACAAGTTTATCATTTTTATTATATACGTCGAAACGCATTTTTCCGCCATCCGCAAATTAAAACTAGTATTTGAAGTAATGTCAAGGCCTATCACCAGTTATGGAAATAAAATTTAAGTATTGCAAATCTTTGCTATGTAAAGCGTAAAGCCGAGTACGAAAAGTATCCAAGTAGATTACATTGTGTGATAATATTTTTCTTTATCATCTTTCTTTCTTTCTTTCATAGAAACTTTGGATTGATTACGTTTGGGTGCTTCGGCCGAAATCGAAAATGAAAACAAAAAACAACTCAATTTTTTTCTTTATATTTTTTTAAGTGGCCATCTTTTTATGCAAACCATTTTTTGTGAAAACACACAAATAAAGACAACGTATGATTTTGTTTTTGTAGATGATGGATTTTCTCTGAATAAAATGAATGTGAAGTCACCCGAAGTGAGGGCATTACGCTGGGAATTCCCCTACGTAATCGAATCAGACGAAAAGATCCATGAGAAAACGGTAACCGACAAAGCCCGAAGCATTGCCAAACTTAAGTGGCAGTGGGCAGAGCCCATTGCACGTAGAACATATGGCCGATGGGGTTGAAAGATTCTGGAGTGGCGACCGCGTCCCGGAAGACGTAGCGATGGAAGGCCTGCCACAAGGTGGACCGATGACATGGGATGACATTGATGATGATGATGATGGGAAGCACAGAATACGTCGAAGCAGCGATGCTTGCTGAGGCCCATGTCCTGTGTATATGAAATAATGCTAATTTTGAAATGAATTATGTATTGCTGGCTTAATGTGCAGGTATATCTATACGTATAATAAAATCGTAGCGAATTCTAAACCGAACATTGAATATTTTTGAAAAAAAAGTAATTGCTACTAGATCTGGGATCGATTCTAATGCCATAAATACGTATAGTTTTTATTTAGAACTTTTGTCTGTTTGTCTTTATGTATGTTACAGCATCACGCAAATTCTACCGGATAGATTCTGTTGAAATTTTGCATAGATGTTCCCTATTATTTTAGACAAACAGTAGGGTATAAATTATCACGCTATTTGTTATGGGGGATGAGCAATATTACATTATGTCCGTATCCTTCTCCGCAAATTGTACATGGACGCGTCAAAAGATTAGGATATTGCAAACAGTTCGACCGATTTAACTTTTTTAAATGATTATTATCACGCTATACCTTTATGGAGCTAAGCAGGCAGCCATGAAATATATAAGGACGGCTATTTTAGCTGACTTTGAACAACGAAAATTACCTAGCGGTTGAACGATTGCTTTTATGAATAAAATAGTTCCTAGATTGTTATCTACCCTACCAGAGGGTCTTGGTAGAATAGTCCCTACTTTAGAAGATCTCCGTACCAAGAGAACTCTTGGGTGTGTTAACGGGCCATTTTAACACCCAAAAATGATCAAGCTGCATCAATCAATCACAATACTCTCTCGCAAATTGAAGGGACCAAAGTGATATACACCTCCATTAACACTGTTGTGGAGCGAGATGATGCTACCCACAGATTACCCCGTAGAATTTCTGAATTTGCTAACGGCAAGAGGATCATCTAAAGCCCGTATTACAGAACGTCACTCATAACACAAGCATTACTTGAAACTCGTTTAAAGCCTTTTGATTGGTTGAAACTAGTTTTAAGTAATGCTTGAATCTTGAGTGAGGTTCTGTAATACGGGCCTAGCTGAACTTAACTCCGCCGAAGCTGTGTAATGGAACCCGGCTCAAAGTCGTGTCTTTGCAGAAAAACGTCATCGAGGCGAAAATTGTAACAAGTTGTGGCTTTGGCGAGACAGTGTTTATACTGCGTATACCACTAAATCCTCACAATGTTCCCTGTGAGCGTATGCTTTGTGATGATTATCAAAAAGTCACAGGGGCACACACTGAAGGTTACACAGCAGACAGCTCTGCTACGTCGCTTGCTCCCACGTCACAGTCCTGACTTTTTGTATATTTTGGCTGCTGAGAACAAAACTTCAAAAGTACATAGTATAAAGGGAGGTTTATAAAAATGTAGCTGTTATTGTAGTATATTGTGCTGTGTTACGACGCCGACGTGAACGAAGTCGCGGTCAGAAGCTAGTTTAGCAATATAAGTGACACAATTTGATTCCGAGACTGCGAGTTGACGATTCGATCGGGACAAAGGTCATGCATCAATTTATTACTTAAGTACTCCATTTTTGTTTCTGTAGTTGTTTTATTTGACTAAATTAATATCTCGTAGAATCGATTGATACAACTGCAATGGCTACGCTACCAATTTTTGGAACGGCCAATGAACTCAGCGAATTCATGGAGCGTGTGATTTTGTGATTCTTTTTTTTTACATCAACTATTGTATTTTTTATAATAGCTCGTAGATTATGTATAGCTAATATACTTACTATATTATAAGCCTCTTTATTCTGACTTGTTTTCTCTATAGTATGTTATTCCAGTATTTCTCTCAATTCAGCATGCCTCTTGGCAAAGGACTCCTCTAGATGTTTCTAGAAGTACCTACGCAACAAAACAATGTGCGAAGAAACACACGTACCTACCATACCGTACCTTGTCTACCTATCCATATTGTAAGTACGGTCAGCAGTAGACTAGAGTTCGTTTTGAAAGTAGTTTCTCAAGCTTCTATTATTTACTATTAATATTATTTATAAATACTTATAATAATATAATTACTAATGGTAGTCGTTCCCCTTTACGGCTCGTACGTACACACTGGCGCGATATCGCGGGTGCGACAGGCAGCGCTACCCTTGTCGCGCCCGCGATATCGTGCCAGTGTGTACGAGTCTTTACTTACCTAAAAATCTTATACCTACAAGCAAATTTACAACATTATACGACGATGTCAGGTTTCCTCCATTTATCTGTATGTCATACTTGTCCCAGATAAGCTGCCTGAATACCTCTTCTAGAACTGGTGTTAAGAGTTTGGGAGATATTGGTTCGCCTTGGCGCACTCCTCTTTCTAGCCTTATTTCCTCTCCTTCTTTCTCTCATTTGATGCTTTCTGTACTATTCTGATAGGTTAGGTTAGAACTTACAACTGTGATAAACCAGTAATATATAGAAAAAGACTCGGAACATTTTACTGTCAGAATGCAGCATATAGCATGATAATTTAGGTGCTCCTTCTTCGTCGCATATTTATGCTGTTGTTTTTGTTTTTTAAACCTTCCCCAAATGATCACACATATTTGCCAGATATCTTATTATCTTGACAGATATTAATGGATGAATCATGACATCAGATATTATTGCCAATTTCGCCATCTATTTCTTTATTCACAAGGCAACTACAACAGGTTGAAATCACAGTATATCACTAGGTTTACATTATAGGTTTCGACCTGATTATCACCCAAAGCATAATCGCACAACATGACTAGCAACAAAAATAACAATGATGACAACTACAGTAAAAAGCTTACTTCACAAAATTATAGCGACAAGGTCTGCCCTTCGACAACCTTCTCCCATCCCATCCCTTCTTCCATCTATCTAGATATTCATACATATATAAAAAAGCTGAAGAGGGTCGAAAGTCTGTACATAGAAGATATTCGAAAAAAAGTTGGCTGGAGTTACTTAGCATTAATAACAGAACACGTTCCAACAGTTTTTAGAATTTTTGTCTATTTGTCTGTTTATCTATTAATCTTTTTGCATTTGATAACCCAATTCTTGAGGAAGGCTATAGGCTGTTTAACATCACGCTAGGATGCTTAGGAGCCGAGTAAAAATAAAAAAAAATAGAAAGAACGCTAAACGAAAACGAAATAATAGCGCGGGCAGGCCATGCGATGTGACGTGGTGGGCCGGGGGAACAAGACTTGATGGATGTTAAAATGTTAAGGTAGTACCGTTTTTAACCGACTTCCAAAAATGAGGATGTTCTATGTTCATAGCGTACCATTTTTTTTTTATGTATGTCCCTCGATATTTTCGTCAATTGTTGACCGATTTTGAAAATTCTCTTTTTGTTTGAAAGGATATGCTCTCGTTTTATTTACTTTGCTTGGATAATTTTTGAGTTAGCTTCAATAATACGTATTTTTCCCACCTAACCTATATGGATGATGTTCTATATGAACCACACCTAAAAAGTGCAAAATAAAAAAAAAATGCAAAAAGAACTTCGTCTTCGATCCGACGTCTTCCGAAGTCGCTTGTTTTGTTTTGTAAAAAGTATTTTTCATAATTGTTGGTAAGTACCTACAGCAAAACCTGGTACAGTAGGTACCTACGATGATGATTTCATCGACAAGCTATTTTGTTTTGTTTTTCTCTGTTTCTGTCTATTTAATAGTTTTGCAATATTTTCCTTATGAATTCATTATTTTTACAAACTGAAGTGTAGCAAATTCAGGTAAGTATCGTATTCCGTTCTTTTAAATTATTTTAATGCCAAATTAGAAAAATGAAGCACTTGTTATGCTGCTGACTGTCGACACATAAATACATTAATCCTGAATACATAAAGAAAATAGATTTATTTAGGACAGACTAAAAGGCACACAATTAAATATAGGTAAAGATAAAAATAAAAAAAACAAATAAAAAGTGTAAACTGCGATGTAAGAAATCGGAAGGCTTAAGAGCGTTTGTTCTTAAAGTTGGCAACGTCGCAAATAGCTGTCAAATATTTACCTGTTTTGATTAATTTCGCAATATTATTGTATGGAAATATAAAATATCGCTAACTAGTGAACTAGAATATTAAATATTGAATTGCAATTATAGCAGTGAATTTGATGTTGTAACCGTATTATTTACATCTAAAACTAAATATTCGGTGTTACGATATTAATTATTGCATTTCATAGTCAATATTCTACGAGTAGTTCACTAGTTAGCCATATTTCATATTTTCATACAGAAATTTTGCCAAATTAATCAAAACAGCGAGATATTTGACATCTTTTTGCGACGTTGGATATGCCTACCAAGCGCAGATTTTTTTACATTTTTCCGATAGGAAGTATTAAAGTTTTTGGTGGTTGGGTTAATAATTATCTATTATTATTTATTAAATAATTATTTTCCGATAAAGTTTTACATGAATATGGTAAGCGCAAATATATCTTGTGCAGTGGTAAACTAGAGGAGCTCGTGGCTAATTAATAACAGCCGCACGGGTCGATCCATAGAAATATAAATTTTATCTATATGGGTTGATCCATCAGGTTAAGCTACGCTTGTCGGGGATAGGCCGTGTATGAGTGATCTTTACATATCGAGACTCCTCCGTGTCTCGGAAAGCACGTTAAGCCGTTGGTCCCGGCTGTCATTCGTGGAACTTTGACAGACGTTACGGGTCGTCAGAAGCCGAACATCTGACAACCAGTCTTACCAAAGGGCATCGTATTACCTAGTTACTGGGTTGTGGAGGACAGATAGGCAGTCCCGCCATGTAGAATACTAGTATTCAGTCCCCAATATATTTGGGAAAAGGCTGAGCAGATTGAGTGGCAAACCAGTTAGCTACAAGACGTAATCTTCATAAAATTATAACTAGGCAATCTAACTAAAAGTAATGTCGTTATTATTATTCCTTTTCCTTAACGATAGCACTCATATACAAAACAATAGACCATCAAATATAAATAGTTTGTTTAAGTGGTTATGTACTGAGAAACAATATTTACTGAGTAGAAAAGCGCCTTCAATATATAAACGGGCAATCTATACATAGTCGCCATTCACAGCGTATAACTCGTTTTTTTTCTAAAGAGCGATACTTTTTATCGTCTTATTTGCATATTGATCACCCGGTCATGGCTTCGACGTGAGTTCCCAACTGACTTTTCAATGTTATTTTTGACTATGGAATTCCTCAAAAGGACATTGAGGGACAAAACATGTTGGTAAACAAATATTATCGGTATTGTAAGCGTAGTTATGCCAGATTTTATTTCCCATCACCAGAAATTAAGAACATCCTTATCAACTTTCATCCCCTTTTTTGTACCTTTAGGGGATTGTTTCGGGCTTGGGCGAATGAGACACGAACATAGATGATAGTGGACCGTATATTTTTGTTTATGCACACTGTACAATATTATTTTATAGGAAATAATAGACAAATTATTGCGTCGTACAATGGAGCACAGAGTACAAGTTTAGAATGTTGCTACACAACAAAAAATACAATAAAGAAATTAAAGTGGCTGTGTTGCCACGTATAATAATTCTATGTACGAATGAATTCGTACAGGGATGAATAACACCTTCACCGCATTGGCAGCGATGCGGAGCTACGCAAGGCGCGCCCGGTCGCAGACAAGTAGCGAGCCGAAAGGTGGTGTCACCCAGCATAGTAAGCAGAATCCCGACTCCCAATTACCCATAGCCAGTAGGCGGGCACGCTCAGCAGCAGGAGCAGTATGTGTGGCCGTATTGATGAGATAATTCCAAACTAACCTGAAGAGCGCCTCATCCAACTGTCTCTAAGAAGATGGGTTGGGTTCACGGGCTGAACTGCTGTATCCGAGCAAGCCACTTTCTAGGCGTTCACCGCATTAGTCTTACGCGTCACTTCGGCGTCAACCAGAGAGGGGGCTAAATCCTGGTCAACTTTTCAGTGTTGTGGAGGTAAGCCAAGTTAATTTTGTGAACGCTGAGGCCACCAAAACGGATGGGTAGTGTAGCTTGAAGCCACGCTCGGTCGTCTAAGGCCACAATTAAAACGGATGTTAGTGTTCTGCGAATAATTTGGTCAATTTTGTCGAAGAGGAACAATGACAAACGGAAATGATCGTGAGTGACTGGCTTGTAAACCACTGTTTTTTTTCTTTGTCCTACCATTATTCAAAAATATAGAGAACTATAATCAAAAATAAGCAAAAGTTTCCTGGAGTGTGCGAGGTACAGGGTTATGGGTTATAATATGACACCAATCCATTAAGGGGACGTAGAAGACGTCATTTACAACCAAATGAACCCCTTTTGACTCCTATGCAAATGTCAACCATTTTTGAGTAAATTATTTTATATTGTATGATATAAAAATATTTAATGTCCCCTTAACAGATTGCCAACTTATAACCTACTAGCAGCGCCCCGCGGTTTCACCCGCATAAGTCTCGATCCCGAGAGAATATCGGGATAAAAAGTACCCTATGTGTTAATCACGGTTATAAACTATATGTGTGCAAAATTTCATTCAAATCCGTTCAGTCGTTTTTGCGTGAAAGAGTAACAAACATCCATCCATCCATCCTCACAAACTTTCGCATTTATAATATTAGTAGGATATCCCTGCATATTCAAAATACATATTTTCAAATAAATAAACGGCGTGCGTGTATGACCAGTGGGGTAGTTGCGTAACTCACATACCTACAATGACAATTGATCGCAATGCCTTTCATTTTGCCAGTTCAGCCACGTTCCTTGCGTTATTTAGGTTGTTGAGCAGATGATTTTGTCTAACCTAGCAATGGGTGTCATAATGAAAAGCATTGCGATCGATTGCGTATTATTATGTGTGTTACGCAAGTACCCCGCGGATCTTCATCATTCTCTCGCTTTTATTCCAATTATCATGTCTTTTTCTTCCATCCTTCTCTATTACGTCATCTCAGTAGTCAACCCCTTTCTAACGATATAACACCTTTTTAACCGCCTCCTGTGGTCTAGTGGTTAGTCTGCTGGGTTGGTTGGTGGTAGGGCTTGTTTTAAGTCCGCCTGGCTAGCTACCACCATCTTATCTAAGTCTATCGCCATAACAACAATGTTAACAGCATTGTTGTGTTCAGGCAGTTAGAGGTAAGATAGCCAGTTCCAGTGGTTGAGGGCTCGCTTCCACCTTCGGCCTGATCATCACTTACCATCAGGTGAGATTCAGGCCAAGAGCTAGTGGTAAAAAAAAAAAACAACTTTCACACAGTCCACCCAGCGTCTCTTTGGTCTTCCCATCCTCTTATAGCCAGATAAACTTCCCAAAATGGGTCATAGGTAAGACGACTGACGTAAATAGCTATATTACGGAACTCCTCAGTCAATGAACGCATATGTTTTCAAATAGATAGGTATAAGCATTTCCATTCTTCCTTGTTTCCATTTTATCTCAGTTGTATCGAGATTCAATTATAAAGTCATGAATACATTATATTATAGATTCCATTTAATATTCTCAAGATCCACGGGGAAATATAATTTCCTTACGATTAGAACCTAATTTGTGTTTCCTCAATAAATTATATATTTTATGATTGTATAAGAAAACATGTGTTAAGCTGTGATTGTCATAATCAAAGGCGTCACTATCTATGCACAATCACCTGCAAAATTTGATTTTTGCTTCCGACCTAATCGTACGTAATCCTACTACTACATTATTATTGTTTTTATATTATTTCCTTTTATTTTTATATATAAATATATAATGATATAATTATACTCCTTATTAATGTGAAAGTTTGTATGTTTGGATGTTTGTTAGTCAATCACGCAAAAACGGCTGAATGTATTTGGATGAAATTTGACACATAGATAGTTTACAACTTGGATTATATGCAGAGATAAATTATGGCGAAGTGGGTATTATTTTCTTTACGTATCTGCCTTTGCTATAGATGTACCTATCCTAGTATGCTTGCAGCCTTGAACCTTTTGCGTAGAAAGGAACTCACTTAAGCCTTACCATGCTGCATAGAGTATACAATGTTGCTTAGCAAAATTTCTCATTACAGGCAAACATAGTACTTACATGTTGATGCGTTGATCTATGCCACACGTGTAGAAGTACCTACCTACCTACTTTAATTTTGCTGCGACAACAAACATAGCTTAACTACTGCAAATATTCCGGAGTGAGTGGATAATGGAATAACTGCAGGACGTAGCAGTGTAGATATCATATTTAGAGAAGTGTCTAAGCATTCTAGGGATAAAGGCTATCATAAAAATTGCGCGTACAAATACGCGATACAAGTAAAACTTCTTAAAAAATATTGAATAAGAGATATTTAGTGTGGGAGACAGAGAGAGTTATAACTTCCTTCTCTCTCATGTAACGAAATGTGCCTAACGTGACGCCACCTTGAAATTTCACTCTCAGTTCTCGTCAAATGAGGGTTTTTATTAAAATTCACGCAACCAGTTGGCGCCACTTTGACAAGAGTTCTACCATTCGTTTCAGTCATTCGTTCACCATTCCGTTATGACAAAAAAAAAGCCTTTTTGGCACTTTTGACAGGTGCCTGGACCTAACGTCTAAGTGCTGCCACCTAGTGAAAGATTTCAGTAAATCCTCAATATCGAATGGCCAAAAAAAACGTGCCCTAAGGAATCTTTCAATAATCATTTATCTTGGTGATTCATTTGATTAAGGCTCCAAAAAACAATTTCTATGAAACAATTGTTGGAACAATTCTAGAACTTGTTGGAACAATTTCTATGAAAACTGCACGGAAAATTGTCTACCCGTGTCGCGTCACGCCTGTTTGCGGGAGCCTTTAACCATGTCATCAAGATTTTAACACTAAAAGCTACTGTATCAGTTAACGTATAAACCAGAATTTTTGTTTTTAGCTGCACTTGCGTAGGTATTATTTAACTAGCTAAAAAAAATGCCACTGAATGAAGGCTCGTTCACACTGGCGCGACTTGTCGCGCGACGCGACTTTAACAATACAATCTATACTTATAATAAATCTGTAGAAGTGAAAATTCTGTACATTGAAAATATAAAAAAAAAAAATGGCAGTGGGTGTTACTAGACCGACACCGAACCCAAAGATGTGATTAAAAAAAAATTGGTCTGTCTGTCTGTCTGTCTGTCTGTCTGTTTGTTCAGGCATCACGCAAAAACTACCGGTTCGATTACGATGAAACTTGGTATAATTATTCTTTAATATCCTGGGCACCACACTGGGTACTTTTTATCCCGGAAAAGTATCCTATCCTACGGTTGGGGGGTGTCAAAGTTTGTATGGAAGAATTTTAACGCGCTGTCCGATTAACTCGAAACTCAATATTTATACTTAAACCCAAAAATTAAGAATAACGTGTATCAGGATTTTTCGAAATTCAACCCCTAAGGGGGTAAAATAAGGGATGAAAGTTTGTATGAAAAACCTTATTCCTTGAGGTAATAAACATGAAACTTCGCACGAATAGTTATCTAAATAGATTATAAAGTTTGTAGTTTTTGTTTTTCTAAATTACCCCCCAAAGGGGGGTGTCAGTGTTTGTATGGAAGATTTTTAATGCGCTGTCCGATTAACTCGATATTTATACTTAAAACCCATGGGGATGTATGGGGTAATTTCCGACACTCACGCGGGCGAAGCCGCGGGCAGCAGCTAGTTTCTAATAAAACTTCACGATTGAACAATTGCCGGTGTCGCGTCGCGCGACAATTCGCGCCAGTGTGAACGAGCCTTTATACAACATCCGGAGGTGGTGAAAAACGCAAAAAAAAAATCCGAATGGCAATTTATAACACCTACAAAATGTTTGTTTGAACGGCTATCGAACCGAACAGAGAGTTCTTGGAAGGAAATTTAATAACGTTATTACTAAAAGCTTCGGAATTCCGAGTTGTAACTCAAAACAACACTTTAAAAAATTAAATATACAAATAACCCGAAGGATCGAAATGCCAGCAGGTATTTAGACGTTTCCCTTGACCGCTCTGTGTTGTTACCTCTTTTCACACATTCACATAAGTTTTGGTATCTTAATACCGGCTGTACGTGATAGCCAAACATCAAGGTACCCTAACTAATGCGAAAGTGAGTTTGTTTGCACGTTTGTTACGGTTTCACGTCCAATTATCATGAAATTTTTCATAAACGAAAAGGACATGGGGACTTTTCATTTTTATCCAGAAAAAAATACTATTCCCAAGGGATAGAAAAATTACTTTACAAAATCTACATTAACGCGAGCGAAGCCGCTGGGTAATGCTAGTTTTATTATACAAAAGGATTTGCAACAAGTTTGAGTAATTTAAATGGCATTTTAATGCGTATTTCACAGGTTGTTATTGCTGGAACCTCTTCAAATCTTTATCGTATCTGAGGTCCTTAAATTTATCTTTTTTATTAATCTTCACCATACAGGCTTTCCGCAGACGGGCGCGACGCGACTCTAGTAGAAGAATTTCTATGAAAACTTAGGTAATGGAGATTGTTCAAAAGAATTAAGTAACATTGATTTTGTTATGGAAGCTCAGGTGGCGAAAGATCGCAGTTAGTTCATATCAAACAGGAGGCTGGAACAACGAAAATCTTTCCCGAATATGTTACTAGGTAATTATGTACCGCAGGGGTGCATATTATGATTCAACTCCCCCAAGCATCAACGTAGACGTGTGGTGGAATGCCCACCAGCCTTCCTGCATTCCTTCTGCACATGTGGCTTCCCTGATATTGTGTGAGTGTGAGAACGTACTGTACTGTAGACTTGTTGACCATTTAGGTACTATTTCGTTAAGTATTTGTTGAAAGGCCTACACTAGTCTCCCATACTGTTATTTGAAAATATTGTAAAAACCAATTATGTTTAAAAGAGTAACCGTGGAGTTTCTTGCCGGCTCTTCTCCATAGGGAACGACCAATTAGAACCGTGCACCTAGCTTCTGACGTTTCATAAGTCTCCATGTAGGTTTATGTGAAATCAATTTTGATTTTTTAGATGGAGTGATGACCTGAAAAGTGGACGCTGCCTTGTTCAGAAACTGAAGAACCTGTCAAAGTGGCCCATCTTGGGAGAGGCCTGCAGTAGACTGCGAAAAGCTAAGATGATGGTGTAACCATGAGGTACAATAGCAACTTAGCAAGCTTCAATAATTCACTTAACTCAGTAACTCGCCCAACGAATGAGTACAATTAATTAGTAATTATTGAAAATAGGCTATCTCCATTGAGGTAGGTACCTATTATTGTACTTAGTACAATAATACCTTAATGGCTATCTCCTACATTGCTCCAATTTGCCCCGTTCTCAGTCTCATCGAATAGCATCCCGCAATTGAGTCTTCACGGCAACATGAAACTGACGGTACCCTTTGCTTTTACGGCAGTGGGTTTTGTCGGCAATATTACGGCAGTAAGCTGGAACATGCTGTACTGTTCGCTATATACCCTAATTAGTGCTTGAAGTACAAATCACAGTGCAGTCTACCCCGAACCGTGTATGACATGAACTTGACAATCAACTACAACTAGGGTTGCCAACCATACTGTTAAAAACAGTATTATACTGTTTTTCTTTCTAAAAAATACTGTTTAGGGTTCAACAAAAAATAAAGTTTACGAATACCCTGTTTTCACTGTTAACCAGAACTACAAACAAAAACATCAGTTACATCCACTGCGTGGGACATAGTACATGGAACGGGGAATGAGCACGGTGTTTAACCCCTATTAAAATAATACACAAAATACTGATTATTTTCCTCTGACCGTAATATACTTTATTTCTTGTATAAAAAGTTGGCAACCCTAACTACAACACAGAAACGTGCCAGTCACGTGTCCCATTCACCATACAAACAACGTAACTGAAGCTACAACGGATATTTATTATCTTCTAGCTACGTCAAAAACGTGCGAATTACAGACCTATGTCACAGATTAGTACCTACAGATGGTTCACTCCTTAAAATCATTTAAAAAGCGACTCGCGCTACTACACAATAAAGTGTAATTCAGATCGCAGAGCGCTAATTACTTATACTCAAAACTCAATATATTTTTACAGCCATGCTAAATCCTCTATAAAAGTTTCTGGAACAGTTGGTAGCTTATTGCCAACATTAAAACGACCAGTGTCATAGTAACCATTAGATCATCCAAACGAGTTTTATAATGTTGTACTAAATTTCATAATGCAACTCGTTTGCTCCTTCGATTCCTTGCGGTCAGCGGGTGCAGACCGCCACGCCGACACATTGACACATTTTCCAAAATACGATACGTCACGTTTGGCGGGTACGTGCTATGGTCGGTTTAATGTTGGCAATAGCTGTTTCAGAAACTTTTATGGAGGATTCAAATCATGGGTGTAGATAAAGTCTTGTATTGAACTGTATACACGGTGAAATTTTAATCACCGTTTTCCTCTTAAGGGGTCATTGTACTCATCATTATGAACAACTTTTACTATGGGACCAAACCTGAAATAGTGAAAAAAATATCAGCTGTTCCCTACATTTATGTTCGCATAACTCGTCAAAATGTAAGGAACAGCTGATTTTTTTTTCACGATTTCACGATAGGTATTAAAACACTCATGTGATACTATTAACCCACGTTCGTGTTTTAATACCCCTTATTATACAACAGTTGCATAAATAACTATTATTGCTTTCCCATAATGTGTACTCAGGTGGTAACTATATAATTTAGATCATTCATTATGGATCCTGTAGGGCACAGTAAAAGGGTAGGAGAGGGGAAGCCCTGTTTAAGGAGATCATTATGTTGTTATAAGATACTAACATTTCGCTTATCTTTTATTTATGTATTGTGTTATCTTTATTATTATTGCTAATTTATTGAATTAATATTTTATTATATTATTTATTAATTGTTATTATTATTTTATTTATTCATAATTACCGTATCATTAATATATTTTAAACTGTTTAAATATACCTATAAATTGCGTGATTATCATTAATTATTATTATTTTATTATAAATTTCCTTAAATTAATATACTATGTAAATTACATTTTTATTTTTTATATTTATCATTTAAATATTCATCTAAGGAGTAATAGCATTTGTTTACCTATATTTATTCACCTAGAAGTTACCTCTCTTTCTATCGCGTAACTCTTATAACTTCTCACTGAATTGGCCCGAAAAGACGAGCCCGCCGCGTACTCGTAGCTTCATATCTAAAATGCGGAGTGCGCCTTCTGTATTATTCTGTGCCTATGCCATATTGTGGGAAAACTACGCTTAGTTGCACATAGCTTAGCAAATAATCACCATCGCTCACTGCCATATACCCTCACCGGAATCTAGTCTTTAAAACTTAATGTTACGGACTTGAGTACCATATATATATACCTAATGTAGATGGAGGACATAGAACTGATTATACCTTAAAATGCTTACAAATGTTTGTTAGACGAGGCTAACAATAATACACTGATGAGGCTCATTAGTATACCTACAGTTCCGAAGTTATGTTTCCTGCTCAGAATTATGCTTTTAATCATGTCGGGATTCTACCATATCATTGCTGAGGAAAAAATAAATCAGCACTACAATGTCATTCAATTATAATTCTATGGTTGCATTCTGATGTGACAGTCTAAGTACAGAGTAGTGCATCATGGAGAACCTAATGAGGTTAATGTGTAAGCCTGACACAAGATGAATCCTTGTATATCCGATGATAGATGATCATTGGTACGTAGGTACCAATGATCATCACCTGCAGCCTGAGCAAGGTAACCTGTCGTAATTGTGTAATAACTACTGCATGAAGAGCTGGTGGATAAATAATGACAGCCGCACGGGTCGTTCGAAGGCGAGGTTACGCTTGTCGAGGTCGCTCCGTGGATGGGTAACCATCCATGACATATGGAGGGTCACCGTGCTTCGGAAAGTGCGTTTAGCCGCTGGTTTCGGCTGTCATTTGTAGATCTTTGACAGTTGTTACGAGCCAGAAGCCCGAAAGTGTGATATATCCAGGCTT
This sequence comes from Eupsilia transversa, assembly GCA_914767815.1. Taxonomy (NCBI): domain Eukaryota; kingdom Metazoa; phylum Arthropoda; class Insecta; order Lepidoptera; family Noctuidae; genus Eupsilia; species Eupsilia transversa. The sequence continues at coordinate 17,313,862 of OU611871.1, forward strand.
GCCATGGGGTATCGTATTACCCAGTAACTGTGGGTTGTGGTTGTGGTGGTCAGTAAAATACTGGTAATCAGCTTCATCCGATTAGACTGGAAGCTGACCCCGACATAGTTGGGAAAAGGCTGTGCAAATGTTGATGGCGTATTTGCTAACCATGAAAGCACCCATAGAGTCAAAGATGGAATAACACGAACAATAATTGTCTTTAGACTATTCAGATCTGGGCAGGGCACATTGCTCGCTAGACAAGCTCTACCTAAAAACTCCTTAGTCTTCTTCGTTGTATCGATGATTGCTATGTTTCATATTAGATAGCTTCGACTCAAACTCAACTCAATTCAAACTCAAACTCAAACGGGCAAGGAACTCCGCGGACACTCTTTTAAATCAAAATATGACTAGAATATGATTTGACCACGCGGGGACAGCATTAGCATTCTTAGCGTTACTTCCTACTAGTACAGATTATAACGTTCCCAATGCTGGGACGCAAGCCTCCTCTCCGTGAGAGGGTGTGGGCCGTCCATGACTAGGCAGGCCCAGGCGGGTTGATAGATGGTTTTTTGGTTCTAGGACATGTCAGTTTCCTCACGATGTTTTCCTTCACCATGTGTAACCGTGTAATCTCTTCAATACGAGCTAGTGAAAAACAAACAATAACGATGTAAGTAAAACTAACATCGCTAATTTCTCTACAATTTAACAATACGAGTCGTTGACGATTGTAATTTATCCATTTAGCATTTATACTATTCTTTGTATGGTAGAACAAAGGGCAATAAAGCCTAATATGGCGTGAACTGACAGTAAGTATGCGATTCGGATACTCGTAGTTATAGTTACCAAACTGTAAAGAGGAATCAATAGCTGATATAAAAATTAAAATTATCTGATTGGCACTACATCGAATTGTATGAAAATTAATTGATAACAGGAAAATGTTAAGTGTTAGGTATTTCTTCTTAAGAGCCACTCTGTTTTTAGTCAGATATTTGTTAGGTACTACTACTTGTAGTAAAAGTCGGCGAGGTATCAAACAGGTAGGTACTTCGCAAAGAACATTCATTGAATAAAAACTGTGAAGTCACGTACAGCAATATCTTAATCTGCAGTGGCTCAAGATTGCTACCGGAAAACAGCCACATTCCTTATTGTGTGCAAATCCAGCGCACTCGCATCTATCTGCCGCTAATCTGGTTTCAGTAAAGGCAAAATAATTGTTCGTAATTAGTCACGCCATGCAAACAAAACGACACAAGCGCCAATGCTACTCATCCTGTATATTACATCTTCTAACAATGTCTTAGAGTTAGTAATGATTCACAGTATGACGCACCCAGTTATTACATTTCCACTGTTTTTATCAATTCCTGAAAGCCCTATTTGGGTTCGTGAATTTCCACTTACAAAAATTGCGTAATATTTTTTTATGATCTGACTAATGACCGGTAGGTTAGTTAAACAAACAAACAACTAGTCTTCTGATTTTAATGAGTTTATGAGGCATTTTGTTTATATGTGTTCGTCTAGCCAGTCTATGTGATTGAACACTTTAGGTATTTTTAGCTAATGAAACATACATATTTTTAGCTAATATAATTTATTGCCGCAACAGTTATTGAGTTGTCAATGAATAGCATCATGAAACAAGCTGGTTCAAGGTAACCCGGATTATTTATCTGGCTTGCCCCTTGGGCTTAGCTTCACCATCAAAATAGAACCGCATTTTTTCGGAATAACATATACCGGATGACTTTATTTACCGTCTCGAAAAAAAAAAGGTTATTAGGTGAACGGAGTAGAAGCTTATGGTGTACCGACGTAGTTTTTTTATTTTTTTTCCACGTCTTGGAAAAAAATTGATCTATCATCAAAAAACGCTAACTTTGCGCGGGGTCATAAATCTCTGACGGTCACGTGGTATCTCGATCCTTGACGGGTGGTGACGTAATTCGCCGCGGTGTACTAGAAAACTGTTCATACATTAGGACAAAGAAAGAGAAAAAAAAAAGATAAAAATATCGAATTTCGAAATCATACGCAAGTGGCGTATGATTTTTATTTCGTTTTTTTTTTTTTTATATACGCCATTATGCCATTTGCTTTACTCCGTTCGGTCCGAGACGGTAAAAAAAGTCATCCAGTATATATAACGGAAAGCAATGGGATGGGATTATGGCGAATCATGTTGGGACATCGCGGGAGACCGCATGAAATTCCCATAGTTATTACATATGTAGATTATACGTATTTTCTGTAACTTCGTAGCTACATTATAAGTAAAGCACTCCTCTGAGTGGCTAAAATCGGTTAGCCACATGGTCGGATCATAGAGAATATTGCAGGAAACCAGTAGTTGCGGCTACGTCTGGCGGAGAGGCTTATGTTCAACGGTGGATGTCATTCGACTAACAAGACACGGTGACTATGATCAGGAATCGGAAATATTTTAAACCTATTCTGTTACAGTCCAGTTTTTTTATTGTTTGTTTTTGGCTAGTCTATCTATCGTATGGAAAAAGTTTTTTTGCGATTTCTGACTTTTCTAGTTCTTAATCCTCCGTTGGTCCCGTAGAGTTTTTTGATCCTTATAAGAAACCGGATCGATTGGCAGGATCAAAAAAAGTTTTTGTGAAAATAGCCCATTTTCTTGCTGACTGTAGATTCTTTTCACAATCTGTGAATGGAGATCAAAATGCCTCAAAAAGTTAAGGACAGTCTCCGAAGACCGTTTTCTTGTAGCGATAACGGTTAATGGTACCTGTCCTTACTGCCCTATTTCAACAATCCACCCTGTATATATAATGGTAGGAACATACCTACGTTTTTTGCTAAGCATTTTTGTGGTGATTGTGTGGGCAATAACACAAATATTTGATGACAATTAGCTACATTCAGAAATGTTAATTGGATATTTGCGATGCAAAGTATGAAGTCATAAATCATTTTGGGTTTTAGTTTTTGCTTCTGAACAATTTTTATTATACCTGCTGTACACACACTAGTTTGTCTTCCGCAGAAAAAATAAATACTTAAGTGAACCCTAAAACTGTACATCCACGAAACTGGTCAGTAACCCGAGAAAATCCTGAAAAACTGAAAACATATCCGATTATTTCTTAAAGTCTGTAACTAAAATAATCACAAAACATTCGCTTCGAAATAAAAAAAGTATTTTAACCCTCGACGTATAAAGAGGGTGTTATAAGTTCGACGGCTCTGTAACAGCCCCGGGGCCTCCACAAAAGAGGGGCCCCCACAATAGAAACTAAACAAAAAAAAACCTTGAAATTTCGTCTAGTAAACACTAGTAAACAACTTTTCCTTAATTTTTTTCCCCCTGTTTTACCTTTACCTACAGTACTTCGTACAAACATGATTATATTGTTCTTAAATATTACAGAAATCCGGGTTCCGTTCGTTAATAATAATTCGATAATTCTTGTGTTCGATTATAATTTATACTAAAATAATCGACTTGGTTTCAGAATGAATTATTTATATATATATTAACAGAAAAAAATTGTTCATTTTATTTGGAAAATAATTTGGGGCCAGGGGGCCTCCACTCCGTTATTACCCCGAGGCCTCCATACCTATAAATCTGGTCCTGGCAGTCGGTGAAAATTATCTGAGGATGTAGCCAAGAAGGTATTGAATCAAAGAATGTTAGATTTTTTTATCGTATACACATATTTTATACTTAAACTCGTTCCAAGCAAGCAACTTGTGATTTTTTCACAATGTTTGTAAATGTTGTAATCAATCGTTAAATTATAATAAGCAATTATATACCTTAAAATTGTTATGTTTTGTGGTAAAAATTGTTTTATCAGGTACATGTCTTATTCGGGGTTTTTTAAATTTGATATTTAGTATCTTGTTTGTAGGTATTTTAATAAGTTAAAAATCAGAACTAATTCCTACCTACGATCACATTTTTTTACTTTTTCCTCTTTTCTGGACACTGGCGGCAATAATAATATCAACTTTATTGATGTTATGGCCCCGATAGATTGAGTCGGAACGACTCATCAAAGGTAGGTACAATTTACCTACTTACTAATGACCTAATTATGAAATAATGGCACAAAGGTAAGTCCCATAATACAAGTAAAGGAAAAACCCGCATTTCAGGAATGTAATCAGTCATACCTTACAATGCGGTCAATAAAAGGTTTTGTTATTGTTTAGATTTATGCCTAAAAGAGAACCTTATACTTAACTAAACACATTATCATGAAATAGCGAGTAACTCGAATTCCAACACTATTTTCTCATGTGAAAATCCTGCATGCTCCCATGGGGCCTGAGTCTACTAATTTATAAACGTTATTACAATGGTGAGTTTTTGACAGATTTGCCATACAAAAACTGTCAAAAACTTACCAAAGAGAGACCATTGTAACGTCTATAAATTAGTAGACTTAGGCCCCTGGTATCGATAGCCACAGTGACAGTGTGAATGCGGAGGTCGAGAACTAAGTGAGTCAATCGCACAATCAACTCTGCTTATCCCAGTTAACTACTTGGACATATCATGTAAAGATGCCACACACCCTGGTTCTCCGCCTTCCGCATGCAGTCTGGGGGCTCCTTCGTTTTTAAGGTCGTTGGTCTATCTTGCTGGCGTTTGTCCCAGGCAAGCACAACTTTGGAAAAGCCTGGACTTCGAAAGGTCAGGTTGGGGGTAACACGTGTTTGCACTTGCGAAGGCTATATGCCTCGTGTAAACTATACCGTGTAAAGAAGAGCGCAAAACCATGCAGTCAAACTCAGACTCAAACTCAAAGTATTTATTTCAATTAAACCATTTACAGGCACTTTTGAATTGTCAAGTTGGTCAGTCAGAATTATGAAGCTAGTTGCCCATTACAAAGCGTAGTAGGTACCTATGGAGAAGAACGGGCAAGTAACTCCACGGACACTCTTTTAAATCAAAAAAATATTACAAAATATTGGTTACATAAATCATGTTGAAATTATACATGTGAGAACAATATAGAAAGACGTGCATGTTAAAAGCGTCCGTAGTAAAAAAAAAGCTAAGAGATGACCAGCCCCAACTGACGGCGCCCGTTCACGAACATGGCGCATGGATCAGCACCATTCAGCTCGACCATTTTGAAGGGAGCTAAATGATCCAACACGCGCTACCATCAGCAATACATCTGAGTGAGCAAAAGTGTGCAGTGGCTTACGCACCGCATTATGTAAATCGCACCTTTATAAGCAGAAGTAACTTGCACCATGTACAACCACCATTAGGTATAGGTACACACTGGGTCTATTAAATCCAGCTATGATCCAACTTTATCTGGATCAGATATATTTGTCATGTTATATTGCGTGTTAAGCCGACCCTGACTCAGATCATCATACAGTCATCATCACGCAAATCATAATTATAAGGCTCGTGTAGCATCCGATCAGTCGGTCACGCCCTTATTAAAGGCGAAAGCGAAGGACAGGATGTTGATGATGTTGATTTTTAAGGATCCCTTGTAGGATCACTTCGTTGTCCGTCTGTCTGTCTGTCAAGACCCTTTTTCTCAGGAACGCGTGGAGGTATCAAGTTGAAATTAAAATACGTAGGTCTAAATGATTCAGATTGTGATTGAAAGCGTGTTATGCAATTAGGGTGTAGATTAGAATAAAGGCTCACTAAGACAGGCGCGGGGCGACTCTAGAACAGATTATTTAACTATATTGAACTGTAGAACAGATTATATGAAAAGTTCATGGAAATAAGAATGAGAATAGCTATAATAATAACTCAAATCTATGCAGGAACTATGCAGGTCGCAACTTGTCGACAAGGAGTCGAGAACCATCCGTGTACAGCGCTGTTCCGCCGCGTTCGACGCTGAACGCGGCAGAACAGGCCGTTCTATTCTGTAAAAAACTCACCGTGAAAACATAGGTGAAGTGAGCTTGAAGTGATCGTCATTCCACTTGTTTGCTAGGGATTGACACAATTTGACGGCTCACTTCACCTTAGTTTTCACGGTGAGGTGCTTACGGATTAACACTACTGAACTCTATCTATAGCACTCGCATGATAATAACACATTTATCCTCATTTTATACTTGTTTGCAGCGAAAGCTAAAAAGACGCGGAAAGCTGAACGGATGCGTACGCGTCTCCACACAAATTCGTTGTTTTCTATGGGCATAAACTGAATAGAGCTAAATAAGTGTCAGTCCAACGATGCCGCCAAGTAAATCCTTTGATTGATCTACAATGACCCGGAGAAAAATGACTTTGTAATCCGTATCCTTAGTAAAGAAATTAACGCCAGGAAATCATTTCTATGCGATCGCGTCATCTGTATAAAATGTCTATTATTGCTTATCGATTTCTTAGGCCGTTTCCTGTTTAATCTTCTACGATGTTGGCAATACTAAGGTACCTAATAGTATCTACTACACGTTTGCTGCTTGAAGTAAATAGTAGGAACTTGCCTATGTAATGGGGATGTAGCAATAAAAGTCACATCCTTATGTACAAGTGATACTTAGTGATAAAATCTGCCTACATAGTATTATTTAATGTAGGTATATGTAGTCTTAGTAAGTAAGTACAGTGCATCCTGCACCGTATCAATCACAATCTGAATCGTTTTGAAACAGATTGCTAATCCATTGCTTCATAAGTTCGAGAAAAAAATCTGCTCAACAACGTGAATGTTGTTGAACTGTCAAAATGAAACACATTAGTCTTAATCGTTTACTAAAATGTGTTACGTAATGAGATAGCTAGATAAGTGGGATTTCAAGCGACCTAGGATATTTATCACTTAGAGAGGCTTTTTATTTAGATACATATCCAGTTTCATATATAGTCAGGTTTAAAATGACAGTTATTTACAGAGGCCCCACGCTAAGACAGGTCGAAATATACCATTTTAAGGGTTAGGGTTCTGTACCTCAAAAGGAAAAAAACGTTACCCATAAAGGATCACTTCGGTGTCCGTCTGTCTGACTTGCTGACGATTCGGACACTGTCCGAATTGACACATTTTCATTTCACTACTTTTTTCACTGACGATTCGGACACCATCAAATTATTGAAGCTGTTTAGTGCAGTCAGATAAAAATTTATAAAATATAATATGTGGCAGCTTAGGTACCTACTTTTAGGAATAGACCGGTTTGTGTGTGGTAGCTGCCCTCCTCTCGGTACACCCATGCTTCGTCCATCGTCGTCGTTGCAGCCGGGACCAACTCCACCTGCTGACATTACGTCAAACCAAGAGTCCTGCCCACCGTGACCCAAGAAGTTCATGTTAGTTTGATTGTCATTCAGCAGATTACCAGTTGCTCCCGACCTTAGATGCTCAAGATTATTTGTCTTCATAAGTACCTACATGGTTCACATTAATGTTGGTTTTTTCCCATTCTAACATCTAATCTGCCTAGCCTTTTCCCAATTATGTTGGGGTCGGCTTCCAGTCTAACCGAATGCAGCTGAATACAAGTATTTTACATGGAGCGACTGCCTATCTGACTTCCACAACCCATTATCTGGGTAATATGATACCCCTTGGTAAGACAAGTTGTCAGACTTTTGGAGTTCTGAAGACCCGTAACTACTGTCAAAGATCCACGAATGACAGCCGCGACCAACGGCGTGCTTTCCGAGGCAAGGAGGAGTCTGAGTCGACATAAAGATGATCACCCATCGGACCAACACCTGTCAGCGTAGCTCGAGCTCGTGGCTAAGTAATAAAAGCCGCACGCTTTTATTTCTTAGCCATGAGCTCCTCCACATAAATAAGTTGGGTCCCTCAAGAATTAAAGTAAGTTCTGAACTTACTTTACTAAAGGCGGTTATCAAATAATACAGACATCCGCACCAGGGCAGATCGCTCGCGATACACGCTGTGGTCACGTGAGCAGCTTTTAGTTTTCATAATACTTCGCCGATGGTGTTTACAAAACGTGACAAGTGGCGCAATCTAGTGTCAAAACTATGCACACGTTTTTTTAATAATATTATCAACATTTCCACACGTTGCGTAGCCTGACTTAGGTTGCTGCATGATAAATCAAAATGTAACACACTCCGCAGACATGACATTTTCTTAGAAAGTCGAATCACACTTTTTTATTTCATAAAATATTGAGAATTCTAAAACGGATGCAATATTATTATAATATTACTTATTAGTTTATTACTTACAGGAAATGCCGAGAATAATTTTGTTTCTATTTAGATATTAAAAGTGTTAATAGAATTTCGTTGTTGACCATTCCGTTCTTAAAAACAGGTGAAAATGAGGTCTTGGGGTCCTTCACCAGCCTGAATCCACCCTAGATCTACCATAATTATGTATCCTAGTTCCGAATTAATAGTAATACTAGTAGGTAATGTAGGTAACATTCTACACTAATGGAAATGCATCATTCATCATCGTCAGTTCAGCTGAAAGACGTTCACTGCTGAACATAGGCCTCCCCCAATGCAAATAGCATCTCATAAACAGAAAATAAAACACAAAATCTAACAACTTCATACTTTATTTCGCAGTAAGTATATATTCCAGGCTTTTTAACATAAGAAACAATAATATTTATAATCAACAATCTAAACAGGATTCGCTCAATAGCTGAAAGCGACATTGCTTTTGGGAGTTTTCGTAAGAAAAGTCAAAGGGAAATTAATTTACAAAAATTGACCGTAGACAACAAAACAATACTAGAAGGTAATTCGACTAAAACAGGCGATTTATTGTTGCTCTTCACATTACATTGACCAAGCATAATCAAACGAACTAATTGTTCAACAATTAACTTTTACATCTAAGTAACACAACAAAATCCAGAAAATTAATTATACAAGCTTTTTGTGCAAACGAAGTTTATAAGGAGAAATTCATTACTTGATTATCGGCTAGTTTTGTGCGAAACAATTCACAAGATATCTCCTGTTATAACAATCAATGATTTAACTCACAGATTATATATAATATGCAAAATCAACGTATTTCTAAACCTGCCTCTCTTAAGAAAGAGACCATCTAAAAATACGGCCGCGATATTTTTTTATTTTCCGTTAGTCATAATAGCCCACTGTAAAACATTTAAATATGCCAACTAACATTATAAAAAAAAAAAACTATTATTTTTCTTTATGTATCTGGCTTCTAATATTGTAATAAAAGGTAAGCTTGGTAAACAAACCAAAGTAGTATTATTGATATCTATAAACTAGGGAAATGTCCATTAAATATTATCTCTAGGTCAACTGCATCGAGAGCTGCTACAAAATTAAGGAAGTTAGATTTATTTTTTTCTAAAATTTGATTAATTGAATAATATAACTTGGGTTTAATCCAGTGTCAGCGAAAATTTTGTCTAGACCAGTATCAAAAATATTGTATTTTATGTACTATTTGAAAAATACTTTTTTATAAGGTGTCGGACAGACTTACTGATCAGTAGTGCGCATTAATATCATATCCCGTGTGCGTGCGAGATCTTATCAGTTTAGTTACGTTCTGCGAACAACGTTCGATTATATTGTTATTTTTCCACTTGTACATTTAATTGTTATAGTTCTGAGTGAGTGAACTCTTCACCGTCTTGTCACGACACAAACAACTATTGCTCAAAGCTGCAACCCCACGACAAGTGGCGCATTTATGTTGAACACATCCATGATTTTGTTTTATTCAAGCTTATTTCTTCCTCTCGTACCCAAAACTACTTACTGACACATTGACTTGACTGGCAGTCTTGTATGGAACCGATTGTCAGAAACAATCGTTATTAAAAAAATAACAGAACATCCTCACGTATGTATTACTCAAAAGTGTAGGCAGATTAATTATAGTACAGCCACATGGTACGTAATAAGTCAAATACAACAGGGGACGGGCCATTAAAATTATGAAAATAGTTACAAAAAAAAAGACATGACATAAGTTTAGACTTCGCGATAGTACAGACGGAACCCTTATAGGAACTAAAACGATCGTCACCACATTATCATACCTGCCCCTCCTCTGACGAAAAAATAATAATTATGGTTATAAAACATTATATTCGTAAATGAACTATACAGCGTGCCGCTTTGACATTTAACACACGCATCGGGTTCACGTACCTATTCATTTTATAAAGATATTTTAATTTCATTAAACTTTTTTTTTCTTTCTATTTATTATTATAAATTTTCTAAAATAGCATCTTGGAGCAATGTTTACTTACAGAACTGTAGCGCAGCGGTAATTTCACGGATCAACGTATCAATGAAATTAAAACGAATAACGTTCAAAGAGTAGGCGAATTAAAGGAACTATTGAGCTTTATTAATTTATTTATTTGAAAATTTAAATTTTCGAATTATTTGATCTTATTATAAATTGTTTGATTACTGGCTAATAGCCCTACCCGTGTGTTAAATAAATGTCGCCACTGTAGCGGCACGTTGTATACAGATAATTGACAGATTGAGTTCTCAACAGTTCAACACAACATCAACGCAGTACCTTTTCCTCGAAGAGGCAGGCAGATGTGCATAGTTCAGCCTTATTACCCCATTTTGATAGCAGCCTAGGCTAGTGTGAAATAAACCATATCCTACAGCGACTACAGGAAGATTTTACCCAGTTAGTAATTGGAGATTACAAAATGTACACACGGCTACATATACAGCTATACATTTCCAGTACAGGCTGACCTCTCATTATATGGAAATCCTATACAATGCGAGATTAGCTTATACTGGAAATGTATAGCTTGATATGTAGCCGTGTGTACATTTGACCTGTATCTTATTATACAATATAACAGCGAATCAATTTTCACATCTCCCCCTTAAGACCTAGGCCAATTATTTTATGATATTCAGATAGCTCGACCTAAAAGAGATGCCATTAAGAATATGAATAAAAAATCTCGGCTAATTAAAAAGTTGTGCACGTAAATAATTTCGCGGGTATTATTTAGTACATTTTATATGTGACGAAGAAGTCTGGAAGTTCTATTAATTATTATCAGCCGTGAGACCTTAGCGCAATAAAAGAGGGCATTATTTAACTTTATTGGTAGGAAATATTTCAGCTACAACTCGAGCAATTGTTCAATCAATTCACCTACGATCGATAAAACAGGTAACATTAGTAAAAATATTACTAAGATTTCTTTGTACATTCTGTTCTATAGTGATTTTACACTTATTTATGTTATCACTAGCCCGCAACTTCGTCCGCGTGAAATTTCGCCCCTTGGCCTACCCCGCGTCGCATCCCATTGCCCGCGCGTGCTATTACTTCAAAAATCAAAATATTTTATTTCTCATAAACCTACAACTTCGTTTTCGCTTAGCGTTCTTTCTGACTTTTTTTCGTTTTGCTCGGCTCCTAAGGGCCGTAGCGTGATGTTACATAGCCTATAACCTTCCTCAAGAATTGGGCTATCCAATGCAAGTAGAATTTTTCAACTCCGACTGGTAGTTCCGGAGATTACCCCCCACATACAAACTTACAAACAATCAAACAAATTTTACCTCTTTATAATATTAGTATAGATTGTAATTCACATACATTGCGTCTATCGAAATATAATAAACGAGACTATTTAGTGGTTTAAGTACCCGTCTTAAACGCTAATGCAACACCACTGTGACTACGACTGTTTTAATATGTGAACAAAGTCATACTAATCAGTATATAAATGTCTAATAAATGGTTTTTCTGTACAGAATATGCATTAAAAGATAGCTATCAGCTAAATGTAAATATATTTGTGTTTAACATTAGTGCTAAACGATGTATTATCGAGGCACTTTCACAGATATCAACGAATTAACAATTATCAACATTTATTGCGTGGCAACTCAACAATAAGATGGGCTCCTGTTTGTGTAATAAAATAATGGAATGTCATTAGCTGCTTATGTCCATTCAAAGCTTCGTAATGATAATTTTCTGGATTTGTGAGTAACATTCATTTCGACATATTCACAAGGAGTCTACTCTTTAAGTTTAGGGAAGAGGGCGAGCGCGCGCCGTCAATCTTGTACCTGCGCTTCACTTTTGAATTTCAGGATCTATTCTTTATCCTATGATCTGTAACAATTTTTTGTATTGTTTATTAAATAAGGAACAAAAACCTCAATAGGTTTTTCCAGATGTTGAAACACTTTTCAAGCAATCTTAATACTAACGAAATATATAATTTATGATTAAAACATAGTTTAATAAACATTGTGAGGTAGTTAATAAATAAACTAAAAAAACGACAACGGTGTGTGTCAGACAGCCCGTTGGTGCTAATTAATAATTGAATTAAATTTAAACAGGATGATGCATCTTCAAAGAGAATCAAATATTTTTTTTTTATAATTAATATTTGTTATTTCCGATTGAATATTTGTAATATTATTATATTATAATTTGTAATAGTCTATGGATAAGATGTATTCTGTAAAAATCTCGTGGTTTTAAAGCGATCTGTCAATAGTATCAATACTTAGCAATAAGTGGAATGGCATCTCACTTCAAGCTCATTTCTCCTAAGTTTTCACGGTGAGAATTTTACAGAACAGACTGGCAGGTATTTATAAAAAATGTTGACGCCTCGGTTTGTCCTGGCACTTCTCATCTCATCTGCTAGTCACTGTCAATGTACCCTAAGGTACAGGCTTTTGTAAACACTGCGCGTTCGCGAGAGAGAGAGAGTCGCGTTCATGCGATGCGATGCGTGCGATTGTATTGAAACTAACGTCACACGGTCATGGCGTTAGCGTCGTGTTTGAACAGCTTTAAGCCGGTTGCAGACCGAGCTTAGCTAAGGGCGGATTCGACCAAACACGAATAAATTTTATCCGCGGAATAAGATTTACTCTGGCAGTTTGCGTATAGATAAACTGTCAAAAATTCAAAATTTATTCGGAAGAGAAGGCTTATTCCGCGAATAAAATTCATTCCTGTTTGGTCCGGTTATGATATCATTCCGGTTTAGTTTAACTTACCCCATATAACTGAGGTAATTTTTCATACTTGTGTTCATTTCATAGTTAGCGATCTGCACACTTGCATGAAAATGACCTCAGCTATGCGAGATAAACTAAACTACCTTAGCCAAGCTCTAGGTATGCAATTGGCTTTACGTTCAACGAACGCCTACGCTAGATGCAAGGAGAACTGAGTTCAGAAGAGATGTACTTACTATTGCGTGGAAGAACAAGGGCTTGGCTGTCGGGGACGGTACAGGTATGCAGGTTGTTATGGAACATGTACTGGATCGTCAAGTGCTTGTCGTCGCCCACACACGGGTCGTAGAAACCGGGCAGCTCAGACTGCGAACAAATACATACAAGTGATAAAAAAGCACATGACTTTTAAACCTATAGAAGACCATCTCTGCGACAGTAAATTTTAAAATACTTCATACTTTTCCTAAATAAAATAATTAACACTGTGCACCGGTTTCAACCTCAAGAAGATGTAAACATCGACAGTTAAATACCCAACATGTTTTGCGGCTTAATAAGACGTTCTTTCTATTACTTAAAAACTTTTTACAAAAAAACTTCTTTTTTAAAAAGTTTTTATTTTTCACTTTTTAGTTGTGGTACCTACTAGTTCGAATATCACGACCTGCTATGTAAATAACAGTGACAGGAAAATGTTAAAAGATCGTCCATATAGGCTAAGTGCAAAAATACGTATTAATGAAGCTAACTCAAAAAGTACTTAAGCTAAGTTAATAAAATTTATATGGGACCACCTTGAGAGCATACCCTTGCAAACAAAAAAAGAATTTTCAAAATCCGTCCACAATTGACGAAAATATCGACGGACATACACAAAAAAAAAAAAAAAAAAACATACATACGCGACGAACATATAACCTCCTCCTTTTTGGAAGTCGGTTAAAAATAGGTACCAACGTACGTTGATATTGAATACAGATATTTTAGATTGGAATTCAAGATTAAAGGTTAGTTTACCGTCAATTTGTATTGAGATTTTTATTCAACACTTCTTTTGGCGACAACCAAATTCTGAGAAATATGTTCTAGCTGAACATATTTTTTTTTCAGCTTTTACAAATATAGATTTGGCAATTTTTTGTTTTAAAACAAGCCTACTTTTAACCTTTACCTCTTGTCAGCGCCTTAATGCTGGTTTTGCTTTTAAGAACTTTACGGACATTGGCAGGTGACGATGACAATTCTTTTAATTGGGAATTATACCAATGAAACTGAACGCGATCAGTACATCTAAACCGAGTTCAAGAGCTGTCAGTGTCAACATTCCAAGGAAAATAATGACACTGACAGTTCTTCAACTTGGTTTATGTGGTGATTGCGTTCAGTTTTTATTATTGGTAAAATTCGCCCTAACTTATAATTGAGGCTAACAATTCCAAAGGCACATACTTTGTACAGAACTTGGCCTCATTTTTAAAATGTTTATGATGTGATCAAACTTTCCATAAATAGCTATTTTAATAATTGCTACTATTAATAGCTAAAGGGAGTAATTTCATGCATGTTTGCTGTCATGCGGGTTATTACCGAACCGCCATGATATGGGGGCGAGGAAACTATTTATATAATAGCCTTCATTATCCGAATAACTTCCGATGATATTTGTGTTTACATCGCAATGCTAATTTGTTTTACTTTGTGAAATCTCCCATAGATTATATTTTAACATTATTTTTATTGTATGTGTGTATGTTGAGCGGTTGTGACCCAGTGGCAACGGACCCGACTTACCGAGTTGTAGGTCATGGGTTCGAAGCCAAAAATTACACAAAGTAAAGCGTAATTTATGTAATTTATTTCATCACCACTACTCTCAAAACGGTGTAGGAAAACATCGTGAGGAAACCGGCAATGTCCAAGAACCAAAAATTCGAAGACATGACTTCTACCAATCCGCACTGGGCCCGCGTGGTGGATTACGGCCCGCGTGGTGGATTACGGCCCGCGTGGTGGATTACGGCCCGCGTGGTGGATTACGGCCCGCGTGGTGGATTACGGCCCGCGTGGTGGATTACGGCCCGCGTGGTGGATTACGGCGCACCCTCTCACAGAGGCCTGTGTCCCACCAGTGGGTTTATAGGCTGATTTTGTATGAAATCCATCTCTAAATTACGCAGTGATCAACTTTTTCGTTCAAAGCCAGGAAATTCCGGATATAATATTTATCGAACTTGCTAGCTAGTGCTTCTTCTCTTGTATCGGTTTACGATTTAAACTATGTGAAGAAAGGTCTTTCCAAGGCGGTAATGAAATGAAATTGTTTATTCTGTAAATAGGACATCGTTATCACTTTTACACGTCATATAAAAAAAAATTAGGACTAAGCTAGATGAGGTCGGCGTTTCCTATCTGACAACTCTGAGAAGAAAGGCCGAAACAAACTTAGCGCGGGCACACTTTGAGAAACTTGTTACTACGACCATTTTGGTGTCCTACGATGAGTAAATGCTTGTATGAGCAAAATTTAATAATAGAAAACCCATCGTCTGAAGATAAATATTGAAGAAAAAAAAAGCATTCGGTTGATTATACCAGTAGACCACGATTTACAGATTTGTCTGTCCTAAATGTGGCGTTTTTTTGTGTTTTGTTGGGGTTTTTTTTTGTGTTTATTACCTTGTAGGTAGCTATTTCCAAATACTTAAGCAATTAGTTATTATTTAATCGTGCTTTTGTATGTAGCGCTGTGTCTTTTGTGTGCACCAAATAAACGATTTAGCTAACTATCTATCTATCAACCAACCGACCAATATCTCAATTGCTCCTTATTAACTCTGTAAGATCCAATATTTTATTGATAATTATACACTGCAATGTTGAATCGCGTGTGCAATGAAATATAGCTTTTTGAGACACATGGATTACTGCATGTTGCATATCTAGTTTTAACTAGCTTCAATGATTATATAAAAGGGTTTGCGTTTCACTACACATACGCTAAATTATATGAAGGCATTTATTCAGAGATGTACGTTTCTAATACTATAATGAAAGAAAGATTTGATTTTTTGTATGTTTGTTACGCTTTCACGCTAAAACGGCTGAACGAATTTCGATGAAATTTAGACCATGACCTTGATTAGGACATAGGATAGTTTTATTCCAATATTCCCACGGGATCGAGACTTAGGGACTACTCACACTTATTCAGCTCTATTCAGCGTTTGCCCATAGACAACGCGCGAAACGCGTACGACTCCTTTCAGCTATCCGCAGCTGAAAGGACGCGTACGCGTCTCATACAAAATCGTAGTTTTCTATGGGCAAACGCTGAATAGAGCTGAATAAGTGTGAGTAGTCCCTTATGCGGGTGAAACCGTGGGGAGCAGCTAGTATAAAATAAAGTGGCTTTTCGTGTCTGTCTGTGTGCATATTTCTTCTAAACTGCGCAATGCATTTTGATGCGGATTTCACCATCATTCAGAGCATTTATTCCGGAATATTGTGTAAAATACATTAAGTAATATTTAACTTAGAAAAAGCAAACAAGCAAATAAAACTGAACGCGTTCAGCACATATTCTACGTTTAAGAGCTGTCAGTGTCAAATATTCCATAACAGATGACACTGACAGCTCTTGAACGCGTTTTAGATGTGCTGATCGCGTTCAGTTTCGTTGGTGAAATCAGCTCTTAGATAAAGAAATGTCGATGTTTTGACATGTCGACAATTGCACCCGTGCGAAGCATGCGCGGCTCGCTAGTTTCACATAAATTAATTCAGAATGCTTCTTAAATACCGTGCAGTTAGCTTTTGTATGCGGCCGTTTTATGTGACAGCGCTTGCGTCATTCTTGAAGCGTGTGAACATATCATCCTCACAACAAGTAACATATAAAAATTCTGAAAATCATATGAAATATGATTCATACGTCATCACTGTTGCTTGTATGGAGGGCAACCTTGACAACTACTGTTGATAATTACTATTCACGTGGATGGTAAGTGAATATCTACCGTGCTCTAATGTTTCCTCTTTTTGCTCGTAGTTTTAAGGGTAAAGTTTGATATACTACATCCAACATCGAAGCTCTCAACAATCGTGACCTGAAGCCATAGAATGAGGTCACTGTGTCCCAAACATGCAGCATTCTAAAAAGGTACAGCGACTACAACTTTTTAACACGCTTTTATTAGTTTCACCTGTATGTTTGTTTGTTTGTATGTATGTAACTTACTCGTTTGGGCTCGATTTTGCCCCACTTTAAGCGATCAGATTTACTTTAAACGTTGTAAACTTATCAACGACCGACGACAATACATTATTTTGTTAAGCTTATGGAAAAAAAAATATATTATAATAATTTAGCATATCTGAACATAATAAAGACGGTTTTATAGCAAATCGAACTAAAAAGTGAAACCACGCTTTTTTACAATGAAATTAATTTTCTTTTAAATTAAAAGTTATTTTCTGATTTTTTTAGTATATGTATATGTTTATACTATATAATAGACAGACAGACGCGGCGGGGGGACTTTGTTTTATAATATGTAGTCATTTCATTCTGCCTAGCCTGTTCCCAACCATGTTGGGGTCGGCTTCCAGTCTAACCGGATGCAGCTGAATACCAGTATTTTACATGGAGCGACTGCCTATCTGACGTCCACAACCCAGTAACTGGGTAATACGATACCCCTTGGTAAGATAGGTTATCAGACTTTCGGGCTTCTGACGTGTTTTCCGAAGCACGGAGGAGTCCCGGTATATAAACATGGTCACCCATCCACAGACCAACCCCGGCAAGCGTAGCTTAACCTGATGGATGGACCCGTGCGGCTGTTATTACTTAGCCACGAGTTCCTCTTTTATAATAAATATGTAGTGACAAATGTCATTTCCATTGCATACTACCGATTCGTTTAAACATAGTAGTGACGGTGTCACCAAGTCTTTTACATTTCTTAGCTACCACAGGACGCACGTGGACTTGAAAGGAATCTAATAAGCAAATATATACTGAAAATTGTAGCCTATCAACCATTGTGTGCGGTACACTGTTGCAGGAATAACGATAACATAAGGTGATAAATCCATAACATTATGTGAAGAGCAATTTCAGAAATTACTACTCGTTATTATATACGTGTCATGGAAAACATGCTCCATTGTCAAGCGGCCGGGACCGCCTACCGTGTTAATGATGGAAAAATCTAGCATCGCATAGCATCTGTCGTTCACTTAGTGATTAGAACGTAATCAATATTTTACGTTGTGTTATCCAATGCTAAACTAGCATGGAGACAAGTCACTGCGGGCCATGCTCACAGTGGCTCCTCACTATTGTCTTGGGATGCAATGAGCTCAGCACCACCATATCAGATACAATCATCGGCACGATTCTTGAGCGCTGACCTTCACCTGCGCAGAAGTGAATTATTGGGTCCCTTTACGTATTTTGTCATAAGTGTACGATGAGCAAAGCGATCCCCACTCTTCCGCCGAGGGTTTTGTCGACGAAAGGATAGACAAAATGACAGATAAACAATCAGATCCGTAATTTTGTCTATTCTCCCGTCGACAAAACCCATTTCTAAGGTAGTCGTGCTACGCGTGCTGCTTTCATTTGCTCTTCTTTCTTGGTCTATTATATTTCAGTCTTTATTGTCAATTTTTTTTTATTATGACGTGTAAAAGTGATTCCGATATCCTATTTACAGAATAAACAATATCCTTTCATTTCTATGGAATGCTTATGGAGTGGGCGGCAACCAGTGGGTTATCTTTTAAAGTCAAGGCACGTGAACATATTAAGAGCCCACCCAACCTCAGGTTTTTATCTCACTCGCACCATACTACTCGCGGACCGAGTGCGAGCGAGACAGAGGCGGTAACAAATCGGCAAAAGTTTAGGTAATTGCTTTTTACGGCGAAAATAAAAAACAATCGCTGCTTTATAGTTAGTTCAGTTAGTGTGCCAAGTTTCATGATCTAATTTGAAGTATTTTTTTAATAGCAGCGGTTTATTGTTCGGTTTGGAGGTAACTTTGGTTTTTTTTTCTATCAAGAAAATTTTATGAAATCGTGTTTTCGGCAACTTTAACATATATTTATTTCAAAATTAATGCTGTAGTAGTTTCGACATAACGGCGGATCTTGCTAAGCAATTTGACGACATATGGACACATTAAGAAGTTGGCAGAAACATCCCAGCGAGATCCCAGGAGAAAACGAATCCGATAAATCAGTACCGGATTCGTTTTCTCCTCTACTTATTGTTATTTCTTCTGACAAAGTTTATTTTGTTTATGTGTGTAAGTATCTACGTATGAGTCCTTATTATTGTATTATATTTTCGATTTATGTGTTGCACCCGCCATGTTTTTTCTCCGCATCACCCTAAGGTTGTATGGTAGGAAATGTCTCAGGCAATCCACCTTTATACTGTATTTTTTTACTTCTGCATAAAGTTTTAATACATAAATGAGCGAAATGGGAATGCCATTGCACCGACCGCATTTCAAATTTCGCGTGTATTCTGTTAAATTACACAAATTGCCTGCCTGGGATCGAACCAACGCCTGCAATACGTAAGTCACCGCTAGGCCATTACTGCTCCGCTTTTAACAGTATTCCAGGTCCCTCCAAACAGTGTAATATGCGTTACACGCAAAAAAAAGAAGTGGATTCTCGTCGATAGTGCAAATGGTGTGGAAAAGCTGCAGAAAAATATCTTTATATTTAAACAAATATTTAATTTTAAATCTGTATTGGGTAGCCAGCTCCATCATCCTCGACCGCTAACACGGATATTGGTCATCTACAGTTTTCAACTAGAAGCTGAATAGAAAGTGTACACACCTTGCTTGCTTCAAGCAGTTCTAACCGTGAGTCTCTGACGAGGCATTGTATCGGTATTGTGACGTCAATCACTTCGGTGAACGTGTTGGGCGTCTCCGGCGAATTCCCGTCGCCAGACGGCTCTGCGGTTACTTCGTGGCTAGAGGAATCTGTCAAAAAAAACAGAACAATAATAAAGGTATATTTTCTTATTATAAACCTGTGTTGTTTCACTGCACGGCAAAGACTTTTCCCGATCTACTGCGATTGCGAGCCGAACTCCTTCGTCCCGCTCATCCCGCCATCTCTTTCCTGTCGCGTAGTCGTTTCCTGCTATTTGGTATTCACTGAATGGTGGTTTTTGCGTATTGCTGCTCCAACATGCGACAGATGTGGGCACCCCAGTTCCACTTTAGACCAGCAGCGGCCAGCGTCCACTATTTGTGTTTCGGAATGAAGTATAGAGTTTCTAATGCGATCTGTGAGTTTGACACCCAGTATACAGGCTGACTTTGAAAACATGCGACAAAATTTAAGGGGGTGGTCTACTCATCAATATGAAAAATTCGCAAAAAAATATCGACCTTTCTGTATAAAGGTATCCCGATTGGACCATTTTGTATAAGAAAATCGTTTTTTTTTGCGAATTCTTATTTGGTCCCATAGTAAAAGTTGTTCATATTGATGGGTAGAACACCCTTAAATTTTGTCGCATGTTTTCAAAGTCAGCCTGTACTTCGTTCGTAGCCCGTTGGCAGACTCCGAGTGCGGACTTTTTGCAAACTTGCAATTTCACATGGGAACGCTATTGTCACGTTGCGAAAAAATTAAAATGTACACAGCATTTGTCTGCTTCAAGTATTAAATAAAACAATAAATGACGCGGTTCTTACTTTGAGGTAGCTTTCCGTACAGTGCGCGGAGGACCACGAGGCCTTTCTTCTTCTCCTCGTCAGACCTGATCCTCGAGTACGTCTCCCTCATCAGTTCAATAGTAGCACGGGCCTGCCGCTGCATCTCCTGCAATCTGTACGAATATTCCAAGTATAACCATAGAGGCAATTGCCGCATTCGCAATCTGTCAAAAATACAATCAATTTAGCAACATTTTTGACAAGTTTGACAGATTGCGACTTGAATGTGATTTTTTTTTTAAGTATTAGAATTGACCTTCTGTTGTTTGAGTCTGTTCGCGAGTCATTTCGATATTTTCGTACATATTTTATCTTTGACAACTTTGAACGTGTTTTTTTAGCAAGGTTTTATTTACACATATCATGACGCGTTCCGGACTACGGGTCGGTACTCGAAAAAGATGGCTTGCATACATTTTGTACGAAGTTCACGCCTTGTCTGTACTTCGGGGTCTTCATTGTTCTATGCAACTTACTGTTATGTAACTTACTGCTGGACATAAGCTACCACGAATTTAGAATTTAGGCTAAACACTTGGTTCTCTCCACTCCTTGAAAATTATAACGGGTGTAAAAAGAGACTTAACGAAGGCGAGACTCACTTGTTCTTTCCCTCATGTGTAATATTTTTTTGTTCCCAACTATATCTGGGAACCTTCTGGTTACGGAGATATTGAAGGTCAAAGTTCCATTTTTTTTTACATAGTTTTACGAATACAATTTTTAAATGTGGTCCCGGACTGCGGGCGTATATAAATTTAACTTATAACTTAAATTTAGATACGCCCACGGTCCGTGTACCAACTGAGTAAAAACAGCGTTAGTTTAAGTTTTTTTCTAATTATTTTTGCACAAACTTACTAAGTTTGATATACAGAATGCGTAGATGAGGGCTGCGTGATGGGTCGTTTTACACAGTGTATAAATCAAACCTTTCATAATTAGCCTCCATAGACCGCTGCCGGTCGCGATCCTGCCGCTCCCTTGCGATTGGGTCCAGGATGATCTTCTTGAGTACCAGCCACGAGATCAGAGGTACGACCGTCGCGTAGAACACCGGCGAAGGCATCACCTCCTCGCATAGGTGGATGGGCACAACGATGGTTTGTGATGAACACGTCCATCTAGAACACACAAAACACACATTATATCACGCTCGAATTCCCCAAAGATTTTTAGAAGAAAGAATTTAAAGAAGAAGAAAAATTATCAGATTGTTATTAAAAAATCATAGACAAATATTTAGGTTACCATAATTTAACTTCAATATTGTCAAATGAAAAACTTGTTTCAGGTAATTCAAATATGGTGGACTTACTTACTTATCGGACTTATAACAAGCCTACCACCAAACTGAGCAGATAATTTTTCCCCCGCTGGGAATCGAACCCGGGACCTCTGGGTCTGAGACACGACACCAGAGATGACACACAGAGATGGTTCGCTAAGTAACCTAGTTTTATCGTGCCACTTGCGGGCTGCGTATAACCTACCTACTTCTTTTTACCCGACCACGGCGAAGCAAAAAGAAGGGTTATGATTTTGACCGGTATGTATGTATGTTCATCGGTTCCCTCATAACTTCTAAACTACTCATAATAATAATTTGACAGTTGAGGTATTTTTGGAAGCGTCTTGATCTTCCGCTCGTTATAGGCTATGTGACGTCACATTACATTGAATATCCTCCGCCCTCTAGAGGACATAAAGACCTGAACAATTTTTTTTTGTCTGCTTCTCTGTTGCGTAACAAATGATAGGGCTTAATTATCACATTTCACAAAATATAACTCCAAAATAATTGAAATAAAAATAATCAATAGTCAAAATAAGTCAACAAAAAAGACATAAACAAGATATCACAGACAGACTTTAAAATCCGGAGTCACACGTGTTATCAGATTACGATAAATCGAACAGATTACGTGTGACCCCGGATTTTTAGGGTTCCGTAGTAAACAGGAACCCTTATACGGACATAGACGGACATGGCGAAACCGCCATGTCCGTCTGTCTGTCTGTCTGTCTGTCCCCCGCTTAGCGCAGAGACTGTTAGTACTAGAAAGCTGTAATTTGGCATGAGTATACATACTAATGACACCGACAAAGTGGTAAAATAAACTCATGAAAAAATTTTTTTTTTATGGTACCTCCCCTACATGTAAAGTGGGGATATCTTTTTTTTTTCGTCTATCCCATGGTGTGGGGTATCGTTAGAAAGCTCGTTCAAAAATATTTTGAGCTTGATAAAACCATTTTTGGATTGAAGGATTCGTCTGCGAAATATTAAGCTTTAAAGTGCTAATTTTTGTCAGAGTCAAGTGTCCCTCCCCCCCTGCCAGCTAAACGGTAAGTTCTGGATATCTGGAAAATTTACAGTAGTAGTATATATAACGAAATTAAAAGGAAAACTATCACAGCTAAGTAGGCTCTACTAGTTAACGAGTAATTATCGACCAACTTAAATTTGCAGTTGCAAAAACATGTTCAACCATACATTTTGTATGGGAGAACATGTTTTTCAACTACAATGTTAAGTTTGTTCTTGGGATAAGTTCATCCCAGCTACGGAACCCTTCATTGTGCGTGGTCCGACACGCACTTGGCCGGTTTTTTATTTATACCTTGACGTCTTGTTTATACCGTGTCCGTACCTTTGTCGTAATTGGATTTTCGTTTTTATATCTTTTTACTTACAGTTATAATATCATTGGGCATCTTGAATATGATACACATTTAGAATCACTTACTTAAGTTTTAGCATAACACCACTGGGAACACCCAGCATCACGGCTGCGGACACACTGCTATTCTGTGACACCTTTTTCTCAGCACCATACTCGGCTATCGCGCCAAACGTGCCTAGCCTGAAAAGTATATAAAATACGATATAAGATATGTTATGTAACTTAAAAAGCATAAAAGTACAACATTTTTAAGGTGCATTCGCAGTGGTGACCCACGAAATTCAAATTCTCATAAGTTAGATTTTTTTCTGAACAAATCTCTTTATGAAAAGCAAATCTAACTTTAGAGAAAAGTTATAACATATTTTGATCAAGATACAATCTGAGACTAACCTGCAAATTGCAAAACACGTAAGAAATAGTATATTTCGCGAGTTAAGACTTTAAATCGTAATATAATGGTAAGAATAAGAATGAATTTCGCAATCAATCCATAGTTATCACGGCACTTGCAAAAAGTAGTAATGTTCTTTAATGAAGTAAATAAAGGCGCTCCAGCCAGTCTTACACAGTTCGCGTAGGTTAAAGGCACATTATGCTGATATGTTTTCTCTGCAAGCATTCGTCATATGCACGCGAGCTTATGATTTATGAGCTGTCCTATGAAAGTCCAAGTATGCAAAGGTTTTACAAATACCACGCTAACACTGCGTAGTATTTCCTTTTTCTGGTAACAAGCAGGGACCGACAACCCTTTTTCACTTACGGTACAGGTATCGAAGAATTTTGGTTACTTCTACGACTAAGGTTACCGCTATCTGGGTAACCCAAGAAGAAGAAACGTGTTATCTCTTTTAGGTTACCGTTTTAATACCTGTTACACACACACACACAGGCGATGCGCGCATTTTGACTAATGCCGACGGCACGTGTAAGATAGATGTAATTTTTATTTTGGTAACCGTTAAAAATACCTGTAAAAATATAAATGCTCTAACCAAAAAGTACCCGTATTGATACTACTCTGCGATTACTAATCCCACTACAAAACTTTGTGAATATGATCATTAATTCTGCCTAGCCTTTTCTCAATCATGTTAGGGTCGGCTTCCAGTCTAACCGGATGCAGCTGAATACCAGTATTTTACATTGAGCGACTGCCAATTTGACCTCCGCAACCCAGTAACTGGGTAATACGATACCCCTTGGTAAGACTGGTTGTCAGACTTTCGGGCTTCTGACGACTCCTAACGACTGCCAAAGATCCACGAATGACAGCCGGGACCAACGGCTTAACGTGCTTTCCGAAACACGGAGGAGTCTCGCTATGTAAAGATGGTCACCCATCCACGGACCAACCCCGGCAAGCGCAGCTTAACCTGATGGATCGGCCCGTGCGGCTGTTTTGTGCGGCTTTGTGAATATGGTAACTTATCTAAAATTGATGACTTTTTCCAACAGTGCCAATGTGCAAACTGTTGTAATTAATGGCAATATCGATTTTTCTATTTGCTACAAGCAAAGCCAAGCAAGCCAGGCTTATAATGAGTAAAATTGATTAATAGAATGGCAAAGGACATGAGGGCTGACCCCCAGTCTATGTATAAAAGATCTAATGAATAAAAGAGATAGTGATTCAGTAACATTCGCAATGCTCAAATTGTTTTATTATGGCTTAGCACATCTCTGAGATGTGCTAAGCTGAGTATCAATGAATGTATAGGATATCAACTAATACGAGCGTCATTTTCATAGCGTCGCTTGGCTTAGTTCTGGTGGAAAAGGGTTCAAAAAAGGTTATTTACGCGTACAACACTTTGCTCTGGTGGAAATAGACACCATTGTTTCGCAGTTTAGCTTCCCCGCTTAGCTACCTCGCACAACTCTGGAGATTCTGTAGTTGATTGGTTTACAAAATGGTCGAATATAAAGAGAAACCCTCCTTTATTTAAAACATTTACATAAGCACAGCTTAGAGGTCTGAATTGCTAGCTCTTCTTGTAAGTAAAACATAACATTACGCCTATATTCCCCGAGGGGTTAGGCAGAAGAGCACCTATAGTACACCCACATTTCGCCAGTCATGTCTAAATCCCATGTGTATTAACAAAAAACAGAAGTTTATCATTGATAATCATAATTTTAACACACTTATTCGCAGGAGCAAGATCTTATCAGTAAATAATTGTACTTAGAGGCGATTTTTCAATCTTTACATAACTTTTACGTCAGGAATAAAAATTGAGGTTTGGCAAGTTTTGTATAGAAAATAATATCAAACCGCCACATTTATTCTAAATTGCTACTCTAAATGATTGGTTTGCTACTCTGTAAAGGCGCATCAATCGCGGATATCTAGCTTTAAATAAGCTTGGATGAGCGACAATAGCTTAAGAGGGTTTATTCTGAAAGTTGGCAACGTCGCAAATAGATGTCAAATATTTCGCTGTTTTGATTAATTTGATAATATTTCTGTATGGAAATAAAAAATGTGGCTAACTAGCGAACTAGAATATTGATTATGAAATGCAATAATTAATATCGTAACACCGAATAGTTAGTTTTAGATGTAAAAAAAGTATTTGGTAACTTTCCAAATGCCTTTTTTTCACCTAAAACGGGTACAACATCAAATTCAATGTTATAATTGCAATTCATTATTAATATTCTAGTCAATTGGTTAGCCACATTTCTTATTTCCATACAGTATTATTTCCAAATTAATCGAAACGGGTAAATATTTGACAGCTATTTACGACGTTGCCAACTTTTAGGATGCACCCTCTTAATGAGCTTGGAAACGCTAGAACAGCTTGGTCAGATGTGGCTATGATTAGCATACTGTTATAAACATAACATAACATCACGCATCACAACTTGTCATGTATAACTTACTTCAAAGCCAGCCTGAGCTTCATATCATGCTGTGGCAGTTTCCTCATGATATTGAATGATATGAAGGAGTGAGGAGTCCCGATCTGCACTGCGGTGTTCGTGTGGTATTTCTCGGAGTCGCGAACGTAGATCGAGGTCATTGATGAACCGCCTTGACCGCCAGCGCGGTATGTTAAGTACCCCACCGAGTGAGCGTCCAGTTGAAGCGCCATTGCTGAAGTACAAGGAAAATTGAATCAATCTTTTTGGTTTGACATGCAGTAAATATTTCGTGTTTGCCACATTTTGTCATGATTGTGAGAATAATCACAGCACTGTTTCACCAAATTTGGGTCTTGATGCAATATTTTTTAACACACATTACATTTGTAACGCCGAACTCTTCCTTATCTTCACTTATAAAACAGTATATCTGTCCGTCTGTTATTGCACTTATAACTCGACAATTTCCATAGTATTTCTATTAATTCATAAATACTGTTTGGATAGGTTTTAGTATAAACGGATTTAAACAAAACTTACTTGATATAAGACTTGGTGAAATCCCTCTAGGTGTGAACTGCAACACGGTCCCGCAGTTCAAGAACATCAGTCGCGAAAGAGTCCTAAATATCTTGAAACCGAGAAGAGGTCCATTACCTATACCAAACTCCACCTCTGTCCAACCTTTCTCTGAACTTAGGTTTCTGTTACATACATTCACGGAGCCGGTACCTGAAAATATTATTAAACTGTCTTAATATACATGCCAAACATACAGGACTATAGTCAACAGCGCAGGATACTTGCTAAGTTGGTATTTTTCAAAGACTTGGAGTAGAACAAACACGATCTTAATCACCACGAAAATAAATTTGTAGCGATTTGCCTTAGATTTGCAGAAAACAAGTTGCTACACTATTTTCCATTTCAATAAAAAATTGTTTTATTTCGGACCAAACGTTCATAATTTGTTAGTAAACATGCAGGTTGTATAAATAATGAACGAGCGGGCTACTAAATTTCCACGCAATGACATTCAGGAGACTATTCGAGCTGCCTCGGACCCTCTGCACAAGCGACGCGGCACGCTTACGTCTGATCGCTGCGAAGCCATCAGTGTGCGCATTAGCAAACATTCCCAAGGCACTGCAGAAGCGTGGTAGCCCCTACAGCATCCTGAACGCATTGTTGTATTGAACTCGAAGAACAAACTAAACACTTAATAAACTTGAATGATCTGCACAACATATCAGGGGCCTAAGTCTACTAATTTATAAAGTTTTTGACAGATTTGTCATACAAAAACTGTCAAAAACTCACCATTGAGAGGCCATTGTAACGTTTATAAATTAGTAGACTTAGGCCCCTGGAAGTTACTGCTATAATGAAAAATTATCATTATCATCATTCAGCTGAAAGACGCCGCACTGCTAACAAAAGCAACCTAACCGTCCCAAGCATCGCTGCAACCTTCACCAGATCATCGATCTACCTGAGGGTCTACCTACTATTACTGTGCCACCCAGAACGGGCTTTGAGAATTTTCAACTACATATGCCGTCTATTCTATTAGCAATGCCAATATTATGCCCATAAGTGCCATAAGTGCCATAAGTGTGGCAATCCATTTAGTATTTATAAGTGATATTCGGATGCATATTTACCTACAGTTATTTTTTTTCCAAAAATATTATGGAAGTGGCTTCTTAATAATTATTTTTTCTAAATATAAATCCCGGAATTCCAGGAATACAAAACTTGTCAGATACATGGTATGGAAATGATTCGTCAACTGTCTTATGAAGGTTACTTTTGCGGTGTTAACATAAAACCACAATCATCACTTCACCATCAGATATTTTCGTAACCGCATGGACATTACATGGCATCCGCAAATATGACATGGGTTATATGCATTGATATTGAAGCTAACATAACATTATTAATATAGTTGTTATTACCCTATTATATAAAACACATGGTTAAATGATAAAACTTGCATTACCTATTCCATTCTGTGTGGATATGTTTCCCGATAGAGTCATGGTGTTTCTGAGAGTGACTGGTGCGTCGATTGACTGCTGTATAGTCATGCCCGATACTTCAATACTTGGTATTATAGTCGGCTCTTCCCTATAATTTTGGAAATAAACCGAAATTAAACATAAATAAATACCAATTATCACTAAGTCAGAATGCAACCAAGAAATATAAAAAATTAACTTCAATAAGTTTGCAAAGAAATTACATCAGAAGTAAATGATAAGTGTGCATAATGTAAATAAAATTTACATATTTTAATTGTGCTTACCAGCTATGCTGCTGATGGGGTAATAATAATTCTTAAAAGTAAGTGACGACACGAGTCGAGAAGAATTACTATTAAATACTATTAATAGAATCTGTACCTAGTTATTGAGATTCATCTACTTGCAATATTGCCTAGAAACACTGAAGAATTTTGTTAAGAAAATTCACCGTTAATTATAGGCATCCTGTTCTACCAATAGAAATCTCAAAGGCTCAACAGTTCAACGTGATGTAAACTTAAAAAAAAAAGGTGTAACAAAAGAAAAAAATAAGCATTACTCACAAAATTTCATACTCATCGTAATATTTCATGAACATGTCCGTCGCGTTAACAGACAGTGTAATGGTCCCGCGAGGGTTGGCACTCTGCTGCAGTCTTCGCTCTTCCCTCTCGCGCTTCAATCTGAAATTACAGTTACATAACATCATCATCAGGTACACCTGTATACAGGGTGTCCGGTAAAGAATGGATAACCTTAAAAATAGCATAATATTAGACGTTACCACCATTCTAAAAAAAATAGTTAATAAAATATATCCCAAGTAGTACCAAATAAACGATTTTTTTGCGAAAAAATACTGTGTAATTAATAGTAACATTATATACTGCCTCTCTCTCGGTATAGTCAAAGTACAATATTAGAACAACAATAACCAATTGAATTCATTCATTTGTGGTTGTGGTAAAAAAGAAGGTAAAATAAGGTAAAAAAAAGTTAGTTAAATATCTGAGCGACTACTTCGGATATATATTATTTTGTATTTTTTTAGAATGGCCATAGGATCTATTATATGCTTTTTCAAGGATATGCATTCTGTACCGGGCACCCTGTATAATATGCTTTCGCGGTTGCAGAACGACATGGTTTGCTTTGCTTGGTAGTATAGATGCAGGCCTATCTTACCTCTTTCAGTGGTAGAAAGGTAGCGGGATCTTAAGGGGAGCGATACGGTCTTGTATATCCTCAAGACAAGTCTGGTGGATAGGTTGTGCACCTTCTCGAGGTTGCCAACCCGTTTTTGGCCTAATTCCATAAGAAATAGAGGTACGCAACATTTTCCCAGAAATGAGCCCTAGCTAGATCGATTTTCGCCCCCGTAAACCCCTACGGTTGATTTGCAACTTTCATTGAAATCATTAGAGCGGTTTTTGAGAATGAGATTACAAATATACATATACAAATATTGCTCATTTAATATTATACGATAAAAATCTACAATTTGATTTTAAAAAACTTACCTTTCATATTCTTCTCTGATTTCTCTGGGTGTGCGAGTGCGGAAAATAACCTCCCATCCTTCTACCTCCAAACCACGCTTCCCTGTTAAACCAATTAATTCAGTGTTAATTATTAATGATATTTGTTTATGAATGGAATACCACCATATGGTAAGATTCCCAAATAGTGAACCAATTTACATTTGTTTATCAGTTCCAAAAAAGGATTTATCCCAAAATAAGCTTTTCAAGGATTTTTTTTGTTCTTTACGGATTGAGACCAGCAAATTATGTGTATTTTAGTTCTAACTATATTTCTGTAACCTTAATCCAATTGTACAAAAATAAAAATAAACATTTATCAAAACAAAGCCAAAGGTCAATATTTCAAAGAAGTGAAGGTTAGGGCATTGTCACAAATCTTACCTAGGGTATCATAGATGGCTCTCTTATGTGAATCAGACAGCACCTCATAAGCCTCTTTGACTTTGTTGAATATTTGTTCCGCCCATTTTTTTTTATTTGGATCAGTGCTGTGTTTGTCAGGGTGGAACATACGCGAGAAGCGGCGATATGCACTGTTTATTTCTTCTGGAGGTGCCTGTAACATGATGGGGTTCATCAAGTTTGGTGACCATTTTAGCATCATCAATACCTATCATATTTCAACATAAAAGGGTTTAAATTACTTAACTACTAGTACAAAACTCATCAAAGGCTAAGCCTTGATAATAAATATTTATGTATAAGGTGATTAACCCCATCTTCAAGATGTTAAAACATTTTCTTGTGGAGAGACCCATTCGACCCTCTCATTCAACCATCTCTAAGCATGTGTAAAAATATCAGTCATTGTTTTTCTAATTTATTTGAACTATTATGTAAATATGCAGAATACTTTGTATATCAATCATACTTTGCATGCATTAGCTATCATTATCATGCATAAACAATGTCTCTCAACAAGTCATCACTAAGTACAGTTTTTGCGAGGTACATGAAGAACATATTTATTGAAACATAGCTATTTCAGCCTGATAGAGGAGGAATTGTGGTATGGCTAAGGAAGAAGGCACATTATTATTATATCTGGATTTTCAAGGCAAATCTTAAACAGATTGTGTGAATTGAGTGCATTATTGCCTTCTCCATTTTACATACATTTAAAAGTTCAAGGCTATATTCAAAGTCTTAACATGGGAAGCTTTGACTATGAATGAAAAAATGCTTTCTCAGCATCACAAAAAATCCTTGCCATACTCTTGCATTTTAGAATTAAATTGCAACAGTATTATATTGTACACCTTAGACATACAACATATTTTTAAATAATTTGCCTGATTAGAAAGAGAAATTAGCATAACATATAGAAAACACATAGCTTCAGCTTCACTGTTTTATATACTGCAAGTTTAAAGATAAATATTGCATCATCCTGCAGAGGAACCTATTGAGCTATAAAATAAAATTCTGATTAGCAGTCAGTAACATCAAACTGTAGTTGACTATTTAAAGATTACCTATCTAATTATCCGGAATACAGAATTTAAAGGGCCATGTAAAGAGTGCAGGATGCACCGCTCCTAACCTCAAAAATAAAAATAAAATAAGTGATCCAAAATTACATAGTGTTCAATAATATAAGTAACTCTGCTGTTTGTAAGAAATATTTGCATTCCACGTTATAAGCTTGATTTGTGTCGTTATATAATATTGATAGTGTAAAAATGCTGAAAGCAATTCTTAAAATGCACGTGATTTATATTTACCGTCTTTGAAACATTAAGTAACTGATAGTAATTATCTTCGAGCAGAAGATTATCGCCTTCTTCATCCATTTTCTACAGTACAACTATAATTTTATAAAATAAAAACCCAACAATCAGTCGCTCCAGTGATAGATGTTACTTGACTTTTGCCCATTTTCCGCTGCAATGACAGCACGGGGGCGCCACTTGTGCGACGGGGTAGCACAGATAACTTAGAACCAAAAAAATATTTAAATTTTACAGCCAGGTTTTTAAATTTTTAATGGCCTGTACACATGCGTGTACAGTAGGCTACCCGTCTGTATAAGCTGGTTTTGCATTCTATTGAAACTCTGCACTACGCTAGACCAGCTGAAGGTCAATGTGTTATCACCGACTCCTGGTGACGAGTGGTCTACTGTACAACGAGTGGATCAGGTGTACTCAGGGCTGACTCAGGTCCGCTCTACGGGAGCGGATTTACGTTCCCTACATTTTGACGAACTGTGCGAACATTATGTAGGGAACAGCTAATGTTTACACACAGATAGGACAGGAAGGATTTTCAATCCACACAGGTAGGTAACATTATCTACCCAAAACACTTTTTTTTAACACCCATAAAAAATATTGCTGTCTAAAATATAATTCATAATTGCTACTATTTGATACCTTTGTTAAATAATTGGTAAGTAGGTACCTAATTAATAAGTGAGAAAACGAATTTAGGAAATGGGCAGTAGTCATCCTGCCATCAGAATGACTGCCCATTTCCTAAATTCGTTTTAGAACCACATTTAGAATCTCCACGTAAGGGCTCCAAAATTTCAATTCACCTTTACTGAATTTTAGTACCTATTTGATACCTTTTTACTAAATTAGGGCAAAGAATAAAGATTTTATTAGAGATTTTTTGTTTATTGTGTTAACGAACACAGAAAGTCGTTGTTTTTTCATATTTCTTTACCTATACCTACATTCCTTACGTGGACATTCTAAATATGGGCAGTCAAGCATGCAACCATCATTATTATGATGCCATATATATTATTGCCATGCAGCATCCGAATAATATACCTACCTATATACAGGGTGGCCGGAACATTGACGTCCAAAATTAAAATTTAGTTCCCTCGTATCGTGGGGTATCCGAATCAAAATAATCTGCTTCGTAACTGTGATGAAAATGATGGTCTAAAGTGGTCTAATTCACGTTTTCTAATTTAATTTTTTAATAAATGTTCAACTTTAAATAAAATATACCTACATAATAAGAAAATATTAGTCATAATTTACCGAACGTAAATTTTTCACTTCAGACCAACATTTTCATAACTTTCATCACATTTTCGAAGTTGATTATTTTATGCATAATAGAACTACATAAGAAGATTCAATTGCAAAAAAAAAGTAAAAGTCTTTTACCTGTATAATATAATAGGTATACCTATATTATTATGGTTATGTGGTTTCGCGGCACTGTACTACGGCCCTTATTGGCTCGATATTGTAAACCACTCGATGAATGTTGTCATTGTCAAAATGAAAGGCGTCATAATGTGCCGGGATGACGATTGACTTGTCGCCAACCCGAACACGACGTGTTGCCACGACGAGCGCTGAGTGAGCCACACTGCCCGACAATCTCACTTCATCCTCCTCCTCCTTCTCTTCAACCTCGTCATCCGGAGGAGATATATTTAGTAATCTATTCCGCATAACTAAAGCGGAATAGGTTACTAAATATTATATCTACGTCTATTGTATTTGTAATAAAACAAAATAAATATTTTTTAAACATGAAGATTTTTATGGAACATATATTATAGACTACTATATTGAGAATACAACACCGACTAGTACCTACAGTCAGAAACAA
This sequence comes from Eupsilia transversa, assembly GCA_914767815.1. Taxonomy (NCBI): domain Eukaryota; kingdom Metazoa; phylum Arthropoda; class Insecta; order Lepidoptera; family Noctuidae; genus Eupsilia; species Eupsilia transversa. The sequence goes on from OU611871.1 coordinate 17,347,279, forward strand.
AACAATGTAAGTATTTGTAAACATGTTGGATTCCAATTATCACATTCTAAGTAGGTACATTTATTTTTTTAGTTTATGTATAGACAACACTTATTAATAGCTCCCACGTTTTATTTAGTATAAGATCCGGCGTAAGCTAGATGAAAATAATTTTTAATCACTTATAATATGTTAACCTACGAATATATTGAAAATTGGTTGCCTAATTAAGCATGTTGATGGCTATAATTTATTAAAAATAATGTAATTAATTAGATTCCAATTGGAGGTATAAAGCCTATAAACAACCTGGTAATAGGCACCGGAAAAGGGTACGCAACCTATTTGTCACATGTTCTGTACCTGCGGTTTACACATTCAAATGGAATCTTACTCGTTTGATAAACAAGTGGAAAAAAAAAAACTTTTTTTTTAATGTAGCCATGAAGTATGAACTTAAATATGTAGGCAACCCATTTTCAATATTTTTGTAACCATAATACATATATGTGATAAAATATAATTTTCGTCCGGTAAACAGATGGGTAAAGGGTTACTTCGGGTCTTAGACTAATTGGAATATAATAGCAAAACATGTCAAAACAACTTTAAAATAGAAAAACTTGTCAAAAAAGATAATAATTATAGTACCCATATTAAACATCCAGATTTCTGTGCTATAACTTAGTTAAATATGATTGGTAAATGCATTGTACATTATATACCTGGGATGAATTTCTCTAAATGTTAGTGGAAACCGCATCAAAATCAACCTGTATTCGGTATTCCCGTTGTCCCCTTCAAAGGGGACAACGGGAATTTAATAAAATAAAAAGAATTACTTCCCGTTGTCCCAGTAAGCTGTCCCCGTTAATTTATTGTAATATCCCTGCTGCGTTAAAATTATAAGTGAGAGAAAACCTATACAAATACCTACATATAAAATTAAAAATACATAATATCTAAATAATAGCTATACACATGAAATTAAAAATTACCTAAAACGTAAAGAATAGTAGTAGTACTATTATATTTTGTAATAGCTGTCCGCCCGCGAGAGTTTTATTTCCCGCGGGTACTACCGGATAAAAAGTACCTACACTTTATTATGTAGCTTACGAGTATACTATTCCACAACCAAATTTTGTCAAGATCCGTCCAGCAGATTTTACGTGATTGCGGCAGAAACATTTATAATTTACGATTTTATTATATTTATAGAATGTATTTGTTTAAAAAATATGTTGTATAATCGTATAGTAATGAAATTGCGTATTTGTTTCCTAGTTGAGTACCTAGTAAACTTATAACAGGTGACCTTAATTCGGGTTGCAGACCAAGTGCTAAGCTAAGTTAGTTTAGATTAGTTCGCATACCTGAGGTAGTTTTTCATACTTGCGCACAAACACAAATTATGATTAGTATGAAAAATTACCTCAGCTTTGCGAGCTAACCTAAACTAACTTAGCTTAGCTCTAGGTCTGCAACCCGCATAAAAAGGATGCGCCGCGCCGGCGCTGAGCCGCAATGCAGCCGGAACAAAAGCACAGATAGATAACATTGTTTTTTGCGACGCTCTGATTGGCTCATTCTAAATCCCATTTCAGAATTCCTATTACTCATATTAAAATATATATATATTATTAGTATTATAATGTACGGGTAGTAACTGTACAGGTATTACCTTTGTGAACTAAATAAAAAAAATATTAACAACTTTTGTTGATTTAAATTAAAAAATCTCGTTGTATTTTGTGTGTAAACATTTCTTATTTGTTTCTATATTTTAAATTAAAATCTATTTTATACAAAATATGTTTCATTTTAGTTTTAGGCTTGCCGCGCAAGAAATAAAAATTTAATGTGGACAACGATACGTGAGATCTTAACTGTCCGTTGTCCCCGTTGCCCTTATCTACATAAGGGGGACAAGGGTAAGGACATTTTATGACTTTCTATTGTCCCCGAGACGGGGACACAGATTACGGGGACAACGGGAATACAGGAAAATCACTATTGTGTACATAAGCAACACTAAGCGCAGACACAGAAAGACACGAAAAGCGACTTTGTTTTTTTATTACTTACCTATACTAAGTAATACATATATACTTATATATACTAATGGTACCTACTAATTTGCTGCACTAAATATATAATAATAATATTATTCTATATATATTATGATTATCCCACAGAGATATGCGAAATGCTTAAAAATATTACGTTATTATTTGTGTGTAATTTAGAAGAACTAAGCGCACACAAAGACATATTTATACGAAAAACGACTTTGTTTTATACTATTTATATATATAGATTTAAATAATTTTATTTACATTATGGAGATATTTATATCAATACACAACTTTAATAAAGTTCCAACTTGCGGGTCGAAAAAAGCAATGCTACAGCACTTGCTTAGTATTGCGTTATAAGTAATTTAGTATAACTAAATCATGAGCCGTTGCAGCTGCGCACCGCGCACGGGTGCGATCATTGGATGTGACATTTGAAATCATGGCGATTTACACAAAAATTCTTTATCCGGAATAACTACTTACAAGATAGTGAAAACTGCTTCAAAATCAATTATGTAGTTTAGATCAGGGATGTTGTGTAACGGATGAGGATGCGGTGAAGGTTATTGAGATAATAGGGTTGGAGGATGAGGATACGGATATTGGAAAATTCCTTATTGAGGATGCGGATTTCGTAATTCTGCCAATAGGAATGCGTAACTCACACTCCGGGCCGCACATATACGGGATGACTTTTTTTACTGTCTCGAAAAAAAATGGGGGTGAACGGAGTAGAAGCTTATCGCATACCTAGTTTTTTGTTTTTTTTCCACAGCTTAGAAAAAAATTGATCTATCATCAAAAATCGCTACAATTTTAAAGTAAACTTTTCATATTAGGACAAAGAATTTTTTTGAAAAAAAAAAAAAAACATTGTTAAAAAATATCGAATTTCAAATCATACGCGACATGCGTATGATTTGAAATTCGATATTTTTCGATAGGTATTTAATTTCGAATTTTTGGAAAAAGAAAAAACCAAAAAAAAAAAATAAGTATGCCATTTGCTTCTACTCCGTTCACCTATTAAACTCATTATTTTTCGAGACGGTAAAAAAAGTCACCTGTATATCGACGCGAGTTTAAAAAAATCACTGTTTGAGCGAACAGCGTAGTGAGCGAGTAACGTAGGGTCATATCCCCATAGAAATTATGAGGATGCGGAGCTTTTAAAATCAAAAGTTGAGTTTTGCGGATATGCTCTGCAGTTGCGGATGCGGATACATATATCCGTTACATCTTTAGCTCTAGTTTAGATTGTAAACTACACAATGGACTTTGATGCTGTTTTGTAATTCTAAACTTTAGAAGAACTCAACACACACAACGTTAGACACGAAAAGCGACCTTGTAGATAAAAATAAGGAGAACAAATACTCATAGATAGATAGAAGATATTCAGCCAGCTTATTTGTGATACTATCAATTATACTGATAAGTTCAAAGTAATTCTTAGCAGATTTTATTGTGTAGAATATTCTCTCAAAGGATTTCCTTTAGCATTCCCTCTAATAACCTTACCAGTGCAGTTAGAAACTACACACAAATATCACAGTTTCCGCTCAATATTTTTCATCTTTTGCACATAATCAGGTACTGTTGACATACAATGCTTTGCTTAAGTATCTCCATTAAATGCGACTGTAAGGTGAGTATTTAGTGGATTAGGGTGAATTGGTGCTCTCCGCACCATCCTGGAAGCTGTTTGCATTATTATTAAATGGTGCTCCAAGCCCATACAGATGACCACTGGTGCTTTCAATATTACCGTCAAAGAATATCTGAAAAAAAGGTTTTTTTTTAATTTCTTGCAAAAATCCTGGGTTCAAATGTGATACCAGGCCACAGATGAATACAGGTAGATCACTCCACATTTTAGGTATGAAGCTACAAGTATGCGGTTCAATTTAGTATAACTCGGAAATTATCGCTGTGCGACCTGAATTACACTTTAATGTGTCGTAGCCAGAGTCGCTTTTTATTTAAATGATTTTTATATGAACCACTTGTATTCATCTGTGACCAGGCATAAATCACACACAGTAAATGCACAGAAACATACTTCTTTGATTTTGAAAAATGCCATTCCTGTGAGATGTGAATCAGACCCAGCTTGGTGCTGGGGTCCTACTCGACGCAGTTCCAACTGGTCAGCTACCTCTTGCAGACCACCTTTTAAGTTCTTGCATAACTTCATCAAGTACTGTAAATAAGTATAAACAATATAAGTAAGTAAAGGATCATGGTCATGACAATGTATTTCAGATTGTAATTAATACTTACTTTCACATCGTAAACAGTAGGAAAATACAATCTGAGAGTTTCAAAGAAGTCAGTTTCTTCCTGAGGCAGATTCTGATCAGTTAGGATTTTAAGCAAATATCCAAAATCATAACCAGAATGAAAACTCAACCACTTGATATTGTCCATTAGCACAATACCTAAAAAGAATAAGTGTAAAATAATTAAGTACTGAATTGAATAATAAGTAGAAGTAATAGTGTTTTATTTTCATTAAAAGACTGTCCGTAGAGTTTCTTGCCCGTTGTTCTCCATAGGAAGCTACTACACTTTGGAATGGGCAACTAATTTCATAATTCTGACTGACTGACCCCTTGCCAATACAAAAGTGCCTGTAATTGGTTTATTTTAAATAAATGCTTTGAGTTTGAGTTTGATTTGGAGGACAGTTTGTTTTTCTTTAATAAGTACTTAGTGTAAACATAACATACTACTAAATAACTATAAAACTAACAAATCATCAAATACAAGTTTGTTATTACACACACAGACACTTGATTCAGGTGTTCTTTATAAAAGAATTTTAAATGACCTGAAGTCATCAGAAGTTCGGCAAATTCTAAAGGTTCAATGCCGTGCTCTTCGTGTTCTCTGAATTGGAGACCAGAATTTTGTAGCAAATCAATTGAGTCTTGCGCATACATATCCTCTCTGAAAACAAAAATTAATATCATGACTGCTGTACGTTCAACGGAAGTAGACCCAAAACAATATCATCATCATCATAGTACTTACTGCAAGTTGAACTTAAAATTAAATTGCCAAGTAGTGCACCCTTGTGGGGTTTTTCCATTTTCATCCATAAATGTAAGACCTAACTGTATAATTCTTAAAAGGTCCACGTTACATCTGCAAACATGATAGATTTTAGTGTGACTATTTACTTTGACTAATGTAACAATGACTAGATAGATGGATTGTTTATGCATGATTGTACACCAAAAATAAAAAAAAAGCTCATTTAGAAAACCCTCAATATTAAGGATAATTATACAACAACGGCAGTGTTAATAGCGTAGCCTTGCAGACAACCGTTGGATATATAGGGAAACAATAATATATATTAACTAAGAGGGTAGTCTGTGGTGCACTGAAATTAACATATTTTAGGTATTACTAATATACCAGCAACAAGGCTCAATCAAAATCAATAGGTAAATCACTAAAACTATTTCAAGACTGCTTCGGTTTTTTTAAGTTATATTGTGAATAGATGGTACCTCAACAGCTGATATTGATAATCCGCAGTAGACCTGAATTCACCAATTGGTCTTGCAACAACTCCAGGGAATTCGGTATCCATGGCCACCCAGTGATACTTCTGCACAATCTAGTGATAAAGGTGAGTGTTAGTTTCACTTTCAAAAATTACGTACTAAAAGCTAAGTTTAAACTAATGTAAATCAACGAAGAATTCATATTTTTAAGGAAACACAGTTTTAGCACCTGTCTAATAACATGAAACTCTTCATGCAGATTATGATTCCAAACATTTTTGATGGATATTGGGCAATCGTCTTTAATAGCACCTGATAAAATGTATCCATAATTAGCTGCAGGCATTTGTAAATTGAATAATAACTCCAGAAAGAATGAAATTGAAATTAGAAATAATGTAATGTACTAATGCAAAAGTACAACAACACAAATCCCACCACAGACTTGTGACCACAGCACAGACTAAGTAAGTACCACAGAGAGCTTTTTTTTTGGGGTGTTCTTTTTTTTTATTCAATGCAGCTCAGCCTTTACAGACACGATTTAAAAAAATCCGTAGGTCGAGACTGAAATATAAGAAGAAAGAAAGAAAATACGTTTATTTGCGGCAAATACGACGCAATGAAAAAAAAAGTACACGCTGATAACAAGTTGGGGGAAAATATGCGTCATATCCATGCAAAACGGCGGAAAATGTACGTAGAAATCCGAAAACAGCCTCTGGAAAAGTCTGTAAAAGACTAGCTCTAGTTATATACAAGGGAACGTTGACGTCCAAAAATAAAATTTAGTTCCCTCGTAAAAACATCAAACATCAAACGCGAAGCGATTTGCGGATGCCTGATTGGTTCGTGTTTGATGTTTCATGTTTTTAAAACATTAAAACATGGCGCAGCAGACCCGGCTTAACAGGTGCCCGAGGCGCGCATCTTGTACATACGCTGCGTATTGGGTGGTGCGCAACGTGATGGCGCGACGAGACTTCGGTAGAACATGGCGAAACATGTAAGATCATACTAAGACCTTTATTGTACATACCATGTTTATAAGCAAATAAATATAGGTATTCTATTTTATTCTTGAACAATTCCCGTGAAGTTTTCATAGAAATAATTGTTACACCAGAGTCGCGTCGCGCCTGTCTGCGGAAGCCTTAATCACGCACTGGAAAAAGCCGCAGTGGGACCTCGGACTTTTTTATTTTCATTTTTTAATCTATGCCAGTTGATTATGACAAGAATTTTGAGCAAGACGTCACTGACGCAATCATAGACAAATCTTTAAACAATTCTAATCTGTGAACTACTCTCTCTCCCGTTAAAAAATGTGGATTAAATTGAATAAATTTCTCATTAATGTTCCGTTAATTGTTGATACAAATGTAGGATATTAAATTTGTGAAATATTTGTTCAAGTGGTATCAGTCATCAGTATAATAATATAAAGGTAAAGTTGTTTTGTCTACGTTGTTATTTATTATACTTAGTTTTAATTAACGTATAATTCTTGTAACTGTAAAAAATATCGTGTTTTGATGTGATGACCAGTTAGAAAGTGATTAATAATTTTGTTTATGATCTACTGCCACTATCCGGTGAAGGCTTATATGGTAATCATGAAATGTGTAGGTGGTTTAGTAATGTTTTAGGATTGTTCGTTCTAAAATGGCTGTTTCGAATTTTGAATCATTGCGGCAAATACTGTGAGGTGAGGATGAGTATACTTACATTAAATTGGGGCTATCAAAGTTTTCACTTAGTGGTATGTGCTATGCTAGAGATGCACCAATAATTTTCACTAAGCAACACATCAGGCTTTCCCCTTGCAGGAGCATAAATTACGCACACAAACATACCGTGTGTGAAAGTATCGTATTATTAAATAAATATTTCTAATAAAATAGAAACAGACTTTATTGTAGCTAATATTCTAGCCTCACAACTTGATTAAAATTTGTTTATTTATGGTAGAAAAGTATTATGCCATATAAATAAACAATTTGATGCTTGTTTTAATGATATAACTAAGCACAGCAAATACAATTTTCCTCTTTGTTTAGGAGAAGTAAGTCAGCTTAACAAGAAACAAACGTGCCTTTACCTATTACTTAAAATAATTATAGTCTTACTAGTAGTAGCCTTAGTCAAAGTAGTCTTTGTAAAAGTTTTCAGAGAGGTCTAGAAAACAGAGTAGAAAACATAACATGACTTGGTAACAGGTAAATAAATTAGTCTAGAAATTAAATGTGTTCATCATCCAAATTCTCCAAAGAAAACTTAACATTTGCGCATACTACCTGGTATTAAGAAGGATCTACTCATGTTTGATATTATTTATAAATCCAATAACACCAGTCCAATTCTAACTTCTTTAAACTATGAGAAGTCATTATTTTTAATGCACCTCTAGCCATATTTCAGTTTATTTGGGGTCAACACATATGTTTTCTGCCACTTTGTTGCAGCTGTAATCTCAGTATTCAGTCTCTTAAACTCATTTACTAGACATGTCATCTTTCACACAACTGATACTCTGATAACCATCCACATATCAATGCACCTACAGTCTTAATTTCTTCAAATGATAAAGTATTTCTTGTAAAAACAAGAAATACTATTAGAAATATTTAGAAATACTACATTTTACTACAAAAACTTATTATTTAATTCAGCTCTAGTCACCGTTTTTGCGACTTGACAAAATATCGTGATTTCTTTATTAAATGTTAGTTTTATTATTAATATAATATACACACAAACCTTCCCAAATAAATTCTATAAATAATTATAAAAAGCCATTAAAATTCCGTTGCATAGTTTAGAAGAACAACGAGGTCACACAGACAAGACACAAAAAGCAACTTTCATTTATAATATTTATAGATATCCACAAATATGACCAACATTGAAACAAATCCTTATCATTCACTGAAAACTGTCACACAATTCATCTTTCTGGGGTTTAGATAAGATTGCTGAGATCTTATTTGATTCAAATAACACTGAATAGGTCAGTCAGCAATTGATATTGAACAATAAAATTCCCTTTGTTTTGATATAAATAAATTTCCTTGTACTCAAAATTGTACTGCAAATTAATAAAAACTAACACACATTGCAAACTAAAAGGACAAGTTAATTAGTAAATAATGTTAATAATCAAAACACAGTCATAGTGTGGTTTCAATGAAGTGTAACCAATTGTTGATACTTTCATACAATTATAGTCATGTATAGGAAGTCCAGTAAAGCAGGTCTGTACCTATTTGGTCCGCTTACTCCAATTAATTTATATTGTATCAGGGTCACATTTAGTGAGTTGCATACAAATGAAGAATGCGTTAAATGTTGGAACAGGTCTGGTGAATAAATTCGGTTTTTTTAGAGCTGATAATTTTTTTAAATACAGTATTGTTATGTATTTCCAGTGTATTTATTACAATGTGGCTTTAATAAACTAAACAGCTTATGTTTGTTTTTCTGAGTTACTAAACTAGTTCATCACAGTCCCATGACGAATGTGTTCACCAGTCTAATCTTTATGTTTTACAGTTTCTGTAAGTTTGGCTCGAGGACGCGCTTTTAGTGAATTGTAGTCCTGACCAAATGATTCCTAACTTTATGAAAGTTTTATTGCTGACTTTTTATGTAGAGGTTTCTAATTGTCTGCTTAGAAATGCATGCAAATTTATGCTGAATATTATCCTAATCAGTTAGGTAATAGTTTCCGACCTCGATTTTCAATTTAATGAGGGTTCTTGATGCAGATGGAAGCCCTGCATCAAATAAAACAATAGTATACAGAATTCATTAACATTTTCAGTGCAAAACTGTTTTTTGAAGAACATAGTGAGCTATTAATAGTTTAAGACTCTCCCCCTCTTGTTTCTTCTCTGTTCTACCACAGATTCAGCAACAACGTAAAAATATTGAACTCGTTTTATATAAAAAATGCGGTTATGGAGCGCCACCCCTTCATAAACGGGGCAAATGTCCAATAAATTGTTAATTGATCAAGTGTGTTGAACTGTTGTTCCTTATTCAGTTGGGTCTATGGCGGCCGTAATTTAGCTGTCGCACACGCTAACGGCTCAACTTCAACAGAAACTATAAAAATTAAAAGTGAACTATTTATCGTGAAAACCTACAGTAACATTTCTGGTGGTTAGAGTACAACGACGAGACGGCAATGCGTCGTACACGCGCTGTCAACGAATGTTAGTAAATCTTACTTAATTAATACATATAACTGTATAAACCTTCAACAAAAAGTGGTTAAAGACGTTTTGTGTACTGAAGCAGTTTTAGAATATCGGTTTAGCTTTCCTATGTACCTACCAGTTTCGATACAACAGACTTGGATTAATTATCAGCCGCTTCTCGTTAAAAGTGTAGCATATAAATTAAATGAATTAAAGTCAAGTAATAAGTTTTCGAAGTTGAGCGTGGCTCGTGGATATATAAACCAGCTGCACGAATCGACCAAAGGTTAATCTGCGCTTACCGAGGTTTGTCCGTGGCTGGGTGACCATCCATTGCATGTCGAGACCTCTCCATGCCTCGGCTGTCATTTGTTCATATTTAATAGTTAGTCAGAAGTCAGAAAGTCGGCCAACCAGTCTTACGTCGTGTGTTACCCAGTACTTAACTAGGTTGTGGAGTTCAGATGCCTATTTGACCTTCACAGAAAAAGTCGCTCCATGTAAAATAATGGTGTTCAGCTGCAGCCGGTTAGACAGGAAGCCCGACCCCAACATGGTTGGGAAGCAGATGATAAGTTTTCGAAGATAGGTGGTATTTCAAGAGCCTAGAAATTGTAACGAGGACTGAGGGTTTTCCTGGGATGTCCAAAACCGCTCCAGTTTAATGATTACAGTTTCGAATCGCGTTAAAAATGTTGTCATTTTACAGGGTGACTAGATCTATTTATAAATTGACTTTTATATAGCTCTTATAAGCGACAGATCAAAATGTTCATCTAAACAGAGTACTGTGACTTCGCAAAATGAAACCAGTAATATTTGCAATTCTAAAATTAAATAAAACAAGAGTGACATTATGTATTTTTTTGTCGATACATCGTAACTATTAGAATGTTTTTAGCACATTTACTGTGGTGTAGAGCAGGCGCTCTGGAATGTCAATAAAAATAATTTCAAATTCAGTGTCTAGACTATACGATCATGGCATAACTGATTTTGTTGACGTTTGCCTGTATAAACATAGTGATTTAAATTATCCGTTTGTTCCAGATATAAGGCACTTGGTTATCAGAATGCCGTCTACCCACCTAAACCTACGCGAGGATGACGTAGTCCGGCTGGCCCTAGAGTTTCTACACAACCGCGACCTGCACATTACTCAACTATCGCTAGAGCGTGAAACCGGTGTCATTAATGGCAATTTCGCTGATGACGTGTTGTTTCTACGTCAACTCATCCTCGACGGACAGTGGGATGACGTTCTGGAATTTATTCAACCACTCAGCGCACTCAAATCTTTTGAAGCTGACAAATTTAATTACGCTATTCTAAGGCATAAGTATATCGAATTGTTATGTATAAGATCTGAAATTAAAGCTTATAATAATGTTGAAAATATAGTAGATGAAGTTGTGAAAGTCCTTAGCGATCTAGAGAAGCTAGCACCCTCGAAAGAAGAATACTCAAATCTATGTTTATTGTTGACTTTACCAAGTATTACTGATCATGCGCAGTTTAAGAAATGGAATCCCAGCAATGCACGCGTTCAGTGCTTTAGAGAGGTCTATCCTCTCGTAGAACAATTTTTGCCTTGTGACAAAAAATCCAGCGGGTCGGTGTCTAAATGTGCAAAAAATGATCGATTAATGCAACTACTTATTAAGGGAATATTATATGAGTCATGTGTTAACTACTGCCAGGCGAAAGCCACAGGGTCCAAGGAAGCACAATCGAATGAAGTAAATTTTTCGAGGTTACTCGACGGTTCTGGTTTTGATGAGTCGGATCTAAGCTTGCTGTCGTGGCTACAATCTATTCCAGCTGAGACATTTAGTGTTCCATTTGAGCAGAGAATGTTGAACGTAGACGTGGAGAAGTTGGAGCGTCCATCTTTGCACACCTCGTGGACGGAGCACATGCTTGTCACGCCAATAAAGCCGCGCACGTTCCCTCATTTGGCGATGCCCTTTAGGAGACCGCGCTCAGCCGCCGACGCTATGACGAGATCATTGCGTCCGCTTCCCGACGGCGCTCCACGACATCCCGCTGTTATGGCTCTCTCAGCAATCGATTATGGCCCTTCGTCTTCCTGTTTTGCCGGATTTCATCTTACCGGAATTAAAGGCAGCAGACTAATGAACACGTCGGTGGATAGATTATTTGATAGTAAAAATGCCGAGAGTATTTTCAACGGACTGAACGAATCCCTGAAGACAATTGATGAGGCGACGTTGAAACCCATCGGTGAGTTTACGGCTTCTACGAAAACGAATGATAGTAGCATCGGCGCGTCGAACGCCACTACTCCCGAGCACAGGGGACAAGATTACTCAGCCTCTACGTCGATATCAAACACGGCAGCGTCGACTGAACGCTCATCACTCGCGGAGCGCACGCCGCAGCAGGCTGAAGCGGCAATGTTGCCGGGCGCCGATGGAGATTTTAGAAGGGAACTACTTAAAGAATATCAAATTCAAAAACAACGCGAGTGCGATGATTATCTTCGCAATCTCTGCTCTTCAGACTTGAGGCAACAGAAAATGTAAATATATTTAAACTCAATTGGATAATAACAGTTATTTTAAAGAGCCTTTCGAATAATTTTTCCATTTACTTTAATTTACTTTCAGGATGGAGCAAATAGAAGATGTTGCATCAGCTTTTCCGTCAGCTGTCAAGAATCCACAACAGATAACTCCCGATAAAGGTCGCGAGCAGGCACCATTTATCAGGTAATTTCTCACCTACTTAGGGAATTAGCTGCTTATTTTATTCTAAAATGTATATTCAAATATTTATTTAGTTGACTTAGATATATATTAAAAAAAATGCAAAAAATCTCGTATAAATATCTTTTTAAAAGATATTATGTTTGTAATTGATACTAGATGATTACTAGTATGCAATGCATGCACGTAGCAGCAAACTGTAATCATTTTTCTTACGGAGTGGTGTACTTTCATCGGTAGAGCGAGCAAGCAATTTGTTCTGAATGTTTGGTCGCCAACTGCTCTGAGCTGTTTTCTCTAACGAGCCGATAAATTACAATGTAATATGTAAAGCAGTGTTGTGTTATCTGTTTGAATTGCATACAGCGTATGAAACCGAAATCAGTACATCGTGTATCGTGTAACATACATTTCTCATGTTTTAAATTTATCGTTTCAGGAAAAACGAAATTATCGAATCGCCGGAGATGGGAGACCAAAAAAGCGTAAGATTTTTTTTAATGTTATTGTCACATTGACCGCGTTTATCGTGTTTAGCCTTGGCCATTGGTTTAAATTGATGCTATTGCTTTATATAAACCTCAAAAGACGTCTTGCCTTATAAGCGAAATGACTGATGTTACAAAAAAAAGTTTAGCTTCACGTAACATCGAACAGTGGTGCCCGTTTCATAATGGTTCTTATAAAAGCCACAGCTACACCATTTGTTGAAAGAATGTCGTTTCCATAAAACGAATCGTTTATTTTTAGAAATACAATAAGAAAGCGAAGTGTCTAATGTCTTTCGTCAAGAATTAAAATAAAATAGTCTTAATATTAGAATGCAGTAAATTTTTACATTTTACGAGATTTCTCGTTGAAAGGCAGCGTTCACGGTCCAAATAGAAATATTTTTTTAAGATTTTCTAGGTCGGAACATGTATGCATTGGTGCTGTCCGTCTCATATATCTGAGATGCTTTTATTAAGTCTTTTAATTAGATTAGGCTATGCATGAACTTGGAAAATTACATCTTACTGATTCTCCAGATTTTGTACTGTACCTAATTTAATTGCTGAGATATTACGGTGAGATTGTTAAAGCAATTTTTATGTAATTTCATATGAAAGCTTCGGTTAAAGATAGTACGCTGAATTTGTCTTGGAGAACATAAATATTTAAAAACACTTTTATGTTTACCTTTATCAATATTGTGTCAATATTTCTCCAGATAATTGTTGCTAAGAATTATTTCCGATTAAAACAATAAATAATATTGCCTACATAAACTGCTGATTCGACCACACCGTCTCAGTACATTAATCGAAGCGTGATTAGAATTTCAGTCTTTTTGTATTAGCAATTACTGTCCTGAGCTATTTACTTACTACTTTTTGTCATTAATTGGTCTGTATACTGTCGCAACTTGATCGTAAAAGGAATGTTCGTTAGTCGAGTCTTGTTATTTTCTTTCTATCGCTTGGAAACATCACTCATTAAATTGTTATCCAAATTGTCATCGATGAAGACTCCTGGGGCCTAAGTCTACTAATTTATAAACGTCACAATGGTGTCATAATGGTTAGTTTTTGACAGATTTGCCATACAAAAACTGTCAAAAACTAACCATTATGACACCATTGTGACGTTTATAAATTAGTAGACTAAGGCCCCAGGCCACACATTAAATCATTACTTGTTAGAATCAGAAGAGCGTGGATTTAGACTGTTTATGAATTTAAGTTCGATTTTATTATGCCGATGACTAAAGTGTAGGAGCATTCTGCCCCCTGTGGGCAAAAAAGCGCACAACTGCCCTTCTCATTACCCGACTACGGCGAAGCAAAAAGGTGGTTATGATTTTGACTGGTATGTATGTTCATTTGTTCCCTCATAACTGCTAAACTATTCATCATAATTTGACAAATGAGGTATCGTTGGAAGCGTCTTGATCTGTTTAAACAACGTAATCTGTTCGATTTAGCACTAACAGGTCGTGTGATTGCGGATTTTTGTTGTGGTGTCTTGTTTATACCTCTTTAGTTGTCTTTTTGTCGTAGTTGGGTTTTAGTTTTTATAACTTTTATATTTTTATGAAAGGTTTTTATAAAAGTCTATTTAATAATACACGGTAAATGTTCATCCACACTGCAAGCATTTGTCGGCGAGCATTTTAGCAGTGAGTACGTTGAACCGAGCATTACAAAGCTGGCACGCGAGCACGATGTTTTGATAAGAATGAATATCGCCCTTTCGAATATAACTAGAATTAGTTTGCAATCTAATTATTGGCTTGCAATGCAATGGATTTTTCCACAGTTTCGTGAACACCAGTGGAGACAACGCAGGGAGACGCGTCGCGTTGTCGCAAATTGCTAGCGATTTATTTACCAGATGGAATATCTCAAGCCACTAACGACCAAGATTGTGATTTGCTGAGCATAGACGCATTGTCTTACGCGATCAGACGGAATTTTGGAAAACATTATTAAAACGTTAATGCATATTGTTTCATAGGTTTTTGCATTGCAGTTGGGCGAAAAATACTGTGATTTGAATGCTCATGCATCGACCACCACACTTGCTCAAGGTGCAGTGGCGATTTCAGATCTATTCTGGAACCTTAGTTGGTCACCATAGCCGAATCGGTTTAAATCGGTGTTCATTTTGTAAATTAACTAGAAATATTATAAATGTTCGCAAATGCGCGCATTGACTGTTTCCACGCTATAGTGCGTAAGAAAGTGGCGTAATTATTCCAAAGACTGCGCGGCACCAACAGTATTTTGCAAATGATTGCACCCCGTTATGACTGTCCCATACAGGCACACTGGGTGGGAATAGTTAGTTGTAAAAAAAAAGTTAGTTTCTGAAATAAGGTAACTATTAACATAGATCATAAGTAAATTGTTATTAACACTTATATGGATTATTTCTGAAATACATGGCAATAATAACAATAATATTGCATGGCTGGGTCAAGGGCTTGATTCAGAAAGCAGTACGCCTGGAAAGGGTATGCAAAGTGAGGAGGTTCCTCTCTCTAGAACCCTGACCACCAGCAGCAGGTACCCTGTTCCTGATGCCGATGGGCCACAAGTTTTAATTTTTTTAATAATATAATTGAAATCTTTAATTAATATATATATGCAAATGTAATGATAATATAAAACAAAGTCACTTTTCGTGTATCTATGTGACTCAGATCATCTAAACTACAAAATGGATTTTGGATGAATATTCATCACAATGTACCTTAGTTTTTGCTATGGTTTTTATACATGTATACGAAGAGCTTCAACTATTAATCATATATGAGAAACACATTGCTCTGACTCCGGTAACAGGAAGCATTATAGTTAGAAAAATGATACTATGAAAACAGAAATGATATAATAGATCCGTGTTTAGTATGTGATCCGTGTGAGCGTAAATAAGGAGACAAAAGGTACGGGTTCATGTGCGTATACAAAAATTTACTTTAAAATTATAAATATTTAATATTCACTTGTAGTAATTACAATTCCTCAATAGTCTTGAAGTACACTTTAACTATCGCCCGCGTGGATGTCGGAACATCCATCCGATAACATCCTACCGGGATAAAAAGTATCCTATGTCTCACCCAGATCATGGTGTAGATCATACTTGTGTGCCAAATTTCATCGAATACTCTTCATTCCTTGCGATGAAATGGAATTATTTATTTCTGTAAATAGGTTTATACAAACACTTTTACACGTCAATATTTTAAGAACTAGATGAGGTCGGTGTTTCTAATCTGACTACTCTGAGAAGAAAGGCCGAAACAAACTAAGAGGTCACAGTCTCTTTTAAACCAGACAAATAATATTGGGCAGATTATGTGAAAACCATGTAGATTAGTGTCCGAAAAAGGTCTTTTGTGGAACAACCACACAGATTGAGTGAGCCTGTCCAGTCAGTGTAAGCATTTGTCAGTAATCGTGCAGCTCAACTCCGAACTCAAGGAGCTCAACGATTCGAAGAACAATATCAAAGAAAGGACATTTGGGTTGATGATGTTGCAATACCGTGTGGTTTAATCATAACTCAGTAAGAATCTGACAAACTACCCCATAATGGAGATCATAAATGAGGAATAAGGTATAATTGAGGAACATAACATAGCCAGTCCCTCTGTGTTTGAGGACTCCGGGTCACCATCAGGTGGATGAAGGCCAAGAGCACCACAGTTGTGGTGACAAAAGAAAAAACTCCAATACCCAGAAATGTACTGGATACAAATGAAGAACAGAGACCTCTATTGGGAGGCTGAATATTTGCCTAAACTACAGTGAACGCCTGTCTAATTCAACTACGTCCTCAAATATCTCTCATGTAAATACAATGGTAAATGACAAACCAATAACAACAGCGTTAGTAAAAGCGGCGCTTACCGCAATAGATAAAAATACAAGTGAAATACCTACTCTACTTATCCTACTTCGACTTAGCTGATGACAATGGCAGTATACGATATACAAATCAAATTAATAAAACATTCCTTCCATTGTAGCTTGCAATCTTACATACAATACCCTTTCTTATATCTCCGCTCCCCAGTCTCGAGCTGAAAACATATCTATACTTATTATAACCTACCTGCACCATTGCAATGCCACTTTTTTATTTTCATTTATACTTTTTTTTGGGCCAGAAACCCTCGCGGGCTTCCTCAGAACCCCCCACCAACGTTTCATCACAATCTGATCAATGTTTTAGGAACGCATAGAGGACATACAAACAAACATTGATTTTTATTCATATAGGTACGTATAGATAGATTAAAATCGCATTTCCTGTAAGTATGTCTGTGTGACCACGTTGTTCTTCTAAACTACGCAACGGATCTTAATGCGGTTGTAAATTTCTTTGTAAATTTATACGTACGGGGTAATCTTCCGAAATTTACGATACTTTCCTCTTTTATGTATTAATTTACTGTGAAACTTTATTATTTTTTCATAAACTACTCTTTGTAGATGTAACTGGATGAGCACATTTTTTTTAGGTTTATAATATTTTGAAGACTGAAAAAAATTTGGGGTAGACCTTTGCCCAGCAGTGGGACAATATAGGTTAATGCAAAAAAAAAAAAAAATTATCTATAAAATCATATTTTAATCAACATACAACCTAACACTGACCTGCAAATTGCAAAAAACTTAAGAAAATTTGAATTTCGCGGGCTACCTTTGACCATCCACCTTAAGTACCTAAACCAATCGACTATAGGTAGGTACTAATCAATCTTTTATCTTTCAATACCTTTAGCCGCCTACCCGTCTGTTTAAGTAGTTAGTATATTTATTTACTAGTTCAATCATAAAACGCTCCGACTGTTCTTATTTATTGCTACACTGTAATTATGACCTTCATACGTACTGGATTGGATTATTTTGCGCCCACTCGAAATACTTAAAACGCGCAATCACATAAATAATGCGTCAGGATAAAAATCTTGAGTTGCCATGAGGTGGGTAGGATAAACGTGACAGTTTGATGGAAATTCGGAACTTTTGTTTACTCTTATTTCGCCCGTATTTAAGGGGACAACAGGAGCTAAACGGAAGTTTTATAATGCTTAAAAGTATATGATCCAGAACAGTAAACAAAATCAGAAAAATATATGATATTTTCTGGATATATTATGCTAGTTAGATAATGTATTGAAAATATAATACAACTATTTAATTCGATACGATAGAAAAAATCACGAAAATACCTCAAATACATTATTTTAACAATTAAAAACCATATTAAAAAAATGTGCGAATATTCTACAAGCAAAATACTAACGTAATAGTGTTTAATTTTTAAGTTCAATCGATAGGTTTTTGTAAAACGATAATTGCTTCATATTTTGCAATAAATTACCAGTGTTGTGTCATCACGCTTCTCTTTCTTTTCTATGCAGTCTGACAGTGACCGCGGTTTAGCTGTTGTCAGCCTCTTAAAGGTTCGTTAGGATTTGTTATATTAAACACGGGTTGACCCTGCTGCTGTTTTGCGGTCACCGGTGTTAAGTATATATTTTTAATTAATTTATTTTGTTGGCCTACTAAAGCCTATTATAGCAAATTTTTGTTGCTGTTTATTAGCCATTTGCTTATTGCTTATATCATTTGCCACATTAAACTAAACTGGACAAACTTTACATGTAGGTTGACTAGACCAGGATTGTTTATTCATCATTTCTAAAATTAATTAACTTGAGTCATTCGTATGAACTGCAGTATATTGTCAACGGCGGTCTTGTCTTCAGTGCTGGGACAATAAGTTTATTGTGACACATAATATATTATGGAGAACAGGCTGACATCATAAACTTATATTACTATAAATAAGTTGAGCTGAGAACAGACAGACATGGTTTGTGCATCAACTAATTTACTTTTGTTATTGTAGGGGCTGTGGGTAAGTAATAATAGCCGCATGGGTCGATCGTTCAAGTTATGCTACGCTTGCCGCTGTTGGTCCGTGGATGGGTGACCATTTTTACATACCAAGACCCCTCCTTGCCTCGGAAAGCACGTTAAGTCGTGGGTTCCGGCTGTCATTTGTAGATCTTTGACAGTTGTTTCGGGTTGTCAGAAGCCCGAAAGTCTGACAACCAGTCTCACCAAGGGGTATCGTGTTATGCAGTAACTGGGTTGTGGAAGCCATAGGCAGTCGCTCTATGTAAAATACTGGTACTCAGCTGCATCCAGTTAGACTGGAAGCCGACCGCAACATAGTTGGGAAAAGACTAGGCAGAGGATTATTGTACGATGCAAGTATTTTTAGAGGTGCCGCGTAGATTTACACTCATTATGAGTTTTTTTTTTTCATCTGGCATAGGTAACCTCATGAGTGCCTCACGAAATCAAGATGGTTGAATCGCTATAGCACAGAAGACAAGTATTATTGTTAAAACTATAAAATAATTTAATGGGTTTCTGACCGTTTAAATATTCTGAACATATCCCGTTAGGCCATCATTCCATCAATATTCTATAAATTGTTGATAGCTTTTCGTGATATAGATATTATTATGTTATCCGAAAGATTTATGAACTGTAGAATTTGGTCTTTTAGAAATGTTATTGAACGACTTCCTAATCTTGTTTACCTTTTTGGACGTTTTCTACAGTCTGCGTACCCACGCGTTAGACCGATTTTGTGTTCTATATGTAAAAGTGGCTAAATACTTTTATACATATTATTTTGTAGAGATAATAGGTCCGAATAACTGTTTTACTAGGCATTAAGTAGCCTGAATGTTGTAAGACATGTGTTTAAGAGTTAATCAGTTGTACTTAACCTGTGTATAACATCGTATTTGAAAGTTATGCAGCTGGCTGGTGGTCATAGAATCCTCAAGCAAATACAAAGGCTTGATGTCGAGTTATTGTATGGGAATTATTTAGTGCCGAAAAATTACTGCAGTGTTCGACGTAGTATATATACATTTTCCGTATCTAGTTACAATGCGTTTGCTTATTTGTACATTGCTCATTTCTTTATTGAACAAAATTGACTGAAATTCTTTTCTTATGTTGCCGTTATTTGAAAAGTTGTTATAAAGTGCAGCGCACATTACGGCGGGCCACACCGTATTGCAAAAATCCTTTTCACGTATTTTTGTATGAATGTGAAAAGGTATTTGTGTGTACAAAGCAGATGTAAGTGGACCTATAAGGACATTATGGTGACCTTATTGGTGATGTTCTTCAGAAAGGTCTGGTGCGTTGTACTCGCATCCGGCGTGCGTATATGACCAGATGTATGAACGTAAATGAAGCAAAAGGAGTATGTAAGGATCGTAGCAGGTGACGTTCTGTAGTTTCTGCCTACCCCCATGGGAAGATGGCGTGAGTTTGTGTATTTATGTATCGTACACTACAGGCAGGCCGCACCGTGCCGCAGTACAACGCTGCATTAGTTGGCCGCCCCTCAGGCGTATGTTTGCGCCTGATTCTGCGATGGTGATTGTAGGAGGATTTTTGCAATGTGTGGCGTTGCAGCGCGCGCGGCCCGCTCAAATGTGCGCGAGCCTCATTGCTCTGGACTGGATAAACATTTCAAATTCTAAATTTCAATCTGTTAGAGACAATCACTGCGTTGCGGCTCAGCCCGACGCGACTCCTAATGTGCTTTGGCGCATTTTGCAATGCGGCGCTATGCGGCTGCACTGTGCGCTGAGCTTAAATAACCGGTTACGTTAAGTTGCTCCATTATTAGGTGCGGTGTGCTTTTCTAGCTCAAGTTGACCATTATGTTGTTTTAAACTTTGT
The DNA here is from genome assembly GCA_914767815.1 of Eupsilia transversa. Lineage (NCBI taxonomy): Eukaryota > Metazoa > Arthropoda > Insecta > Lepidoptera > Noctuidae > Eupsilia > Eupsilia transversa. Next base: position 17,368,064 of record OU611871.1, read on the forward strand.
TTATGTTGACACCGCTACTTACCGTTATCTTTGTTGTTAAATTAGTAGTTTTTCTTTATACATGAAACATGTTTAAAGGTTGCAGATTGCTTTCTTGCTTAGAGAATGTCTTACGTCATCACAAACCTTTTGTGACCTACTATTGTGAGACCGTGGTGCTTTACCGAAAGGAAACAACCGATGCTGGGCCTCTTCCATCAAGGATGTTGCCATTTTGAATCGTTCGCTTGTTATTCCCAATTATATCTAACCGGATCTAAACTGCCAGTACAATTAACCGGGGAATCGGTACCGTTTATGGAACCAAGTAATCGGCGAGTTAACTTTATTTGCCACATCAGTTAATTACATGCGCAGATAGAACCGTAAAATAACTGCCTAGTTTATATTTTAACTAATTGGATAAACATTGAGCGTTGAAAATGAGCGTGGGTGTATCTCATTAACAAATTTACAATTTAATCACGATATAATTTTATTGATGTCCAGTTTCGTCGCAAATTATAATAAAAGCTGCTGCGTTTGTCTTATTGCATGTACTTCGCCGACCTTCGCGTGAACTTGAAGCAACGCCTACATGCCATTAGGTCCTTGTTTATTATTGATGGATCTCTCAGAGTACCTACTGGACTTATTTACCTCGTTGTCACCTATATTTATACGTACCATATAATTGTAGGACACGGCGATAATCGTAGTCTCGTTGCTCGCGCGCATGCCTCTTATGAGTCATCGGTAAGCGTTCTGCGCACAATGCCGTCCGAACAGTCCAGTCGCTACGCGGCATACCTAGAGGACATACATGTCACTTAATGTACTCATACGCTCGCGTTACGCACGATCGAGCTTCGGAAACATTGTTGTCTTAAATTGTGAATTAAAAATATATCGTACGGAAGAGTGTTAACGTTCGGTGAAGATGACTGCTGTGAAGAAAGTCATGGCGATGCGTCAGTTGGACTCTATGTTTGGAAATATGAACCTGGAGGGGGAGGGTCGGCATTCTCCGCTTGTCAGCTCTATCGTCGAGCACGACCCTCGGTGTGAAGTGCATGGCCGTTGCAGCACGCCGTATAGGTCGTCACTTTACCTTCACAGTAGAGATTCTACTCCTGGATATTACAGGGATTCAGCTTCACCTACAAATGGGGGGCTTATCATCAGGTATTTTTAATATTTTATTTAAAACATTATTGAATATTGTTGGTACTTATCGTATGATGTCTAACGATAACTATGATGAAGCAGGCGACGGGACTCACTGGGGCTGTCTCCGGCGCGCGAGCTGGAGCACCCGTCGACGTTCCCGAGTATCCTGCGGCGCGACCGGCACAGCCCCTCCGTGACGCCACCGCGGCGTGACACACCAAGCCCCACTCACAGACTTCACAACAAACGCCACTCTATGGGCTCCTTCCCCAACTTGAGCAGAAGCAACATCGTCAATTACAACAGACGTGATTCCTTAACCAGCAATGGTGTTAGAGAAATGAAGCGAGACTATGTCGGATCCACAAATTCGCTGTCCAGAAAAAGTTCTATCGACACAAAGAAGTCTTCAACGGACTCCTTGGATGTGTGGCACGGCAGTACCGTGCCTTGGGAGTCTGAAAAAACAAATTCTGTATCGTCGCTAGTGCATGACGAAAGAATCTCGTATGGACATAATAATAAGGTAATTTATCAGAGGCAGTAACAGACTATTCGATTTAAAACAATAAGCTTTCATTGTCTAACATGAGTGAATGTCATGATCTCGTCAATTTATTATTTGTAGACGCCGGTAGAGGTACATATTTTGAATTTAAAAATAAGTAATAATGTTTTTATTTTTAATATTTGTCCCCTAACATTAACGGCATGATAAGAAACAAATAAGTTTAGATAATTTTCCAGTGTTATGGAATTAATAAGAATAATAAATAATTAAGTTTCTATTTTTACTCTTTTCCGTTATATATCCGCATTAAGCGTGAAGCAAGAAGCGTTATCTGCGTTTAAATGAACCTATTAATTAATACAAATATTTCTTTGTGTTGCACTCTGATAAAGATTTATACAATACTATCACGTCATTACTTGTTGCTGAACGACTTTTTTAATAACATAAATAATTACCCGTAATTAAATTACAGTTATTGTGTATAACGTTAATAACCACGAAAGGGATTGTGATCGATTATAAGGGCCGGAACCATTTAAAATACTCAATTATAAATTACAAATTGCTGCGCAGCCGCAGGTGCTAGAGACGTATATGGGACTCATATTAGTTTCAAGCTGTTTCTAAAGGTGTGATATTGAAGTGATATAGCTGTTTGAAATTTGATACTTTGGTGGCACATCCCCAGTTCGCTGTACATGGTCGCTGATAGGGCGTCCGTCCCGCGCGCCTCGCGCTGACCTATACAGCCATAAATGGACATGACGCCGCCGTCTGCCACCCGCCACGACTAAATCATGACAATATTTACATTTTATCTCGCAAGCCACTGCAATATTTGCTCAGTCTGTTCAACAAGATACGAAAAATTGTCATTAAAAGCGTCGTATTCGTTTGAACAACAGTTATAGTAGCTTAAGAATTCCAGATACTTCTGACAAACGGTTAATTTTGTTTAAACTTGGAAAAACTGGAATTTAAAGGTTACCAACGTTACGGTGCTATCGGATGATGGATGACGTCAACTGAATGACTCTAGTGAACAAATGAAATCGATGAACGAGTTAGGTAAACAGTCATAATATCACTTTGCATTAACCGCCACTGCTTATAACGTAACTCAGAATCTCTCAATTTAAAAACCTGTTGGTTTTAATTTACGTAAAATTTACTTCCTAATCGGATTAAAACAATAAAATCTAGTTGGTAACGTTGTCTAGTCGGTAACGTTGCCGAACTGATAAGCACATTTATGCAATCGGAAGAACAATATTGCGCTATGATAAATGATGAATGGGTATAGATTTAGTGTGTGTACAAACGAAACCTCGTCCCAACTTAATGAATTTCAATTGAACTGTAACTGGATCTGCTCGTAAATACACAGTTTGACCCGAGCCAAGTTTCCAGTTAATCAGTCAATAAATTTCAATTGTTCTCGAGGCAAAGACTGCTGTAGCTATATACGGATGATTCAGTTTAAACGTATGTTTGTATTAAATTGTGTCAATGTTACCTTCCACATGATAGGTACTTCGCCTAAGGATTTTCGGCGTACTCTCTGTGAGTCACTATGAAATCATGGCTTCCAAGTCGGCTTGTGTAACATATATATTATTATGTTTACGTAACCCATTATAAGATTTGCTTTATCGCTTGTTATTGTTTCGATCAACGTGGTTTTGTTAACTTGTTGAACTACAAAAAAGTGTTACAATTAGTGTGAGATCTCGCTCTACTTTTCTTTGGGGACGTAAGAGTTTTTATCGTCGCGCGTCGTTGATATATATTGTGAATTTGAATCAAGTTGTTACTACAATGGTATTTTGATTGACTAGTGTACAAAAAATACATTTGTACATATGTATTTTTTTGCTACGTGCTGGCTTCAATAGCAAGATTTATTGTAGCAATATATCGTTCTCATACGAGTCGAATAGCTTCCTTTGAGAGGGGAAATCTATAGATTAGACATATTCTTTTCATATATGGCACGGATCATGGCACACATACCGAAGTTTTGATTAAATACATTATTACAAAATATTGTAATTAATTATATTCATTGATTGTAAACATCTTCCGTAGCGTCTCTAAATGTGGTGTTAATTATTATTCGTTTTTCACGCGTAGGTCGAAATTAAGATTGTGATGAGTTTCTTTGACATTAACTTGTTTATTATTATGCTCTTTATATGGCACAGCCTTGAGTTCCTTCGTTACGAATAAGGTGACTAATTAAATGCTTGAATTTTCCTACGTTACTTCTAGAGTGGCGTGGGTGCCTACGTGAGCAATATTTGTATGATTTATTATATCGTGTCGCCGGCGCGTATGGTCTTCATCAATAGATAACGCATCATAGTTAATCAAACATTACGAAATTACTTTTCTGTTATACCATGTTTTTTTTATAACTAGTCAGGCGTAAGAAAAAAGCGAAAGTTTCATGCGCGCATGAAGAATTATACGCTCTTTCTAAAACTTACGTTTGGAAGCAGTTCATAGAGGTGATAGTATCGTAATTAATTGTTTATATGCTCTAAATGTTATTCCGTGATCGTTTTTCTTTACTTTTAATAAATTCGTACCTACATGCATGCATGCGAGTTTTCACATTCATATAATTCTACGGGCAAACTTTTAATTATCTCTGCTCGGTAAGACGTCACAGACATTTTACTAGTTAGTTACTATTACAAAGTAATGTTCTAGTAAAACAAGAAACGTATATTTTAAAATATAGAAAGTTAACGTCGAATAATGTACAGCTCACAACAAAACGAGCACGGGTGACAATAGTATACGTATTTGTAATAAAGTTTGCAATCTACGATTGTGTGCACGGAGAGATATCTGCAAACACTCTGCTCGCGAGCAATATCTGAGCGCGTACGCTGCGCGTTGACCGCGCACGGGCTACCCCTTTCACTTGTATTCGCATTCAACGGATCGAGCGGAACGTTAGCGCGCCTTTCTCTCTGTCCCCGTCTCTGTCTAACGTGCGTCGACGGTGGTGCAACACTGGTGGTGGGCCGGCGCACGCCGCTCGCCGCCCGTGACAACAGTAGCGCAGTTTCCTCGACTACATCCGCACGGAACCGACACCGCCGCGCTCGGATGATCTATCGCGATCTGACATGAAGTCCAAACCGGCACATTACATAGACGCACCGTTTAGACCGTGGCCGCCGCTTTCGCGCCAGGCGCAGCCGCAGCCCAACTTTTATTTCCGACCGCCGGACCCGATGGACTTAAGGAATTTTAAAACATCCTCGTCAAAAGGATCTACATACTCGGATTTCTCCGGAATGAGTGCGTACAGTAACAAATCGCGGGATTACTACTTCTTGTCGCCGAGCTATCGTTCAGCAGGCGCCCCGACGCCAAGCGGCCATGCCGACCTATACGGTATGCGAGAACGACCTCGTCAGCTCAGAAACCCAAACCCTTCACCGCCAGCAGCCTGTCCGTGCAGTCGCTCGCGGTCCTTAGAGGACGTCCGCACCGAGGTGGTGACTGAGTGGGAGGACGACGACGAGAACGGTAACCGCATCGTCGCACCAGCCACCAAATTTAACCGCACCGCATACAAAGCCAACCCCGCCTTCCAAAAGCAAGGATTCCTCACCCGCCATTCGATGGAAAATCTAGTCGATAGACCACCGCAGCTATTGCCTCCCAAACGGATCTCTGCCTTTCAGGTAATTGAACTAACTTTCTATCCAGACAGTTGTCTCTTTGTGAAATGACTGCATTGGAACAGTTTTCTGTTAGAATGCCATCAACGACATAGAATTAATTTAACCATAGTATTTAACTGTAACTGCTCTTTGATATGTATTTATGCGTACTTTCTAAGCTCTTAAATCTACATGATTATCTTGTTGATGCTAAGCGAAGTGAGTAATTTGTGTATTTGTGGTGCTTTAGCGAACGTGTTAGGATTTATAATGGTACAGGTATGGTGGCACTGTGTTATGGGAATGAAGCATCGACGCCTCGTCAGAGCGCGTTCAGCTCCGTTGAACCGCAACGCGCCGTCCTGCGTGTGTAACGGATGTTCAATACTTGTTCAATACTTGTATGTATTGCACATACATGTATCATACTTATAAGTAATCTAATAGGTATCAAATTCTAAATCTATTCATGCGAATTTGGGTTATCTGGTTACTGGAACCTGTTTCTATTACTTAGGAGGTCGTCTTTTGCAATGCGAGTGTGAATTCTACTGTCGGAAAATTATTGTTACATTAAGTCTGTGTTTCGACATGATGTCTAATTATGTAAGACGCTTCAATCAAAGCGTGTTTTTATCACGTAGTTGTAATTATGGGCCCAGTACTTGCGTACCACATATCTGGTGGTACTTCGACATATACTGTGGTATTGTTGTCTTGAGAATTAAGAGTTTATTTACACATCTTTCGGGAATAGTAGCTCTTAAATATATATCAATAAAATAAAATATAGGTACTTGTACTTTTTCATAATGATTCAGTAGCAGTTTAAGTGGTTACTTGGTGCAGTATGTTGATACGTATACTTAAGAATATTGACCACGTTCACTAGTAAAATTTGAAAGGCTGTAGTTTTTAATTTCACAGCATCAAGCGCGACTCTATTCTTTTAATCGTCCTTGATCTTACCCTGGGGATTGTTTTTGTTAATCAATAAATACCCATGAAGAAAATCAATCACATGTGCATTGATCTTGCATTTAACTATATAATAATTGTTTAGTCAATTTCTTTAGTTTCTTGGCAAAACTTTATCATCTTTATTATCCTCATCTCTAATGAACGCCACTGTTTTTTATTCGAATTTATGATTGATTTCGTTTTTTTCTCTTCCATATTTTTTACGTTATAGTAAACGTTATAAGTACTTATAATATACATGCATACATAATGTTGGTATACAAAATGTTATGCTTTGTTTTCGGCTTAATTCTTATGCACTGGGGAAAATTCACGAAAAATATCATGTGCTTTTCTTGGTATACAGCAAAAAAAAAAAAAAATTGAGTAAAATAATGTTCAAGAATCCAAGTATTATATAAATTAGGTGTATTATTTATGCATATTGTATAATCTTGATATTACATAAACCTGGAAGTAATAACGTCATCGTTATACGTTGAATAAAAATACTAAATCTTATGTCATATTTAGCATACCTATTGCTAGTAGGCAATAAATACAGCCATAATCATTTTCTAAATTATAATTGCAAATTAATTTCGTCTATTGGTTTGATGATAAGTAATGCGGAAACCATAAAACTTAATTATTACGTAACAATATCATAATATTATATTAATTTAATTTTATGCATTATTCCAGATATCTTAATGGATTACCGACTGTATATAATGGCATTGTAGGTGTACGTAATCATGACGAAAACGCAGCTATTAATTTTAGGCTTATTATAAAATGTTTTCAGTTTTTATTTGTCTATGTGTAGAGTTTTCACGCTTTCTGTCATCTATAAATCTATTAAACAATGTAACAGGGAATCAATTTTCCCGTCTCCCCTTTAAGACCTAGGCAAAATATTTTTGATACTCGGATAGTTCATGACCTAAAGAGGTGCTACAAAGAATATGAATAAAAAATCACAAATAAATAAAAAATCGCCAGTTAAAGCTAGTACAATACAAGGAAAATTCATCCTATAATTTACAAATTCTATTGATTCACTTTGATTAATTTAAATTTTTAGGACTTTGAAATTGAAAAGAATTCTACAGGTTTGTTGAAAAATATTTGACATAACCATCTTCCCCATATCAACCAATGTATTTAGGGTTGGGGTCGCATGTCTTCTTCCACACTTCTCTATTAGTCGTCAACTCATTAGACACTCCTTTTCTAGCCATATTTACTAATAACACAGGCGATGCCGAGACACTAAAACTGTAACTCGCGACAATTTGTAAATAAGAAGTCTTGTTTCAGCTTTATTTCGCCGTAATAAACGATCTCGTACGTAAAAATGCGGTAAAGTACACTTTCTACAACGCATTTACGCGGCTGTGCAACAATGAAACGAAAAGCTACACCAATTACTTGATTCGAACCGTTTCAAACGACATTCAAATGCGTGTCTTGTCGCGCCGTGACTCCGAATTAACACAGCGATATCACTTTTGTGTTGCTCTTTTTTGGATTTTATTTATAGACAGTACAAATATAGTCCTAAGCCGCTATTCGTTATATTTTTATATCTGGCCATTTTTTGTACCTAATTTGCAAGCCGCTATTCGTTATATTTTTATATCTGGCCATTTTTTGTACCTAATTTGCATTAGGTAGGTGTGACACGAGTCTGAAATATTTGGACCGTAACATCACGCACCGAGTAATGAGTGCATCGCAATTTTGTTATCGGTCAGGCAGGTGGTCTAGTCGTGCGTGTGTCAATAAACGGGTTCCTACTAGGCCGTCTTGCAACTTGCGGTCTACCTTATCCATCCATACGATATAACCTGTTCTAGTTACCACACTGTTATGTCGAACATTCCGGGCTACAATGAACCTTGTACATTTTGAATGGAAGCAATTGACAGTTTAAGTATTATATAATCGGCAGTTCTCGCACGCTTTCGAGAATCTTTAACATGATTAGTTTATTTTTGAATGAATTATTTTTTATGGGATCGTTGTTCAACATGTCAACGCGAATAGGCCTAACCTGAGTGCGTACATTTTTAGTTTTCTTTTTCAAAAAGCACTTGAATATTCTGGGTTTATCCGTTCACTTGAGTTGGGTTATCGTTTCATTGTCGGAGTAAACGGTCATGACTCATTCAAAATGTAAAATTGGCGCTGTTCTGGCTCGTTGTATATCTGCTTATGGTATCATACCAATTGCGAGTTACATTCTACGTGTTTCTGAGTAGAAGAGGGTACAGAACACGAATGTCTGCGTCATGGTCTTGGGCCGGCGTGGTCGGTGCGTCACCGTATCTCCGACGATATCACCGATCTGAGAATGCAGTGAACAAGGTTACCGAGGTTTCACCACGGTGACGCCGCCTCAGCGAAACATGTACCGTTCCCGTTCTGAATGACGAGCAATTTTCACTTTTAAACGCGAACAAGAGGCCTCTTCTATTAGGAACACTTATTGCCTGTCCGTGCCTGTCACTGTACACGAACCGCCCTATAAATATGTACCATTATTTATTTTAGCACCGAAAGTAAACTATTACGAATCGTAGAGCGAATCGAGTCGTATTATCAAAATGAAAGGGTTTGTCATTCCGAGTGTGTTACGTTATTAGGCTGCAGGTAGCAAAGACAACAAAATTTAATTGATGAGAAGAAAAACATTTATTTATCTACCATTTAAAAAAAAAAAAAAACATAAATTAGTCACCAACCTGCGAGGAAGTTGCGTAACACACATAAAATGACAATTGATAGCAATGGGTTCCATTTTGACAGTCCACTCACGTTCGTTGCTTTATTTACGTTGTTGAGCTGACGAATTTTTCAAATCTGAGGCAATGGATTAGCAATATTCTTGAAAACGGATTGTGATTGCAGGTGCGTCTTTTTATGGCCAATATGTTTCGAAACAAGCAATACTAAGGTCTTCCTCACGCTATCTTATCCTGGAAATAACCTTATTACATGTCAATCAAAACCACCATTACCTACATCTCGTAAGATTTATTTGTATTTTCATTTCATATTGGTATTAGTTCAGCTACCTAAATATTTATTTAACCAATATTATTACTCAAGTACTTACTCAAAATAAACTTGGCGTTACTAGTAAGTAGAAAAACTGTTATGACAATTTAGCAATAAAACAAAACTTACAAGAATTCAAAATACTCCGCACATTCAGTCGAATCGTATTTTACATGAAGCGACTACCTATCTGACCTCCACAACCCAGTAACTACGTAATACGATACCCCTTGGTAAGACTGGTTGTCAGACTTTCGGTCTTCTGACGACCCGTAACAACTGTCAAAGATCCACGAATGATACTTAACGTGCTTTCCGAGGCACGGAGGAGTCTCGGTATATGTAGATGGTCACCATCCACGAACCAACCCCGACAAGCGTAGTTAACCTAATAAATCGACCCGTGCGGCTGTTATTACTTAGCCACGAGCTCCTCCCCACATTCAGTCCTGATGATCATAATTTTATATGAAAATTTCTTCAAACATGTCACCCAAAATAAGTTATACAATTAATTTACGTTCCGCCATGTCATACTTAATGGGTATTAATTTTGGGGAGAACGAGCCCCTAAAAAGTAAAGTTGTCACATTACATTACATGTTTCTTTGTTGTTGCAGGCACAGATCAGAAATGGCGGTCACCCTGGTTTACCTCTGTCGACTCCAAGCAACGTGGGCGTTGGACCTGAGGTCAACGGATCCAGGCCTACCTTTAAACCTGTCACAGTCCTGGAAGATCTTCAAGCTGTCCGGTGTGCCGAATTCCATCCTAATGGCAAACTGTACGCCGTCGGCTCCAACACAAAGACGCTTAGGATATGCACTTACCCCAAGATTGAGGATGTCAAGTAAGTGTTATAGTTTTATATGCTTTGTATATTATTGATACGCTGTCGTCCTTAATTGAGAACAATGGTCCTTTGCGATTGCAGTGGAGATACTAGTTGGCTTGCAGCCACGTGACCATGAGTTTCTGTCTTGAAACTCTTGTAAGATTCCGCGATTTGATAGCAAAACATTATACATTCTGTTGATACATTTTCCTTGACTGAAGCTCAGTAGCCAGGTAATGCATACTAACTGAATGGAAAACATATTGTTCTCTAGGATTAATATTGAAATGCGATGTGTCACGTCGTGTTTATTCCTTTTTCGCGTTAAGAGTGCACCTAATTGGACATGAAGTTACAGAGGAAGATGTATGAGATGATAGTGGATTTGAACGTTTTATTTTAATAATTCACTACGACACATATTAGTATTAGTACACCAAAAATGGAAGTTAAACGTCAGAGATATTCATCATACTATCAATATTTCCAGGCTTTATCTCTCTCGTTTTGTTTTGACAGGATGTTTATAATACAATACTGCCGCGGCCTGCGAAAGGGGTATTGATAGACGAATATGAAAATGTTAGAGAGTCCATAAATGCCGTTGTCGCCAAGGCTTATAAAGTACTTTTCTCAAATAATACGCGGAAATTCAAACTAACTAAGTTAAATATTCCAGAATCAATGAAGAACAACGATAATTTTTTACGCTCCATTTATGTTGATTTGTTTCTTTTTACTTTATAAAGCTCTATTTGCAAGCCAAATCAACATTTAAATAAAATATTTGATAAGTTACCTCCTTGGTTGTCTGTCGAAGTAAAAAGTTTGTTCCATTCTTAAATTTCACGACAGATGTGAGTTTTCATAGTAATTTATTCGGCCGCTAAACACGAAGATACGGATTTTAATATTAACATTACCGGCCGCCTGCTCAAATGTATTTGACCAATACAGCGTTTTCGATTTATCTCTAAAAAGGTTGTCAAAATAATGCTCAAATTTCCAAACATGTTTCAGAAAATTATATTCGCCTGGCATTACTCAACTTTCCAAAGCCACGGGTTTTGTTTAAGTCTTCATTTGCATGTTTGTCAGATTTGGTGACAGATATAAATACGTTACTGCGTAATCGAATATTTTATGTGACTATAAATGGTACCTGTGATTTTGAGGTGTATACGATGCGATATCCGTAAAACACGAACCTATTATTCTGTATCAGCATTATGTCATTTCGAATGTTGATAACCCAGATGGTGACAAATGTGTCTGAATCTTTAAATAAAAATAAAATGCCACGGATATCACTTCCGCACCGTAATAAAATATCTCCTAACTTTAATTTCATTATAATATGACGTTCAATTAATGATAAATCGAAAAACAAAGTTTATCGTAATTCCGTAGTCTATTGTCAGATTTCCGGTACGGCGTCATGCGAGGGGACGACCGTGGACTTTCTTCATTCTGGCCGCGGTCGACCTTCCCCAATTCACTGCCAATTACTTGAAATGGCTTCTCCTCAAGTTATCTCGGCCTTTATTGTTTTATTCGTTTAATTTTAACCACTTCGAAGTATTACGTTTGGTACTACGTTAAATGTTTTACGGCCAAAGCTATCGTGGTTTTATGATGTGAATATAATGCGAACAATTTGTTTTTTTTAATAACCATTCATAATTAAATAATTTTATGACTATATAAAAGTTAGAATTAGACTAGTAAATCCTTCCGCATTACTGATTTTTGAAGTGAAAACTTCTTTAGGCGCGTTGAGCCATTTTTTGGTGGGGTAAACTTATGGATTCAGGTCACCGCGCGCCGTAGTGCTGTAACATAAAATATAGATGGCGCTAATGCCAGTTTTAAGTTTTCACCTCTGTCGGCAGTCCCCATGACTGCCTGGGTATTTTTTTTTAAATACGTAAGTATTAGTAAGTTGAATGATTGAATAGAAAAATGTGTTAAACATACTTGTCGTTTCTCTCTTTTTTTATTTATGTGAGCTAAAGGAAAATGTAATCTTTGTAGTTAATGTGTCAGTTAAGTTACAGTCTAATAAAAATAATAACAAGCAATAATATTGCGGAAGACAATCTCGCAACTACTCTCGAGTTATTCCGTGTAGTGTGTATCTGAACACACTCCTTTGGGAGACTCCATGATTAATACGTCATAGCGTATCGATATGTTCGTTATTATTTATAGCTTCATAGTTTATTAGCTTTAATTATTATCTGATAACAAGTACTTGAGTTGCACTCTTTGATTGCACGTAGTGTTAAGTATCAAACTAAAAATAAATTGATTTGACATACTTTACATTTTAGAGAAACTCAATTATTTTATACGAGTTATATGCGCTGCATGTTATCGTCGTTTAATTAATAAAAACGTAAGTGTAAGAGTGATCTCCATCATATTCCATGAACCTTAGATAATCTCAGTATTAGCATTAGTCAAGTGGTTGCTTAAATCTCTAAAATTACACATGAGAGTATAAACATGACTTCAGCTCCATTATCCAACAGTTTCTGTAGAATTACGGAAATCATTTGCTTCTGAAATTATTTCCGCACGAAAGAAAATATTACGCATCGAACGTACCATTACATAATGAAATCGAATTTATGTTTTATACAATAACGCATATTTGTCGATACTGCGAGAAAATCCATAACAATAATGTTATTAAATGTCAAGGCTTTTAGCGTTATCTAGGTGAAAATATCGTTATATCACTTCACTTCGTTCTTGAGGTTACCATGTTGTGGTGAATTAAGTCTACGAGTCTGAATGAATACGTGAGCCGTGAAAACAAGGATAGCATACCCCGATATTGACCGAGTCGCAACATTTTTTCCCCCTTCGTGATGTCATCGGACCCCCAATTAGATCGAGTTTGCACAGTTTCCTCTTGACCACACATACTAATAATTAGTACTAGTACATAAGATAATTAGATGGCCACAATGTACCAGATTACATAATGATATGACCTATTTTCTCTAATGATCAATTACGTAATTTTAGCTAATGTAGCGTCGATATTAGCTGTACATACAGGCTTTGTAATTAAATGTACCGTAACATGATATAGAATGTAGAATAATTTATTGCAAAAACAGGCTTCATAGATTCCTCTCGAGAGCAGTAAGCGGCCTTCATTAATACTATTGATAATGTGATACAATAGTGTACACATATAATCGTGTTCTGTCCACTTAAACTAGTTGCGATTCTTGTCGCGATCAAGACAGGTGATATAAGGCCGTCATCGCACTTACGAGCGACGCGAAAGCGGTGACTAAGCGTTCACCGGTCGCTGACCCGAACGTCAAGTTTGTACACAAAGTGTCACTATGTAATGTAATGTAAAGATCGCTTTGTATGTTATAGGTATGTCGTAACATACATCAGTGGAGAATTGAGAAAATATTCACACTTTCATGCGTAAAATTTTAATACAATGTCGGCAATGGTCTGGGATTTACTGATCCATTCTAATTTATTCAATTTTTCCCGAGTTTAGGCATAGCAAAGTAATACGTAACTGTTCTTCTCATTATGTTGATTAATCAATAAATAGAAATTCGGACCTTCATATTTTATTGAACAGTATTACATCAGAGGTGTCGTAATAAAACGCATAATATTCCGATTATTATAACTTCATAATTCATTCTGAGCTAGTTTACATCAGCAAAACATGTATTATATCAAAGACAGCGCAAACAAAGCCACAGGCGACTGCTAGTTCCCAATGAATATCGTTAGAAGTATTACGTATACGATGATTATCTATTATCTGTGATTTGGAAATTTACTCAGAAGTATGAAGCATAAAAGTATGCTTCGTGAAAGTCAAGCTAGCGGGCGAGTGTATTGCTCTCGTAGATATGGACTCTTACGAAATACTTCACGTATTACGTTTCACTCACTATAATGCTACTGTCATGAGCATTGAGTACCTACTCCACTAACTGTTGCAAATTTGGAAATGTCCATTAAAAAACGTGACACAGCAGATGTAGGCCAATATATTATTACAAAAATACACGATTGTCATCTTTCGCCCGTGGCTATGCCTGTTATAAACTACCCACTCACAGGAGACCTTCAAAACAGAGACAAACAGAACTCCAGTTATACGTTCTTTTATCTTGATTTATACTTTGTATTTCAAGTTGGCTCTAGTAGACGTAGCTATCGGTGAAAGTGCCAAAGTACGTCCAACAACTTTGGGTGATTTCTAAAATGAATGCTTTGACTGTACGTGTCCTATACATGGCCCTTTTAGACTGTGATCCTCAAAACAGCGGGCATGTAAACAGCTTATATAAAATTGTTTGCAGGAAAACGCTTGTTTTATATCCTTTTAGCATTATTCAAAATAATTTATTAAGCTGTAAATCATATCTGGTATATGATGTATCATAAACATAAATGACGACTCCGATGTACAAAGGTGTGACAAAAAGTACCAAAGTGATTTAACCATGATACAATGGTTGTTAATAACCGCTTTTGTTTCTCGCCTGGCGCATTATTATAACAATGACGTTATTATTGTACTTTATGAAATAAGGTCCGGCTTGTGTGTGGAAACTGCGATGGTATTTAGCTCGCAGGCGCAGTAGTAACACTCATCGTTCTAATGAGCTCACGTGCTACCACCATCTAATGTTCTCAGATACAAAAGCAATAGGATATGTAAAATATTGAGATATTTATCTCAGCACGCATTGAATACAGCTATAAACCACAAGCTATTGTAGGTAATAATCAGTTGCTATAGTTTAATTATGTGCATAGACAATAAAAGCCGTCATTTACTTTATGATACTGCGCGGAAATTACCCATCATTCCAAGAGCCGATTTTATTTCATAATTTTCTGAACATTCTGTGGAAAAAAAGAATAAACACATTTTAAAGATTTACTGTCTGTTCACAAAGGTGTTCGTTAGCCTAACAATTTGTTAAGATGGGTACATCCGATAATTCTTACAAATTGCCTAAGGCGACATGGCGCAGTATTACTAACATGCGATGTACAGTTCGGTCGCTGAATGATTTAGAACAGCTCACTTATTGCAGCACACCCTAGGCATTTTGAAAGGGAATAGAATAAAAACCATTTGTCACAATAAAGGCAGTTTTGAAGACCTCTAAAACCTTATACCAAGCTCATTCGAATATATCCGTATAGGTACATACATCAAATACCTGGGTATTACCGAGGTACGATGAATTGCATTATTAGAGAGATTGCGTATTATAGAAAACGTTATGTGAGCTTTTTGTCTTATCTAAGTAACATATGAGAGTGACAACGTTAAATTTCTCTATTAAATCATGTTAGATTTTTAAATAGATACGAATAATAATTCACTCGAAAAACCACTTTCATAAACATACGTGATTTATTTGTATAAATTGCTGATTAGGAAAAGTTATACTGGTTGATTTATTAAAAAGAATCTTAATACAGCTCAAATTCACTCTTTATTTCGCTCGCACACTACTGCTCGCGGACTTAGTGAGAGCGGTACTTGACTGCCTGCTGGACGGCTCCAAGGCGCCGATAGCTTAAGCAATTTTTTCTGACGGTAAAAAAACAGTACTTAATAAAAAAAAACATGGTGTCTGCTTTATATTTAGTTCAGTTATTATGCAAAGTTTCATGACTTAATTTGGGGGTATTTTATTTATATTAGTAGTGTATTGTTCGGTTTGGAGGTAACTTAGTATTTTTTTTGTCAAGGTAATGTTATGGATTCGTGTTTTCGTCAAACATAGGTAGTACTTAGCATTAATACTCAAGATTAAGATACATTTATTTCAATATGAATGCTGCAATATATTCGATATAACGGAGGATCATTGTAAGCAATTTGAAGTACCTATTATATGCTATTAAAATGTATTATACAGATGCTAATGATCACACCTAATGAACACAAACACTTAAATATGCTATTCAAGATCTATTGAATAGAGTCTAACCTTTGTAACACTCGCACCAGTCATCATCAAAATTTATGCAAACATAAATAACTGTGATCACAGAATATCACTTTATGTAAATCAAAATATTTTATTTCACATTAACCTGGGCACTTATGCAACGTCAGAAGCTATGCAGGCTATTAATAGCTATGTAAACAATATCTATAGCTTATGTGAAAACCAAACTCTCTCTTTTCGCAATTGCTTTTATCGCAGTAACCGGATATCGGTTAGTGCGATAAAAGCATGGAACGGCACATGAAACGTTTTTCCGCATTTGCTTAAAAGCATCTGCGGAAAAACGTTTTATGATCCGAAATTAATAAAAATTAAAAGCGTTATTGATAGCTTGCCTCGGTTCGTCATCGATGTAATCAATAGTAACTAGGTACCGCAGACAAGTTCACTTCATTTTCAATCGGTTTGACTGTATGCTACTTCAATCGTCGAAGTGAACCGTAAAATCAGGAGAAATATAACAAAAGAAATATGTAACCAAACTACTTGACATTCTTCCATAACTTAACAAATGACAAAAGTCAACATCTCTGTAGGTATCTGTCTGTCCTTCCTTAAGACCACTCGAGCTCGAGCGAGAACTTCTTATCCAATTTGGGCCTTTTTAATTCGAATTTATTTATTTTTTATGTGGCTGTCCTGATCAGTTTTTGAAAAGGGATTGCTATGGCGGCAATAAGATAAGATAAAATATACTAATACTTTAAAAAGAGAGATTTAAGCTTAAAATTAATATTATTTCCAGTTTTTTTTGCTTTCATTAGGTATATCTCCTGTTTACGTTTCAAGATCAAGTTATAGGTGCAGACTCAAATTGCCAAAGTTGGTGAAAAACAACATTGCAAAGTTCTATAGCGCACCAGCTAGCTAGAGCACCACCAGCTAGAGCAGAGCGGGTGACATAGTTGGGTTCGATTCCCATTTAAGGCAAATTGTTATTGGGTTTTTCCATTAGGAATTTCTCATTAGCAGTCCGGAGTTTGGAAGTTGCCAGTATGACACCCCACCCCCGTGTCTCGGAAAGCACGTAAACTCGTTGGGCCTGTTCCTGTACTCTCCCCGGGTCGTACTAGATTGCCGTCTTATCGGACTATGATAATGAGAGCAAAGTAACAGAGAGTGCACCTGTGTTTGCGCAAGTACTTGTGCACTATAATATCTCCCACAAGAGAGAGAATTTCGCGCACGACGACCAATCTCATCGGTGATTAGCGAAGTCGGCCTTCGTAAATCTCCGATGAGATTGGCCGCCCCGTCTCCAAAATTCAGTCGGGAGAATATTAGTATATTAGCCGATGATGAAGGCCTTCTTCCTAGGTAGAAACTGAACATAATCCTTTCAACAGGGACACAAGCGCTCCAACGGCGCCGACAGTCTTATTGAAGCGAACCAAGCACCACAAAGGCAGCATTTACTGCCTCGCATGGAGCCCAGCAGGTGACCTCCTTGCCACAGGATCCAACGACAAGACAGTCAAGCTAATGAGGTTCAACAGCCATGCTTGCAATTTGGAAGGACAGGAGGTAAGGCCAATATCATTACTACAATTTTTATGATAATCTGTTTTCGTCTGTAATATTTTATCCTTTTAGGTAAAAAAGCCACGATGTTTTGACATTATGTGCGTTCCATTTTGGGAGTCGGAGTGACGTCATTCTTGCCTCATAGTATCTTGTTGTGCTAGTAGCGAATATTATGCTTAAACCTTTAAAATCATCTTAGATAATAAAGTTCAATTGTTATCGCATAGCTTTGACCAAAAGAGCACATGATAAATTATGATTAATGTGTTTGAAATATTTTAGCTCGTCAAACGAAAGTAGGACTCCAAATGTTTACTTCAAATAAATAAATTAATAGGCTTACATAATAATTATGATCTAGTTTAGTTACAAATCAAAGCCAGCTGGCTATTTTATGGGTGTCAAGAATTCTTTCGTGAAGTGAAGCATTCACGTTCTTAGAAAACACAATTGCTTGAGTTCTCGTCGACATCGACAGTCGTACAGTCATATCTCAGTGAGTTATTGGAATTTTTCTTTTCCACATGAAGTGGCACAGTGGGGCGATAATATGCTCCTTACTCTGCGAAGCGTCACCTAACCTTTGTAGCTATCACTTGCTAGTCTCTCAAAAGAGATACGTTGAATTATCTAGGATTATAAATTTTATATTTTATTCGCTTTATTTATTATCTATTATTATCTGGCTTATTTAAACTTTCTATAACATCTGCCAAGCCTTTTCCCAACTATGTTGGGGTCGGCTTCTGGTCTAACTAGATGCAGCTGAATACCAGTATTTTACATGACGCGACTGCCTATCTGACCTCCACACCCCAACCCAATTACCTGGTAACACGATACCCCTTGATAAGACTGGTTGTCAGACTTTCGGGCTTTTGACGACCCCTAACAACTGTCAAAAATCTAACATCTACAAATGACAGCCAACGGCTTAACATGCTTTCCGAGGCACGGAGAGGTATTGGTATGTAAAGATGGTCACCCATCTACGTACCAACCGCGGCAAGCGTAGCTTAACCTAATCTATTGACCCGTGCGGCTGTTATTACATAGCCACAAGCCTCAAATAGTAATAAAGTTGCTTCTGAAACGGCCTGAATATTAATTGTATACTTCAAATAAAGTACTCACATAAAGGATAACGCCACAACAATTAACTGTCGTCTCCAATCATAAATTAATTAATTAACTCGACCTTTCAAAGGAGATGTCTCGTTGTCGGTTCAAATGTTATCGAGTTTTACTAACTCGAATGATAGCGGCGGCAAATTGAAAGATGATCCACTTGTTTTTCAGTTTCAATTAGTTAACCTTGTACATATGTATTATCGGCACAAGTAACATAGACGTAACGAGGTGAATCACGTCGCGAGAAATCGAGCCCAGCTAGATTGTTCTATGTAAATAATTACGTCGGTTGTGGTAAATGAGTAAACACATGACAGATTGCGTATTTATAGTAGTTTTCTGTTATGTTTACCTGTATTGCCTAATCACTAAATTTATTAACATGATAGATTGCGTATTTATAGTAATTTTCTGTTATGTTTACCTGTATTGCCTAATCACTAAATATTCCTAAGTCTCATTATGGCAAACTATAGTTTCCATTAGATTCTGTTTAAAAATGGATTCCTGAAAGACGCATCCCATAGTCATGGTAGAAGTGGCTCTTGTGTGTTCTGAGGCTTCAGTTTCTCGTGGCTAAAATGGAGTCATCAAATAGACAGGTGCACTTAGAGTGTGTACTATAAATGTCTCCGTCAAGTTTGTTTGTCGCCGTTGAATAAAGAATGCTAATAATATTCCGGCCGAAAATAGGCCTGAGTTAAAATAACTGAATCTTTTACAAATATTATATTTAGAACCTTATTATGAATGGTATAGAGGCTTTCCGTCGCACGTTACGTCATCGAACGAATACAAATTACATCTAATTTTTCATAACAATCTACTAATGTTTTTTCTAATGTGCTCTTTAAATGAATGTCAGTAAATACT
Source organism: Eupsilia transversa (assembly GCA_914767815.1). Lineage (NCBI taxonomy): Eukaryota > Metazoa > Arthropoda > Insecta > Lepidoptera > Noctuidae > Eupsilia > Eupsilia transversa. Next base: position 17,387,831 of record OU611871.1, read on the forward strand.
GCGTCGTGTAGGCAGGCAGTATTTTATGAACAAGACTCTTGTGTAAATTAGCTCTGTGAGATTCTATATAAGTTCATTTGACAGAGGCTTATGAATAATAATTTTCAGATATTTACGTCAGTCTTACTCTGCAAACGTATTTATTCTATGTATCTTATGCCTTTTACGATATTTCTTTGTTCTTGTTTCCTGCTGTACGAAGATAAATGATAGAAAAATGTAGCGATTGTAACAACTCATGACTCGAATCGAATAGAAAGAGTTTCTAGTCACTGTCAGTCAATTTCGTATGAATCGGAGCGTTAATGGCGCAAATGCAATTTATTCGAAACGTTACCGTCACTCTGCAACATCAGCGTCCTCTTAGCGATTGTCAATCTCGATTAATCGCATATGTGGCACAAGCTCATAAACAGTTCCGCGCATCATGCTGCTACACCGGCTAAGTATAACGCACTGTTATAAGTATTATAACGAAGATATGCAGCTAAATTTCTTTGTCTAAGCTTGTCTAATACAGTTTTTATACCATCGGCGGCTGAGCTCATGTCTTTCTTCAAAGATAAATGTAATTAGATCAGTACGACAACAGATGAAAGATGTCTGTTTTCAAAAGATTGTATAACATAATTTTGAAAATGAAATGTTCCTGCAAAATTAAAATGTTTTGTTTAACATTTTTATATCGGTTTGATATCATTGTTACTATAAATAGAATAACTGTTCAGAGAATTTTGTGAATAGTTTTTGTCGTGCTGTTACTAATCTACCTATCCTGGAAACGGGTTATCTTTTCCGTAATGATTGGTTATCTGATTGATAATTTTTATTAATGTAGTAATTTGAAGTCAATCTAATCAGACGCTCGCGCGCTCGTCTAAATCTATGACAAGACTCGTAACAATGGAGATGAAGCTACACACGTATAAGATAGTCAGAATAGAGGGAAGAAACGTATTTATCACAGTTAAATATAATATAATGTAAGTATGAAAATAGGATGAAGTAGGATCTAAAAGCACAATCGCAAAATGAAGTATAAATTCTGATAATACTTATTCACAACTCCAGAGATATGAAATATCGCATCATTTTTATTATTGAATTCCGCGCTCAACCTTTGCAATTGGAATAGTTTTATAAGAATGCGTGTGTAGGGTTCTGTATATCGCACATCCGCATTCTCCATCAGCCACCAACTAAAAGGCGATAAATTCGAAAACTAAAATCATTAGCAATTTTCGCCTTGTGAAGTACGAACTTTGACGATACCAACTTGCCTTTTGATTGAGAAAAATGGATCTAGCTAATTAAATTTACCGTAGTTTACTTGTGATTATGGCCAACTTTGTATTTGGTAAAAAAGCCTGAAAGCTTGATGCTTGGCTTACTAAACTTATCTCATCCTAATTTCAATGTATAATTGCCATTCCTTTGCTATTATTTAAGTGTAGTTACGTCCGTACACGGATAATAATCGAATATTATCGTTACGACCAAATTACTTATGGTACAAGAGAGAAGATGATGTATCGTAATGAAGGAAATTTATAATCAATCAAACTTTGGCAAATTGGGATGACTGATCCATCTTCGAATTAAAGGTCGGCGTAACTTGTCGGGTAGTTGAAAAGAAGTGCTTTCATTTTCGCAAATATATTGTATTCTTAATCTAATATATAAAATATATTACTCCCAATTTTCTGTGAATGAGAATGGGTAAAATATAGTTACTGAAAGGTCCCATTGAGAATAATGCGCTATAGAGTTATTGTCAGATTTTATTCCTTGGAGGACGCTATTAAGGCTGCTGCTAACAAAACGGCGGAAGCGGGATATCAACCGAATATATTTATACCTACTGCGTCCCATAGTTTCACAGTATACATGATTTTTTTAGCATAATGTAGCATAAAAGTTGTCATATGTCTCTTGGACATAGCGTAGCGTTATATCAGTGAAAGCATATCCAAAATCGGATCGGTTCTTCCAGAGAATACTTTTTACATACATAGGTGCAAGTTTATATACAGACATAAACACACGCCTTGTTCCCATGGGGGTAGGCAGAAACTACAGAACGCCACCGGCAAGTTTACTTCTCTAAAATCACATAGACGACATAGTTGTGCCCAGTTTTGTCGTCGAAACTTTTCCCATAAAATAATGTTGCCTGTGACTTGTGACTAGTTGTGACATTAACTCCTTCTTTTTTTGTCAGGTTGAGCTGACGATGCACGACGGGACAGTCAGGGACGTATGCTTTATCGAAGACACGTCGAACAAGACCAGCCTGTTGGTCAGCGGCGGCGCCGGCGACTGCAAGATTTACGTCACCGACTGCGCTACGGGCAAAACTTTCCAGGTAATATAATTTATATTGACCAAGTCTGGACGTTAGAAGAAAGTTTCATTCTAAAACAGTTTATTTCTTCTTAGATTTTATGTGATCGTCGTCATGATTATATTTTCTGTGCCAGTTTTATTTGTGTTACAAGGCCAAACCTGACTTTTGGATAAATTGGTTTGCCTAGGAAATAATTTAACCTAAAATCGGAATTGGTCGATAAAATACATTTAACAGGTAGACTTAGATAGGTATCTACAAAAAATAAATACTGTCGATATCAAAATCGGCGGTAAAATCTGCGCGAAAACGTGTCATGTTCACATTGCAACCTCTAATGTGATACGTCTATGCAGCCCGCACGTGTTTGTGTTTACGTTCTTGATTAGAGTACCCCGTGTATAGGCGACGATTCAGACGAACACAGCCTTATCCGCTACGAATATCATTACGCACGCGATCTGTGGTTTTACCCACGTAAGCTCGCCACAACCCGAGAACGATCGAGGTGGGACACATTTCCCAGCCACCTCCTGCCTCACTTAACATCCCTGTTTAATCCCACCCCCGGATAAGGACAACCATTAATACCTTCATATTTCTTCTAGAACTTTGTGGAACTGACACCCTTTATTCATCGTCAATTGTTACGCTTGCCTTAATTTCAATCTTATTAATATTCTACGTGTCACTCTACCAACCTTTTACACTTTCTTTTGCCCTCGGGAACAGAGACTAGATATTTCGATTTAAATAAAACAACCTTTTATGGCACTATAAACATCAACTGAGGAACAATTCAAGAGAAATCGCCCGCCTGCCTCGGGTTCTAAGTATATTAAATCAATTCCGATTTGAAGGGTGCGTTTGATTTGTTCTGAGATTGGTGCAGAGTGATTGGTTGTATGGTTGGTTTCTGTTGTGTGCAGGCGCTAAGCGGTCACTCGGGGCACATTCTGTCATTGTACAACTGGGGCGGCGCCATGTTCGTATCGGGCTCTCAAGATAAGACCGTTCGTTTCTGGGATCTGCGTACTGGCGGCTGCGTCAACATTATTTCGCCGCCAGCGGGACAACCCAACAAGGTATGTGTTTAATCTTTAAACCTGTTTCTTTGTTTCATCAAAGGTAAGGAAAACATCGTGAGGTCCTAGAACCAACAAATCGAATTTTTGTTTCTTATCATGGACATGAGATGTCACTTGTCTTCTAATTTTACTAATGGGTTTTTAATTTTTACGTATAAATTGTATGTTTGGTGTCAGACTACTGTTAGTGCAAGTTGGAAATAAATAAATAAATAAAATAAAATAAAAATACCCAGGGGCTTATGGCCAAATCTCACAGAGAGGCCTGATCGGGCCTGTCTCCCAGCAGAGAGAACATGGGACATTTATATTATTATTTATAGCGAGTAGCGGCTTTGTTTTATATTACTGCGTGTAGTTTTCAACGGTGACGAAATTGCGCTTATGTCGTATTATTTACCCCATATTATTATAAAAACTATATAGATACTAAAGTAGGTAACCTACCTGTAGTTTATATACCGTAAATATGGAAGACTAATAATGTTGCTAATAGTTAATTAATAAATTGCTTTGAATAAAATACTTCCTGTCAAATGAGAACACAGAGTAAGCGATACTTTTACTAACCCAACCGTAATAATTAATAAGCTGGCAAGTGATCATCCACGTTAGTAACCGATTCTTTCAAAGAGATATTTCTCGTAATTATAACATCGATGCTATCTATTAGCTTAATGGAATTGGCCGCTCTTTGATAGGTAAGTGCAATAGTTTGAAATGCATAATTAATATTATTTTAATACCGTATATTAGTGTAATTGTTAGTGCATGTCTCTGTCGTAGGTGTAATTATTGACGAAAGAACGAACTATACCTAGTAGACATGGATTGGTTGAACTCAAAATGTTTTGTAGGGATGCAAATTATACGTTATCATAATATCGGTTACTCTAACCGATGCCGTTGCGTATGCTCTGCGATTAGCGAGCTGTGCCGTTTCTGCCAGAAACCAGACCTAACGATATTTTTACGAATATAGCGTATACGATATCGATATGAATAGAGATTATTACGGATAGATAGTTTCCTTGTCATGGCGTCTCACCAGTAGTAGGGGCATATCTTAAGGTGGATGCGCCAAGGTAGCCTGAGAAATTCAAATTTTCTTACTTTTTTGCAATTTGAAGGTCAGTGGCAGGTTGTATGTTGATTAAAAGATGATTCGCGACCGTAAGAAATATGGCTATACAGAATTATATTCATTAGAATCAGCAATACAACTCCTTAAGTAAGAATAATCCTCAAATGTCATGATTTCATGAAATAGCATCAGCAATACAACTCCTTAATTTAGAATAATAGGCCGCGAATCATATTTATATGATTATCCTCATGCATGCGAACGGCTTTAGTTACACAAACTTCAAGTATTTGCTTAAGTATACGTTTATGCAATCTTGTCATTATTTATTCAAGACAAGTGAACGTTCCATGTCATCGGCGTTATTTGAATAAAAAATCTGCGCCTATTATCATTAATAATGATGTGCAAAATATTACTACGTTCAAATTTCTTACACATTTCAACATAATATAATTATGCCAATTCGGATTGCTAAACACAGTCTACGTAATCAGTTATGTGGCATAGAACAACAATGTTTCATAAAAGTGGTTTATTGCACGCCCAGCTTATTAATGTCTATTGTTCTTCGAAGTAATAGCTCATTAATTTTAGCAACAGCATGGAATAGTTTTCTCCCGTGTATTTTATTTACCTTGGTTCATCGGTGTCTCTTGTTATGTTGCCATATGGGGTGGCGTCATTCGTTTTTGTTGTGTCGTCAATAGCTGCCATTAGACGCTTAACGTCTCATAATAACAATTGGCGGTACAATGTAAACAGATGCTTGATACCGAAATTAACTCCTGGAATTGTAAGCAAGTACGAAGAACTCCTCGTTTTAAACATCGTTTTTGAGATTGCAGTTCAGGTACAGCTACCTGAACTGCAATCTCAAAAGCGAGCGTGACTAGATGAAAATGCCCGGTATGTTCATTATACAGGATTCATTTTGTTCCAATTATTTTTCAAGAAAATGCAGGATTATTAAGTAGAGTAGTTCCTGTTGCGAGAAATTCAGAATTCCAGGCAGACTTAGGGCGGATTTTACCAAACAGGAATAAATTTTATCCGCGGAATAAACCTTCTCTTCAGAATACATTTTGAATTTTAAACAGTTTCTCCATACGAAAACTGTCAGAAGTAAATCTTATTCCGCGGATAAAATTTATTCCTGTTTGGTCGAATCCGCCCCTAGCCGAAGTCTTCCTGGAATTTTGAACTTCTCGCAACCTGATTGTTCTTGATTGTTAGATCAAAACAACAACATTGGTTGTTGTTATTTTGGTTTGGTAGAATGAGTTGGCTACAATGTTGATTTAAGACAAACAAATGCTACAATGAATTGATAGTACTTATAACAATAAATCATTGCAAAAGACACGGAAGACTCGAAGCCTGGGAGAACATCAGTCACGATCGCGACTTTGGAATGCAGACTTGTAATCGATGCCAGATATGTTGTTCCGTTCACATACCTATTGTATCAAGTTTCCGCGACAAAAACATTTCTGTACGTGTATTTTGAGGAATTCCTTGAGTAATGTTAGGCTTGACTTGCAAAAATAATTTTAATTTTTCGGTAAGGTTGTGGAAATATCATGGTTTTGTTAACATAGGTTTTTATAAGGTTAGATAAAACAGTTGTATCGTACATCTACAGTTCGCCTGTTTATGAAATTTTATATAATTTTTTAGTTGGTGTTGCCAATAATTTTATAGTATAGAACAAGAACACATGTCCCCGAATAGTTAGGCAGAGGTGTACTTATACAAATACATTTTGCCAGTTATGTTCAAGATAATATTTATTGTTAATAATAAAAAATACTAATTTTATTCAAAAATAAAAATTGGTAAAATACAGTATAAATCTTAGAAATAATGTATGTATTACAAATTATGATGCCTGTATCAAAGGCGGAAGGAATTATAGATATAAGTTTTAAGAATACATAAATATAGTTAGTATAATTTTATTTACTTAAACACTAATAATTTTATTGACGTAAATAATTTATATATTATTTGTGGAAAATAGTTGCTAGCACTTAGTTACACGATGTCTACGAAGTCCCATGTAATAGGGGACGAGAGCAAGAAATCTGATAATAATTTAGTAGGGACACTTTTTTCAATGTGATGGTCCTTTGTAATACAAACATTCATAGTTTTGAGTGACATTATGATGGTCTGGAACCGGAGTAGGTAGCTTCACAGAGAGAAAACTTACATACAAACGCTCAATGATAGGTGCACGTAAAAAGCTTTGCTTATGTGGGGGGTTACTCTGTGGCGCGACATTTGTGCTAATTCGGAAACATTAAGTTTACCGAAGCGCATACCTTTTCTGGTTTAACTGTAGTGTATTTCTTACCATTTCTTTCTCACCAGGGCTCAGCAGTAGCATCTCTGGCCGTGGACCCGAGCGGCCGGCTGCTGGTCTGCGGGCACGACGACGGCTCGTGCGCGTTGCACGACGTCCGCGGTTCCCGCGCGCTTCAGCGCTTCACGCCGCATTCTGGCGATCTACGCAGTGTTCGTTTCTCCCCCGGCGCCTACTACCTACTCACTGCTGGATATGATGGACGGGTTGTGCTTACTGATCTTCAGGGTAAGATGATTATGGGTCTTTTACGCCTGACTTGCGCAAACTGGTGGATGGGATGGCAGAGGATTTTAAATTTATCAATTGAATTATTTGAATACTTATCCAATCGCAATAAGGTGTATATTTCAATGCTCGGTCATCAATGGAAAACTGCGATGCTCCAAACTCGATCACCGATCATTGAAATATTAAATATGGCCTTATTCTGATTGGAGAAGTATTTAATTCAATTGATAAATTTAAAATGCTCTGCCTTCCCTTCCGCCAGTTTGCGCAGGCCATTACTAATATTTTTTACTTATAAAATGAGTGTTCGCCAAGCAGGACCGTATAGCTAATACATTTTTGGGAAGATATCAATATCTGCCATTTATGACTTACTGAAATCAGTTTTCGTATGTAGTTAGGTTGAATGCTTAAAGCTGAGCTATCTGCTCTTAGTTGGTGGTGATCTTTAGAATTAATAATTTTACTGGTGTACTAAAGCTAAATTTTGAACCCAGGTGACCTGACCTGCGCCCTGCCGAGCGTGCCCGTGGCCCGCCACCCCGACAAAGTGATCTCCGCCCGATGGCATCCCGACGATTTCTCCTTCTTATCCACATCTGCCGACAAGACCGCTGTGCTGTGGACGATACCGCCCGTCTAGCGAACACTCCACGTCCCCACCGGCTAGCACGAAGAGCAAACGCTCTGACTATAACTTATCCATTGGCGATATAATTATATTCGACACATCTCCACGATTCCTCCTAACTCACCGTGCCTCACTCAGCAGCTTTGCCTTACGAACATTTTAATAATAGAACAATAATAGATAGCTAGTTAACTAGGACTTAAGCCCAGCAAAAACAAAACACGGTGAGTCTGGTTGAAGCCAAGCAAAAGTACGTGAAAAAATCGTGGAAATGATGAAACGTCGAACTTCGATCGGCTGGACGGTAAAACGACACAAAATACAGGTACCAATAACGACAGTCACTTAATATCGCCTATGCATTGCACTGTGACTGATCGCCTGTATCTTGCAAGCTAAATTCGCTTTTATCGCGACTGTATAGCGACCATTTTGCTTATTTACCTCTGGTTATATTTACAATCACAGATTAATATGAAGAGCGACCCCTCGTGGTCGATATTCAGCATGACTAACAGAGTTGGTTTTTAACTTTACCTCTGAAGAGGTAATGTTAACTTTATTTTTGTAAAATAAAAAAGATTTCATTGTAGGCCTAACTTGAAGTACAGATTATATTGAAAGGTTAATGTCAAATAAATAAGAAAAGAGTGTTGAGGAAGAAATTCAAATTGAAATATTTAGATCCGCCTTTCTGTGGATATTATGATTATGTGTATGTGAACCGCCACTGGCTTTTATTTGCGTTAACTTTTGCTATAAATTTTTCTCCTTTATGCATTATAAATTTGCGTTTTATTCGTATTTATAAGGATCGAGTTTCCATGTTTAGTGAAAATAGCAATCTTAGGCTATTGACGCACTTGGAACTTTGGTTTTGGAAAACTGTCCGCTTTTTGTTCATTTAAATGCTAATATACATGCTATGCCTCATTTAAAAAGTACACGTTAATGCACGTTAAACCACGGACTAGAAGAGTTTCTGAAACTTAAGTTTCATAGTGTTACAGCGCTTACTGTTGTGATTAATCGTGCTGTGCTGTAAGAATGCTTTTAATCTTATTATTTAACTATCGATCCAAATAAGAGCTTTAAACTAAATGACTTGTCCACGACACTGCCATCCTGTTTCAAACTTACAAAAAAATTTGAGACAGCAAGTGCTTCCCTAATGAAGACTTAAGTAAATATGCGATAGTTTTTCGACCATGATGTGGTGTTCAAGACATGCATCTGTTCGTGGACAAGGCACCATCTGACTTCAACATACGTAGATGCAAGAGTGCGTAGAGTGATTTATTTTGTCACAACAACCATACTTTTAGGCAGTAGTTACATATAGGTTCACTAATGTACTGATCTTTTAAGTCTATTATACTATCAAACTCTAGTTCACAGCTATAGAATTACTTATTTATGTACGGTGATGCGGTCTCTGTACGGATAAGTTTAAGGATAAATAGAGTTTTGACATCAGCCGTCTGTTATTTAGATGTAGTAGGACAAGACCGTTCACTGTAGCACTGATAAATAAATATTATAATTTGACTGCGAATTTATCAAAATTAAAATTGGATTTTAAAAATATGGACGTAAATATATAATTATTATTATTTAAATACTTTGGTATTCTCCCAGTATAGTACGAACACCAGTGGTGTAAGTAAATAATTATTAATTGTATTAATATTTTAAAGAATCTTAAAGATTATAATGTTACTTAATATAATGTTAATAAAAAAATATAATGCAATTTATTTGTGTAAGACATTGCACAAATTTTTAATATCATTGGTATGTAAAGCTCATATTAAAACTATTTGCATAGCTTATTAAAACCTTGTCAAACAAGTACTTACATTAAGTAGTGTTTGATATTTATAATTTTTTATAATCGGATTTTTTTAATAATATTTGTGTAACTGCGCGCAATGACTTTGAGGAAACAGAATTGTTATAATTAATCACGGTTGTATTAATAAATTATTTAAAAGTTTAAATACGTCATAATCTTCGTATTTCACGCAAGACAGTTTGCTTTTTACTTTGCTATTCCTTAATTATTTCCGTTTCCCTTTAAATTATAATTTTTAAATTAATTATTTTGCATACTTCTGACTATTTCTTTTTCGCGCGTAGTTTTATTGTTTAAATTCAGTGTTCGCACTTGTAAGAGTTTTATTAAGAATTATGATAATTATTTATGTTTTATGTAATGAGAAAATTATTGTTGTAATCTAATGAGTCCATAACTGACATGTATCTAAACTAAACCATCGAAACGTTAAAACTGTAATATGACCTTTGTTAAAACCGAATTTCTTTAACATGTGTATCCATTTATTATTTAAGAATATAATCACATTATTTACAACTTGTGCGTTTAATTTTCCATCCATAAAGTGCTATAACTCCTTACACTTTGTAATAGTTCTTTTTAATACTGAAGCTCAGATTGACATTCGAGCACGAGAAGTGAGAATGGAATGGAATTAGCGCCCCATATCAGAACCTCACTTAATGATTTACGACCTGGTTGAATATTCATAACTAAGACACACACATAATATAGCTAACGTTCCCGTAAGGATTGTCGTCATCATCATCAATAGAAACAAAGTTGACGTTAAAAAAAGTTTTAAAACTAAACGCCATTGAAAAGGGTACCTATACATAAGAGAAAATTAAAAATCGGAGTGACACGTAATCTATCCGATTAATGCCACACGACGTGTGACTCCGGATTTTTGATTTGTCTGTTTTGTCTCCTTTATTTATACCTTTTTAGTTAGCGTTTTGTCGTAGTTGGGATTAAGTTCAATAATAATTTTTTTTTGGGGTTATAAGTTATAATATACCTATTTTAAATGTGATAATTAAGCCCTTTCATTTGATACCCAACATGGAATCACATTTTTGTTTTTTTTAAGGTTTTGATTGAGTATATGACCTCTAGAAGACGCCATTATTCAATTTAATTTGACGACACATAGCCTATAACCAGCAGACAATCAAGACGCTTCCAACGATATCTCATTATTTGTCAATGATAAGTAGTTTAGAAGTTATGAGAGAACAAATACATACATACGGTCAAAATCATAACCCTCCTTTTTGCTTCGCCGTAGTCGGGTAATAAATCATAAGTATTGCGCTGTGACAACCAGGGCGGTGAGTAGACACTAGATAGATACGTTTTTGATTTTGCTTGGGGCGCTGTGATAAGTCGAGGCATACCGTGTGGTTTTGTTCGCCGTGGTCTGCCGAAGGGCCAGGCACCATATTCATGTCACTACCGTACTACCAGGGTACCATCCGCACTTGGTTGATATCCCGACCAGTCGCATGCGCGCTGCGTGTGCGACTAGTCGTATAGTCGGGATTCTCCTCCACATTTATTATGCGGACAATCCAAAGTGTTGAACTCTCTGCCAGTATCTGTGTCCCTTCCACATAGGTATAACCCATCATCCTTCAAAGCAAGCGTGAACAGGCGTCTTCTGGGCTCACTGGTGACTACCGACAAGAATTTGCCTTACTTTTTCCACAATAAATTGCGACAACCCATCCTTTAAACGGAATTTTTGCAAATATAAAAAAATCCCACCAGACCAACTGTTCTCGCAAATATATTACCTACTTATCTAGATATCGCTTTCGCAGAAACTTTCAGTTTCTGCCCATTAGGTAGCTATCTGTATTCACACTTCATGAAATGACAGACCCGGCAATAAACTACTAGTACGCTAGTAACAAAACCAATGTAAGCTGGCCTCGGATCTCTGTACTACGCTAGGGCAGCTTAAGGTCCAAATGTTATTACCAACGTCTGGTTGTCAGTACCATCTTCCGCAATCGTTCACACTTAAAGATTTAAAGGGTCGCGCAAATCTGGTCGGACCGCGCTACATTGCAGCGCATTGCAAAAATCCTACTAAGTACACCACTTTAGTACATTTTGTACGAACCATCGCACACTACAGGTGGGCCGCAGCGCAACGCACTGGCGGAGGGCTCGCCAGGCTTTGCGGCTATTGATTGCGTTACGATGCGAGGTGTTCGATGATTAACTTAAAATGTATGAAAGTGATCTTGGAGAGGTTTTGCAATGCGTTGCGATGCGGCGCGGCCGACCAAAACGTGCGCGAGCCTCATTATACTGGAGGGAAAACAGTTCAAATTCGAATATTTCTGAAACAATTACTGCCAACGTGCGCTTAGTATTTTAGCAAGTCTTGTATGGGTCAGGAAGGGTAAAGGGGTCATATATTTTTATTTGGTGGACCTTTGTCACTGCCTCGCCATGTAGGCTACATAAAGCTACATTTATTAGGTAAGTGAGGCTTTTATTGATTTAAAGTGCCCTGGCGGCGTACACTATGTCATGCTCACTCTAATGTCTCGCTGATGGTGGCGCATGTGTTTGATCATTCAGTTTCTTTCAAAATGGTTGAGCTGAACGGTGCTGTTGCAATTGCTCTGAAGTCTGGATGGATGATGTAACCAATGTTTTGTAACAATATTTTTGATTTAAAAGAGTGTGTGGGTTTCTCGCCTATTCTTCGCCATAAATACCCTATACGCTTTGGAATGGGCAGCTAGCTTCATATTTCTCACTGACCGACTCCGCTACGGAGTCCCACTCCATATCAGATCATTTCCGTTTTGGGACAATGCAGGGTCCACCATTTCTGGCTGCATCTAGAGCTCTCATATGGTGTGCTGCAACTGTTTTGTAAATCCGATGTCCTACATACGTGGACCTGTCAGAGCACCCTTGATCCGTTCCCTATGCTGATTGAAATCTATTGAACCATTTTTGAAATAAATTGCTCAGTCACTTTAACGAATAGCTTACTTTGGTCGACTAAACCTGTTGCAATGTAGAATCACATGTTGACAATAATCACTAAAGGGCTTATTTATAAAAGTTAAGAGACATTTATGGTTATAACGCACAAAGATGGACCCAGGGGGTAGGTCATTGGGGGTTATGACCCCCCGGGCTGGGTCTAGGTCGACCACTGATAGTCTGTCTAATCTCATTGATTTGAGTCAAATAAATACTTGTTTTACGTTTTTACATGAGTTGGCGGCCCCCTACCTACGTATGCAAAATATAAATGAAGGGTGCTAAATTTGTCTAGCTCGCTTTGCAGCCTCAAACTTTCTGCGAAAGTTGACAAAGTAACTCTTGGTTAACTAACCTTACCTAAACAAAGCGGTGTACTAAAATTTTCGAGCTCGCTCCGCTCGCTCTTGCATTTTATTTTCTTCTAGGACTCTTAAACTATTCTGCATAAGTCGACAAAGCAACTCCTATATCCGTAAGACTGCTCATTACAAATCTAACCGAGTATTCCGACACAGGATGCAACAAATTTCGCGCTCGCTACGCTCGCACTTGCATCCTACATTCTTGCTTTTCGTAAATAGCACATTGAGGAGAAGAACATCCCCATCAGCCCATCACTGAAAAAAAATCCTGGCGGGTGCGAAGCCCATGGTTTAAAGTCGCACGTTATACTTGTTTGTTTTTTTCCATTTTTTGCAAATTTTTACCAGAAATACGTCCTTAAACTGAGAAGACCTTCATTGTCTTTTGCCACCCCGGGCCCCCGACAACTTAGTCCGCTACTTGGAGCCTGTCTTGACTGCAGCTCGACTAGTGACCCGCATCTGACTGCAAGGCTGGACCCACCCTTGATAACGCAGACGTTAATGAATACTTATTAAGGCACGGATACAAATGTATGTTTATGAAATAGGGTATTTTTAATCTAAGGACGGTAAAAAGAAACGCAATTTTTGGAGACAATATTACATTTAATTCAGCGAAAATATTGAACATAGATTCGAAACTCTAATAATGTGCTACTATCCAGCGTAACATGTCCATCTTTCTGAGAAATAGCTGTCCTTACAATGCTTTTGCTTTTACATTCTTTTGCTAATAATGTGCTAAGTATTCTTTTTTTATATTTTTTTGTTCTGCTCATAATAACTTTATAATGTGAATGTAACTAGCCTATGGGAATACATGGTTATATATTGAGTAACATTCAGAGTACAAACATCGAGTTAAACTGTTACTGGTAGGTATTCAAGAGTGGTAAAAGAGTATTCATCAATGGTATTTGGCTTTTTGTTGATTTTTTTAAAATATTTTTTTTTTAAACCGAAACGTTGTATCAATAATATTTATCTAGTGACCATTAAATTTCTAAATTAAATTTTGAAGCTCTAACATTTTACAGTGGGATGTCCCCAAATTTTGTAAAAAAGATCGCAGTCGAGGCTAAGTCGAAGCCAAGTTTACGAAAATTTATAAATTCAATAAATATGAGTCAAGTCTCGAATATTTCTCTTACGAACACTCCTAAATATAATACAGTTACATCTAATCAGTTTATTTCATAGTTCACTAATTTAATAATTAATTTCTTACATCAAAAGGTATAATTATATATACTAAGATACCTAACTATGCGTAAAGACTAGATTTGCGGTAACAGAAAATACATAATTCAAAACACAACAATTAAGTATGAACAAATAACGTACATATTATAACGAGTAAATGCTAAAAAATTCTGAGGCTAACGACTTAGTAAGCCTTGCACTACTCGAGATAGTTCCCGAAATAAAAACTTAACGTTTAAGTAATCAACAACTTAACAAACATCTAAATTATTTACTTAAATATATTAATATATAGAACATATGATACGTACTTAAACAATATGAAACTATCAATAGGTACATAAAAACGGCGCTCTAAGTTTATAATGTAGTTAAGTTCAAATATGATATTATATTGATCCAATTACTGAGTAATGTAATAATTATGTATTATTGATTAAAATACAATGGTAAACCAGCTAATCACATTTAGTGCCACAATATACTTGAATAGGAATGATCTAATTAGGAACATAGAAGATTATATGGTTAACTGTGTGGGGCAACAATGCACACCTATTCTGTGACGAACTTACAATTACAATTGCTTTCATTTTGAGAATGCTTGAACATAGGGTTCACAGATCAGAAAAAAATTGATGGTAAATGTGGTAAATACACACATTACGCTGATCTAGACATCGATGAATGAAACTCCAAGGTAGCCCGCGAAATTCAAATTTTCTTTTGTTTTTTTCAATTTGCAGGTTTGGGTCAGGTTCTATGTTGATTAAAATATGATTCGCGACCGTAACAAATATGGGTTTATAGAATTATAATCATTAGAATCAGGAATAAAACTCCATATATTAGAATAATCCTCAAATGTCATGATTTCATGATATACATTCAATAGGATAATAAGAACTTAAAGAGTTGTATTGATGATTTTTATGATTATAATTCTATAAATAAATATCTGATAAGGCCGTGAATCATATTTTGATCAACATACAACCTGATACCGACCTGCAAATTGCAAAAAATGTAAGAAAATTTGAATGTCGCGGGCTACACTGACGCTTCCACCTAAAGGAATTTCTGAACTAACATTTTATTGGAGACTAGAGAAAAGATTGTGCAAAAGGGCAGGTTTAATTAAGTTATGTTAATAATAATGTTAATATCGCATCGTTCTGTTTTGCATTTGCAATGGGTTTTGTTTTAGAGTCACACACATTGAAAGCTATTGTAATTGCGAAAATTTAGTCACATATCAAAGCTTCATATTTAAAGGGTAGGTACGCAATGTTCTGAAACGGAATAGTTTCGTGAAAAAGAAACGCTGAATGATTTTTTTAATACAAAAGCGTTAGGTAAGGACTTCTAAAGTTTGGTACCCACATTTAATAATATAATATTATCAGTTCAGCGCTCAGAAAACCATCGTGTTGGCATCAATCGTTTACAATATTTTAGAATACGTCTTCAGATTATATTTTTGTTTTTTAAACAACTCTGTTTAGCTTCGCAAATACCCTGTGTTGAGCGTTCAGCTAAATTTGATAATCGTTTAGTCGTAAATCTGTAAAAAATGAGAAATGTAATTAGTATGAGATAATTATACCCACATAGGTATGATTTGTTCAATGTTGGTGTGATATATTACTGTTCGGTAAGTACCGAAGAGTTATTTTTAATGTTTTTGATTGAAAAATAAGCAAACAACCTACTTGATAATAACTGGGGACATTTGCCAGGGAAAAATAAAGGGCTTGGTCATCGTTTTTTTAAATTTAGTTTATACTGTCCCACTGCAAGCAAGGATCCGCCATTGTGGGCACAATGGGCATGCCCACAACCCTAATAGACTTGTGACGTCACAAAAAGGTGGAACTATACAAAATCTGGGTTAGGGCGTCATATTATATTTTGTAAACATCTCCTTTGTAGAAATGCACTATAACGATCATGAGCGAGTTCGTACTTCGACTCGCACTTTGCAGATTTTCTGGTGGCCTGCTTTGCAAAAGCCTCCCCCAAGTTATCGATATGTTTGTAACTTATAAAACCATCATGTATCAATTAGTTGCAAAAAACTACGAAGTCATTGGACCACAATGTTGACCAAATCTCACGTAGAGCTCTGAAAGTTTCATGATTCTATCTGGCTGCCCACCCATTAATAATTGTTGAGTTTTTCACTTGGTTGAGCTCAATCATTTTATATTTGGTGCCCTCAAAGATAACCTACCTAAGTAACATTTGACGAAATCCTGCATGATTTAGGTACCTACTTAAGAATATAAAGTATTGTTTATAATATAAACAATTAAATAATATTTTAAAAAAAATGTATATATTATAAACAATAAATACTATTTCCTTATTGTTTGAAGATTACAAATTCCACTAAAATATTGATATTTCTATCTTGTACATTGCTAAGACAAAACTAATACCTACTACGAATATGTGTTTAAAACCTTTTACCTATCAATTTTCGGAATGGATGTATTCGTAGATACTCCTAAAATATTGCAGTTATAATAGTTATTTTATTTCCACTACATTTAAGTAAGTTCTAAAAGTCGCGTAGTATCGAAATAATATCGTGAATGAAATAAACTTTATATGCAAAGAAAATTCGGTAAATGAAAATGAACAACAAGATACCTATAGCTAGGACTGCTAGGAGTATTGCCATATTTATGATCACTTGAGAGTCATATGCAGTCCTATACTGTTCTTATGAATAAAGTAGTAATCCATTGTGAAAGGAAACGAATAAAAATGTTATGCTAAATGAATACCTACTTGTCTGCAACAGATAGTGTTTAAGAAATTCATGGTAATGGTAGCAAAACAGATCCTTTATATATTAAAATTCTTTCAAAAATATTATACAGAACTGCAGACGTCCTAAAGTTTGCAACCTTACTGTTCTCAATATAATCAAGAGTTATTTCACTAGATCATATTTACACTGAAGCTCTTGAAGCGTAATTGTTTGTTCACTGACTTATTTCAGCTGGGTTCCTAAAAAGCGGTTTAATGTAATTTTCCGGCGGGACCATAAATTAATGTGATTGCGGTCAGAAACTTTACATTCAGCAAACTGAGGGACCAAATTTGGGGTCGTTTGTAGGTGTGAAATAAAATACGAAATTCTTTTTTTTTTGACTAAATGGTAGCTAGCAGTCCAGACGGTCGATGGCCTCAAAAAAACAGTTCAAGGACACAAAACGACCTGCGGGCAGCCCTCTCAGTCTAGGTTCCCGGGAATTAGGGACTACCAAAGCGAAATGAAACTTAAAATTTTGCTTACAGTATCTACATTCTTAGGGCTGATTTCACCAATGAAACTGTACGTAATCAGCACATCTAAACTGATTTTAAGAACTGTCAGTGTCAATATTACAAAGAAAATAATGACACTGACAGCTCTTAAACGTGGTTTATGTGCTGATCGCGTTCAGTTTTCATTGGTGAAATTCTCCCTACGTAGTTTCAGTAATAACTTTGAAGCACGTGTTAGCGTGATCGAAGCTTATCTCCGTTATTGCGACGGCTTCCGATATTGCATCCGCCGATCCGCCTGTTGATGTTCTTCATTATGCTCCTATAATGATCTAACTTTATGTGACTTTGATCATTACGGTTACAGGCCTGATAAGTCAAACGGTCAACAGACGAAGTCCTTGAGTCCAGATATACCTACCCGAAGCTGCAGAACTTCTAATTACAGTTAAGAGTTTAGCGTATATTTGTTGCTCAGTCTGGCATGAACGAATTAACGGATTTGATTGAAAGGCACTTAGATAGACTTGGACTGTCTTGGAGTAAAGTCTCGGGCGGACTGGCGCGATATCGCGGGCGCGACAAGGGTCGCGCTGCCTGTCGCGCCGGTCTGCAGGAGCCGTAACACTTCTAGTAAACTATACTTTACGGTTACAGTTAGGATGCGAGTGAGACTGCGGGCGAATAGTTCTAAATAAATTCGTCTTGTCAAACGCTTAACAGTACAGTCAATAAAGCTATTTGGTATACAGGCAGCTAACTATAAACTACTTTAAAAACTGTTGTGAGTATGCTGGGTAGTCAATTCTTGTACTCGCTTTAAGTACCTATACCATATGATTAAAAAGTGATTGCGCACACAATAAAAATGAATATTGGCAGTGTAGTGGAGGGATGAATAATTTTGCCTGCATACCAAATAGCTTTGTTGACTATTCCTATGTGTTAAAAGTCTCACCTTTCAGTGGTCGCGGTCGGTCAATTTAGAGGGAATCCTTCTGAGTTTCGTCGGCGGGCGGTACTCCGGCGGCGGACATTTTCCGTCGTTCGTTCCGAGCTCTGGAAACGGGCCGGTAGTACTGCTCGCTCCGCCGCCGTCAGCGCTCTGGCACCGGGGCCTCCGACTCCAATTCCATCCACAATGAAGAGATGACGCGAGCATCTGTAGATTTAAGTTAAGATGTAAGTTTCCGTTTGGTAGGGTTCCGTACGTCCGATGGAAAAAACGGAACCTATATAGGATCACTCGTATGTCTGTCTGTACGTCTGTCACAGCCGATTTGCTCTGAATCTACTGCACCGATTATGTAATTAAGTAGGTAGGTACTTATATGAATATCTGTGACCCAAACACGAACGCGTAACTTAAATATATAATAATTTTGACAATGGGGGTCACTTTTGGGGGGCAAATAAGAAAATAAAATAAAAAGTTTTGGAAACTGTACCTGTGAAATGTCAAATGTAAGAGTTTCTTGACGATCTTTTTATATAATTTTAACATAAATAGTTTCAAAGTTATTAAAGAAAATACATGAAATTTACCAGTCTCCCCCCATACTTATCTCCTAAACTGCTTAGCCTAAAATTTGGAAAAAAGTACAGAAAACACTTAAAACCTATAAAAAAAGTCTTAAAGAACATGGTAAATCATTCAATATTGTGCGTACAAACTTACATTTGCAGTTGGAATTTATCGGGAACCATGTTTTTCAACTACAGTGGTGCCGATGCCCTTGTTCACAAACTAAACTTTTAAGTTTAGTGCATCTTTTTCTTTCTATTTCAATAAGAAAAGGACAGAAGATTAATTTTAGTTTAGTCCCGTCAAATTAATCAGCGCCTGACGTAAATTGACGTCATTTTTAGTAGGAAAATTTTTAGTCACGTCTAAACTTGCATGGAGTAGTGACAGGCGCTGGTTAATTTGAAAGGACTGAACTAAAATTTATCTTCTGTCCTCTTCTTTAATGAAACTCAAAGAAAAAGATGGACTGAACTTAAATTTAGTTTAGTTTGTGAACAAGGGAATCGGCACCATTGTTAAGTTTGAACATTGTGAAATTGTGCATGGTCCGGCACGCACTTGGCCGGTTTTTTTAGTTTTAAGTCTCTTAAAACCAGCCAAGAAACGGATGGCACCACTGCCAGTGTAAAAAATAGGTCCGTAATAAAATTAAATAGTAATTTTGTCTAGAAGTGGCTAAAATTGCGTGTAACGTGTGTGTAAACAAACAATAGTTGCAATAAAACGTTTGTGAAAATAACTGTGCCTAATAACAGAAAAAAATAACTAGTCGAACATTTTGATTACGTTTCATAACTTATTAACTTCGTATATTTATCTGATAATAATAAGTCCAAAACTCATTCTCAACTATGAATAAAGTGCATGGTGTCATAAAATAATCTACGATTCTTTGTGTAAACTAGTGAAAAACATTGTATTTAAAAATCCATAACTATAAAACTGTTTCTGAGTTCTGATATTTTATATGACTAAGTATGTTACATTTTTACTAAGATTCTATAATGCCATTAACTCTTGTATAATACCAAATGCCCCCATTGGTTATATATTATAGTAGTTATAATCAATGCTGGCCTTTGGTAATTTGTTATTCATAATTCGTATAAATATGATATTTTTATTGATTTAACGGTTGAGAATATACTTTTATAAGTATACATATAATTGTTAAGTGTTGATAGCGTTCTGTACTGTTTTGGAGCATTTATATAAACAGTTCAATACACACGAGCACTTTTATTAAATAAAAAAAAATAAAAAAATTAATTAAAGTTAAACGGTTCCATTTATTTAGTGGTCGGTATTAGGTGTCACATAAACGGTATTAGGCACACACCCGATATTTTGAGTCGGTAATAGGGACATGACCCTTTTTCCTTTTATTAATTTTTTTATGTTTTAAGTAAGTCTTTGATTATCAGTTCTTATACATAACTAAAAAAATCGATAATTTCAGAACTTGAAAAAATATTTTTATTGAAGCCACATATTAAGAATGTGCTTATTTTTTGGATATCAATCTGAACTCCGCTTAAACTGGCGGTAATGGGTGCGTTTACGTTAATTTTGAATTTTTGACAGTTTCTCCTTTAACTATGGTTTCTCCATACGAAAACGGTCAGAAGCAAATATTATTCCGCGGATAAAATGTATTCCTGTTTGTTCGAATCCACCCTTAAACATACAACTCTGTTCCACGAAACCAATGTATCAAAACACTCGTCAATAGCTGTCACTGTTTCATACAGTGACAGCTATTGACGAGTGGAGGCAATACACTGACAACCTAGTATGACGGTTTTTAAATACAAAATACTACGGTATGGTATTCAGCTGCATTCGGTTAGACTGGAAGTCAACCCCGACATTGTTGGAAAAAGTCTAGGCAGATAGGTATAGTTCTGACTGAGTACAATTTTGTTGTTGTTGTAATGTTGCAGTAAAACTTTGCTTAGAATCAATAGCACCGTTTTATTACAGGATAAAATAACTTGAGACCAGACAATTCATAATAGGAAATGAGATAGGGAACTTGTCAGTTTACACTCCATAAAACGGAAGTAATATCGATTTTATAAAGCAGACAAGACTCGCTTGCGCTAGGTATTTGTTTTGTTATCCACGGTTCGTCCTGACACTTGATTAGCCATGCCCTTATCATTCGATTACTACTAACAAACCCACTATGTGTCTGAGGGATTAGAATGAGGTGAAATATATGTCTTAAGAGGCAAGCCTCATTATTGTATCATGGTCGTATTTTTTCACGAATTTGGCTAGAATGACACAGTGGTTTACAAAACACGGATTACCCAAGATTATTTTCCCGGGGTATTTTCAGTGGGAAATTTTCAAATAACTTCTCCCGCTCTGGGCGGCCGGCGCGAGATGGCGTGTCAGACTCTTACTGACTAAAACCCACCCGTGTTCCTTCAGTTGCTTGTGTTATCTAGAGCCTGCTGATAAAATACCGTATAAAGTATACATGATCCTTGTGTTTAAAACCAGTACAGGCACATATATCTAAGACTGACTAAGGGCAGATTTCAACAATGAAATTGACCGCGATCTGCACATCTAAACTGAGTTCAAGAGCACACTGACAGCAGTATCAATATTCTTCAATAAAGACGACACTGACAGCTCTTGATCGCAGTGTATATGTATATATGTATCTCATATTCGCCCTAATACACTTGTCGCACAAAAAGCGTAACAGAAATTCTTTCATTATTCGGACAACTGGATTGTCCGAACGTCAGTATTGACCTGGGAAAACGAGGACTTACAGGCAGTGCTAGCTCTTTTATATTTCCAGCGGTATTTTCAGTCGCAATTCCTGCAAAATTCTTTAGAGTGATTGAACCGGGTAACGCGCGTTTATCGTTAACACAGGAATACCTCGCCAATACTTTTTCAGCTCCATTGTCAATAGGTACCAGCAACATAAAATATTTATTGACAGTAACAAAATCACGTTGGATTTTTGACGAATCACCTGTTATCCTGACGTGATAACAAAGAAGTTTGGCCATAACTGTCTCCAAATACTTTCTTTCTTCTTTCAAATATTCGTTCAACCCAAACGTAGGTATGATTGTGCCACAAAGTTATCCTAACTCCATAAAATCAAATACGTACCTACCTTATTTACTGGAGCGTTACTTCAGTCAACATGTAGCCGACCGGCTCATATGATCCAGAGCCGCGACTCGAGTGTTTGTCAGAATGAATACGTATTGATGGCAAATATTGTGTTACACATGACTCGTAAGAACGACTTGGAAAAAAGACTCGCATAAAGCAATGGAAACCAAGACCGTATCGATAATATTCATAGGGATGCAAAGGATCAGTTTCTTATGAACAAAAACAGGGGCCTTAGTCTACTAATTTATAAACGTCACAATGGTGTCATAATGGTTAGTTTTTGACAGTTTTTGTATGGCAAATCTGTCAAAAACTAACCATTATGACACCATTGTGACGTTTCTGTTCTTTGGTAAGTTAATGTCACTCTTTTTGTCTGTGGCCGCGTTCCGAGTTAGGCCATAATCGCTCACAGCGCTGACATCAATATTTTGCGTTCCGATTTAGATATTACGATTATGACAGCTGAGGTCTGTCATCAATTCGGAACGCTCGTGAACGCGCGTACAGTGCTCGCTCAACGTCAAAATTATAACATTACTTAATTCTATGTATAAACATCAGACATTTCTTTTTCTTCTTTGGTTATGTGGCGACGGTAGCCAGAGGCACAATTTAGAAAAAGCCACGTTAGTTTATAGATATGATGCGACTCAAAACAACAGCGCTACCAAAAATGACAGTTCAGTCAACTGTCATTTTTGACAGTGATCACGGTGATATTAGTAAAAGGCATGGTCGGCGTTATCGCAAGATGGCGCATGTCATGACGTCATCTATGACCATTGACAGACCAAAGTTAGCGCACTCACGCTAACTCGGAACGGGTTTTAGCGCGCTCAAATCGATTTCATCGTAACTCGGAACGCACCCTGTATTTAGGATTCCAAATATTAATGTTGAATGAACGGTCTACGAGTATATTTTGGGCAAATAGGTAGTAAGTTATAACAGCAGCACGGGTCGATCCATCAGGTTAAGCTACGCTTGCCAGGATTGATCCGTGGATGGGTGACAATCTTTACATAGGTACCGAGACTCCTCCGTACCTCGGAAAGCACGTTAAACCGTTGGTCCCGGCTGTATGCGTGAATCTTTGACAGTCGTTACGAGTCGTCAGAAGCCCGAAAGTCTGACAACCAATCTTACCAAGGGGTATCGTATTACCCGTTTACTGGGTTGTGGTGGTCAGATAGGCAGTCGCTCCATGTAAAATACTGGTATTCAGCTGCATCCGGTTAGACTGTAAGTTGACCAAACGTAGTTGGGAAAAGGCTAGGCAGGCAGGCAGGTAGGTTATAATTAGTATGGTTGCCCGTTCTCTCGCTCCAGAGTACCTAAAGGCTGTATCCTGTACAAAGTTGGAATGAGCACTGCTCTTGCTGATTGCGTGTTGGCAATGTCAGATTATTGCTAGTTCAGTACCCTAATTGCGTAACACACGATCAATCACAATCTGTTTCATTTTGACGGTTCAACAATATTCATTGCGTTATTTACGTTGTTGAGCAGACAAAATATACGAAGCAATGGATTCGCAATATCCTTCAAAATCCAATTAGGGTGCAGGTTAGCTCACGATGTTTATTCTTCACCGTAAGTATATCCAAGATTGGGTTGGAAACTAGATGCATATTATGAATTTCTTATATCTTTATATTCTGTACTTTTCATATACATATATTCTGTACTTTCCAGGATAGAACGGCGCTTGTCCGCGCTACGGCCGCGTTATTGGCTATAAACTATTCTAACGGAAGCCACGTACAAATCGCAAATCACGCCATTTGGACGTATGAGATAGTGATTAATGTTCAAGCAATTTCGATTATCTTAGTTTCCTCAACACACTTCTTCCCATTGCTCGCAAAATAATGTTGGGTTCAGCGGTCGCTAAAACTTTCATGACATTAAACCGCTAATAGTCCTAGTTTCTCGCACATTGTTTTATAGTCCATTACAAGGATATATTGATTTAACTAGTTCGGTTACTGCTTCTACTTTTGTGTGGACAGAACCAATATATCACTATCGAAACATTTTGTCAACATGTCTCGGTTCTCCGCTAGTTTCGTAGTTTGCTAGTTAATAGTAGCCTATTTAAACGGGTACTTGTAAAAAGTTTTGAAAATAAAATTATCATATTCTGTTTTTTTTTTGGAATTTGGATTGACGTATGCGCTCTACTTAATGACCGGAGACATTTCGAATACGAAGCCTATTTATTCACTCGAGGATTCTGTGTTAATACAACCATATATTTTCTTGTGTCATATTACGACTGGAGTGACAAGATAAACACACAGTACATAGGTATACATTGGCTCAAAAGATATGAAGGTCAACATGAACTACAAAAGTTATACGGGTGATATTGTTAGATATCCATGCGGATCCAATATTATATTGTATGGCAAAAGTTTCCACATTAACGTAGATCTACTCTAATGTTATAAATAAAGTATTTCATAAAACTAAGTGGCTCCCAAAGGAAACATTGAGCGCCTCAAGTATGTGATCATTTGGAAGAGAGAATTTTTTACGGATGGCCATATTTGGCCGATCGCATTAATATTGAAGTTTAAAGTTATTGCACAGTTTAATATCTCACATTACTGTCACGTTTTGCCGCTGCTTCGTCTTTAATTTTATTCACGGAATAAATAATTTTGTTTTCAGAGCAAATGATAAATGATTTATTTTCTGTAAGTAGGTTTGTACAAACACTTTTAAACGTCAATCACATGATTCAAAACTGAAAAGCACTTCATTGCTTCAGCGACATTTGATAGAGGGGAGAAAACATCGAACAATTGCTAGAGATAATAATTAATGTTACGTTTGTACTTTTATTTGACAGGGTATTCTTCATGCAGCATTTCTATTTTGTGAGTTGATTCCTCCCATTCCTTCCTATTCAATTGTACACCTAATATATATTCTCTTGAACCAACACCTTCGGATTTTATGCAGTACACATACTATTATGGGCTGATTTAAAAAAAAATCTTTTGTCCGTGGAATAAAATTGACATCTGACAGTTTTTGTGTGGAGAAACTGTCCATAATTCTAAGTTTATTCGGTAGGGAAGGCCTAAAAGTTTAGTCAAATTTACCCTAAGTGCGAATTTCATCAATGAAACTGAATGCTATCAGCACATAGGTATAAACCGAGCTCAAGCGCTGTCAGTGTCAATATTCCAAAGTAAATAATGACACTGACAGCTCACGTGTTTTATGTGCAGATTGCGTTCAGTTATATCAGTGAAATCCGCCCTAAATCTGTGTGGACACAACTAGTTACTTACAACACTTACATAATGTGGTATGTGCAGTCATGACAGACAATTATTTTGGAAAATATAATCTATAAAATGGTAAATACACACATAATGGTTTATGTTATAAAAAATACACATTTGAGGATCACGTGCGATGAGGAGTCGTATTCTACTGTGAGCACGCAGTGCATTGGTTAATGAATAAAGACCCATGTACCTTGGCGACTGATGGCATACACACGGGCACAGGGGATTAATGTTCTCACCCGGTTTTTCAGCAGGGTCTGCTTGTGATGGAGCTTCGACTGCCTCTTCAATGCAGCTTTGTTCATCGGGGAATTGCACGTGCTTCTTGATAGCGGAGCGGCTTGATCTTGATAACACCGACGCTGTTAACAGATATTGAGCAGAATCTATTATACATTGTACCAGCGAATCAATTTTCACGTCTCGCCCTTAAGACATAGGCCAAATATTTTTTGATGATTCGGATAGCACATCACCTCTTTAGGTCATGTGCTATCCGAATATGAATAAAAAATATTTAAAAAAACGCAAAATTGCGCGGGTATTCTGGTGATTAATAGATAATTATTAATACAGCACCCGGTCGTAAATATAGCACAATAGAGTTTTAGAAGCGGTTTGGTTTTTAAAGCGTTATCTCTGCTAGATATTGAACTACGCTGGTCTATCTGTGACTAAAGCTCTACTCTAGGGCCTCTACGTAGAACCCGATTTTTTAAACTGGTGCGCCTATCAGCGTCAATAATAATATTACAATTGCAACGTACAACATTACAGTGTATGTAGGTTTAAATATTAACATTACAAACTTAACGAATAATAAGACACACTGGAGACGACACGAGTTGTGTAGACCGGGGCACTGAGGAGGTAACCGTGCGGGTGAATTCAATACTAGAACAACCTACGTCTTTGACAGCTCCAAGTGCACAGTTCTAAGTAGGTGCGAGATAAAAATCGAGTTACATGTGTCTTATTTACGCATAAGGTTCATATCAAACTTCGGTTTCGGTTTTGAATGATAGAATGACTTTATATTTATTTGTGAAACACATTATTGGTTTTCAGTAACAATTCAGTTGACTCTCTATGTTTTGCCAGCGGTGTATACATTGTATATTTAAGTTGGGTATAATAATATTAACATTAAATTCAGAAACATTATAAATGAATAAATTAAGTATTTACAAATTCAGTATTATATTAGTTTTCTCCTCTATTTCTCCTGACCAAGTTTATTTTGTCTATATGAATGTATTTATGTATTTGTCGCAGAAATGGTCGAAGCCGTGATATAGTTATATCCCTAGGGACATAGCTGAATACTGTAGTAGTAGTAGGTAGAGAAAAAAAAACATTAAAAATATATCTTAATGCATTATAAATACAATAGGTAGATGTAAACTTATAATACACATACATACATATTTACTATATATAGGTACCTATATTATATGTATACATGTATACGAAATCAAGGAAGAGAGGTGTCACATTGGTACTTGCCAGGCTGTATCCCGGTCATGCTAGATTGAGGAGTGGATCCTGCAACCTCCAGGCTATGAAAGCCTTTAAGCGCCAAATAAAGTTGCTTCATTGCCAAGCAAACAGGTTTATGAATAAGCTTTCAGGGTTCGTTAGTTAAGTATCTTTAAACTGCAGTAATCCTTTATTATCTAAAGTTTCCGGTCCATAAGAACCTTTGTAGAATTTTCCATTGTCGTGGTTCGTAAGGAGATTGACAAGCATACTTAGGCTTAAAATATACACCCTTGAGGGTATAAATCCGATCGATATAAATATGTGATGAGGCTGTTGTATTCAGGGTATGGTGGCTTGCTCTCATTTATCATTGGGAGTTATCAGTTCGGGAATTCTATTAACATAAAGGAGAGAAGAGTATTGCACGATAATAAAACATCATAGTGCACGTTTAGGTTTATTGATGTTTATGTTTTAGGTAAAGAAACCTACTCTTCTCTGTTGTTCCCCCAATGCTGAGGATCGCGACCACATACGACGCGTCTCCAAGCTATGCGGTCTTCTGCTGTGTGGACCGCTTGGTAAATGCTGCCTCCAACAGCCTTCTTGATCGCGTCTGATCTTGCCGGTGCTCTGCCTTGAGCGCGTTTTCCTTCCACCCGTCCCAGTATCTTAAGCCGTTCCAGACCATGCTTAGTTGAACGCATAATATGTCCGAAAAAGCTGAGGGAACGTTCCTGGCATATTGTAGACAGCCGCTTGGTGATGTTTAGTTCCTCCAGTATGGATTCATTCGTTCTCATGGCGGTCCATGGTATACGAAGTTACCTCTGCCAACACCACATGTCGAAAGCATCGATCTTACTGCTTTCGTGGCAAGAAACCCACTGAGAGTTAATATATCAAAACTGGTAGTAAGCAAATAAATTAATTAATGCGTCAACTTAACCACCCGGTTACTGATTTGAGAATGTCAAGGAGACCCCGGGATACACAATTTTTCTTTCCAAAAACCGTAAATTTTGAATTTTACGGGCTACCTTAAGTAGCAATGTATTACCTACTTATCAGCACTTTGTGAAAGAGCTCGTCAGGGAAAGTACCCCCACCATTTATCTATTTATTAAAACTTTATGCACAAGCACAGATGGCACAAGTAAAAAAATACTGTCTTGAGGCATTTTTTACTAGTCAACCTCTGGGTGATGCAGAGGCAAATAATTGCAGATGCAACATAGGGGATATTGTATAACTCGAAAAATATTAAATATCAATATGTCGCAGTAAGATGGTTATATCCCTAGGGATATAACTAAACCGTAACCGTTATATGTAAAGGAGAGTTTGACCAGTAACTACTCATTTTCAGATTTTCAATTCAATTATTGGGTATAATTATCTCAAAAGTGAAAACATTTTATGATCAGTGTAGCTAAGTAAATTAAATTTTAATGATTGTAAAATCGGATGAATAAGATACATATCTGTTCAGTATTAATATATAAATGCATATTTCAGCCATGGATGCACTGAATATAAAATATATACGATACATTCCGTAAATTGGTTTCGTTTCGAACGCCGAAATATCAATTTTCGTTTGTTAACCGACTTTTTTTACATGTTTTTTTCGTGTGTTTTTGTGGTTATACTTGCATGCAAAAGTTCTGGAGTGCGTTTCATATGAGAAAAAAATGTCCTGAATTGTTCTAGGTTCTAATATAATCTTCGCTCGCACCATACTACTCGCGGACTGAGTGCGAGCGAGACGGAGTCGGCTCCAAAGCGGCAATAGTTTAGGTAATTGCGTTTTACGGCGAAAATATCGGTAATAAAAAATTATAAAAAACATAGTCGCTGCCTTATAGTTAGTTCAGTTAGTATGCAAAGTTTCATGATCTAATTTGAAGTATTTTTTTAATAGCAGCGGTTTATTGTTCGGTTTTCGGCTAACATACTAAACTTAACTTATCCTCAACTTTAACGTATATTTATTTCAAAATTAATTTAATCCTGTAGTAGTTTCGATATAACGGCGGATCTTGCTAAGTAATTTGAGGTCTTATAGGCCCTTATGTCTTTTAGTTATTATAAAGGAGCGTGCCTACGCGTTTATTCGTTTGATAGCATTCATTGGCAAGCGTGAAGCGTTGGTTTGTCGTGAGAACATTCGTTCCAGCAAACACCGATTATTTGCTCGAGAACCCACACACAGTGAGAACCCGTATCCCTAATTGAAAGATGTTTCCTAAGAAAAATCTGAGGGTATTTAATTGAAATTAAAAGAAATTACCTATTGGGGACTAGTGATAACAACTTTTTACATAACATAACATAACATCACGCCTGTATTGTCCGAAAGGTTAGGCAGAGGTGTGTTTAACATTTCATTTTATTTCATTTCTATAGTACACCCACACTTGGCCAGTTATATTTAAGTCCCAGAGGGCGTAAGAGGGCGAGCCTATTGCCAGCAACCGGGCACAAATCCAGACTCCAGGCTGCTACTGAGCAATTCCAGATGGAAAAACCTAAATAACACTTTGCCCGACCCGGGAATCGAACCCAGGACCTCGTACTAAGCAGTAGCGCTTGCGACCACTAAGCCAACGAAGCAACCTGTCAACAAATTATTAGTTATCCATTAAGGCTGGATTCGACCAAACAGGAATAAATTTTATCCGCGGAATAAGCCTTCTCTCCCGAGTATGAATTTTTGACAGTTTTTCCATACGAAAACTGTCAGAGTAAATCTTATGCCGCGGATAAAATTTATTCGTGTTTGGTCGAATCCACCCTTAGACGTTACAGTGGCTGCTACAAGAGTGTTAATATGTTACATATAAAAACAATATGTTCTAAACACATTATGACGTGTAAACAGCCTTAAAGGTTGTTGTTACATAATTCATTACAATTAACGATGTGTAACGCATGCCTTTATGTCACTCCTTAATCACCCAAGTTACATATATCCACCTTGCAGATAATATCAGTTGAATAGTTTTCCATTATGAATCCAGGTACCGTAGTATTATTTAACCTCAATTGATCACTGTCGCCATAATTTAATATCTCGCTGCCATTACTTAGGGGAGCTCGGAACTCCAAATTATCTGTGGACTTTTGAGTAGAGTTCTCCATTTTCACGACAACGCCCATCTATCAGGTGGCTTGCGAAGGTTTTAAGGAAAAGAAGGGTAGGAAAGTGATTACCTAAACTTTTCCACCCTTATTAATAAACCCAGAGAAAAGTTACGTCAAGTTATAAACTTGAAAAATAGATGACTATATTGGTGTTTCTCTGGGCGTGACGTAGGTAACTCTGTGGTTTATTTATAAATACATGAGTTTATATAAAAAGGATAGAATTAGAATTCTTCTAATTCTTTAGAATATAAAATTAGTAAGAATATTTAAGAATGAACAGGATTTCGGGCGCCCTTTCTTAGACGTTTGCCATGAATTTAAAAGTTTTACGATTCAGACGGAGGCCGTCTGAATTCTTCAAGTATTTGTTTCAAAATATTTATTGTAACAAGTACATTAGTAATTTTGATAATAAATAACTTAGATAAACAGCTCAAATCTTCTAAAAGTAACATAAAGTTGAGTCCTGACGGGAAGCTTTGCAAATTAGTTACATGTTTTTGATAAATTGTTGTGACGACGATCTACATGACGAAGCGATTGGCGGCAAAATCGCAAACCACTTAAGGTTGTTAATGAGCAATTAATTTACAATTAGAGTGCCAATAAGCCCAAATAAACGAGAAAACCACACTTTGGTAAGCTAGAGCGGGACTCAATCGTCCAGTTATTTTATGGAGATTAAAATTAATGCTTCTGGAATAATAGAATATATTTTTAAATAAATAAGTACCAAGGGCATAACATTTACGGAATAACGGGCACGATAGGCTGGTAGGTCCTAGATAATTCCGTGTGACGAGTTCGCATATTTTACTGTATTTAAATAAATAAAAGTTATGAACCAATCATCTGAATATAAGCTATATAAGTGATCGATCACATAACTTTCCCGTGAGTGTAGTTATTATATAATGTATAAAAAGGAAAGTTATGATTTATGTCTTTCAAGTTGTTGCTTTGTGCAATGTAACTTAGATGAACGAGTTTGGTAATAGAATATGGTATATATGGTATGAATGAGACCATACCTATATCAAAGAATCAACTGGCATATGTTTTTTTGTTTTTTTCATTTTCCGTAAAAAATAATTCGATAAAGTCGTGATAAATGTAAAAAAAAAATGCGACGTTGTCATATTTCACGAAAGGGTTTCGTGAAATATGACAACGTCGCATTTTTTTTAGCTTTAAATATGAATGATTGGTTTGAATGAAAATGGTTTACACGTACTTAAATTATTATCAAATAAACTTAGATACGTACACATCGAGAGTATATTAGTGTTATGTTCGAAACTGTGCATTTTCGACTACATATTCTAGGTCTTTTTGATTTTTACATATAGAATAGCCCGTTCTCGAAAACGGCTCTAAGGATTATGATGAAAGTTGCATTATAGTGGTTTATTGGGGCAAAAAATCGATCTTACTAGGTCTTATTTCTAGGAAAATTAGTTTTTTCTTGTTTAACCCGAGCGGGGCTCGTTCGACCAAGTACCTACTAATAAGAATATGGTATAAATAGTGTCCAATTTTAGAGTAAAACGAATCATTTCCGAAGTTAATGGAGTTCATCCCTTAACTTTGCCTTAATTAGGTATTTAGGTGTTTTCGGCTTTTAGTATAATTTCGTTTCTTTAAATATTATTTTAATAAAGCATATATTTAGAACTTCATTTATATTGCAGATTCTCACGCTACAGTAAAATCATCAAAATTTTGGAAATATTTTCAAGAAAACTTGTAAAGGCTTATGGAATCAGTCATTAAGATAAAGCCGTTTGTGTGTCCTACTGTGTGTACCTCATCATCAGTTAAGGACAGAAGCGATTCCAAGGCATGTTGTGTAGCTGTTAATCTTGATTGGAAGTACATGTTCAGTTATTCTCAATTGATGAAGAGGATCCTATGACGTTACACCTACATACTATACAAACCGGGTTCAAGATAGATTAGTTACTGCCAAACCATGTTGCTTTCAGAAATGTACCTATATATAGTTGGTTTATTGATTGGCTCGTAGCTATATAGTAATTTGTGATAGAAGCGAAGTGGTTATTGGTGATAAGTAATGTCAGATAGATGGTGATTCGTTGCGAGGATGAAAGATTCAGGATGGCGGTGACTACTTGCGATAATTGGCGAAAAACTACGGTGATTTTTTATGTGATTTTCACGCAGACGACACAGCTAGTTTTCTATTTCTATTTATTATAAACACCCAAGTTAGGTACAAAAACAGCTTAACCTTTCGTAAGCCGTAATTACAGACACAATAAATTAAAATTCCATTGTGTCTCGCGTTCAAACAACACACATATCAAAGGTTAATAATGTACTCACATAAGGAACTAATGCTGTCAGTTAGTCGTGGCTCTGACCTTACCACGACAGGTCGTCTAGGAACTAAACAGACTGATTGAATATAGGGCTTGCTTGATTTAAAATTAAAGTCGGTATATATTGATTTTATATTAGTTAGTAGATGTAGGATTAAAAACAATCTTAATTGTTACTTTTGAGAGGAAATTAATTAATTTGGTAGGTAGTAGATATTAAAAAGAAATTTTATTGACCATCGCTCGATATGGTAAAAAGTGAAACTGCGAAAAATTCTTCAGGTTTATTGTTGCAAAAAGTCTCTAGCGTCAATGAAATCAAAATACATTTTAACAATGTACTATAAAAATAATTATCATGTAGGTATTTGTTATTTTATTCACCTAAACGTTTGTATTTAAGAGTATGTTCGACTCATGAAATTGGGGCTGGGGCTCTGTCCCGCATAGGGTCGTAACAGCATTATGCTGAGCGATGGCCGTTGACGCATAATTTCCTCCAACTTGTTCTTTTTTGTATTGTGTTCTTTCTTTGCGTCACGTTTACCGTAAATAAACGTATTTTCATTCTTTCTTATCAAAGAATAGATTTAAAGTTTAATAATGACTGTACTCACATAATGAACTATTGCTGTCAGTTAGTCGTGGCTCTGACCTTGCCACGACAGGTCGTCTAGGAACTAAACAGACTGATTGAATATAGGGCTTGTTTGATTTAAAATTAAAGTCGGTACATATTAATTTTATCTTAGTTAGTAGATGTAGGATTAAAAAAAATCTTAATTGTTACTTTTGAGAGGAATTTAATTAATTTGGTAGTGCTCATTGGGCATCAAATCTTCCCCCCTTTTTTTAAGTTTCGATAAGTACTTGTACATACTATATTTTTATTTAAAATTGTAATTTTTACTACATTTGGTAGTAGGTAGATATTAAAAAAGGAGTTTTATTGACCATCGCTCGATATGATAAACAGTGAAGCTGCGAAAAATGGTTCAGGCTTATTGTTGCTCATAGTCTCTACGGTCAATGAAATGAACATACATTTTAACAATGTTCTATAAAAATAATTATCATGTAGGTATTTGTTATTTTATTCACCTAAACGTTTGTATTTAAGAGTATGTTCGACTCATGAAATTGGGGCTCTATCCCGCATAGGGTCGTAACAGCATTATGCTGAGCGATGGCCGTTGACGCATAATTTCCCCCAACTTGTTCTTTGTGTTCTTTCTTTGCGTCACGTTTACCGTAAATAAACGTATTTTCATTCTTTCTTATCAAAGAATACATAGATTTAGTAATAAGCTTGCTCTCTCCTACTTATTTAAAATTTTGCTGTGCCCCATAGGGTCCATATTATTGTTATTATTACCACCTAGATTTGTACATTATGGATTGCAATAAAGATAAAATGAAATAGATTTTTTGTTCTCACCTACGAAGACATCTGAAAATGATTTAAAACATAAATTACCTTTCAGTCTCCTTCCTGGATCAAATGCTTCATTACTAAGACCTTCTACTTACTGATAACCCTTGACGGAGCTTCGGACAACTCTTCAGGGTCGCAGCGGCTGGGCATGGGCCTCCCTGCAGAGCGGCGGCGGCCACTGGGGGCAGAGCTGGTGGTCGTCGTTTGTTGAGCTGTAGCCGTGTACTGCACCGTGTTCTGTGTCAAATAGAAATGGTATCAATGATGCAAATTACAAAGAAATACATAAAAATATTAAAAAAAAAAAATGTGGGAAAAATACTTTTAAATAGGTAATTCTGTCGTTTTCATGCGACTTCTAAAGAGGACCTTCTCATTTTGACAGGATGTTTTTGATAAAAATTAATATTTTTATTTTACATATAAGCTCTAGGCTTATATGTAAAATATTTTTTTATATTATATATTATATTATTTTTTTTGTTTAGTACCTACCTACTTAGTTGGCTCAGATATCTAATAAGCGTGTCCTGGATGAAGCTCTTTAGAGAATGAGGATATTAGTTAGATGGAAGTTTATTAAACCTTGATACATTTTAATGTTTAAGTATCTCAAGTTTGTTCAAAGTGTTGAGTGGAAAGTTTTGGTATTTATTAGGAGTATACGGGCATGATTTTCTATCCTTCACCAAGGGCAAAGCTAACTTGGCTGGGAAGAGGAGTAAGTTGTCTTAGTTTTGCTGAAAAATAAATCTAGATTGATGTCTAGTTCGAAAAGCAGCATCTGGCTTTTGATTGATTTTACTGAAATCTTTCATCTTTAGCTTGGATGGTGTCATAGTTATGATAGTTATGATATGATTGTTTAGTTCACAAGTTTAGTTTAATTTATTGATTGGCTCGTTGTTACATTTCGTTCTTCGAAGATTATTAGTTTGTCGCGAGCTTAGTCAGATAACTGTTTTGTGAAGAACAAATTACAGTTTGACAATTTTCTATTCAAAAGCTGTCAAACCGCCATATTTATTCTTAAAAATATTAATATAATAATAATAATACTATTCGTCACTGCCAAACAAATATCAACGTTGCTTGCCTTAAAATAAATTTGAGAATAAATAACCTGAGTCGCGCGGTTCTTCCCGCTTATACACGCTCTCGAGCTAATGGAAGTTTATTTATTTTCAATTTTACTTCAAATAAGGCAAGGTCGGTATTTGTTTGGCAGT
Source organism: Eupsilia transversa (assembly GCA_914767815.1). NCBI lineage: Eukaryota > Metazoa > Arthropoda > Insecta > Lepidoptera > Noctuidae > Eupsilia > Eupsilia transversa. The sequence goes on from OU611871.1 coordinate 17,422,909, forward strand.
GACAAATGCGCTGCGCTGCGCCTCCAGCGGTGGGCGCTGAGCCTAAAGGTATAGTTAATTTTAATATAATTTTAATATAAACTCAGAGTTGCTCATAACTAAAAGTTGTTTATAAAAGTGGGTGTGTTCACTCCGAAGTAGGTACTATTCCATCCTTATATTACTTAAAACATCTTTTGATTTAACTAAGTAAGTAATACACGAAAGTATTGCGCCGACGAAGCAACAAAACGTATTTTAAGAAAGAAATAGGTATATTCGTAATCTTGCAAAACAAAAAATCTGTGTTTATATTGTATGGTAACAACAAAAATGAAAGATATTGTTTATCTTTACGCTTTCCCCGATAGAAAACATTTATAAGGCTATAAGATACCAAAGGAAATACACTTAAAATCCATTAGCCTCTTTCGGAACAAATTTCAAGTGATTTGCATACCAAAGTGCAAATAGGTATTCAAGATTTACGTACATTGTAAATTATTTAAAAACCATTACAAATAGAAAATTTTAAGTGATTTTATAATTTCAAAATGAATTATTAGTTACAGATTAGTTTTAGTTATTTATGACGCTACAGTACCATCCACGCCAGTAAATGTTCCTAAAAACTCATTAAAAGTAATTAATTTCCTAGGCACTTTCACTAAAAAGTTTAAAGTTTTGGAAAATACCTGTCGTTAAGACAAGCATAGGTATAATCCTTATAGTTTTTCAGATGTATCAATTAAAGCTCGAAATAAAACAGAACGCATTTTTATGATGAACTAGTGAAAATTCCTGTGGCTGTATTTACAGAACAACATTGCACTAACATATTAGCCAATGTAAAACATAATAAACAGTAAGTATTCTGAATAAAACTTTTCAACAAAAAACAATATCAGTTTATTATTTTCGCCGAGGACGATTATCCTCACAAATGCTTGCCATATATTAAAATATTATCGTCATTTAAGTTAATTTCTATTAATTATGCCCAACACTGAAGCTCGTTAATTTACTGAATCGCAGATGAAACTGTTGAGTGGGCTTCCGTTACTAATTAAAACAAAATTCGAAATCAATCCACACAAACGAGTCGAAAAGGGATATAATTGCATTTTTGAAATTCGCAAAGCAAGTCGTATGTGATCATTGAGTCAGTAAATATGCAACAGTTGGAGTACTTCATCGATATTTGAATTAATCATCAAATATTTCCCAAAATTAGTTCTATAGTCTATTGTCTTACAGATCATTTTCCCGTAGCGGTTTTGGTTGATTAAAATAGATACACAATACATTTTGTATCTAAGTTTTAGTTAGTATATACAAAAATATGGTTCTCAAGACAACGACACTGTCACCCATTTACTTTACGTGATATTCTCAATGTAATATCGTGAGTGCTTGTCTCTTAGAGTTTTCATAGTAAGAACGATTTTATTATCGATCTCATACACACCACATGCCGTAACGTTGGTACGTAAAGGTTGATTGATTAACATGCCAACTGATATCAAAAGGACTAATGGCCTACAGTGACCCAAACAGTGCCTGCCGTATTGTTAGTGGATTACGAGTCGCGAGCCTCGTCCACCGCATTGTGGCCGCGTGACTCCGCCAAACGTGTCCGCGCTAGTGGCGACCAACAATTAGGTACGAACAATCATCTCTAAAAGGCTCAAAAATTCTAACTTTGAAACGTTTTTGTACCTTTATTCCCATTGATGCCATTTATCTGTGAAAACGGACAGGTTTGCGGGGCGAGCGTGTTAGTAACCGCAGTATGTTCTTGTTAAACCAAAAAGTAGGCAACATCATCCATCCTCCTGAAGGAATCCGTTTAGTCGCCTTTTACGTCACCCACGGGTAGACTAGGCCTGGCTATCTATATCTTTATCGGGAACAAGACGACCGTTTCTCGAAGTCCCAACTTTCCCTCTGCTGAAAGTCCGGTCGATATCAATTAGGTAACTATTTTAGAACCAAAAGTGCGTTAAGGAATATCGTTCCCCAATCGTTTCGATAAAAGTTTTTCGGTTGAACAGGCGATAAACAGCTTTATTGATAGAAAGCCTCGATAAATCCCTTGGCATCATAGAACTCGTAAACACGTTCGTTCCAGCTCTTTTGTTAGGTTGGTATCTTCTATTGTATTAATAAATCAAAATGCTTTTCCGACAAGGCAGTCTATCGAAAATTAGGGTTGCTGAAAACATGCGTTACCATTCTACTGTGGTTATATTTTGTTTTATTTTATTGCACGACAATATTTTATAATTACTGTTTTGAACACAAATAAGAATAAAGTTTTGAGTCTGATTTCAGAAATTGCGAAAAAGATGTTGCTGATTTATTTTGGCTTTCAGACCCAAGCTTATCCGTCTTTCAGTAGTTACACACCAGCAGTGTAAAGTTTAAATTTATATACGGTCGGTTACATTTGAGACAAATGTAGTGGTCCAAAGGCAAATGAGGTAAAGCGAAGGGATCCACCGATCATTAAAAAAATTAAAACTGGGATATATTCTGAAAACACTTACAATTGGATTTTAAAATTTCTTGAAAATATTAATAGCGAAATTTTCTGAACTGTTCAGAATATCCCAGTTTTTAATTTTTTTTTATGATAGGTGGACCCCTTCGCTTTACGTCATTTGCGTTTGGCCCACTACGTTTGAGACACCCGTATAACATAAAGTTCATAGATTTACGATTCCTGAAGAGTGAGTGCCTGAATTGGGGCACTGTCGAGTTTAAAGACGGCCAGAATTCCTGCCAGCCGCATGTCTGATATGTTAATTGGAACACTTACCCGATCAACATTTTCGAAGGCTGCGGTTCCGCGGCCGACGATGTACTCTTGGAACTGCGAGATCACGCACACCATAGCGTAGATCTGGGAACAAAAACAGACAGGGTAGCCCGCGAAATTCAAATTTTCTTACGTTTTTTGCAATTTGCAGGTCATAATCAGGTTGGATTTTGATCGAATATGATTCGCGGCCGTATCAAAATATTTATTTATAGAATTATAATCATAAAAATCATCAATAAAACTCTTTAAGTTCATATACCTAATCCAATTGAATGACTATTTCATGAGATCGATAGGATTATTCTGACTTAAGGAGTTGTTTTGCTGATTCTAATGAATATAATTCTGTAAAGCCATTATGAGGTATGCAGGATGTAGGTTTATATAAGTATTATGAAGTGCCTTTGGATCCCACCTATCAAGTTTGCCAATGATGTGGTGATTTATTCAAGACCGTATCAATAAACCACGCCAGAAATAGTTTAAGTTCCCTATTCATCAATTCCATAGAGAACCATCACCATTTTTAACCTTACTGCCTCCGAATAAAGGGGCAACGAACCGCAGCAAATATCAGCAACAAAAATGTATTCTACGATAGAAAATAAAAGGTAGGTACAATAATAACCAACGACATGTGATGCCCGTTGGATCGTCACATTCGTAACCCACACGAGGATTAATTCGATGTTGCCAACTTTCGCTAAGATGAATCGATAAGGGAGAGAAAACTAAAAGATAAATGGATGTTCCTTCGTCATCGTCCAGAGAGCCGAAAAGATCCCGAATAACAGATACCTAGTTATAATTAAAAGGAATCTCGATCCAGATTGATTAATAACCAGTTTTTCTTATAACGCGATATATAATAGAACATAGAATTCCTATCACAGTTGTGTTGTCTTCTTTCAGAAAGTCATTTTTTCATTCTGAATAGCCTTTTTCCAATCATGTTGGGGTCGGCTTCCAGTCTAACCGGATGCAGCTGAATACCAGTATTTTACATGGAGCGACTGCCTATCTGACCTCCACAACCCAGTAACTGGGCAATACGATACCCCTTGGTAAGACTGGTTGTCAGACTTTCGGGCTTCTGACGACTCGTAACGACTGTCAAAGATCCACGAATGACAGTCGGAAAGCACGTTAAGCCGGTGGTCCCCGGCTTAACGTGCTTTTCGAAGCACGGAGGAGCCTCGGTGAGTAAAAATGGTCACCCATCCACGGACCAACCCTGGCAAGCGCAGCTTAACCTGATAGACCGACCCGTGCGGCTGTTATTGTACGACGTCGCTAAGTAGCCACGAGCTCCTCTTTCTCTGTCTTCTTTCAGAAAGTATGATGTCAATTTATCTGAGTAATCTGACAATCGTGTTGTTACTCTAATTGATTGTTGTAATAATGTTCATCCAGATTTCAGGCATTTCTTGTTGTTGGATGGCCCAGTTTTGCTTCAGCGTAGTTTTTTTTTTACCGTTTCGGGTAAGCTCTTGTTCTAAATCTCCCCTGATGGTAAGTGATGATCAGGCCGAAGGTGGAAGCGAGCTTCACCCGGAATCCTCAACCACAGAGGAACTGGCTATCTTATCTCTAACTACCGACACTCAACAATGTTGCTAACATTTTTGTTATGGCAACTGACTTATATAAATAAGATGATGGTAGCTAGCCAGGCGGACTTAGAACGAGTCCTACCACCAACCAAACCGAGCAGAAAATCGAACCCGGCAGCTCTGGGTCTGAGACTCTAACGAAGGTCTAAGCACTAGACTACAGAGGCGGTAAAAGTTAAAGACTGATACTTATAAAAACATAATGATCTCCTTAAACAAGGCTTCCTCTCTCCTACCCTTTTGCTGTGCCCTAGAGGGTCCATAATGATCTAAATTATAAAGTTACCACTTATGTACACATTATGGTAAAGCAATAAAGATATTGAGTACTTATTGAGTATTAATTACATTGCAGCAGCCAAAAATTTTTGCCCATTTCTTATTAACTGCGGCTCACATTATTATTATCAATCCTTAAATCTCCATATCGAAAAAAAAAGGCCAAATGCGAGTCGGACTCGAACACGAAGGGTTCTGTACCCGCGTACAATATTTAGCAAAAAACGCCGTAAAATAGCGTTTCTATATAGCGACAATAGAAATACACAATCTGTGTAAATTTCAACTGTCTATCTATTACGGTTCATGAGATACAGCCCACTGACAGACAGACGGACAGCCGAGGCTTAGTAATAGTGTTCCGTTTGGCACCCTTCGAGTACAGAACCTTGGAAAATATTAAGCCTCGTGCAGACTGGCGTAATGCGATTCTAACAAAACAATTTCTGAGAAAACTTCACGGTAGAACAATTACCGGTGTCGCGTCTGCACGAGGCTTTATAGATATTAAGGAGACTGAAAGGAATACTAACATTAAAGATAAGGATGAGGATCCACTCCAGACTGATCAAATTATCAATCCGAGAAATCAAGGTCGTGTGAGCTTTCGGCTAAATAAATGTAATCAGTACCTACCCCAACCCACGAAGGAATAAAATGTTATTTGGTACCTACACTTTTGAGATTTTTCATCGTGTCTTTTCTATAACATTTACGCGAATAATTTATTGAAATAACATTAAAGACAGATAAAACTAATTATGATGAATTCATTATCACCGTCGAAAAGATTAAGTTTTACAAGCAACATTTTTTTTTTGCAATTTTATGAAGGATTCCTAACATTATTACGATACTAGTATAACTTACTATGCTCAGTTCCATGATTATTCAATATACGCAATCATAAATATATTGAAATATAGAGTGATTTAATATATTTGAAAACAGTATAATTAAAAATAACAATATTCCTCTAAACTACGCGCAAGATGACAGGGAAGTTTACAACAATATTGAAACTTCCCTTAGATCCAATTAAATCTTAGAGTACACGTTTAATAAACGTTCCGTTCAAATAACAGACAATCTGTTACTAAATAATAATTAACTAAGGATATTTATGTCTGGGGCAGACAGCAAAGAAGGTACAGAGAAAAGTTTTCAAGTATTTTTTATTTTCTTAAAGATAAAGAAAAATGGCGGTAAATTAATAGCTGCCCGCTAATAGCTTGGTGTTGTGGGAACAGGGGCGTACCTAAAGCTTTTAAGTGAAGCAATACATTACGCTGAGGGTGAATTTCACCAATGAAACTGAACGCGATCAGCACATCTGAACCGCGTTTCGGACCTGTCATTGTCAATATTTCCATAGCAATGATGACACTGACAGCTCTTGAACGCGATTTGGATGGGTTGATCACGATCAGTTTCATTGGTGAAATCCGCCCTGAGTCTTATCTCTGTAAATGCGTAATTCGGATCGCCTGTGCACAATGGTCTCAAGGTTACACACCTACATAAATTCACGCATTTTTTACGAGGGGTAGGCAGGAACCACAGAGCTTCAAGTGCTACGAACCTTTCATATTCCTTTGCTTCTTCCATTTACAAACGACGTTTGGTTATTTCTCGGTTCAGTTGCGAGTATTATCAACCTCCACACATCATCACCACTAAGGTCAGTGAGTTTCCTTTAAGGGCGTCTCTCCAGCGTATCTAATATCCATCTAACAAGGTAATTACCTAGTTAATGAGATAACACACCTCTCATAATTCCTCATATTATCCGCTCTACCTCTTTGCTTTCCCCGAAACTCCCTGAAGCGTAATAAACCATGATTACGTGGGCACTTAAGAACCGTCGCTCGTACACATTGCCAATCTTCTTTTATCTCATAATATAAACACACTAGCTTCTGCCCGCGACTTCGCGGCAGCGGTGGCGGCGGCGCCTTTTAACGCGCCGCTCCCCGCGCTGCTGCCTTCGAGGCCAGTTCCGTAAAAATATATGCATTTGAACGCGCCGCTCCCGCGCCGCCGCCGCCGCCGCTCTGCTGATTTCGTGTCCGCGGCCTAACTTCGTTTTCGCTTTCGTTTTGCTCGGTTCCTGAGGGACGTAGCGTGATGTTGCAAAGTCCATATCCTTCCTCAAGAATTGGGCTACCCAATGCGAAAAGAATTTTTCAAATCGGACTAGGAGTTCCGGAGATTACCCCCTACATACAAACTTACAAACAAACAAACAAATTTAACCTCTTTATAATATTAGTATAGATTTCTTACAGAGGACAAACATTCAGATCTTAAAGTTCTGATTAAAACGAAAAATAGGGATTCTAGTATCGAGGGCGAGCATCATTTAGATCAGTTAGGCCTGTGTTCACCAAACATTGAAACTACTGGTTAGGTATTTAAACAGTTGGTTTATGTCAAATTTCCAAAGCAGTTTGACATAAACCAACTGTTAACACAGGCCTTAGACTGTTGTGTTATTCGAGATATAAAGGCGAGTTCGAATCTTCGAACTTGTAGTTTCTACAAGTTCGAAGATTTTCTACAACGATATTGCTCGGACTGACTCGAGATCGAGTTAGGTTATTTCGACTTTCGTGGCTATCCTAACAGGACTGACAAACTTGAACATATTGCAAAAGTGGAATTAAATTAGGAAGAGGCATAAAATTACATAAGTTTTAACCGTGATTATACAGTTTTCTTTTTAAAGCTACTTTTGGGCTATCTTTTGTTAACATGATTTCAATTATTGTTTAGTAATATTCTCTCAGTAAAATATTCAATTATTTATTCAGGTAGAATTGTACCTATTTTCGTGTGTAACAGGTATACTTACCGCTGAATGTTTTCGACACAAACTCGACTAAAAATTATACCCTTTTTTAAAACAAGCAGAACCAACATTTCACTATCACAAGCGCTTGAATAAGTAATAAACGGACAATCCCCCTTGAAAAAAATTCAGGATCCAATCTCTGTTTCAATTCCCTTTGCAAGAGAAATAAAACTTTTTATTAGAGTTGTTAGTAAGGCTGTAATAAACTCCGTATTATTTAGAACCGACGTGTTTTCCATTCGACCACACAAACTAAATTATAGATAAGTGTCGTTTATTTGACAACCGACGTTCAGGGATTATTGGCAAACTCGTGCACAAACTCGCTCATCACGTACGGGTATTCCGAAACTTTATTGATGATTTAATTTCGTTCATATCATGTTATTCAGTGGCCGGGTAGATTGTTTTGAAATTTTGCGAAATGTGGGCCGCTGTCCCCGGCGTTTGCGTAATGAATTAAAAATATCATACATACATTATGCCCTTTTGCACGTTGCGTTTACCTGTTTGGGTCCCTGGATTATACAGTATGTTCACGTAGAGCAACTTACACATTTCCCAACGTTAACATGTTTTTAGACTGTAAAATGTATCAACACGTCTGAATTTAATCTTTGTTTTCGTTATTTCACTCTTGATGAGAATTTGGTATCATGTAACTAAGGATAAGTGTCCATATTGTGTTGTTATTTTTTTTAAATCATTTATGGACCAATATGTGGCCAGGGACCGAATCAGGTATGATCAATACCGTTATTTTTTTAGTTACAATATTTAAATTTTTACAGGTATTTTTAAAGGTTACCGAAATTAAAATTACCTCTATCTTACACGTGCCGTCGGCATTAGTCTAAGGGCGCACATCGTCTGTATGTGTGTAAACGGTATTAAACCCGTAATCTAAAAGAGGTAACATGTTTCTTCTTCTTTGGTCACCCAGATACCGGTAACCTTAGACGTAGAAGTAACCAAAATTCTCCGATACCTGTATCGTAATTTCTAAAGGTTTTCGGTCCCTGCTTGTGGCTTAACAAGATATTATGATTTGGGACTTTAAAAACATACAAACATGTAAAGAAGAAAAAGGTTTTTTTAAATAAATTTTATTTTAGTAGTAAGTTCATTTGAAGACAAAGATTTAGCTATGTATAAGTAACTAGCTTTTGCCCGCTGCTTTGCCCGCGAGGATGTCGGAACATATGGAAACGAATTTCGAAAAAAATCTTCCTTATTCCTTGTTTACATTATAAAGGAAACCTCTGCGCAAAATTTCAGCTTTTTAGGTCCAAGGGTTTGGGCTGGGCGTTGATGAGTCAGTCAGTCAGTCAGGACTTTTCTTTTTATTAATATAGATAGATACCTAAGTTACTCCTTACCTAAGTTACTAGTACCTAAGTTACTCCTTTAAAAAAATCTGATTCTTTCATACTGTAGGTAACTGATTCTCACGATTTATCAGATATCCAACTTTTCAAAGTATTGAAAGGAAATATTTTAGCTAAAGAATATCAGATTTCTTTGCAACTTGAATTGCGGAAAATCCAAAGTAAAGTTCAGAAGTGACGGCTTACGATTTTTTCCATCAAAGCAAATTGCCCATTATCGCCTTCTACTTAAGTTCGTTTTGCAATAACTTTGCCTAGACACAACAGTTTCGCATTATGAACCCTATTAGCAACACAAAACTGATAAATTGCAAGAAAACAAGGAAAAGATGAATAAAACCACGCAATACATTTATGAGAGAATCGATTTCGTAATATTCCCTGCTGGGATACGGTTGTGTATCAATATAATTTATTTTCACGCAAGTGGATGATAACCAAAAGGGAAGATTGTCCACGAGAGCAGCCAAGCGGGAGATACCAATGTATGTCATGGAAATGTATCGTCTACAGACAGGGTATCTTTACTCAATAGTGAAAAACGTAAACCATTCTGTTTCACTCCCCCTAATAACTGTCTCCTATTTTTAGTACACAATTTAGAAATAGTAGAAGAGCTGTAATTATTTTCATGTTGCTTTCCACCCTACAATACTTCCACTTTGCAACTTAAAGCTACGCCTATCCGTCCTTGTATGGATACGCGAATATAATTATATTTGAGCAATTAGCAGCAATTACAATGATTATCCACGTGCAGTCGTTTACCGATCACGCAATGTGTGTGAGTTGTTTTAAATAAAGATTATTAAAACCGGTAGCAACTTCAAACAATAGCGCATTGCGATCAATTTTATATAGAAAATTAGAAATACAGTGTTGGACGCGGTGCCCAGGGCTTGCGCAAAAAGTTTTGTATGCGGTACCCTTGTCATATACATATTCAACGTTACATGAAATGATAACCCTGCTAACAATGTTTATACCTGCTTATAAAGTCTAATCTGAAAGGGTCCATGAAAATGTCTGTGGAACAAACTTTAGCAGCTTCTGTTTAATGTATTTGTTTATTTTCTAGCTTTTGTTGTCAGTAATAATTCGGGTTAGTCCGTTTTTAATAGGTGTTGTGATTAATTTCGGAATTGACAAAATAGTTCACCTCTTTTCAGCTCGCGGGTTTTTACATGTATGATTCTCCGACATTTAGTTATATAGTTATTGAACTAGTGACCCACCCGCCTTAGCTTCGCACAGGTGCCTAGCCTGTAATATGTGGCGTGGTGACATCACTACGAGATATCTGTGGATCTAAGAAATATTATATAGGTACATACCTTTCGGAATAGATTCTTTAAACTATGGTGTAAACCGTATTAAACTCCAATGTCTACTTTTGATGTACTGATTAGTCACACATACATACACGAAAAGCGAATTTATTTTATACTATTTATAGATAGATTGAAATAAAACTTTATATTATATTTTTCAGCAATATAGAGTGAAGAAAAACATCTTACTTATTTTTCTGTAGTAAGATGTACAGGTACACGAGCGCACTCTTAACTAGGGCAAATCCAATCAAGAGGAAGAGAAAAAGTCAAAGGTTGTGAGCTTAACAATCAGAGCTTCAGGAAATTCTATGTAAAGTAGGTCTGCGTATTATTTATACGTAAGTATTATTTATATTATATACAGGATTATTGGTTATATGTCGGGAATCCGTTAAGGGGATGTAGGAGAGGTCATTTGCAACCAAACCAATCAGACCTCCCTTGACCGCTATGCCAATGTCAACCATTTTCGAGTATTTTGACATTTTGTATTTTAAAATGTATGAAATAGAAATATAAAATGTCAAATGAAAAATTCTTGACATTTGCATACATATAGGTAACCAATAACCCTGTATATTATAGTATTGATGATAAAATCTACTGCTTTTGGTGAAAGACTATTCGAAATACACTATAAGGGCTGAATCGACCAAACAGGAATAAATTTTATCCGCGGAATAAGATTTACTTCGTTTAGTTTTCGTATGGAGAAACAGTCAAAAATTCAAAATTTATTCGGAAGAGAAGGCTTATTCCGCGGATAAAATTTATTCCTGTTTGGTCGAATCCGCCTTTAGTCGATTTAGTCTAACGACGATAACTATTTGCTTTTTTGTGAAAATAAATTGCTTTTTAGTCGTCTGAGTTGCAGTCGGGATTTGGGCCTGGTTATCGGTAATAGGCTCGCGTCTTGTTACTTTTATTGGACTTAAATATACTCGTAACAAGCGATATTAGGGTAGTAGTTAGCTTGGTAACTCGGAGACGAGACGTAATTATGTTCTATAGTATTTTATAATACCTTTACCTTTAGTCATCATCATCATTTCAACCGAAAGACGGCCACTGCTGGACATAGGCCTACCCCAAGTACGGCCACTTCGACCGGTTCTGTGCGTCCCGCATACAGCGGATTCCTGCGGTCATGCGGTCATGCGGTCCACCTTGTATGAAGGAGGCCTTCCAACACTACGTCTTCCGTATTTTACCTTATTATAGTAAATTACTATTCATCGTAAAAAGAAAGGCCCAGCCTATCTTCGTTAGAGATTTAGATTTAACATCTCGGATCATAGTACTACAGATCAACAATTTAGATCTAAGTGTCAGTCCTCATGACAAATGCTTGGTAATCAATGTGAATCAGTACGGGTCTAATGTTGCGGTACTAAATACCTCCCATTCAAAATGTCGTACAAACCTACGTAGATATATGGTTCAATTGGTTTCAATAGCCATTTTCAGTACTTGTACGTACATACATAAAGTGACATGAAACGTTGTCTATGCATGACTTAAGGCCTACGCAGACCGGGACGGCATGGCAAGGGATTTAATTTTTTTACCAATGGACATCCAAACGTATCGACATAGAAATACGACATAAATTGCTATGCTTTAAAATGATGCCGTGGCATCGAAAAGGGGTTCATTGCGCGGCATTGAAAGGCGCTCCATGGGTTCCCGCGGCGGGATGCCGTGGCGTACTGCTACTGCGGTAGGCAACGGCATACCGAGGACGCCGGCGCTCCTTGTGACATACCGCAGGGTGGGGCGGGGGGGGGGGGGGGGGGGTAGAGAAGCGGGGGATGCTGACGACAGTGTACGAGAATTATTTATCATGCTTTGTCGTGCCGCGGCACGCCGTGGCATGCCGTGACAAGGCGCAGGAATGCCGCGGTATCTAAGCGGCTAGTGTGCGCTGACTGACGGCAAAATCCTTTGCCATCCCGCCCCGGTCTGTATTGGCCTTTAAGTTATTATTCGGAGCGAACGCCGCCATCTTGTCTTTAGAATACATTTCAAATTTCAAGTGACATTTCACAAAACAATTGCACAAATGTTTACCAACGGGCCCCTGTCAGCGTCATTCGAGCGCTTCAAACAACTAATTAGTCCAAGCTCATTATTACTTGGGTTATTCATCAATAGAAAATGTATCGCATTCTTGTCCTCAGTCCACATTCCACGGCACTGAAAAGTTACCCGGGAAATTTTAGCCTCTTCCCTGGTTGACTCTGAAGTGGCGTGTTTTTTTAGAGTTCCGTAGTCAACAAGGAATCCTTATAGTCTGTCTGTCTGTCCCAGGCTTAGCGCTGAGACTGTTAGTACTAGACAAAGTGGTAAAATAAAATGCGCCTGCTACGATCCTTACATAGGTACTCCTTTATTTTTTTCATGATTTTATTTTCTCTATCTACCAACCATGGGAAGAAGGCGTTAGTTTATGCATTTTTTTAAAGCAATGAAACAATAAATATTGAGTGCACAAGTCGTGTTCTCACGATTCAGAACTCATATTTAATTCATATTTATTTACGGTATCGTTGGCTTTTCTAGTAGTTATCTATAAATGTCCTGGGGGTGGAGCCTCAACCTGGTAGGCCAGGACATTTACTAATATAGCATTAGAGGCAGGGCCTTTATAACTGAAATAGCATAATGACATAATTACGTATTTTGGTGCAGTTCGAGTGAATTCGCAAAAGTTCTTAATTAAATGTAGTAAGTTATGTTAAGTAAATATTAATGTTAAGATTTTTTTAGTTTAGTTAATAAAAGAGAGAGCTGTTTATGTTTAAATGTTATGTTATTCTTTAGTTGTTAAGTCATTACCTATGTGTTGTTAGACTTTAAATGATGCACCTATGTTTAATAGTTGATAGCCACACTATCGTATTAGGTCGAAGATCTGTAATAGTACATTATGATACAAGTTTGCGGTGTTGGTCATTACACTCGAGACGGTATTGTTCGTAGTCGAGAGTGTAATGATCAACGCACACGCGTTTCATACGACGTTTTTCAACACACTTGCGAGGAAAAATCAGAATTGTTGTAATAATCTAGGCTACAATAACGTGACTTTATAGAAAGAGATGATACATTTAGATTTATAAAGTTCAACTGACCTTTGTTGCCAGGTACTGACTATCCGGAGCTTCTTTTAAAAACTCTTTTACGTCGGTTGGTGACAATACTTATTTCGTATTTTTGATAATAATTATAACCACACAACAAAAACGATAACAAATATCTATGGAAAATGGCGCGCTAGTTTTGTTTTTTTCCGCTAGCGATGCCCGCGAAAATGTTAATAAAGGCACTGGCAAAACCGCTGAACAGCATATAGGTATTTAAAATACAATAAGTAAGCACAAAATAATGTTTTGAATACGCAAATTAAGGTTAATGTAGTGAAAAATACATAATTTGATGAAATATCATATTAATTTATCATTTTTTATTTATTTATACAATAATGAATTTATATAATAAAGAATGCATGAATTCTTTGATGACATTAAAAAAACCGCACATCTCTGCTCGGGTGATATAATATAGTCCGGTTTCAATAAATATGTACATAGAAGTTTTATTAAGATTACATTACTCCATAAAAAAATAAAAGCATTTTCATTTTTGACAGAACTTATGGTCAGACTACTTTTTTTTTACCATAACTAAACGCCCCGGTTTGCCTATGGTATTTCTTTTTACAAAAACAAATAAAAGTTTCACCAAAGTAAATTTTTATTAATTACAAATTCCATGCTGCCTAATACTGCTATGTCATAGGAGTGGTATAGGTACTCCGACTAGTAAATAGTTATCTGTGGCATTACAGCACTAGTGCGTTATAATAAAAAAAATGCACGCGTGTTTAATACACTGCATTATGAACCTAAAAGCGGTTCAATAAGAGTCACTTTACGAGCAAGTGTGTTGAAAAGATAGTTGTAAGAGGTAAATAAATAAATACATAAATAAATAATACCTGTACTTATAATAACATATGAAGTACTCAGAGAGCTGAAGGTACGTATTTGTTATACATCTATCTACTCGCATGCTGGCGAATTCGACATCCCTTCCCGTTTTTCGGCTTTTAAATTACGATGAATGTTAATTATCTACATATTTAAACTATAAGAACTGTTTATTTAGAACTTTATGAATTAAAAATCATTGATTTAAGAATCGCGTATGCAGAATACATCTAGTAATAATTATACATTTAAAAACGACCAATCATCGAAAGTAAGAAGAATACAAAAGATTCCAAAATGATTTTCAGGACTATCATCAGTGGTAACAGAACATAACATAACATCAGCCCTGTGATACCCAGTGGGGGGTATCAGTGGGGTAGGTATCAACTTTCAAAATTAGAAACAGTTATAAACTCAACAACAGTGATAATGTTTATTAATAAGTAAACGCAGCGTACCTTTTATCAGATTAAACGTTGCTGAGTTTGCATAAAATAGAAATTCTACAAGTTTTAATCTAGAAAAGTGTTTGTGTAAACCGGCATGGAAACGAGACCAGACTCTTTCTTAAAAAAAACTGCATCGAAAAATCTAAATCTAAAATCTTTTTAGTCAAGATGTTTTCACGACAAATGTTGTTCTGAGTCGTCATTAAAATAGGGTTTAACTTAACCCAATTGGTAAAATACCGACTTTATTTGCAACTTGTTAAAAATGTTCTTGTTGTTTGTTGTGTTTGGTGCCATAACTAAAAATCTAATCACTATTGTTTCCTTTTGATTTTAGAATAGATAATTCACATATTTTGTAAATGTTTTGCATATAGGTACTTTACCTTCTTTTTCTATTATTAAACTTAATTTTAAGTAACATAATTTATTATCTATTTGCTGCTTAAAATTGCTTATTAATTGTAACCTAAATGGAAGAAGTCACTGGTCCTGAAATGCAATACAAAGCTCAAGGGTCTCAAATGTTTTGTATCCTGTTAAGGGCAATCAATAATATATTTATTATTTATTCCTTCCTTAATATTTAACATTGGTAAGAATAACTAAAACAATTTGGTTATGAAAATACGAGTGTAGATATGTTCGCCTTGATTTACAACACGATTTTTAACCTTCTGAGAACAATAAAAATGATCAATCTTCATTAAAAAACCCTCAAAAATATGTTTTTGAGTGTCTAATAACCATGGAGCAGTGAAGGTCAAAATGGCAAGTGGTCCGTGATCCGCTGCTCGTCATTGTCAGATTTGTTTACCGATCGACAAAAGTTTGCGTTCCGTTAGCAGTGATCGATTAATCATTGGGACAGGACTCTGTTAAATTTGGAAGATATATTTCACGTTCTATCATATTTTATTTGAGCTAAACATGCCTTGAAAGTGCCTTTAAAACCTGAAACCCAACGAATCTGGCAAAAAATATATAAGGTGCTATAAAAATATCTGCCACGGCTTTAATGAGAGGTAGTATTGTGTTTAAAGATAACAATAGTGAAGAAATTTCGTACCCCGGCACAGTTAAATCAATTTGAGAAAATAAAGTAGTTAAATAAACATTGACTCTACTCTGCATAACGTGGTTCACAAATTACTCGCGAAGTGCACTTCGTCAATGAAAACAACTGCTATCTCTTTCCATCTGTTCTGTGAATGAAAACTGAAATCAGCTGACTAGTTCGTCACTTGCAAATTTATACGTACAATTTTTTGTATGAAAAAAAATATGACACATGATCAATAATTTATCTTTACTATTGTAATCTATAAACACAATACTATCTCCCATTGCAGCCGTGGCAGATATTTTTATAGCACCTTATATAATTATAGAAAAAAATCGTATTAGTATTTATCGTATTCGTCGTTTACAAAAGACCTAGATGCATCATAATAGACGTAATTACATTCACCACAACTAAATGAGTTCAGCGCTAACTGGGAGTTTCTGAAACTTCTCAATGTGGAACAAGTAGGCGTCGTAAATAGTGGGATTAAAGAGAGTAATGCAGTGAATGAAAACGCTTTGAAGATTGCTCACATTTTTGCGACTAACTTTTTGATGCGTCGTATCCACGCTTCCTATTGTGCTGGAAAAGTTTCTTAGAAAATTAAATTCTAAACAGGCGAATGTTTAATGCACTTTGGGAAATTGAATTCCTTCAAGAAAGTCACTCAGATTTTTATTATTTTGGTAATAAGGGAAGGGAGGAATAAATATTTTTATGTCTCCGACTGCCAAGTTCTCCTGTGATCGAAAGCACCACTGCTGAGCGTGACGTCCTAGGTTCAATTCCCGGGTCGGGCAGTGTTAGTGGGTTTTACCATCTGGAATTTGTTAGTATCCGCCCGGAGTCTGGATTTGTGCCCGATTGATGGAAATAGGTTCGCCCCCTATTTAATGGGACTTAAACATAACTGGCGAAATGTGGGTGTACTAATAGTACCTCTGCCTAACCCTTCGGGGAATACAGGCGTGATGTTATGTTGTCTGATAGTTTCACCGATGTACAACATTCAAGTGGGGTCAGCTATGCCAGATCGTTATTAAAATATAATCAAACGTGATTGGCACAAACTCAATATTTGGTCACCAGCCTGGATAGGCATAAACCTTTAATTACGACATTCATCGGATTTTAGCAGCCAATTCTATTTCGAGATATCAAATACCGATTTAAAGCAAACTCCAATAGTTAATCCTGTCTAAATTAACCACTAGCTCTGGTATTTCAAAGCAAATATATCTGATTTAGGCAAATATTAGTATTCCACGAATTGACAATGGTCTTTTTTTAATATTTCTTACTGAATCTATATTTCGCTACTTTATTAACGGCACCCACCATTGTTGACTTTATTGACTCGTAAAATCTTTAACTGCAGGGCCTTTTTATACTATTTTTATTTCACATTAAATATTGAGTTATTGCGTATTATTAAAACGTGTAAAAGTCGTTGCGTACCTATTCGGCGTCGGTGCTTACTAGCCATTTTTTTCGCCTTTTTTAACCGAAGGCTCTTCCGCTTTTCTTATTAATAAAAAATTGGTTCAGACGCGCTCTTCGGCGTATTTTTTCGGCAGCTGATTGAACATGCCTGGATGTTATCGATTAACTGCTTACGTACTTTAATGATAAACTTGAACGTTTAATCAATAAAAATTCATTTACCTATTGTATAATCAGTATAAAATCTCAGTAATTAAAATGAAACACTTTTGTGCCTCACTATTTACTTTTGCAAAAGTTGGCTGACGTATGTTCAGAGACAGTTCAGTGACACAAGAATGCTTCGAAACACTACAATTTTAATAATATTCTTTATTATAAGCCGTTTTTAACAAATTCTGACTCCGTTCAATATTTCCTCTTCATTGCACCTTTTTGCAGGCCATAAAAGTTCGCATAAATTAAAATGTGCTAGTGAGCTTTCTCATCTATGCATGACATGGCGAGTCCTAGTTTTATAGTCATTTTATGACCTGCATCCAGACACTTAAACAAGTTTATTACAGTAATATGCACTCCCGGACTCCTAAATCGAGCTACCGTGCATTTTTATGTTTTTAAGCCAAAACATCAAAATATCGATCCTAAGTCAAAGAAAAAGTTTTTATACATTTTTGAAGTTAACCATCATTTCGGTATTGTTTGTTCCAAATTTGAATTTGAAAAAGAGAAGAAAATCGTAGTTTGGTCGCTCTTAAAGAAGCAGCAGCTTTGATTAGAGCGACCTTGGAATTTTCTTCAAAAATTCCAAGCTAACGTTGCTCTTGAGAAACGCGAAAAGACGACTTGCAATCAAACTGTTTATTTTAGGATTCCGATTTCATATTAAAAACAATGGCAAATGGAAATGATAGTGAGTGACTGGTTTCAAAACCAGTTTTTTTTTGTTTGTAAATGAAATGAAATGAAATTTCCAACCAACCAATGAATTTTGTATTACCATTATTAAACAAAATATAGAGGGAGGCTCTATTCAGGTGTCTGGGAGTGTATTATGGATGTTTAATCATCATGAGCATTTTCGTAAATATTTCATTTAACAGGTCCTGTTGCATGTTTTGCAATAATTATAAATACAGTGCCCATTCGGATAAAAAAGCGATCGTTTATGTACACGCTTGGTTCTGGCAGGCGAGCAATCAGTCACTTGCACGATGGGGCATTAATCTATAGCAAGTCAACCAAGTTTGTTAGGCAACATTTAAAACGTTATGGTGGATTTTCATATTCTCTATCGATCTGGAAAAACACATTTATCAAATATCTTACTAATACCTATAGTAAAATAAAGTTTCGACTAAAGTTCAATTTGTCTTTGCAAAACATTAATTAATTAATTAATAATCAGTACCTAATCAATAAAATAAAATACCTACATATAAATTTTATTTTGTTGCATGCTATACTGATTTTATGTTGTAGGTAAGTGTTGGTTTAGACGAATGAGGAACAAAGTTCACTCATACTCTATAGAAAAGGGAGGAAGGGAGGAAGGATTGTCCGAACAGACGTGTCGTGTCTGGCGGGCAACTGCCCAACGATTGATGTTGGGACGTCTTATATATGTTTATCGCGCGTTAAACTCGAATTGCGCGATGCAGGATTTGTCAGGTCTTTGATGCGTAGTTCGCATGTGGCATTGTAGATGCCGCTACATAGTCACCGACACCTTTGGACATCTGCAATGCCAGAAGTATACCAGGTGCGAATGCCATGCCATGTCATGCCACACTGACAGAGCTGGAATGCCTCCTGTGCCTTTACACCGGCAGCCTTCAAACAGGAACGCAGAAAATCTTAAATATAGAAAGGCATCTGAGGTAGGAGGATCCTGACTTACAACTCACCCGGCTCTCGTAGATAGGACATGTTAATAAAACAGTAGAGTCAGGATAATATAGGTACATAAAATATAAGTTTGAAAAACATAAAAAAAAACGTAATTAAAGAAAACCAAATTGTTGTGGACGTGGTAATTCCCTGGACGAGCTTTTTAATAAGGAACTCCACAGCACCTAATACTACTATCCTTGGCAGTAATCTTTTTGTTATTAAACAAACACAAACGGGACTTTTAGTGCCTTTCTACGTAAATTTTACCGACAGTCACGTTTTAATTACATACATGCATAAACTTACGCTTTATTCCCTTGGGGGTAAGCAGAAACTATAGAACGCCACCTGCCGCTACCGCTCGTTACATAATCCCGCCGGTTGCTACTACGCACTACGCACTTGACCTTTCTGAAGAACATCACCAATTAGGTCACTTTATGTCCTCCTAGGGTGTCCCCCTCCCGGCGTTTCCACTCTCATCTGCCTTGTAAATACCTTTACGTTTTAATTACAACGACTAACTATAACATATTTCATTTGCAGTAATATTTATTAATATTTAACTAAGGTTTGCAACAGCCACAAAGGTAACCTTTCATGAGCGTGACGTCAAAAGCATTTGTATTTGCTTTTACATTAGGTAATTGTGTTTATTCTCACTCGAAAATGAATGAATAAAATGATGGCGTCGCAATTTCTACTTAGTTTAAAAAATGTACCTACTAGTAGGCAATTAGTAGTTTATGAAACTGATGTATAATTCGTCGAGGTTTGTAATAGTATTGAAAACGATGAATAGTGGACTGTATGAATTAGTGGTTGGTGGGATGAAATAAAACTAAAGCTCAGTATGATAAAAGGATTTTAGTGGGAAAAATGAGGAAAAATATAACATAAATAGAAAACACAAACCAAACCTTTTGACAGCTCAAGAAAAAGACAAAGAAAAACAAAAGAATCTTATACAAGTAAAAAATATAAAAATCACCTAAAAAGTTTACAACCAAGCAGTATGCAACAAGTATCACACGATTGTTTTATTACTAGTTATGTGCAGTTTCAAAGACTACTTGATCTAAACTCATAGATTGGGATTGAAACTAAGTACTAAATAAAAGATCAAAGTTAAAAGATTAAGAAATAGTTTTGTAATGCTTTAAAAATGGCGTGCCCCTCATATGCGATCCATTAGAAAAAAAAATTGAGGGAAACTTCTTGGTGATAGTAACTTGGATTTATCCTGTATAGTATTGGTAAAAAAAAATATCATTATTTTGGGAGAAAAAGTGTTATAATATGATTTATAGCGTGCGGCAGAGTATAAATGGCAACCCAGAGTGGTTACCCGGCCGTCCGTCGGAGGGCGCCAGCGGAAGCTCAAGTTAGATTGGCGGAATGAAACTGTCAGTGAGCCGTGAGCTACCGTCAGAGAGCGAATGTGATGACTGTGTGCTCTGTTTGATCTGTTTGCTTGTAAGGTGATTTTGTAACTCGTTGTATCTTTACGATTATAGTGTAATTCGGCACCTGCCTTACTCTTATACCCGTTCCCCGGCTATAGATTCTATTTTTAAATTACAGTAAGTATTGTGTTTCTAAAGTATGTCAATATAATATCGTTTTGAAGTTTATGATTCGAATTTTACGATGTGAGAGTACATTTCCAGCTGATACGCAAAATAACATCTCAAGTGTTCTAGCAAAAGCAAGCAAAACTAAATAAAAGCTTGTAAATAAGGGAAAAATTCTAAAAGCGGAGCGTAAATTAGGTAATATAAATACAGATTTTCCCTAATTACATGCCTTCATTATAGGCCAATTAATTTTAGACTGATATTAAAATAGACTTTGATGAAGATAGTCCAAAGAAGCGTTAACCTGACATTTAATTATTATATTTATAAATATAGTATCGCAACCTTTCTGCCACACCGCATTTCAAAAGAGCCATGCTCATAGTGGAATCTACAGGAGGATTCCCTCGGGGTAAAGCAGCAATTTTTGCAATCTAGCGTTTTAGACTGGCTTTGGGGCTCGTAGGCCTCCAAAGACGCAATAGTGTGTATCTTCGAAAAAAAATCTTTTTTTAAAGGTACCTACACAACACATACAAAGGTACACTTGGGGCTTAAGGGGGAAAGTTCGACGTTTTAAGCGATTTTAATAGGTAAGGTTAATTGCCTCTATTATCAAAGTGTGTGACTACTTGTTGTTGTGGCTGTCATTAGCTACATCTTTGGCCCACTGCGCACTGGGCCCGTGCAATAGAGTCAAGATAAAAGTTCGAGCCAACAATTTCAACCGTTGGTGAGGTACTCGCAAAGTCAAAGAATGTAAAAGCACTTTATATGGTGACCCACCATAAAAAGTGCTTTTACATTTTTTGTTCATTTTTTGTAGATACGACCTTGGATAATTGGGCAGGAGTCATCATAGGTTTCATCTGCCTAAATACCAATACCGATACCGATGTGCTTACCGATAGACAATAATCAGTTGTACGTCCACAAACTAAGGTTCATAATAACGTTACTCCGTTTATACGCGCTTACATTGATGGAACCTCTGATGAACCCTATCACCGTTAAGCGAAATGAAATGAAATTGTTTATTCTGAAAATAGGTAATCGGAATCACTTTTACACGTCTTATTAAAAAAATATTAGAGGTAAGCTAGATGAGGTCGGCGTTTCCTATCTGACTACTCTGAGAAGAAAGGCCGAAACAAACTCAGAGGTCACAGTCTCTTTTTAATTCCAGACATAATCTTGGTTAGGCCATATGAGGACTATGTAGATTAGTGACTGAAATCTACATCTTTCTCTTTCTACATCACGTCTTTTGAGGACAGAACTACACAGATTTGAGTAGACCTGTCCAGTCAGTGCAAGCATAATTATGTCAGTAATCGTGGAGCTCAACTCCAGCGACTCGACGAATAATACCAAAGAAAGGACATTTCAGGAGGCCGCATAAAATACTCAAACTGCCAGACTATCATTAACACTAACTGAGAAATAAAAGAAAACAAAAAAGAAAAAAATTATCCACATACTCCTCATAATAATGAAAATAATATAATACATAACAAAGTAATCATGTCATTTTGTTGTAATATTCAACAAAGTCAATGTGTATAATTATAAAACTGGTATTTTTCCATGAGTTTACATAATAATTAAAGTGTCAAGTTTTTATGGTTTTGTCACAGTTTTAGCAGAGCGAGCAGCTCCATCCCAAGCTTTTTTGTCTTCTAAATAATCAGATTTTTTTAAGTACTTACCCTTTTTTACAAAGTTTGGTTTTAAAATAAAAATTAAAAAATCAATGGGAAGTTTGTTGTAAAAGCGTATACTTTGACCCATGAACGAGTTGCCTACTTTGTGGACGCGAGTTCGATGTACGGTCAGATTTGAACTCGTTACGTCGAAAATTATGTTCACAGACAGGGTCAAAAAATCCAAGTGGAAGTGTAAAGTTTCTTGAAAATAACAATAGGGAAATTTTCTGAACTGTTCAGAATATCCCAGCTTTTAATTTTTTTAATGATAGGTGGACCCCTTCGCTTTACCTCATTTTCCTTTGGACCACTACGTTTGAGATATCCAGTATAAATTAGAAATAAGAAAGGACCTAGAATTGAACCCTACGAAACGCCCATGGTGACATGGTTGCCATTAACATTGACCCTCTGAATTCTGTTGTTCAGATAAGTCAGAAGATAGAGCGCCTTGTGCCTCATACAATAGTGGTATAATTTCCTGATGAGTGTATCATGATGTACGCAATCGAAGGCCTTGGACAAGTCACAGAAAATGCCAAGAGCAACTTGCGACTCCAGCCTGGCCTCGAATATGCTCTTCAGTAATTCCACGCCCGCGTCTGCAGTTCAACGATCCTAACTGCCAAAACTGTTTCACATGCAGTAAATGATGTGCATTGAAATGTGATAGTAAAATAATTTTTCAAAGATTCTGCTCAATGTATTATATTCTATTCTACGAATAATTACAATGCATCCATGCATCCTTTGTTGGCAATAATAGCGTAAAACAAATAATTTTATCGGGATTTCAAAGAATTCCATTGATTCGGTTCACTGGTAATTTATTTTTTATCCTCCCACAGTAAATACAATACAATATATAAATGCGTAAATACAATACGGGGAATTCATTATTTTATTTTGCAATTTTTCCTCCGAGTGCACACGGAATGTCGAAATAAACTAGGTTATTAAACGTTCAACACATGAATTTTTCCTATGCACCGTAGCTAAATTATTTAATAAGCAGGTTTTACTGACACTTACAAGTTGGGACGAGGCTCGTATCGGCGCGCGGCATCTCAATGGCCCGGATTGGCTATTAAGGTGTATTTCACGGAAGGCTTGCTATAAAAGCAACGGAACGATTAAGACACCCGAACTTCCCTCGCCCTACATACTTCACCCCCCCGTCCCCCCTTCGTTATCACCACAGTTTTTGTGCCCTTTGTCTCAAACAAGGATATAAGTACATACAGATAAATGAATAAGAAATCAAAGAGGAATAATGGCGTGACATTGACATTGGAGGTACAAGGGGCACTGCCCTTCTGATTCTGCCACTACCGCCACGCGGGAAGGCGGAAGTGAAATGCGAGCTCGAAAACCAGCGGAAAGTGAAAAGCGAACGAATCTGACAGTAATATCCTAAAAACACATCCTGTTCAAGATCACTAGCGGTCTCGACCCGCGCGGCTCAGTCCGAGCCAAGAATGAAGCAGGTTTTTTTAAATGGCAATCAAGATGATGTATGCTCTTCTAATTGATGAAGACATGACGTTAATGATTGTTTTTTGAAGCGAAACGTCTTAACATCACAACGAAACATATGGGTACTGGAACAGAAAAATTAGTCTTAGAGATGTAAGTCCGGTGTCATTTTTACATTTACAGACAGACAGACAGACATCGAACAGATTACGTGTGACTCCGGATTTTAATTTGTCTGTCTGTAATGTCTTGTTAGTTGATTGAATTTTTTGTCATAGTTGGGTTTTAGTTTTTATAACTTTTATTTTTTAACTTATATAGTCAGCTCGCTGATACGATGTTGAGTTTGCGTCGGGTGCTGTTGTCGGCGCTTCGCTTCTTTCCATTTAGTCCAGCTCACTTCTCAGATGTAATAGCGCGATGATTCATGCGTATTCATGTATTGAGTTTATCGACCGATTGATTTAAATTGTATTTTGGACCATTTTTACACGTTATAATAAAAATTCTAAAAAAACAGTGTTGAAATTCAACATGTCGGCTTCAACACGTACTTCGTGCCAGTCGAAAATATAATTAAAGGAAATAAAATAATAAAAATTCGTAACAGAACATTGGAAACGGTGTTTTCTATTTGATTTGTTTGTTTATTTCTGTTCTGATCACACTACAAAGAAAAATAAAATAAAACGGTGGATTGCTTACGCATTACAACCTTTATTGAAAAATGTTGAACCTATCTTGTATTTTCATAATGTGGTATAAATTGAAATTCCGAACCGCATGCACGGCAAAATAGGGTGAAAATACATGCTTAGAAGATCGTTGTTGGAGATGACCGTCCGGAACCCTTTTTAAATAATGTGAGACCCATTTCCGTTAGGAAATGTTGCTATTATGTGTAAATAAATATGTGGGTACACTACTAAGGTAAACCTCTGCTGAACCCTTCGGGGAATACAGGCGTGATGCTATGTGTTAAATAATTATGCTAATGGATATAACTACCGAAAATTACATTTTATATTGCATACTAGCTGCTCGCCCCGGTTTCGCACGGGTAGCAATAAGTACTTATTTACGGCGTAACTACATACCGTATCTACCTATCTTACCTGCCTACCCTAACTACCTACATAGGTACATACCTACGTACCTAACTAACTACATACCTACCTACTTAAATTCATACATATCTAGCCTGCCTAAACTTACCTACGTATCTACCTACCTACCCTACTAACCTACTACCCTACCCTACCAACCTACCTACCCGAATGTTTTTTTATACCTCGGGTTTCATTATTGGAGTTTTAGTAAGGATCCCAAATTTTTTTGAAAATATTATATAGCCTATGTCACCCGGGGATAGTATAGCCTCCCAACAGTGAAATAATTTTTCAAATCGGTTCATTAGTTTCGGAGCCTATTTAATGTAAACAAACAAACAAAACTTTCCACTTTATAATATTAGTATAGAAGTATATAATATACGTAGATATAGATTACGGTATAGTGTAGGAATCATTATTATTCTTACGAATAAGTGAAGAAGAAGTGATTGAAAGTGCATATGACATTGAAGAAGTCACATTGGTTGGGTTCGTAATCGCTCCTACACACTGGCGCAATATCGCGGGCGCGACAGGCAGCGCTACACTTGTCGCGCCAGTGTGTACGAGCCTTAAATCACCACGTTTTCAATTTAGTTTATATTTATAAGAAATTGTAATAACAGAAGAAACAGCTTCCTTTACACCGAGTTCCATCGCCTTTTCATAAGAAAAAACGTTCGTCAAATCTCATTAACCATTTTCTTTTCAGAAAGTAACTCACTGGAGGGACAGAATTTTCTTTCGTCAATTCAAAAGAACTGATGTACTGAGAAATATCTTTGTATTTTTCAAACACAGAGAGCCGTGTGTGTTAGATATAGAACTTAAGACTCAAATTTGATTGAAAAGTAGCTTTTGTTAGCGTGGCATTTCGTCCCCACCGTGTCGCATCCGATGCCAGTCCGCGCTATTAGGTACTTTGTTTTGGCTTAGCGTTCTTTCTGACGTATGTTCTATTTGATCGGCTCCTAAGGGTCGAAGCGTGGTGTTGCATATAACCTTTCCTCAAGAATTGAATTATCCAATACAAAAAGATGTTTTCTAATCCGCCTAGTAGTTCCGGAGATTACCCCTACATACAAACAAACAAATTTTACTTTTTTAGTATAATTGGACACATCTACCTCTCTCTCATTCGACTCAACTACCTTTGAAAAATTGATTTCAAAATCACGCTCATCACACAAACTCAAACCCAAAGCATTTATTTCAAATAAACCAATTACAGGCACTTATGAATTGTCAAGGGGTCGGTCAGTCAGAACGATGAAGTTAGTTGCCCATTCCAAAGCGTAGTTTAGGTAGGTTCATAAGGAGAAGAACGGGCAAGAGAATCCACGGACACTCTTTTATATCAAATTAAGTTACAAAATATTTGTTACATCATCCATGTTGAAATTATACTTACACTCACCAGTGCACCCCTCGACCACATTGAAAGTTGGGTCACAGTAATGATTACATAGGATCTAAGAGTAATCTAGTTCATCCTTACATACTCTATTATGAATTTTGCCCATTAGCGGAGCCGCAGGCACAAATAGTACCTAATTAGTAAAGGCTCTATCTATTGGTTGACATACACGGATTTATGGCAATTGGACAATTAGTGTGCATGAGCGCTGACACCACAAATCAATCATTGCGGGTTGGTCAGCATTATGCTTGGTTACTCCTGAAATGTTAAAACCGAATACGTATACATTGTAGCAATGGACAGACATGACTTACGAGCAGATATTAATTAGTGACATTGAGAGATTGTTGTGTGTTGTGTGATGAGAATTTGAGATTACCTAGGTTACCTGTAGAAATATCTAAAAGGGAATAATTTGTGTCGCCATTTATTATACATTAGACAAATAACGGTTCCCTATCACCCTATGGTTATTTCGATATAAAAGTATTTCGCCGTGATTTCACGATAAATACAAAGCAATGTAATCTATTTAAAATTTACATTATTTAAAAAAAAAACTATAAAGTGCAGTAATTTCAACAATATTACATAATGGTGCCGATTCTCTTGTTCACAAACTAAACTAAATTTAAGTTCAGTGCATCTTTTTCTTTGTAATTCATTATGAAGAGGACAGAAGGTAAACTTTAGTTTAGTCCTGTCAAATTAATCAGCGCCTGTCACTACTCCATACAAGTTTAGACGTGATTAAAAACTTGCCTACTAAAATTACGTCAATTTCCGTCAGGCACTGATTAATTGGACAGGACTGAACTAAATTTTATCTTCTGTCCTTTTCTTAATGAAATTAAATGGAATGAGAAAGATGCACTGAACTTAAATTTTGTTCTGTTTGTGAACAAGGGAATCGGCACCAATAACTGTTGTTATTTAGCCGTTATTGTTCAAATGCTAAAATAAATGGAGTAACGCGATGGCGTAACTGCTGAGTGTATGTGTCAGTCTCACTATATTAACTACATATAGATCTAAAGGAAAATTCTCGTACTTAAAAACCGTTTACATTCAAGTCGCAATCTGTCAAACTTGACAAAAATGTTGGTAAATTGATTGTATTTTTGACAGATTGCGAATAAGATGCGAATGTGAACGTTCTTAAAAATACGGGAACAGCTCCTCTGATCTAAAACTGCCATACATAGTTCCTGTCAAATTACTGGACGATAAACTACAGTAAATAGTTGATAAATACACTGTGGTAGTAGTAGCAATGGCGTACCTACAGTGCGTTCATTATAACTTGTTTGCACTCTTAGTTTCAATACTAACAGAATTCAAAATGGCGACTGACAGAAAAGTATATGACTGCAAAATTCAAAGCTACCTATCAATTGAATCACGCGACAAGTTATAATGACCGCAACTGAACGCAATGTACTTACGATTATACTTACATAAGTTTCTTTTATAACATTACAAAGGTACGTTAGGTACGGTCAAGGTACTTATTTTATTGTGAACGATCGTTCATGTTTTGCTACGATTGAAATCTCAACCCTTATTCTAGTTAGCAGATAAATTAAGGGTCTCGGCCATTTGGGTGACCTTTTCGTTATAATATCCCGTTGTGTGACATTCATGGAAAGTGGAAGGGTCAGCCTATTCAGTAGCCGGACCTCAAAGTGATATTCGGTTTTTAATAAGTACGCTTCACTGAATCCATAAAATTACTTGCGAAATTTACCATAAAAGGGTGTTTGAGTTTCTGTTGTTGTAGGTATGAGCAACGTGGCAACGGGGAAAAAACATGATACTCGCGGGTAGTGGCAGCAAGGATAATTTTAGACAAAACAAAACCAAGTATTAATACCTATCATGATACAATATTATAGAATCCACCGTATCGTATCAATACCTACAATATTGAACCGTTGTATACAAAAAGCTTTTTCTGCGGTATAGCATCGATTCACCTTGAATTGACAAGGTTGAAGCTTCAGGCATTTTTGACGAAATTCCAAAACTCGACAAACAACGTTGTTACTGACAGGCGTCCTTTATAAAAAATATGTACTCTGAACGAAGAAAACCTCTTGTACCTACTCTTTTACGGTAGGTATTAGGAATTAATTATGAGAAATTAGGATAAATGCAGATACTACAGATGCTTAGTACTCATTCGTACTCAAAAGGTTTAATTTGTAAAACATTAATTGTAAAAGTTATTATGTGAAATAAATAATTTGAATTTGAACTTGTAATTTGAATTTGTTTGTAATATATAAATAATAAATAAAATTGAAAAAACGTAAAAAAAAATGTGAGAAAAAAGAAAATGTTTATTTCAGTTACAAAGGTCAATTAAATACAAGTTATTGGAGATCACCTTTTAAGCAAGGAATTGCTTGTGTTAGGAAGAGAATGAAGAAATGAAACTTGTACCTTGCGATTGCGAGAAAAAATTGTTTTCAATAGCATAGCTCTCATTTTTGAGAGCTATTTATTGGTCATAGAAAAGTGACAATAATCGCTTTCAAAGCTTTCGTATTTCTACAACGAGTTCAACGGGATTGACATAAATAAGGTTTTTGGGTAGCTTTAGACAATGCCGCAGTCACATTTTTGACTTTTTCATCATCGTTACGGCTGATAGAATGTCACTTTGTCTAGGCGCTCGGGATTCAAGACGACTCCATATCATCGTTACGGCTGATAGAATGTCACTTTGTCTAGGCGCTCAGGATTCAAGACGACTCCATATCATAGTTACGGCTGATAGAATGTCACTTTTTCTAGGCGCTCGGGATTCAAGACGACTCAATCAGTTGATATTATTTAGAGCAAAGGCAGGAAATTATCCTCAAAGCAAAAGAACTATCGGTGTTCTAGTATACTTTTGCTTTAAAAAAATGCAATTAGTACCAAAGCTCCGTTATAGAAATAGATACTGCAAATAACTAAAAGGGGTAATGAGTTAACCTGCTATGTGCAAACATTGGTTTATTGTTTATTGGTGCACCGGACGGGAAGGTCAACATAGCGACAACCGTACACTACGCACAGCATTACCACAACATAGATGGTTACGAAAGGTCGGCTCCGTACAATACCTAAGTGAAATCGTGCGCACACGAGAAACGCGATTACTTTCAGCGAATGCAATAAGCGCACTTGCGACTGGTATTAGGCTGCGTACACGAAGCCTGCGGGCGCGGGGCGGCGCGTATACATAGTTTTATATGGAACTGTCGTCGCTCCCCGCGCCGCTGCCTTCGAAGCCAGTTCCATATATTATATGCATTGAAACGCATCGCTCCCCGCCGCCCCGCGCCCGCTGACTTCGTGTCCGCAGCCTTTTTATTTTATAGAACCAGCCTTCTGTGCTTACCCATCTATTGTGTGGTATTACTGTTAATAGTTCACTGGAGTCCCGAGTTGCTGCCGCTGCACATGTGTATAGTAACTTGTTGCTTCAATGCTCTACCATACATATGCAGGCTACTCCATAAAATACAGTTTTCAATCGAAACTGAACTTATTGTTAGGTTCAATTATTTTGTAAACTGATTTGGCTGTCATTAAGCCAGTAAATAAATATAAGACAGCAAAATTTTAGTTACTTCATCACTATGGAGGCTACAATATTACCTAAAATTCAAGCGCATCATTAGTAAAATGTTGAATAATTGTATTATTTTTATGATCTGTACCTACTTTCTTTAAGTTGATGAAAATGGCGGTAGTCATTATATTACTTTGATTAAATAATAATAATATTCAATATAATTATTTTTCATATGGATTAAGGTCCGTATTTTTTATGTTACAGATTGAATATGACCTGTTACAGTATCATTTATATTTTTACCGTTATATCTGTTTCTTTTTCATTTATTTGATAAATTATAAGTTCCTTACACTTAAACAAAGCACACACGGGTCTATCTTAGCATGCCATGGCCTGAGATCAGCGCGCTACCTACTAACAGTTAAGCTATAATCAAGTTGATGTAATATTCTTTCAGTGTACGCTTTACGTTTTAATTATTCATTGAGTCTCTAATGTCTACAGGTATTTGGTTTAGTAAATTGCGTATTGTGAAAGAAGATTACATAAAACATACAAAACTGACTAATAAAACTAGCTTACAGAAACAAACAATAGGTATCTAGTTATAACAGAATGGGAAAACAAGGCACAAACAAGAGTCTGCATTTTTCTCATATTTATATTTTTCATTTCTTGCACAATTCTTTAAAAAAATTCTAAGATGGAACGTTTATTACCAGCAAGGAAAAATCAACTCGTCAAGTGCGATTTTTTCTTGATAGCTGAGAGTTCCGTCTGTTCCTACCCAGTACAGTCGTGATTTAATACAGCGAATCGCGTTTATCCTAATTTAATATTATAGATGCGAATGTGAGTTTTAACGGCTTAACAGATTTGGATGAAATTTTGCACATGGTTAGACCATGGCCTGGATTGGGACATTGGATACTTTTTATCCCGATATTCCTACGGGATCGAGACTACGATAATAATTACGAAACCACAATCAATGTAGCAAATGGGTGTGTTTATGTTTAAAAAATTAAATTCTACTGCATACCATCCAGTCACTCATTCATTCATTTGTTCATTTTTAACCGACTTCCAAAAAGGAAGAGGTTCTACATTCGTCTGTATGTTTTTTCTCTTCAATATTGTGGACTGAATTCGAAAATTCTTTTTTCATTTGGCTTGCGCGGTGGTCCCATATAAATTTTAATAAAATAATTGGGTACCTAGTTTTTGAGATAGCTTCATTATTACGTATTTTTGCACTTAGTCTATGTGGATGATATTATAATAACTTCCTGTCACTGTTATGTACATTGCAGGTAAGTATTCGAATTTGTGTGAGTTAGGTAGGTACCACAACGAAAAACAGAAAACAAAAACTTTTTACAAAAAAAAGCAACTGTCTTCCAAAAAAACACTACAACAAAGTGAAAAATAACTTTAATTTCGGAAGTCGGTGGCAAAAAACGAAAGTTTGAAAACAGCGACACCGACTTCCATAATTATAGTCATTTTTCACTTTGCAGTGTTTTTTTATTTAGGTACTGAACCCTATGGAGGAAAAGAAATCATACGACACCATTCATTCCTTGTGTTTTTGTTCTCCCTTAGCTACCTTGTAAAATTCGCTGGTAAGATTTTAATACTGTCAGATAAAGCATTAAATATGCGAGTACCCATTGCATAACTCTATTCTTATTACGTATAATATATAATGCTATCCGAGGAATTATAGGCAAAACTATTATATTTCTATGCCTAGTATTTCTTGGAAACATTATTTGGTAAAAAAAAAGAAAATTAATTAATAGTCATTTCATCAATTCAATCACTGATGCACACATCAATTATTTCAAAATCCTTTATATGTACAGGGTTATTGGGCAATCCATTAAGCGGATGTAGGAGAGGTCATTTACAACCGAATGGCCCCTTTTGACTCTTACGCAAATGTCAACAATTTTCGAGTCACATATTACCATTTTATATTTTTATTTAATACATTTTAAAATGTCAAATTATTGGAAAATGGTTGACATTGGCATAGGGGTCATTTGGTTGCAAATGACCTCTCCTACATCCCTTTAACGGATTGCCGACATATAACCAATAACCCTGTATATAATGAGCGATCAATAGTGTTATACTAGACTAATGCAACATTGGTGTCGATCTCAAAAGGAGTATTGAATCTCGATGGGGTGTGCTATCAATATCTATTATATTCTATATCCAATCATTCCCACACAGTTTGTGAAGGTGTTTATTACCTACTCAATCACACAGATGTCGTCTTGAATTGAAAAGTAGGATACATTTTATGGAGTATGCAACACGGGAACGCCAAGGGCAAGTTTGTTTTATTTGATTGCATTGGTGTAGTACGACGGTGTATGTGATTGACCTTTATTGTATAAATTTTTTTACAAAAAAATCCCAACCGATTTCCAAAAAAAACTACAAAGTGAAAAATAACTTTAATTTCGGAAGTCGGTGTCTTTGGTTTAGAATTTTCGTTTTTTGCCACCGACTTCCGAAATTAAAGTTATTAGTCACTTCGTAGTGTTTTTTTTTGTAAACAGTTTTTATTTTTCACTTTTTAGTTATGGTACCTACCCCCACTAATTCGAGTATCACTACTTGCTATGATGTAAATAACAGTGACAGGAATATGTTAAAACATCATCCACATAGACTAAGTCGGAAAAATACGTATTATTGAAGATAGCTCAAAAAGTACCCAAGCAAAGTTAATAAAATTTATGACCATCTCGAGAGCATACCAACCCTTTCTAACAAAAAAAGAATAATAAAAAAATACATACGCTACAAACATAGAACCTCCTTTTTGGTTGTCGGTTAAAAACTGAGTTGGAACGCTAACAAGGAATGGATCCTTGTTAAAGTGCATGACCGTGCATGATCATTGTAGACCACTGTGAACGGGTGCAGATACCGATCGATCTGCAAGGTAAAGCGCCACAGTTACCTTGTAATATTGTACACTGTGTACCCGCCATTACAATCGATACCAATCTCATAGTCTCGTGGCTAGTCGCTGCATGAGCAATAACTGGTCTTTTGAGTAGGTATATGAAATTACCAATAGAACATAATCATCGTTCTTCAACTTTTCTAAGACGATACACCATCTTTCAAATTTCAAAGCTAAAGTCTCCGCCTCCTCGGCTTTGTTCTCGACTTTATATTTAAACTTTTTACTTCATTCCTAATTGCTACACGAATGTTCATGTAAGCAACATTAAATAGCCACGAGCCACGTCTGGCGCATTATCCCGTTCAATAGATCTGACCACTGAGCTCTGTCAGAAACCCATGAACCCACCAAAGAGACCAGCGAAGCGTATCGTGGTGCCCAAAAATCGTAGTTCGACGAGTTAGGAAAAAGGGAGTATTTTTTTACATCCGGATAAGTCTAATATAACTGAACTTGGCAGATTTTTTTATGTTATAATAATATTACCAATCTACCGTAAAATGACTGCTGCTAAATTGGCGAATATTTCAATATCTTCAAGACGAAAAGGTATCGGACTAATAAGTAAGGTACTATGCATTATTTAATTTACAATTGTCAAAAATAAACTACAAGAGAAATGTGGTCAGATTGTGGTCGTCCAATTTAGGATCCACTTTAATAATAATTAGCCAACCTCGATAGAGAGCTCGGTATACCACAAAAGGGAAAATTAATTAATAAATTATTATTTTCCCGAAACTCTCAAAACAATTAAACGCGTGCAAACATAAGAATGAAATGAAGTTCAGTGAAATCTTTGGTGAAAATATTTGCTTTTATTCTTTGTCAGTATTTGAGTACGGTAAATACAGTTATTGCTCTTTCTGTCTATAAACTTTATGACTAATAAATAAGGTCTTCAGCAAACTTTAATTAGACATAGCTAAATCTCCGTTTGCAATATCGACAAAGGCGATAACACCAACTTTATTCTCGCATCAAAATAAAAATGTATAACATTTTTTTGTTATCATATCAATATATGGGTCGGGAATATCATTACAGAAGCCTCTTGAAGTTCAGTTACATAAAAAAAGTGGTCCTTCAAAAATTATGGAGTACCTATATTACACTAGTTTTTATTATTTCTAGAACGTATTGTAAGTTGTCTTCAGGATCTAAGTACAGAATTAAACTAGGAGTTCAGTACGAAATCATCGTATGTAGGCCTCCGTTGTTGTAAAGTTTTCCTCTCAACGTTGGGGTTTACACATTTTCGCGGTCTCCCTCTTACAATTGCCCTAGCCCTTATGTAGCCGTGCGTACCTACTCTGAAGAGCCCTTGAACTAGTTTTACCCCTAAGCTCGGGTGACTTAACGCTACACGCTCGTCTCGCTGTTAAGTAAAAGCTGACGAATTGATGTAAGAGACTAGACACGATAATAAATAATGAACAAAGAGCTTTATAGAAGATTTTATGAATAGACAAGCCGTGTGGCCTGATGAGATATCCCGTCGGAAATCGGAACTCCTGTAAGGCCACTTTTTGGCAGATCTAAAGCATGATACTTCATTTGTTTACTTAGGGACTCGTTGCTAAGTAATAACAGCCGCACGGGTCGATCGATCAGGTTAAGCTACGCTCGCTTGCCGAAGTTGGTTTGTAGATGGGTCACCATCTTTACGTATCACGACATCACGTCATTTGTAGATGTTTGACAGTTGTTACGGGTCGTCAGGAGCCCGAAAGTCTGACAACCAGTCTTCAAAGGGTATCGTGTTACCCAGTAACTGGATTGTGGAGGTCAGATGGGCAATCGTTCCATGTAAAATACTGGTATTCAGCTGCATCCGTTTAGACTGGAAGACGACCTCAATTTAGCTGGGAAAAGGGTAACCATTGTGATGACTCGATTTGTTTACTAAATATTTCAGAAACCTCTGGACTTGACACGTCCACAGGGCTATGCAGGATTTTTAATTTGTCTGTCTGTGATGAATTGTATATACTTACCTTTTAAGTTGACTTTTTTGACATAGTTGGGTTTTAGTTTTTATTACTTTTATTTTTATTTAAATTATTTTGGGATTTTAATAAATATATCTTTGAAATGTGCTAAGCCCTTTCATTTGAAACCCAACATGGCACCATTAAATAACTTTTTTTATATTCATAACTTTATGCCCTCTCGAGGGCGCCATATTCAATTTAATGTGACGTCACATGGCGTATAACCAGCGGATGACCGAGACGCTTCCAACGATGCTCCATTTGTCAAATTATGAGGAGTAGTTAAGAAGTTATGAAGGAAAAAATTAACATACATACATACCGGTCACAATCATAACCCTCCTTTTTGCTTCGCCGTAGTCGGGTAAAAAGTAAACATAAAAGGCATTGCTCAAGGGTCGTCGTCTTATTTGCTACCACGAGCAGTCCAGACTATTGACATAGGACCTGCAAACTTTCGTCAAGTTTTTCTGTTTGAAACTCTATTATGGCCCGGAAATAATTGAGCGCGAGGAAAGGCGTAATTCCAACCCTTTGCAAATTGTGAACAAAGATTGCAGTAGAACATCAGCCGGGTAGTTGCGTAACAAACATAACATTGGAATCGATCGCAATGTCGTTCATTTTAAGATCAGCCATGTTCATTGATTTATTTCAGGAGTTACTTTCAAACCCCTCGGATTGAGACTGACAGTATGTTACGCAATTATGGGGCTTCTGAAATCAATATTTCAGGTTTTAATCAAGGTAATTTTCTTGAAACGTTTTTGCATCTATTTCTTTAGTTAATTGATTCAGGCGTGACTTGGCGGAAATACATTATATAATATAATAGACGTGATATATGTAGTAACCTATTCCGCTTAAAAGAGTCATAAAAAACCTCTGCAAGAAATCGACACGTGTTTCACCTCTCAACGAGTTATCCTCAAGACGCAGAGACACTTCCAGCGCTTGGCGTGGCAACACGTCGTGTTCAGGTTCGCGACAAGTCAATCGTTATCCTGAGGATGCCTCGTTGAGAGGTGAAACACGTGTCGATTACTTACAGGGGTTTTTCATGACTCTTTAGGAATAGGTTATTAAATACAACATCTTGTATTCTGCCTGTAATACTATTGCATATCCGACATGGGTAGACTGTTGAGCAGAACTGATATACACAGTTATGAAATAAATATATCTTTATCTTTCTATTTCCTTAGTTTTAGGTACGTAACCGAAACACGAGGTATTTCGCAACAAGTTGAAAAGACAGTCCTTGTGCGTGACCATGCACAGCGAAGGGTTCCTTAGTTGAGATGAACATATTCCAAGTACCTATGCAGGCCCGGAATTGATTTTTTCGAAAATAAGTTTGGATTTCATAGTATTTCTACAAAAATCTATAAAAACCGAAGTTATTTCTGCGGTTCTAACCAAAACAATCTAACTCAAACTCAAACTCAAAGCATTTATTTCAATTAAACCAATTACAGGCACTTTTTAATTGTCAAGGAATCTATATCTCAATAACTATTAATTAAATAAAAAAGTCACTAAGTAACATCATAATATTTTTAATTATGGGATCCAACGATACCCCACGCTTGTGTGCAATTAATTTTTTCATCCCTTGGTTAAGTGCCCGCCCTAATTACATTTTTCATAATTTCGTTACATTGTACAGCGGTCTACAACATCCATTTTTTTCCAATTTTCAACGATATACTGCCAATATTCAGCGAGTAAACAGGACATGACGAACTGTAAATTGTGAAAACTTTCTGTGTTATAAATATATGAATAAATACATAGTATTATTTACCCGCAACGCCATTCCGCCATTGTTGAAATGAAATTAAATGAAATTGTTAATTCTGTAAATAGGATATCGGAATCACTTTTACACGTCATATAAAAAATATTAGAGCTAAGCTAGATGAGGTCGGCGTTTCCTATCTGACTACTCTGAGAAGAAAGGCCGAAACAAACTCAGAGGTCACAAAGGTTGTTGTTGGTCAGAGGTCAGAGGTTGTTCGTGCTAACAACTTGAATTTCAACCGATACTTACTCTTGTCAATCGTTTAAAGCAAATAGTATAACGTTCGTATTCGGTGACCGGATGATATCGAACGACAGTCATCACACTCAATACAAAAAGACGATTAAAAAAATCACTCATGATTTAAATGCCTACTTACCTACGTACTTTTAAAGCCTACTAATGAAAACCTTTGGTTGCAATATGTGCCAAAGAAGCCATTGTATCACCTTGTCATTCAATAAGTAAGTTTTCTACTTAGGTATTTTTGGTACGTTGAATACGGACTGGGCAATCCTGCTGACTGGCCATTCATTTCACTTCATATGGCGGATCCTGGCACATTATATACAGTTAACAACGACGCGGGAGACTAGAAAAATTCATTTTTACGTAGAGTTTTTTATTCCTGATTTAACTAATGGAAATATTGTATTCGTAAATTTGTAGTTTTATTTTATTTTTGTGTATTTCGGCACGCGGAATAACGAATATTTATACGGGCGAAATGCGAGTACTATGAAATAGATAAACGAAAAATATTTTTTTGGAGGATTCCTGTAGGCATACAGCATTAATTAATTTTCGTACCCGGAAAAAGCAAAATACATGATGCTATTCGCATGTCTTTTTGGCCTACAGAAACTGTGAGGCTCATCGCATCTCAATAGCGTGTTGTTTGTTCCACTGTTCCATTGATTGCAGAAAATGCAGCAGTCGTTTTGAACAGCTGCTCGAAACGAGTCTATACAAACCTTTCGACCAAGCCGGACGATTGGTATTGTCGCATATATCTGTAATACTGACACATCCGTCGCCTGTGAGGGAAGCGATCAGCCAATGGACAAGAGGCTGCGGTTTCAATTTCCGCATTGTGGCTGACATTTGAGTTATACAGCATTGTTTGATCGATTGATTCAAATCTCAGAGATAAAAGGTCATGTTATTTCATATTGAATACTAAATATTTTTCAAAAGAAAGTTGACGATTCATTATTTATTACGACTGCATTAGCGAAAACGGTATTATCAGTATAAGGATTCAAAATAATGTTGAGACCAATACTTGTTTACTATGTTTAATACCTTATATTTTATAACTTACCTGCGCCGAGCCATCATAACAAGGGGCAGGTAGCCCATGCATCATTTTATTATTAAACGACAACCCATTTCCTTTAGGCGACCGTCAATAAGTTAAAGATTCCTTATAATGTATCTTGCACCACAAAATATTTACCTACCGCGGGTAAAAATCTGGAGAAAAGGTTGTTTGAAAAACCTTCTCAATTTGCTCAAACTCATACGCAAAATACAAAAAAAAAAAATAACAAGCTACAAATATTTTTCCGAACATTATGTCCTACCTACCTACTCCTTCAAAACATTCGCGTTTTATCTCGGAATTGCTTCTGTAGAAAACCCTGTCATTTATTTTTAATTTACAGAAACCTTGCAAAAAAATAAAGTCCTAGCTGGCTTCCTAAAATAGTTTCTACGATATTCCACTAATTTCCACTAAATAGCGGAAGCGGCCGCTCACTCGTCATGTACGATATTTTACAGTAAAAAGCAGAAAGAACTGCCAGGTGGTTCCTAAAATATACAGTAAACGGCGTGTGAATGGGGCTTAAAGATATCGTATCCAATAGGGCGTGTAAGTTGAATAGTGCGGTATCAATAAACTATCTATAATTAGGATACAGGTAGGTACTTCCCCACCTCGAACCCGCTGACCTCATTCGAGACACCATGTGGGTTCGGGTGTTATACAGAAGCGAAAATAGATAACTATATACATGTCCCTCGACGTTTTCCAGTTATATCTCACGACGACAAAGGTCTAAGATTGGCTGGCACAGTTTTATAACAAAATTAGTCATCTTTTTAGGGTTCCGTAGTCAACAATGAACCCTTATAGTTTCGCCATGTTCGTCTGTCTGTCTGTCCCCGGCTTAGCGCAGGGACAGTTAGTACAAGAAAGCTGTAATTTGGCATGAGTATTCAGTTTTTTTAGGGTAGGTGCACATAAAGTGGGTTTTTTTTTCGTCTATCTTATGGTGTAGGGTATCTTTGGAAAGGTCGTTCAAAAATATTGAGAGAGTTTGTTAAAACCATTTTTGGATTGAAGAATCAGTTTGCGAAATATTAAGCTTTAAAGTGCTAATTTTTGTTAGAGTCAAATGTCCCCCCTTGCCAGCTAAACGGTAAGTT
The DNA here is from genome assembly GCA_914767815.1 of Eupsilia transversa. Lineage (NCBI taxonomy): Eukaryota > Metazoa > Arthropoda > Insecta > Lepidoptera > Noctuidae > Eupsilia > Eupsilia transversa. The sequence continues at coordinate 17,462,111 of OU611871.1, forward strand.
CTGGATATGTGGAAAAATTCACAGCAGTAGTATATATAACGAAATTAAAAGGAAAACTATCACAGCTAAGTAGGCTCTACAAGATAACGAATAATTATCAACCAAAGATCTTAGATTGAACAAGATATACAAAAATGTAAGGTTAAGTAACAGAGTATCAAGATACAAACATTTTCAATAACTTAAGTAAGGTAGGTAAGCACTTACCGCAGAGGAGTAACATAAAAATCCAACGTAACTGGACGGTAAAAGATTTTAGTGTTCTGTCCTTTTTTTGCAGACTTTTTGATAAACTTTTATTTTATGCTAAGCAGTTATAAGTCCTATACTATTAAATGAGCAATATTTGTAACTAGCTTCTGCCCACGACTTTGCCCGCGTAAAATTTCAGCCCCCGACCCACCGAGTTGCATCCCATTGCCCGCCCGCGCTATTACTTTATTTTCGCTTAGCGTGCTTTCAGACTTTTTACACGTAGCGTCGTGTTACATAGACTCCTCAAGAATTGGGCTATCCAATGCAAAAAGAACTTTTCAAAACCGACTGGTAGTTTCGGAGATTACCCCCCACATCTAAACTTACAAACAAAATAATTTTATATTATATTATTATATTATAATGATATTATATATTATAGTAAAATATAGTAATATAGTATGGATCACGTTCCCGAAAACGACTCTAATGATTTCGATGAAAGTTGCATTATGGGGGTTTACGGGGGCGAAAAATCGATCTAGCTAGGTCTCATTTCTGGGAAAATTCGTTTTGTCTATAATCGACCAGGTACTAATTATTATACTTATATTTATGCTCTTACTAAATTAAAGTTGGAACTTTACAATTCAGATTTCACTCAATTTACGTTGGCTCAAACATGCTTGGACATTCGAACATTATTTTGAGAACCTTCTTTGAGATAAATCGATGTACTGGTCAAAAGCAAGTGTATATGCGGCCGGCAATGTTTGTATGAAAATCCATATCTGTCGTGTTATATAACAATGGAACGAACTTTTTATTTCAACACGTATGTCTTGAAATAAAAAGTTCGTTCAAGGAGGTTACCTATCAAAGTTATTATTTAAATTTCGATTTGGCTTGCTGTTAGATCTGTATAAAGTTAAAAAGAAACAAACGAACATATTGGAGCGTGAAAATTCTGGAATTTATTATTAATTTACTCAGTTTGAATTTCCGCGCATTATTTGAGAAAAGTACTACGACTACTATACTAAAGGCCTTGGCCGCAACCACGTATGAACTCACGTATTGAGTGCCTCGGCTTCGCCTCGGCCCACATTTTTACGTTCGTCCATCAATGCCCCTTTTGCAGGTCGCGGCAGTTATGTACTATTTTCCTTCAATGAAAAGGTACGCTCGTTGGTAACAACGTAATATACAATTTCCAGTAATAAAATAATTAATTAGGTAAGCGATACATGATATTTTGACTTTCTCGAATATTCTTGACCAATTACATAATAAGAGTAGCACTTATTTTTAATGGATGGGTGGAACCACCCTCTTCGTATCCAAAATTCCCTTCTTCCCTAAAATTATCGACAGCCTTCTTTCTTTCATTTAAGCAAAATTACATTTTTTGAAAAGAAAATTGTTTCAGAAGCCCGTTTAGCCATTTGCTTTAATTTGTCATTTTACTTTAGTAATTAATTTAATTAAAGTGTTTGTAAACATGCCCTAGTTGACAATAAATTAATTTAAAGTTAAATTATTTTACGGCATTATGTCCCTGACGAGTCGTATGTAAATGGCCCTTTCAGCGGGATCTGCTCTGCTCTAGGGCACGAGACAAAGGGTTCTTTAATTCAGAAATAGTGACTTGCGTCTGGCGAGTTAATCAAGGCTCTGATGATTATAATATAAATAAAATATAGCTGAAAACATCTTTCATCCTGTTGTGGTAAGCATCCATTCAGAACGACAAACATTTCCGTTTCGAACACAAAAAATGTTTCGAATTTCATTGAATTCTATTTTATTTCGGCTGATAGCAATGATTTTCATTCTCAATTCATAACATAGATTCCCGTTGCTACCTACATAATCTTTATAGCGATCTAACTGTTTCATAATACTTTAATCAAAGCGACGTTGTTCTTAGCTTATTGAAGTATCTCGGGAGGTATTCAGTAATAAATCAGAATTACGATTCATTTCAATGCTTACGCAGCTGAAACAAGACTTTGTTAGAAATGACCTCACCTGGCAAAGATATTAATATTCTCCTCGCTTAAAATATGGTACGAACGGCTCTGCCAACATTTTCAATAATAAATCTCGGTATTTTTATTTGTGTTAGAAACAATACCATCTAAATAGAGTTTTAAACTATAGGTAGGTAGATATTTCTGTCATCAGTATGGAGTTATAAAAGTAGGGAAGGATAAGTACATGATATTGATTCAACACCTCTGACCGAACACGTTGCACGCATCACACAAGGGACTGACTCGGGAAAATGAGTGTTAAGGAATACGAACAAATTGAAACGCTGTTGTATTTATACAATACAATGTTAATCTCAAAAGTTTTAATGCTTTTGAGTCAAGCAGAGAAGCATCACACAGAACTAAAAAAACATTTGCCGTGTATAAATGGCGGACAGCTCCAAAAAATTACACTACTTAACCGTGAACAAAGCGAACAACAAAGAGGGACACGAGAAAAACGTATGTAGATATTTCATAAAATTGGAGACAAAACCCGTTGGGGCACATCAATAAAATGCGTCAATTTAGTTTCCATTGTCCCGTTCCGTTACGACCTGGGGTTCGTCCGAAAGCGATGCCTCACTAACAAATAGTTGGCGAGGCAGTTTGCAAGCCGCCTCTTGCCGCCTAAGGCCGCCTCACGGCCTCACTACCGACTTGAGGACATTTAAACCGGCGCCGCTGTTACAACTCTCATTCAATTACAACCTCCGAATAGTTATGTTTAATTTGACAGCTGAAGTGGATGTTGCTTTGAATTGAACATTTCTCAGTTACAGTCACAATACAATATTCAAGAGTTAATTTGTAGCAGACTTGAGCGTACCATGTTTATCTTATTTGTTACGTTTGCCGAACTGAGCTACAAATTGACTTATAATGTAGGGCAAATAGAGGCATTGGTAGGTATAGCATTAATGATTAGCTGGCCGAGCTGGCAGTGTGGAAAATGGGGAGTGATAGTTAATTGATTCAGGCGTGACTTGGCGGAAATCCATTATAAAATCCAATAGACGTAGATATATTTAGTAACGTATTCCGCTTAACTATTCTTAAAGAGTCCTAAAAAAGTATATGCGCAGTATAACTCCGTGCGTGTTGCTGTTTATTAATAATAAAACAGCAATTAAATCTGCAATATCTGAACTACAAACCTCGCAATGCGAGACTGGGACCGTGGCTAGTGGAATTAGAACTATTGGCATGATGCCCGAGGAAGTTAACTGTTGTTAGTGATCAGTTGTTATGCCAGAACAATGTCTCACTTCAACTGTCAACTTTAGAGTAATCGGTCGTTATAGTGTTGAACTTGATCAGTCGTGTGCGCTGTTTACATTTGTTTGGGGACAAGATGCGTATAAGAAAAGAAGGATGCGCCACCATCAAATTGTTTTTACGCTAAACAAATGAACAACAAGCAAGTAGAATATAAATAAAAAAAATCTATGTATTTATAGAATATATCAAGGACTGTTTCTCACCCTTTATGTTCGATGAAGCTGCAAGAAATGAGGAAGTAAAATATTTGTAATAGACACAATAGCAGGACTTAGGAGTGCCGCGGTAAGGCCTTCCAAGTACTTAGCTGTTTACTGTTGGAACTTCCAGCCCGATTGTTTGTTCCATATTGCTCAACTCCTAGCTAAATATTACTTTAGTAACTGTTTTGAGGAGTAGGTATATGTTCGGTTTTCCTTTTGAAACTTATATGAGTGTAGTTATTCTATGATAGTGTTTATTTTCTTTAACTGGGCGACTCTTTCCATCTTTAGTCTTTCTGTACTTGTTTCGTAATTGTGCGACACACGGCCAACCCGTGAACCCGGATTTATATTATTGTGTTGTGTCATGTCGTGACGCTTTCTCACGCAGTGTTAGCCAATCAAAACTCGTTGTGATTTGACGCAGCCCTGAACAGATTCGTTTGATTGGTGTATCCCACGTCACGACACAACACAACACAGAAATGTGTCGTTACTCAATATGTAACTTAATTAATGTAAGGTAACAATATATTTTACAAATAGTCATTCTGACAACAACGAATACCTATTTTAAAACTGGCTTCGTAACGTTTTTTTAAGTTAGCCAAGTAAATTGTCTGGCAACAGACGTGACTAAACGTTAAAACTTCGGGGTAAAGTGCCCTAAAATTGTCTAATGCCTCATTTACTGTTTATTATCTAGTTTTTGTACAACAAAAATAAATTTAAATCAGTACCCTACTATCTTTTGTGCCAGTCTTGAGTATCGTGACATTTTTTGTCATTACTCCGAAACTCGGGTAAAAAGGTTCGGGGTTAGTAAGGATAAACTAATTAGAGTATATAACGGTACCTACATTACGAACCGGGCTTAGAGGCGTAATGCTCCCCTTTAGTTACCGTTTTTATTGCCTTTTAAACCCAAAAAAAAGCGGGCGCATCTGACTGTTTTGTTTTGGTTAAGATAAACAGATGTAGGGACCTAGTTCAATTAATATCCATAATGTATAAATATATCTGATAACAATTTGCTCTCAAAGTCCTGGTAAAAATAATAAGACAAAGATTAGAGAATAATTAGGAGGAAAAACATTTAAATATAATTCAGCAATTATGTAAATATCTCAAGCTCAGCTTTTCCACATTTGTTCAGGTCCTGAGACTCGATTAGATGCCTGGAATAGTATATAATTTCCGAATAGTTTTTTATTTTAGAATAGTAATAGTATTTCTTCTTGTAAAAATAATGATAAATTAGGTACTTCCTAACTATTTGGTAAAATATCTCGGTATTTGTAATGTAATGTACCATCATTATTTTAAATTAAAGTTGATTTATATTTCGAATCATATATTGTTTCATTTATATTGTACTCAAATTGAAATCCTTAAAACTATTCAGTAATTTGATTATAATATGGTCGTTCGAGAAATGATGTTTCAAGATAATGAGCCTTCGCGCTGCCGAGGCTTTGATCTTATAGTTATTCGAGATTTTTATGCATCGAGGTAGTGAACTTTCGTAATTTTTCGTTTCGAGTACTATCGAGTTAACGTTTTCGAGCAATTGTTATTCGATCTTATTCGATTTCAAGTAGGGAACCAGTAGTGGCACAGAGGTAATGGCCGCGACTTACGAGTGGTTGGTCATACGTTCGAACCCAGGCAGGCAAAGGCTGTGGGAAAGTCCGAAAGGGATACCGTGGCCCCTGGCAACACAGGCAACTGAAGGAACACGGGTGGGTTTAGTCAGTAAGAGTCTTATACGCCCTCCCGTTCCGCCCAGAGCGGGAGAAGTTATATGATGATTTCCCACCCAAATAAAAAAAAGGCAGGCACGTTACTCTGTGTAAATTATTTCATCACAACTGCTGATCGAAGCATAAATTCGTAAGGAAACCGGCATGTCTTAGAACTAAACTTTCAAGGACATGTGACATTCACTAACCCGCACTGGGCTCGCGTGGTGATCTGTACCTATACCAACAGTGGGAACATTATAGGCTTATTAACAAGAAATGCAATAAATCGCGATAGATAAATGAGTTTGTTTATGTAATGTTATCATATGTTCCGATGATGTAAATAAACGAATAGATTTTAAATTAATATTAATATACCTACTCAGAAAAGATGGCATCCATATATTCATATTAATATGAAATCTACAAGAGAGATACCACGAACTGAAGAAAATACAGTTGTCAGAATACTTTGAGGAAGTATTTGCAGAATTTACATATTTAACGTTTGTTTCACGGCTGAGAGATATAAGGAACAAGGAACTGAGACGTACAGGATCTTTTCGTCACTTTTCCGACACGTTTGAAATGCTCGGTGGGTGAAAAACATTCGAGTTTCGAAAGGCACGGGAACAAACAAACAATTGATTTTTACTGGTTGGTTTAAAGTTGGGCCTCAACGGGTACATTCTACTGCATACAACATCAAATTCGAACTTTTGATTTGCATACAAATTAAGGTTTTGGGATCGGCGACTGCCACGTCGTTGTCGGGACCTTTATTACTAAAGCTTGTAGCGAACATACAATAGCGAAATAAAAAAGGAAAATTTACCATTTAACACGTACCTAATATTATTCTATAGGTATGTATAAAGCTGAAGAGGGTTGAAATTCTGTACATGGAAGATATTCGAAAAAAAGTGGCTGGGGATACTTAGAATCGATAACAGAACACGTTCCAACAGTTTTTAGAATTTTTGTCTGTTTGTCTGTTTTTCTGTTTATTTGATCATGCATCTCCTGAAAACACGGAAACTGATGCAAACTTTACTAATCTGTCGAGAAAATCCCTGGACAGGTTATAGGCTATGTAACATCACGCTACGACCCTGAGGAGGCGAGCAAAACGAAAAAAAGTCACGAAGTAATAGCGCGGGCGGGCGATGAGATGCCACGCGGCAGATCGGGGGCCAAAATTTCACGCGGACGAAATCGCGGGCTTGTTATTAAATAAAACTTCAGTTGCTGAAAAATAGGAATTGAATCCAGTCGATTTTATAAATTTTGGACTTTTAATTTTAAGCGGGTGAGCGAACAGGTGTAAAAAAAGAAATCCTGAATAAAAAGCTTTTTATCCATGTAGTAGACACATACATCTTATTTCCAAATGATTTTATTAATTATGTGAACCAGCAAAAGTTTTTATTAATATTTTATTTGTTATGTACCACGTGACTTGATATCTAAAAATACCATTTTATATTTGTTTAAGCATACAAATATCATATTTGCGAAGGTTTGAGGAAAGCTGTGGTTATAAAATTTTACGTTATCTCTTCATGGTGTCGAATAACAAAGGTATAAATGTGGCAACACCGAGAAACGTTATGGAAAATATTATAATAAAAAGTTGAATGATAAGACACTGCAGAACCTACACCCTTTTATCTCCTGAACACGAAGAAAACAAAAATTTAACAAAGAATTTTGCTTAGATACCTACCGATCAAAATATATAAGTATATTATATCTATACTTATAATAAATCTGTAGAAGTGAAAATTCTGTACATTGAAAATATCAAAAAAATAAATGGCAGGGGGTGTTACTAGACCGACACCGAACCCAAATATGTGATAAAAAAAAAAATTGTCTGTCTGTCTGTCCGTCTGTCTGTCTGTCTGTCTGTCTGTCTGTTTGTTCAGGTATCACGCAAAAACTACCGGTTCGATTACGATGAAACTTGGTATTATTATTCTTTAATATCCTGGGCACACACATCCTACGGTTGGGGGGTGTCAAAGTTTGTATGGAAGAATTTTAACGCGCTGTCCGATTAACTCGAAACTCAATATTTATACTTAAACCCAAAAATTAAGAATAACGTGTATCAGGATTTTTCGAAATTCAACCCCTAAGGGGGTAAAATAAGGGATGAAAGTTTGTATGAAAAATCTATTCCTTGAGGTAATAAACATGAAACTTCGCACGAATAGTTATCTAAATAAATTATAAAGTTTGTAGTTTTTTGTTTTTCTAAATTACCCCCTAAAGGGGGATTGGGGGGTGTCAGTGTTTGTATGGAAGAATTTTAACGCGCTGTCCGATTTACTCGAAACTCAATATTTATACTTAAAACCCATGGGGATGTATGGGGTAATTTCCGACACTCACGCGGGCGAAGCCGCGGGCAGCAGCTAGTTTTTAATAATAATATGGTAAGGTAAAGGTTTTATTTTTCATTACTATTGCGTCGACTTATAGTTTAGAACAATGAAATTCTCAGATATGAGTAAGTAATAGTTTTAAACCAATTCGATGAAATAACTATAGATTTCAAGCATCCGAATTATATTAAATTTCGTCGAAATGTTTATGAGAATTTCGAGTTGTTAACAACAGAGGTAGCAACAAGTTCCAGAAGCTCGATCTAGGTTCCACAGTTTAACGTATAAAACAAACTTTGATAGACGCAGACGCCTCGTGTAGTGTTGCGAGCAACATCGATGTGTTGCCCCACATTGGGCATGAAGGCGCGCCGACCGAATACATTACTGATTGGTACCAAATTGAGTATTATCATGGCCAGACAACCGTAAATACGCTCACTTATTTGCAATGATGTGGGTCTCCAAAATAAACAAGTATTTTATATTATCATCGTGTTGTGTTCTCGATTCACATGCGTTTTATATTCAGTATGGATACACCCTTTAGGTCTTACCCTGCGAACGTCGAGAGGGTATGCAGTCCTTCAGCGGACTCTGCACATGTTAATTTTTAATTTATTTCATGTTTATTTCAGTAGTAGGGTTAAATATACCGAGATATATATAATTCTGTGCCAATAGGTTATAAATATACCAAAATCTTCAAACATATTCCGCTTCAACATTTGAATATTATTAAATTTTCTCTTCGTATGAGTTGTCAGTCATGCCCTAAACCTTTCCTGTTCGTGATGTTATGTCAGAAACATGTTTGGACGTGTTAAGTTTAATAACTAACAAGTGCTTGTGTCGAGTACCTACCTACTTACCCAAAGGGGATCGTGTTTAGTGTATTTTCTATTAAAATCTCGTGAGACTATATTAACTTGTCGTTGTAGTTTTTGTCACCAATTCGTCCAAACTTTTCCAAATATAATTGATAAATGTAATTAAAAACCTCGGTCAAGGTTAAATTGGCCTTTGAAGCAATGACTTGGTATCATAGATAACACCATCCTAGATATCGACAGATGTTCATTTTTGTTACTTTTTATTTCACAATAGACTCTGTACTAACTTTCCAATGTTGCCCTTTTCACCGAGGCCTCTCGTTTCGTCTAAAAACCAATTTCGTTTGATCGATCTCTTGGCTCCGACAGTAACCCTTTATCATTTTAATACTTGTTTTAATTAACATTTTGTTTGTTATGTTCATTTCAATTGAAATAAATATTTATACCACTTTACCTACAGAGTTAATTAAACCTAAAGGTACCATCTTAAACATGGCTATTTAACAATTAATTATCACGTCCGTGGAGCGTAACTAATTGGAAAATGTGACTTACTTGTTCACAAAATATACCTGTACCTACATAATATATGTCTAAAATTACTTCTAATAGGTAAATCTTTGCTACAGTTCATCTGTGTACTGATTTCCTAATATTGGTAATATAATTTAGCGATAAATAGTAGATAAAAGAGTACCTATAGTCATTCGTGATCGGAGAGAAAAGTTCAATTATCCAGCTCTGTAGGTCAATCCTAAGAATCCGACTTTGCAAAAGGAGAATGCCGTTCAATAGTGCGTGCTGTCAAAAACACACCACTAGTGTACTTGGAGGAGAATTCAATGCTCTTTCTAGCATATTCTAGTCTATTTTTACATTGATTTCCAGGTGTTAGAATTTATTTGGGTGAGAATGTATTTCAAAAATATTTTTTTGTTTTTGCGATTTAGCGTGTCTTAAATATTTTGGAAGATATCGTATTATCATTATGTAAAGATAGAGTATGTAAAGATGGTCACCCATCCACGGACCAACCCCGGCAAGCGGATCGACCCGTGCGGCTGTTATTACTTAGCCACGAGTAAGTACCAACATTTATTGATGGATGAATGGTACGACGTGTCAGTGGGAAGTAATGATTCAAATATCTTTTTCATTACGTCAAAAAACCTCAAGTTTTTTTCATAACAAATACATTGATCTGTTTAAAAAAAAATAAGGGTAATTTTATGAACTACGTTTGGTTATGAACCGCTCCCTCGCAAGTTGGCACGGCCGAATGGCATTTTCGTATTCGATGATAAAAAAAACTGCAGCTCCATTAATTTCTTGTGTGTGTGTATAATGCTTAATTTAGGGGGCAATTCCGTCTAAATCCTTATTCCTCACGAAATAACGTGATGTATTAGAAAAACCGAGAATATTTGAACGCTCAGCTTATTTGTATAATTGTTTTAGGATTTGTTAACAATACCCATACAAGGGTATTAATGCCACCTTTTTTCCAGTGTGAGTGAGAGACGGAGCTATACAAGGCTGATAGCACCATCTCATTTTTGCAATGGAATAATTATATTACATAATATGGCCCCTAGATGTCTTTAATATAGGTAACTAGTTAAAAAAATACATACAGGATAAAGTAGGTATTGTAATTTGCGCACACTTTAAGAGGGTGCATCCTAAAAGTTGGCAACGTCAGAAATAGCTGTCAAATATTTACCTGTTTCAATTAATTTGGAAATAATACTGTATGGAAATAAGAAATGTGGCTAACCAATTGACTAGAATATTAATAATGAATTGCGATTATAACATTGAATTTGATGTTGTACCCGTTTTAGGTGAAAAAAAGGCATTTGGAAAGTTACCAAATACTTTTTTTACATCTAAAACTAACTATTCGGTGTTACGATATTAATTATTGCATTTCATAATCAATATTCTAGTTCGCTAGTTAGCCACATTTTTTATTTCCATACAGAAATATTATCAAATTAATCAAAACAGCGAAATATTTGACATCTATTTGCGACGTTGCCAACTTTCAGAATAAACCCTCTTAAATGTTGTATAATTTTTTACATTTTTAAACTTTTTGTTGCGTGTGTGCGCGCATCATTGAGAGCGATGGTCTGTCTAATATACAGGGTGGATTTTCGAGACGGGGCAGTAAAGGCCGTTGTAGCTACAGGAAAACGGCCTTAGAAACAGGATCGATTGACATCAAAGAAATGAGAGTGAAATAATGGCATTTTCTTGCCAACTGTATTTTAACTGACTGACTGACTGTAACTACAATGGTTAAGTTGACAACCCTTACTGGTACATCTCAAAAATCCACCCTGTATAGTCTTGACTCAGTCTTCGCAGTCTTTATAGCGGGTTATACACCCAATGTAATGGTGACATTCGCGGATTCTGCTGATACTTATTAATATAATGAGAGTACTTACATTAAGCACGATGATGAAGAAATCCAGAGTGAACAGGAACGACGTGATCGGATTGAAGTTCAGCTGAAACAAACAAATGGATTAAAAGTACCTTTATAGTACCAAAACTAACAGAGAGTGATAATAAAACCTACAAAATCAGAAATATTGCAATAATAACATTTCTATTAAATGATTAAGTTTGATATTCCTATTTTTTTCGCCAATTTCGAAGAGTTATTTGCTTAGTTTGGCAAATTGGACATTTTATCCTGTAGCATCAGTCTATAAAATGAATTTTTGAAATGACGCTACGCAAGATGCGCTGTCTACGAAAACCGTAGCAGCTCTACGGATTTCGTAGCTCGTAGCTTTTATCATAATTGAAATGATTGAAAACGCTATTATTGTGAAAGCATTTTTTTATCGTAGACACAAAAAGATCCGATTAAAATTATGTCGAACAAAGCAAAATTAATAATGTTCAACGAAATAATTAAACGCCTTGCTCTGAATGTTCGATAATTTAATCAACAATAGTGTCCTGTTTAGTGCTACAAATTGTTCTAAGATAAATTATGTAACTGGCGAGAATGTGCAAATGTCTGCTGTGAATTCGGTCTAAAGCTATTTCGTAGTAGTTAGGAGTTCTGACCAGGATGTTATTAGTTATTGGGTATCTTTAAAATCATCAAATGAACAACCATTTCATTTTTAACTTCATAATATTTACTTAGGCACACCTAAACCTTCGCACCCATTAAAAAAAAAAATGTAGGCTTCGCTCGTAGAACAAAAATGTTACATTAGTGTTATGTAGATAATTCTACAGGGTATGAATCGACCGGTCAGGAAAGTCGCCGTATCATGCAAATTGTAATTATATTGCAATATTATTGTAAATTAACGCCTATCTCCTATTATTGCGACTACGGATAGGGGAAGTCGACCAGTTACTAACCCATTTTTTAGTAGGAGGTTCTATGTTTCTAGTTTTTTTTAATGTAGGTATGTCCATCGATTTTTTCGTCATTTTTTGTGGACGGATTTTGATTTTTTTTTTTCATTTAATACAGTAAGCTCGCGCGGTAGTCCCATATGGGAAATTCTTGAGTTAGGTTTAGTAATACGTATTTTTCTCACGCCTAAGTGGATGATGTTCTAATAAGTTCCTGTCACTATTATTTCCATAATAAGTCGTGGTATTTGAATTTGTGTGGGGCACCACAACAAAAAAGTGAAAAATAAAAAAATTAACTTTTTTTTTTTTTTTGAAATTTGTTTATTTTTTATTTTTTAGGCAACAACGACCAGAACAAGGAAACTTCACCAAGGTTGAAACTTTGTAACTATCACTTAGACAAATAAACCTTGGGCCTTAGTCTACTAATTTATAAACGTTGCAATGGTCTGTCAACGGTGACTTTTTGACAGTTTTTATATGACAAATCTGTTTACGTGCAAGTCACATTCAACCTTATGGTAGGTAAAGCAATTACGAGATTGACAATACAACGAATTGTTATTCTTTATCTGTGTAGATACATTTACGGCTGGGTAGCTTATTACATTATACTATACGATGAAAACACAATGGTATTTGCCGATAAAAATATTCCATAAGATACCGGCGGAACTGCCGCAAATAAATAAAAAAGCCGTACAAATTCTGAAAAAGAAATAGGCGCAATAATACATACTCGTAGGCAGCAGTGGCGTAGCTAGGCCTGGGCGAACCGGGCCCCCGCCCACGGCCTCGCACTTAAAGGGGCCTCGCGAGGCCCGTTTAAATGCGATGCCCCCAGACTTTACCACTGATAACTAATTAATTTTAAAAAAACAGACAAGTTACAAAATAAAACCTATTTTCAAATCTATATGCTTTTCAATATTCTCCCACCGCGCATTTGTATTTTTTCACTGTCATGAGTAGGTATGTCGTGTCAATGCATTTTTGGTAGGATAGATCTATTGGGTAGATCTTCGGAATGAAAGAAAAGGGGCCTCCCTGATGCGACTTCGCCCACATCTACATTAGTCCACGCTACGCCTCTGGTAGTGAACAATTCATTTCTACCAAAAACAGCGCGGTGTCAGTGAGCAAGTAAATTTGTTGGTACAGCCTATCTTATCGCACATCGGGGTCATCCGGACCTGAAGCCCGACAGTACGCCGCGTACTGCGATACCAAACACTACGTCAATTGGACTTTGACTTTGTTCAGTGATAATACACTCAGCAACAGTAAATGTGGCGGTAGCCGTATACGCGATATTCTTTACAAAATAAAACTACTAAACTAAATATACCTACTATGGGATTTTTTCAGATTCATAGGGCTAAGTAATAAATTTTCACAAAAGAAAGAAATGTAAGAAATAGTCAGGTAAGGAAAGGAAATAACATAGTTATAACAAATGGTATAGTGGTAAATGATTTCTCAAACATGCTTGGAAATTCGAGCATTATTTTGACAACCTTCTTCGAGATAAATCGAAATTGCTGTACTGGTCAAAAACAAATGACGATGCGGCCAGCAATGTTACTATGAAAATCCATATCTGTCCTGTGTAGCGGTCAAACAAATTACTATGAAAACTCATATATCTGTCGTGTTATTTAAAAATGGAACGAACTTTTTACTTCAACACATGACAACCAAGAAGAAACAAATGAACACATTGCATCACACAGTGTTGAGTTAATCAAACCTCTTGCGTTCAGGTATCCAAAACAAATGACTGCTCTCATCCAACACAGCATTTACTCAAGCAGCTTTGGTCGTAAACCTAGATTTGAATGTCTATATTATTACATGCAGGTTTAGTTCGACTAAGTTACGGCCTTACCGGTCGTACTTGGGTACCCATCTACCTTCTCAACTTTGTTAATTTACAGTTGGCTATACGAACTGGGCTAACGAGCAAGACTATTGCGCCATTAATAGCATAGTAACGAATTTATCCAAACCCAAAGACATTTCAAATATATTAATACATTAAATATGTCAGCATCACTTCACTTATTAATCTGCTAATAAAAATAAAAGTATTTAATAAAAACTAAAACCCAATTACCTTTTCAGTTAACTTTTTTGCATCTTTTTGCCGTAGTTGGGTTTTAGTTTTTATTTTTATTTAAATTATTTTGGGGTACTAATATTTTTTTTGTTGAAATGTGCTTATTAAACCCTTTCATTTGATATCCATCATGGCTACCATTAAAAAACCTTTTTTTATTCATGAATTTATGTCCTCTAGAGGGCGCCAAATTTAATGTGATGTCACATGGCCTATAACCAGCGGACGACCGAGACGCTTCCAACGATGTCCTATTTGTCAAATTATGATGAGTAGTTTAGAAGTTATGAGGGAACAAATGAACATACATACACACATACATACATACCGGTGAAAATCATAACCCTTCTTTTTGCTTCGCCGTAGTCGGGTAACAATATCTGTCAGTTCGATGTTCAGTTGAAAGCAGAATCGATAAATAGATTTGCAACGAATCGAACTTTGAATTTGAATTGACTGACGTTGATGACTGAGTTGATTGATTTAAATGTAGACGAACGTGACGTAAGGTAAATTAGGAAACAACAAAATCCATCATCTCAATTAACAATTCCAATAAAATATTATTCACTGCTATTGCCTGCTATAACTTTCCATCTAACTCTCACCATCACGCATTATTTGAACCTAGTTACCAGTACCATTGAAATAGGTATACAGGATGGATTTTTGAGATGGGGCAGCAAAAAGGCAGCCACGTTAACCGTTGTAGCTACAGGAAAATGGACATTTTCCTGCTGACTGTACACTTTTTTCAAAATCTGTGTATGCAGTTCAAAATTTCTCAAAAAGTTAAGGACAGTTTCCTAAGACCATTTTCCTGTAGCTGCCCATGCTGCCCCATCTCAAAAATCCACCCTGTATAAATAACTTAAATGGTTTAACTGCAATAAATGATGGAAACAATAAACTCAATAATGGTTTCATTCTTGTAAGTAAGCACTGAGCTTACAAGAGGAAATACGAGCCTATTGTAACGAGTGACAATAACAATGTCAGTAGGTATTTTCTTTGTTAGGAAAACTTCACTGTGTCAAGATTTATTGTGTAGGTAAACTTAATTACCGACAACATTTTAAAATTATAGAAAATTGTCCAATGAATTTATCAGAGACTGGCGAATCACTAAAATAGAAAATGTAATTTAACTATTATAGTATAGTCAATCAATCCGCCTAGCCTTTTCCCAACTATGATGGGGTCGGCTTCCAGTCTAACCGGATGCAGCTGAATACCAGTATTTTACATGCAGCGACTGCCTCTCTGACTTCCACAACTCAGTTACTGGGTATGGGTAATACGATACCCCTTGGTAAGACTGGTTGTAAAAATGAAAATTCACCACTTTCACGTATAAAAATTTCTTCCAGTCTAATCGGGTGCAGCTGAATAACAGTATTTTACCTGTAGCGACTGCCTATCTAACCTCCACAACCTGGGTAATAAGATACCTACCCCTTGGTAAGACTGGTTGTCAGACTTTAGGGCTTCTGACGATCCGTAACGACTGCCAAAGATCCACGAATGACAGCCGGGAACAACGTCTTAACGTGCTTTCCGAGGCACGGAGAACCCATCCACAGACCAACCCCGGCAAGCGTAGCTTAACCTGATGGACCGAACCGTGCGGCTGTAATAACTTAGCCACGAGCTCCTCTAACTATTACATAGTATTTTCACAATCTAAGAGATTGTGGTCGCAGTAAGTCGTACGCAACGGAAACAAGAATATATCGTCACCTTACAGTGAAAACCTCTTATATGCGAAAAAGGCAACTTTACAGGAGGAACAAAAAACTGAACCCTGTAAAATTTTAGTACCACAACTTCTTCAAATAATGATGTGTATTTTAGTGTACAATTTCGATACATTTTCAGATGCATACGATACACTTTGAATTATAATATCATCGTAAAAGCGTAATACTAATTAATACTACTTGAGACCATTTCATTAAAAAAAACATGGTTTGCTTGTGGTAGTTACAAGTTTATCATTGATGACGCATTCTAATTATGTAGAATAAAAATCGATATCGTTTTTTAATCCGTTGTATTTCGTTGCCTTACTTAACTATAACTTAAATACAGGTAATAAAGTTGTGGCAAATAATCATCAAAAAGGCGTTTTTTATTTTTTCCAAAAATTTAATAAAATAAAAATGAACAAAATTGCATTCCCGGGGTTTTCACTCTCGCGACGATATCGATTATGTCATTTTTTCCAATATTAATTTTTTTATTCCAGTAGGTGTAGTGAAAATCAACATGTTATGTAGTGTCATTAAAAAATGGACAGCCTTTTTTTCCGGGTAGCTACAGCAATCTTGACAATTCGTTCAGCGTCATGATTATGCCAATTTCCCCTTTACCGTTGCTAATGTGAACGCATCGAAACCTAAAGAGTCATCGTCCACAAGGTCATCATTTAATACACAAGCATTCAATATTGCTTGTAAAAGCCGTGAGATTCGAAACAACTGTCGATGGCAACAATGTCTTTTGCAAACAAACATGAGTCCTCGGAAGGAACTCGATAATCGTCCGTAAATAACATCACGCCACTAATCCCCGGAGAGTAAGGCAGAGGTGTACCTATAGAACATCCACATTTCCAACACCAGTTGTAATTAAGTCCCACGTAATAGTAGGCGAGCCTATTGCCTTCAACCGGGCACAAATCCAGACTCAGGGCTGCTACTGAAATTCCTGGTGGAAAAATCCAATAACACTTTGCAGCACCGCGGAATCGAACGCAGGACCTCATGCTCGGCAGTAGCGCTTGCCACTAGACCCACGAGACGGCGACGTCGAAAATCTTTTTATAGAATTTATAATAATATATCTATTATACAATGTGTTAAAAAATTAACTTTACAAACTTTAAGGAGTGCTTTAGACCATCGACCTGAATAACTTTTACTATGGGACCAACTATGAAATCGCGAAAAAAAAATCTGCTGTTCCATACTAAAGTTTAATTAATACCTACTGTTCTATATGGGACAGCTGTTTTTTTTTGAGATTTTAAAAGTTTGTAAAGTTAATTTTATAACACCTTATACAATTCTGTTTGAATGCAAAAGAAGAACATGTTATATTTATAACCTACCTATATTTTTATTGTATTAGGAACTCGAGATGGGACCTACATTAATATCTGAAAGACGGTTAAGGAACGCGCTCACAAGATATTGAGAATTATGAAGAGTTTTGGAAAGAAGCCATAACATCCCGTAGCGTTCAATGCATTCCTGTAAGGGTAAATCATGGCTGTCTTGGCCTACGTAAAGTGACATTTTATCAGCGAAAACGATGCTGAAAAAGTCAAAAACTTATGGGACTGACAAAGGCTAGCGATAAACTTATGTCATTGCTATTAAAGGTCGTTGTATAAATACGAAACGCTTTGAAAGCGATTGCTACGTTTCTAGACGCTAAGGTCATACCTAGTTTACCCAGGGACAAGGGCAATTTGTAAGGGAGGGTTCAAGTTAATTTAAAAGTTATGTAGTTAAAGAGTTTTAGTAACCATACTGAGATGAATCAATTACCTCTATATATAGATCGTTGTATTTCAAGATACACTGTCAGAAAGTGTTTAACATTGTAGGCTCTAAGTAGGTACAGTCAACAAAGCTATTTGGTATACAGGCAGGTATACAGTGTTGTAGTATGCTAGGTATTCAATTCTTTTACTCGCTTTAAGTACCTATGCCATATGCTTAAACAGTGATTACCTACGCAAACAATAAAAATGAATATTGGCAGTGTAGTGGAGGGATGAATAATTTCGCCTGTATACCAAATAGCTTTGTTGACTGTACATCATGATAAACGATTGAATTTACTTCAGCTATAGTGTCGTCAGAATGTGAAGAATTAGTTTTGAATTTCTCGGAATGGTATCCTATGCGTTTGCGCGGTTATATCGGCAAGGTGGATTAACTTTTTTCACCCTATAGCCTTACAAGTTTCCACGAAACATAGAGATTTAGCCCAACTTGGTATATATACTATACCATTAGGAATTCTATACAACACTCTCATATGGCCTGTTCCTACCGTCATATATTGTAGGTTATGTAAGTATGTTTAATGAGAACGGTTTTTTCGGGATCCTGGTTCCATTTTTTATTTCAATCGTGCTACCTTTTTTAGCATTGCTTAATTTAACAAATTCAAAATTTTGCTACAGTAAAAATGTGCAACGGCCCTAGGTGAATAGTGGTAACAGTGAAGCGTGAAATAATACGTTACTGTCGCGGCCTGCAACTGGATGCCTGGCTGCGGCCAAGACTTGTATTGTACTTTTCTCAAATAATGCGCGGAAATTCAAACTGAGTAAATCCTACTAATATTATAAAAGCGAAAGTTTGTGAGGATGGATGGATGGATGTTTGTTACTCTTTCACGCAAAAACGACTGAACGGATTTGACTGAAATGTGGCACACATATAGTTTATAACCTGGATTAACACATAGGACACTTTTTATCCCGATATTCCCACGGGATCGAGACTTATGCGGGTGAAACCGTGGGGCGCTGCTAGTTAATTATAACTTCCAAAATCAATGACGGACAATTTGTATCGTAGTAGTCGGTATAAGGCATGATGGGGTTGGCGTATCCATTGGGATAAAAACCCCAATTACTTAAACAATAAAAGATTATAAAAAATAAAAAAAATGACGGACAACGATAATTTTTCAAGCGCCAATAAGTTCATTTATTTCTTCTTTACTTTAAACAGCTCTATTTTCAAGCGAAACCGAAAAAATAAAATCTTTGCTACGTTACCTCCTCGGTTGCCATGATTGTGTTCCATTTTTAACCCCCGACGGAAAAAGAGGGGTGGTAGCTATAAGTTTAACGTGTGTATCTGTGTATCTGTCTGTTCCCCCGTAGCTCCCAAACGGCAGAACCGATTTTAATTATTATTTTTTCGTTTGAAAGGTGTCTTAATCGAGAGTGTTCTTAGCTACAATTCAAGAAAATCGGTTCTGAAGATTATCAGCTCTTTTCTAGTTGATGATTCGATGCGCATCTTCCACAGGTCTGATCGATTCGAAATTTAGTATTCTGTTACTTCAATGATATTAGAAGAACATAGTAACCTTGAACCGATACTGCAGCATCACCTGGAATTGTGCCGGGGGTTAATTAAATTTGTAATTTTAACTTGTTAAATAACACGACAGATAAGCGTTTTCATAGAAATTTATTTTGCCGCAAAAAAACGCTGTACCGTGCAATGTAATAAGAACGTGTTTAGTGTGGCAGCACATTGTTATCTTATTTGGTCGGAAAAAATGATAACATCCATTTTTTCGGTTCGTAAATTGAGATAAGACAGCTTCTGTGTCTGCTTAGCCTCCTTTCCAAACCACGAGGCCTCATTCGCTTCCATTAGCAATGTGTACACACCTCAAAGCTTTTACGTACCTCAGCAATTAAATTTTGCCGATAATAAAATTGGCGTAGAAGACTTTGCTATCTATGTACTGCGTTATCAGATTCCTGGGTAGTTGTTAATGTAAATGTCCTTTGATTGTACATACTTATGGTGGATATGACTCGTCTTATATAGAGAAGGAAGAAAGCTTTCATTGCCTGTTCATGATGTGTCTGGGAGTGCCTTACGATGTTTTCTGTCGCTTATATCTAGTTATAATACCTGTACCTGTGCCTGTTATTGAACGAACCCGTAACAGTCAGTACCTACCATAGAAAACTTACAGCTTTCTCAGAAAACTGCCGACCTGAGGGAGAATTCTCGTAACTATACCATTTTATACATACTACAAGAGGTTATTTTGAAACTAGATTTTGAGTACAAGAAATGGCCTAGTATTTTTACCAACTAAGATTATAATCCTTATCTTACTATACGTTACCACAGATTACCAACCCCAGCATAGAGCAAAACTGTAGATATGCTTGAAAAAAACTGTAAATATCAAATAAAAAAACAGTAAATCTACATCTTTATCTTTATTTTGTATAATCTAATGATAGTAATAAATAGAATACATTATAGGGAGGGCATTAAAAACAAGAAAAATCATGTAATTATCTAAGTTTTATTCAAATCAAATGTCAAAATCAAATGTTTCAAAGTTGCAATTTTTCCAGTGCCTGCATGTTAGTTAGTATTACTAGCTACTATTTCCTTTTCAATTTCCGTTTCATCTTTACTTTTGTTGAAATCGTAGGTACTATTTTTATTGAATTTTTTGAAATGGTCATTTCTCACATTGAACTCGAAACAATTTTTAATTTCTGACTTTATGTGAAATTTTATTTTTGATCAATAGTTGGTTTTACTGAAGCTGACTTAGTGTACGGACTAATAAAATAGATGACACATCTTGCATATTTCGAGGCCTAAACTGAAAACTGAGAGAATATCCGAAAAACTGCACATCTACAGGTAAAACTGTAGGGTTGGCAACATTGATTACTACAGATGGTCCACTCCGCAAAATCATTTAAATAAAAGCGACTTTTGCTACAACACAATAAAACCAAAATGCAATTCAGGTCGTACAGCGCTAATTACCTACATATTCACCCAGAAGTTGCCTCTCTTTCTATCGCGTAACTCTTATATCTTCTGACTACGTTACACTCACTGAATTGGCCCGACAAGTCGAGCGAACCATCTGTAGTAATATGTGACGTTACGTAATCATCAAAAAAGTATAACTTGATGTTGTAAGCGGATTTAAACAAGTTTTACAAGACAAGTGAAATAAATAAGCATAAAATTGGTTTGAAACTTTGTGTGAAGGCTTTTCGAATAAAACCATTTGATGAACAAGGAAAGCTCACAGCAGCGAGCCTTGAGAATAATGTAATCCCAACCTCTCGCACGTGTTTCAAGTTATAAATATACATAATATATTAAATCTGTGAGCCGTAAGTTAAAGAGAAATGAAATATATCACAAAGTTTAGTAGAGAAAACGGCACCTAAGGGTCTTCTTACACGTAGCTACTTCAAAGAAACTAAACTGATTACTCACTGAAATGAGTAACTTCGCACACAATGTAACTCAAATAACAAGATTTGCTCGAGCCCTGTTGCCATGAGGTCTCCTGATTCATGTGATGAGGATATTATCTATAATATAATATGTGTTATTTGCCTTGGTCAGTAAATAGGTAGTAGCATGATGACCACGTCTCCGTGAAACTTAAATCTACTTAGCAATTATTGCTCGTTACTTACACGGTAGATTACATATCTATTATACATTGTAACAGCGAATCAATTTTCACGCCCACTCCTTATAACTGAGGCCAAATATTTTTTGATACTCATATTGACCCAAAGAGGGCACTTTAGGTTTTGAACTATCTATGTCTATAGAGAATATGAATAAAAAATCTAAAAAAAATAACGCGAAATTTCGCGGGTTAAAACAATAATGAGTATGCAGACTTCTATTGTATTTCAATTGAATTGAATTTGTACTAAACTAGCGCACCGTCCCGGATTCGCATGGTTTCTCCGAATTGACCAAACATCGAGATTCCTTTTTTAGGGTTCTGTAGTCAACAAGGAACCCTTATAGTTCCGCCATGTCCGTATGTCTGTCTGTCCCCGGCTTAGCTCAGAGAATGTTAGTACTAGAAAGCTGTAATTTGGCATGAATATACATATTAATAACGCCGACAAAGTGGTCAAATTAAATGATGAAAAAAAAATGGGTTATTTTTAGTGCCCTACACGTAAAGTGCGGATGTTTTTTTTTTTCGTATATCCCGTGGTGTTCTTTGGAAAGTTCGTTCAAAAATATTGTGAATTTGTTAAAACCGTTTTTGGATTGTAGAATCCGCTTGCAAAATATTAAGCTTTAAAGTGTTCATTTTTGTTAGAGTCAAGTGCCAGCTAAATGGTAAGTTCTGGAAATATAGAATTTTTTTAATTTAGATCAAATCTTGATTTGACTTGAGATTGATTTGAGATACAGATTTGAACTCGTTACGTCGAAAATTATGTTCACAGGGTCGAAAAATCCAAGTAGAAGTGTGCAATTTCTTGAAAATAATAATAGCGAAATTTTCTGAACTGTTCGGAATATCCTAGTTTATTTTTTTAAATGATAGTTGGATCCCTTCGCTTTACCTCATTTGCCTTTGGACCACTACGTTTGACACCCTGTAGATGTTTTCACCGGAGTAACTATTTTATTTCACAAGACTATCCCACAACAGTAACTGATTTAGATTCGACTTAGCCATTTCATTTTAGAATCACCATGTAAATTGGGTATTTTCTGAAAAAAAAGAGGTTTTCTCTTCTCTCTAATTACAAAAACTTTAAAAGCACCGACTATAATGGGTTATCGTACAATCTGCCAGGGTTTTACTAACAACGTGTCTTCTTGCACCAATTAATCTAGTATAATAAAGTGCATAATATGCGTCTTCAGTATGTAGGGTAGGTTATTACAGCCCACAATGAGAAACCATCCCGTGGGATAATGCAACAGATTCCTCAGTGGACCCAGACGTGATTGTAGCGGAAAACAATTAAACTGCTATAGCGATAGATAGGATATTGTTTGTTGTAGGGATAGATATAAAAGATAGATACATCAATTTATTCAATACAACAAAAAAACACAACACACTTCAATGGTGTTCTGTACTGTAATTTACCCAGGATTTTGTAATAATTATCTTGATTTAAAAGAGAACCTTTGGAGTTTCTTGCCTGTTCTTCTCCATGGGGATCCACGTTTTGGAATGGGCAACTAGCTTCCACTTTCTGGCCAACCGACTCTTTGACAATTTGAAAGTGCTCGGAGTTTGTCGGCCAAAGTTTGATATACAAGTCACGTGATAGCACATGAAAGATCAGGACATCTAAGCTGTCAATCAGCCTGAAAATTCATCGAATGCAGTTTCTGAATGTCGCTGAAATCGGCTAGAGGGCATCATTAACATTTTAGAGGTATGAGGGTGTAAAGTTCACTCATCCTCTATAGAAAAGGGAGGATCCTCAGATCGGGAGACAGGTGTCGGTTGGGCAACTGCCCAACGGTTGATGTCGGATATAAATGTTGATCGCGCGGTAAACTCTAATTGCGCGATGCACGATTTGTGTGACGTCAGGTCTTTGATGCGTAGTTCGCATGTGGCGTTGTAGATGCCGCCACAACATCATGCACACGAAGCAAGAAAAGTGTATTTCAACAACTAGTCAGCTCAGACTATAGCAGGCTACTGCTGGACAGTGGCCTCTCTCAGGCTACGCCACAACGCCCTGACAAAAGTGTCTTTATGTTATTATTTAAAGTTATACGGTTTTGATATTAGTTTGTATCAAAAACTGTATACCTACATATATGTATTTATAGCAATCAATATAATAAAGTGTTAATAATCTAATCAGCCTTGTTTACTTGTTATAATATTATCTTATCGCCCTCATTCCGTCAGTGCTTTTCAGCTGCTTGCTAATGTGGTTAAGTATTAATAATCGTTCGTTAGGCCGCCGTTTTACAAGTAATTTGAACTTGTAACTGATTTTATGAGGTGTTGGCAAGGCTGGAGTGTTTTGAGTACTATATATACCTAGGCATAATTAGGATATACGTACTATACCAGGTAAAGTTTCCTTACGAATAATACGGCTTTTTATAGGGTATCGTCTTTCCCCAGTCTTGCCAAAGGGTATCGTCTTTTCCAGTAACTGGGTTGTGGAGGTCAGATAGGCAGTTGCTCTATGTGAAATACTGGTATCCAGTTGCATCCAGTAAGACTGGAAGCCAACCCCAATATTATTAGAGAGGGCTAGGCAGATTGATTGCATAGAGCTGTTTATGTTCACTTTGACGGTAGGTATCTAATTCATAGTATTAATTGCGGACCTTCTTTTTCAAAGG
Organism: Eupsilia transversa; assembly: GCA_914767815.1. NCBI lineage: Eukaryota > Metazoa > Arthropoda > Insecta > Lepidoptera > Noctuidae > Eupsilia > Eupsilia transversa. Next base: position 17,486,211 of record OU611871.1, read on the forward strand.
AAATCTAAACGTTTATCTAAAAGATATGCCTACATGCCTTATTATGTATACTACGAAAGAACAAATATCATAGTTAACACTACCTACAAAATATTGCTCATACGTCAAGCTTGAAGTTTCGCGAAGAAACAGGCGAGGACAAAGTTATATCACGACTGTGACGGATAAAAACTTGGCCCTGACTGCTTATGTAGAACTGCTTTTGTTACGTTTTAGTTGTGTTGCGAAACTTTCTTGATCTTAGCGAATGTCTGCATTGTAGGTAAGGAGATGTTTCTCTTTTAATATTCTTTTAGTAGAATTTAGTAGCAACTTGTGGTAAATGTTGGAATATGTTACGTAAATGTCTGAAATTACACCGGGAATGGCTACACTGCATGGTGACACAAAAATATAGATAGATACATTATGGTTACATTCGAGACGTTGATATTTTCAATCAGAGCTTTAGATTAAATCAGCCCGCTTTCTAAAGCTTCATTCGTAATTAAATTGGTCTAAACTTTTAAGTGAAAAATCCGTTTACGTATAATACGAGAATTTCAACAGAAAAATCAGACTCAAGGAAACTCGGAATGTGCTCTAATAATTGCCTATGAAATATATATTTACAAAACGATCCTATACAGTCTCGGCACACACGAGCCACTGGCTACAACCAAAAACTTGATATGCCTTATTTGCCGATGGGTACTGTTAAGGTTACAGATTAGTTTAAACTAAATCTATTGCTCCGGCCCAGGAAGAGGTGGCGGGAGGACCTAGACGCGTACCGCAAGGGTTGGATCGAAGTGGCCCTGGAAAAGGTAGCTTGGAAGGATTTGGACGGTGACGCCTTTGCTCAGACGTGGAACCGTGTAGACTAATATAAAAAAAGTTTGCTAAGGTTGTCTGCAAAGAGTACCGTACTTACATCATGTGGGTTGGTACAATAACGACTCTGGTTGCATTCATTCGCTCAAGCGAATGTCGAATTTTTTCAAACTCCGTCGAATTTTTTATGCGGAGTTGTTTAAAAGAAAGGAATAATACTGATGCGATAGGGTCGTATAGTGAACACGCTTTTGAAACGGAGAGCGAAAAATTTAATATCGCTTTTCATTTTCGTATGAATCCTGCATAGCTACATAGTCCGGCCATTCTGTTACAAATGAAAATGCTTTTTTTTAAATGAAGTAATGTAATCCTAATACAACTTATATGTACACATTTATTGAAGTGTCAGCAAAAAATAATTCTATTCGAAATGGCCACCTTTGCTTTGATACAGGCCTTTAATCTGTGTGGCCGTGAATTTATGGATTTACGCATTGTTTCCATGGGTTTATTTATTTATTTATTTATTTATTTATTTATTTATTTATTTATTTATTTATTCATTTATTTATTTATTTATTTATTTATTTATTTATTTATTTATTTATTTATTTATTTATTTATTTATTTGGTACACCAACACCAATACATACAAAAAATTAAAACAGAACAGTAACAAAATAAAATTACGGGTAGGTACGTATGCCTATTACAGTACCTACAGATATACACAGCATTCACAAAACAACATCGTTATGAACTAAAAGGAAAATAAACATGAAAAAGTAAAATACAACAAGTAAAAAAAAAACATTTTATTACTTATTTTATCCACTGTTTGCTCCAGAGATTTCTTAAGAGACACAATGTCGGCGTGTATTACAGTACAGTACGCTTAGCGCACCCAGTACGCCAAGTCCACGCAGCCTTATTACATAGACGTTTTTAATAATTGTTAACACATTAGATGCAGTATAGGATACTAATCCTCAATTAGGATGGGTAGATGCTCCGTGATATATCACAAGACTCTTTAATCATAACATTCTTGGTTTAAATATCTACGATTAATAAATTCGATTCGAATGGAGGAGCTTGTGGCTAAGTAATAACAGCCGCACGAGTCGATCTAACAGGTAACGCTTGCCGGGGTTGGGCCGTGGATGGGTGACCATCTTCACATATCGAGACTCCTTCGTGCCTCGGAAAGCACGTTATGACGTTGATCCCGCAGAAGCCCGAAACTCTGACAACCAGTCTTACCAAGGGGTATCATAATACCCAGTTACTGGGTTGTGGGGGCAGATAGGCAGTTGCCTCATGTAAAATATTCAGATGCATCCGGTTAGACTAGAGACCCAAGATAGTTGGGAAAAGGCTCGGCGGATTGATTTGGAATATCTACGATAACAGATGGTTGATGAGGCCGAAGGGTTCTGGAGTGGCGACCGCGTACCGGTCGAAGTGGAGGTGCCTATTTTTTTTTTGCAAGAAAATACATAGTTTACAAGGGAAGATCTTTCAGCGTTAAAGCCATTGTATTCTGCCTGCAAGCAAGCGTGCAAATTATTCACATTTACATGTCATAATTTATTATACGGATTATATTAATAGTACCTACATTATTATTAGGTACATTATTATCTCATTATTATTAGGAAAATACGTCCTTAATTAATTTACAATAAATTCATTAATTAATACTCTAAATACATATTTTTATGTTCTAAAATTCTTACAAGCTGTAGAAACACTTTTTCTGTAACCAACACTTTCAATTTTGTTTTAAAAACATTACCCTGCAACAATTTCAATTCGATTGGTAGGGAATTATAAATTAATATGTACTAATATTGAACACATTTTTCCTATAAATATATTTATGTCCAGCAGGACGATATAAGAGGTTCCGAAACTTAGCCCTTTTCTGCCTTGGTATAACCTCGGTATGTTGCTTAAAATAATGCATATGAGTCTTTGGGAAAATGCTGACATCTCTAATATACATTCAGGGCAGTGTAAGAATTTTTAATTTTTGAAAGAGGTGTTTACAACTATCTAAGAACCCTGTTTAATACCCTTGGGGCTTTGGGGGGGGGGGGGGGGTCCCCGCCGGGGTTGCGGGGACTCTAAGGGGAAACCGTGGCCCCTGGCATGGCAAGGGAAGGAACACGGGTGGGTTTTAGTCAGTAAAAGTCTGACACGCCCTCCCGCTCCGCCCAGAGCGGGAGAAGTCATTGGATGATTTCCCACCCAAAAAAAAAAAAAAAGGGCTTTGGGGGGCCTATCTCCAATAGACGTCTTTCGGCTGAAATGATGACTTGGTAGCTAATTATTAGATAATAGTAGGTAGATATTATTTATTATATATATATACCGGTTTTTTTTTAATTGTTAGTTGTGTTGTTGTTCGCAGTCTTTTCCAATCTGTCTCTAGAAGTGAAGACTTTTAATTGGCTGTCAGTCTCCCATACTATTTTTTTATTCTGTTTATATTAGCTGTAAGTCATCCATAATTAATTAATAAATAAATATTTCAGTATAGAGTCGTCAATTTATGATTTTAGAAATAAGTTCATTCTGATATTATATCTATCTATAAGTTGTGGTTCATTGAGGTTAGTTTCCAATTCAAAATTAGTTAACTTGGACTCAAGGCAAAGCTTGCTACTTTATTTTGGGACCAATATCAATAGTTTCAAAGTTAACTTTGGCATGCAGTAGCCGAGTTTCATGTGAAGTCCAGACAAGAACATGCCTGCATCGAGTTGTGGCAATTAAATTAAAAGAAAAGCAAATAAAGAGAAAGATATACTAATAATAAGTATAAAACAACGAAACTGCAGTTTTATTTATTCCTTAATAACCTGCCCGCCCCGGCTTCGCACGGATAGCCCTAAGTACTTATCTACGGCATTCTTACCTACCTACCCTACCTACCTACATACATACCTATGTGCCTACCTACCCTACCTATCTACATATCTACCTACATTATTTTTTACATATTTTCACAACGTTTAAACCGTCCCTGGACTTCCACAAATATTTCAAAACCAAAATTAGCCAAATCGATCCAGTCGTTCTCGAGTTTTTGAGAGACTTTTATTATATACATTATATATTTATAGACATTACATAGATTGTACTGAGAGTCACCCGAGAAGGATGTCTAACTTCTGCAGGTGTATGTCATCCCATCCCTCGGAAATGTTCTTTCGTTAATTTAAATAAAGTTTGATGTCTACAAATACATATTTAAATATTCTCTGTTCCAGAACTACGAAGAAAACCTAATCATTGTTCTTCTTTACGACTTCGCCGGAAGAAATAAATAAAAGTGAGCGTAGGTCGCTATTATGGCGGAACGAGGACAAGCTTTGAGAATGAATAAAATCGTTGATTTTATTTATTTCCCTTCAGATGGGATGAAGTTTTCTCCTTTAATTTGTTGATAACACAAAATTAGGATAGGACTATTTCATTTAATCGTCGATATCATTATTCCTATTTTATCGTAATAGATACATAACTACTGTATGTCTAATATCGAGCCAGGCATATTTCTTGCAATAGTAGAATGGATAGTGTAGCTTGAATTAATCGCACAAAGAAAGTTTCCTAAAACGTACTGAAGGCCGTCTACGAGATCTTAGCATGGTGCTCGCTACGAGATCTTAGCATGGTGCTCGCTACGAGATCTTAGCATGGTGCTCGCTACGAGATCTTAGCATGGTGCTCGCTACGAGTTCGTAGCATGGTGCTCGCTACGAGATCTTAGCATGGTGCTCGCTACGAGTTCGTAGCATGGTGCTCGCTACGAGATCTTAGCATGGTGCTCGCTACGAGTTCGTAGCATGATGCCCGCTACGCCGTAGCGCTTTGTTGTAGTAGCGTATTTATACCTAAAGTAATCAATACTTAGCGCGTCGTAGGTATTATATCAAATAATCGTATGTAGGTATAATTATATTAAATACTGTAGATACGCAGTATTTTCATGATTGAGTAACAGTTGTGCATAACTTACCTAGAGACGTCAATAAGTCTCAAACGTTATACACGCACGACTAACATGAGCGATGTGTGATGGGACTCCATTTGAAAGAGATTCAGTCGACTGCTTTCTCTTTGTGTTCGACACGGTCATGACGACAAAGTGAAAATTCAGCATCACGATATGAGGAAGACAGAACACCGTCCTTCAATCCTGACGAACAGTTAATCAAAAGGCTACGGGCGAATGCAAACCCTTTTCAGTTAGCACCGTGTTCAGTGAGACCGATTTGAACACCGTACCGGACAACGTCCTGGTAACTAGTTTGATTTTTTGGAAAGTCTGTGCAGTTTACAGGCAGGTAGGTAGGTGCCACTACTTGGTTCTTCAATAAACACCGTATCATTACCCGACTACGGCGAAGCAAAAAGGAGGGTTATGATTTTGACTGGTTTGCATGCACGTGTGTATGTAGGTATATGTATATACGTATGTACGTTCATCTGTTCCCTCATAACTTCTAAACTGCTCATCATAATTTGACAAATAGGGTTTCGTTGGTCGTTCGCTAGTTATAGGCTACATGACGTCACATTCAATTGAATATGGCAACGTCTAGAGGACATAAAGTCAAAAAATAAAAATAAAATAATTGTTCCCCGTTGGGTATTAAATCAAAGGGCTAATTAGCACATTTGAAAAATATATATATTATAACCGTAAAATAATTTAAATAAAAATAAAGTAGTAATAAGAAAGAAAAAAATATCGATAATATTATCAGCTTCAGTCAGCTTGTATTGGATATAATGTAGAATTACGGATTGTTAAAACGGGCAAAAACTGGGAGACTTACGTCAGCCTCAGCGAGCGGAAGTGTGTTTTTAGGGATCCGTATCTTTAAAGGATCTCCTGTGCTCGACTGTCACAAACGTCTCACGAACATCAGTTATTAAGTTCAACCCCCCAAAATCGGTAGATTTTATTGTGTCGTATAGATAACGTTCGATAGACCTTTTGTGAATTATTTCGGTCGATATTTATGGTGTGGTTATAAAGTTATAGAACATAAAAAGATACTGTGATCTCCTAGGTAGCTAAAGTAAAGTAGGTTGTTTGGGTTGCTATAATATAAGGAAACAGTCAGCCTTAATAAGGGCCTATAATTGTCGTCAAATTACTTAGCAAGATCCGACGTTATGTCGAAACTACAGCAGCATTAATTTTGAAATAAATATATGTTAACGTTGAGGATTAATGTTAGCGGCTAGGTATGTTAGCTGAAAACACGATTTCATAAAATTTTCTCGATAGGAAAAAAATCGAAAGTTACCTCCAAACCGAATAATAAACCGCTGCTATTAAAAAAATTGTTCAAACTAGATCATGAAACTTGGCACACTAACTGAACTAACTATAAAGCAGCGACTACGTTTTTTTTTTTTTTCCATTATTTTCGCCGTAAAAATCAATTACCTAAACTTTTGCCGATTTGTTGCCGCCTCCGTCTCGCTCGCAATCAGTCCGCGAGTAGTATGGTGCGAGCGAGATAAAAACCTGAGGTTGGGAGGACTCTTAAAGTAAAAAAAAATGTTGAATAAGTTGATTATGCTGACAAACATTGGAGTACGGGTTTATTAGGGTTTATTAGACGGGCCAGACTCGCTTTAACCAGTTTTGTCGCTGGAGGCGCCTTCGCTTGATTGCACTTCTGAAGTTAGTCGTTTATAAGAAAATTATAAAGAATTGATAACATAGCTGCCGACAGTAAAATGTGCATGGCACTTAAATTAAGAGGTGATTAGGCATGCCTCCTATTTAGCAACTTAGCATACCCTAATACTCTTGAACTGTCATGACTGTGAGATATAATCTAATAAACTAATTTAATATATTTTATAATGTTAATAATATTAAATTAACGAAGCAAGACTGTAAGTTTTATTATGATTATGTTGTGTATGACTAATGACATTGATGTAATTTCATGATATTATTATGCATGTGCCAGAAATATTTGCACGACTGATATGTCAAATATAGTGAGACTAAAATTATTTCACATGTTAGGAATTATGTAAGTACCTATATTCTGGTACTTAAATAAATTTTCAGTTCATTTCATTAGGCGACTTCTACATATGGAGAAGCCCTAAAGTTTTAGTTCAAAAATGTTAGGCGTGCTCTACACTTGTTCAGATCGGCAAGTTTCGGCACGATTCGGCTCAGCCGGACGGCAAAATATACGTTCCATTTTGACGCCCGGTTTATTTTTTGATATTCGGATAAGGTGCGTTATAGAATACGAATTAAAATTATAATAAAATCTCGACTAATCAAAAAGTATTCAGTATTCTGGTTAATTTACGGTTCTGGTTATGCCGACCGAGAAACCAGATGTGTCGCGGCGACACGTCGCCTGCTGCTGCCGCCTGCGGTCGGCTACGGAATGGTGCCTTTAAATAATAAATGAATATCAGGAAACTGAATCACAAAAACTCTTTTTTGAATTACAAAAACACCCAGCTTTTTATTTTAACTTAAACAAGGAAAAGTTTTTCTAGCTTAAAAAAATATAGGAAAGCGAAACTCCGACGCAATCTAGTTAGTGTGTAAAATAGCCGGGCTCCGATGTTAGCCACAATGCGGAATGGTTTCTGAATTTAATTGTCGCTTGCCAATGTTGGATCGCGCCAACTGTTGCTGCGCTTGTTCGAATATTTTTTTGCAGAAGTTGTGCTTTGTGCTCGATTCTAACATGAATATTTTAAGTTGACCTTTTTAACATTATTTAGAGGTAGTGTTAAAAATACCATTTCACCATAAGTTGAGTTTTAGGTATTACGTAGTATCTAATATGGTTTAAGTTTTATTTCACAAGTAAAAGAAACTGTTTTCTGAAGCAGAAAGATTTGAATATCTCCAACAGCGATGCTGAAATAAAACATTCTAACACAGAAATGCCTCTTCTAACTACATTAACTAACTTGAAAACGTAATAGACTCGCGGAGCCACTTTATTCGGGGGTCCAAATATACTAATATCTATTTATATATATACTTGCAAGTGACAAATGATATGATGTGATTTGGACGAATACGAATTCCCATCCAAGCTTCTTTCCCCTATCCTTGGATTCCTTAAACCATGTTTTATTATTTATATACTTACAATCAATTATCTAGGTAAATAATGCACAAATAGCGCTTATAGTTGCCATTTGAAACTTCAAAAAAAAAACTTCGTTCACAAATAAAATAAAACAAATTCTTCTCGAAGAAAAAAAAACGTAAGCTCAGTTTCTGTGGTAGACTAAACATCCAGCTTAATTATTTAAATAAAGGTAGTTTATTACACATGTACGATACTACGGGGATTAAAGAGCTTTTGGGGCACATAAAACCAAAATGGAACAGGGGGTGCCAATTCAACAACTCGAAATATAAACGGGGATCGGTATGCGACGTTGCGTCCGTGACGTAGGTAGTTGCATTATTGTGAAATTGTGAAAACACGTGACGTAGGTAGTTGTATTATTGTGAAATTGTGAAAACAAAAACTTATGAAATTGTTTAGGAATGGAAAACAATACAATCTTGTTGATTTGCTTGTGCGTCATCGGAAAATATTGAAGTTGTATTATGATGCGTAGTCGATAGGCTATGGTCGAGGACAGGAGCTCGTGGCTAAGTAATAACAGCCGCACTGGTCGATCGAGCAGGTTAAGCTACGCTTGCCGGGGTTGGTACATGGATGGGTTTCCATCTTCACATACCGAGACTCCTACGTGCCTCGGAGGATCTTTGACAGTCGTTACGAGTCGTCAGAAGCCCGAAAGTCTGACAACCAGTCTTACTAAGGGGTATCCTATTACCCACTTTCTGGGTTGTAGAGACCAGATAGGCAGTCGCTCTATATAAAATACTGGTATTCCGGTAAATTCATATTGTAATTCTGGCATCTGGTTAGACTGGAAGCCGACCCCAGCATACGACCCGGCTAGGTAGATTGAGCCTATAGGATACGATAATTTATTTTCGTAGGCGATGTGCTCCGCCGCTACATGGAAATACAAAACTGTAGCACATAGGAAAATATTAGCTGCGGTAATTCTGACATTTTAGTGCCTTATCAACTCAGTGTTTTAGTAGTTATAAAACAAGATATAAAAAGATATTATATCTGGAAAATTGTCGTAAATAATGAAATGATGCCTGCCAAAACAACATTGGTATTCTGTCCTAACCTATTTTGATACTTTTATATTCAGTGACTTGCATACTTGGTGTTTTTTAGGGTTCCGTACCTCGAAAGGAAAAAACGGAACTCTTATATGATCACTTTTTTATCCGTCCGTCCGTCTGCCAAGACCCTTTTTCTCAGGAACGCGTGTAGGTATCAAGCTGAAATTTATAATTTTCGAAACTTGCAAGGGAATCAAAACCTACACTTCCCGTGAACTCAGAATCTTGAAATTTGGTACAAAGCAACGTCTTATAGCACAGATAAAGTAAAAATTGCGAAAACCGTATATTTTTAGTTACATTTTTTTTTTTTTTTTCTTAACCATAACTATGACTCGATTGTAGTGATGGGGAACTTTTACTTATATACCTACAGGTTTGTACGGAACCCTCGGTGCGCGAGTCCGACTCGCACTCGGCCGGTTTTTTAAATTGTTTGAGCTGAAAAGTAATAAGTGTGCCAAAAAAAAACATCGGTGAATTCAATTACGAAAACAAAAGCCGGGTCTTAAAGTCATTTCAGAATGAGATATATATTAATGTAGTTAAAAAATACGAAACTTTGTCAAGTATACTTACAGTTTGCAGGTAGAACAAGTAGAACAGGTTAATGATCTCGACGAGGGTTTCCATGGCCATGGCAACCACCCACGGCAGCAGCATGTACTTCAGGTCCTAAAACAAACGATATTGTTACGTAATGGCAGAGTATAAAATATGGATCAATGTCTGATTTTTATAAAAAAATATCTGTTTCATATAAATGAAATGAAATTGTTTATTCTGTAAATAGGATATCGGAATAACTTTTACACGTCATAATAAAAAAATATTAGTGCTAGGCTAGATGAGGTCGGCGTTTCCTATCTGACTACTCTGAGAAGAAAGGCCGAGACAAACTCAGACTCATTTAAAGTTCAGACATAATTTTGGTCAGGCCGTATGAGGACCATGTAGTGTCTGAAATGGTCTATAGGATATGAGAATAGGAATTATAAAACAATACTGTCGTGAGCAGTGGTGGCTTAGATTATTACATTATTTTTATTGTAGGTATGCGTGTATGTAGCCCGGTGGTCTTAAGAGTTTGTAGGTCGTGATTTCGAACACAGACAGGCGCTTTACTTTGTTTCAATAATTTCATCACCACTGCTAGCAAAACGGTGAAGGAAAATGTCGTCAGAAAACCTTAGTCATAGAACCAAAAATTCGATGACATGTGACATCCTAGTAACACGCACTGGGCCACCGTGGTGGATTACAGCCCACTCCCCCTCGAAGAGAGCAGGCCTATGTCCCAGCAGCTCCCAGGAACCTTATAAGTTGACTATGCATATGCTATGCTATCGCTATCGTAATGTGGATATACGGTCGGCCTCAAAAATATGTACCTTTAGATACTTCGACAAGAATTCATTTGATTATCTACAAGTTGTGTTACATAATATTGTATCAATGTGTAACTACAATCAGGGTGCTGCTTAAGGCTCGTGCAGACTGGCGCGATATCGCGGGCGCCACGAGGGTCGTGCTGACTCTCGCGCCCGCGATATCGCACCGGTCTGCACGAGCCGTTAAATCCAAAGAAAAGTACATAAAAGTTAGGAACATCTCATGCCTACAGATGGCCTTAAAAATCAGGTAAAGGCAACATAAACTTATGTAGACAGGTAAAGATTGTTTGCTTTTTGAAAATAATTTACCTACACTCTGCTTCTTTGGCTTCATACACTGAATAATAAATCAGCCTAGCCATTTTCAAACTAAGTTGGGGTCGGGTGCCAGTCTGATTGTTTTTATATTTTTATTACGGACGCTTTTAACGACCACGTCTTTTTACATAGTTCTCACATGTATAATTTTAACTTAAGTGATGTAACAAATATTTTGTATCATATTTTGATTTAAAAGGGTGTCTGTGGAGTTTCCTGCCCGTTCTTCTCCATAGAAACCTACTACGCTTTGGAATGGGCAACTAGATTCATCTTTCTGACTGACCGACCAATTGACAATTCAAAGGTGCCTGTAATTGACTTATTTGAAATAAATAGTTTTGAGTTTGAGTTAATGAACACCAGAATTCCAGATTCTATAGTTCCACTATTTGAATATTAACTTCAGAATATTACAGGACATACTACCTTAGTTGGTTTCGATTTAATTTCTAGATCACGATCAGCAAAGACCCCTTGTGATAACAGCGATAGAAGCTTATGACATACGTAGTTTTTCTTTTTCAGCTTAGAAAAAAAAAAAACTGTAATCACAAAACGCTACTAAACTTTTCATATTAGAACAAAGAAAGAGAAATTTGGAAAAAAAAATATATATTAAAAATATCTATATTTTGAAAAAATACCTACGCAAGTCGCGTATGATTTTAATTTCGCTATTATTTTGAAGTGTTCTTTTTTTTTTTTTGTTCACCTATAATATTATATCCATTGTTTTTCGAGACGGTAAAAAAAGTCATCCAGTAATTTAATCCTGCTGCTGGTCAAACTCAAACTCAAACTCAAACTCAAAGCATTTATCTATACTTATAATAAATCTGTAGAAGTGAAAATTCTGTACATTGAAAATATCAAAAAAATAAATGGCAGGGGGTGTTACTAGACCGACACCGAACCCAAAAATTAGATTAAGTTTTTTTTTGTCTGTCTGTCTGTCTGTCTGTTTGTTCAGGCATCACGCAAAAACTACCGGTTCGATTACGGTGAAACTTGGTATAATTATTCTTTAATATCCTGGGCACCACACTGGGTACTTTTTATCCCGGAAAAGTATCCTATCCTACTATCGATATCTACACCTATTAATAAAAAGACAAGTCCTGACTGACTGACTCATCAACGCCCAGCCCAAACCCTTGGACCTAGGAAGCGGAAATTTTGCACAGAGGTTCCCTTTATAATGTAGGCAAGGAATGAGGAAGCATTTTTCGAAATTCAACCCCAAAGGGGGTCAAATAGGGGATGAAAGTTTGTATGAAAAATCTTATTCCTTGAGGTAATAAACATGAAACTCCGCACGAATAATTATCAAAATAAATTAAAAAGTTTGTAATTTGTTGTTTTTCTAAATTACCCTCTAAAGGGGGGTTGGGGGGTGTCAAAGTTTGTATGGAAGAATTTTAAAGCGCTGTCCGATTAACTCGAAACTCAATATTTATACTTAAACCCAAAAATTAAGAATAACATGTATCAGGATTTTTCGAAATTCAACCCCTAAGGGGGTAAAATAAGGGATGAAAGTTTGTATGAAAAATCTTATTCCGTGAGGTAATAAACATGAAACTTCGCACGAATAGTTACCTAAACAAATTATAAAGTTTGTAGTTTTTTGTTTTTCTAAATTACCCCCTAAAGGGGGGTTGGGGGGTGTCAGTGTTTGTGTGGAAGAATTTTAACGCGCTGTCCGATTAAATCGAAACTCAATATTTATACTTAAAACCCATGGGGATGTATGGGGTAATTTCCGACACTCACGCGGGCGAAGCCGCGGGCAGCAGCTAGTTTCAAATAAACCAATTACAGGCACTTTTGAATTGTCAAGGCATCAACCCTGGTGCATCAACCCTAGATAAAAAGGCAGTTCTTTTGATCTAGGGTCCAGAGCCCAACCCTCGGGAGAAAAAGGGGATTTTCCATTAGAAAATTTTCAATGACAGACCCGAGTCAAATTTTTCGAACATATGAATCAATGGAGAAGTAATATCATTCAAAAGGATTCGGATTGTGTTTGATCGTGTGTTACGCTATTAGGGTAGAAAAATACTTTGTTGTTTTAGAATGTATATTTCATCTTTGTAGTTGGAACATGTTACGTGCAAAGTATTAAATTCAAAGTTTACGATAAATGCTTTTCATATAATATAAAGCTAAGAAAATGCGACGTCGTCATATTTCACACTTTACATTAATAATCGTGTCTTTGTCGAATTATATTTTATGAAAAATGACACCAAAAAAATGATAATTGAAAAATAATTCTTAAGCCAGTTGATTCTTTCATATGGTCTGATTCATACCCTAGAGTTTTGGGATAAACCTAAAAAAAAAAGTCTTGTACCCACTATAATGGTGATTTTTTGACAGATTTTGTATGGCAAATCTGTCAAAAACTCACCATTGAGAGACCATTATAACGTTTATAAATTAGTAGACTCATACCCTAGAGTTTTGGGATAAACCTAAAAAAAAAAGTCTTGTACCCACTATAGTATCTGTAATCGACCTTTTTTCATAATACGAATGTAGATTTGTTGTTTCCAACAAAGATGGGAAAACAAACAACTCCATGTGATTGGCATGATAGTAGGTACCTTTATTTACATTACTTGATCAAACAAGCAGCCATAAACCCAGCATAAAGGCTCCCGCAGACAGGTGACACGCGACGGCGCGACACCACACCGGTAGAACAATTTCCGTGAAGTCTTTACAGAAATTGTTGTCGAGTCGCACCTGTCTGCGTGAGCCTTAATTATTTATCAGTTAATTAAACTCACGTCATTCTGTGCAAGTGACGTCATGTGAAGTTACCGCGCTGGCGTCACTCGCTATAGGTATACCTGGGGCGTAAGTCTACTAATTTATAAACGTTATAATGGTCTCTCAATGGTGATTTTTTGACAGATTTTGTATGGCAAATCTGTCAAAAACTCACCATTGAGAGACCAATGTAACGTTTATAAATGAGCATACTTAGGCCCCTGTTCACTTGTTACACACCACCGTGTGGTAAATACGTTCGAATCCGTGGCATTAATCAAACATTGTTCGTTGTATAACGAATAAAATCAATAACCCTCAAAATTAGATTTCATTAGAATCCCAAGTCACGTGCCTACCCATGAAAGAAATTTTGCATTCTTTATGTTTAGGGTTCCGTACCACAAAAGGAAAAAACAGAACCCTTATAGGATCACGTTGTCCGTCCGTCTGTCTGTCAGCCCCTTTTTCTCAGGAACAAGTGGAGGTATCAAGTTGAAAAAAAGAAAAATACGGATATTTATGCGCCATATTTTGATATTCGCAAATAAATCAAAATCTACAGGTTACTATAATCTACCGTTGGCCTAGAATCATGAAATTTGGCAAGAAGCAGGGTCTGACAGCACAAGTAACGGAAAAAGTCCGATAATAGTTAATTTGTTGGTTTATCATAATATCCTACTAATATTATAAATACGAAAGTTTGTGAGGATGGATGGATGGATGTATGGATGTTTGTTACTCTTTCACGCAAAAACTACTGAACGGATTTCGATGAAACTTTACAGTGATATAGCTTATATCCTACTATCCTACTAATATTATAAATACGAAAGTTTGTGAGGATGGATGGATGGATGTATGGATGTTTGTTACTCTTTCACGCAAAAACTACTGAACGGATTTTGATGAAACTTTACAGTGATATAGCTTATACATCAGAATAACACATAGGCTACAATTTATAACGATTTTGTTTGATTTTGCCATAATATAACGATAAGTATGAAGTAAGTCGGAAAAATTTCTGCCCTCTGAGAGCTATCTTGGCGTGCGCTGCCTAAACCGTTAGAGTTATACGAAGATAATGTATCGTGGGATTGTTTGTCTGAAATAGTTCTAAATAAAAGTCCGCGACAGCATATATCTATCTTTTATGTGGAAGCCATTATAGCTAAAATACTGAGCCATAAATACATTTAAAATGGAGACTTTTTTTACATTGCACATTTTGGAGTATTTAGTTAATTCTTATCAAAATTAATAACTTCATCGCTTTCGGTATTTAATGTAGATAAACTTTGTCTTTTACACTAAGACATTTGAAAGAATAGTTTAAAAGTTACAACGATAAGAATGAAGCGGGGGTGAGCGGCGGGCCAGATAATGACGCGCCATGTTCTAATAACAATTTTTTGGTAGTATTTTAAGTAGAAATATATTATAGTAGTTTTTATTTTAATTAGATATAAGAAGTCTTTCTTTTTTTGTTAGTTTAAGAATAACGGTTAGTTTTAAAATTCAATCGTGAATGTCGGAAATTATCCCACAGGAACGTGTTACATGTCCTAAATCAACGGGGTAATTGCGTAACACACTTACAATAGCAATGGGTTTCATTTTGACAGTTCAACAAAATTAATTGCGTTATTTACGTTGTTGACAGATTTCTCGAACATAATAATTAATGAAGCAATGGATTAGCAATATCCATAAAATCATTCAGATTTTGATTGATAGTGTGTTACACAATTGGTTTTTATTTTAATTACTTATATTATCCTACTAATATTATAAATGCGAAAGTTTGTGAGGATGAATGGATGTTTGTTACTCTTTCACGCAAAAACTACTGAACGGATTTTGATGAAACTTCACAGTAATACTGCAATTTATATTTTTTTGTTTTTATACTAGCTTCCCGCCCCGGTTTCGCACTGGTAGCACTAAGTGCTTATCTACGGTACACCTACCTATTCACCTACCGTACCCTACCTATCCACCTACGCTACCCTACCTATCTACTTATCTACCTACCCTACCTGCATACCTACCTCTTTACGACCTATTGTCATACCTACCAAATAAAAGTTTCGGAGGAGTGCGACCATAAGCACCGTGACACGACATTTTTATATTTATAGATTAGCCTACACTGTCCCATTGCTCAGCAAAGGCCTCCCCAAATACTTCCAAGCATCGTTCTCCAGGGCCTCCTCGATCCAACCCTTGCGATTTGCGTCTAGGTCGTCTCGCCTCCTCTTCCTGGGCCGGCCTCGGCGGCGCCGTCCATCCTCAGGCATCCACCGTGTGGAGACTGTTGCCCAGCGGTCGCTATGCATGCGGCTTACATGACCCGCCCAATCCCATTTTAGCTTGGCAGCCTTTTTGCCTACATCAAGAATCCCCGTTTTAGAGCGCAGCGTAGTGTTTCGATAATTGTCAGTTCGTTTTACGCCTAGAATGCTTCGCTCCATTGCTCTTTGGCAAACCCCAAGAAGAAACTTTTGCGACTCGGTAAGTGGCAGAATACACATATCGATGAGTGTTCGCTTCAAGGAGATCGGCAGATCGCCTTTCATTACCGTCTTCAGAGACCAGTACCTTTTCCAGGCATTTTCGATGCAGCGATAGAATTCCTTTTGTTACCGGTTTTCGAAAGGAACTAACTGGCCCAAGTAGATGTACTCATCGACATGTGTTTCCTGCCCATCTACCTCGAAACTACACTTAGTG